>JAQFVV010012424.1:7924120-9315276 GCA_028023455.1 Epiperipatus broadwayi
TGTGGAAGAGATCTTCCCATGCTTTCACTGACGAAATATGGCTGAGAATAGAGGTACAATAGAAATCTAGAATTCGGCAAGAAATTGAAATCTTTTAGGAAAAGCAATTTGTTGCAAAAAAGTGAAATACTTTGAGGAAAATATTACATGAATAGACTGAAATATCATCTTATAATGTAAGTGATTGTATTTGTGATTTAAAAAATAGTTTATATAAATATCATCAAATTTATCATTAACTTTTTTGTTTATCTTTTTCTTTCTTGTTTTGCATTAGAATTATTTCACTTCTTTATGGTAGTTGCTAGTGATATATATATAATACTAAAAATTAAAAATCAGTCAATACTTAGACAATCCCAATATCAATAACAATCAACAATTTCAAACTGTTGTCAAGGCAACCACCTTATATCATTAAAAGGAGGTTGCTTTGACAACAGTTTAAAAATAATGTCTTTGATATTGGGATTGTCTAAGTATTGAATGGGTTTCAATGATTACTTACAAACCTATTTAGCCTTGAGCATTATTATGCTTATTATATATAATACTGTATAATAAACAAGCATTATTTTCAACTTCATATGTAATCTCTTATTTTGATCAATGAATCAAACACTATTGATAAGCATTTCAGCTCCCCCTCTTTACTTAGATTGATCAATGTAAAATTGTCAACCAATATATATATATAAAACAAAAAACACAAGTTAAAAACTTGCATACACTTGTATTTATGACAATAGATGGTGTTATACCAAAAAAAACCTTCAAGCGTTTGTTTACATAAACGTCAGAGCATTTCACTATCTCTAACTTAATTTCCACCTTCATATCATGATTTCAAGCTATTTGCTATCATCAGTGAAGAACAGGATTAAGAAACTAGATCTAAAACACAAACTCTGAGCATTTATGAAACAGTTTCTATTCAGCTTGCAAGCGTGAATCTTTTAGACACGTAATGTCTTCAAACTCAGCATAGCATGCCAGATAGCTACATGGGTCTGATATCAGTTCAGCATCACCACATAGTAGAAGCCTCTGCAATATATATTATTGCAAGAAAGACCTCAAAGGTACATTTATGAAAAACAAAAAACACAAGTTAAAAACTTGCATACGCTTGTATTTATGACAATAGATGGCATTATACCAAAAACACCTTCAAGCGTTTGTTTACATAAATGTCAGGGTGAGTATTTCACTATCTCTAACTTAATTTCCACCTTAATATCATGATTTCAAGCTATTTGCTATCGTCAGTGAAGGACAGGATTAAGAAACTAGATCTAAAACACAAACTCTGAGCGTTTAAGAAACAGTTTCTATTCAGCTTGCAAGCATGAATCTTTTAGACATGTAATGTCTTCAAACTCAGCATAGCATGCCAGATAGCTACATGGGTCTGATATCAGTTCAGCATCACCACATAGTAGAAGCCTCTGCAATATATATCATTGCAAGAAAGACCTCAAAGGTACATTTATGAAAAACAAAAAACACAAGTTAAAAACTTGCATACGCTTGTATTTATGACAATAGGTGGCGTTATACCAAAAACACCTTCAAGCGTTTGTTTACATAAACGTCGGAGCGAGTATTTCACTAACTTAATTTCCACCTTCATATCATGATTTCAAGCTATTTGCTATCATCAGTGAAGGACAGGATTAAGAAACTAGATCTAAAACACAAACTCTGAGCATTTAAGAAACAGTTTCTATTCAGCTTGCAAGCATGAATCTTTTAGACACGTAATGTCTTCAAACTCAGCATAGCATGCCAGATAGCTTGAAATCATGATATGAAGGTGGAAATTAAGTTAGAGATAGTGAAATACTCGCTCTGATGTTTATGTAAACAAACACTTGAAGGTGTTTTTGGTATAACGCCATCTATTGTCATAAATACAAGCGTATGCAAGTTTTTAACTTGTGTTTTTTGTTTTTCATAAATGTACCTTTGAGGTCTTTCTTGCAATGATATATATTGCAGAGGCTTCTACTATGTGGTGATGCTGAACTGATATTAGACCCATGTAGCTATCAGACTGCTATGCTGAGTTTGAAGACATTACGTGTCTAAAAGATTCACGCTTGCAAGCTGAATAGAAACTGTTTCTTAAATGCTCAGAGTTTGTGTTTTAGATCTAGTTTCTTAATCCTGTCCTTCACTGACGATAGCAAATAGCTTGAAATCATGATATGAAGGTGGAAATTAAGTTAGAGATAGTGAAATACTCACTCTGACATTTATGTAAACAAACGCTTGAAGGTGTTTTTGGTATAACACCATCTATTGTCATATATATATATTCATCCTTATTTGTTGAAAGGTGGTTGCTTTGACAAAAGGTTGAGATTGTTGATTGTTATTGACATTGAGATTGTCCAAGTCTTGACTGATTTTAATAATATATTTATATATAATAAAATATTTTATCCTAGAGTATGTAGACAATTATCAACTATTTATTACTTATAATAGTTGACAACTGTCTACATACTCTGGTAGAATATATTTTATTATATATTATCTATGGGCATATACATATAATATATATATAAATTCTAATATTTTTATGGGTAAATGAATTCATAGTATTATTTCCGGGAGCATCTGTGTAATAAAAATATAATAGCTAAATAGTTGACAAGTACTTTCCTCAGAGCTTCTTTCACAAATCATAAAAATGTACATAGAATAAACATAAGAAAGGAAGAACACATTTTTTCAGTTAGAAAAAAATATAATTCATCAGTCATTTATTCACACATTAAATTAACAAACCATGATATCAATTTTAATAAAACACATATTCTGGCAAAAATTGAACAATATGATTAGAGACTCGTAAGGGAATCTATCTTTTTAAAAGACCCAAGAGCATAAATGAAAAGTGTTAATTAAAGATAATTAACAATATTAAGAAAAAGCTATTGGAAGATAAAATATTTTTTTAAAACTTCGCAATTAATAGAATTTAAGAATGAGAAGAAAATAAAGGAAAAAAAACTCACCTCACATATTCTTATGATTTGGGGAAGAAGAAGCTCTGAGGAATGTACTTGTTATTGTACTGAAATGTCAGTCATTTAGCTATTATATTTTTATTACATAGAAGCTCCTGGAAATAATACTATGAATATATATATATCATTATCACAATAAAAATAATAAATGTAATGGTAATTAACTATTATATATATATATAACATAAGGAGCAACTACTGATAAAGAAATGTGACTCTTCTAACTCCAAAAAGACAAAAAAAAACTACTTTAAAAATGACTTTTGTGATAACTATACAAATCAATCTCAAACAGCAAATGTGTCCATATGCTTATGCTATTTTAAAACTGTTTTTGTAAATAACTCTTTTTATCCTCAAATATTTCAACACTATGTCCAATTATAGTTTTCAATGCACCTTATTTTCTGTCATATCCTCCCAATGGAAGCAATCAGCAATGTACTTCTTTAGAATATCTTAAAAATATTTTTTATAATGTAAACAAGATCTTCTCTCCATAGAATCTATGCACAAGTTTACTAAAAATGGCCTTTTAGAAAGTCATATATTATTTATTTGTTCTACATGCCTGATGTAAATGTGATTTAAGGTAAAATAAATTCTATTGTATCACATCCAGCATATTGAAGAACATATTAATTGTTTTTTTAATCTTGACATTGTATTTTTAAAAAATATATGATGCATCCTTAAATCAAACCTTTTTAATGCCTTTCTATTTTACTAATCTGATATCCACATTTCATTTCTCTATAACACACACACACATATATATATAATAAATATAATGATAATATATTTATAAAACTATAACAAACTACAGAAGTACTTTCAGCTAATCTCTTAACCTTCTTCAACTATCATTTAAATCCAAATAGGTCACAAGTAAGCATCAAGTCATATCCCAAGATTTCTGAATTTTAATGTTAACAGATTTTCAATTGATTATAAATGTTCTATTTCTATTTATGAAGATTGCCTCCTTAGTTGTTTTTTTTATTATTATGGTAAATCTTAATATTTTCATGATCAAAATTGAAATTAAACTTATATATTTTTTCATAATCAAAGAACGCAGAAAAAAACTATTATTAAATTATTATTATTACTCTTATTTTTTATACTCTTTCAACCTTTTCTTAAGACTACATTTTGTTTGACCTATGTATGAAGTTGTGCACTTACATAAAATTTGATAAATAATATTACTTTTTGTTTAAAAGATATATTTTTAGAATTATTTGCCAATCTATTAACATTACATGAAACCCAAAATGAAACATTAAATAAATCTTTATATATATTTTTAAAAAAATTAGCTTGAGCATTTGACAAATATAGAATAGAAACCCATTTTATCATTAACTTTTAACCCCTCTAAAGTAATTTTTTTTTCCAATTTGACATAAAATGCAATAAATTGGTTTACTATAATAATCAATATTAATCAATTCTTTTGGTTATAATGTTACACAAATTTATTGCACTTTATGTTGATTTTAAAAAAAATACTTTAAAGGAGCTGGAAGCTAATGGTGAAAAATGGATTTTCACCCATCTATTTCAAATGCTCAAACTTGTTCTAAACATATTATATTTTTTAATAAGAAAGTAATATTATTTATCAAATTTTATATAAATGCACAACTTTATACATAAGTGAATCAAAATGTAATCTTGAAAAAAGTTTAAAAGAGCAACAATTATTATATAAACTTATAAAAAATAAGAGTAATAATGATTTAACAAAAGTTTCTGTTTTCTTTCAGCATAAAAAAAATATGTAAGTTTAGCTTCAAATTTGATTTTTTAAATACTAAGATTTTTTATGAGAAAATAACCCATAATAAAAAAAAATGTAAGAGGCAATTTTCATAAATAGAAATAGAACAATTGACAATCTGTTAATATTAAAATCATGAATCTTGGAAAATGACCTGATGACACTTATTTCAATTATATTTGGATTCAAATAACAGTTGAAGAAGATTAAAAGATTAACTGAAAGTATTTCTTTGATAAATTATAGTTTTTGTAAATGTATTATTATCATTACATTTATTATTTTTATTACAATATTTATTCCATAATGGACATTTTATTTTAATTTCACATGAACACATATATATATATGTAATGTAAAAATACAGACTATTACCAGAAAAAACATAAATTACCTTCTAATTTTGTTTAATTAATCTCAGCTATTCAAATCATAAGTAATATTCAAACAAATAATAGGCAAACAGTTCTCAAGATGATTGTTTTTCTATCTTCAAAGATATTCATCAACTGGCAATCAACTATATGGTAGTGTCTTTGACATAATACACAAATCCTTTCTCACATAAATGTCAAATCCAAGACTGCTACAATCTTAACCACTATGAAGTCATACTAACTTGAGCACTTTAAGTATGATAATGAAATAGCAATCTTTGATTTAGTATTTATATGACAAAGGATTATTGAAGTACATTAAGAGAAAGTTCATTGCCAACTGATGGATTCTGTTTTGAGGTCAAGAGATGAGACTTATAGTTGGTTTTGTCAAAGGTTGAAAATTATCAGTGATTTGAAGAACTGATTAGTTAAACATTAATAAGATAAATTTATATATTTATTCAAGTTTAGCAGTACGTCAATTTGAGTTATAATATTGGTTAATATTAATTAGTGTTGATGGCTCTAAAATTTATTGTTGATTTTAACTCTGTCTTAGTCTGCATCATAATTATTTTATGCTTTGACATGTATATTAGATTTAATATTTACATAAAAATGCCTTTACATATTGCAATGAAGTACACCAGGAGATAGCTCATTGCTAACTGAGGAATGACATTGATATCAAGAAACAATTGATTTGTTATCTCAATGTGATGTCAAAAGTATAAGTGGATATCACTGATGATTTGATTGGCTGGTTTTATATGTAATGTAATGGTAGATAAATTTAGAAACAAAAATAGAGAGGGAGAGAGGTCTTTGGAAATACACTAACCATACATTGGTTGCCATTGATATAATAATTCATGGGTTTTATTTCTTTTTATTTTTTTTACTACTTCATGTGAACATCTGATTTGATCATCATTACACAACACTGACCTAGAGATGCAAACTGCATTAATCCTTGATGGTACAGTTCTTTAGCCTTATCTAAGCCTAATATATTATAACTTAATGTAAAATTAACTTCTGTTAGACAACATCTAACTATACCCTACATACCTGCAGTAGCTAAAAATTTCAGCAAAATATTACAGAAGAAATTCAAAATCAGATTTAGAACCCTTCCAAACACCAATAGGCTCATCAACAACACTAAAGACAAAAGGAATATAGAAGAAACTCCCCATGATGTTTATAAAATTGTGTGCTCGCAGACAGGTTGTGATTCGGTCTATTATGGGGAAACTCGGGCCACAGTGAGCAATAGAGTGTCTCAGCATATATATATATATATATATATATATATATATATATATATACAAAAGCTACAACTAAGGGAGAGGGCAGCTCAGTTTTTGCTGACCATCAACAGGAGCACAAACACAGATTTGAGTCATCTAAAGCCGACATCGTATGCACAGAAAGAAATGATGTCAAGAGAAAGATCAAAGAGGCATGTTACATCACCAGCGATGCCAGGTCAATAAATAGAAAGGACACGTGCTTCATGGTTTTGAAAAGGTGGATATTATAAGCAATTTGCATGCATTTGCATAGAGACAACAGCCTAAAAAAGGACTATGATTATGGAGATGCAAAGGCTCCGAAATTAAAATGATAATAGGTACTTCACTCACAGTCATTCTCAAAGAATTTCTATTTCTTATATAAAATTTTATATTCTAAATTTTGCTTTTAGTAATCTTGGTAATGTAACTCTTATATCCTACATCCTGTATGACTGTTGTATTTAGGATATCCCATTCACAGGTTACTTTACTTTGCACCTCTATGATAAATCTAAATTACTATACTTCTGGTAAACAGCATCTTTGTAGGTCATAAATTAATTCACTCTTACCACTATTCTCCAATATAAAAGGATGCCTCTCCCCCTCCAGCTGAAAAATATTTTATCTACCTTTTTTATGGCATTTTCATCTTGCGATTTTTTTATTGTAAAGGATGAGCCTTTAGGTATAATAATAATAATGTTAATATGCTTGTTTAGAATGAGATTTAATCATAAATACACAAGATGAACGTGAATGACAAAATACAACAATTTATTTTATTAAATACATTTAATAATAATATTTCAGTCGTGCAACTTTCATTACACCACTCATATGCAAGGTAGAGACTGATTTCTATCCACTTTTAATATCTTGTGGAGGGATATAATTATAAACACATTACCAAAGACATCTAAAAAATATCTATGATACCCAAGATGCACATTCATGCTGAACCAGCCCTCATCAGTTGACCCAAGCTACAATCTCTTACACATATAGTTACATCTCTTCACAAGGTGTTAAAAGTGGATAGTGTTAAAAGTGGATAGAAACCAGTTCCTATCTTGTGTGAGAGTGATATAGTGAAAGTTACACTGCAGAAATATTTATTATTGGGTAATGTTTAGACTATTGGATGACTAAAAAAAATTATGAGTATAAATATATCTATCTATAAATATAATAAACACAAAGTTAAATCATAATTAAACACAAATACAAAGACATAATAATAATAATAATAATAATAATAGTAGTAGTAGTAGTAGTAGTAGTAGTAGTAGTAGTAGTAGTAGTAGTAGTAGTAGTAGTAATGATAATGATGATGACAATGATGACAGCAATAATAGTAGTAATGGTAGTAGTAGTAGTGGTAGTAGTGGTAGTAGTAGTAGTGGTAGTAGTGGTGGTAGTAGTAGTTGGAGGAGGAGTAGTAGGAGTAGTAGTAATAGTAGTAGTAGTAGTAGGAGTAGAAGTAGTGGGAGTAGTAGTAGGAGTAATAGGAGTAGTAGTAGCAGTAGTAGTAGCAGTAGTAGTAGTAGCAGTAGCTGCAGTAGTAGCAGCAGTAGCAGCAGCAGTAGTAGCAGTAGCAGCAGTAGCATTAGTAGCTGTAGTAGTAGTAGTAATAGTAGTAGTAGTAGTAGTAGTAGTAGTAGTAGTAGTAGTAGTAGTAGTAGTAGTAGTAGTAGTAGTAGTAGTAGTAGCAGTAGCATTAGTAGCTGTAGTAGTAGTAGTAATAGTAGTAGTAGTAGTAGTAGTAGTAGTAGTAGTAGTAGTAGTAGTAGTAGTAGTAAACAACTATATTCTATGTTGTACTTAATGAATTTAAAAAAGAAATATTTAGTATGTTGGGAATGCAGTAAGTTATAACTGATATTAGAAAAATATGTCACTATTAAGTCAAGATTAAATTAAAGCCTTCCAGTTTTCAATAAAATATTTTTTTTACTCTTAATTAGGAACTGATCATGGGTCTATTGATGTCATTTTCACAATTATAACATGTTCATAAATTTTATTATTATAATCAAACACATAATCATGAATATTATTAGTTCTTCAACAATACATTTCATTTTTTTCATTAGTTATATGGCAGGCAAGAGGGGCACTTTCTATCATGAGTGGATAGCAGATAGATCTTATGATGATGACATCTTTTCTCTCCCTATTTATACAGGCAATCAGTGATCATCTTTGACAGGAAGATTACATGATTCAGTGTTTGACATACATGCTATGACTGTTAACAATGCATTTGAGTTATTTTCATTTCAATAATGATTCCAGTGATCATTTTAAACTAATAATTGTTAAGATGCAAAAAACAATCAGATGTTATTTATAAATAACTTTATTGAAAAAACATATGTAAAAATGATACAATTGTAAATCAAAAATAATGGTTATCCATGTTGCTCAGGCAACCAGATGGTCTGATGTGGTCACTGGTGTTGTTTAATCCAGCTTAATCAGGCTTCGTGTGTTGTCAAATAAAAATCTGGACTAGATGATTCAGTCCTTATGGTGAAGTACCTTCAGCTTGGAAATGAATGTGTCTTCAGGCTTGGGATGAGGAATTGTAAACTTGTTGTGACATATGGCCATCCAGGTGGCATAAGTGATAAAGGTCAAGAGTTTTGAGGTGACATAATCCCTGGACAGGAAGCAGCTCTTGATATTTAATATTTTGTTCAGGGAAATGTGGCAGTTGTGAATAATGAATGTTCTGATTTTGTCATATGCTGGGCAGTCATTTATCATGTGATCAAAGGTTTCAGAGGTTCTGTGGCAGTTGTGATATGTAGGATCTATGTTATTGAAGAATCTCCTGTAGTGCATGAAACAATTCATCTGGAGTGAATTCAGGTTGATTTTCACTAGAAAGTCCAGGAACCTTTGTTCCAGCTTGGGATGCCTGAAAAACCTGGTGACCACCTGATTGTTACCACCGAGGTAAGGAATGGTAGAGTTTTGAGTGGGAAATAACAGGTCATGAGCATCCCAAATAGAGATTTTCTGTCTGAATACTAGGGTTGAGTGGCCATTGTGAGCGAGAAGGTAGCCAAGTATCTGATTAAGCCAGCTTATCTTCGAAGGTGGAGGTCTGTCCGATGGAATGACTGATTGTTCCATTACAATCTGTGGAAATTTCTTTTGGAGTATGTGGATCAGAGAGTGGCACTTTTGGTAATATATTGAACAAGTTGCATGCAATGGTATACCATTATTTTTTCTATGTCGCTGCATGCGTTCAATTCCTATGGCCGCTGTTTTATCATTCCATAAAAGCCGTGCACAGATTCAGTTGATTTTGGTGTTGAAAGTCTTTGTCATGTTTATGATGGTATTTTGGTTATATAATTCTTTCAGCTACAATTCAGTGATTGTTTTGCCACTGTCTTTTCAATGTATTTGTCACATAATAAGCAATGTAAATAAAAAGAAAAAAGAGAGGATTTGACTTATCTGCTTATATATATATTTTTCTCATGACAATACTATGTACTCTCCTCACTCATAATTATAGCCTCTATAACTTTGTTTTATTCAATCATTAATAAATTTCTTTGTTTACAGTAAAGTTTTTTTATAAATATATAAAAGGAAAGTAAGATACTATCCTTCTTTTTTCCTTAACCCCAAATAACATAAATTTGGGGATTATTGATATAATTATATCCCCAAATAAAATTTTGTATTCATTTTTTCTTTCTCACATGCTATTTAAACTATTTTTCTTTCTATATATATATATATGTTCAACAGATGGCGTTTTACCAAAACCACCGAACAAGTGTAAAATTTGTTTACATAAACGAAAAAAGAGTCAGAATTAACTACCTCTTTCATTTGCTCACCCCCAGATCAGCTGATTTCAAGCTGGTTTGCTCTCATCAGTGAGGGATAGAGTATAGAAACTAGATCTAAACACTGACTCTCAAGTGTTTATGCAAAACGTTTCTATCAGTTTGCAAGCGTGAATTTTTCAGACCGGTAAAGTCTTCAAACTCAGCCTAGCAAGCCAGATATTTATATGGGTCTGATCTCAGTTCAGTATCACCACATAATCAAAGTCTCTGCAATATATATCATTGCAAAAAAAACTTTAAAGGTACATTTATGAAAAACAAAAACAAGTTATTCACGTAACTTGCTATCACTTGTTATTTATGTTCAACAGATGGCGTTTTACCAAAACCACCGAACAAGTGTAAAATTTGTTTACATAAACGAAAAAAGAGTCAGAATTAACTACCTCTTTCATTTTCTCACCCCAGATCAGCTGACTTCAAGCTGGTTTGCTCTCATCAGTGAGGGATAGAGTATAGAAACTAGATCTAAACACTGACTCTCAAGTGTTTATGCAAAACGTTTCTATCAGTTTGCAAGCGTGAATTTTTCAGACCGGTAAAGTCTTCAAACTCAGCCTAGCAAGCCAGATATTTATATGGGTCTGATCTCAGTTCAGTATCACCACATAATCAAAGTCTCTGCAATATATATCATTGCAAGAAAACTTTAAAGGTACATTTATGAAAAACAAAAACAAGTTATTCACGTAACTTGCTATCACTTGTTATTTATGTTCAACAGATCGCGTTTTACCAAAACCACCAAACAAGTGTAAAATTTGTTTACATAGAAAGTGGGAGTATTCATTTATATGTGACATCTACAAAGCGCATGTGCATTAGCTTATTGGCTTATTGGTATTACAGTTTATAAAACATCGCGCTATATAAAATAAATGTCTTGTTCACACCCTTATGTATTCTCATATATATATATATATATATACATATATATTGTAAGAACTGGTAAAACACATTTGTTAAAAACCTTCCATTTCAAACACATAGGCATATTTCCTTTTAGTATCAAGTTATTTCTACCAAAAGCACTTCAACCAAGTTTAATTCTATGATTAATTTCATTCATTATGTTTCCATCTATATTAATAATCTGACCAAGGTATTTGTAACTGTTAACTTCTTCTAATTTATCATAATCAATCTTTATTTTCATATTTTGAGCAAATCGATTAAACATTACTTTAATCTTTTTAACATTTATCTTTAGTCCTACTTTCCTACTTTCATTTGATAACTCCTGCAACATTTCCTGCAGCTCTGAAGCATTATTTGCAAAAACAACTACATCATCTGTGAAATCTAAATGACTTAAATAATCTTCATTTACTTTCACTTCTTTAGTTTCCCATGTTAATCCACAAAATACTTCTTGCAGCACTGCTGTAAAAAGTTTTGGAGATCATGGAGCCACCTTGTCTTATACCTTTCTCAATGTTGACTTTCCCAGTATCATTATGTAATCTAATTGTTGCTGTTGCATTTTTATAAATATTTTTTAAAATATGACAATATCCTGGATCTATACCTTGATGATCCAATGCTTTAATCACTGAAGAAATGTTTATAGAATCAAATGCCTTTTCATAATCTACAAATCCAAAACATAATGACAACTCATATTCATTTGTCCTTTCTATAACTTCTCTCAATACCTGGATATGATCTACTGTACTAAAACCACTTTTAAATCCAGCTTGTTCTCTTGGTTTGTGGAAAACAGTGTTCTCTGTAGACAAGTTGTAATTATCTTGGTAAAAAATTTATATAAAACTGATAGAAGCTGATAGGTCTGTAATTTCTAATATTTTCTTTATCACCTTTTTAAAATATTAATATTATTACTGCATTCTTCCAATCATCCGGTACATCTTTATCATTTAGACATTTGGTATATAACTTTGCTAAAAAAAATTCTATTTCTTCACCTGCTTCTTTTAATATATCAATTATAATTCCATCATTACCTGGAGTCTTTCCTTTCTTCATACATTTAATTCCATGTCTCACTTTTTCATTTAAAATTCTGGGCAATTCAGAAGATGTAATAGATATAGGAGATACTTTTTCTTTATTACTATATAATTTTTGATAAAAATCTTCTACCAATTTCATGATGTCATCTCTCTTTTTAGTAATAATTCGATCTTTTTTTCTTATTACAGAGACTTGGACACTTAATAGAAGAGCAATACAGAGACTTCAGACCACTCAAAGATGTATGGAGAGTGATGTTGGGAGTAACAAGAAGAAATCGAAAACACAATGTATGGGTAAGAGAACAAACAGGTGTTACTGACCTCATTGAAAAAATTAAAAGATTGAAGTGGAGTTGGGCTGGACATATCGCTAAAAGAGACGATAATGGATGGACAATTGAAATTTTAAACTGGATTCCAAGAGATTGTAAAAGACCCAAAAAGAGACCACATGTGAGATTGTTGGATGAAATAAGAAAGTGTGCAGAGGTGATGTGAAGAAGAGAAGCTAAAAATCGGAGAAGATGGATTAAACTTGGAGAGACCTTCATCCTGCAGTGGATTGATAATGGTTGATGATGATGATATATATTGTAACTATTCAATAAAGATTATTGATTAAAATACTATTTTATCATATGTTTATTTAATTGATTTTATTAGTTGTCAATGGGCCACTTTGTAGTATTGAGTGAAGCCATATTGAGCTTGGTTTGAACCATTGCAATACATATATATATAAAGGGATTCCACCTTTATTGTTAAAAGGAGGTTGCCTTGACAACAGTTTGAGATTGTTGATTGTTATTTATGTTCAGATTGTCTAAGTGTTGACTGGTTTTAATGATTATACATATATGCATAGTATTACTTCCAGGGAACTTTGGTGTAATAAAAATATAATAGCTGAATAGCAAACATTTCAATACAATAACAAGTATTTTCCTCAAAGAGAAAGAAAAAGCTCTGAGGAAACTACTTCTTATTGTATTGAAACATCAGCTATTTAGCTATTATATTTTTATTATATGGAAGCTCCCAGAAATAATACTATGCATTCATTTATCTTTGAGAATATTAGAATTAATATATATAACTGAACAGGTAGTAACTGAAGCTTCCAATGAGTTATTTAATGTAAACAAACTCTCAAAAACACAGATGATACAACCTGTCACTTAGGATTTGTTTTTATATATACTTAATTTATCTACAAAGCGCATGTACATTAGCTTATTGGCTTATTGGTAATACAGTTTATAAAACATCGCGCTATATAAAATAAATGTCTTAATTTATTTATATAATTTTAAATGAGGAAATGAATTCAATCTATTGGATATATATTTAAAGAATAAATTATAAGAATCATCATTTCAATATTCAGAGAATTAAAGCTGTGATTCAGTTTTAACAATCTCTAAATATGAAATAATAACTCAGTTTTAATATCTGTAAGTAATAAATAACTCAGATTATGTGTAACTAAACAGGAAGTAATTAAAGCTTTACAATTAATAGATATTAAATTATTCTGTATAAATGTTATTTTATTGTCTCCAGCACTCATCTATAATTTGATCACCATCATCATCAATTATTATCAATCCACTGCAGAATGAAGGTCTCTCCAAGTTCAATCCATCTTTTCTGATCTTTAGCTTCTCTTCTCCACATCCCC
This sequence comes from Epiperipatus broadwayi, assembly GCA_028023455.1. NCBI lineage: Eukaryota > Metazoa > Onychophora > Udeonychophora > Euonychophora > Peripatidae > Epiperipatus > Epiperipatus broadwayi. The sequence continues at coordinate 7,938,167 of JAQFVV010012424.1, forward strand.
CCTGCACACTTTCTTATTTCATCCATCCATCTCACATGTGGTCTCTTTCTAGGTCTTTTACAATCTCCTGGAATCCAGTTTAAGATTTCAATTGTCCATCTACTATCATCTCTTTTAGCAATATATCCAGCCCAACTCTACTTCAGTCTTTTAATTTTTTTAATGAGGTCAGTAACACCTGTTTGTTCTCTTACCCATATATTGCATTTTCGATCTCTTCTTGATACTCCCAACATGCATCTCTCCATACTTCTTTGAGTGGTCTGAAGTCTCTGTATTGATCTTCTATTAAGTGTCCAAGTCTCAAATCCATAAGTAAGAACTGGTAAAACACATTTATTAAAAACCTTCCTTTTCAAACACATAGGCATATTTCCTTTTAGTATTAAGTTATTTCTACCAAAAGCACTCCAACCAAGTTTAATTCTATGATTAATTTCATCCATTATGTTTCCTTCTGTTTAATAATCTGAACAAGGTATTTGTAGCTATTAACTTCTCACTCATCACTATAATTTGTCTAATAAATTATGTGTGTGTGTTTAAATATAAAAATGCATGATTAGTTTTCTAATAGAACGTCAGGGTTAATTCTTTAAGCTAGGAAGTACTAAAACCAAGTAATAATTTTTGATTACTTACTGTCAATGATGGCTTTCTATGGTTTATCACTTATCATAAACTTTAATACACTCTTAACACTATTAGTATGCACTGAGAATAATTAACAGAATTAATTTAAAGAATTACACATCAAATTTTAGGACATAAAATTTTAAAGAGGCCTATCAAGAATTTAAAAGCAGAAATGTGTGCTATAAAAAGATTTATCATTTACAAAATAAATAAATAGAAAATAAATTGTCAGTATAAAATCGATCAATTTAAAGTTAGTTATACCACTGATGAGGTGATAATAAACGATTGTAGGATAACGAGAATGATATGTAAAGAAATAGCAGAAATTAGAAAAGAAGTTAGAACTAGATGCAGTGTTCCAGATGCGTAAGCTTGTGATAAAGACATGTAGAGGTCCCTACCTTCGCATTTTCAACCGCACATGCTTTAGATTTATTGCCTTAATAAATATTATACACATAATAGAAATTCGGATTTAGTAATAATTAAATAAAAATTATATATGAGAAAAGAATTTACAAAATAAATAAAATTTTATTTTAAAAAAATTAGAAATAATAAAGTCATTAAAATATTATTCCATATAATTAAATTTATTACCTTTTAAAATGCTCCCAGTTCTTACGATCACAGTTAGTGAAAGTTAACAAAACTAATAGCTAATATCTCCCAAACAATTAATGTGGTTGTTGTAAATAACAAAAATTTCCAGTGTATCTAATGTGGCTACGTAAATAGTAAAGTTTTAAACTAATGGTGACTGATACTATTTGACATTTTCAAATTTCTCTTAATGTATTATATATTAGTAGCCACTTGGTACCTAGTAATTATAATGAGCGTTGATCCTAGATAGATGTGTCTACCATGAACTATATAATCAGTGGATTCGTATAGAATCATATTAATTTTATTTTGTGTTTTACTATGATTTGTCTAAAGTTTTAGTTAGTTGTTATTATTAAATTAATGTCTCTATTCTGATATATAGAATTGCAATTAATTTCTTATTTTCATAGCTAAAAATATTATAGCATATTATTTGAATTTTGAGTTGCTAATTTAAATAAGATAGCAGAATAAAAGTTTTGCATCGGCTTGAATAATCGCAATGCTTCAACTGCTTAATCTTCGGGCATTTAAGGAATATGGGGATTAACTATTTAATCGTAAATCAAGTTATGTTAATTACACAGTCACAATATGTAGTTAACATGATGGATATAGTTTATATAAAATGATGTATGTATCTAATATTACAGATTTGGGTTTTTTTTTTACAATCGTTAGATTTGGTTTTTAATAAACTCATTTATTTTACTATTATATTAATATATAATAATTGTAGGCAATTATTTTGTTTGTTAATGAATGTGAAGGTTATTTACATATTTTGTTATGCATGAACTACGAATGCAAAGTACCTTTTTAAAGCTTTAATTATCTTGAGTTAATTATTTAACAATATTCAGTAAAACAGATGACCGTAATTCCAAATAAGAATCTTTTGTTTACATTATTATAAAAAGTCTATTTTTTTTTTTTTTTTAAATGCATGGTATTATTCATTTAATGAATAATATTTTTGTAGTTTAATTTTTGTTACCCCACTCTCACACTGATCTCTATGTGCTTTTAACACCTTGTGAAGGGGGTAATCATAAACATATGACCAACGACATGTGAAAAAGATATATAATCAGCACAAAATGTGAATCTTGGGGATCATATATCTTTGGTCACATGTTTATGATTACACTCTTCCACAGGGAGTTAAAAGGGGATGGAAACCAGCCCCTAATTTGCATGATAGTGGTGTAGTGAAAATTACACCACAGAAGTATTATTCATTATGTGGATAATCTCTAATCTAATGAATGACTAATAAAAATTATTAGTGTATGGTGTTGTTTTTTTAATAAAAGGTAACTAATTTGAAAAATGATAATCAAGTATAAAATTAGATTTCTATCATGTCAATCGAATGTAAATAGATTTTTCATTTATGGAATCTGAAATCAATTCTTCTGGGCAGGAATGCATTGGATGCTATCTATATACATGATATTGCCGTATTCCAATAAATTAGAGTAGTATTTTTTCATTTTTATAAATGTCAGAACAAGTGATGTTGACACTCCCAAATCGCCATTCATATCTTTGTTTTCCCCAAGGAAGATGGTAAAACTCTACACAGATGCTGGTAAACATATTTTCAAACAAAAAAAAACGTCCATTCATACAATAGTTTACAGATTATTCCGAGAAAAAAAAATAGCCAGAAAATGTTATAATATATGCAAACTTAATATTTAAAATCTAATTTTATCAACTAGTATTTTAAACATGATTTATAATAGAAATCTTTTTTTTATTTCAATACTATCACACTTCAATGTATTCATATAGGTTTTATTTTCTGACGCAAAAATAAAAATTTAATTTTGATCCGTCCTTTTTTTAAAGAAAGCTTGAATATAAACAAAATATCAAAAAGTTACCAGAAGATATCACTATTTTGAAGTACAGGCAAAGTTTCTAAACTATAATTATATATTTCTGAAATAAGTAAATTTTAATTTATTTTTCAATTTTTTTTATTTTAAAACATAAATAAATATTCATCATATTAATGAAAGGTGTTATTCCCAAGTTAAAATAAAACACTTTTACTTTTACTTTTAATTTGATTAGCATTAATAATTTACTCCATCATTTTTTATATTTATTTTGCAGAATAATTAATGATTTTTTTTTCACTCTTTCAATTTATTTCTGTTTATTTTTGTTTTTATATTAGTTTAATTTTAAGTTATTTCTTATTTAATGTTTACATTTTATTCACTAATAAACCTGGAAATATTTATTTTATATAAATATCACTATCAGTTTATTAAAAAAAACTTTAAAATCGCATGACCATCATTTCATATGCTTACACAAGCTGTTAAAACAGAGGCAAAACTTTCCATACAGTAATGCCACCTAATGCAAGCCAAAATAATCAATGGATGCAAGAAGGTTTAACATATGAAATGAGGATCATGTGATGTTTAGTGCTTTAATGTCAATCCTGCCAATGGGATGATGGTGACTATGGTTATTAAAAAACCAAAGACACTAAAATGGATAGATGCTGAACTGGTTTCAGATCTATGACTATACAAGAGATTGAGCTTGAATTGAAAAATTATAGTGTTTTCATTTTATAGTTAATTAAATTGGGAAAAGATGACTTCTAAAGCTTTCCATTAGATTCTAAGATCTAGGTGCAGAGCTCTCAGATTCAAGTCTCCTCATTGATGAAAGTCACAAACTAGAAACTAGATTGGGGATATTGGATAAGTAGGCACTAGATAGGGATTTTATGCACAAACTTTCTTGAATCCATTCATTACTCTGGTTCATACTGGATGTCGCTACAGTATGGAAAATTTTGCCTCTGTTTTAAAAAAAACTTTAATAGTAAAATACATTTTAATATTATAATGTGGTTACCCTCTGTCATCTTATAACAATGTAAAATATCTATTATCAATGCAGCTCCAATCAAGATTTCTTGCCATTCAAAACAGTTAGAAAATAATGTCACTATTTTATAAGTAGAATTTTATTTAAAAAAATTAGATTATTATTTCAAAAATAATAAAAATTGAAATTCTAAATTTCTTTAGTGCAAAGAAGATATATTTATGTCATTAGAAAAAAATTCTAAACAAAAACTATGACAATAAGCAATATAAGATAAAAAGAATTATATGAATATACAGAAAAAGGATATGATCAGAATATGCAATAAACAGACGTGACACCTGATTTGATATTTCTAAAAAATGGACAACCTAACTTATTTGTATTTAATTTGCATATATTAAGTCTAATTCAAACGATACTGCAGTTTTCAATATGGCTATGATTATGAGGCATGGAACCTCAAAAATGCTCACCCTTAACTGAATGATCAATAGTTTTCAAGCGTATAGCTTCTGCAACTTGCATATCATATGTGCTTCATAAATTATTATTAATTATAGAAAATTTAAAAAATATTGATAATAACATGATGATGAGATTAATTGGATGCTAATATTTTGAATGAGATCCAATAAGCAAAGAAACATTTTAATTATAAAAGCAATATTTGCTGAAAGATCTTTTTACAAAAATGTTGGTACTGACAAATACTGAATATGCCAAAAGGTGATTAGAGAAAATAAATACCAAGTATTGAAAAAGACAGTTGCTTGAAAAATTGTCCAAAGTTATATTTGAAGTAGTATAATTAATTTTTATAGAAAAAGTTTTGAAAATACTAATTCCATATGTTTTTATTTGGTGTGGATATATTAAAAGTATTAGTATCCATTTTCAAAATGAAATGAAAAGGCCTTTCCATCTGACTAAAAAAATTCAGTGATTTTGCAAATATTTAAAACAGTAACTTGAATCAGACTAAATTTTATTAGAGAAATTTTTATCACAGTTTCTTCAATAAAGTGAATTTTTATGAAGATAAACAGGCAGATCACAAATTATGCTATATCAACAACACAATTTCAATTATAAGCTACTAAAAAAAAGAAAACAAGCAAAAAAATGTAAATAAAACAAAATAAATTTAATACATTTTATGATACCCAAGCAGCCATTTTTCTTTTCTGAGTGTTATATGTGATCTTTTTAAAAAAAATAAAATTTATACATAAATTTAAATTATGCCAGCAGCCATTTTTCTGTCTCAGAGCAGTTTATATTACATTTTATTTTTTTCTTTATTAGCATTTCCAATATTTTCTCAGCACAACACTGAAAGTTTTACAAAATTTTAGAACATTTTTAGAGTTATTATTGATTTAATAACATCAAAAATTTAGATAGATCACACCTTCTTCATAATGACATATAAAAGAAAAAAGTTATCAAAAACAGAATATCACCCAAAACATATTTATTTGTGATAAATGTCGGACATTTTTTATTTTTTCAATGAATGAAAAATATATATAAATGTGTCCTCTCAAATTATTATTAATAATTATATTATTTTTATTATTTTGTTTATAAATTAATACATTGTACAGGCTTAAACCTGCATTCATGTATTTAATAAATGCAGAATTCGAACTTGGATGTTCATATGACCCACTACTCTCAGTGCCATCTTATATTGCTGACCCATCTGATTACAACCAATAATCACCAATATATGTATTTTGTGCTAAACCAGCACTCATCAGTTGGTCCAGATTACCATCTCCACACATATATGCAATCAGTTCTCAGCTTTATATTAAGATAGCCAATCCTCATACTTTAATGGACAGGCTTCAAACTACTTCAACCCACAACTCTTCAGCCTTCTATTTCATTGAAAATCTGATGATGGAACATTCAAAGCCCATGTTAGTGCCAAGGTTGTCATCTTACCCATGTTGACATTTTAGTCATTCTGACCCCTCATGTACAGGAGAATAACCATTTATACATACATAGGCAAGGGATGGACAGACCTTTTACACACTATTTATATAAATTAATACATTGTACAGGCTTGAACCTGCATTTATATATGTAATATATGTGGGATTCTATCAAAAAATGAGTTTAATAATTTTTATGTGCCATAATCCATCTGGCTGATATATTAACTTCTCTCTGAATTACCAATAGTATTGACAAAGATGTGCTTATAAACATCAGAGCTCCAAGAATAGGTGGATTCATTCTTGATTCTTTGTTCAACATTTAGTGTTTTTAATTCATAACATGGAGGAGGATTTATTCCTGTTGTTTATATATATATATATATATTAAGCTATGTATAATTTAAAGTTTATACATATATATGTGTGTGTGCATAGTAAAGTGTTATATATTTTCAGTTCGATAAACAATACTTATTCTATTGTAATAAATGTTTAGCAACAAAATGTGAACTATTATATGCTATGGATGACATATGTGAGGTGATCTTGGAACAAAATATAGATCTGGCTCCTGTACTAACAAATATTTATACATTTCACATATAAATAATTAATTAGAGTTTTAAAAAATATCATATAAAAGAATTACAACAACAGTAGGTGGCATTGAAAGGGTGGCTTTTATAGATATAAAATGAATTGCTTTTGAAATTTGTTATGTAACAATGAAAGGTTAATAACATTAAAAATTGGTATCTGCAATAGTACCTATGTCCTTTTTATCAGAGCTTATGTTCCATTGTTAGTTTAAAAAAAGCTTTTATTTTTAGTCAAATAATTTGTATTATGTAGCAATAAGGTCAATGAAAGAGTTTTTTCCTTTCAAGACCAAAACACATCATTTCCGATTCATCTACTCTAAGCTTTAGTAATTAATAAACAATAGATGGCATAGTGCTGCATATCTCTATCTCCAGACTAATTGATTTCTGGATATTGCCTTGTCAGCGAAGACTAGGATTCAAAGCTGGAAATAATGCCAGCTTTTACTCCTTTATGTTATTCAACCTAATAATCTGGAATTCAAAGAAATGTTAAGGTGATGTGATATAATTTTTAGTATAGTCTGTTAGTATTGAATTTTTATCTGACATGCAGAATGACTATAACAAACACCTCATTTAGATGAAAATATAAGGAACTGGAATACATCTATGCTCTAACAATGGCATGGTACAGGAATGGAGGGACTAACATGTTTTTCCCTCTATCTTTTGGTTTCTGCCCCATGAATTTACAGTAGAGAATGGAAATGCATACTCTCAGAAAAAATGTAATGCTTTAAAAATAAATTAGTGAAGATATAACAGAGTATTAAACCTAAGGTTTTTTCCCATTATTAACTGAAAAAAATATGAATATTTTAAATAGATGTATTTATTAAAATGTTGTTTTAAATTAATATAATATGAATTTCATTCTATGACATAACGATTTTAACATTATTTTGAAGTCAACAAAATTGTGAGTAAATATGAATGCCTTTATATATGTATGATTAATTCTATAAATATATTTGTTCTGCACTTAGCTAATAACTGATAATAATAACAGAAAGAAAGCGCAATATTTTTTTTATGAAAGTGCTCAAATATAGAACAATAGCGTTTTTACCACGCATAATAATTAGATTTATTTATTTATTTATGTGAAAAGAAAGCTAATCTTACTAAATTTCCTTTCAGCTGACTAATAAAGGTTTTGTTGATAGGTAATGTACCTGGAAATGTAATCATTAGAAGAACGAACAATTCATCTACAAATAAAAATGGGACTTGTTTTGGTCATCAGTTATTTTTATGAATATATAATATTTAAAAATGATAAGAAAATCAACATTTCTATTCGATCAAGTCAGCATATCAATAAATCTAGTTGCATGTTTGTTATTTTACATTCAAACAATTTCATCCTGTTGAAATATATATGTATAACTGAAAAAAGCTAATTATTCTTCTTCAGGCTGCGAATAAATAATATTCAATTAATTTTACAAGGATCAATCATTAAAGTCTTATTTATATATATATATAGCCTGAGGAAGAATGAATTGCTTCTCTTAATTATGTATATATATAATTAAAAAGGGTTTGAACCCAGACTTCCAAGCTCCATTTAGTCATTCAGTTTATCTTATACAACCGATACCCATGACCACATACATGTGAGAAAGATAAATGATCTCCAATATCCGTATTTCGTGCTAAACCAGCACTCACCAGTTAGTCTGGATTATTATCTTCCACACATAAACATAATTGGAGCCTCTCCATTAAAATTTGAAGATTTGCTACGTTAATATAGACCGAGCACTGATTTTATATATATATGGGGGGGGGGGGAGATGATGATCCGGACCAAGTATGAGTGCTGGTGCAGCACAAAATATGTATATTGGAGATAATTTATCTTTCTCACATGTAGATAGTCATGTGTATCAATTGTATAAGATAAACTGAATGACTAAATGGAGCTTGGAAATCTGGGTTCAAATGCCCTCTAATTACATTTAGCTTAAGTATATATACTATACTTGCATTTAAACATTATATATATCAAAAAGAAAGATAGAGATGACATTTTAAAAACTATTTAAGATAACATTGATACATTTTTTGCAAAAAAAATACTGTCATTATAAGGGTTGATAAAATAATTTAATAGATTAAGTTTTGATTCAAAAAACTGGGCATATAGTCAGTCAACTATTATGCTAAATCACACATGGTGGTAAAAGTTCAAGATTAGGGTGATTTGTTTAAGTCATAAAAAAAATAATAAAACATATAATTCAAACTGCAATGTCATTTACAGCATTTAATGTATTCACAACACTATAAAGTGAAATTTGATAACTAAAAGTAGAATAGATTTTCTGTATATAATTAATTTAGGTAATGTTGTTTAATCTGTAATGAATGTGCCTTAAAATTTCTAATAGTCAAGTAATATTATTTTGACAATAGAGGGACCTCACAAACCATGACACAAGATAGTGACTTTTATAAAGATAAGAATGGCCACCTTATCTTTAATCTAAATTTCTTCTTATATAGGCCAATCTGAAGCATCCTGATTTGAGAGCATGAAGTTGTTGTTCTCTACACTGTTTAAGTCCATTATTTGCTTTACTAATTAACTTTCAAAAAGTCTTGCGATTTACAATGAGTTAATGTTGCAATCATAATACTGGAAAATCTATAAACTATTATAGAGTTTTAATTATATTTTATTGAGCACACAGGAAGTATATGTAAATATTTAAACAGGTTTTAACCTATAATGAATGTGCCTTAAGCCTGTTTAAGTATTTATATATACTTCCTGTGCACTCGATAAAATATAATTGTGACATTGTTTAATAAAATATTGGAAAAGTACTGATACTAGTCAGTAATAGTTATAAAAAATTTTAACATAATCTTCTTTTCTTTTATTAGAAATCTTAGATACTTAAAAAATAATCTAATCAATAGTTTCTATCAACTGTGATGTCAGGCTCTATGGATTTTTGAATTAATCCATCTAATATTTATCCCTACAAACAATAATTTAACAATTCAATAATTTCTATAATTTTTTTTAAAAAAATAATCATTTGTGTTTACCAAGAATTCTCTGTTATATTATACCAGATTGTCACATAATCTTTATTGATTGATTTTTAATTATCATTATAAGTTATTGCAAAACTGTTTATGTAAAAATAAACATAATAAGATGGTATGCAAAGCAATCAAATAATTCAAGGAATAATCTTTTCAAACACATATATTTAAAATACTAAAAATGAATATAAACACTATGCCACAATGAAAAGGTTATTAGTAATAGTTCTCTCTCTAAGCTACTCAAAGTGCCATCTGTGAAGCAATGCATATGTTATATAGTGATATAGTTTAGCTATTCATCACAAAAATTTTAAGATGCTAATGTCTCTAGATTAGAAGTTATGACATGAAATGTGACAGTCTGTTTCATAGCTCAACTTATAATGAAATAACATTCTAACATTAAATTGTGTTTTCAATTAGGAAAAACTGCTACATAAAAGTTTGAAATGATTTAACTTATGCGTGGAAGTGAAGCTATGAATTGTGAGAATGATTTCAAGTGACTTGCAATATTATGTGATGAAAAGTAGAGCATTGAAAATGATCTATGAAACATACTGTGACATGTCATGTTATAACGTGATGAAATTATAGATTTTGTGGTGAATAGCTAAACTGTATTTTTGTGTAATACATACATTGATTCACAGATGGTGCTGCAAACAGTTTAAAGAAAGCAGAGGATTTGGATAAAAAATTTATGTCAGTATACTGTTGGGTTGATTGCATTAGGAGAATTGTTGAATATTATAGTGGTAAGGAATGTGATAGAAGAATAGATGCATTAATAAAGAATAGGAAGTTGGAGAGATGGAGAACTAGTATGAAGAATAAAAAGATGTTAAATATATATAGAAGTAAACAGAATATTGGGTGCGAGTTAATTTATGATAATAGCAAAGAAAGTAGTTTACTTTAAGGCTCGAACAAGATCTTTAGCAAAAGGGGATTATACACATAAATGGAAAAATGTGGGTGATTTAGTCTGAAAGTTGTGTAAGGGAGGCATTAAAAATATTACATATCTGATAATTGAATGTAAATGACTATAAGCAGAAAGAGTACAAATAATAAAGTTGTGGAAGAATAAATATAAGCAAAGTGATTATACAAAAAATGGGTTATTGCTTTTTATGCTGGGTTTGGGAAAAGATAAGAGGGATTTAAATATGAAGGCCATGGAGTTGACAAATATTATGTTGTGGAAATGGGATGGAGCAGGATATGGGAAAACAGGGTGGGGAATGGAAAGAGAAGGTAAAGTGGCTAACAGGTTTCTCTGTGCATAGTTGTTGAAAGATTCCTGATTCTGTATAAGGAGAAGTCACAGTGCATCTTATCAAATCAAATAGAATTAAGTATTGTGTATTTTTGCATACTGACACATACAAAAAATGCATTAACAGTCAGAAATAAAAATATAACTATGAAACAGCAAAATAACTATAGTTAATAAACCAATTAATAGATCTAGTATTAGTTATTCTAAAGTTTTACAACTAATAATTTATTTCTTGCAACTAAAAAAATCATATTTATAAACAAATACTTATGTTTTTGTTTTTTAAAATCAAAGTTAAAAATTCTTTCACATAATAAAATTATGTTTAATATAAAAGTAAAATGTTTAATCATAATATAATTTTATTTTTGACTATATACCAATTTTATATATAAGTTCACATTATAATTGTATGTCTATATTTTTGTCAATTATGTGTGTTTATAATAAATGAATTTTTTATTTTAAATAAAAATTTATAGTTACAATGTTAATGAATGTTATACAGTAGATATTAATTACAAAATTAAATTAGCAAAATGCTAGTGAAAGAAAGAAGTTATGAAATAAAATGTCTCTAAAATGCAGTGATAGATATAAGTGATAGATATATATCACAATTAAAATTAATGGTCCTCCAAAATTATCCATAAACTCACATTACTTTAATAGGTCTTCAATCACTTTGGCTTTAATTTACTTTTTTGTATTTGTTTATCAGTTTTCATTCATTTGGTGGCAAATATTGGAACTAAAATAATATTCATTTATTAATTTGAAAAAAAAATCATAATGATATCACTAGTGTACAGAGAAACTGAATACAAAGAAACTGACAAAACTCTTAAGTGGTAATTTTTTTCTTCTCAAGAGTGCTTGCGAGTGGTTTCAAAAGCACTCTCTCTCTTTTGTTTAATTTTGAAAATGAAAATATATATTTTCTATATTTTATTGATATATTTGTGATTATTTTTCAAAAACTTTGTATTATATTATAAGATTGTTTATGATTAAACTCAGATTTTATTCAAAAGTATTTACTTTTAGAATAAAACTCAAAAGATATGGTAAGAATATAAAGCAAGCTGTGATTGGCTGAAAAAGTAACACCTTAATAACTTATGAATTATTTTTTATCATTTTTTTAAATATTTATAAATCAAATTTGCATTTTTATAACAGAATTTTAGTGTTTTGTGTAATCTTAACAATAATATATTTGCATTTTATTTATGGATTTAAAAGAACTTTTATTTCATCCTTTAAACATTTTATTGTTAATCACACAATATAATAACTAATTAATTATTTTAGTTATTACATTTTTTTTACATTTATAAAGTTGGAGTATTATATTTAAAAATATTTTTCATCGTAAACTTATATCTCTAAAAAATAATTTGAAATTTATGAAATCTAATAAAGATTAATTTTTATAAATAAAAAGTTGGACATTTAATTCAAAAAAGCACTAAGGGCTATCAAATAAATGCAAAACTGCAAAAAAATTAATAGCTGAGAACTCTTGGCTGTCAAAATTCATATTTTAGCAGACTACTAATCATATGTTAACTTAAACAGAGCTTGTGGAAACATAAAGAATGGTGATTATGTGATGTTTAGTGGTTTAACACATGTTAAATTGCTTCACCAAGTGTTTTTTTCTTTTATGTTGTCCATAATTATAACAAGTAATTATTATTATATATTATTTTATAATTTTTTCAATATATTGTATTTGTAACAATAGCTTTTTGTAATAATTTTAGCTTTATAAATAAGCATAATTTAGTTTTTCTACACAAACTGTATGTTATATAATGAAATGGATTGTGTCAGCACACACAACACAGTGAATGTGTGATTTGTATGAATGTGCAGATATATTTAAAGTTTAAACAAAGCACAAATGAACCTAGACAAGCTGGAATTAGTTAAAATTAAATAATTAAATAATCATAATTACTGATATATACTATAAATTATACAATATTAAATTAAAACGGTTTCTGATGCAAGTATATTATTTATTTTTAATTTTGATATAAAAAATGTAGATTTAAAAAATGAGTTTTGTATAAAACAAAATGATTCCTTTAATTAATGTTTTATATGTAATAATAAAGTTTGAATCTAGTTTCAAAAAGTTTTTTCCAGCCTAAATTTTGTTGTGATATATGTAAGTTAAAAAACAATAGTAATTGTTTCATAATTATAATCTTATATTTTGTTAATTAAGGAAGAAAACTATTTACGTTAAGTTTTCCTGCATCAATCACTGTATTTACTAGTATGTGATATGATTAGTAGTATCATGATTAACTACAATAATAAACAGCTTCAAGTAGAAGGCCAATTGCTTGCAGTCTCTTTATTTAAACAATGTGGTGATCCCAGAGTCATGTGTATGGGTTCTCTAAGATTTCCCATAAACAAATATGTATGAACTGAATCTGAGCAGAGACTACCAACATTAATTTTGTCTATCTGATAGCCCAAGCATGTATATAAGCAACTTATATACAAACTGATCTGTCTATGTACACCGTTGATGAAAAAATTTCAATCTCAAGAATTTCTAATAATATATGTTAAGCTATTACAGATATGCATAAAAGCATCACAATTGATAAAGATTTAATTAGGTTGCACATACAATGTACACACAATATAGAAGCACAGAGGGAAATGATCAAAATTAATGAAAGACATATAGATAACTTGGGCAAAATATTATTTGAAATATTAATTCTAATAAAGAAGAATTTATTCTCTCTATATAAAGCTGTTATTCCTATATTACCTATGTATTCAGCACAGGTGGAAAATATCTGCTACAGAATAAAAACAGAAGTATTTAAATTCCATATGCTTTAAAATTTATTTTCAATTGTTTTCAAAGACTGGTTAAAGAATACTTTGAATAAATCAAATACAGAGACTGACCAGTGCGAGTCACAAGAAAAACAATAAACTAAAGTCTTTTTAAATAGAGGGATTTGAACTTAGTATTTTCAGTCAATATTCATCCTCCATTCAATCTCAAAACACCGATACATATGACCACACAAATGATCCCCAATATATATATATTGTGTAGAACCAACACTTATCAGTTGGATCAGATCATAATCTCCAATACACATATACACAATCGGTGCTTAGCTTATATTAAGATAGCAATTACTTAAACTTTAATGGATAGGCTTCATTCTTCTCACCCTTCCAACAATTCAGCCATCCATTTCATTGAAAAGCCAGTGGTTGAATGCTCAAAGCTCTTGGTCTTTTTAGAATTTAACTTACGATCTAAAAGTTATTCTTTTGTTTAAAGATTTAAGCAGTTTGTAATTATAAATAACTTCTTTTATGTTACTGAAGTATAAAAAACACAAAGTATAAAATTATATTCAATGCATTTATTTATATTGACAAATATAGAAAGAATTATGTTATAAAATGAATAAAATATCTTTATATATTTTGAAAAAAATTAATATTAATTATTGAAATGTTATTTTTATATTATGACACAAACATTTGTATATACATAAATGTATATCAATTTATTATTTATACATTAGAATAACATAGGATTATAGAATTAATGAAAGTAATGATTAATTATGGGAATATTTTGTATTATCAGAAATGCTCACCTGCGTGAATATATTTAAGACCATTTACAATTTATATATCTATAAACTACAATTTAAATAATAAAATAGTTTACTATTTCATTTGCAATCTATGGAATTTTTAATATCTCTATATAAATGAGAATCAGAATAATTTACCTATATCATAAAATTTTTGTTAGACCTTTAATATTTTTATTATTATTAGATAACTAATAAATTATATAGAGGCAAAACACTCCATACAGTAGCGCCACTCAGTGCAAGCCAGAGTAATCAAGGGCTGCACTGAGTGCTGCTACTGTATGTTTTACCTCTGTGTAAACAGCTTGTGTAAGCATAAAGAATAGTGATCATGTGATAATTAATGAATTCCTTGATCATTACATTAAATTATCGAATAAAAATATTTAATAGCAGAACAGATTAAATGATTTAGTATGTTTGTCTTTACTCTTGTTCAATATATTCACCTTGCTTTTGTGATCCAAAAATATAGCTTAGCTCTAACAGAATTTGAGATATATGTGGGGGCATCTTTTTATTTTTTTATAATTGTTTATTATTTAATGTCATCTTTAAAGTCCACATATTATTTGTTTTATGATGATAATTACTAGGTTATGTATAGCCAGTACACTCATGGTATCAATTGATCAAAATTAATATAATGATTCAAAGTTCAATATTTTTATTAGCATTTAGATAAGTGCATGCAACCACAAATATTAATGTGTGATCTTTGATAATATTGGCTTGTGATTAATATTGGTTTGATGGTTATTAGTCTGAGATTTTATACGTGATGTGATGTATTGTGGCTTCTCCTTAAACAGAATCAGGAATCTCTTAGCAATTATACCCAGAGAAACCTGTTTGTCACTTTATTTTTCATTCCCCACTGTATGTTTTCCCATATTCTGCTCCATCACATTTCCACAACATAATCTTTGTCAACTCTATGGTCTTTATATCTAAATCCCCCTTATTTTTTTCCAAACTCAGCATAAAAACCTATTATCCACTTTCTCACTTTTTTCGTATTTATTCTTCCATAACTTCATTATTTATACCTTTTCTATTTTCAAGCATTTACATTCAATTAACAGATGCCTAATATTTTCTATTCCTTCCTTACACAATTTACAGACTAAATCACCCATATTTTTCCATTTGCATGTATATTCTCTTAGTGCTAAAGATCCCATTCAAGACTTAAACAATAAACTACTTTCCTTACTATTATCATATATTAACTCACACCTAATATTTTGTTTATTTCTAAACCTTTAAATATCACATGATCACTACCTCCCATACTTGCTCATAACTGTTATTAAAATAGGCAAAACTCTCTCCATACAGTAGTGCCACTCAAAGCAAGATAGTGTAATCAGTGGATGCCAGAAGGCTTTTGCACAAAATCCCTATCCAGTGCCTACTCATCCAATATCCCCAAACTAGTTTTGGGCTTGTGACCTTCAACAATGAGAAGCCCTGGGTCTGAGAGCACTGCACCTAGATCTTAGGATCTAATGCAACTCTCCAGCATCCACCTTTTATCTCTACATAACTACAAAACTATGAGAATAAAATTGAAAATACACAAATATTTTAATCTAAGCTCAATAGCTTATATAGTCATATGGGTCTGAACTCAGCACCCATACATTTTGGTGTCTTTGGTTCCTTTATAATCATAGCCACTTTTTCTATTTCATTACACCAGTCCTTACACTCATCCCCAACCAACTCTTGCATGATTTCTTCAACTTGTATTTTATACTCTTCCAACTTATTCTCATCATTCATTCTCCATCCACATCTTTCATTATTATTTCTACTTTTATTTCTATTCTCCATCACATTACTAACCATTTCAATTACAATAAAGTTATGATCACTAGTACATACTTTCTCTTCATTATCAAATACTTTAATTTTTCTTACTTTATTCATTCCCTCTTTCTCTATCAATACATAATCTATTGTGTAAAATGTATTATTTCTAGACCATGTGTATTGTCCCTCATAAATATTTGATAAATTTCCAATACTCAAATTCACTCTCTGTCAAAATTTCTTTAAAAGATGTTCATTTTTATTATCTACATCATCAATTTCTTCAATATGTCCATTGATATCCTCTATAACCATTATTCTCTTCCTCTTTTCTTTAAAACTTTTGTATATCCTTAACTAGACATTTACATATGCTACTGTTCCACTCCATTATAATTTTACTATCTCCAGTGGCTATATAAACTATAGCCACCATCCATTCTTGTCTACCCAACCTTATTTCAAACTACAAATGTTCTTGACATTTAACAATATTTAAATATTTTTTGATATAACACCTATACCACAACCCTTTTTTCTTTTTCTTTTCTATTTATACTCTGCCATACTAAATGTTCCAGAATATGTTATTATTCTCTTAGATGAGTTTCCATTATTGCTAATACCTCAAGCTCTTCATTTTCAATTGCTTTATTTAATTCCATCTACTTTTCTGGTCTCCTACCACCTTGCATATTCAATTACACAATTTTAACAATTTCTTTTTTCCTACCTGCTCTTTTATAAATTCTTTTAATTCTTTCTTCTCCATTACATTTATAAATAACTTTCTTCCCATTAATTTTACAGACCCATTTCTTCTCCATATCTATACTTATATCTAAATCAAATTTCTTTTGCTTATTCTTACATTCCATCCATTCTTCTTCTTTTTGATAATACTACAATTTAAAATCCCCCCCCCCTTATATGTTTTTTTGAAATATATTCTTTATAAATGAGACTCCCTAAAACTTCACTTCCTTGTTTTTCTAAATGCAATCCATCTATACTATATAACTCCCTCTTTCCAATAAAACAATTCCACACATCCACAAACATAACATTATTTCTCTCACACAATTTTTTCAATCTCTCATTTATAGAATGTGCCTATCTAACAAATGTCTCTTGTCAAATCTTGGTAATAATCCAACTACTCCTACTCTTCCTTTAATCTTACTCAAATTTCTAATCAAATCTACATACTCATCTATTTCATCCATTACTCTCTCTGATGATTCTGACCAATTATTATATGTAGCAAACTCTTCATCAGTAGTTCCACCTGGTACATACCATAATAATCAATGGATGCTAAAAGATTTGTGCATAAAATTTCTATCTAGTGTCTATTTATTCAATATTTCCAGACTAGATCTTAAGATCTAGATGCAGTCATCTGTTGCCTAAGGTTCCTCACTGATAAAAACCACAAGCAGGATACTAGTTTGGGGATATTGAATGAGTAGATATGAGGTAAGGATTTAATCCACAAACCTTCCACCATTCATTGTTTACTATGGCTTGCACTGAGTGGCACTACTCTATGGAGAGGATGTTACAGTTTTAATAGCTTGTATAAACATAGGAAATGGTGATCATGTGATGTTTTACTGATTTTATAGTCACAATGAATGACCATTGATAATTAATTGCTACCGATACTGTTTATTGTTTATATTGGCTTTTTTGATAAGATTGATTTATTATTTATATCTGGTTAGGATGTGTCAAAAGAAGTGATTATACTTACCATTATATATATATATATTTATTACCATAGGATCCACTTTCCAATATATTACAAATAATGCCCAATATGAAGCTTGCTTATCACCAATAGCTATTATGCATTTATCATTATTTAGCTTTTACTTATGTTTATAAACCCATTTCAAATACTATTAGAACATTACAATATATTATAGACCCAAAATGTTTATTAATGTTATTGCAAATTATTAAAAACTATAAGAAATTTATATTTTAGTGAACATTTTGTAATTCTTTTTTATGTTTGTTAATTTTTCTAATGTTGATTTAATAATTTCTGAATTTGACATGAAGAAAAAAGCTTACTGAAGTAAACAATGGTGATATCTTTACTAAATTATTTCTTTTTGTAATATACATGAGGAAAAGGAATAGACAAATCTGAATGCATTATTGAAAACATTCACAAGGAATATTCCCAAAGAATTGTTTAAAACATCTTATAAGTAATGACCTTTCAATTGGTATTGACATAACAAAAGGTGGGTGTTAGTTACAATGTTATTTAAATGAGACTTTGGGAATCTTGTTTGTTAATTTTTTTAGTAATGTATTTGGACTTGTTTCATTCTTAGATTTATATTCTTAATATTTAGTTGTAAAATTATTTCTTGCTTATAAAAAATCATTGAAGATAAACTATTATATATATTTGTGAAATAATGCAGATACACTGAAAATCTCCAGTGAGCTATATGTACACTGTCAAAATATAGGGTGTGCTCATCTATACTTTAGCTTTGATCATATATAAGCATACCATTTACTGACATATTTACATGGAGAGAGTAATTTATTTAATATTTAGAGGTTGTTAAATATGAAGTTCAGCCCGTTCCTCTGATTAATTCAGTTATAGTGATTTCAGAATAGTTTATAGTTGTCTTGAAATTACATTAGTATATATAAATCATGATCTGTGTGTAAGTATGTTAGTAAATGGTATGCTTAAACTATATTTACATTTACTGACAGTTAGTGTATATATAGTTCACTGGAAGTTTTCAGTACTTTCACATTATTTCATCTATTTTGGACTATTAAAAAGTTATATTTACTTATATATATATATATATTGTAAGGTGTAGCCTTTCATCCCTTCAATACCATTAAAAACACTCTTTGCCTAATTCAAATTCAAGACTCATTATAACATTCTCCATCAACCAAAACCTTAACAAGAATGAAAAGCAATTAAAATCCATTACAAAAAAGAAAAAAAAAAAATGAAACTACTCATAAACACTGTAGCTGAGAAACAATTAATTGTTTTTTCAATTAAACATTTAATTTAATTTTTACAATAAATACAATATCTTAATGAAACCATAAAATGTATACACGAACAATAATAACCTTTGTTAAAAATATCACATCAATTGTTATGTTAACTCAGATACACTATAACAATATGAGGTAAATATGATTGGATAGATTTAGATGCAAGCAGGAAAATGATCATGAATGTCAAAAAAGGATATACACAGTACTACTCAGAGTTAATACAGAGATATTAATAGATATAGATAATCCAACTATTATTTTGTTGCAATATTTTATACCCCAACTGATAACTTTTTAGGTAACAAAAGAAATCATATATCATCTAAACCCCATACATTGACATGATGATGTATATTTAAATTAGATGCATACTATTTTAAGTTAAAATATATAGAGATGCATTTTTCAAGAAATGAATCTTATTTACATTTTAAATAGAATCATGCATTTCTAAAAATGAATATTCTTGGTCACTATATTGTGACATGAGATGACACTTATATGTCCTAGGCTCCTTGAGGAGTTCCTAGTTACAACATAAACACTATAGATAATGACAAAATGGCTGTCTTATGTGATTGACTACCTATTAACTCGATCTTTCACTTATTTACAGTTTTAAGCATATATTTACACATTTCTTGAATATATTACAAATACATCAGTCTGTATTTCATATTACTATATCAATAAATAGTTTTTAATGATATTATTGTAGTGTTCTTTTCTAAGTATAAAATAAACAAGCAATTTGATATGTATCATTATATATTGAGCAAGCAAGATTAAAAAAAAACTCGCACAATTTTGACATTTTTATTAAAACTATATTAAATTTTCAAAATTAATATTTTTTATGTATTACAGATAGTACTCAGATGGCGGTTATATTTGATATATAATTTAAGTCAGAAAAAAAAAGCATAATTTTTATGCTGCAAATATTAATATTAATGGTAACTAAATAAATAGTCTTAATTACTTATAACATTATTATTTTTTACAAAAGTTTTTTATTTTAATGTGAAGAATAAACGGTGGATCTTATGCTTTTAAATTCTTTAATATTGTTCTCTTTTTGCCTATTAATTAACGATTTATTACCATCTGTTTTTTTCTAACGAAACAATTCAAAAAGACAATGAGCATTGTTTTATCTATTCTGAACACCAAAACTTCGTTGAGAATCTGCTACACAAATTCTTTCAATAATTAATTTCCGTTAAAAAAAAAAATAATTATAAAGTAAAAAAATGAATTTTCAATAAATTAATCAATATTTTATAAAGTTTATCTAACGAAAAAATATATATGTAGATTTTTAAGTTTCATATATATTAATTTAGTTAGAACTTTATTTAATACTAGCTACAAGCTATGAAAAACAATAAGGGACACCAAAATTATATTATCTTTCAATAATTTATTTATGTGGTTAATTCCTAAATGAGATATATTAATTTTTAACCGAAGTTTAAAACTTATATGTGGTCTAGAGACAATCTCTAGTTTTATAAATAATTAGTGATAATCATTACAGTATTTATCCAGAGTTGTTGGTGTCAAAGTTGTGGGTGGAGTAAGTTTGACACACATAAAAAAATAATTCAAAATATATCAATTTATTTAGTGTATGATTTTTTTAATACGTTAACTATTAACAAAATATCACGAAGAAATCTATAGAGATTCCAACCAGAAGATAGATTCACTTATGACTTTATTAAGTTTTATAATTCTACTACTGCAATCAGAGTCGCCACCAAGAGAGGATTATTGAGTATTGGAACAAGATTAATATGCCCCCCCCCCTTACCTATACATGCATAAATCAAAAATGTCATAACTGTACATTCATTAATTATATTCAAACATACTTGCAAATATATTAAAAAGAGGACATAACAATAATACACATTAGTATATAAACAATGATGAAACAAGGTACATAAGCAATGAATTTAATGCTAGATTGATTACAAGGCTATAATAGTTATTATAGTAGAGATGTAATGACATTTATACTCTACTAAACAAAAGTGCTTTCTTAGCCTTTTTTTCTGAGAAAATTGCAAATCATATCATCAAAATCAATTATTTTTGCAAGATCAGACTCAAATGAGTTTTAACAAATCTATCAGTTGCCCCTGTGACATAGTCAATCTTAGATAATTTTTTATCAGTTTTAGTTTACTGAATGAGTGCTCTGCAGAGGTGACAGTGGAAGGAATTATTAACAAAATACAGAGGCAGACATATATTTGGAAAGAGTCCTTCCAGCTTGCATCTTTCCAAATAATTCAGTAGCTTCAATGGATTCAGCTGGCCCTCTCCAAAATTTGCTTAATAAACAAATGACAAGTGACTTATCTCCATTACAAGATCTTTGCTAATATCAGTGGAGATATTGATCGATCAGTAATTTGGATTTTGATTTCAGTTCACCTTGAGAAATTGATAGGTACTTTCAGAGGAAGCTGAACTTCTCAGAAATGTTCATTGCAGGAATTGAAATGAGCAGTCAGTTCACCAATCATACTATCCAATATTAGATAGAAGACAGACTTTCTGAAATATGTTTCCCCAGAGGATTCATCCATTTCATCTTGTTTTGACAAATGTGCTTCTTCTGTAGAACCTTCATTGTGAATCCTTTTTTTTTTGCCTTTTGTTTCATCCCATGTTCCAGAGAGTTTCACTTCTATGCACAAATTAGAAGTAGAAATCTTAGCTTCACTCAACATACTTTTCCAGCTGTTTCAAAGATTTGTCAGTTCTGAAATCAAGCTTTTTAAGTTGTATACTTTGACATCAAGTATTGCATTTCTGGACTTAATAACCTTGTTACAATTATCAACTAGTACTAATACTCTTACTATACAGCAACCATTATCATACAAATGAAGTATGTGACATAAGGCAAAACTACATTAATCTCTGTTCTTGTTTTGGTGGTTAGGTTCAACTCAAAGATGTTTTCTAATGCAAATTTGATGCCTAACAGGTTGGCCATAAAAGTCTTTATACTTTCAACAGTCTGATCATTATGTGTTAGACATGCCATGAAGAGAACAGCCAATACACTGCAAGATTTCCCTTCACTGTGGACTAAAACTAAACAAATTGTAAACAATTTGTACAGTTCCAAAGTATGTTATGGTTTCAGGAATGAATTCTGCAGCATCATTTCCACACAAATTAAGTGTGTAGCATTCACATGATGAAAATAAACCTGTTTCACATTGCTCAAGTATTCTTGTTGGTTACATTGTCATAGCCCTGTGTGCAACAATCTAACAGTGGTATATTGTGTTCTTTCAGTGTTTCTACTATCATCTGTGCTATGTCATATTTTGTTTTATGGCTTGTGTCAACAAACTGTAAAAATCTTTCTACATTTCATATTGTTTTTCATATGATATTACATAATGCAAAAAGAAATGTTTGTTCATCATGGGATGTATCTGGTGTGGGATCAACAAGAATAACAAAGTACTTTTCATTATTTTTGTACTCCAACATGTGTTGTTTTGCAAGTGAATAACATTCAACAATTAACCTGTTTTGGGAATCGGCATTGAGATAATGTACTTGAAGTTGTTCTCCTTTTCTTGTGACTCTTTAAGTTACAACACATGTTCTTTTAGAATTGGATCCCAATGAGGCAACATCTCTGGAAAATTCTCAATGTCATTTATATCCAATGCATTGGCAACTGCACACAAAGCAAGCCTCTGTTTACCAAGGAATAGTATAACATAAATGATTCATTTCATAATGTTGTACCACTTAACAGATTCTGTTTTAATTGATGTCTCTAATTGATTGTCAATGCCTTTGCCAGATGGTAGATATTTTTTTAGTTCTCACCAAGCTGGACATCACTGTCTATGCCTATTGCTTCTCTCCTGTTCTGGCATGAAAATATATGCTTTTTGCCACTTTTTAGCTGCTGACCTCCCTTTTCTTGATGCAAGCATAGACTTAGATGTTGAGATAATGTTATAGCAAATATTGTTTCAACATAATTGACAAGAAAAGCAAAATAATGCTTCTTTAGCTTCACTCCAAATAAGCAAATCTCAATCATATTTTTCATCATTTAAACTTTAAATTGTTAGAATAGTTTTGTAAAGAACCAGGTTACCTATATCTTTGGGAAATGTTTTAGAAAAGCCAGTATAACCTTTAATAACATAGTTTTTGATATCCAATTGAGAAGATACCTCTGCTACAATAAGTCCAATATCAATTCCAGTATTTGACCTACTCTTCTCTTCACTATATTTGCTATGCCCAGATTCTGCAGACAGTGAAGTACTCTCATCACTAGCATTCGTTTCTCTAAGTCTTTAAATTGAGAATTTTAGATCTGATGATTCTTGAAAAACCAAATTGGGTTCATGAGATTCTGACTTTTGTTTCAGTTCTGCACTTGTTTCAGATTGTTCTGAATTTAAAGTTTCATTTTGGTTAATTTTACTTGTTTTGCGTTTAACACCAAATTGAAAAAGCGTTTGTCACCTCTTTTTATTAATCTCATAATGTTCTGTTTTTCCTTGTGTTTTTGAGCTCCAGATTTTTGAGATGACATTTCATAACTATTCATTAACTAAAATAAAATATAAAATATATTCATAAATGAAATGAAACTAAACTTGCAAACTTAAATTCACTGAGTGTTCAGATTAATAAAGTTTATGTCAAACCAGGCTGCAAGACAGTTTTGCAATGTACACAAAATATAGAGGATAAAGTATATATTGGTTTTTCTTTTTAAAAATTTGGTTTTGTAAAAAAATTTCCCCTTTATAGCCCCCTTTCAGCTCCACGGGCCCTGGAGTAATGTACTGACTGCAACTCCATCTACTCAGATCTGACTGTAATCATACATTTGGCAGTCACGAATCTAGCCATTCATAGTTTATCATTGCCAACATTTATATAAACAAGAGGCTTATAAATAATGATTTAATTAAATACACACAAAAGTAAAAAATAATGCTGCATTCATAAACTCAGGTGGATGTCATTTTCAGATAGCTAAAAAATTTCCAGTTTAATCAGGATTTATTTTTTTTAGTAACTATTTTTATTTACAAATGTTAATTCATCAGATCAGCTCCATCTATAATAATTATAAAAAATTATATTTAAAATATAAAAAAACATTTTATTTCTGCTGGAAGACGTTATATATTTACAAGCGTCAAATTCTTGGTCTGTAATATTATTTAAAATATATATTAGAAGGGAAAATAATAATAATTGCTTACAAAAAATGTATTTTAATCATTTATTTATATAAATTTAAAAGAATATATGGTAATATTGAGGT
The DNA here is from genome assembly GCA_028023455.1 of Epiperipatus broadwayi. NCBI lineage: Eukaryota > Metazoa > Onychophora > Udeonychophora > Euonychophora > Peripatidae > Epiperipatus > Epiperipatus broadwayi. Next base: position 7,963,066 of record JAQFVV010012424.1, read on the forward strand.
TATTTAATATATTTATAAAGATATCACACATTGAAAAAAGAAATGTGAATAACACCATGTGTTTGTGTGTTTAATTTTAAAAAATCATATATTAATCTTTAATTGAGTTTTAAACTTTATATCTGTGCTAGACATAATATCTAGTTTAGGAAATGATTACTAATAGTCATTAATGTATTTATCTAATGTGGATGATGTCAAAGATGTGACGTGAGTTAATTTGACACTTGTAATGAAAATGTAATCATAGATTTAGGCAATTCCTTTACTAAATTTAAAAGCTAGTGAATTAAGTAAAACCACGAGTGTCCGTTGGAAGTGTGAAAACTAGAATCGATTCGAATATCTTCCGCTCAGAGTCGAATAGTCAACCACTGCACTAAACCATAAAGCAGTGATATAATATTTTTCAAAAAGTATATATTACAAAAAATTATGCATAATTTCGTAAATAATTATAATAACTTAATCGATAAAATGTAATAAATTAACAGCAAATAATATTGAAAAATCGGAAAAAAATTAGGCGACATCTTGGACATTTATTAACTAAGCTATCTTTTGAATGAAAAATATTTTATTTTCATTCTCAAATTATTGAAAATAATACTGTTTTATACCTTGATGTCACTTTTTAAAAAATATATAATATATATATAAACGAAATATACAGTACAGTGTATTTGTTATACGACTTGGGTAAATATTGTATGTAATTCTGTTTATTTTTTGTTTAAAATTTTATTTTTTGTAATATTCATGAAAATAAATAGAAGTTACTTCTTAAAATCTATTTTTATTAAAAAATTTAAAAGAGGTTCACTAAAATGTCATCTTTTCATATTAAAATTATATAACAGTAATTTCTGATTTTAACTGCTTTACATTTGAAACATTTTAGTTTCTTTCTATTCATCTTTAAATATTAACCAGTTATTGAAAATATTAAATAAAAGAATTTAATAAATTTATCAATACCGTAATATTTTATAATATTTAAAAAGAAAAAATAATACGTTGAAAATAAAATTTTCTAGCATTGTAAAAAAAAAGAAGAAGCCGATATTGAAAACAAATGGTCGCTTTTTTGTCCCCATTATACTAAAAAAATCGAATCGAATTCTATAACGTATAAATGATATTCCTCATACTTTAAATTTTTCAGTATAATATATACAGTCGTTTATGTTTGTTTTAATATGCTGTCAATATGATCCCATATTACTGTTATCTAATAGAGATATTACTATTAAAACATTAACAAAAAGTCTGTCAAGCGTTGGTAACCGCGCAGCAGCCTTGCAAGCTATTGCTTGCAAACAGTTGTTGCGGGTTTGCTTCCCGGCCGATGCTTTGACATATATATATATAAACTAAAACAAAAATAAGAAAAATGAAATATAAAATGACTAAACATATACTTCATTTATCATGATAAAATATTTTTTTCATATAATTGTTGAATTTTGGTCTAACTGCTAGTTTTGTTGCATTTACATAATAATGCTTAGGCAATATAATTAATATTACTAATCTTTATTAATAATAAAAGAAAAAGTTTTACATATAAACTTCTGATAACCAGTTGAAAACAGAGATTATATTTTAAATAGAGAAGTTTGGCAACCAATTTATGCCAGCCATTGGTTATCCTTTTGTAGTCAATTATCCACAGCATTTAAATCCTGTTTATGGGAGAATACATTATCATGGCTATAAATGTAGAAGTAAACTATTAGTCCCTATGTTTGTAAACCATGTTGGTGAGTTTGCCATGGAGTAGGATGCCATAATTACAAATTAAAATATTGTCTATAATCATATTATTGGTATTGGATAGATTTTGCTATCCTAAAATATTTCATTAAACCTGAAATGGAGATTTAAAAAATGCATTGAAAGCAAAAAATTAATCCAAATTGTTAAATGTTGCAATAAAACTGCATAACTTAAAACAAAATGGCTGACAACCTTGGTCAAACAGAAAATACCTAAGTACCAAAATGTGAAATGTGTCTTCTATACAGATAAGAAACTTAGAGTAAGTTCATATAAGCTTCAAAGATGTAAAAATTTATTATCTGATATCTTCATAATATTTTAATATATGTAAATTGAAAGTAATAATAAACTAATAATTGTAAAAGAAATCCACACAAAAATTCTGAGGAAAAAATATAGTCACGGGTTAGAATGATCATATTATAACTTTATTCTAGTGGCTCCAATGATTCCTGAATGAACTATATGATTTTGGAAGTCAAAAAATAGAAGGCAGTTGTTTTGTTATTTGCTTATGTCTTATGACTCACTTGAGATCTGCTTGTAAAAGAATGGATTCATTATATTCAGTTTTAATTTGGCATTAAATATAAGCAGTTCACATTTGAGTTAATAACAATTAGAAATCCAGATTTAATTAAAAGCTTTTATGTAACAATTATCATAAATTGTTAAGAACAAGATATTTACCATATTATAATATTTTTATATAAACTTATAAAAAGAAAGATACCAATAAAAAAAATGATCTTAAGAAATTAATTGTAATTGATAAAATTTAATATTTAAATTCCATGAAGAATTGAGAAAATTACTGTAAACAGTTTGTTGTTAATAGTAACAAATCATTCCCTCTTCAGGATCATGCAAAAAAATAATACAAGATTAGCTCTTTACTTTAGTGCCATCTGTTGTAAAATTGAAAAATTAATGATTACAAGATGTTATAGCATAAATCCTCAGACCAATTTCTGGCTTTTGCCTTTATCAATGATTTGGAATTCAAGATTAAAATAATCCAATTATACATTCATTTATCACTTCTAATTCCATTTTACTATTCAGGATAACAATCTAGAATACAAAATGCCTTAAAGTTTTGAATCGCATACAGTCTGTTTCATCATTTACATAAGCCAGATTCCAGGTGTGTAATGGTGGTCAAAATGAATATGTGACTAAGTGATTATAATGGATATGTGGATATACAAAAAATACACTATCAAAAATATGTGAAAACAAGAGCAACTCGCTATTTTACTGCCTTCTATAGTAAGTTTAAGTAATTAGTGATTCCAGTATGTAAATGCATTTAAATTTTTATCATTAAAGATTGCTTTTTGACTTTTGTCTTTATCAGTGAGACTTGAAATTCAAGTCTGGAAGTAATGCAGTTATGAATTTAGCAATCATCTTTAACTCAATTTTACTATTCCAGCTAAAATCTTAAAATCCAAAAACACCTTAAGGTTTTAACCCCCACCAACTTGCTTGAATAATTACATAGATCTGATTCCAGGCTAGGAAATATATATTTTAATACCCTCAGTTCTTTATTGGCTGTAGATATATCTTTTTAATTACTGATTATTCAAAATAAATTTGCACTGAAGTAGCGAAATGCTTTTGTCCTAACATACTATTGTGTAATCTGGAGAAGTGGTGATTTATTGGTAATATTAATGTCCCTAGTCAGACGAAAAAAATCTATAGTTAATGAAAAAAACTAACAATGCTAAAATATATAGTGGCAGATATCAAGTCAAATCTAAATGACAGTTTTTAGTTTGAATAGTAAAATGGAATTAAAGATGGTTGCTAGATGCACATCTGTATTACTTTCAGCTTTAAATCCCAAACTTTTGAATAAAGGCCACAATTAACTATAAATGGTAATAAAATACTAAACTGTTCCCATTTTATTATAATTTTTAAATACTATTGTTTGGTTTATAACCTTATCTTCATAATAATTACTATCCTGTGTACTGAATTAATCACCAAAATTGACTAAATACATATATAAAATAGTTTCTGCATTATAATTTTTTTGATAAACAGTAAGTGTTAGGTTCAAAAATTGGGGGAAAAAACAACAGTGCCTTTTCATAAAAAAACCACACATTCATTTTTCTTTAATTTGACTTTTTTCATTATAATGTTATGAAATAACTGAAATACAGACTTATTATGTACCTGTATCAATATATGTAATATATAGGGTATATGAGCACAGATTTTCACACGCCCCACCACTCTCCACTCTATCTCATAACACTGATACACTTGAACATGTATATGTCGAAAAGATAAATAATCACCAATATATGTATTTCATGCTAAACCAGAAATTATCAGTTGGTCCAGATTATCATTTCTAATAAGTAGTTTAGTATGAAATAAAATCTTTATTTATTTTAAAAATCTAAAAGGTTATTTATTTCTATTATATCTAACAAAATACATTTTAAAAGTTTAAAATTTTTGAATATTTACTGCGATATTTTTATACATAAATATAAATCTATTATTATTATTTACTCATTAGTAGAAGTAGATTATTTTATATTTTAATCGTTTATGTTTATTTTGAATGGGTTTTAATTTCAGGATATTTGTCTCGTAGTTGGGTCGATGCTAATGGAGGGATATATGGGTGTTTATATCAATGTAATGTGAAGTGTGTTAGCATACAGGGCAAAGTCCAACTGAATGCATAACCGAAGAATGTAGTTATTGCATTGCAATGCACACAGATTTATTTCCTGCTCCATTGACCCCTTTTTTAGCTCTATGGATAGGGACTATAAGTCGGCAGATGGACTGCTCTCCCCCATATGTAACATTTCTCTTTAATTATTGTATATACATGATTCCTTCGCCAGACAGATGCACATTCCTGTCAGTGTGGTTTTATGCTAGCATCTTCATATTGCATTGGTTGCGACTATATATCTGGAAGTAGGCGTTGGTTTAGTCTGAGATTGAATGATTGTTTTGAAAAGTTTTTAACTGAGTAATCTATGTAGCCTATCTATACTCAACATGATAAAACAAACTTTTATAAAATGTCCATCTATGCAGACTTTCTTAATAATTTAAATTAAAAAAAAATAATAACCAAATTAAAATCAATATTAAAATCTAAGCAAGATAAATTTTATTCCTCAATTTTATTTATATGTGCATTAATAAATGCTTGCATGTTAATTACTGGCAGTGGCTTATTTCATTTTTTTAAAAATATTAAAACACCTGGGTCTCATTTTACGCGATAGATAGATTCCTCAGAAAACACGTGCAAACAAAATCGCGCAAAAATAGATGTAACTTACATTGAAAAAGGGGGGGTGCGGTCTGTGATTTTTCAAAATTCGCGTAAAAGCAAAGCACCAACGTAAAATTACTTTAAAATTCGCGCAAAAAAAAAATTAGAAAATAAAATATGACTAATAAAAAAATTTCAAATTTGAAAAAAATTGATACAAGACAAACTTTTTTTAAGTATAATATTTAATTTTATTCAAAATATATTTTTATGCATAATTTACATTTTTTATACACGTTTTAATTATTATCGATATTTGCCGAAAACACGTTCGTTTGCAAACTGAGGAAATACAACTAGCGCTAACTTCACACTCATGTTATGTGTATACATAAAATGTGGAAATTATTATTTTAATTTTATTATTGCATAAAATCTTACTATTATAAAGCACTGAAAATATTGAAATTACTAAGATGAAAGTCGAATTCCAATAATGTGCTATTACTTTCAATATAACGTAAGTGCGCAAAATTTATTATTTAAAGTAATAGCGCATTATCGGAGTTCGACTTCCGGTGAACTTCAAAATCACATAACTTCAAAATCGTGTTAAATAAGTCCACGTAAAAAGAGACCTAGGTGTATATTTCTTTTAAGTAAGTTTTATATTAAATCTCTGCATCTCCATGAGCTAGTGGCATGAGCTGATGGCCGGAATAAAATATATATGTAAAAATTAGATCTTAACAGTACATATATGCCTACTATATAAATTTTCCAGGTTCAAATAGCCTGGTGGTGCCCTGTATGGCAGATACGGTAAGACCTCAACTTCTAATTCACCCTGACCATTATAATATATATATATATTATGTAGAGTTAATTTATTAAATTAGTTTTTACATAGTTTATTTGCATTCTGTGAAAATTACTTAATACATTATTTCTTTGTTATGCTGCTTTCTCAATAGAGAATTGGGAGATCTGATATAAGAGATATTCAAAGGGGATCCTTTGAAGGCAATTGTATCTGCCTTTGTATTTTTTCACACAGATTTCTTAAAGATTCATTCTGGGAACTGACATATCACATCTTGTACATGTAACATTGTTGCTAGATTTTTTTTCTAGTTATTATACTGAAATTTGCCATTTATTTGCTTGTTTATATATATTAAACAGAGGCAAAACTCTCCATACAGTAGTGCCACTCAATGCAAGCCAGAGTAACCAATGAATTCAGAAAGGTTTATGCAACTCATCCAATATTCCCAGACTAGTTTCTAGCTTGTGGCTTTCATCAGTGAGAAGCTTTCAATCAGATCCAAAGCTTCTCACTGATGAAAGCCATAAGTTAGAAACTAGTCTGGGATACATTGATTACTCTGGCTTGCACTCAATGGTGCTACTGTATGGAGAGTTTTGTCTCTGTTTAAACAGCTTATGTAAGCATAAAAAATGGTAATCATGTGATGTTTATATATATTGCAGAATCTCTTTGAAGTTATAAAATAAGATTTCTAACAAATCTTTTAGATTGTAATGCATACTGGATATAAATTTGTAAAGTATGCTGAAATTTGAAAACTTTTAAATTTGTTTTGCTTTGATAATTTAAAATACGGGATCATTCAGAGTTAACGGAAAAGTTTGAGGCTTTATATAGCAGGATGACAAATCTATACAAATTACCAATGAAAGGTTTAAAAACTGATAAAATTTTATCTCTTGGCTCATTGAGACTATTTATTAGTCCATTTCATTTTGTGCAGCTAAAAAGTTCTCCTAGATAAATAACAAGTAAAGCTAAAATCAATTTTCTTACGTGATTAATGACGTTATTAAGCTTTTTAAAAATTTTATTCTAAAAAGCAGAAAAAGTTCAAGTCTATTGATCTTCTTAAATAGAAAGTGTAAAAATAAGAAAATAGAATTTGCAAAGGAATATATCAAGCTATTAAAAAATGAACGTATACGATAAATCATGCTAAATAATTTGAACATATTTGCTTGTCCATTTCACTTAAATGGCGAATATTGTAGCTTTAAAGATGTCTATAGTTGATAAGTAAATAAAATAACTTGTGTAGAAAAACAATCGATTTCTTTTTTTGCTAAAAGAAAATCTTTTAAATCTTTTATAGTTGCTATTGATATTAATATTTTTCTCAGATAATTAGAATTTTACTTTAAAAAAAAAATCTAAATTCAAACAATAAATTAAATTTAATAAAACACAAAATTTATTTAGAAATAAAGTTGAGTTATTTACTGTATTATTTTTTAAAACCAAACACCATCCAGCGGAAGAATTGAAAACTACGCTTTAGTGATTAGAGTTAATTGACTAACTTTTCCAAGTATAAGCATGTTTGTGCGAATATATATATAATAAAACTAATAATTTTGTTACAAAAAAAATATATATTTTATACCATTAAGTGCATCTAGGTAATTTTTTCAAGCCTTTGTATTTCTCCGAAATGCTTATAAATAGTTCCCTCTTTAAAAAAATAAACGTTTTCATTCTATCTATATACAGATCTTTTAATAAATTTTTTGATGATTTCTTACTTTAAAGCATTTTTTGGAAGAATATGCCAATGCAATTCATCTTCACAAATATTTTTTTTTTTCCATTTGTTGTTTTCAACAATTCTACATTGCTTATTTTATCTTTCGAACTTCTATTTTCCGGTTTCCTTTAGATCTACATTTCTAATGTCCTTGAAATTCTTTCCCTCATGCCTCTCACTTTCATTTTCTTTTCTCACTACATTTATGCCACCTAGGGTATGTTTTAGTAATCATTAGATTTCAATTTGTAATGCTTAATAAATCTCTACTGAACGTTTCCAGATTATCTTTTAGTTTCTGGCTTTCATCAGTGAGGAATTTTGGATCTTGGAACAATGCGGCCAGATCTTTTGGATCTAATGTACTTTTTCTTCTAGAAGCCATTTTTTATTTCTTTATTTTTTTATAAAGCTACTAGCCTAATTTTAAAAACCCATTAATGTTTTTAATCTGAGCCAACATGCTTGCATATTTATATAGATCTGAAACCACTTCAGTATCTATATATTATGGTGTCCTTAGTTTTTTAATCACTATAGATATTTCTATTTCCTGGCTTGGTTTAGTATAAAACCAATGAAACATCACATGACACCTATTTTCATTATGCTATTCAGCAACTAATTTTTTTTCTTACCACATTTATGCTACCTATATTGTAATGCTTAATAAATCCCTATTCACTGTTTTTTTTATCCAATATCCCCAAGTAGGTGCTATATGATGTTTAACTGGTTTAAAATCCTGCCTTTCCAACAAAATTCGTTTTTTGAACTAATTTTTATAATTACTAATAATCTACTGTTATTAAACAAAGCTTGTGGTTAAGACCTGTAGAAGTCCCTAATATCACATTTTTACACGCATATTCTTGAGGTGTGCGTTTAAATAAATTTATAATTACAACTTTAAATTATCGTAATAGATTTCTAATTATAAGATCTTTCCATTGACTCTTTGTAAATTGAAAGATTTTGCGAGTATTAATGTGTAATAAAAATGTGGACTTGATCATTGAAATATTGAATAGCTTCACGCTCTCAGATCTAACCGCTTCAGCTTCACTTATTTAAATAGAAAGTAGGTTGAAATAAGGAGGGGGTTCCCCTCTTTTCTTCCAAAGCATAAGCTTGTGGTTAAGACCTGTAGAGGTCCCTAATATCGCATTTTTACATGCATATTCTTGAGATTATAGCCTTAGTGAATATTAATTCAACTCTAAAACTTTTATTACTACTATTTCTATCATCAGTTAGCTAACTTCCCAAGTATAAAAAGAAAAAAAAAACATTAATCTGATTTACAACTTCCTGTCACATGATTATTCTCAAAGTCTTTCACTTTTATTCAAAATTTTAATAACTTTAGCAATCATATACAATATTTTGGTAAGTTCATTCTTAGACTCTGCAAGTAACATCTAATGTAAAATAACCTGATATAATGTATCCAATGCTAATTTCATATGCATCATCACAACAGATATATAGTAACTTATTTTAATATTTATTAAGGTACTCATCTTTTAGCTAAAGATGCCACTCTATGGCGTGGTTTTCGCGCCAAAACACATAAAAATGCTGTTTCCGTGGCCGACACATTCAAACCCATGTTTTCTATAATACAACTTTTTTGTTGTGCTACAGAATGCAGGCCGCTATGTCGCGTCGCAGTACAGCTTGTATGTCACGTAGCAGCAAATACATTTTCTGAATTCACACAATTTATAAAATAATTACGGCTTGATGAGAGAGTTTGTATTTGAATTGTATTGAAATGTTGTTTTCATTGGATTTTTTTTTTTTTCAACTATTGAAATGTTCAGATTTTTTAAAGCAATAATTATAAGACTTTTTACAATGTACTGTATTGAACTTTTATTTGGGAAAATGTTAAATATCTATGTTTTTATTGGGTTGCAATTAGGTAACGTATCAAGTAACATACTGTTAGTAACATTCCACGAGACAAAGAAGATTCTACCATCTGTATATTTTTGAAGTAAAAAAGAGTGGTACGAAAAAAATATCCAATAAGAAAAGTCCAAATAAACAGGTTTTTTTGTAAATTTCATAAAAAGCAAATATTATAAACATGTTTAATAAGTAAAGAAGGCATTTGTATGTGTTTGTTGTTGTTTAAAAAAGTTTGACTTTCTTTCGTCCGAGTACGGTTATGATTTTGAATTTTTTTATTTTAGCATTACAAACAACAGAACACTAACCCTAAAACTAACCCTAAACCTAACCCTAAACTAACCCTAAAACTAACCCTAAAACTAACCATAAAACTAACCCTAAAACTAACCCTAAATCTAACTGTAACAACTTTTACTTTTAATACGATTATTATTTTTTAGTTAAACAACAACAAAAAAAGTCGTAACACAAGTAAAAAAAATATCCGATAGAAAATTGATAAAAAAAAAGTCGTAACACAAGTAAAAAAATATCCGATAGAAAATTGATAAAAAAAAGGCTGTAACACAATTTAAAAAGTATACGATATAAAAAACACGAATCAAATTGTAGTTTGTTGATTTTATTTTACATTTATTATTATCATTTAAATTGTATACGTTAATAAAAAATAATATTTAAAAAAGACAATTTTGTTTTGTTTTTATTTTCGCATTACAAAAAAGCACAGAAAAATTATTAAAATCAACGGCCCATGAATGTTCATATTTTATAGTTTTAGCATGAAAACGACGCCATCCAACAGCATCTTTAGCTATAAGACAAGCACCTTTATTAAATATATCAGGAAATAGACTTTTCTTCCTTATATTTTTTTCTCTATTAATCCCTTCCACAAGAAAATCATTTATGCTTTGTTAAAGTCATCAAAACAAATATTAATTTCCTTGGCTCTCTCCCTCTCTCTCTATGTGTGTGTATGTGTGTGTGTGTGATATATTTTAACAATAATTGCCTTCATGTTAATTGCACATTTAGCTGTTTTTTATATAATTATTGTTATTTTCTAAGTTAAAACTATTCTTTAGATTAAACATGTCTATTTAAATAAAAATATGTCTATTCAAGACTTTTAGCATCTTCTTAGATGTATGAGAGATTAAAATAATTATTCTAAAACTCTCACTTTTTTTTTCATATGTCAAATGCATTGACTGGGAAGCAAATCCAAGCCAGCCTATGCTAACTGCTAGGCTAAAGAAATTGTAACTATTGAAAGAAAATCTACTTACTAGCCATTTTTCTTAATTATAAGTTAGATACTACTTTGTTCAAATTTTTTTTGCCCTCTTTCATAAATCAAATGAAGCTTATTAATTCCTTCTATTTTGCCATTTTCCCTCTCAATTTAAATACAATTTTATTATTATTGCATAACCTATGTTTTATGTTTATCTATATGGTAGTATTTTGCAATTGCTATTAATAAATGTTCATTATTTTTATCATATATATAACTTATACATTTTTCAAATCTTTTACCATTGCAAATCCTTTATCTTTTTTATATCTACTCACTTTTAGCTTTTACTATTTACCATGCTCTTATATTCATATATGTTACGTTACTTTCAAAAAAGTAACACTTTTTTTTCTTTTTTCTTTTTATCATTTTATTCATTATCTTATTATTAACCATTTTTATTTTCTTACTTTATAACTTACTTAAAGAAGCATGTTTTAATTTTTTCTTTAATAACATCTTTTATTTAATTTTGTTTTATCAATTACTATTTACTCTTACATTTGATTGAATCAAACAAAGCTTTAGTTATCTATTCCCTATTTCTTTCTTGTTACGGTTCTTTTAATTGTTATTTTCAGTATGCTAGAAAAATATACACATTTTCCTTATGTTGTTTTTAAATTTATTTTGAATCAAATCAATGTAGGAGTGAATTCATTTTGATTTTTAAATTGCTTGTTCATCACTTCCATTCTATTTTTTCTATTGATAATTTTTCTTCCTTTGTATTTTTTATCTCCAGGTTTTAATCTCCTACGATTTATTTCTCCCCTTCCTCCCCACCTCAATTTTATAAAATCCTACATTATCATTATGGGTCTTCCCCTTCCTCCCCTTTTTGTACACACAATTTCTATTTCATTATGATAATTTTTACTGATTGTTATGTATATCCCAAATAACCACTAAATTTTAAAAATATGCTTTCAAATTAATTAATAATAATTCACCATTTCCTACAGTGCTATTTATAAATCTTTCTTATGTTTCTGATATCTGTATCATTATTTTTATTTACTTTTGTAATTTAAATTTTTTACATCTTCTTCGTCACTTTTCTCATAACGTGTTCACTTTGTCTAAAAGAAACCAAAGTTATCTAGCTGATTTTCTTTACAATGTGACAACAATATTGGCATCAACAAAGGTTTGAGCATTCTATCATCAGATTTTCAATGGTATGGATGGCAGAAGAATTGGAGAGTGGAAAAGATTGAAGTTTGTCCATTAGAATTTGAAGATTTGCTCACTTGGTATAAACTGAACACTGATTGTATATATGTGTAGGAGATGTCGATCTGGATCAAGTGATGAGTGCTGGTTCAGCAAGAAGTACATATATTGGAGATCATTTATCTTATTCACATGTATTGGTTATATAAGATGGAGAAAACAGCTGAGGGAAGCTTAAAAGTCTTTGTTCAAATTCCCTTTAATTACATCTTAAAGTTCAATATTTACAATATACTAGTATTGTTTTACCTCTATCAATAAATTTACTATTTTATTTTGCTTGTTTATAGTCTTAAATATTTCATTATGCATTCTTAGAATACATTTCTTTATTTTTAAAGACTTTAGATAGGCATTCGTAATAGCAGTGATGTGTTTGATGTTGAAAATTTATAATTTATACTTGAGTAGATGTGTATTTACTTTCTCTAGTTGGTCACAATTTTACACACACACACACACACACATACATATATATATATATTGTAATGGGATGGGGATAATCAGGGTGGTCATATCTGGGGTGATGGCAAATCATCATCAACCCCAGTTCAAAAATAAATATATTAAAATAATGAAATTTAAGATATTAGGTATAGTATTAAAATAAGTTATTAAAATAAAATATTAATAATGATAATTAAAGTAATAAAGTAAGATGTTGACATTCAAGATATCAAAGTAAGAGTTTAAATGATGACAATAAAGGAATATTGAATATTACAAAATATATTAAAAAAGTATATATTCTAAGAGAATGAGATTATGAAATCTCTCAGAGATCAGCCCAGTTAACTCCTTAGAACAACTATAAGTATAATTATAAATCCACCAGCATTATCAATAAGTATATGTAAATATTAGTAATACTCAAAAGAAATAACCATTCATTATGAATGATCAAGAATAAAAATAAATCAACAGTCAGTCTTGTGACTGGATTTGAAATGGGTCTACTGTAGGCCAGGTCAACTATTTAGCCAATGCCAGATTGGGCAATTATTTTAACATTAATTTTGATGCACCAACTTAAGTGCTAATCTATCTGGATATATAATAATAAAAACAATAATGCTGGAATATTAAAATAGGCTGATCATCATCAATACTCTGGCCACTTAATACCATTAATGTACTGGCCAACTAAACTTAAATTCTGATAAATACTAAAATAAAATATAGTGCAAGAACTTTAAAGAATATAATCTCAGTACAAACTGGGATATATCAATTGGATGCCCTAGCATTAAAAATACATCCCTTTCATATAATCAGATCATTATGCATGAATCTAGCTCAGAGTACATAAGCTCTATTACTATATTGTGACCAAGAGATGATGATGAAATACATAACATATTCTAAAAATCATTTAGAATTAAGTCACTGGAATAAGTTTAACAATTGAATACAAATTTATTAACAACAATTAAAAAAAACTGAAATTAAGGTCTTTACAATATGGCTATACACATATCAATTAAATCCTCTGATTTTGAGTAAAAAAAACTATCACATTGTAATTTATGTGATTAATACAAATTTCAAGTTATTACCTTGATTTACAATACTTCTTAATGGGTTGACATACCACACATGTATAGATATGTGTACAGATGTGCATTTTAAAATGAATACATATTTGAACTGACATTTAATAATATATAATGATTAAATTTTACATATGTATCTGCTTGATTAATATACAATATTTAGGTTATTACATTGTGGTTTACATGTATGTTCTAATAGATTTACTTAAAACACATTCAGAACATGGACATGTGGCAATAATTTCTAAATATACTTGACTTCTCATAATAGAATAAATGATTAAAGACATACATTGATATTTGTGCATGAATGATGTGCATTACATTTGATGGATATATTTCTAACATATTTGACTTGTTTTAAAATAAACATTTTTAGTTACCACTTTTAAATGATATAAAATACTCTATAGCTAGGTTTACTTAAACACATGCATATACATGCACAGATGTGCATTTTATTAATTTATTAACAGAACATAAATGTCATTAATTTTTATAACACATAATTAATTGATTTAACATATAAGTTGTGTGCATAGAAATGTATGTGCACATTGGCTTTTATATTATATATTTTAACTTATGATATTATTTTTTTCATAATTAATTCAATATTGAATCTACATAAATTTCACTGCCTTAATAATAAAGGCTTTTTTCTTTCTTAAAAAAATAAAATAGACTTGATAGATTATGTTAATTATAATGTTTTAAGAATCATTTATTCTTTACTTTTTTCTTTTCATATTTTTAATCCAAACAAAATTATTTGCTTGTATTTTTAAAATGTCATTTTTAGAAAAGAAATTATTTAAAATTTTGTTACCATTATATATAACATTACTCACCATCAGCTGTAAATTCTTCATCAAACTGATGGACTTTGGGCAAGCTGGTAGACTAGTTTGTCATCATTGAAATAGGTATAATCAGGAAATTGTTGACATCCATTTGGTTTCATAGTCTTCAGGTAAGTGAACTGTCTTTTTTTCTTTCCATATATGTGCAGGTTAATTGATCTCTTTTGAAGTTTACCCAGGCTTCAGGTGAACCAAAACTTCTTATTAATGAACTATAGAGCAGCTGCTTCATTGCCTTCTTACATTGTCATGGTAGTTTTCTGTTTAACTCTGCTAGCCAACTTACTGTTAGCTATTATAACAACTAACTATAACAAACTAGCCAACTCTTCTGGCCAGATCTTGCAAAAACTATTAGCCAAAATGAACTAATCATTTTATCCAGCCTTTTATAGCTAGAGTAACAAGATGACAAAAACACTAATTTAAAAACTTTTTATCTTTCTGAACCTTTTGAAAACAAATTTGAAGTTTTATCAAAAGTATGATTGGAAAAAGTTGATTTCAATTAACTTTAATTCTTTAGGATTTTATAATCTACAATGATTTATACAAGCTTTAATGAAAAGATTTAAAAATAAAGCATGCTTGTTTTTAAATTCAAAATCAGAATACAATATTAATATTTATTTAGACATTTTTAACTATTTCATAATGAAATTTTATTTTACATTTAAAATTATTTAATCCCTGATAATTCCAAGATGTGTAAAAAATATCTATAAAAATTTGTCTGTGTTTATTTCTACTTTTCCTTTCAACTTTATATATATAATTGTACATACACACTATATTATTGTGTATCATATAACAGAACTGATATAATATATTGTACTGTCTACATATAGATGGTCCAAAGATATTGGCATTTAAAATATTTAAAAGCTAAAAAAGAAAAAGTAAATTTAAAATTCTTTTAAATTGATGAATTTTAAATACTTTTTTAGTTTGTGTAATTTTTTTTTTAAAACGTACAATGAAAGTTAAATTTTTCATTCATATTTTTTTTATGTAATTAAAAATAAAAGTTAAAATTGGAAAGAATAAAAGACATGCAGATTACTAATCCAGATAAATTAAAAGAATTCTAAAAGTAAAAAGATTACAATTAGAAAAATCTTTTTAGGTAATTAAAGATGGCAGAATTATGCTAAAAAAGAGATTGTAACTTAAATTTAAGAAAGAGTATACAAGATTATTATTTTGTATGCTGATAAAAGAACAAAAGAAAATAGATGTGCAGAAGTTTTAAAAAGGGATCGAGATATAAAAGAAGACAACTTCGATCTAGGTCTTCTTTTTACCTTCTGCTTATGTGTTTTAGAGTTGGAGGTTTCTGTGAGCATAATCTGTGGCAGTAATGCAGAGGTACACCACTTGCTAACCAAGCCATTACACAATCATGGAAACAGAGCCTTATCAATACTGCTTTTTGCAATGAAAGGGTCATCACAACCATGCTTTTTTTCTCCAGCTATAAAATGGATCAATAATTGATGCTGGCAATTGAACTTTCTATGAGCTCAAGATCCCATGAATTTACACAAACTTACCAGTAAGCTAAGATTATTCATATCCTGATTGTGACTAAATTAAGCATTTGCAAACAATCCTTCCTATAAGCTTGTAATATTACTACTAATAGAGACATTTGCAAAATTCTCATCCAAAGAACTTCCGGGAAAAAACTTAAGTGAACTTTAATTATTAAACTGTTTTAGTTAGTTGATTTAATATCTGGATTAGAATGCATGTAATCTTTCCAATTAATTAGTAATGTGTTTTTAATATTTTAATTTGTTATAATAAAAATATTTATTTCTAATATCAACTATTCATTGTGCGTTATTAATGTTAGTTATTAATTTATTAATGTTAGTTTATTAAGATTTGAGTATATAATTTATCTTTGCCAATATTTGATTAAACCCTGGGAATAATATTCTCTAAAAAAATAAAGTTATGTGAAAGCATAACCCCAATCTTTTAGTTACATCAAAATTATGGGATATGAAAAAGTTAGGAGTCTAATGACTATGGCGCCCTCTTACAAATTAAAACTAACTTTGTCGGCAATTCCTGCCATAATAATTAGTAGACCAGTTAATCAGGAAATATAGCTATGTTTTTAGAAATACAAACAAGATATTTTCTTGGCCATAGCTTGATTAACTTTCACTTAACAGTGTGTAAAAGATGGCCTACCAGATCTATTAAAACAGGAAAAACGTTATAATATACATGTAACAAAAATCCAATATATTTTACTAGAATAAATTTTTTTACCCAGTTTTTTTGGCAATAATTGTAATGGTTCAAAAATGTTAAAACATTTTTAACAAAATAGATTTGAATTTCTAATAAAGAAAACTTATTTAAAGCTGAGTGCTTTCAATATTGAGAGACACCATATAATCTAGGTCTAATGCTTCCTTCTTTTATAAATACAATAGTCTAAAAGGCTTTCTCAATAGAAACTTAAAGTTGTGTAAATTTAAGATTGATCAAAGAAGAAACATTGATATATATACACTAAAGACCTAATAAACATTGTATATAATTCTATAAAAATAATCACAATTTTTACGAATTTTTATAACAAAATCTTGCACCCTACAAACGTTCAACCTGATAATAAAAAATTGTCTAGTCTTTCTTATATTTCAAAATTCACACACAAATAAAAAAAAAACAACATTTGTACCAATATATACAATATCAGTTTTCACTCATTTCCATCTTTAAATAAATTATTAAATAATTCAAAAGACAAAATACTTAGAAAGGCTTCACATCAAATCATGTATAAAATTAAATGCAAAAAACCAATTGCTTGAAGTCTTACTATGGTTAAACCTGAGCTAACTTATCTGCAAGACTTCCCCAGCATAAATATGTGTACAATTAGGTCAAGAAAAGAAATAAATACTCTTCTGTGTTCTTGAATTATAAGTTGCAATCTGGCTGTAACTTTGATCTCTCTATGGTTGACATTGTTTGTTCTGAGAGATGACAAAAAGAGAAAGTGGAAGGAGGCATGCTAAATAGCTAAAAACCATCGCCCATCAATAAAAAGGAATTCTAGCAACTTTTTTTCTAAAATATGGCACAACAACCACTTTCATCATTAGTATGTAAATCTACTACTAAAAAATTCAATTTTATGATAATTTATTATTTAATATTCAAAAGTAACTTTAAATCTTGATCTCAACTTTCTTTGGTCACATAATGCTAAGACATATATATATAGTAATGGAACAGATCCTGACCTTACATGATAGAAGACTTGATAGGCCATAAGAGTAGGTGAGAAAGCCTATCTAGGATTTCTAAATATATATAGACTCATGTTCACTCTGATGTCCTTCCTGGGAGATGATGTATTAACACCAAAACATGTGTCAAAAATTAAACTGTATACACATCTCTTTTTCTCCATCTTTAACTTCCATTAATTCCGGTATTTGAACAGACATAACATTTTTAGCTTTTGATGGTGCCAAAAAATTATCAATTATTACTAATTGATAATTGTTGAGGCTAAAAAAATTTCCTCATATATTATAGGGGATTTAAACACAAACTTTCAAGCTTCATTCAACTATCCACTCTGTCTCATACAACTGATACACATGACCACATACATGTGAAAAAATAAATCATCTCCTATATACATATTTCTTGCTGAATCGGCACTCACCAGTCAGTCCAAATCATCATCTTCCACCTACATAATCAGTGCTCAGTTTATAATAATGGCACCAACAAGGGATTTTGGTGTTCCATCATTAGACTTTCAATGATACATATGGCTGAAGAGTTGGAGGGTGGAGTATATTGAAGTCACTCCATTAAAGTTTAAAGATTTGCTATCTTAATATAAACTGATCACTGATTATATATATGGGTGGGAGATGATGATCTGAACGACGAATGCTGGTTCAGTATGAAATGTATATTGGATATAATTTATCTTTTCCACATGTGTGTGGTCATGTGTATCAGTTGTATGAGATAGAATGGATATTTAGAGAGATCTTGAAAGTCTGTGATCAAATTCTCTATAATTACATTTAAACTCCAAGTACATGAATTATACTTGTATTTCAAATATTACATATATATTCACATATTAATTATTATTTAATTATTACGATCAAGGTGTTAATAGAGACATTTTGACTTTAGCCTTGTGCATTTGATTAATTGTACAATAACTATTATGTGCCATATTCCATCTGGCTTTTATATTAATTTTACTCTGAAATACCAACAATGTTGACAAAAGTATGCTTATAGATCCGATGCTATGACACTTAAAATATATATATATGCTTATAGATATCAGAGCTCCAAGAATAGATTAATTCATTCGATTCTTAAACCTTTATTCAATATTTAAAGTGCTTTTAATCATAGCCTGAGGGAAAGTGGTTAACTCTTTTTGATTACACACATACATATATGTAATAGTATATGGACACAACAAATAAAGTATATAGTAAGGGATTAAAAAAAATTGTTATTCCAGGCTTTCACAGCTGAACATCACAGTCTTTTTCTTAAATGGCTGGTAAGATTATGCCTTGTTTTTGTACCAGGAAAAATAGCTTTTTATCTCTACTCATTAATATATTTTTAAACACATGCATCTATTAAATATCTCTGAAAGATTAGTAAAATGTCTTGCTTTGATAGAGACATTAAAAACCTGTCTTAGTAATTTTTTGAAATTTATTGTTATATTATTTATTTGTTATCCACACACTTTTGTCAAATACATTTTTATTATCTTATCATGAATTCAAGCGTTGGTGGTCGAGTGATCAGCACAGCACTTTACAAGCAGTTGTCCCGTGTTCGCAGGTTCACTTCCCGGCTGGTGCTTTAACACATGAAAAAAAATTTTTTTAAATTTATTTACGATTGATGATGGAAATATGAAAAGATACAATAATCCAAAAGATGAATAACATCCATTTTAATAATCAGAATGAAAGAAAAAGGAAAGATGAATATACAATATGCTTGGGTCACTCAAAATACTTAGTCGGATATTTTAATGTTAAAACTAAGACATCAACTATTACTTAGGTCGCAGATGAATATCCATCACCTCTAAATAACTATGGATGTCATCCAAAAAATATGATCAACAGTTTATAACAGCTATGATTATGAGTATTAAATAGTCAAATGCTCAGCATGTTATGTTGATGTAATTAGAGTTTTTATTTTTAAATTATTAAACAAGCTTTTCTCAATGTATGTGTTGTAAGTATTATTTATATTAAGTAATCTATTTAAATACATTAAAAAGTCCATTTAAGTATATAATATATAGGGGGTTTGAACTCAGACTTTCATATGACCCTCAACCATCCATACTATCTCATACCCATCATACCCTTGATCATACACATGTTGAAAAGATAAATAATTACCAATATACATATTTTGTGCTAAACCAGCAGTCATTAGTTGGTCCAGATTATCATCTCCACCCTGGACCAGCTGATAAGTGCTGGTTTAGCACAAAATACGGATATTGATGATTATTTATTTTTTCAACATGTGTGTGATCAAGTGTATCAGTGGTATGAGATAGCATGGATAGTTGAGGGTCATGTGAAAGTCTGAGTTCAAACCCCTATATATTGCATATAGAAATGCAGGTATGAAAAAGCCTGTACTGTAGAAAAATTCATATTTAAGTATATACTAAACAAAAAAAATCCAAAAACTAAAAGTTAATAAATTTATTTTCTTTTAAAGCAAATTACTGATTTTGTCTGTGCTTATATGTAAGTTAATTGCATGCATATTCTCTACCTTCAAAGATATGTCACAAGTAAATATTAATTTTTATATAATTATTATAGGTTAAATATTTTGTTTAAACATTTAATTAATAGGTTTAAATAACCTTATGCTATAGATATGAACTTTATTAAGATGGATTTACCTGTTTTTTACAAAGTTCTTAGAGATATAGGTTATTTTTGCCATAAATTTGTTTTTATTGCTAATTTATGATTTAGTTTAATTAGCTACCAGAAAATATTTAATAATTTTCCAGCATAAGAATTGATAGTCTATTGTTTTGGGTTAATGTTGTTTTTAGAAATAATTTCTGAAATAATCCTTACCAAAAGTATGCAGTCAAGCATTGGTGATCAAGAGGTCTGCACAGCTGCCTTACAAGCAGTTGTCCCGAGTTAGCGGGTTCGCTTCCTGGCCGATGTTATGACACATGAAAAAAAAAAAATGCTGATAAGGAATGCATAATAAACTATCCAAAATTGTATGATTTCTCTAGTCTTTAATGACTTTGGTATAATGATCTTTTCAGAGGTTAGAATGTCTTATTTTACTGGTTTTCTTATTCTAGCTAACATTAAACTAAAGCAAGTCTGATTCTAATAGTAAAACAAATACCCTACATCTCTAACATTAACTAATTAAAATCATTTAGTTTACTTTGCCTTTTACAAGTTTTCCAGAAAAATATTTGTTGCTCTGCAACAAAAGTGTATATCCAAATATTATTTATAGTTATTTGTTAATCTGTAATAAGCTTTTATCTATTATTACACAGCTATTTAAACATTCTTTTATTTTTTAATTAAATTAAGAGGGTTTACTAAATTATTTTAAAATTCTTTGCTTTCATTTTTAAATTAAAATTATTTAAGGACACAATTTTTAAAAAATGTCTAATACAAAATTTAAACATAAGAAAATTTAATTTAGTTTATGATTCTGACAAAATTTTATCCCAATCAGAAATTTTCTTTAACTATTTTTTCTTTAAATGTATAATTTGATTACATTTTGACTAGCAGTAAATATGTATTTTAAGATTATAATGTTCCTAATAGTTTCATCACAGGAAGTGAACATCAATTAGAGATGTAAGACTAAATGTTAAAGCAAAACTAAGGAGATGAAACATATTAAGAAAGTCAGTATTAGCAGGTAATATTCCCAATCTTCAAAAGTCCCCCAGTAAATTTTAATTAGATCTTGCAAATGGTTTTAAAATATTAATTGACTCTAAAAATGGTTTAGATTGGAATCAATAAGAAGATAATTAAAATGCAGCAATTTGTGAGTACATTTTCTATGGAGACAAAATAACGTAAGAAGAACAGAAAGAATATAAACAAATTTAAAAATTAACCATTTAAAATAATTGAATATCTGGAGTTCTATAAAATGATACAAAAAAAGAGATTCAAACTCAGACTTTCACAAGACCCTCAACTCTCCTTGCCATCTCATATTGCTGACCCACCTGATCACACACATGTTGAAAAGATAAATAATCATCAATATACATTTCATACTAAACCAGCCCTCATCAATTGGTCCAGATTACCATCTCCACACATATATACAATCAGTGCTCAGCTTTATATTAATATAGCCAATCTTCATAAGCTGAGCACTGATTGTATATATGTGTGGAGATGGTAATCTGGACCAGCTGATGAGTGCTGGTTTAGCATGAAATATGAATATTGATGATTATGTATCTTTTCGACATGTGTGTGATCAGGTGGGTCAGCAATATGAGATGGCAAGGAGAGTTGAGGGTCATGTGAAAGTCTGAGTTCGAATCCCGTATACACATATATATATATATATTCAGGTTTAAGCCTGTATACTGTATTAAAAAAAGAGATTGTAAAAATATAAACAAATGTAATTGTAAATTGTTAAGAAAAACTATAGAATAGTTGTAAAACAACAACTTGATATTAAAATAAGTTATACTAGCAATAAGAACAAAAACGGAAACTATTTCTAAAAATAAAGACAACATCAAAAAATGTGTAGAAAAGATCTATTAGGAGTTATATGGTACTAGAGAACAAAAAAATAAAACATCTCACAGTTATTACATCTTTTGCGATGTCAAACATTTTAAATGGTGAAATGAAATATGCGATTAAATTTATGAAGTGGAGAAATATTCAGGAATCGATGGGATTATAATTGATAACTTAAAAAAAGGTGAAGAAATAAAAAATATATTATCAAAGTTGTGTACCAAATATCTAAAGGATAAAAACATACCAGATGACTGAATGATTGCTGTAATAATATTGATATTTAAACAAGATAAAAAAATATATACTAAAAATTACAAAACTAACAACCTTTCATTAGTTTTAATGAAAAGTTTTTATTAATATAATTACAACTCACCTCCAGTAAACTTAAGATTTTAACCAACCCAAATAACGAGCTGGTTAAAAGCAGTTTTAGCACAATGAATTACATTCAAATATTGGAAAAAGGTATAGAAAGCTGCAATGAATATAAATTGCAATTAAGCTTTGAATTTGTAAAATAAACTATTTAATTATTTGTATGTTTAGCAATCAAATTATTATTATAAATTACACATTCTGTTATATATATATATATAAAGGTAGAAAAAAATAATACTGTAGGCAATATGTAATATATAAATAAGTAAGTAAATAATAATTATGGTAAGGCAAAATAAGCATAAAATAAATTTATTAATCTGCTAAGCCAAGCTTCAATATGTAGTATCTTTGTCAAAGCATAACTGAGAGAGAGCAAAATGTATCACCATTTTCACCAGCATATAAAGATAATTACACTGGGTATAAATTTTAATGAATTGCATATATGTTAGTTGTATGTGCAATGTGATGAGGCTCCATGGACAAATTCAATGACCAGTGTTTGTTAAGGGGGACTCTGTTGGCTCTAACATTTATCACATTAACAGAGTTGATTATGTGCCAAGCCTCCTTAACTTTCCATTTCTTCTGATTGTTTTTGAGACAAATGATCTTAGTGTCAGTAGGTTTAAAAGAATGGCCAGTGATTTTTTCATAGTCGATGAATATCAAGTTATAAGAAGTGTTAGTTTTGGTACTGTTATATAAATAAATATAACAGAGCCAAAGCTAACATTTTACATAACTCAATATTCACCACACCCTAAAAGATCTCTGGCCACTCTTTTAAACATGCTGTCACTAAGGTCATTTTCCTTAAAAGCAATCAAAAGAAATGGAAAATTTGGGAGGCTTGGCACATAATCAACTTTGTTAATGCGATAAATGTTAGAGCCAAAAGCATCCTCTTTAACAAACATTGGTTATTTAATCTGATAACATAAGTGGAACCTCATCACATTGCATGTATAATTATCATATATGCAAATTTATTAAAATTTATACCCAGTGTAATTATTTCCATATGCTACCAGAAATGCTGATACATTTTGTTCTCTCTTCATTGTGCTTTGACAAAAATATTCATAATGAAAGCCTGACTTAGCAGAATAATAAATTATTTTATGCTTATTTTGTCTTACCATAATTATTTACTTAAATTATATATATATAATAAATAGTAAGGAAATCAAATCATACATCATATGACTTAATTTAATAAGCTTGTTATCTACAAATTCTTTTTATAAATGCCACAAGAGAAACCATTTAAAACTTCTATCTACAATTATCCCTATTCCCAAATTGGTTTTGAGCTAATGGCTCTTGTCAATAAGGCATTAGGACATTCAGTCACTAGATCTAAAATACAAACTCGAACCCAGCATTTATTAAATACTTAACTATTAAGTAGAAAATGTAAAATTTTCAAACATCTATATGTCTTCAAATCCAGCTATCTAACTTAAATAGCTATATGAGACTGAACAAATGTAAGTTCAAATGGGAAAATATTTAATAATTAGCAGAAAAAAATAAATATTAAAAAGTTGCTCATGTGACAATGACAAATAAGTCTAATATATCAATTTAGTGAGATAATTGCTACTGTTTGTAAATCATTCATGATGATTGACATTAAAGGATAAAAATATCAGGAGGATCCTCATAAACAAAGTATATAAAATTTCTAGTGAATCTTGCCTTTGGTAGAACAGCTTAAATCATTTGCATTTCTATATATGTAATATTCATGATACTGAGACTTAACATTGGGAATCAATTTATATCATGGAGGCAATAAAGTACATTATTAAGCTTCTATACTGGAATCCAATTTATTGAACAGGAATATATTGTGGTAAATTAATAATGGCTTAACCAAATAACTATCATTCTTAAGCTTATTCTTATTCTCCATATTTACTGGAAAGTGGTTAATTTGTATCCCCATATATAGCACAGCTAGCAACCTGGGTAACTTTTATAAGAATATTTACCAACTTTACTTCATTTTATGAAAGCAATGTTAATAGGATGTCATAGTTATATATAAATCTTAATGGTGAATAGTAGATAATCAATTTGCATGCATATATTACAAAGTTCTGGTTCATAAATTTCAGTATAGAACATGAAATCACAGAATATGAAATCACAGAATAGAGAAACACTAAAAGTTAGCAAAAATAATAATTAATTAATTAATTAATTGCTGCATAAATTATTAGTTAAATTATGAACAGACAAGAATGTTATGCAAATATTAAATTATCAATAGAAGTGATTAACAGAATATCTTTACAAGAAATGAACATAATCCAATCACTAATTTTTATAAAATGAGTTAAACTTTCAAAATTATTAAAATTAAGTAAGCTGGTGATTGGGAATTATATTCCATGATAACCACCTAGGGTTTTAAAGCAATTATTGAAAGGAGGTTGCAATTTTTGTGTATATTTGAAGAGTAGTTTTTTCTTCATTATAGATATATAAATCACTATATTATTAATTATTCTATTATAAATACATTTCATTAAAGTATAAATTAATTTATGTAAACATTGTTTGAGAAAATAATCAAAGGAAAAGAATAAATATTAGTGTAATTTATATAGAAAATATTTAAGATAACCATAATTACAAAATAAGGTATTCATAAGTTACTGGGTTTCAAATAACACTAAGTTTGTAGTATATTAAATTAACTAAATTACTAAATTTGTATTCAAGGATATACCCTTTATATGAGTTCTTCTTTCCTATTAAAACATTATTCTAGTAATAAATTTGTTTATAAATTTCAAAGTCTAAAGTAAGTAGTTCATTTGAAAAAATGTACATTCAGCTTTCAGATCAAAATCTACATTTCATAATTCTTGCTAAGATAGTACTTTATGAAAAATAAAAATTTGCAATATAATCCGCAGAGTTCCTTTAGGAAGATGTATTCCAAAATTCATATAATACTGATAGATATGATATTAATTACAAGATCCACTCATGCCTAATGTTTAATAATATCAAATTCAAATTTCATCTTTCAACTTCAATTTTAACTTCAATTGAGTTAAAACTGTCTAACAACTATTTTTACACTTTTAGAATTTTTTTATGCAAAACTAAAAAACAAGAAAGCAAATCAGTTTTTTTGTTTTGTTTATTTGTTTAGAAATACATTGAATTTCAGTAGCAATTCTTTCCATACAATAGTGCCACTCAGTGGTCATTATGTGATGTTTTAGTGGTTTAATACGTTGAATTTCATAATCATAGAGTTTAATTATCTTGATTTAATCAGAATTATTTATAAACATAATTTGTCTTAGAGATTAAAAGTAAATCCTATTTATAAAAGCAAGTTTACAAAAAAAAAAGTCAAATAAAAAGAAACATTAAATTAATAATTTTTATGCTTATTTCTATATTATATATCTAATATTAGGGTATGAGCACAGACTTTCACATGACCCAGCACTCTCCACTCCATCTAATAATACTGATACACTTAAACACATATATGTTGAAAAGATAAATAATCACCAATATACGTATTTCATGCTAAACCAGCAATCATCAGTTGGTCCAGATTATCATCTCTATCTTAATATATATCTGAGCACTTATAGTATATATGTGTAGAGATGATAATCTGGACCAACTGATGATTGCTGGTTTAGCATGAAATATGTATATTGGTGATTATTTATCTTTTCAACATATATGTGTTTAAGTGTATCAGTATTATTAGATGGAGTGGAGAGTGCTGGGTCATGTGAAAGTCTGTGCTCATACCCTAATATTACATATATATAGACACAGGTATAAATAAGCCTGTCTTTCAGTTATTACATTATAGAGATGTCTGCCCATCCTTGCATATGTATTTAATGGATTATGTCCTGTACATGTGGGGTTCAGATTGACCTTAGGTCAACATGGGTGTTACAAGAATCTCGGCCTCAGGGTGGCCTTTGAGCATTCCATCATCAGATTTTCAATTGGATGGACGGTTGAAGAGTTGGAGTATGGAGTAGATTGAAGCCTGTCCATTAAAGTATGAGGATTGTCTATCTTAATATATATCTGAGCACTTATAGTATATATGTGTAGAGATGATAATCTGGACCAACTGATGATTGCTGGTTTAGCATGAAATACGTATATTGGTGATTATTTATCTTTTCAACATATATGTGTTTAAGTGTATCAGTATTATTAGATGAAGTGGAGAGTGCTGGGTCATGTGAAAGTCTGTGCTCATACCCTAATATTACATATATATAGACACAGGTATAAATAAGCCTGTCTTTCAGTTATTATATTATATATCGTAAGTAAACAATTACAAAAATTCTTTAAATTTTTATAAAATCTTGATTTCTGAATCTATTTAATAAAATATAGTCAATCCAATATTTTTACTATTTGGTTATAATTATTCTCAGGTGTAAAAATCATAAGTTTAAATCAGGTAGATAAATTTAAATTTATGATTTTTAGCCTTGAGAATAAGTATAATCAAATAGTTAAAAGACTGGATTAATTGCATATTTTAAATTAAATTCAGAAAAAAAATCGAGATTTTACAATTATTTTTTTTTTTTTAAAGAAATCTGATTAATCATTTTATTTAAATATTATGATACAAATTAACAAGAAAGTAATTGAATAAAGACATTTCTAGCGCGTACACACATCTGTGTGATCATAATAAAATAAGTATCACCTTTTTTTAATATGTCAAAGCGTTGACCGGGAAGCGAACCCGGGCCAGTTGCTTGGAAGGTAGCTATACTAACCGCTAGGCCACCAACGCTTGACTAAGTACCAATTTTTTTTTGTCTTAAAATATAACAATACATCTAAATTTCTAAATTTAAAATAGAATATTTTAGTGAGTTTAATTTATTTACTACTGTTGTGTTTCGTCTGGATTGCAAACTCCAACCAACAGTTATAAAAAATATGTACTCACCAAGTTAATATGCATATGCATTACATAATCATAAAATACAATTGTACATAGATAAACGTAGTTAATACTGAGCTGATCACGCTGAATGACTTCCAGCTGTATATATTAGCTTGCCTCATGAATTCTAGCCAAGATTCTTCTGGCTGTACTGGACAGTTTACCTCGAGCCACACATAGTTGTAACAGCTTTCCAGTCATGTATAGACATATCAATGATGACTATAGTAGAAACACTTTTACTGTTGAAAGTGGTTTCAGTTGAGAGCACATTCAGATTAGACAGATATTCTCTGGCTTGTCTCTATAAAGGCTGACTATTTATTGCCAGATTCCTTATTGGCAGCAATTGGATTCAGAGAGCTTAACCAATGGTAGGATTTTATATACATGTTTGCACATTGGTCATATTTATGTTTTACCCTTTGGCCATGTTTATATATTGGTTATCCACATGTTTACATATTGATTAGTAGCAATGTGTGCTCAATCCAATCAGATAAGTAAGGAATCTGGACTAGTCCACTTCTGAAGGCAGGGTCAGATATGACAACTACTATGTATGTTAATCATCAGCAAACAAGACTTAAAGCATTGGAATGCAGTTTGAAAGCTATAATTGGAGTTTGAAAGTTGTAATTGACTATTTGTTAGTTTGCCTTCAGAACAGGTTATATTTCACTGTTTAATGGGGATTATTTAAACTTCTTTAAATTAATAATTTCACTCTTTGCAGCCAAGTTGCAATCTTTAGTGTCTATATGAACCTATTAGATCATATATAAAAATGAATTTCCACCTTTATTGTTTAAAAGAGGTTGCCTTCACAACAGATTGAAATTTTTGATTGTTATTGATATTGGTATTGTTTAAGTGTTAATTGCTTTCATGTATTTATATATGCATAATGTTCATCTTCCTTTGGGATTTCTTCAGTGCTGTGGGTATTTCAAATCAAAAGTCTCCCATATTTTTCTCATCCACATCTCTGTGCTCATAACATTTGCTTCGCACAGACTATTCCTACCTATGCTATGTTATCAACTTTCTTTTTTTATCATTTTTTCCATTTTTCCTCTCTTTCATTTTTCAATGAATCAGCATCTTTGGTATTCTGTTTTTATAATTCTTTTAAATGATATGCAATAATAATAATATATATATTTAAAATGGACATTTATCTTTTAAATCTGAAGGCACAATAAGTTTAAGTTTTTTTAGCTATGGCTGTTATTTTTGTAATTGAAACAACATTTTAAATTACTTAAAAAAATTTCATTAAAATTAAATCATAAGAAATATATAATTATCAGCTTAAATACCAAAGTTTCTTTATATACTGTAAATAATAAAATTGTATATTTACATATCAGCATGTTCAAGTAGCATTTATCTCAGTACTTAATGATAGTCCCAGACATTAAGATTAATTACAGATAATTCTAGACACAAAAGTTGATGCTATGCTTTTTTTAATTATACATTTTTAGAGGCATAGTTATCCCATAACCAGAACGAATGTTTTACTTTTTAATATTAAAATATATCAATAAATCGATTATAAATTCCTGTTAACTTTAAAAATAGCAATCCACAACATGTAATTAATAACTGAAACATAGAGTTATTATATACCTGTGCTCATATACCCTATGTAATTAATGGCATTTTTTAATACCATATCACATATAAACATTAAAGTTTCTTTAAGCATGTAAACAAACCAACAGGTAGAATACTTACACAGCAGTAGGTGGCTTGTGCAGAGAGACAGACAAATACTTTGTGATAACTTTTTCAGGGAAAAGAGCTACTATTCTTATGGATGCTATTAAAGAAAATGTGGCCCATGGATCTATGATTTATTCTGATAACTGGAAGGCATGGAACATTATAAGGTGAATGCTGATATAACTTTATTTTTACAAGTGTTTTAAAAAAAATCCCTGTAGTTTGAATTATTAAATTTATTTAAAATTTATTGTCGTAGTATTATGTTATTTATATGAATGAAATATATTTATTGCTATTTTTTAAAGTTAGCAGAAATTTTTAATCAATTTATGAAATATTTTTTTAATATTAACAAGTAAAACATTTTCATTAAGATTACGGGGTAATTATGCCATCGAAAATGTATAATAAAAAAATAAACATGGCTGCCAACCTTAGTGTCCGGAATTATTTGTAATCAACCTTGATGTCTGGGATTATCCTTAAATATTCTTATCACTTGCTAAATTTCATAAATAAATTAAATTATTTTGTTGTGATTATAATATTTTTTTTATAATTCTATTTTAAAAAAAATCAATTAATAACTTATAACGAGTTTTTAATATTAAGAATATTTTACTAGCACAACTGCCATTTAATATTTCATTTTCGTTTTATTTAATCATGTAACTTATTTTTGTTTAAAAGTAAATCTATTTTATATATATTGTAAATCTATTTTAAATTCTATTTTGTGTAGATTTGATATAAAATATAGAAAATCATGGCCGCTATTACTGTTTCTTTTAAGCTTTTCACCTCTTTTTAATTATTACTTCTAGCAAAATCTTTAAGGTCGTAAATAAAATGAATTGTAGGAACATGGGATTTCAGTGAAACTTAAATAAGATTAAAAAACAATTAGATAATTGATTTTATTCAGTTATTTGACTAATAAGATTAAGTTAAGTCAAACCATCTGTTGAGCTGGGATTAAAAAGTGATAGCTTGGACAGTAGAAAACATCCACTTTCTGACAAATGATTTTGTTTTATTTTAAAGCAGACAAAATGTGTTATCAGTTTGAAAATAGAATAAAACAATAAAATGCTTTTAAAATTAAAAGTAATGCGCATAAAAACGTGTGTGTGTGCTGCATTAAACTAAAAGTGTGAAATTTCATTTTATATTTTATTTTCTCTTATTTTTATTCGTTTTAAGTTTGCCTCCGGAATTATGAAAATTATATAAGTATTCTTAAAGAACTGAATAATTTTTGAGCTTAAAAATGTTTATCTATATATATATAGCAGCTATTAATTTTAAATATTATTTTTATATTTTATAAAATATGGCGTATATTTTATTATTTTAAAATTATTTCGTCTATTCTCAAACTGATCATCTATAACTTACATACCCCCCCCCCATTTGTTTTCAATTGTTTATTTTTTCAGATATCGTCATTACCACGTGTAGATTTTATAGAACTGTTTCATTTTTTAACGTTTAACTGCCCTGTACGGTTTCGCGCAGTTAGCAGAGCTTTCGATTTCAGGAGAGCTTGCAGGCCTGGCGCTCGAACTTCTTATGAACTTGAGCAATAAAACCATATGCATTTTTTTGTTCAACTGTTTTATTTTCAAATGTAAGTCTATTATAGTAGAGCATTTTCATTCTTTAGTGGTCAGTTTGTTTGTTGCTTTCTATATTATTTTCCTTTTTTAAATTTCTATTTTTAATTTTTCTGATTTCATCTTCCTCACTACGATTTCTAAACTCGTCGCTAGAATATTTGTTTCTTCATCTTTTATTCAATTATCTCTAAGAATGTTTTCTATATTATCATTTTTTTTACTGTATTTCTTTGATTATGGTTTGATTTTTAATCTAATATTTTTGTCTTTTTAAACCCTTATTGATGTGTTCATCAATCAATATCCCCCCCCCCCCCATTTTCTTAGAGACCAAATCAACTGATTGGTCTAGGGATTTATCATCACCAAAATCTTCCTTTCTGTATCAGTTGGTTTTTCAATCTAAATCTTTGGTCTTCATTGAAATCTTCATCAGATGATTTGGACAATGCAGATTTGCTTTTTGCTTTCGTTTTTATCATCATTACATATTTCCCCCTTTTCGTTATAAAACTTCTTTAGAAAAATGGTAGATCTTTGGCACATGAATTGGGAAATGTTTATTTAATGCAACAATAACACTCCATTATACATGAAATCCCTATCTAGTGCCGACTCACCCAATATCCCCAGACCAGTTTCTAGCTTGTGGCTTTTATCTGTGAAAAGCCTTGGAGCTGAGAGCACTGCATTTAGATCTTAGGATCTAATGCAACCCTCCAGTAGCCACCTTTTATCTTATTAGCTGAACTAAGTTCAGATCTATTCAACTATACAAAGTAATGAGCTTGAATTGAAAACATTCATTTTGGACTCAAAGCTTTGTAGTTAGCTAATAAGGTAAAGGGTGGCTTCTGGAGGGTTGCATTACATCCTAAGATCTAGGTGCAGTGCTCTCAAATCCAAGGCTCCTAACTGATGAAAGCCACAAGCTATAAACTACTTTGGATATATTAGATGAGTAACCACTAGATAGAGATTTTATGCACAAATCTTCTTGCATTAATTAATTACTCTAGCTTGCACTGATTGGCAACACTGATTGGAGAGTTTAGCCTTTGTGTAAAAGTCCAAATGTTGGTTTGTCTGAAATATAAATTTGCAATATGTTTCTAGAATATGGATTCCACAAGGAATGATTTATTAGTATAGTAATATAAACTAGTTTATTGTTTATACAACTTCAGCCATAAAATCAAGCTTCAAAATGTTGATTTTTCTGATTATACATATTTTTCAGATAAGATGCTGGAATTGTGGGTTTCAAAAATGACTCATTTAGACAATTATGTAAAATGGATTATTATTTTTTTATATTTTATTAATACTTTACATTATTTGTTTTAACACCTGTCTATACTTTGTTGAGTGGCCTGAAATCCCTGTATTACTGTTTTGTGTCCAAGTCTCTGATCCATAAGTAAGAATTGGTAAAACACATTTATTAAAAACCATTCTTAGGTCTATTTACTTTTAATATTAAGTTATTTCTACTAAAAAGCATTCCCTCCAAGTTTAATTATATGATTACTTTCATTCATTATGTTTCTGGCTGTATTAATAATCTGACTAAGGTATTTGTTAATTTCTTCTAATTCATGATTATATGAATCTTATTTTTTCTTCTTCAAGTTCTGGAGCATTATTTTCTAAAACAATTACATCATTTGCAAAATCTAGATGTTCACTTCCTTAGCTTCCCACTTTAATATATAAAATACTTCTTGTAAAATTTCCATAAAAAGTTTTGGAGACATAGATTCACCCTTTTTCACACACTTCTCAGTATTGATATTTTTATATTACCATGTAATTCCATCATTACTGTTACATTTTGATATATATTCTTTGGAATATGATAATATCTTGTGTCCTTATCTTGATGAACTAGCACTTTAGTTATTATACAAATGGCTTATAGAATCAAATGCCTTTACATAATATACAAATCTAAAACATAATGGCAATTCATATTCATTGGTTCTTTCTATAATTCTTCTTAATAATTCTATGTGACCCATTGTGCTAAAACTACTTTCAACTCTAGCTTGTCCTTTTGGTTGATTAAAATACAAAGTTTTCTGCAAAGAAGTTGTAATTATCTTAATAAAATGGTATATAAAAATGATAACAGACTGATAGGTTTATAATTTCTAAATCTTATTAATCACCTTAAGTAAATTTCAATATTACTATGATATTCTTCCAATCATATGATACAATTTTATCATTTAGACATTTCAACAATTTTTCCATTTTTTCACATTTCTCTTGAGACATCAATTATAATTCCCTCATTTTCTGTAGCTTTTGCTTTGTTCTTCACATAAAATGCGGAAAATTCAGGAAATGATTTAATTGTAGAGAATACTTTATTTTCTTGTTTTTTATTTTCTATATATTTATTTATAGAACTCTTCCAAACATATCATGAGGCCCTTTTTTTTTTTTAGTAATAGTACCATCTTTTCTTATTGCAGAAATAAGTTTCCTACTAATATCAAGATGTTGTTTTACACTCGTGAGATTTTTGTTTCCTTTTATATCTTTCTTTGCTAATTCACAATTATATTTTCTTTTAGCATTATTAATATATTTCTGGACCATTTTATCAAATTCAAGATATTCAATTATTTTTAATGCATCATTTTTATATATTTTCATATTTCGTTTCTTCATGAATTGTCTCAATAGAAATTTTATTGATAGTTGTTGGTTTTTTGTACCAACAATCTTTAACACTGTATTTAAAATTGCATTATCTTCCTATTTGATTTCATTCAAATCTGAACTATATTCAAAATTTTTTTATATTTTAATATGATTTGCAAGTTCGAACTTAAATTGATTGGAATGTTTCTGAATGTTAGGAATATCAACTAGTTTGTCTCTCTAGTTTTGCATTAACATGTATCTTACATCTCAGTATTCGATGATCATGTTCTATGCTGAATCTCTTAAGTACATTACCATCTTGAAATACATATTTTCTGTTAGTCAAAATATAATCCAATTTTGCTGTACCTTCATTGGGATGTTTCAATATCCATTTTTCCTTAATATTTCTTTTTCAAAGAGAGAATTCATAGTATAAAGTTTTTTTGTGTGTGTGAAATTCCACAAGTCTGTGACTTCTCTCATTTCTATCTACAAATTTACACACAGAAATTTTTTCTTTTAATTCTAGCATTAAAGTCTCCCCTTTATCACAGTAAGAAGTTGTTAGAGCATAAACTTGAATTATCTGCATCTAGTATCCTCTTTTAGATTGAATATCTAATATTTTCACTCTGCCTAATGCTCTATCAGTCTCCATAATGATGCTATTTATAATAAATCCTATTCCATTTCTGCTTCCATTTCAAAACAAAGTTTTATATTAATTGACATATCTTTGAGAACTTAAAAGAAATGATCAAGGCAAATTTATAATGTCTTTGTGCCTTTGTAGTATATGTCTACTTTTTAAATCAATTGTCTTTTCACTTTTTTTCCTAACTTCACAAGGTCCAACAATATTCATACAATCTTTCTTCACTTAAAAATGATCTGCAGTTACTTCCTCCATCTTTGGCAATTAACTGTAGCCCTGCTGGCAAGTCTATAGTCTCTTGGGAATATCATTTCTGTCATAATTGTAAATATCTCTTAAATTTCATTCATATAAACATTAAATGCCTGCCTTCAAAAAAACTCAACTGATGTTTCTGTTAAAAAATATCAGGCAGCTGAAAAGAAAGACCATGGTGTTCATTGATCTTAAACTTGAGATAAAAAGACAAAAATATTCTCCATGCTGGCTGATACATGTTGATGAGTAATCCATCTATATTCTTATATTGGGTGAATAATCATATAGTAATAACAGCTGTAATGAAAGTATTCTGGCTTGCACAGGGTGACACTACTGTATAGAGACTTTTGTCTCTGTTTTAATAGCTTGTATATGCATGAGAAATGGTGATCATATGTTTAATGGTTTAATACCAATCATGACAAATAGGATGATGGTAACTATGGTTTTTAAAGAACCAAAGACACCAAATGTATAGATGCGGAACTGGGTTCAGATCTATATGAGTAAATGAGCTTGGATTGTAAACATTGTGTTCTTTTATTTTGGACTCATAGCTTTAAAATTTAGCTAAATAGGTAATAAGGTAGCTGCAAGAGGATTGCATTAGATCCTAAGATCTAGATCAGGGGTCCCCAACCCTATGACCATGGGCACCATGGTGCCCACAGACCATTTTTGTGTGCCTGCCGCTATAAATAAATTTAATTTTTAAGATTTCTTATAAATTATTGTATTATATTGTAATCAAATTGTAGGGCATACTATACTTTTACAGTGTAAAAAAGTTTATTATTAAATATCCAACTATAAATTTACATTGAAAAAATAAATGGTGCCTGTCACCTGGCGGGTGTTATAGAATGTGCTCTTAAGTTCAAAAAGGTTGGGGACCACTGATCTATGTGCAGTGTTCTCAGATCCAAAGCTTCTCACAAATGAAAGTCCTTTAAGCTAGAAACTTGTCTGTTATTATTGAATGAGTAGAAAGTAAATAGAGATTTTATGCACAAACCTTCTTGCATCCATTGCTTATTCTGGCTTGCACTGGGTGGCACTACCACATGGAAAGTTTTGCCTCTGTTGTAACAGCTTGGGTAAGCATAGGAACTGATGACTATGTGAAACATATGGAGTGGGAATCAGTCATTTAACCTGCTCCATTAAAGCCACAAAGAGGAATGAAAGGGTTTTTTTTTGCAATTAACAGGAAATTCCTTTCTGTAACCAATTTGATAACAGCAGGCCCAATTTTTATTAAAATAATGCTAATAATTAATTCAATAATACTATAATGCTGCAACTACATTAAAATAATGACTATAATGTGCATATTCAATATATTAACATTTAAATATACTCTACACATAGGTATTTAAAAATGTCATTCAAGTGTAATTTCTCATATATATAGAAATCAAATCCATAAATAAAAAATTCGAGCCTAATCTAATCTAATACAGTGTTTCCACAACTAATTTTTATCCTAAATATAGAACAAAGATATCAACCAAAAGTGAATATTAAATAGCATTGAATAATTCAATTTATTATTGTAAATTCCCTAGATATATACTATTTAGAAATTATATGCATTAAAATTCTGTTAATAAATAATATTATTTAAAAGTCTTCAAAATTATACGCTAATGAAAATAATAAATGTTTCTTTTTATGTGCAAATTGATTAATGTTTGTGCGTTACAAAATATTTAAGATTCTTCGATGTTTTTATCTGAAGAAATAAATTTAATTAAAGTGACAATTTAGTAATTAACAGCCGACGTGTCTCTTTTTAATTTTCATAGTTAAGAATTCACCATTATAACCACATTTTGAATGTAAATTGGTTTTCCGAGCAATTAATTAGTTGATTTATTGCCTAAGAAATTTCTTTATGCAATTTTTATACCACTTCAAAATTATAATAGTAATATAGCGCAAATAATTCTTTAAATAAAAGCACATGGCAAACAGTCCTTTAAAAAAAAACGTTTATGTTTTAAAAAATATAATAGTAATTATATATAAAACTGGTAATTAATTTTCTGTTTATAACATGCATCTGAATGTGTGTATGTAATTTATACTTTAAGCTTTATTTTTATACACATTTTTAAGCTTCTTATTAATATAAGTGAATTCCATTGGAAAGGGG
The DNA here is from genome assembly GCA_028023455.1 of Epiperipatus broadwayi. Taxonomy (NCBI): domain Eukaryota; kingdom Metazoa; phylum Onychophora; class Udeonychophora; order Euonychophora; family Peripatidae; genus Epiperipatus; species Epiperipatus broadwayi. The sequence goes on from JAQFVV010012424.1 coordinate 7,999,858, forward strand.
GTTGGTTCTCTCTTGAAACTGACTACAGCGTCATCTCTAAATACATGTTACTCAGTGAGATAATTTAGCTATTCTTTTCAAAATTTTAATATCGGGATCACTAATTACGACATTAAATATGAAGTGTGTTTCAAATCATCATTGCTTTTCCTATTATCACTAAATCTTGAAAATCACTTGAAAACATTGTTTTGCTTCAAGCCTTCACAGTCATACATTGTTTGGATATTTCAATTTAAAACAAAATATAATATTTGCACATTGTTTTATTGTGGATTAAAGTATGAAACACAGCCATATTTTATGTTGTACTTTGTGATCCATACATACTAATGTCCTGAAATTTTTATGTTGAACAGTTAAATCATGTATCTATATATACATTGACTGAGAGATGGCGCTGCAAGCAGCTTAGGCAGAGAATCTCTCGCCTTTTTCCTAGGATACACAGTGTATGCAAAAAAATTAGAAATAGCTTAACTTTAAGATCCAATTATTTCAAGCTGTCTGCAAAATTTATAAATAATCATGACTAGACATCAACTTCTAAAAATTATATAGATTGTTGTTCTTTTAAATTATTTATCATTAGTGAGATGTATATATACTTCAATGGCAACAGAGGAGCCTCTGTCCATCATATATTTGATCTTATTCTATCTGAAAATTATTATTCTACGTTTTTAATAAATTAAATTGATTTATCACTGGATCTTAATAATATCATGAAATGGTTATTTTTTGGAAGTTCATATAAATGTAAACACCGGAAGTGATTAAAATGAACATGATCTATGAATCTCAAACTTCTAAGTCTTCATTCTATCACTGTACTAAACAACACAGAGCAAAACAATCTAACTACTTGATTAGCACCAAAAGAGATAATACCCATTCATCAATAGTACTTCAACTCTTGCATATAACCTTTTAGCAATTTTTAGCATTTTACATTTTTAATCAATGCATCTTAATGATAAAAAAAAAAAAAAAAGGTTTCAGTAATTTGTAATGTAACAATTAAATTTAAACCACTGGAATAAATTATATTAAAAGAATGGTAATCAATAATCAATTATTACCACTAAGATCAGGCATTTTCACTTGTTTGGATCAGCCAAATGTGTGGTTATCTCAAACTTCTTCAGAACTATTATAATATATGGTAATTTAATCTGTCCATTTGAATTGCAAATATTTTTCAGAAAGACTTGTAAATGGGTAATTTTGGAATTTTGATGTTTATTTTCAACCCTATCAATTTGACTATTACAATCATGTGTTAGACTTTACTCATAGTTTTAGTTTTCCAGTCCTTGATGATCATATATTATCATGTTTCCATTTTTTAAAAATTTTCATTGAATTTTATTATAATAATTTTTCATAATCTCTTATATATTATCCTTTGGAATTTTCTTCTCTCTCTCTTTATTTTTTTTTTTATTTATTATAAAAAAACCCTGAATAATTTATTGTCTTTTTCTTTCTTATATTATAAATTTTTAGTAAGTTGGTATTGGTTTGGTTATACAATTTTATCATAAGTTTTCAATAGTTTTATTGCCCTTTTATAAATCTAAGGTCCTACTGGGTTATTGTGACTTTTTTTTATCATAATAAAATTAATTTCATCACTGATTTGCAAAACATTACCACTCTTTGCCATTTGTACATTTTTTTCTGGTCTATTTTTTGCATTTTCACCAGATTTGTTTATCTTTAAATTATTTTCTTTTGATATAACTTTCTTTCTTAAAGATATGAATCTTTATTCTCATGTTACATTTGAATTAATGGTATATTCAGTAGTTTGAATTTGACTTAACTCTTTCTTTTCCTTATAAATATTTATTTATTATAAAATCTTTTTTATTCTGTGGTAGTTAATCTTACTCCTGTGTTCAATTGAAATATTATTTTTAAAAGTTGCCTATACATTTACTTTTAATACCAACTCTTTCTACAACAGTGCCATTTAGTACATTATCATATTGAGAGAATTTCTATTTTAATAGCTTGTGCAAGAAATAGAAATGATGATCATGTGATGTTTTAAGTTATTTTTAAGGTAAGATTCTTTGTTCGCATCCTCTTCTACTTGCTTGGCTGTTCATTTAATTGTGATTCCATTAAGCTATTATTTGTTAAATTTGAACATTATTCTGATTGATATCTTCTTTTATTATAGTATTCATTTGTTTCGTATAAACTTTTAAATTATTTTTTTTTATCAAGAAATTTTGTGAGCTCAAAGAATTACATTATAGCAATAACAGAGTTATGTTGTTAACAGAAACTATAAAAAAGGTTACATAACCCAATACCTATTGTCTGGGGGTAAAAAGTCAACTGTTCAACGACAAATTGTCCATTACTACAAGGCTCCATGTAGCATTGTAGATGTATGTTGGAGCTAGTTTTTCATCTCTGTTTCTGATGGCCTGAAGTTTTGCCAGAAGTAATTTCTTACGGTCAAGCAAGGTGTGTCCATAAATGAGAGTGCACCTAGTTGACCAATAGGCAAACAGCAGAAAGATTATGATTCTTATGGATGAAAAGATCCCATTAGATATGCTAGAAATCAGTCCTGTGAGGAGAGACACTTAAGTTTTGCATATGGATGCGATAAAGTCTCTGTCCTATTGGAGTGAGGTACAACAACTCAGAATATTAAATTTTTGATCTATTTTGACTGTATTTGTCAACTTCCATTTCATTCAACATCTTCATTAAGCCATAGAAAGAGAGCATCTTTTTGGGCCCTTGCCTTTACTTCACTTTTCTCTGCTTTTGATTTTATACTTGATTTTTTTTTGTTCAAGATATATATCTGATCTTTATTTGTTTCAAGATTATGTTTATCTTGGCTTTTAAATAAATTTGTAAGTAAAATCATTTCTTCTTAAAACATAAGCAATTCTCTTCGAAGGTTATTTATTATCATTAAAATGATATTACAAATCAACAAACAAAACATGAACATTTATTTTTAAAAATCAGTCATAAATACTCTGCATCTTCATGGATTATAATGAATATTTGAAAATAATTTATTATTAGTTTATTTAACTTTATAAATCAGTTATTATATTTTAAATAAGTAATGAATGATTAATTAGTATATTCCAGAATTAATATTTCAAGTAATTGATTATATCTTGATATCTCATGTTCCCTCTGAGGTAGCGTTGCAAAAATATTTAAATGCTTTAATGTTTGCTACTTATAACTTTTATGAAATTTTCATCATTAATAATCATTTGCAAGATGAACGTCTCTGTAAATTTAATCCTTTTAGAATTCCTCTCTTCTTTACAACACCCCTGCCCAATTTCCTTATTGCATGCACCCATCTCACATTAAAACTCCATCTGCCCATCTATTATCAATGTTTCTAGTAATATAACCAACCCAGATTCGCTATTCAATCACTTAAATCTTTTCAATGATGTCAGTGTTTTCTCACATATATCTTGTTTTCAATCTCTGTTATTTCTAAAATAATCTCCTCATATTTTTGTCTAAAATTTCTGTATTACTTTTCTATCAACTTTCTAAGTCTCAGATTCATGTATAAGAACTTGTAAAACATATATATATTAAAACATTTCTTTTCAAACACAGACATTTTTTCTATTAAAAGATCCAGGTTCAATTCTATGATTAATTTCACTCATTATGATTTTATCTGAATTAATAATCTGTCCAAGGTATTTATAGTTGGTAATTTTTTCTAATTCATGATTATCAATTTTTATTTTATTTCTTTTGTGAAATGAATGTATAGGATATCATACATTCTTCTCTTGGATGTAAATTTATTATGCCATTAAGTAGGAAGCCATTTTCTATAATATTAATCCACGTAAGACCATTGAACACTTGCTTGGATATTTTATTTAGCGAGTACAAATTCATGACACCATATGTTAGTTGTGTAGATGATATGTTATTATTGCCTCAGTCTTTCTTCTTAAAGATGTAAGTTTAACATACAAATGTTTACAAGCCATTTTAAAAATAAAACTTCTTATGTAGCATTCAGTGATGATAGTGTGGATGATGAAATGTAGGTGTGGATGTGTAAGTAGGGTTAACTATTGTTGGTTGATTTAAACCATTTCACTCTTTACTTATGAATATGCATGAAATCTAGAATTTCTGTTATGCAATCTCCAATTTAATTATGATGATAAACATAGCTACCTTGGATCTCTATTATTTATGAATATGCATGAGATCCAAAATTTTTGTTATGCAATCTCCAATTTAATTATGATGATAGACATGGCTACCTTGGATCTCTATTCTTCCAGCACTAATATCATACACAGATACATTCTTATAAATCTCAAGGAAATTCAACGATCACCTAAAAAACAATGATCCTATATAAAATTTAGTTTGTTATATTATCATTTGAATCTTTTTATATAATATATTGTAGTATGTATATTGTCTTTATATGCATATATGATTATCATATATATTAAAAAATCATTCAAAATGTGGTCATGTTTTTACCCTGATTTGATATAAGTAAAGAAAGGTAGACACATATTTTTTATAACAAACAGTTTATTCTAAAATTGATCATAAACATGAACATAAATAAATATTCCTTAATTGCTTTATTCAACATTGTATTTATTGATATCCTCTGGCTATGAAATTATTAATGATTCCCTTATTTATATATTTATACATGTCATGACTTTGGCAATGAACATTAAGTTATAATAATTAAATATATTTAAAATATTATTACTTTCTATCTTTCTCTTTAATGTGGAATCTATTATCCAGTTTATATGATGATTACAACTACTATGAAATAGTAACACTATAAAATATAACAAAAAAAAAATCAAAAGAACTTAACAAAAGAATTTATTACATTATTACTTATCTAATTATATATTGGTGCAAATAATATGTATATATATTAATTGCTGATGGAATTTCAAAAACATATTTGTATATTAAATTATATTTCATTCATTCATATTTTAAAATAATATAATATTAATACAAGAAAGTAAGGTAGTGATTTTTTTAACCATACAAGCCGCCTGATGGCACTTTTTATTTTCCAGAACACATAAAAATGCTGTTTACGCAGCCAAACTTACATCCTCTAGAACAGTTCTGTTCATATTAACCATTAGCAGGCCTAGATGTTGTTGCACACCAATCTTATGGCCCATTGATGTGCTTCACAAAACTGTGCAAATGTGTACACTTTACAGATCACTACCATATCATGTGAGGGTGTCAAGAAATCAACTGGCCATAACTCTTGAAATGTACAATACAAGCAATGATCCTACCTCCTACCTAACGAAATATTACAGAGTAATAATTTAAAATGTGTTGCCACAATTCCATACACAAATTTCAATGTTTTTTACAATTGTAAAAGAGTAGGGACAAGCACCATTGCAGAGAACTCATGGGAAAAATAAGTTTTGCATGAGAACACATATAAGACAAAGCAAATAGCTGAGGTCGCATTGCTACTGCATCTATTGGATGATCCTTCAGATTGTCAAAACCATCGCCCCCCCCTGCACATTCCAGCACTATGTACTGCCACATTCCCTCTTTCTGACCCAGAAATCACATAATTTAAAAAAAGGATGGCATGGTAAGATTATTAAAGTAATAGTGTGTTTTTAAAGACAAAAGAAAAAAGAACTTGTTCGTTTCCAATAATAAATAATTAAATAAATTAATTTATACTTTGTTTTCAATCCAAAATAAGTACATCAATTAATTTATACATGTATTATTTATTTTTAATTAATTTCAAAAGAATATGTGAAATCGGACAATACATACAAAAAAGTCCTACACGGTAATGTTATTAAAGTAAAAGCATGTTTTTAAATTTTAAAAAAATAACTTGTTCATTTCCAATAAAAACTAAGTAGATAAATTAATGTAGACTTAATTTGTTTTTATATAAATATATTACCAGACACTGGACAATAAAGAAATGGGACAATAATTAATGTAGAGTATTTTTTTTGGTAATACCATAAATCGGACAATAAAGCAAGGCTGGCCAGGTAATGTTATATTTATGTGTATTAAAGAGTGTAAAGTGCCATCACGTGGCTAGTATGGTTTAAAAAATAAGAACTGAAAGTAATTTTTTTTATTTCATGGTAATAAAGTCAAGTGCAGTAATATTGGAAATGATAACTTCAAGCATCTTGTATTTCCATAATCTCTCCAGATTGCTAAAGTGCAACAATCATAATTCAAAGAGTATGCTTTTAAAATGCAATATAAATTTTATAAATGGAAGATATACCTTAAGATTTAGTCTAGTTTCTGAAAACAATCCTGATACACTTAAATCTATAAATATAAAAATGTTCATAATATCTGGTGTTTCCTGGATGACATCGGCTATGTTCTCATGGCATATTTATTAAGCAAATAACAGGAATAACTAAGAGGGTTCACCTTACATGGCACTGGGGGACTGATCAATTATATGTAAAATATACAGAGTTAAGGATGTTATATTTCTCAAATCAATATCAATACATTTTAATAACGCAATCTTCAACATAAAAAAATAGAATAAATTGTGCAACACTCAATATATTAAGATAAAGATTTTCCCATATTTCTTGCTAGGGATTAGATAATAAATAGAGATTTTAAGGTATGAGTTTAAAATGTGCTCTCTGCCATTTTGGTGTCTAAGGGGAAGCCTAAAACCACCACTGATACAATCAAGCAAGTTGAAAAATGTATTGATTGGTTTTATAATCTTCCCATTATGACTTTAAAACATTGCAGAACATCTTTGAATCATATTTTCTAATAGCTTAATATTTCAGCAATAAAATGTTCAAGTCTCACTTCCATACAATAATTTAGGGAAATGTTTTATATATGGCTAGTTTAGTTGAAGTAGTTATTTCTCTTTAATAAAATACTCTACTTTTTTAACTTATCAAAAGCAGTAATAGTAAAGGAAAATATTTAAATGGGTTTACATTCTCAAGTTGATAACCATCCAAACTTAAACTGTGGCTGAGGATAACTTGAGTTTTTTGAATATTAATTCTTAACAGGTTGCATTCAAAACATTAAGTACATTCTGTAAATCATCTTTTGACTGGCAAAATTGGAACAACCATCAGCATATTGTAAACCTGAATCTAAAAAGATGAGGTTTTTATTTTTGCTGTTAATCAATTCAAATTAAAAAGTCCATCATCAAACCTATATTGTATCTTAATACTCCTTTTACTAAGCTTCCTGTAAAGACTTCCAAAGACCACTGCCGTAAGAATCAAAATCGACATTAAGGCAGCTTCCTTTACATCCTTATTTAATACCAGTTTTTATTTCAAATTGTAGTAATAAAACTTCCTCTTTTTATTATATAGAAATTATATAATGTGATTAAACTTTGATGGCAACCAACTAATTTCAAACAATGCCGTAAACCTTATTTAAAGAATGAATAAATCACAGTCCAATTTAGATTTGGCAGTCTATATCAATATTCTCATTATAACTAACTCCAAAACAAAACTGTGATTAAGTAAAATTCACTGTCCAGTATTCTGCAAGATAAAGAAAAAATTATCCATATATATGTCTTATTTAATTCATACTACATGTATATATTGAAAAATTTAAATGAACAATAAAGATGATAAGTAACCACTGCACTTTTTTAAAACAAATGAGTCTTGCAAGACCTATATACTATATATATAGCAATTTTATATCATTTAGTCTAGACATAAATTAAAATAATAGACCAAATTCACCCTATAGTTTAAAAACATAAAGAGCTAAAAGATAGAGGTATCATTCTATCTTTTCATAGTTTTTGGCAGTGTTAACTCAATAAGTAGTTCTGTTTCATTTCCAATATATATTATATATCTGGACAATGTATGATTTTATAAAACTATTCAATGCAATTCCTCAAAAATTACTTAATCATCATCATCATTATCAATCCACTGCAGGATGAAGGTCTTTCCAAGTTCAATTCATGTTCACCAACCTCTAACCTCTCTTCTCCGCATTATCCCTGCACACTTATTTCATCCATCCATCTCACATATGGTCTCTTTCTGTGTCTTTTACAATCTCTTGCAATCCAGTTTAAGATTTCAATTGTCTATCTCTTATCATCTCATTTAGCAATATGTCTACCCCAATTCCATTTCAGTCTTTTAATTCTTTCAATGATGTCAGTATTGTCTGTTTGTTCTCGTATCTATATATTGCATTTTCAATCTCTTTTTGTTACTCTTAACATGCATCTCTCCACAATTCTTTGAGTGGTCTGAAGTTTCTGTATTGCTCTTCTACTAAGTGTCCAAGTCTCAGATCCATAAGTAAGAATTGGTAAAACACATTTATTAATAACCTTTCTTTTTAAACACATAGGCATATTTCCTTTTATTATTAAGTTATTTCTACCAAAAGCACTCCAAACAAGTTTAATTCTATGATTAATGTCATCCATTATGTTTTCATTTGTAATATCTGACCAAGGTATTTGTAGGTGTTAACTTCTTCTAACTCATCATAATCATTCTTTATTTTCATCTTTTGAGAAAATTCATTGAACATTACTTTAGACTTTTTAACATTTATCTTTAGTCATACTTTCTTAATTTCATCTGATAACTTTCAGTTATATGTATATAATGAGTGGTCTTCTGGTATAGTGATAATGCATTCCCTTGCTATGCATAAGCCTGAATTCAAAATCAAGCTAGGTAAAACTTAAGATTATTTTTTTAGATTCTAAGTAAGTTTATTATTCTTCAGATGACTAGTCTATACCCAACTGATACTGCTTGGTAAATGGATATCTACCAACTATTAGCTTGAGGAAAAAGCATTGGAAAACCATATTCCTAACCATGGTCAATTGGTACTTAAAGCATTCCTAATAAACTGTTCACTATTTCTCGTTATAGTGAGAAAGTATTTCAAAATGAAATCTTTTTTTGTTTTAAATATTTTATGAAATAATTTCAAATAATAAAAGTATTGATTAATGAATATGTTCAATTAAAAAAAAACAATTATTAACATAGAATCTTAAAACTTTTTAAATAAATTTGCATAAATACAACTTTAAAAAAAACCATTACTAATAAAAAAAAAAAAAACAGAAATAATAAACTTATCGATTTGAATAGAATAATAATTAAAATGTGCAAATTGATTTTTTTTCCTCTAATCTAATCTTATAATTATATTTAATTAATGATTATTTTGAATAAAATAACTTAACTTCAAAAATGTTGGACGTGTTATGAAAAATAATTATTTAATTTAAATTTCACAATGTAAATATACTTATCGATTTTTAATCTATCTAAAATTCATTAATTAATAATATTAAAATTATAAAATGATAATAGTTCAAAAAATACGAAAAAAAAAATTAATTTATATAATAAAAACTAAAATATTTACTGGTAATAATAATTCAAATTTGTAGAGAAACTAGTGGAATCTATATTATATTTTGCAAATATTTCTCCAAATCAACCTTAACCTCTCGACATGCGCTCTGAAATATCAACTCTACGCATGTGCGCTGACATAAATATAAGATGTTTAAAACTGAAGAGTTTTTCAGTAAGTGGCATGTTTAGGCTTTTATGAATTGTTTTCACTACCTAATTTGCAAGTGGTAAACCACGTTAATCCCAGACTGATTTACTTAATAAAAAAACTGGAAATATTGATGCTAACATTATTTATTTCTGCAGATGCTAAATCAATATTCAATTTAAGTTCATGAAAATATTATTATATTGATGTTTAGAGCTATTAATTAATTATTTTAATAATTAAATTGAAAAGTGCCATTATACACGCAAAAGTCTGATAATGAAAGAACTACCATAGACAGCCATTATGAAATGTGATTTTTTAAAATCAATTCCACATTGTTAACATTAAATAATTATGTTTTTCAAAGCTTGGCAAAACAAATTTTAGCTATTTGTAAGGTTACAATAATTAAAAAAACTGTACAAAGACCTCTAGGACGGAGCTTGGCAAACTTTTTGACACAAAGAGTCATTTTCCTTCCCATTAAAGAGCTGCAAGAAAAGAGATTAAAAATAAAATTTTGAAAAATACTCATTTTTAAATAGCTGTGGATATATTTAAGCATTTATTTTGATAATAGAGCATAAGAAAATCTGTATACATCCTAAGGAAAATAAAAATTCTCTTAAAAATAAATTAAAAAATTACTTTGAGAATTTGACTTATTTACAAATTTTTAATATTTAAATATTTATCATATACAATAATCACTATTCTATAATAATGAATTCAAGAAACAAAATTATAATGTTTTCCTAAAGGTTTGTGATGATGGTGTTTTAGTTAACTTTTAGGGTTAAGGCATTTTAGTTGTATTTATGTATTGGACTATTTCCATCATCTAGTATTGAGTATTGAATGTCTTTATAAAAATTTTATTTTATTTAAATTTTCATTCAATTGTTAGAAATAAAACACAAATTAGTGCATGCACAACATTTTAGTAGCTGCAAAACTTTCCATATAGCACCACCCATTGCAAGCCATAGTGATCAATGGATGCAGGAAGGTTTGTGCATAAAATCCCTATCTAGTGCCTACTAATCCAATATCTCCAGACGAGTTTCTAGCTTGTGGCTTTCATTAGTGATTAGCCTTGAATCTGAGACAGCTTGGGTAAGCATAAAGAATGGTGATTATGTGATGTTTGTTGGTTCAATACCAATCCTGCACAACATTTCAAAAAGTATTATTTTCTGTTCTTCAGGTGTTGCTGGCCTAAGCAGTGACAGTATGTGCATTTATCTTCTTCTAGACTTGCCAAAATATTTATTTACAAATTACAAGAGGAATTTTTAAATGTATTTATGTTTATCATGATAAAAAGAGCTGTGAGATTGGGGTCAAAGAGTGATCTTTGGCTCACAAGCCATAGTTTGCCGATCCCTACTCTAAAAGTTAAAAATAAACAAAAAAAAGTTCAATTATGATGGTTAGATGCTAAGATTATTTACTTTTTTTTTAAATCAATTCCATATCATATATTTTTTCTAGTTCTAAATTAAATTTTAAAATTTTTCCTTTCATAAATACAAAATAATTATTTTTTAAAAAACTGAATAAAGAAATTTAGCTATTTGTAGGCCTACAATAATTAAAAATACTACACATGGATCTCTAGGTAAATTATATTTTTATTATTTATCTGTAAGCATTTTAAGTTATGGCTTAACAGTGTACCATTATCATTACTAGTAATCACTTGTATGCAAATATTATTACTGTGATCCCCCCTCCAAAAACTAAAGAATAAAAAGTTAGAAATTTCAAAGAATCTAAAAAATAATAAGTAAGAATATAATTACTAAACATCACATGATCACTATCTCATACTAGCACATAATTGTTATTAAACAATTCAATAGTGGCACTACTGTATGGAGAGTTTTGCTTTGTTTTGAATTGTTTAAGAATATAATTGTAGTGTTGCATATAGGATTGTTTCATGAGTTTACATCACTAGGATACAAAGTTTTTCACCCTCCCCCATGAATAATTTTCAATAATCTATCACAAAAACAATGGAAACATAAAAGAAACATTAAAAATATATATTGTTACAATTCCAATGTTTATATATTAATTTATTATGTGCAAACAGATGATACAATAATAACATGAAATGCTGAAACTTTTGACAGAAGTGCCTTAAAAATGCGTATATGACATCCAATAAGATGTAATAATGACTGCACAGGGAACTCTCAAGTCAAAACACTAGGCAGAGATTTTATGAGAAAAAGATGGTTCCCACCTTTTCTACTTAAATTTATATATAAATAAGCCAGACTTAAGTATTTTGAAATGAGAGCATGAAGCTTTAAACACCACATTTAATTCACTAAATATTATATATAAATAAAGAATGTGAAATCTTTTGATTTACAACAAAGTAATTTTCAAATCCTATGAATTAATAGTAACAAATGTAAATATATTAATTTATTAAGCACAAACAGATGATATAATAATAACATGAAAGGCTGAAACCTTTGACAAAAGCACCTTAAAAATGCTTAAGACTGGTTTATTTATATATAAATTTAAGTACAGAAGAAGGTGGGAACCATCTTTTTCTCATAAAATTTCTGCCTTGTGTTTTGACTTAAGAGTTTCCTATGCAGTCATTATTACATATTATTGGCTTCATATAAACATTTTTAAAGCACTTCTATCAAAGGTTTCAGCATTTCATGTTATTAATTCCAATGTTTATAAATTTATTCTTTTTTGTTGCTTGCATAAAAATTCTTTCACAATGTCATACAAATCTAAACTTTTATATAATTCATTTTCTAAATTTTTAAAAGCCAAATTTGTAAGTCACTTGTATGCCATACCAGAACACAATTATTATTATTATTATTATTATTATTATTATTATCATCATCATTATCATTATTATTATTATTATTATTATTATTATTATTGTTGAAACAGTAAGATTCGTATTCGAATCTTAAGTTTCACCTTTTTCTATCATCTCTCACTCACCGGTCTATCCCACCCAAATTTAAACTTTTTGGTATCGAATTGTGTGTGTGGCAATATTAAAAATGTATAGATATATGTAGAATTCACCATAAACACGCACACATTTCGATCTCAAATTTACGGCAATAAATAAAGATAAATAATATAATTTAGATTTCTTTTAGTTATAAAAAAATATATATTTTTAACCATTTATTTTAAATTGTAAAATCCGTTATTTATTGCTTTGTTTAAATTTCATTTAATAATAATTTTAGAAATCAGATGTAATATTTAATTAAAAGTAAAAGTAATCATATGTTCCCTTTTTGTCTTTGAAATTTAAAAAGAATCGGTTGGTGAGAGATAATAGATTAATTAAAAAAAAAAATCCCTAAAATCTAATTGGAAAAACTAAATGTAAAATCTAAACATAAACAATAGAACGGTAGTTTTCTCTAATTAGAATGAACAAAAATGCATTGATTATCCTCAGGGAAGATTAAGTGGAATCTAAAAATACACTGACAAAAATGTGAAAGACAAGATCTAAGAGAGAGGCCATCTTAGACTTGCTAGAAACAGGCACTTTAACTTTAGCACTGCTCTCGATCAGTTGAGCATCTCCAAAATATTAAATAAATTGTTCCTGCCATGGTATGACCGAGTAAAAGCGCCCAGACTATTCTCTGCCCAGGAGATGGCCTATCGGATGCCAAACCTTTAATTGCCCTTCATAAATTCAACCACGAAGATGTGCTGCCTAAAATAATTTGAAAGCTGCTGCTGTTAAATTATCCGAACATCTAAATGCTGTAAAGAACTGCTAATGCTACAATCATGAACAATTTGCTACTGATCACAGAATCGGAAAACTTCTCATAATCAGGTACCTGTGTCCAAATTCTCTAGAGTACTCTACTAATATGCTATAGCTCATTCTTCATACTACTTATATAACTTATAAAATGTAAAATTATCATTTGTAAAACTAAAATTTAATAATTAATTTATTGTGTAAATTTCTCTAATAATCTAGCTTACCTCACTCTATCTTTCTTGGGTACGTATTTCTAAAATCTACATTTTATCATATAATTATCGCATGCTCATAATTTTCTAAGTACAAATCTATGATCGCTTGAAACTGTGGATGTGTGTCAAATTTTCATTAATATTTACTTTCATAAATAACTTAATATTTGCATATAAATCAACACACATTCAATGCTTCCTTTATTGTAATGTAAGGGTCTACTGCTTAGCAAATGGCTGGCGTATTAGTTGTAATAATCACCCAGTTTATATATGTTTTATATTTATTAAATCTTAATGAATAATTCCATAAAATTGCATTTCTTTGAGAGTCGCCAACGTTCTTTATTAAAGGTTGATAATGGAGGGCCAAGTTAGAAAATATATTTAAATCTTACCAGAATCGTCTATACATTATACATGTGTTACGTTTTAGAGACGCGATGACCTATTACAAGCCGTGAATATTCCGGATTCTATAGGGTTGAAATTAACCCCAGTCATCCTACACAAGCTGACAAATGAATGTCCCATAGGACTTGATGACCGTCAAGCAGCCAGCAGGCAAATTGCGGCACGAACTGCTTGTCCCTGGTTATGCTTATGAGACACCTAACTTCTTTGGGCCGATGGCAAATGCCAGCCCGTCATTCTTATAAACTCATTCATGGCTTTGCAGTTTCAATATATTGCCATTCCATATCGCCTTTCTAAAATGTACCACGTGTTTCTTTAATTAACTTTATTATTCTATGTATCACTCCGCCCCTGCATTATCTTCATAATTCACTCTCAAATAAATGTTTGCCTCTAGTTTTTAGTAAATATTTTAATTAAATAAATAGATGTACGCCGCTACTCTTATAAATTTTACTTTAAACCCTTGCATTGCAAAGGTATAAATCCCTCAAGGCATGCCTTAGAAATACTTGCTCGAGAATTTTAGATAGCTAGATTATGCCTTCAAATAAATGTATTTTTTTTGTAAACATTACAATATTGGAAATACCGCTACTGAGGTCTTAAATATAAAATATGTCTAAATAAATAAATGTATTCTTTAATATATAATAGTATCGCAAATCCTGCTACTGAAACTTTAAATCTATAAAATATTATTAGTAAATGATTTTTTTTTATTAAAATGTTTCAATAAATAATTTTAAACTATACGTCTGCAGTTACGTTTTATTTATTCGATACCCATTTTATATAATATTTCCTCGATTATGTAAATATGAATGTTTAATTAATATTAGTGTGATTATTGGCTAACTCGAAAATAAAATCACGAATCTCTTGCATATCCCTGACTACCTTGCCTAAAGAAATGTTTACTAATGTTGCATCAGATGCATTGTTTCGTAGATTGTATTGTGGAACTGATAAACTATGTTCGAATTTAGTACTACGGGTGGCTTCGCTACCTAGATGGTGCTGCAGTTCTGTGTGGTGGTCGAATTCTGCACTATGTTAACGAGTCACACATTTTCTGACTGTAACATTATTATTATTATTAATAATAATAATTATTATTATTATTATTATTATTATTATTTTAATTTAGACCAAAAAAAAATATTGCACTGAACCAAATGCTAAGCAATATTAAAAAAATATGTAAATCACTTAATATCAAAATGTTCAATGCTATTTTGGAAGATAGTTAAAATAACTTCCTTCTCATTTGATACCTTGAAAGAAACTAATACTGCATTACACAAAATGTCTTTTAGAGTACACACAATAATACAATAAGAAAACTAATATTAATAAGGTCATATGGTGTGATAATTGTCTCTCCAAAGCTTTTTACTACAGTTTTACAAAAAGTATTTTGTAAACTAAAATGAAAAATTAGATTCCTCAAATCTGTAAGTTTTTTGTTTTTGTCAATGCATCCTTCACCTTTAACTCAATCTTATCATAGCCATCATCAGCCCAGAAGTCAGACTAATCTCCCACACTACAGATCCATTTGAAGTGTACATTCAGGCAAGCCACATAACACCTATTAAAATTTGACTTCATTTATATATTATTTTTTAGATATACTTAAGCTTAACTTCATATAATATATATCTAAATATTTTTCAAACTTCTATTCTGTCACACATTACTAAAACATATAATTAAAGATGTAAAAAAGATAAATGATCCCCAATATGTGTTTTTTGTGCTTAACCAACATTCATCAAGTGTTCCAGGTCACTATCTCTCACACACATCTTCATCATTTAGTCACTATATATATATATATATAATTAAGAGTGTGCTAATAAGCTCTAAACAAACCTTTTTGTAAATTTTTTTAATGATAAATGCTTCTACAAGAGAAGGCATTCAAATCATCTTTATCTATGATTGTCCCCATCTCCAGACTGGTTTTGAGCTATAGCTCTCTTAAGTTAGGAGCTAGGATCCCAAATTCAAAAAACAACTCAAGCTAAGTATTTATCTAATAGTTGATTGTCAAGAAGATCTGAAACTTCTTGACTTCTAGACATCTTTAAAGTCATCTCTCCAACCAAAAAAATAATATGGGCCTGAACTTGAAAATACAAGATATATATATAAATCATGTGACATCTGACTTTATATATTACTATTATTATTTTGCTGTTGGGGCTTTGGGTAAACTAAATGTCTAAGCCTATTAATATATAAATTATCTGAATTAAGTTGAGGCTCATATGATTTTTACAGTTGGAGAGCTGATCTTAAAGACATGTAGATATCTAAAAGTTTCAGATATTCTTCTTGATAGTTAACTATTAGATAGATGCTTAGCTTGAGTTGCTTTTTTGAATCTGGTGTCCTAGCTCCTCACTGACTGAAGAGAGCCATAGGCTTGAAATTGGTCTGGGGATGAAGGCAATCATAAATAAATATGATTTGAATGCCTTCTCTTGTAGTAGCATTTATAAAAAAAAAAAAATTAAAAAAGCTTGCTTAGAGCTTATTAGCATGCCCTTAATTTTACATATTTGTAAATACAAACTATATATATATCATGTGACATCTGACTTTATATTATATATATATATTTATTAAAATCAATCAGTACTTAGACAATATCAATAGCAATCTCAACCTGTTAACAAGACAACTTCCTTTAACAATAAACATGGAATGAATCCCATCTTTATTTATGATCCAACAAGTTTGGTTTCAAGAATGGCTTTAAACATTCTATCATTAGATTTTTAATGATATGGATGGTTGAAAAGTTGGAGGGTGGAGAAGATTGAAGCTTGTCTATTAAAGTATGAAGATTTTCTATCTTAATATAAACTGAGTACTGATTATCTGTGTGAGAAATAGTAATATGGACCAACTGATGCGTGCTGGTTCAACATGAAATATTTATATTGGAGATCATTAATCTTTTTCATGTGTATATGGTCATGTAGATTGATTGTATAAAATGGAGTGGATAGCTGCGGGGAGCTTGAAAGTCTTAATTCAAATCCTTCTAAATTACATTAAGTGCAGTATAGATAATATATATATATATTTAAATATTATATGTATTTATTACTCAAATCATCTCAATTTGCATATGATGTGGATGAGTTTGCAAATAATGCTTCAGAGATTAAAAAATGTTATGAAAGAGATTAAATTAAAAAAAAAAGGCTAAAGATAATTTTCGATGGTTTTTCCAAAGAAAATAAAGATTAGTGGTATCAAAGAATTAAAAGAAATTAACAACTATAAATGCCTTGGACAGATTATGGTCACAAATGAAATCTTAATGAATAAAATTACTCACTGTATTAAACTTAAATGAAATTATTTTGGTAAAATTAATTTAATAATAAAATATGTCTATGTATTTGAAAAAGAATGTTATTAATATGTTTGGCCAGAACTTACTTATTTGGATAATTAATTAAATATCATTGGGAAATAACAAAGAGGGATAAAATTAAATTGCATAATAAGAAAAAAAGCAGTTAATTTTATTTAAAAAATGAAAAAGGCTAAAATGAAATCGGGATGAATAATAACTAAAAAAGCTGAATTATAATAGAAAGATATGGAAATCTTCAACTGGTTATTAAGAAGCTGTAAAAGAACTAGAACAGGATCACATATAAAATAGATGGATAAGAATGTTTACTGAAATGATACAGAAGAGAGAAACTGTAGATCAGAGAAAGTGTATTAAACTTAGAGAGCTATTTATCCTGGAGAGGATCAACAATAAGTCAAAATAATGATGTATTTAAACTATGTATATTAAAGTAATCATCTCATAGTGTTGAGGAGGTGTTGGAAAAATCGATTTGATTTAAAAAATAATAATAATTAAACAACAATAGTTATATTATTATATCATCCCAGAGGCATACCAACAATATAATATATTACGTTAAATTTTATCATATTTAGTGAAAATATGTTTGTGAATTTGACAAATAGAAAAATTACATACATATGTTAAAACTGAAATACAGACTTATTATATACCTGTATCAATGTATGTAATATATATGGTATATGAGCGCAGATTTTTACATGACCCACCATTCACTACTCTATCTCATATCACTGATACACTTGAACACATATATGTTGAAAAGATAAATAATCACCAATATACATATTTCATGCTAAACCAGCAATTATCAGTTGGTCCAGATTATCATCTCCACACATATATGCAATAAGTGCTCAGATATATATTAAGATAGCCAATCTTCATACTTTAATAAACAGGCTTCAATCCACTCAATACTCCAACTCTTCAACCATCCATCCAATTGAAAATCTGATGATGAAATGCTCAAAAGCCACCCTGAGGCCAAGATTCTTGTCACACCCATGTTGACCTAAAGTCAATCTGACCTTTCATGTACAGGACATAATCCATTTAATACATATACAAGGGATGGACAGACATCTCTACTATGTAATGACTGAAATACAGGTTTATTATATACCTGTATTAATATATAGAATATACAAGCACAGAATTTCACACGACCCACCACTTTATCTCATATCATTGATACACTTGAACACATATATGTTGAAAAGATAAATAATCACCAATATTTGTATTTCATGTTAAATCAGTAATCGTCAGTCGGTCCAGATTATCATCTCACATATATATGCAATAAGTGCTCAGATATATATTAAGATAGCCAATTTTCATACTTTAATGGACAGGTTTCAATCCACTCCACACTCCAACCCTTCAACCATCCATCTAATTAAAAATCTGATGATTGAACACTCAAAGGCCAATCTCTGGTTCAGGGTGGCCTTTGAGCATTCCATCATCAGATTTTCAATTGGATGGACGGTGGAAGGGTTGGAGTATGGAGTGGATTGAAGCCTGTCCATTAAAGTATGAAGATTGGCTATCTTAATATATATCTGAGCACTTATTGCATATATGTGTAGAGATGATAATCTGGACCAACTGATGATTGCTGGTTTAGCATGAAATACGGATATTGGTGATTATTTATCTTTTCGACATATATGTGTTCAAGTATATCAATAATATGAGATAGAGTGGTGGGTCGTGTGAAAGTCTGTGCTCACATATTCTATATATTATACATATGTTAAATATTTTTTTTCATATTTAAATAAAATTGTTCTAAATAAGTCTCACTTTTTTCATATAATCCAATTAACATTACTAATTAAATTGTTTATAAAATTTAAATGGGTTAAAAGCAATTTACATTTCTTTTCTTTTTTTTTTGAACTAATTTTTTATTTTAAAAAATATAAAAATATTACTAATAGGAAAAGTCAATAAAAAAAATCGGTCTTCTTTAATTTAATAATCTTAAAAGTAGACTATGTTTAATTAAAACAGAAATAGAGGGCAGAATTCTTGTGATTATTATTTAAGATGAAAAAAGACTTATTATTCTGTATTTCTAGTATCTGTGTTTTTTTGTTTTAATTATTTCTCAAAGATTAAAATTTGCATTTTTGTAACAAAATTTTCTAACAACAATTTAAATAAGTGACTTAAAATTTGAAAACTCTATATATTGGAAAAAGATCTATTGTTTTATTAATACATATATGCATGTATTTAGAAGGGTTGTGTTTAGTTCAGTATCAGTGTTTGAAGGTTACTGCAAGAAAAAGTAGAGAATAAAGTGAATCAACAAATAAAATATTTTTTTAAACTTATCCAATGTTCTCTCTATGCATACAATGGTGGAATAAATATCCTAGAAACTTTTCTTTATAGCTATTATTCTTTCTCAACAAAACAAGTATCTGACATCTATATTTTCACAGTAATGCTTAAATACCTTTATACAACTGACCTAGATAATTTCATAAGTTTATTGACCTACATTACATTACATGCTATCCCAAGTTCACCAAACTATTAAATAAACATCTTTATATAAAAGCTAAGTTTTCATGTAAGTTTATTTCCAAATATAAAAAATATAGTACCTAGATTTTGCTTGCAAACCTTTAAGTCACATTGAATAATCAATAGTCTCTAATCTCATGGACTATTTTATGGTTTCAATCACATGAAGAGTAAGTAACTTTTTAGTCATAAATAAAATATTTATTTCAACAATAGTCATTTCTACCAAGAAAAGAACATGGATGCCTTTGTAAGTGTGCATTTAATTATTTTAATGCTCATTCTTTGAGCATGAAAAGAAAGGACATTATACATAAATAAAATAATATTAAAATATTCTTTTTAAAATAATGCTTTTTTGTAAATAGCCCACTGAAATGTAGATGGATTATTATTTTTCTATTTTTTTAATGGGCTATTTAGATAAAAGTATTATTTAAAAAAAATATTTTATTTTTTTAGTTTTTAGTTATAAATAAAATATATAATTTCAATTTAAATAAAATAATTTTCTTTACGAGTCTTATTTTATTATGTTTTTGTTCTTTTCATAAGAGAACACATGTTGTCAATGGTTTTGACAATTGTTTTGATTTTGGAAATGAAAAAAACATAATTCTCTAAAACATTTTTTGCACATTTATTATTTATTTCACAAAATATTTATGAAATACTAATTATTTCAGAATAATAATTCAGATTTAGGAGAAAATATTTACTTTTAATTAAGTAATTCAATATTAACAAAATTTTATTCTATAAACATAATATTTCTGTTGGTTTAGTTGTTAAGGAGTTTTCTTGGGAAGTGTAAGAATGTGGGTTCAATTCTAAATGGGACTTGATTTTTTTCATTATAACCTACCATCAATTCACTACATGATGGAGTCCTCTGCACATTTAATTTAATTTCACCAATACATAGCATCTATTTTTGACATCTTAACTTCATTTTTATATATTATTTACATTCTGTGTATATTTTATAGTATAATTTATCACATTATTACTTTACAGTCATTCTTTATAAATTAATAATTAATGAATATAACTTGAAAAAAGCACTGTATAATAAACTAAAATTTTTTATATGTGGAAGTATTTGGTGTTTATAAATTGATTTGTGTATTCACTGCGTCTCATCTCTAGTGTATCATCATCATCATCATCATCTTGGTTTGTCTTTTTTCTGTTTCTTTTAAGGTTTGAATGGTTATATTCTTCTGCATGTTGTTTCTATTCATGATATTTAGCAAAATACCATTTCCAAAATAAAATGTAAATATTATAATTTTTTAATCTTATTAACTATTAAAAATAAATGCAACTTATAAATTATATATGTGTATGATGTTTTGAGATTAAGTCATTACAACAATTTTTAAATATAACTGAATAGCCATCCAGTTACAGCAAATGACAATGCAATTTTAAAGTAAAAAGGTTACCTCTTTAACTTTGTCCTCCTTTATATTTTAATAGGATTGTTTACAATTCTTTTGCTAGAAGGGTTGAATTTTTTAATCCATCAGAAATTTATTATTAAGAGTTTTTATACCTGATTGACATACATATATATGTGAGAGTGTGTGCAAAGAGTGTATGTATGTATGTATGTATACGACTGTAAAAATGTTGCTATCATCTGAAATGAGATTCTTTTATTAATGTTTTTATACCTGATTGACATACATACATTATGAGTGAGTGTGTAAGAGGGAGTGAATGTGTGTGTGTCTGCAGTAAATGTTGCTCTTATCTGAAAGGAGATTCTTTGATTAATCAGTGAGACCTTAAAAAGAAAACAATCATGGAAACTTTTGAATGTTGGCTCTATATGTCCTTGCCACTATAGCTGCTGTTGAAAGTTTGATTATTGGGAATTAAAGAATAATTTGGTATTTACAAATGCTAAGCAGACTATGAAGACATATAAAAATTGGCAAATGAATAACATAGAAACTTTATGCAAATTATTAATGAATAGGAGATACAGGGGAAAATGTATCATGTAATCTTAAATTATTTATTATATACAATCAGATAAGAAAGTATATCACACTATCATATTGATAATAGGTTATGTAGATTAGTCAATATTTCAATGCAATATATAGCTGTCATCAAATATTAGTAATTATTTGCAATAGAAGAAAATACATATAGTGAGTTGCCTGTTTTAATATAATATTATATATAAATGACAGCTGTATTTTGACATAAATAATCACGTGGGAAAATCAGGATATAACCTAAAACAGAATTCATTAACATGAATTATGGTATTAAAAATGTGTTTCTGATGATGTGGATAAATAATCTACATCTGGGATTGGTGAGCATGTAGGACTCATGTGTTACATTGATATTTTAAATTAAATAAAGTTTTTATTTGGCATGTGGAAACTAATGTCAATAGCAGAATTTAAAAAGTTTATTTTATAAATAATAAGTGTAAAATATGTTCGTCATAAAAAATTATTTGTGTTAATATTGTGAAATGATATACATTGTTTCGATGCTTATTTATATTCGTAAATATGCAAATTTGTTGGATGTCGAGTTGTTTGCTGTATTGAAAATGATGGGCGTGCAAAAATTGGCAATAACGATTAAATAGTACCAGTTTTAAAAAATTATACGAATATTATATAATTTATAATATTCTAGTCTTATTTTTAAGTAACTATTTTTCATTAATTTACCTGTAAATTATTACTAGCTTAGTAATGTAATAAATGGATAGGATAGGAATTTCTTAATCTTTAGTATTTGATGGCTTTTTTAAAGTGAAAAAAAAAAACTCTTTTTTGGAAGAAAATCCATTAGTTAATGAAATAAATTGTACTTTTTCTTAGATGCTTACCATGAATTGAAGATTATGGCTTAATAAAATGTAACAACAACATCACGCTTTCAGAATAAATAAATATTTTTTCCAAGAAAAAAACAATTCTTAAAATCTTACATTTTATATAAATTCAAATGTTAGACTTAATGTTTAATATTTTTATAGATATGGGGTGGGATTATAATATCAACAACTTAAATGATGATCGTTTATACAAAATAATAAATTGTTTCGTAAAGAGTATCTTCCAACATTACACTTCTAATGCATTTAGATATTTATACATACATGTGTAGTGAGAGAAAAGATTTATACCGGGAAATTGTTTATGATAAGATAGCACACAATCAGGAAGTTTGTTATAAATATGAATTTGATTGGTTATAAATAATTAATGACATAACAAAAATATTAAAATTATCTTAAATAGGTTTATCTTCCAAAACGGGCTTTGTTTATAAATACATTTACAAAGTGTGTGAAATTAAATTTCACACTTGGAAACAAAACAAGTTCAAACTATTTTGTACAAAAATGTTTTTGAAGACTTCGGCTTTGTTTAGGATCTTAAAAATATAGCATTGTTAAAGAGAAAGTAAAGTCTAGGCAACTTTAAGTTATTATAATTGGCAATTTTAGAAATTTTTTATTATGAAAATTTGAAGTCTTAATTAAAATTATTGTATAAAGTGTATTTTTCAATACTACGTGGTAATTAATAAGTAATGTGTAAATGGTAAAATACCTTTTGATGTTGCCAAGAGTCTATCAATTATTTCTAATTGACAATCTACCCGAGGATAAACAAGTTTCTTCCCGATAATAGTTTCCATGTTAGAGCAGTTTACATAAATACCATGTTTTCCTAAAAATAAGATTGGATCTTATATTAATTTTTGCTCCAAAAGATGGCTTAGAATTTATTTTCAGAGAATGGCTTATTTTTTCATATACAAAAATATGCATTTTTTAAAGTCCAAAAACCTATATTTATTCCAATACAAAAATCTACATCTATTCAATATTAGTAATTTTAACAGCATGTAATCTTTTTATTTTATTTTGCTGTAATATCTTATATAAATACAATTTATCCAAAGCACTTCAAATCCTTTTTAGCAAAACCCTTTATTTGTACTTATATGCATACACCTATATTTTGACTGTCCTGCAGTCTTCTTCAGAGCCAGTTCACTTTAATCTCTTAACATTTTTTTAAGAGATTAAAGTGAACTGGCTCTGAAGAAGACTGCAGGACAGTCGAAACATAAGTGTATGTATATATGCAGGTCACTTTAATCTCGTAACATTTTTAAGAGATTAAAGTGAACTGGCTCTGAAGAAGACTGCAGGACAATTGAAACATAGGTGTATGTATTTATGCAGTTCACTTTAATCTCTTAATATTTTTTAAGAGATTAAAGTGAACTGGCTCTGAAGAATACTGCAGGACAGTCGAAACATAGATGTATGTATATATGTACAAATAAAGGGTTTGCTAACAAGTGGTTTGGATAAATTGTATTTATATTAAAAATCATTTAAGTTCTGCTAAATTAGTAATATTTAATTTAAAATAATATATAAAACATTAAGCTGACTTGATTAATTTATGAACTAAGATTGCTGTTAATAATAAGTTTCAGCCTTTTTAGATATCAATCTTGACTTATTTACAATATATACATTTGGAGGTCAGATGAAAGAGGAATTCTTATATTAGACAGAGCAAATGGGCATTGATAAATGAAAAGTAAAATTGTATTTGCAAGTTTATTAAAATGATTAGTTATTATTCTGCCTGCCAAATAATTCTGAGTAACATTTATTTAAATACAAAAATCTACTTTTATATTTATATTCCTTTTTTTTATAATTCAATAGGTCTGTCATGTCTTTCAATGAGCTGACAATCTTAACTAGGACTTTTGTTTGAGGGTAGAACTTATTTTCTGGTTAAGTCTTATTTTCAGGGAAACATGATAATAATAAAGAAGTTGTTTTTGATAATTTTAATTTGGAAATTCTATATTTTATCTTAAGTTAAACAAGAAAACCTCTGAATGCACTTTAGAAGTCACACTATTTTTTAATATTTCACAAATTTAAAAATTCTGAATTAAAATGTTAAAAACTAATTGCTAAATTAAAAGATTGTTAGGAACTATTTCAGGATATAACTGTTTTTATTTAACTTAAGACATCTGTTGTTTGGATCAAATCTTGTAAGCAGTTTTTATCAAACAGTTTTTATTAAACAGATTCATTTCAAATTTTGTGCATGTGTTCAGTTTCAATGCCACTGCAATACAACATAATATTTCAGAGTTGGTAAGCTAAAAGCATTGTTCTAATTTAATATGAAGAAGAAATTTTAGGAACATTTACAATTAATTAAAATAAAAACAAAATAATTAAAATAGAAAAAAAAAGAAAGAATGAAATTTTAATTTCCCTTTAAACTTGCTTTTTTAAATCATTCCTTTAATTAAAAAATAATCTTGAAACTGATTTTTAGCCTCTTAATGGAAGTATATTAATAATTTTTATTATTCATTCATTAGACCAGAGATTATCCACTTAAGGAATAATATTTCTGTACTGTAATTTTCATTATATCTCTCCCACACAAGGTAGGGACTGGTTTCTATCCACTTTGAACACCTTGTGGAGGGGGGTATTCATAAACATATGACCAAAGACATGTAAAAAAGATGTATGATCCCCAAGAGGTACATTTCATGCTGAACCAGCATTTATCATTAACTCAGATCGCAATCTCTTACACATATTTTTATCATTGATAAATGTTATAAACAAAGCAAAACTCCCCATGATGTGATCATGTGATGCTTAATGGTTTAATTGATAAATGTTACTTATTAATTAAACTGTAATAATTTTAAACTTATTTCTGTTGTTTGACTTTCTTTAAATTTTGTACATAAATTTGTTATAGGTGATAATACAAGATTTCAGGGTTACAATGAACAAACTATGTGCATATGATTAGTTTCAATATAAGAAGCCAATATTTTAGGGCTAACAGTGCAGTGCCAGTGGGTCACATTTCAAACAGCATTCAAGTCAGATCAGTAAGTTTTTAGTCTTTCACAATAGAAAGGGTCATATATTTTAAAAACAATACTTCCATTAAATCTGAGGTACAAATTTTAGGGGCATTTACTATTAATTAAAATAGAAAGAAAAAGAAATGGATAAAATTTTAATTTTCTTTTGAATTGTTTATATAAAACTTGCTTTTATAAAGTACTGCCTTCATAAAACCCCAAAATCTTAATTTTATTATGTATACCCAAATACTATATACATATATATTAATAAAATGCGTTTATTTAATTTGCGGACTAATGTAGTAAAATGCAAAAAAAAATATTGCACCAAAATTTTAATTGCTTTATGTAACTTTAAATAAAAATATGGGATATCCTGAAATAATAGAGTAAACTACTAAACATCACATGATCACCATTTCTTATGCTTGCTCAAGCTGTTAAAACAGGCAAAACTCTCCATATAATAGTGCCATTCAGTGCAAGTCAGAGTAATCAATGGATGCAGGAAAGTTTGTGCATAGAATCCTTATTTAGTACCTATTCATCCTATATCCCCAGGGTTGCATTAAATTCTAAGATCTCATTACAGTGCACCCAGATCCAAAACTCCTCACTGATGAAAGCTACAAGCTAGAAATTAGTCTGGGAATATTGGATGAATAGGCACTAGATGGGGATTTTATGCACAAACCTTCTTGCATCCATTGATTACTATGGATTGCAACAAGTGGCACTACTGTATGGATAGTTTTGTCTGTTTTAAATAATAAAGTATTTAATTTAATCACAAACTATATTGTTTTGAATAATTAATTAATGGATGTCCTTGTTTTTATTTAAGGTTTCATATAATACCCAACACTGCGATCAAATATATATATATTGATTTTTAAAGCATTATTCATTAAACTAAATAAAAGCATTTCTTAAAAACATATATATAAATTGTGAAGGTAGCTCAAATCGCACCCACAACTAATCTTAGCCACCTGAAATAATGGATTGTTTTTCTTTACTTAGCATGTAAAGATTAAGAAAAAATAAGTTTTGCTAAAACACTTTAGGAGAATATAAATGTTTTGATATTTTTTAACAGTGTACTAACTACATATTAAGTACTGGGAATGATGGGTAATTTACAGTGAAAAAAACACACATATATATTAGTAATAAAATTTTATTTAGAAAATATAAATCTTGATAAAAAAATTGTGCATAGTTATATATATGTTGATCATTGTATTCTGTTGATTATATTAAACAGATAATGACTTAAATGAAAAATAATCATAGCAGTAGAAAATAAATCAAGTGTTGTAATATCTGAATATAAGAGGGATAGTAATAATAATATTGCAAATTTATTTTATAATTTATTTATTTTTTAAAAAAAATGAATTGATAATTAAAAAATATTTTAAAAGATACAACATTTGGAATGCTAGTTTTTAAACAATAGGAATAACGCAGGTATAAAAAGAAAACAATTAAAAATCATTTCTTCTTTCTTGTTCTGTGTTTGTTATGAAAAGTCATCTTATTGAAACAATTATTATTTTAATATTTTTCTGCAAAATGGACATTTTTTTAAAGCAGTGTCTCAGCAAATATTAATGTTTTTCTAGTTATTTGCCATTCGGAAGAAAGTAGAAGAACTGAATAGAACTTTCTTATTCTAATTCAAGAGTCAGATAAGTCAAAATAATTTATCAATTTAAATTTTAAAAAAGTATTATGATTTTTGTTTAAAAGAAACTAAAAAAAAAAATCAGAACGGTTTATTTAATTTAAAGTTTATAAGTTTATATAGCCAATATTACAAACAGTAAAGAGCTGTACTTTATCTATAAATATATTCTTATTAAATGCAAACCATATTTATATAAACCTGTGTATATAGTTAAAATATGAAATACTTTGGCTAAAATGATTAATTGTCTTTGGGGTGGAGCATTTTTATTTATACACTATGGCCATGTGAAAAACAACATTTAACTGTCTACAATTTAAGTGCCTGATAAGCTGGATCCACCCAAGATGAAAATCTACAGGAGGATTAATCCAAAACTACCCACTGCCAACTTAAATAAAATCAGAATGTGCTATATATGATCAATCAGAAGTTTTCAGTATCTATAATAAAAAAATACATAAATTATAAGAACTGTTTATGAAAGAAGGACTCTGAAAAATAGTAATGCCTGATTATATCGATTAATAAAATATTGTAAAATTATGTTTCATTTTCTTTTGTATAGATTTGTATTTTTATTTTTTTATTTTAATATCTCAATCTTATATTTGGGAAGTAACTTATAATTCAACATGGAACAGTCCAACATAAGAAAATATCAGTAGGGAGGGAAGGTTGAAAAGTCTATTTTCTTTTTGTTTTTAATAAAATCTAGGTGATTTATTTTCTACCAAGATAGTTGATTTTTCAGCTATGAACATAAAATTAAGTGCACCAATAGAATACTTAAACAGTAAGAGTTTTTTTTAAAAAAGTCACTGAAATAATCAATGCTACAACATGACATGACTTACTCATAGTTATAGTATATGTTTTACTAACAGTATTCTTAAGATATTTGTAATGAATGAATGATTAATGTTTTTAAATTAATATTCTTTATAATTTTCTGTTCTATCATATTATGTGTTGTTTTATTATTGTATTTTTCCATACTTAAAATTGCATACTATTTCTGAAGTTAAATTAAAATTTTCATTGAGTTAGCAATCTCACTTTTAATTAATAATTTTTTTTATTATCTTGTATATATAGATGTCTATTTTATGGGAGTCTATCATGGGATATAAGGGTGAGTAGTTCCAAATTGTTTAAGTAGAAAAATGATAGATACTCATCATAGACATAAAAGCTATAAGTACATTGGGATATATCCAAATAATTTATTTGCACTTGTAAATATTTTTCTTTTTTGAAATTTTTTTTCTTTTCTACATTGATTGAGAATTTATTTTATGTTTGAATATATTTTCTTGTTTTGTAAATAAATATTATGAGTTTTATTAATTGACAAGGTCTCTGTAGTTTTGTTGATCCAGCATTTACATTCAATCCAGCATTTACATTCCATCTTATAACCAATATTTTACACATGCTCACACCCACATTATTGTTTAATAGGCATGTGAGAAAATGTTAAATAAAGGTTATTTCTTTTTAATAGATAGTATGAGTTATTTTAGTTGTTGATTAACAGATTGCATAGATACATCCCTGTTAAGAGAGTCAAACACGAATTCTTCCTGAGTTCGAATATATGAGGCAACGGTTTTGAGAAAGAGTGGTGAGATGTTAGATGAATATTTAAATTACATATAGATTTGATAGTTAATGCTTAGGCTAGTCTATTATAGATAGATATAATTATGAGTCAAGTACTTTATCATGTTATCTCTAGCATCCTACATGAAGACCTTAGGTCTGACAATAGTTAGATGTGAGCTTGCTCTCTTTCTTCTATATACATGGATGGACTAGACTGTTGCATTTGGCACTATCAACTTTAGGATATGTAAGACAGGTGTACCAGCATTTAGATTTGATGTAAGTTGATTATATGTTGTGGATGAACCAGCTGATTGATGAAGTTGATAGATGTAGCCAAGTGTATTTGCAGACTGGCACATCCAGGTATATTCGACTAACCATTACAATATACATATATATATATCACTAATGATTTTGTTGCATCTAAATTGACTGTAGGTAATTGCAAAAGCCATAAAAACAAAAAGTAAAAACTGAGTATTGGAATATTGAGTTCAACGTTATATAGACAAGCATCTAAATATCCTTAGTTTTTGTTGATTGACATAAAATGTAATTTCAAAGCAAATAGAGGTAAAAACTATTAATCTCTGGAAAATGATAAGGTTCTCAATGTCTAATAAAATTAATTTTGATACAAGAATCATATGTATAGATCAATTTCTCCATTTTGAACCATAAGAATCATTATCACAGAGGCTAAACTCTCCATACAATAATTCAGTGCAAGCCAGGGTAATAAATGTATTCAAGATGTCTGGGGATATTGAATAATTAGAGACTAGATAGAAATTTTTTGCACAAACCTTCTTGCATCCATTAATTACTCTGGCTTGCACTGGTAGCACCACTGTATGGAGAGTTTAGCCTCTATGTAAACAGCTTGTGTGAGCATAAGAAATAGTGATCATGTGATTTTTAGTGGTTTAAGAATCATTAATATGGTATTATATTGTTAAACAAGTTTTTACCCCACCTATGAAAAGGCCATTGCATTTGTAATAGTTTTGTTTAATTGGTTACTTTAACAAATTTCAATCATGCATGGTATTACTGTGGAGCCATAAACCATGTGATATTAAACTACATGACTTCAATTATATGCTAACCAAAACTAAATGTAAATATAGTATTATAGCATCTATTTTTTCCCTCACTAAATATCATATTTCACACATGAATTTATATATTGTAATTACATTTTCTTCAGGATTTAAATAATATACCTATTCAGTTATGTACTGTGGTTAAAAGCACATGTATTGATTTTTTTTCTGAGCATTTTTTCCACATTTTTTAAGAATTCAGAAATGTACCTGTTCTATGAAAAGGGTTTAGTTTTTGTAATAGTTTTTTTTAATTACTTGCTTTAACAAATTTTTTTAGCTTTGTGGAATTATTTGCTGACAAATGTGCACAGCCTATGGAAAGATCATAATTTTTGTAATAATTTTTTTTTAATTGCTTGCTTTAACAATTTTTTGTTTGCTCTGTGGAATTACTTGCTTTGAATAAAATGCTTGTAATTAAATTAAGCTTTTTAAATATAAGCCATAAAAGGTTATAGTTTATTGATGATCAAATTACTTTCTTCAACAGTCTTACAGACATTAACATGTGATAGTGTTATGGACAAACATATACTCATATGGATTTTATACATAGGATAGCATTTTCAGAAATGTATTTAATAATAACATATTATCATCTATGTAAAACATTATTCAGAGTAAAAAAGATGTATAATATCTTAATCCAAATCAGATTTAGTTACATAAGTTACATACTTCAAAAGAAATTTCAAAAATTAGTTGTTGTTTTTTTTAATTTTTTTTTGAGTTTGTTATTTTTGAAATAATAGAACTGCAAAAGAAAAAATAGTATTATTTTGAAAGTTTATGATGCTGATATTTTATATATGTTCAAGCATTTCTATCATCTGGAATTGTTAGTAATAGCAAACATGTTAGTATATAATACAATGGTTTGAGTGGTAATATTCTCCTCTTTTTTTCAGTTGTTGCTAGCATTATCAATTATAGTACTGTATCATGAGAATTGAACCTGTAACCTTTAGATTCATGAATACTGAATTTAAAATGATGCTCTAATCAACAATACTATTCTGTTAACAGCAATAATCAGTAAAAACTTTATATAATTATCTATGAGAATACTCTTAATTTCTTCGTTTTCAATTTAAAATAAGGTTAATGATCAACTTCCAAATATTAAGGATACTCCCACTAGGTTGATTTATGAGTTATTTATCCATTATCATGTAATCAGCTTCTTTAAAAAAAAAAATTTCCTCTCTAGCTAATATTGTAATCATTTCTCACTCAAAAATGCATGTGTCAATGAACATATGATTGACTGGGCAAACCTATAGTATTGGACAGAAAAATAACAATTAAAAGAAGAAAACTTAAGGAAGATGGTTACATGTCAATGGCAAATAATCTCATAAATCAACCTAGTATGATAATCCATAATATTAGACACCCACTTATTAAC
Source organism: Epiperipatus broadwayi (assembly GCA_028023455.1). Classification (NCBI taxonomy): domain Eukaryota; kingdom Metazoa; phylum Onychophora; class Udeonychophora; order Euonychophora; family Peripatidae; genus Epiperipatus; species Epiperipatus broadwayi. The sequence goes on from JAQFVV010012424.1 coordinate 8,031,603, forward strand.
ATTGCCGTTAAGAAAAAATGGAATTATAAGAACTCTCATAGAGAATTATATAACATTTCTATGGACTATTGCCTTTGACAGAACAGCTTAATATAGTGTATCATCTTAAATTCAGTATTTCACAAATAAAAAGTTCCAGATTTGATTCCCATGCTAGTACATCATTAATCAGGCCAGAAATACCCGAAGAGATAAAAATAATATCATTTGAAGTTAAACCACTAAACATCACATGCTCACTATCTCTTATGCTAGCACATAACTGTTATTAAACAGGCAAAACTCTCCATACAGTAGTGCCACCCTGTGCCAACCAGAGTAATCAATGGATGCCAGAAGGCTTGTATAAAATTCCCATCTAGTGCCTACTCATCCCCCAGACTAGTTTCTGGCTAGTTTCTGTTTGGCTCAGGATGGCACTACTGTATGGAGAGTTTTGCCTGTTTAATAACAGTTGTGTGCTAGCATAAGAGTTGGTGATCATGTGATGTTTAGTGATTTAATACCAATCCTACCTAATAGAATAGTGGTGGCTATGGTTGTTAAAAAGCCAAAGACACCAAACTGAATGGGTGCTGAACTGAGTTCAGACCCATATGATTATTTAAGCTATTGAGCTAGATTGAAAATATTGTTTTCAATCTCATTCTCATAGTTTTGTAGTTAAGTAGAGATAAAAGGTGGCTTCTGGAGGTTTGCATTAGATCCTAAGATCTAGGTGCAGTGCTCTCAAATCCAAGGCTCCTCACTGATGAAGGCCACAAGCCAGAAACTAGTCTGGGGATATTGGATGAGTAGCACTAGATGGGGATTTTATGCACAAGCCTTCTGGCATCCCTTGATTACTCTGATTTAGCACAGGATGGCACTACTGTATGGAGTTTGGCCTGTTTAATCATCTGAAGTGTTGTGTTCTATACTAATCTGTCTGTTATTACTAACAGTTGAATGTATTTGAAATGTTAATGGTGAAATTAGTTCAACACATAATTACAAGCAGAAGAAATTAATTTTTAGGATTTCATGTGCCAGACTCTGCTTTGGGAACATCTCTATGATGTCAAAAAGAAGAAAATGATAACTTAATTGTATGATTTCTTTTATAGTCAAATAAAAATTAAAAAAAATGAAGTTAACTATAGAACTAAAATTTATTCTAAATGCTTTTGAATTTATGGATTCTGACATTACTAACTTTAGCTAATTATCAAAAGAAGGATTTCATTTTATATATAAAAACAGACATATGACTTTATTGCTTGGGAGCTCATAAGAAGTTCGAGTGCAGAATCGATCATAGGGTCTTGATCCTCAAGTTGAAGGCTCTATCAACTGCACCAAATTGCACACAGTTGATGAATCACATCTATAGATTAGGCAGTGCTATGTAATGTACAAATTTTAAAATAATATAACTATCTCTCTGTTAATAAAGTTCTGACAGAAGCTGAATTAATCCCAGCAATAAAAATTAAATATCAACTTAATAACCAGACTTTTTAACAAAATGAATATGAGTTGTGCCCAAGCATTATTCATCTTGAATATCCATTGGATTTTTTGAAGAAAAGAAACCTGAACTTTAAATACAATAACTGATCAGTAACAATTCTATAATGATAATAAGTTGACCTTTCAATCCATATATAAAGTTGATTTGAGCAAAAGGTTATCTATATCTGAAACCTATCTGAACATGTTTGGAAGCATAAATAAATTTACAATTGGTATAATTCACTAGTATATATACTATTCATATAAGATTTCTAATGTCCATACACTTAGATGCACTGACAAAGAAAAGGAACTGATAAGAAAAGTATTTCTAGCAGTTACATATATAGTAGACATGTTATTTAAAATTAATTCCATTGCTAAAAAAAACGCAAGGAAAATGTCTTTACTGCTCAAAAACAAAAGGAATTCACTCATACTGTAGTAATTAGTAATGCAAGATCACATACATAACTTTAAATCAATTAACATTAACAATTAATGGAACCAATTTCAGACATTTCAAATTCATTGAAAAAACAAGAAATAGACCATCTAAAGGTCTTCTCTCCCAAAAAGAAGTTATCGTTTTGATATGAGTGAAAATTTTTAAATTTTACTGTGTACGTTTTCATTAAAGACTCTTGATTGATTTCATAATTAAAAAAATATAATAAGTGTTCAAGCATTTTTTATAAATTGCCTACAGTTATTTTTTGATAATAATTAAATAAAAATTTTAATGTTTAAATAATAATCAATATGTTAGTTTTTTCTATAAGCAGGCATAAAAAAAACTATATTGCTAAAATATTTAACTTTTTCAAATTAAAATTAATAATTGAATTTATTTTTATATTATAAAATACATATATGCATACTTATGGATCCATATCTAAAATATATGAAATTAATCATACAATTAAACTTTGTCGAAGTGCTTTTGGTAGAAATAACTTAATATTAAAAGGAAATATGCCTATGTGTTTGAAAAGGAAGGTTTTTAATAAATGTGTTACCAGTTTTTACTTAGGGATCTGAGACTTGAACACTTAATAGAAGAGCAATACAGAGACTTTAGACCACTCAATGAAATATGGAAAAATGTATGTTAGGAGTAACAATAAAATTATTGAAAACAAAATACATGGAAGAGAGAATAAACAGGTATTACTGATGTCATTGAAAGAATTAAAAAGCTAAAGTGGAGTTGGTTGGACATATTATTAGAAGAGATGATAGGCATATTGCTAGAAGCGCTGATAGTAAATGGAAAATTATTTTAAATTGGATTCCAAGAGATTGTAAAAGTCCTAGAAAGAGACCTATGTGAATTGATGAATGAAATAAGGACGAATGCTGGAATGATATGGAGAAAATAGGCTAGAGATCAGATAAACTGAATTAAACTTGGAAAGACCTTCATCTTGCAGTATATCAATAATGGTTAAAATGATGATGATGATATACATCCAAATACTATTCATATATAAATTAATAATTCAGTTTTATAATTTGAAAGCAAAGTAAAAATTAAGAACTAGAATGCTTTTGTCTTATTAAATACACACATACACACACGCGTGCACGTAGAGTATAAGTGGTCATATTTATTTATGTCTACATAATTTAAATAACATTCCAATATTCAATTATGTTTTTCCATATTTAAATAACTAATTTCTATACATATGATTTCATAAATATATCAGAATGATATATATTAATCTATATATATTTTTTTTAAATTTGTTAGGCCTTTCATTTTTTATTATTACTACTAATCAATTAATAAAATTATTAACCATTATGTAATAACTGAAATACAGGCTTATTATATACCTGCATCTATATATGTAATATATAGAGTATATGAGCACAGACTTTTACACAACTCATCACTCTATCTCATATCACTGATACACTTGAACACATATATGTTGAAAAGATAAATAATCACCAACACCAACAATCATCAATTGGTCCAGATTATCATCTCTACACATATATGCAATAAGTGCTCAGATATATATTAAGATAGCCAATCTTCATACTTTAATGGACAGGCTTCAATCCACTCCACACTCCAATTCTTCAACCGTCCATCCAATTGAAAATCTGATGATGGAACGCTCAAAGGCCACCCTAAGGCCAAGATTTTTGTAACACCCATGTTGACCTAAAGTCAACCCTATATAACCATTATGTTAAATTATTGCAATGAATTTATTTAAATATTAGATACGTATTTTCTTTTTTTACTCATGAGTAGATATGTTTATTAGTTTTTTGTTATCCAAGTATCAAGCATGGGTGAATATGATGACTTATGAGTACTTACGTATATATTTTTCGAACTTGTAATGATAGCACTAACGAGCTAAGAATTATTTGCAATTCATAAACTTTATTTACATCACCTATTTGTTTTTTTTTTGTTATTGTCAGTAGGTGGCTCCGATCATGTTGCATTTAATACATAATTAAATAGCATTAATATGTGCTTAGTTATATTATTACATTTATTTATATATATAAAATAAACATATTATTTTCACATGTGTATTGAAAATCATGTTTTTGGGAGCGATCATGTTTAATAAAAAAAAAGAGTAAAAAATAAAGTAATAGAAATATGTTTTTGCCAAAATGTTATTTTTATTATTTCATTTTTTATTTTATTAAGCAAGGTTGCACCTGAAAATAAATATGATTTACAAAACTCCTTTTATCCTAGAAAGCATTCATTTCAAGCTATTATATATATATAATGATAAGTGAAACGAAGTACCAAATGACGTAGTTCGCTAAAAATCCCTGATGTAAATTGTTAATAAGCAACTAAATCTAGCCAACCTTATACAAAAGAACAAACTGTTTTTAAAAATCTGGCAAAAAAGAGCATGTAGTAAAAAATACACTATTCTGAAAAAGTATTAATAATTATTTATTTAACAATAAACTTGCTCTTATACAATTAAATATATGTTGAAGAAAAAAGTTGCATTTAAAATATTTATGGACTTATTTATTTAACACGGGGGGGGGGGGTACAACTTAAATTTCTCCTCACTGACAAACAATACATTATTACGAACATTTCTGGAAACTCTTTTGTAAGATTCTAATGTATATTATTTCAGAATTAATTGCGGGTAAAACAAAACTTTTAAGCAGAATCAAGGCATCTGTAGTAAATGTAAGAGGCACTATACATCCTAACTCTAATTCCCCCCTTCTCCCATAAATATTCTGGTCGGAATGTTTTTCTCCATAGAAATTTAAAGCTGTGCAAATTCGAGGCAGTTTGGAGAAAAACTAAAGACCTAATAAACATGGGGTACAATTCTAAAAAAATAACTGCAATTATCGCTAATTTTTATAACAAAATCATGCAATCTACAAACATTCAAACTAATAATAAAAATGGTCTAGTCTACCTTATGTTTCAAAACTCACAGGTAAATTTAAAAATATTTGTACCAATAAATATAATATCAATTTTCACTCGCTTTAAATAAATTATTAAATAATTTTAAAAACCAAATACCCAGTGATGCTTCAATCAAATTGTGTACAAAATTAATTGCAAAGAACCTAGGTGATTGAAGGCTTACTGTGGTAAAACATGAGTTAACTTATCTACAAGACTTGCCCTGCATAAATATATGTGTACAACCAGGCCAAGAAAAGCAATGAATACTCTTTTGTTTTCTTGGATCATGAGTTGCAATCAGGCCATAACTTTGATGTCTCTATGACTGATATCGTTTGTTCCAAGAGAGATGTCAAAAAAATAAAGATGAAGAAAGTGTGGTCAGTATCTAAAGAACATCACATCATCAATAAAAAGGAATCTAGCATCCTTCTTTCTAAGAAATGGCACTTGTATCAACCACTTTCATCATTAGTGTGTAAATGTACTCCTAAAAATTCAATTTTATGATAATCTATTATTTAATATTCAAAAGTATCTTTAAATGTAGATCACAACTTCCTTTAGTCACATGATGCTATGATTATGATACTACTCAGAATTGAAAGTGCTCAGCTTTAAATAAGTTTTCTTTACTATAAATTCAAACCTGTTATGTTTCTAAAAAGCTTTTATAATTTTTTGAATCATTAAAAAAACATTAATAATTACTTATTTAACATTAAATTTGCTCTGGTTCAATTATTAAGAGAATAAAATGTAGTATGTGTGTGTTAAGTGTGTTTAATAAAAAAAATAAAAATGAAACCATTATTATCATTTTTTATTTTTGGAAAAAAAGAATGACAAAATTTAGTCAGCGCTGAAAACATGGGGGTTAGAGCTCCCTAATATATAGAAAATAAATTATTGAGATTTAAGTAACAAAATCCATCATTTAAAGACTTAAAAATTAAAATACCTATACAAAAACATTTTCAACAAAATCATATTAAGAAAATTAATCTGCATGTATAAAGATATGTAAAATATTTTAATTCAACCTTACATAAATTAATATGAAAGCAAATTTTAAATTATAATTAAAATGAAAAGTTAAAAATTGTAATTCCTTTGCTAGAAACATTGTTAATTTTGATAATTATTTAAAAAACACTAAATGTTTTTTTAAAGCTTGGATACTTCCATGTGGATATAATAAAATATAAATATCAAAGCAGTTTATTCATTAGTCATTATATAAATGAATTAATATGCACTTTTTAAGAGAGAGTATATATTATTTAGTTAATGTGTGTTGTTAGTTAGTCATTGATAGGTGTTTATGATGGTACAATCAATTGGAACTGATCAAATGCCAGTGAAATTGTTTTCCAATGTCTAAATATAAAATATGTTTTATGGCCAGAAGATGAAAGATGGGGTAAATAGACAAGAAATCTCTTCTGTAAGCTACCAATCAAAATTATTTAAATGAATGAAATATTGTTAGTAGGGCACAGCCTTCTTCATAAAAAGGCCCAGACTGCCCCCTGGCCCCAAAAAGTTTCATATAAAAAATTTAGATTTAATTATACTATGATCATATAAACAGTATATAATTTTTTACACTAAATTACCTAGTTATATTATAATGGTACTTATGTATTATCCGTAAGCCGAAAGTTTGCCAGGCATTTTTGTTTTAATTATCCATTGTCAGGGACTCAAATAAATCTTTCAAACAATATGGTTGACTCTAAGCTATTGTATTTGATATTTTCTTTTATTTATTTTTAAATATGATTAAAAATTACACAAAAATATGAGAATTGATTGTAAATAACATAAATGTGAATCCACAAACTTATATCTGTGATTTACTTTGAAATGTTCAAATCCAGTATGCCACAATTTCTCAGTTTTACAGCCCTTACAACAATTCAAAAAATTAGTACATCTCTCATTGACATTTTTTTTAATCATGACCATAAGAATAGGCACTATTCAACATGAAACAGTTATAATAAAGCACCCACTGGTCTCCCTGCACAAAAAGTTATTGAAGTGTTCCCCCTGTTGTTGTTGTTTTACCTGCTTAAAAGACTTTTAGTAAATGCAAAAAGTCATGCCAATGTTCAATGATTGTTAACGTTATTTGTTTATAATATACATAAAAAAATTAAATTGTATAAATAGAATTTATAAGAGATTTATTAATATTTTATAAAATGTAAAATGAATTTATAATTTATTTGTTAATATTTTTTAAAATTAACAACTAACACGTTTGGTAAAATGATTTTGAGAAGAAAAAATCATAAACAAATACTTTGATACCCTGAAAATGAATAATTAAAACAAAAATGCCTGGCAAACTTTCATCTTATTGATAATACAAAAGTACCATCATATTTTAGTATTTACCTGAAGATAATGTGATGATGGTATATTAGATGTAATAATATGTTGAACTATTTCTATCATCTATCAGTAAATGTTGAATGTATAGAAAATTTTTAAATTTTATTTAAACTTTTCAAATACAAATAACTTGTTAGTAATAACATACAAATAGATAAAGTTAGTAATTATACATTTGAGTAGTATTATACCATTATAACATTGTAATTATCATAATTATTAGTATCATACCATCACAATTATTAGTATCATACCATCGTAATCATTTTATTATATATATCTTTTATTACTAAATATAGCGCATTATAAATAATTTACATTTAAGTCGCAAAAAATATTTTGACAAAAGAAATCACACTTTTTAAAAGTATCATTTTTATTGCTATTTCATTGATATAGATAATGCATTTGATTAACTTTCAGACATTTTAGAGTGAAGATAATTTTAAATAGAGTTTAATTTACTAAGGGTGTTGGCTATTGAAATTGTTATGGTCAATTTGCAAAAAATATCACAATTACAGCATTCAGATATCTGGGACATAATTTACATTTTTTTTTTCTTCAAAATGATTTCTTTTAATGATAATAACTTAAGTAAGACTGTCATCTATTATCGTTTTCATAAAATATTACAAAATGTCATAATATTTTTTTAATTCATTATTTTGTAATATTTTATATGGATAATAAATTCAAAAGAGTTTTAGATATGTTAATAATTTTTATTAGTTATTCATTAATTTAGAGAGATTAGTGCTGGTTCAGCACAAATGTGCATTTTGGGGATCATACATCTTTTCACATATCTTTGTCATATGTTTATGATTACACCCCTCCACAATGTATTAAAGGTGGGTAGAAATCAGTCTTCATCTTGTATTAGAGTGGTGTAGTGAAAATTCCATTACAGAAATATTATTCATTATGTGAACAATTTCTAGTCTAATGAATAACTAATAACTATTATTAATATATTTCCATTAAATGGTTTATGTCAAAGTTGTAAAAGCAGTAGGTTTGACAGTTATCACTTAAACTGTAGTAATTTTCTATCTATATGTACATATTGAACAATGATAAAGATATGTATGTGATTGTGAACTGTGCTCACTGATGAGTGCTGATTCAACATGAAATGCGCATCTTGAGGATATACTTCTTTTCCACATGTCTTTGGTCATATGTTTATGATTACATTCCTCCACAAGGTGTTAAAAGTGGATAGAACCCAGTCATTACCTTATGTGAGAGCGGTATAGTGAAAAGTACTTTTAAAAATTATATATTTATTTATAATGAAAACTTTTACATATAATCAATCATTAAACAAGGTCTAGCGACTCTCGTTCTATTGAGAGTTGTAATTATGAATAAGACAATCAATGAAGGTTAGAGTATATTAGTCCAAGAATGCAGTGTTCAAGTATGACCAAGTGTCTTTAATTATTTTTTTTGACGAATAGCCTTCATCCCTTTTTTTGATTTTCTCCAAGCTGTTATAAAACAATTGAACTAGTTCTGATTTTCCAATAATTATCTTACATTTGGTTTTCCATAATGCGAATATGGTGTAGATTGTAATTCTGATCAGTCCAAAAATTTTGTAATTTATACAGTCTCGTATTGAGGTGATACAATTCATTCCCATTTTGGAGCAGTTGTGGATGAATATCCAGACTTTGTCAAATCATGTACATGCTCCAGTTAGGTGTTCAACTGTTTCATTTTTGCACCCACACAATTGGCATATAGGGTCAAGTTTTTTGAAACCCCTTTTATATACAAGAAACCAATTGGTGGGCAAAGGGTCATGATTTAATTTGATTACAAAATCGATGAATACCTTATGTGAGAATGGTATAGTGAAAATTACACCACAGAAATATTATTCATTAATTTTTAGACATGTTTTTGAATTTTTCTTCTATTTGTACATTATTTGTATTAATTAAAATATTTTTAGAAAATTCCATTAATTTTTTCTATGGTATTTTTTCATTCTTACGTATTTGAAAATATGAATTTTTTCTACAATACAGGCTTTTTCATACTTGCATTTCTATATGTAATATATAGGGGATTTGAACTCAGACTTTCATACAACCCTCACCCATCCATGCTATTTCATACAATTGATACACTTGATCACATACATGTAGAATCAAAGCTCAGCTTATATTAAGATAGCGTATTCTAAAAAATGCACTCTTTGGTTTTCATTTACAATTAAAATAAATATAGGTTTTAAATATATATATATATTAGTATTATAAAAGAAAATTAGAAAAAAAAAAGATTCAACGAATTACTTGAATGATTTATAAATACATTAATAAGTAATTTTCATTTATTACGGAGAATAAATAAATTTAAATATTTTCATTAAAATAAGTTTATCAAATTAAAAATAATGAATAGATTAAATTATTATAATTATATTCTAATATTTCATAAAGTAAATTTCAGACAAAATGTTTAAAATTTACGTAGCAAAATGAAAACATTTTATACTCATGTGACTTCAATTTATACATTGCTGATCTAGCATGTGATGTGATGTACTGTGGCTTCTCCTTAAACGAAGTCAAGAATATCTGAGCAATTATGCCCAGATAAACCTGTTAGCCACTTAATTTTCCATTCCCCACTCTAAGTTTTCCCATCATTTCCACAACATAATCTTTGTCAACTCTATGGCCACCTACAGTTACAATATACAAAACTTTTCACTGATGAAATCCATATGATTGACACTAGTTTGGGAATATTTGATAAGATAGCTCTGGATAGGAATTTATTAAGCACTGTCATATGGCATCTATTAGTTCTTAAAGTTTACAGTAGGTGGCATAGCATTGGTGAAAGAACAAAAATTATTCACTAAAAATATATGGGTATATAAATGGAGAATTGATTAATAAAAATTCTCGATAGAATGAAGTTATTTTCATATTAATAAAGTTAGCTTATAAATAAATAATATTTAAATACAAGTATAGTATATATAGTTTTAAGATAGCTATAATTAGAGGAAATTTGAACCCAGACTTTCAAACTCTCTTTAGTCATCCACTTCATCTTATACAAGTGATAGACACAACCATATATATGCAAAAAAGATAAATGATTTCCAATATACCAACACTCATTAGTTGGTCTGGATCATCATTTCATAAACACATATATAATCAGTGCTTGCTTTATATTAAGATAGCAAGTCTTCAAAGTTTAAAGGGCATGCTTCAATCTTTTCCAAGGCTCTACATATGAGGGACAGAATGATTTATGGTCAACATGGTCATGACAACAAAATTGGCCACCATTGGCTTTGAACACGCCACCATCAGATTTTCAGTGACATGGATGGCTGAAGACTTGGAAAGTGGAGAAAATTGAAATCTGTCCTTTATAGTTTGAAGATTTACTTTCTTAATATAAACTGATCCCTAATTATATATGTGTGTGGGAGATGTTGATCCAGATCAACTGATGAATGCTGGTTCAACATGAAATATGTATATTGGAGATCACTTATGTTTTTCGTATGCATGTGGTGGTTGTGTATGTTGGTTGTATAAGATGGAGTGGATGGCTACAGGAAGCTTGAAAATCCAAGTTTAGATCCCCTCTAATTACTTATAAATAAATGCAATACTGTGCTCAAATTATTTTATTAAGATAAAGCTTACAATAAAAAACATAATATCTGGTAAAATGAAAACACACACAGAAAAGATAGTTTTGTAATAATAATTACCACCGAGGATGCTTTCAATATATTTTTAGTATATCTTATTCTTGGAATATAATGGTGTGATTAAATGGTTCTTTATATCAATGTTTAATTAACTGTTCACATATTCAAATTTAATTTAAAATTTAAATTTGAATATTTAAATACTCGATTTCTTTGAAATGGGTGCACTTGTTTCTTTGTGTTAATAGAAAAATAGTCACTGGCTATTGCACACACTTCTTTACTATTCCATTTTCTATTCTCTCTGTGTGCACATTATCTCTGATCTTGTCAGCCCAAATCTATGACCAGTTTTCTGCTTGTGGTCTGTAAATACTGAAATGTGTTCTTTGTCTCTGAGCACTCTCTTGTATAAATATTTGTGTTGGGCAAGTCTTGTTGGACAAATTAGTTCTCATCTCCCCATAATATGCAGCATTGCAAGCTGATTGACTGCATTTAATTCTGTAGGCCACATAATATGCCAATTCATTTGGTATAGGGTCTTTAGAGTTATTGATTAATTAGTTATGTGATGGAGTGGTTCAAAAGCTTATATTAAATTTATTTTTACATATTATTTTTTAAATTTATGTACAATCTTTGGAATATAAGGTACACATATCTAGTTTTTAGGTACCACTTGTTGGTTGGGATGAATATTTCTTATTTTTTTATAGAATCTCTTTGAGTTTTTGACTGGAATTAAATCATAGTATGGATTCGTTAACAAATTTAAAAGCATGAAAATAGATGCTAATAATAAAATTGCATCACTCAATGTCACTCAGTGCTCAGAATGAAATCATTCGATGTCAAAGGGAATTTACACCCTGAACATAAGTGGAGTGATCGACCCTAGATCAATAACTCTAATATCACATAAATATGTGTGATTGAAGGAGTTCTTACACAGAAATCATACACTATGCACATTTGAATATGATAAAAAGAGCAACATTGAACAGTACACAAATGACCTCTGAAATATAGGATATAATCACAATAAAATCATAAACACAATAAACAGATACTATAAAAAAAATAAGAAATTCTCATCTTGATCAATAAGTGAAATCTAAAAAATAGATAAGCTTACCTTATATTCCATATATAAAAATAAATTTAATATAAGCTTTCAAATGGCTCTATTACTTAACCAACACTATACCAAATGAATCAGCAATCAAGTGGTCTATAGAATTAAGTGCAGCCAATCAGCTTGCAATGCTGCATATTATGATGAATCGAGGGACAATTTGTCAACAAGACTTTCCCAACACAGATATTTATACAATAAAATTCTCAGAGACAAAGAACACACTTCAATATTTATAGACCATGAGAGGAAAACTGATCACATATTCAAGCTAACAAGGGCAGAAATAACGTGTACAGAGAGGATGGAATGTGGAAGATTAAAGAAGTGTGTGCAATAGCTGGTGACCACTTTCTATTAGCAAAAAAACAAACAAGTGTACCGATTTCAAATAAATGGGCTATTTAAATATTCGAATTTAAATTTTAAATTAAAATTGAATACATAAACAGTTAATTAAACATTAATATAAAGAATCATTTAATCACACCACTATATGCCATGAATATGATATAGTAAAGATATATTGAAAGCATGCTGGGCAGTAATAAACCTAAATATTGTTTTAAAAAGTACCCTTTTTTGTGTGTATTTTTATTTTGCCAGATATTATGTTGACTCAGAAAAGAAAAAAATTAGTCAAGCATTGGTGGTTGAGAAGGCAAAACAGCGCCTTACAAGCAGTTGTCACGGGATAGCCGGTTTGCTTCCCGGCTGATGATATGACACATGAAAAAAAAGAAAATTTGTAACTATAGAATAAAAAGCATAATTTTAAATCATCAGTAAGTGAAAGTAAAACCATTATATGTCTGTATTTAATTTTATTACTTAATACATACTGAATAATCAAAGAGATAGTTATGAAAATATGATTGAACAAGATGGTATGTAAATTAATGGTAAATATATAACATAAAATATAGACTTTTATTTGTTTCTTTATCTTAGAAAAGTCAAGGAATAATATAATTATAAATTTTGAGAATTTCATAGGTTATTATGATGATTAAACAGTAAGAGAAGCTATATTTTTATATATAAAAATGTTAATGGCTTTATTATTGAGATTACATAAGAAGTTTGAACAACAAACCTACAAGCACCAGAATCGATCCTAGAATCTCCCTATCCCAAGTTGGATGCATTACTAAACTGCACCAAACCACACAGGACAAAAGACTAATGGCTCTATTATTCAGAAGTTCATAAAAAATTTGAATGTCAGAGCTGCAAGTGCCAAAATCGATCTTAGGACCTCCCTATCCTGAGGCAGACACTGCCAAACCATGCAGAGCAAAAACAAATAATAATAAAACATTATATAGTAAAGTCTAATTACTTTCCCTGCACATAAAGCCCAATCCACTTACAGATTTGTTACTTGTATTGTAGATTTTAGTAAAGTTGCTCTTTCCACAAGCCATTCCAGTATAATTTAATTAATATTATTCCCATGAATTGCAGTTAAATGCCTCTGCACACAAGCTTAACAAAATCCTAGGAAATAGTTTTATTATCTTTGGGAAGTAATAGATTATGAAGTTAAATTGATAATTGTTTTCCACATGTTCTATAAGTAATATTATTATCACTCTTTCTTATTATTTATGCATTTCATGAACAACTTTTGTTTATCAGATAAGTCAGAGGCAGCACCTGAATCTCCACACCATGTTGATAACTTTTATTATTTCATAAACACCCAAAGTGGAGACCCACTTTTATACCATGAGGGAGAGTGAACAATCACTGCTCTGTAGATATCCATTTTCAAATTTTGGGGTTTCTTTCAATGCATCTCTCATCTCAAGCCCATTATATAACAATTATGCACCAATAGAGAAAATCTAACCAATTTATTTTACTAATGTAAGCATTTGTGAACAACCTTTCTTCCTAAGGTAATCTAGAGGTGTCAAGACTGAAATCTGCATGCTATGGTTTCAATTACATAAATTTCATTACACCACTCTTCTAAAGGGAAGAGATTGGGTTTTACTACTTTTAAGACTATGTGAAAGAGTGAAAAATTATTGCTTTATAGATATATATTTTGAAATATTCTGCCTTTTATTAGTGCAATCCTCATCTCAATTGTGTCATATTATAACCATCTAGCAGTGCAAAAACCCAGATCTCTCTTTCATATATTTTGTTTTTATCAGTTCATTCCTAAACTCTACCATATCACAAACACCCATTAGTGCAGAAACTCAGATCATCCACTCTTATCTCAACTTTGCTACAACCATCCACCAGTGAAGAAATTCATATCACTCTAAACCATTCATTATAGTGATGAAATGAGGGATAAACTAATAAAAACAAAAAAATAGAAAAAAAATATTGGTTTTAATTTAATTAAATGCTTTTATTTAAGTTAGAATATATATTTGTTTTTTTTGGTATGTTTGTTTGTAAACTTTTGTAATCACTTTTATTATTTAAGTTAGAATATGATTTTAAAATCAAAATTTAATAGATTTAAATTCAATAGAATTGGTTCAAATTTAGTACAATATTAAGAAATACCAGGCAAAGTAATATGGGATTTTTATATTTTAGGTAGGTTATCTAGTTTCTGAGATATGAAACAAATTTTTTAAATATTTTGTTAGCAAATTTAAAAATTGTTCTTAAAACTTTAATATGATTTAAGTAAGGGTCATGAGAGGGCAGTATAAAGATTTTTGTTTTTTGCTTTCAATTTAAAGTTGTAATAACATTTTAAAATCAAAATGTAATAGATTTAATTTCAATATAATTTGTTAAAATTTTGGATGCATTGTTTAAATCTCTACCAAAATGAAGGGCACAATAATATTTTAGATAGGTGAGCTAGTTCCATATATTTAAAAGAAGGAGGGGGAGTTTTGAATATTTTGATATCAAACTTTCAAATTAAATGTTTTAAGTAATGTGCATGATTTTCTTGGTTCCATTTAAGTTAAATTAGTTTACAATATAGTTTTGTTAATCTTTTTTTAAAATTTTTTATTCTTTTTCAAATAAAAAGAAAAAAATGTCAAACAATTTTCAACAGAAAAGTAAATTAATTAAAGCTTTATTACACACACACATATATATATCATATTATTATTACTATTTGCGGGATATTCCGTGTAGTGAAAAAGCTAAATGTCAGCATTTAGCTTTTTCACTACACGGAATATCCCGCAAATAGTAATAATAATATGACATCTTTTATCCGTGAAAATATTAGAATTAACATATATATATATATAATTATGTACACAAGGTAAATGATATATCCATAAGTGTAGTAATATATATATCAACTATAAGTATCAAAATGATTTAAAGTATAGTATAGTTTTAGATTTTTATTTACATGCCAATACTATAAACTTAAAAATGATAGAGATATTTTTTTTTAATATTAAATGCTTTTATATACTGTGCAATAAAAAAAAAGCTTCTTCAATCACAATTGGGGTTTTTAGATTTAACTTAACATAAAAGCATAGGGGCCAGAAATTAATTAAGTCAATCCCTATTTTTTAAAACAAGGGATTGACTTAATTAATTTCTGAACACCCCCTCCCTTTCATACTTTTATTTAAAGTTAAATTTAAAAACTTCAATTGTGGTTCTGGACTCTTATCCCAATGATATTATTTAGTGTTAAATCTAAAAACCATAATTGTGGTTGAAGAAACAATTTTTTTTATTTATGCATGGTAAATAAGCATTTAACATAAGATCATTTTTATCTCTAATATTTAAAAAATCAAAATTACAATCTTTTTGATTATGATAATGCTAATGCTTATATTTTTTTTCAAAAAGTTTGCACCTGAAGAGTTATTGAAAGCTATGACTAAAACCATATGAATATAAATTTAAAAATCTATATTTGATATATTGCGAGTAAAATGTTTTACTACCACTGGTAACTTAAATAATTTTAAATAAGTATTAAATCGACTTTCATCACTGATGGATTGCTGCAAGGTGAAAAAATTGAGATGACAGATGCACAATAAAAACCAAAAATTTCAAATTATATTTAGTGTTTATGGGCATCCTTTTACTATGATTTAGAGAATAAAATAAGAAATTATCACATCCAACCATTAGTGATCCATTGCAGAATAAAGATCTCTCTGGGTTCTATCCAGTTTCTCAAATCTATAGTTCTTTTTTACAGCTCTGGAATCAATTTTCTTTCTGTCCATGCATCTCCCATGTGGTCTGTTTTTGGGTATTTTGCAATCTTTTTAGATTTAGTTTAGAATATCAACTGATCATCTATAGTCAATTTTAGTGATATGTTCAGTCTAGTTTGACTTCAATCTCTTAATAATGTCAATGATATTTTTCTCTTACTCTTAATATATATCTTTATGTTTAACAACATCATCTGAAGTTTGTGTATTGATATTAATAAGTTGATTTAATAAAATAAAAAATAAACAAGTACTTGTAGGCCCATGAAACCATATAACTTAAAACAAAATGGCTGACAAGTTTGGTTAGGAAATATATAAGTACAAATATATATATATATTAAAATTTCTTTATTTCCTTTAAATAATAAATAATTTCTACCAAATGCAGTTTATTCAAGTTAAATTCTATGATTAATTTTAATTTATTATGTTTCCATCTATGTAATGTTTTTAATTGTTAATGTCTTCTAATTTATAATTTTCAATCTCTATTTTATTTTTTTAAAAATTCATTGAACATTACTTTTGTCTTTTTAATACTTATCTTTAGTCTATTTTTTCACTTTCATCTTGTTAACTCCTGCAGCATTTTCTTCAGTTCTGAAGCATCATTTGCAAAAAACATGCCACATCAACTGAAATGACTTAAAAGTTCTTCTTTTTTATTGTTTTAATTTTCCATTTTAATTTCTGAAATATTTTCTTAATTAATAAAACTGCTTAAAAAATTTTGGATATGGAATCATCTTTTTATACATCTTTGATTAATATTTTTAGATACTAATGATATAATTATAAGGGACTTGAACACAGACTTTCAAACTCCCCACAGTTATCCAATCCTTCTTATACAACTGATATATATGACCATATACAATAATATTGGCATCATCAAGGGCTTTGAGCATTTTATCCTCAGATTTTCAATGATATGAATCGCTGAAGAGTTGAAGAGTGGAGAAAATTGAAGCTTGTCCATTAAAGTTTGAAGATTTGCTATCTTAATATAAACTGGCAGTGATTATATATATATATATATGTGTGTGTGTGTGTGTGTTGGAGATGGTGATTTGGACCAATTGATGAGGCCTGGTTTAGCATGAAATATGTATATTGGTGATCATTTATCTTTCTCACATGTATGTGGTCATATGTATCAGTTACATAAGATGGATTGGAAGGCTGTGGAGAGTTTGAGAGTCTGAATTCAAGTCCCTTATAATTACATTAACTTTGGTATAGAAAATATACAAGTATTTAAACATACTGATAATATGTATTCTTCAAAATTTGACACTATTTTGGGTCTGTATCTTGATGTGCAAAGATATTTATAGAATCAAGTGTCTTTTCAACAAACCATAACTATTGGTTCTTTCTTAGACTCTTCTTAATGCCTGGACTTAATCTTATATGTTAAATTCACTTTTGAATCCAGTCTGTTTTTGGTTGATTTGAATTCAACCTTCTATAAAATTGATATTCTGTTTTTTGCACACATTTTATAATATTGGTATTATGGTTCATTCTTCTAATCATCTGATATATCACTAACATTTAGACCTTTGCATGTACGATTTTAACAATAATTTATATGCTTTTTTAAAGAAATCTATACTAATTTTATCATTTGGGGGTTGTTGTTTTTTATTACAATACTCACCAGTCAACATCTTTTTCACTATTATAGGGTTGATAAAGAAATATTTATCCTGCAATGGTTATTTAATGCAATTTTACTTTTATAATTATATTAATATATTTATTTATCTTGTTTAATATATATTATATACTGAAAGTGTCTTCTTCGTCACATATTCTACTAACAAAGACATCAGAGGAAAAAAGACTCCCAATGACCATTTTATGACAAACCAGCACTTTTCATTTGACCCACTTCAGCTTTATCAATTACACTTCAATTTACAAGAGTCAAAATTTTGACACTCACAATTTTGATATGATCTACTTCAGATAAATATATTAATAATTATTGCTAATCACTTATTAGCATAGAAATTATCATATCATTTGTAGCTTAAATATAAACTATAAACTTCAATTAAAGATTAATATATCTATTTTTAATTAAACATTGACATATGAACTAATTCAACTACATCTTTGTTTTTTCATGTTGAAATGCACTTTGGGAGTCACTTGCCTTTTTCAGACATCTTTCTTCAAATAAAAAAATAAAATAAAAATAGAGTCATGTATCACATGGCGCCATTTCTTTTAAGCTTGTAAAGTATAAACAAAGAGCTTTGCTAATTTTCTCAACAAGCTTTGTGATAAATGCTTAGCCAGAGAAAGCATTTAAAATATCTCTGTCAGGACCATCCCTGTTTCATGCTTTGGCACTCCTCAGAGAGGCGCTAGGATAGTTTTAGACACTCGATCTAAAAATACCAACCCAAAGCCAGCATTTATCTAAGAGTTAACTATTGAGTAGAAAATCTGAAATTTTCAGACATTTAAATGTCTTCAAACCCAACTATCTAACTCAAATACCTATATGTGACTGAGAGATCTTCATCCAAACCGTATATTAGTAGTCTTTGCAATATAACATCAGTTAAGACTTAAAGCAAAGACTATAAATAGTCATATATCACATGCCCCCATTTCTTTTAAGCTTGTAAAATATAAACAAAGAGCTTTGGTAATTGCTCAACAAGCTTTTTTTTATTTTTATTTATCTTTCTTCTTCAAATTTTTCAAGAATATGTAGCGAAGTATAATCTTAAAGTATATCTAAAAATTTATTATGCATGGAAAGAAAGACACGAATTTGACTTATTTCATGTGTTGATGTTCAATTGCCCCACCCCCTCCCAGATCTATTAGCCTTTAATCTGAGATTTAGTTTATATTTATGCTAGGAATGATAAGATAATCACTAGCCTAAAAAATGATTGTGAAGTTAGAAGAAAAGAAGAAGAAACAATTGATTTAAAAAGTGGACATATACTCTATTATAAAGGCACACATATTGGAAATACAAGTGGAGTAGGATTCATTATAAATAAAAAGTGGAAGAACAATATTGTGGAGATTGATGGTGTATCGGACAGAGTGGCAAGATTAGTTATACAATTTAATAGCAGATACCAAATGCAGATAATTCAGGTTTATGCCCCAACAAGTTCTCATAGTGATGAAGTAGTAGAAGATTTTTATATGGATGTACAAAAGGCTTTTGATCAGAGTAAACAACATTTTAAAATTGTTATGGGAGACTTTAATGCTAGAATTGGTAGACAAATGAAAGATGAAATTGCTGTAGGTAATTTTAGTTATGGTAATAGAAATGAGAGAGGACATAGACTTGTGGAGTTTGCAGAAAAAGAAAAACTTTATATTATGAATTCATTTTTTGAGAAAAATGTTAAAAGGAAATGGACATGGAAGCATCCAAATGAAGGTACAGCAGAATTGGATTATATTTTGGCTAACAGAAAATACATATTTCAAGATTGCAATGTTCTTAATAAATTTAACACAGAAAGTGATCATCGATTAGTAAGGTGTAAGTTACGTGTTAATGTAAAACTAGAAAGACAAAAATTATTAAGAAAAACAATATTTACAGTTGATATTCCGAATCTTCAGAAACATTCTAATGAATTTAAATTAGAACTTACAAATAGGTTTCAAGTGTTAGGAGATTTTGAACATGATACAGATTTGAATGAAATTAATATGAAAATAACTGATACACTTTTAAAAACTGCAACAAACATAGCTGGTAGAAAAAAGCAGCAATTGACTAATAAAATTTCTACTGAGACTAGAGAATTTATGAAGAAAAGAAGGAATATGAAGATATACAAAAATGATGTATTAAAAAGAATTGAATATCTCGAATTTTGTAAAATGGTACAGAAAAGAGTTGAAAATGATATAAGAAAGTATAACTGTGAAATAGCAAGGAAAGCTGTAGAAGAAAATAAAATTCTCAAAAATGTTAAACAACATTTTGGTATTGGTAGGAAATTTATATCTGCAATAAGAAAAAAAGATGGAATTATTACTAAAAAGAGAGATGACATCATGAAATTGGTAGAAGATTTTTATCAAGAATTATATAGTAATAAAGAACAAGTACCTCCTATATCTATTACATCTTCCGAATTGCCCAGAATTTTAAATGAAGAAGTGAGACATGCAATTAAGTGTATGAAGAAAGGAAAGGCTCCAGGAAATGATGGAATTATAATTGATATATTAAAAGAAGCAGGTGAAGAAATAGAAACAATTTTAGCAAAGTTATATACCAAATGTCTAAATGATAAAGATGTACCGGAAGATTGGAAGAATGCAGTAATAATATTAATATTTAAAAAAGGTGATAAAGAAGATATTAGAAATTACAGACCTATCAGCCTTTTATCAGTTTTATATAACATTTTTACCAAGATAATTACAACTCGTCTACAGAGAACTTTGGATTTCCACCAACCAAGAGAACAAGCTGGATTTAAAAGTGGTTTTAGTACAATAGATCATATCCAGGTATTGAGAGAAGTCATAGAAAGGACAAATGAATATGAGTTGTCATTATGTTTTGGATTTGTAGATTATGAAAAGGCATTCGATTCTATACACATTTCTTCAGTGATTAAAGCATTGGATCATCAAGGTATAGATCCAGGATATTGTCATATTTTAAAGAATATTTATAAAAATGCAACAGCAACAATTAAATTACACAATGATACTGGAAAAATCATCATTGAGAAAGGTGTAAGACAAGGTGACTCCATATCTCCAAAACTTTTTACAGCAGTGCTGCAAGAAGTATTTTGTGGATTAAAATGGGAAACTAAAGGAGTGAAAGTAAATGGAGGGTATTTAAGTCATTTAGATTTCGCAGATGATGTAGTTGTTTTTGCAAATAATGCTTCAGAGCTGCAGGAAATGTTGCAGGAGTTAGCAGATGAAAGTAGAAAAGTAGGACTAAAGATAAATGTTAAAAAGACTAAAGTAATGTTTAATCGATTTGCTCAAAATATGAAAATAAAGATTGATTATGAAGAATTAGAAGAAGTTAACAGTTACAAATACCTTGGTCAGATTATTAATACAGATGGAAACATAATGGAGGAAATTAATCATAGAATTAAACTTGGTTGGAGTGCTTTTGGTAGAAATAACTTGATACTAAAAGGAAATATGCCTATGTGTTTGAAAAGGATGGTTTTTAACAAATGTGTTTTACCAGTTCTTACTTATGGATCTGAGACTTGGACACTTAATAGAAGAGCAATACAGAGACTTCAGACCACTCAAAGGAGTACGGAGAGATGTATGTTGGGAGTAACAAGAAGAGATCGAAAACTCAATGTATGGGTAAGACAACAAACAGGTGTTACTGACCTTATTGAAAAAATTTAAAAGATTGAAATGGAGTTGGGCTGGACATATTGCTAGAAGAGATGATAATAGATGGACAATTGAAATTTTAAACTGCATTCCAAGAGATTGTAAAAGACCCAGAAAGAGACCACATGTGAGATGGATGGATGAAATAAGAAAATGTGCAGGGGTGTTGTGGAGAAGAGAAGCTAAAGATCGGAGAAGATGGATTAAACTTGGAGAGACCTTCATCCTGCAGTGGATTGATAATGGTTGATGATGATGATGATGATGATGATATTTGTCTGAAATGGACGGTAACAATGTTGTGAGCAGAGAAAGCTTGATATTCTAAGTCATATTGTAACAATATATATATATGAGTGTAGAAAGTTACAGATGAATGCATACATTAATCTATTATTTATTAAATATGAGGATGATATATAATGTTTGTATATTTGATTTTATGTTTAAAAAACGGAGAAAAAAATACAATTTCATAGGTAATAAGTTAATTCTAAAAAAAAAAATTATAGTTGTTATTTGTAATTCTATACAGTTGATAGATATAAACTGATCAAAGATAAAATATTGCATAATTAGTATTATACTTAATTGTAGGGGAAAAGATAACAAATCAAAACAAATAAGACGGCAATAAATTATACTGGAAAATAAAGCAGAGATTTTAAATTAACATGCAAATTAAATTTGTTTGCTAGGAAATCAAATAAATAAACAAAAAAAATTAATTACTTTATTTAAATGCTAAACATATCAGTTATAAACCGACAACAACATAATAAAAACAACAAAATGTAAATAATACAATTACGATATTCTTTTTTTGTTCAAGGTTAAATCGTTGGTTTTTTTTTTTTTTTTACTACACCACTCACTCTCACGCTATGTAGGGGACTGGTTTGTGAAGGGATGTAATCATAAATGTATGATCAAAGATATGTGAAGAAGATATGTGATCCCCAAGATATACATTTCTTGCTGAATCAGCACTCATCAGTTGGACCACACCATAATCGCTTACACATATCTTAATGTTTAGTATATATACATAGCAAATTACTCCAGTTTAATTGATGTGTCAAACTTGTTGCCCTTACAACTTTGACACAAACCATTTAATGAAAGTACATCAATATTTTTTATTAGTCATTCATTAGACTAGAAATTATTCAATAATGAATAATATTTCTGTAGTATAATTTTCACTACACTACTCTCACACAAGGTACTGATTTTATTTCTGTTTTTAACACCTCATGGAGGGATGTAATTATAAACTTATGACCAAAGACATGTGAAAAAGATGTATGATCCCCAAGATGCACATTTTGTGCAAAACCAGCACTCATCAGTTGGCCCAGATCACAATCTCTTACAAATATCTATTATTGTTCAGTATATATAGAAAACCAATTACTACAATTTAAATGATAAGTGACAAACTTATCATCTCACAATTTTGACATGAACCACTTAATAAAAGTAAATTAATAATTTTTATTGGTTATTCATAAGACTAGAAATATTCTTCATTATTGGATAATTTCTAGTCTAATGAACGAGTAATAATTGTTAACCAAGATATATCTAAAAAAATTGAATCTGGTTATTAATTAATATCCAGCAGATTTAGTATTTTGCTGAGTTTAAATTCAGAAATACAATTACTAATTTTTGTACTTTATATGTATAAATACTATTAATTCTAGAACATAATTTACTTACAGTTACGTTATTCTACTATTCTAATGTTTCAAGAATTATTTTAAAATTATTAACTAATAAAATATTAAATGTATTTAAATAAATAAATAAATAAATATATATATACACCTTATTACTTTGAATATAAGATGCCATTAAATTTAAAATGCAGTAGGATTTTAAGACCAAAAAATTGGAAAAAAAATTAACTCCCAAATTTAAGATGCATATATGTACTTAAATAGGAAACTAATATAAATACAACAAACGCACCTAATTTATTGCAAATCTTCATCAGATATACAGGACTCATTTTCTGTAGCTTCACTTTCAGAACTTGAATTCTTATCTTCACTATTCCACCAGGGTTTCATCATCTTCAGGGAATTTAAATTGTAGCTGAATGTTTATAATTTCTTTGTCAATTTGCTTTCATGTGAAAACACATTTTTCTATTAAAATATGAATCATTCTACTAAAATAATTTATATTTTTACAAATCTTTTTTGAAAAAAATGAATGTGTAAAAAGATTCTAAAACATATGTTTTTTTTTCCATATGTCATAGCATTGGCCGGGAGGTGAATCTGCACAACTGTCTGCAACTAACGGCTTGCTTGTAAGGTGGCTGCGTTGACTTCTCAGCTAACAACACTTGACAAAAACATGTTTTTCACTTTAAAAATCAAAAGAAAACTATCAGAACTGTCCAGGCACTCTCTTGTGCAAAGAACAACAAACAGCCAATCACTGCATTGAAAGACAGGTTCTTACCACATTGTTGTATTGATTTTCTTAGTTGTAAAAATTCTCTAAAGTTTATTCAATAAAGTTTTCTCAATAAAATAACAGTAAAATTGTCAAAATAACATTAAAAGATTTTATAACATATGTTTTCACTTTAAGAATCAAAATGAAAATAGTAGAATTGTCAACATTGGCAAAATAATGTTAAAAGATTCTAAAATATATGTTTTTACTTTAAAAATCAAAAGAAACCTATCATAACTGTCAGAATTTTGACAGGCGCCCTCTTGCGTAGAGAACAACAAAAATAATCAGCACCTTGAAAGGCAGGCTCTCATCTCAATGTTATATTGATTTGTTAGTTGTAAAAATATTTTAAAGATTATTTAGTTTTCTTGATAAAATAATGGTAAAATTGGCAAAATAACATTAAAAATAATGGTTTGAGAGAGAGTAAAAGCGGTTTACAAAATTATTCCAAAAAATATTGATTAAAAAAGATTTAGCATATTATTCCACACACATAACTATCATAATACTATGTGCATACATAGCATAAAGCAAAGATCTGCAGAAATAAGATATTAAAAAATTTTCATTTTAAATTTAAGATGCACTCCTCTTTTAGGGCTTCAAAATTTAGAAAAACAGTACATCATATTCAAAGTAATATGGTATTTTATTTAATAATGACAAAACTATATATATATGCACACTGAGTACAATTATCAGGTTTAGTATTTTTTAGATATCCAGTTTAAAAATAATGTAGCTAAATATTTAATTACTGACCAGTTAATGGGTATCTACATTTTTTACTAGACGAAAAACAAGGAAATAAGACCTTAAAGTTGTTATTGATTAGTAAATGGGTACTTACATTTTTTACTAGATTAAAAACAAGGAAGAAAGACTTTAAAGATGTCATTGCTCTGACATGGGACTATTTAAAAACTATATGCACATGTATGCACATACACGCTCATGAAAATGTCTTAATATAAATTAATTTTTAAAGATGTTTACTTGCCAATCAGAATTTATTTTCATATCTTTAATAATTGCAAATTTCTCTTCCAGACACTATTTAATTTAATCATCCACTGATAAATGTTTATTTTGGTTTGTGATAATTTTAATGACATTATTGTTCAATTTACCTTTTTCATAATTGTATGTTGGCATTGTGATAATTTTAAAATTAAGTAATAGTTTTCTAATTTGACCTAAATTCTTACTTTATTGCACCACACATTTCACATAATTTTTTTACAGTTTTTTGCTAATTTACTAAAGCATTTTATATTATGTCAATGTACTTATGGGTTTTTGTATTTTCATAATTGTTTTTAATTTGACATATTCTTAAGGTGCTTTATTCATTATATGCTTTAGTTTATTCCATGCACTACAAGGTTCAAAGCCTGTAACCTAATAAATGAGTTGCTATCAGTATATTTTATCAGAAGATATGGGTTACATTGTGTAACATTTTTAGCAAGTATTCATAGGATTATTTGTACTTGTCACATCTTTAATTCAGGGAAAGAATGTCAGATTCTAGAGCTCTAGGTCAATGAATCAGGGTTCCAACTTTGTCACTTTTGAAATTCACACTTTTTATCAATTCCTAAGTAATAAATTATTTGATCATTATAAAAATGTTTTCATTTTTGCCATATATTTAGTGTCAGTTAATTAATATGCTTAAACATTTTGAATGTTAATAAGTAATGGTTTATTCCATATGTTAATATTGTTAACTGTGGCTCAGTGCACTTTCAGGTATTAAAGTCAGATTCATAGCACTTATGGGATGGCTGCATATGCTATAGTATTTAAATGTACTATGCTAATTTATTTAAATTAGTGTCTGTTAAATAATTAAATAAAAAATATTAAAGAAATAATGCACCAAAAATTAAAAAATATTGTTTTCTTATCTTTCATAATATTCTTGATATTATGTGACCAAAAATAAAAGTGTGGGGTGCTCGTGGTTAAAAATATTCACTATAACAAAGACTATATCTAAACATGAGTGCTGAAATTTTTATTTTTTTAACATATAACACCAAGAATACTGTCAAAACTGCATTTTTTCTGCTTTAGTGCATTTATGTGAATAAAATATTTTACTTTAATTTATGTTCTATTTATTTTTAGTTTTATATAGTTTCAGAAATTAAAAATGAAAAAAGTTTAAATATATTTTAATACAGCTAGATGGCAGTACTGTAAAGACTATTGAATCCCAACTAAAATTAAAAATTTAACATTGTTACTAATTCTTTGCTAAAATTGTTTGAAAATTCTAAAAAAAATGTATTGCCATTGGGAATACATAGATCAGAAATTAAAAAGGAGTGAAAATTGAGTTACAAGAATTTTTCCAGAGAGAGAAATTACAAAGGCAGAATAAGTTAAATATAAGTATATAAAAGAAAATTTGAAGTTTATTACAATATCAATTTGGGAATATAGATATTTTGAAAAGTAAAGACAATTAAGAGTTTAGTGTATTAAAAAGGCGTAAATATCAGTAGATAAATTATATTTTTAAGTTCAGTGGAATTTAATAATTATTATTTTTAAAGAAGAAATTAACACCCAACAATAACAGTGTCTGATTTCTATGAGAGTTTTTATTTAATCTATTAAATTACAGATATTGTTACTGTTTCATATGACTTATATGGCGGATAAATAATTTACACTGTATTACAATTCAACAAATATGGACTACTTTTAAAGTCAATAACTATATTCTGCAAATATTTAAGTTTATATATACAATGGTCAATATCCAACATAAAAAATTATTTGGCCACAGTGTTGTTATAGATATATGCTTAATATACTAATCAATCTAAATCAAATTGAACAAACAACCAATTATATTTTCAATTATTTAATTATCAACCTGAATTTCATCTCTTAATTGAAACATTTTTAAGACATAATGTTTTTATACATCACATGACTTATTAATTACATTTACTTCATCTATTGGATATTATTTTACTTTCAACAATACAATTAACATTATACATATAAACTTATAAATAAATGATAAAAAAAATTTAAACTATGTAAATATCTATACATGTATTTTTATCTATATAAATAAATATATTTTAACTATATAAATACTTATACATATATTTTTATATACCTATATAAATAAATATTCTACCCCCCCCCCTTTTATTAACTCATTCACAATTCTACCATAATTTTTAAATCTTCCAATTATCTAATAATGCCCATTTCCATCTAATTTTGCTAGACTCTTAACTATATTTACACATCTATTCAAATTTTTCTGAATATACAAAGTTTCGTAACATACCCTTTTTCAATAATCTTTAATGTATTTTATAATTCTAATATTCTTCTCAATGTATATATAGTCTTGATCTAATATCTGTCCTACTAATTGCTCTATCATGCTCTCTCCCTCTATCACTTATTGTTTGTCCTATATATACCTTATTACAATTTCCACATTCAATTTTATAAACCATTTCTCCCTTACTATTAATACCATTTATCCTATTTATATTACATAACTATTTACTCAAATTCTATATATATACATAATAGAGAATAAAAATTAAAAGACTAGATCCATGTAAACAGAGATAACTTTTACTTCAATAAAAACCTCCAACAAAAAAACTACTATAGGTTAATGGGAAAACTTGTTTAGCCTCAGGGATGTCAATTAGTAGTAATTGATAATTTCTTGGCAACATCAAAGGTTAAAACTTATCTCTGTTTAGATGGATCTAATCTCATTCTGGTTGTTTTACAATAGCATGTTGAAACCACTGGAGGGCGGGCTCGGTTTGTAAACAAAGATAAATATAATGTTGCTGGGGCCGAGTTTCTCTTCTTTTTTTTTTTGGTTGGCTTTGGTTTTTTTGATTTTTTTTTGTTTATCACATTTATAAAAGTAATATCAAATCAAATTTTTTGTTTAAACATGACCAAAACAAAAAACCAAAAATAAACAAATGCATAAACAAAAAAATTACAAATAAATGAATTTACAAAAAAAAAGTACTTCATTTTTTTGGCTTTTGATTCTTTTTTTTTATTATTTATATTTTCAAAAGGGACGGGGTTTTTTTTTTTTTTTTACCGTCTACGTATTTTTTTTTTTGGTTGTTGTTGTTTATCACATTTAAAATAAAAGTACAGTGGCTATCAAATCTATTTTGGCTACCCCAAACAACAACAACAAAAAAAAACCAAAACCAAAAAAAAAAACGGATCGATTAAAACCAATGATTTTTAAAAAGTAGTTAACCGATTTTTTGTTTGTTTTGATTTAATTCTCATTAAACCCTTTTCTATTTTTGGTTCGGTATTGTACGACAAACAAAAAAATCAGCTGATTCAACATCTTCTTCTTCTTTCTTTTTTTCGGTTTGTTTTGTTTTTATTTTGATAAATAAATCTATTGTCCATTTAACAGTAACATTTACAAGCCAAAGTCCAACTTTGGGAGAGGGGGGAAAGGGAAGGGTATTTGCAATTGCTAACAGAATGGAACACCAACAACTCGAAGATTGACCAAGTTTTGATGGTAATTTCCCATCAAAAAACATCAATCTATACGGCAATTAAAAGAAACTTTTTGGGCTCTTCAGGCAAAAAAAAACTAAAAAAAAAAAAACACAGCAGGAATGCAGCTTCAAGGTGTTTTGTTTGATAAACCACCGCCGGTTCCAGCAGTCAGAGAAGAATCTTTGTTCTTTCTTTGACATTCAGCAAAACAAGTTGTCCTATTTTTTGCAGCTATTCGATTAATCAGCTCGCAGTTGTTGTCACACGAAACGTGACTTAGAGTGTTATTTGATGGGAAGCGTGCTTTGAACTACACTTGGCCCATTTTTTCAGTAGGAAATGGGGGCTAGGGAAGCATGAGACTCTGCTGATAATTGTTAGTAGACTTCCTAAAAGATGTGAGATAGAGGTGGTCTTAATGAATATTAAAATAGTTTCGACAATCATAATTCCAGCCACCCTCAGACAATACTGTAAACAAAAGTGAAATATGATCGCTAGTCCGAATGCTTAGCCTGAATCTGAGCCGTAAGCTGACACGATAGCTTCTGCGGCAAGATTGGCTAAATGTTTCTGTGCATTGGCATAGAAATAAATACAGTCAGCCGGTGCCCTCCCCCGTATCAATGGACTATTTCTAGGCTTACGCGTTAGAAATAGAACGTTCGATAGTGGCGGAGGCGGCCACCTAAATGGCATATTTCTGTGTGCTAGCATAAAAATAACGCCCTCAGTGGTTTCAACGCGCTATTGTAAAACAATTAATTATTATAATAACAATCCATGGAATTATTTAATTCAATATATATATAGCATTAGCAGAATAATTTAAGTAGTCTGATATTTTGCATTTATTCTTGATGTTTAGTTTTTTTTATTTTTGTCATATCTTGACAAACATTTTTATTAAAATAATTTTGGTAGTGTTTTGTTATTTCCTTATCTCCATTTAATATAATCTTTAAATACTTTAAAAGTATTTATTGCTTGCTTTATTTTGAGCATTTTCCTGAGTAAAATATTGCAATTTAAATTAAATGATATTTTTATTGGCATTTCAGTTGCCAGTTGTTTATCCTATTTGAATTACTTTTTCAATATTCTCTAGATACTTTTTCAGTTTTCGCTCAATTTAAGTAAGCATTCTGAAATACCTTAATTAATCAAAATAACATAACATGTTAATAAATAATAATAACATAAATGTTAAACATAGATAGGTCAGAAAAGTGTTATAATAAAAATATTATTACCAATGATGGCTGCTTGAAGGGGGATGCATTAAATTCTAAAGCTCTAGGCACTGGTCCAACATCCAAAGCTTCTCCCTGATAAAGCCATAAACTTGAAATTAATCTGGAATATTATATAGAACAGTGCTGGATAATAATTTATTACACACTATCATCTGGAATCTATTAGTTACTAAAGATAACATTAGGTGGCATAGCTATGGTGAGAATAGGTATGCTTTTGAAACAGCAAACAGTAAGTTGGAGTCATGTGGTAGGGTCAGGTGATGAATTAAAATATGTGATAAAATATATGTTAGATAGATATGCTGTTAAATTAATGTTAGTTAACATTGTTAAATAATTATGCAATGTTTAATTATATATTTGTACCCTTTTTATTCAGTCTAAATAGGCTTTGAAAGTCAATTTTTAAAAAAAAATTAATTTAAAAGAAATTTAAGTATTGTAAGTGCTATAGTAATGTTGATAGGTTTTTAAAACTTTGTTAAGATGAAGTTAAAACTTATAAGATATTTAAAAGCTATGCTAAAATTATAAAGTAAAAATTAAATATTATAATTTTGTATGGTTGGGAGAACTGGCCATAGTGATAGTAATGAAAATTATGTATTAAAAGACTTATTAAACAAGATGTTGAAAACTAATTTTTAACTAATGATTAAAAATTAAATAAGTTATGAAATATATTTTAATAAAAGTAGATTTAAATTTATATTATAATTGTTTATTAAAAGTTTTAGTATTTTGTGGTATATACAAGTGTATTCAATTTTATTTATTGTTTAAAAAATGTCAAAATTTATTATTTCAAATGTCATCATTATATTCTATTATTTTTTATAATATAATATTTTGTGGTTAAATATTTGATTAATCCTATTTTAGACAGTGAATATAAAAATTGCAACATTTCTGTCTGGGATTATGGTCATGTGACTAGCAATACACGTTTTGTGCTTGCAAGGTTTTAAAAGAAAGTTTTCAAATTACTTTTAGAATTGTTTTAAAAAAATTGAAAACATTTGAATATCATAACAATAAATATAGGAAATTATTTAATTAGTTGTCTTTAAAATAGTTGTAATTAATAAAGATAAACTAAAAAAATTAGAATTAAATATTAGATAAATTGATAAAGTGTTATTTAAAATATGTTATTTTAAAGTGTTTAATTTGTTTAGGTATAATTATAAAATTGATTTAGAATTAAATATTATCATAATATTAACAGTGACTCATAGTTTTGTTGCTAAATTATAAAAATATAAAATTGACAATTATGTAAATTAGTTTATAAGCTGAGGGTCAAATAACCAATCAGATTGTAAGTTAGAGCTGGTTTATAAATGAATGCTCTCACTTCTTCAACACTTCTACTATTTTTTTTACTTCTTTAATATTTTAAAATTGATTAGATTTAATAATCAATTAGTTTCAATTTTTAAAATTTTATTATTTTTAAAAAAAAGTTTAAAGAATTATAAAATTTACTAAGTTAAAATAAGAATGTTTTCCTAAAACCAATTAGTTTCCTACTGGTTTTTTTTCTATTTAAAACTTAAGTCAAGTTCATAGTAACTTATGGAGCATGTACCTGAATTAATGTGTGTGGCGAGTTTAGCGATGGTGAAACAGATTACAGAGGAAAGTATAATTTTTCTCATGCTATTTAAAAACTGTTATAATTATTTGTATAAAATGCTTTGGATTTTAAAGAGGATATTATTTGGAAATATCACTCAGAGAATTAACATGTTTGTGTATAAAATTTTAAGAACTTTTAAAGATATTATTCGGATAATAAAATTACCTGGAAAAGACTGAAAATTAATGTTTCTTTAAAGTCATGAAAGTATTCAAGATGAAATTATAGTATAAAAATAAATGTCATTCTTTTATTTATACTATTGACTGCATATTTTCTAAAGAAAATTGCAGCAGGTTTAAAAAAGGTATTTACTTAAAAATTATTTAAACTTTTGGAAAAATGATGAAAATTAAAAATTAATGTTATTATGGATATAAATTACTTATCAAGTTATTGTCAAAATACATGAATATTTTGATATAATAAAAACTTGTTCTCTTAATTATATAAAAAAATGGATAATAAAAATAAATATTATCAGGATTAAATAAATAACCTATGGAATATTTACGTATGAATTTATTAATTGCTACATATCTCCATTGAGATAATAATATTTTAAGAAAAGAATGGAAAATGCCTATTTTCTGCAAGCGTATGAACTGATTTTTAATGGCTGTTAATGATGCATCTTTAAGCTGATGGAATTCACGTGAACAAAAACACTGGAACTTACGTATAGGAAATATTGAAAAGTGATATCACATTAATATATGTTATTCTGTGAAAGCAGCAGATAAAAGACTGCTTTTAAAACATTAAAGAACAGGAATTTTTCAGATTTTCTGTGATTTTAAGAGTCGACTATTTTTCTTTATTTTTTTTTTCTATTGTTATTTGTGCTATGAAGGGAGAGAGGGATATGCTAGAAAAACTTTCAGACAACATTCATCATGTAGCAACTGGGAGTTTCCCATTTGAAGTGTTGAATTGTAATGAAAGACTTTTACTTTCAAAATATATTTTATTCATTTATAGAGCAAGGTACATAATTGTGTATACAGGCAATAGTTAGAGCTGCTATTAACAAGCATTGTTTGCAATGGGTCTACAGGGATACAGTACAAATAGGATGATTAGGAGGTAGTTGAACTTTATTGGAGAATAAACATGAATTGGAATTACAAAAATTTAGTTTTAATTATTATGTTAAACATATTTAACATTAGTATTAGAATTTAATGTATAGGATAGGAAAGATTACATTTTAAAAAAAAAAATATTATTTTTATTATTATTTTAACAACATTAATATTTTAAAAAAAAATCTTTTAATACTTTAAAGTGTTGCAAACATTTTAAAGTATAATAGTTATTGTATTGATTGACTGGTATTTTTGATTAATGTGTTTTTTTGCTGAATTGGACCAAAAGACATCTAAAATAGTGATTTGTAAGTCATAGAATCATTACGTAATTTTAAAATTGTTAATCATTATATGATGTACATTTTTATATTATGTTTTAAAAAGTTGCTTGGAATATTTTTGAAATATTGCTTTTATCATATATATGTGTGAACATGAGTATGTGTGTGTAAATTACACATATAAATTTTTATTATTTCTCTGAGATATAAGCTATGATTTTTTTATTTAAAAAAAAAAATGCATACATTTTTTTTCATATATACAAAGTTTAATATAATGTATTGATGCTCATAATTTTTTCATAATTCTTTATTGAATGAACCATACATTGTTTTAAATGTTTGAATATTGATTTTAATGTTTTAAAATCAAAGTCATTTGTATTTTTGTTGTTAAGTTTTAAGTGAATAAAACCTTTTTCTTATAGTAGTTCTGGATTGATAATGTCATATGTTAACTTTCTTTGTTTTTAAGACTAATGCTAGTTATTTTGCGATGTGGATTGTTAGATCTATTTTGGAGTTTTAATCGGCCAGTAGATGATGAAACCCTTGAATACTTTATATGTAGGATATGTTAAAAAGATAGGAAAATAGCCTATATTCAATCTTAGTAGTTTTATGCAAGTACAGTTAATGTAGCCCTGTGTCTTGTATGTATTTTTCATGGGCAGTGTTTGATATTTTTGTATTTTAAAATGATCTGTAAGAGCTTAATAGATAGCCTGGACAATATTTTGAAGATATTGGACAAAAATCATGCCTATTCTTTCACACTATTTCCATGTGGATTATTAACTATATTTTATACTATTGAGTCTTTACTCTAGTCATTCATTCATGTCCTATGCATTGTATTGCTATCTTAATTTTAATAGTTATTATATCATATAGCATAGTATTTTATGAAATATGAATAATAAATAATTTTGGATTGATATATTGTTTTCATAAGGAAGTAAGATAGTTTTTTCTTGTTTGGATTAAGATGAAATACAAATGAAATTGAATGAATATACTGATAGTAAAGTAATAAAGAATCATAGTTATCTTTTCATATTTTTATTAAACTATTTTTGATGATAAAAGAAATTACAACTATTCATGATATTTTTAAATAATTTTGATATTTTTGATTTCACAAATCAATGCATATTTTTAAAAGATAAAACATTAAAATGAATAATACAAAGTATGATGAATGCTTGTATTTTATGAACATTATTTTTATTTAAAAAACAAACAAAAAACATGAAACACATATAAGGATTTTGAGAGTGGTGATAAGCTAAAAGTATCTAGTATAACATCAACTCTATTTTTGTTAAATTCAATTTTCATTTATTGAATAACTTTAAAACATATTTTCAAAATGAACATTATTTTAAGAATTTATATTTTTGTGTACATTTATTAAAACTATATTGTCTATTTCCTTAATTAGCAAACAATTTCATTAGATTATAAAGTGTAGGTCGAAATTAACATTTTATTTTATATATGATAAATAATGCATAAGCCAGAGTGAAGGCCTATTTACTTTCTGATTTTTATATAGTTTTTTTTTTTTTATATTTTAAACCATTTTTTTTTTTTTCTTTTTCTTATTTTTTTTTTTTAAACTTTATTAGTAACAAAATATTTACAAGAATATTTACATTAAGAACTTTTTACATTTTTTTTATATATAATTTTTAATATCTTAGGATGTTTTTAGAATATAATGATTTGAAACAAGATGATTACTGTCATCGCATTATCAACACATTAATGAGCAACTAAGGAATACATTGCTTTGCCATATTTTTTTTGTGACATAACTAGGTATATATTTCTGAGCATAAAGATAAATGTTATACCATTCTTTGTTATTCTTTTTAAGTACATTGTATTTTTTATCAAATATTACAGCACAATGGGCAAGCCATATTGTTCTCAGAGTGTGAACGGTTACAAGGGCATTGAATGGTTTTAATTTCTTTATATTATTTATTAGGATATTTTTAAAATTAATTGTGTCTTTGTGGAATACAAAGTGACGTAAGGTTGAAAAGTATGGACATGTCTCAAAGATATGTGATGAATTTTCCAGGAGCAAATTGCATAGTATACAAGCAGGATCAGTGTTTAGTTTAAATTGATTTATGAGAAACAACTTTGTTGGTATTATATTAAGTAGCAGATTATACAGGAATTTTAACCATGAGTGAGGCACATACAAATTTTGAAATTTAGTTAGTGTTCTTGCAGTAGATAGTGTTGACCAAAGTTGTCTATCGGGGTAATTAATTTTTTTTAGATCTTTGTATGACAAACCAATTAGAGTATTAATGTTATAATTGTCCAGTAAATCAGCATGCTCAATGGCATGATCAGTGAAAAAGTGGCGATTCACATATGGAGTAATAGCAAACAGAAGTAGAGGTGGAGTTGTCCTTAAAAAGGGGTTAGTAGTGGTCACGATGTACATGTTAGCTCTAATGTAGGATGTGAATGATTGAGGAGCTATTAGGTTAAGTCCACCCTTGCATATTGGAAAACAGGTATTTTCTATTGATAGAAGATGTGATGTTGATCCCCATATACATTTTTTTGCTATACTCATGAAATATTTGTTTTTTTAGAGATGCATCCAAGGGCTGTAATAGGCAAGAATACCTCCTAGAATGACATTGATGATACAAACTTTCATTATAGGATATAGTAATTTTGAGTTGAAGCACTTTATTTTTGAATTAAATTTGTCTATGCCAAGAAGATTTAAGTGATGACTTAGTTATGTTTTTGAAAGATTAATAGGTATGCCAAGAAAGGAAGAAAATGAATCTGTAAAAAGTGAGGGAAGACTGTGACCAGTAGCAATTTGCCATAAGGATGATTTGTTTATTTGTATCATGGATCCTGTTATAGTTTCAAATTTCTTCAGTTTATGAAGTATCATAGGTATATTTTGCAGGTCCCTGAATATTATCAAAACATCATCAACATATGATATGATCTTAACAGTTGTGCCTAGGTGTGGAAGAAAAATACCATCTATGCATTGCTCAATGTCCTTAATCATGGGATCAATGTATATTGCAAAAAGTAATGATGCAAGTGGGGAGCCTTGTGGGATGCCTCTACTTGGCTTAAAGGGTTGGGAGAGTCTCATGTAATTTTTAAGCTTAATGGTTCTAGTGTTAAGATAGTTTTTAATAGCTGTAACAAGATGTGTATGATTTGAAAGCATTTGATTTAGTACAAAGAATAAGAAATTCCAATTTACAATGTCAAAGGCAGACTTGAAGTCTACCTGACATGCCACATAGTTTGTTAGTTTGTTCTGTTTGATATACAGTATTGCTTCTTGTGCTAATAAAATTGCTTGAGATGCTTTTTGCCCTTTGACTGCAAAGTGTGAAGTGGAAATTTTAGGTAAAGCATAGATATTTAACTGTTTGAGTATGATTCTAGCAAAAATTTTCTGATCAATGTCTTCTAATGTAATGACATGCAAATCATTTACTGTTGGATGTGGATTTTTAGAGTTTTTTTCTTATACAGAATACTATATTTGTAGATAAGTTAGGGGTGTGATATTCCTTCGAACAAAGTTGATTATAGTATTTCTGTAGGAATGGAGATATAATGTATTCCATTTGCTTATATATGTTAGCTGGAATGAGATCATTTGCTAGTGAGCTATGTTGTTTTAAATACACTATTTCATCAAAAACTTGTTCTTTAGATATGTAGTAATTTTGTGTATAGTTTGTTTCATTTGTAAATAACTGTGAAGAGCTATGAGATTTTTTAAGGGAAATATTCAAGTGGTGCCTCGTCAACATAAGTACCAGAGAGGAGTGAATTATCTTTTGATAGAATGGAAATGCCACAAGCATATGGGATTGAAAATTTTGCATAATTTATTGTGGTTTTTGTTAGTGCTGATAGATTTGGTAAATTTTTCTCAGCCTAAAAACCATGTTGTTCTGGTTATATAATTGAGTTAAATGTTTGTTTTCACATTGGAGCTTATGGATAAGATCTTTTGCCTCATCAAACCTTGCTATAGCTTTAAGGGTTGAGTTTATGTCTTCAATACATTGCTTTATAAGGTTATTAGAGTTATAGTGTGATAGACGATCTGAACAGCACATGTTTAGTATTTTTTTGAGTTGAGACCATTTTTCAATTGGAGATTTTTCATTTGATGTAGGTGGCTGCTTACTATTAATATATTACAGAAATCATCTATAGTAAGTTTGAATTGTCTAGGGATATGTTTTTATATGAGAATTTATATATAGTTTGTTTGTTATGTGGGCATTTTTGCATGAGTGTTACACAGATGTGGTCAGAAAATGAGACTGCAGTGAGATGAATTGAGGTTTTTAGGTTTATAGGAGAACTAAAAAATAGATCTATGAGAGAGGATCCTTGTGCACCAATGAATGTAACAGCATTTGTTGGATATAGGTGTGCTAATGGCAGCAGGGCAACTTGTGAAAGTTTGGCTTTCAAGGAGAGTGGCAAACTATTGTAGCTGCAGTTGAAGTCACTGCACATGATAACTGTACCAGGCTTATGTAATATTTTGTTATGTGCAATCAGTAGGGTATCTACAACATCCCTTGCTTTTTGACATGAATATATTCCTATAATATAGTAAAGCTCAGAATGGAACAAAAAAGAGATAATTATTGAATTAACTGATAAAAGAATTATTTTAAGTTTTGTTACTGGAAACTGATTGTTTATTAGCATTGCAACACCTTGAGCTGGTCTGATATTTGGTTTGTATGTAAAAATGTATTTGCTATTCAGAATGTTAATTATGGTTGGATTGGTTACTCTGCTAATTTTTGTTTCTGTTATGACAAAAATGTCAGCATCATGATTATTTAAGAATTGAGTCAGTTGTGAGAGTCTGTTATATGAGTTAAGATCTCATATATTTATTGTGGCTATTTTAATGTTAGACATGTTCAGTGTTTAATGAGTTTGATTTAAGCTTTTTGTTTGTGTGCTTAGTATCACAGTTAGATATTTTAATTTTTTTACTATTGTCATTTGTAAGATGGATATCCGAATTAACTATTACACTATTTTGCTTTACTGTTATCTCAGGATAGTTTTTACTGTACAATGAGTCTTGGCTATGGCTTAAAGATGAACTTTGTGTCAAACTATTATTCAAATCCATTAATGGTTCCTGTGGATCATCAACAGAAATTGAGTTCTGTGATTGGAAACTATGCTGTGAATGCAAGTCAGGCAAACAGTTATTTGTACTAAATTCTTGGTTAGGGAGAGTTATGGTTGATTCATTATTGGGAAGATTAGAGAGTTGTATTGCAACTGTATTTGATGGGAAAGTGAAATTTTTTGAAACAACGCTGGCCCATGATAACTTTTCCTTATCTTTACTGCAAAGGTGACCAAGTCTATCAATTCTGCCACAACTTAAACAGTTACCAATGTTGCATTGTGAAGCTATATGCCCTATTCTGGAGCATTTAAAACATAGAGGTTGATGACCTTTGATACTAATTGTGATGGAGATAGATCTCATATAAATTCTGTGTGGAAGTTCATCTGGTTTATGATTATCTTTCATTTTTAGTGTAATTTTCCAGCAGTTTGTTGGAATCTCAAATCTTATGTTAGGTGTGAGTTCTCTTGAGATGTTTATTATCTGTGCAATTTCTGATATGTTTTTTTGTAGCACAACATCTGTAAAGTCAGGAGGTGCATGCATGATACGGCCATGAACTATTGGATTAGGGTCTTTGGTGACGTAGTATATATTTTTTAAATCTAAATGTGTTAAGGATTTTTCTGCATCTTCACATTGTTGTTTTGAAAAATATTCTAAGCATATAAAAGACCTAGCTGGGAAAGTTGCTGTAGATTTGATATTTTTTATCATGTTATACTTTTGCAGTTCCTCTAGATAATCAGGTAGAGAAGGACGAGATAAAATTGGTTCATTGTCTGCTGGATCATAGTTTTCTATTATACTAATAATGGATGTGGAAGGAGAGAGACTATTTGCAAATATCTTTCGCCAGTAATCGTTAAGCTTGCTAAAAGAAGTATATTTAGTTTTATTTGTTTCTATATTATTTGCAATTGAGTTAATGTCTATAAATTTTGTTGCATTATTGGAAATTGATGTAGAATCGTTTTTAATTTTTGTTATAGCTTTTTGACTCTTTTGTTCAGATGATATAATTTCCGCTGTGTTAATAGCAACAGATACACTGCTATCACTAAGGAATGTTAGTGATTTAAATTTGCGCATTTTGCTGGGAGGACTAATATTTATATTATTACTATTATTTTCATTTAGTTCCATTTGTTCACCCCATGTATGAACATTATTTGAGGATTGAAAACTATCAGTGTTTTCCGGTGTTCTTTTTTTCTTATTAGAAGCTTTTATATTATAAGAAGCTTTTATATTATTTTTTTGCCCTTTTTTTATTTGGTTATTTGCATGACTATTTGTTTGGCTATTTGTTTTAAATTCATTAAGAACAACAGAATTATTAGCTGTTTTACTGATATACGCATTAGATTTTACATTTTTTTGATATTTCAGTTTTAACTGTTTTACTTTGGGATGTTGCCACGCAAGAATTCGTGTTAAACTTGTCAATATCTGGTAGACTGTTATACTTTTTTTTTCTTAACATTTTAGACGTAGAAGTCATTAAAAGCAAATTATAATGAGATTTGCTTTTATAAAAATTATCTTTTATCTAAACTTACCTTCAAGTTAAGACAGCTACGAGTTTAAACTTTTAAACAGGCAGCCATTTTTAATTTTTTTTTATATAGTTGAAATGTGTAACTCAATCTTACTTTAGCTAAATTTATATTTTGTTAGATTTTATTTAGTAAAACTTGTAAATATTGTAAATAGTTTTGTTTTTAATGACAAGTGTAATAAATTTGTTAAACTTGTTTTATAAATCTCTGTGTTATGTTAATTGCTTTATTCACTACCACAAATACATGATTAACAGAATCCAAAATAAATATGATACATTTGCACAGTATAAATAAATTATTCATTTTAAGAAAGAATAGTTATCCAGAATATGATATTTGAATAATTTTTCTTTTGCAATAATATTATTAGAGTCATAATTGATCACACAATCTACTGCATAGAATTTAATATTGTTTGTTGCCACATATTTTCAGATTATACCATATTAAGATGCCACATGAGAAATAAAAGAATTATATTATTAATATTATTATTATTATCATTATTATTAGTTGTCATAATATTAAATAGTAGATAGGATTAATAATTAATTAAGAGTAGGAATATTATTATTTATTATTGTTATTATTATTATTGTTTATGTGTAGTTAGGAATGATACAAAATCCCTTATCATACTTGGCTACAGGAGATATTTTAAAATTGATTAGATTTATTTTCAAGAACCTGAGATAGTTACAATTATACTTTTAGTAAAAGAGATTAGTTTAGTTTAGTAATATCATACTAAATTACTTGTTATTTTAAAGTCTTAAGAATACCATGAATTTATTATTATTATTATTTGCAATAAGGGGGAATAGTATTATGCCATTTAGATGTATCCTGTGGGATATAGGCTCAATGTAATTCTTTACTGCTTTACCTTCACTAAATTGTCTCATGATATTATTAGTGTTGTATTAATTTCATTTTCATGAATAATCGAATGGTAGAAATTATCATAGGATATCTTTATTACTTATTATATTAAGATTACAAGTATTTTAGCCGGAGTATTATTATTTTATTTGAACTAGTTTTATTTTCTATTTATTGTATTGACTGGAAGGTGATGGTACAATATATAAACAAAGGGAGTAAATCATCCTTCCCCCAGGTTATAAATTAAAAGTACTCTAAATGTTGAACAAAGGAATCAAGAACCTGAATCTACCTTTTACTAGGAGTTCTGCTCTTTAGAATCATACCTTTGTGAACATTGTTGGTAATTCAGAGTAAAATTAATTTATTAGCCAGATGTAATATGGCACTTAAGAGTTATTAAATTCATCATCAATTATACAAGCCTGTATATATCATCTTTTTATTAACACCTTGATTGTAATAATTAAATAAGATTTAATATGGTAACTTTAAATTAAATATAGCTCAATTTATATATAAACAATGGGAGTAAATTCCCCTCCCTCTAGGTTATGAATTAAAAGCAATTTAAGTTTACATATTAAATCTTATTTTGATTGTAATAATTAAATAAGTTTTAATATGCAAACTTTAAATTAAACATAGCTCAATTTATATGTAAACAATGGGAGTAAATCTCCCTCCCCTCAGGTTATGAATTAAAAGCAATTTAAGTTTAGATATTAAATCTTATTTAATTATTACAATCAAAGTGTAACAAAAAGAGACACTATCTCCAGACTTGTATAATTGATTGAGAGTTTAATAACTCTTAAATGCCATATTACACCTGGATGCTAAATTAATTTCACTCTGAATTACTAACAATATTCACAATGGTATGCTTACAAAGATCAAAAGGTAAATTCATCCTTGTCAAGCATTGTTAGCCGAGATGTCATCGCAGCTGCCTTGCAAGCAAGTAGTTGATTGCAGACGGTTGTGGGTTTGCGTCCCGACCGATGCTATGACATATGAAAAAAAAGGTAAATTCATTCTATTTATGATTCCTTTGTTCAACATTTAGAGTACTTTAAATTTATCATGAGGGGGGGTATTTACTCCCTTTGTTTACATATACATTGAACTATGTTTAATTTAATAAAAAAGAGAGTCTGTCTCCATCCTTATATAATTGATTATTAGTTTAATAATTATTAATGCCATATTTTTATCATATTAATATATTAAGTTAATTCTGAATGTGTACCAATGCTGGTAAGGGTAAGCTAATAAACATCAGAAGTACATAGGTTCACTAAATGAGTTCATTCTACTCTTTATCTTTGCTAAATGTATAGTTATTTATTCATAGCCTGAGGGAGAGAGGTATCCTTAATTATATAAAATAG
This sequence comes from Epiperipatus broadwayi, assembly GCA_028023455.1. NCBI lineage: Eukaryota > Metazoa > Onychophora > Udeonychophora > Euonychophora > Peripatidae > Epiperipatus > Epiperipatus broadwayi. The sequence goes on from JAQFVV010012424.1 coordinate 8,073,698, forward strand.
AAATTCATATAACATTACAATATTAGCCAAAAAACAAAATTTTCCTAAAATTCTTCTGCAGCCATGGTTTCATCTATTTTATTCATAATTACTAATATAGTATTAGTCATCATTTAATTCTTAAATTTGTATATATATATATAATTAGAGGGGGTTTGAACCCAGACTTCTTTCCTTCAGTTATCTATTTCATCTTATACAACTGATACACTTGACCACATACATAAATGATCAATACACATATTCAGTTGATCTGGATCATCATTTTCCACACATATATGTAATCAGTGCTTGGTTTATATTAAGAGAGAATGTTCAAACTTTAGTGGGCAAGCATAAATCTTTTTGACTCTTCAACTCTTAAGCCATCCATATCATTGAAAATCTGATGATGGTCTGTTCAAAGCTCTTGTCTGCCAAATTTTGTTGTGTCATACCCAACATTACATCTAATTGCATCTAGTTTTACATCTAACTTTATATCTAACATTACATCAAATTACATCTAGTTTAAAATATAAATACTATACATGTATTAAATATTAAATAAATAAATAGATAGACAGACATAAATAGATTAGATAGGTAGGAGGCAGGTAGAGAGAAAGAGTCTTAACTAATAAACAAAGAACAAATGTAGCATTTATATGTTGGACTATTTTCACCATCTAATATTAAATATTTTTAGAAAAATTGAAACTTTATTTAAACTTTTGACATACATTCAGCTATTAGTAATAGTACCTAGATTAGTACATTACACACTGTTTCAAGTAGTAGTATTCTCCTCTCAGCATTGCTAGTCTGAAACAATAAAGGTTCTAGCATGGTAATCGAACTTGGATCTTTAGATTCATAAATATTGTAAAGGAATAGTCTCAGTGACTCAGTTGTTCTGCCAAAGGCAATAATCAGTAGAAACTTCATATTCACATTTTTTAAGAACAAAATTAATTACTGGCTTTTAGATATTATGAATTAGACATTAGATTGACTTATTTGTATTTATATATTGAACTATTTCCATCATCTCATATTAGGTATTGAATGTCTTTAGGAAAATTTAACTTTATTTAAATATTCTAACTACATTCAACTGTTAGTAATAGTACACAGGTTAGAATATAGACAACATTTGAGGAGGTATCCTTTTTTCTTCAGATGTTGCTGTCCTAACCAGTGACAGTACTTGCATGTGAATCAAACTGGAACCCTTAGATTCTTGAGTATTGAATTTTAAGGTAATGCTCTAACCAATAGGCCATCCTTCCAAAGGCAATAGTCAGTAGATATTTCATATATTTATCTATGAGATTTCTCCTGATTTCTCCACTTTTTCCTAAGTGCAAAGTTGATTAGTGATTTCCATACATTATATATAGTCACAATACGTTGACTTTTAAAGTTATTCACCATTGTCATGTGAGCAGGTTTTTTTATTTTTTTCTACTTTTTCTTCTATCCAATATTTTTATATTTTTCCAATAGAACATATGTTTATTGGTACATACATGGTCTGTTACCTTAAAATTTTGACAATATTCAAGAACCTAAGGTCCAAATTTCATTCACATGCTAGTATAGTTACTGGTCAGGCCAGAAACACTTGAAGAAGAGAGTAGAATAACCTGAGTGCTATTATTAGCAGTTGAATGTAATTGGAATATTTAAATAAAGTTATTTTTTTCTAACAAACATTGAATACTTAATATTAGATGATGGAAATAGTCCAATATATAAATACAGCATTAGGTTGACTTATGTGGTTTTTGTTATTGTCAGTGATTAACATTTTTGAATTTTCTTATTTGTATTTGAACAGTTTAATAACATTGAATTTTTATTTTTACATTTCATATTAAATTATGGAAATAGCCAAACATATAATTACTTCTAAAATGCCACAATGGTAAAACTTCAGACAATCACAAAACAAATGTCTTGCCAATAATTGAAACAATGAAAATAAAGCTTTTACCAATCGTATCAAGGTCAGACATAATTTACCCTTGTTCTAGTCTCTAGATATGAATATGTAAACATTCATCTAGTGATCAATATATGATCCATTATTTAGATTGATTATAGGTTGGTTATTTGAAAAATATATTAAGCTCGATTGAAATTTAGAAGTGTTCAAATATTATTTAAAATAGGTTCGAGTTCCAAATTGTTGTATGGCAGACCTATTTATTGTTAAGCCATAAGGCTCTATATAAATAACTTGTAACATTAGGATTACTGTTTTATCATCATGCCATTAATAAGCTAGAAAGATATAGCAAGCTATCATTGATAACAAAAAGTGCTTTCTAATTACATCAATACTATGTCTTTGAAAAATGAATCAATAAATCTCTTTATCAGCTAATCGTTTGCCCTATATATATATATATAAATATATATATAAATAATAATAGAATAGAAGAATAGATAGATGGATAGATAGATAGATGGTGGATAGATAGATAGATAGATAGAGGGAGGGAGGGAGGGAGGGAGGGAAGGAAGGTGGAGGAAGAAGAAGAAGAGAGAAGAAGTGGAGAGAGAGAAAAAAAAAAGAAGAAGAAGAAGAAGAAGAAGAAGAAGAAGAAGAGAGATAAGAAGAGGAGGAGGGGAGAGGAGGAGGAAAAAAGAAAAGAGAAAAAAAAAAAGAAAAGAAGAAGAGAAGAAAAAGAAAAAAAAAAAAAAAAAAAAAAGAAAAAAGAAAAAAAGAAGAAGAAAAGAAAAGAAAAAAAAAAAGAGAAGAAGAAGAAGAAGAAGATAGAAAGAAAGAAGAAAAAGAAAAGAAGAAGAAGATAGATAGATAGATAGATAGAAGAAGAAGAGGAAGAAGAAGAAGAAGAGAGAGGAGAGAGGAGGATAGATAGATAGATAGATAGATAGATAGATAGATAGATAGATAGATAGATAGATAGATAGATAGATAGATAGATAGATAGATAGATAGATAGATAGATAATGTCCCTCAAATTAGTGAAAACAATATATTAACAGGGTCAAAATATCTAATTAAAAATAAATTCAGTTTTTTTAAAAAAAGAGAGCAGAAAGCGACTTCTATTAAATTATAATTCATTTAACTTTTTGTCACAAATGAATTTAATTGAATTTAACATTTTTTTTCTAATTTCGCTGCCGTTTTCTTTCTTTTTTTAAGCTAAAACATTATACAGTACTATTTTTAAATTTAAGAATGTTAGAAAATTTTTGAAAAACTCTTATTAATGACAGATTACATTAATATAGATAACTACGACCTTCTATTAGTAGCGCAAGCTGAGAGCTATCTTGGATTTTAATATTCTTGCCTTGATGTCAATGACGTTTAAAACGAAAACAAAAAATCTTTTTACTCTATAGGTTTTTCAGAGATTGATGAATTAAAAGTAGTCTTGTTGAAAATAACCCTTAAGCTGCTGACTTATTAAAAGAAATATCTTTATAAAAGGTATAAAATAAATTAAAAAAAAAAAAAATAACACACGAACATTTTGATAGCAATAAATTATGACAATTCATAATAACTGTGGATTAAAAAATAGATTTCAAGCATAAAAAGAAATAACTTCATTGTTTGTATATTAAAAAAAAATATTATGAATAGTTTGAAAAATAATATTTCTGTAGTTTAATTTTCACTACATTACTTTCATTCCAGATAGGAACTGGTTTCTTTCTACTTTTAACACTTTGTAGAGAGATATAATCATAAACATAAGACCAAAGAAATGTGAAAAAGATTTACGATTCCCAGGATACACATTTCATGCTGAACCAGCACTCATCAATTGGCCCAGACCACAATCTCACACATATCTTTATGATTGCTGAATATATATACAGACAGCAAATTACTACAATTTATTTGTAAATGCTTTAAACAGGCTTTAACCTGTATTCAATGCGCTTTAAAATTCGTATTTATCAAGCATATTTTGCCGATAGAGGGATAAATGTCAAATGTGTTGCTCTCACAAATTTGACACAAATCATTTAATGAAAGTATATTAATAATTTTTATTGGTCATTCATTAGACTAGAGATTATCCTTACCTTGAGTGAGAGTAGTGTAGTGAAAATTAAACTACAGAAATATTATTCATTATTGGATAATCTCAAATCTAATGAATGACTAATAAAAATTATTAGTTTGATAAAAATGATATAAAATTTAAAAAAGAGAATATAACAAATGAAAAAGAGTGCATTGTTAGCCGAGAGGTATCGCAGTCGCCATGCAAGCAAGTAGTTGGTTGCAGACGGTTGTGGGTTCGCGTCCCGGCCGATGCTATGACACATGGAAAAAAAAAAAAAGAAACAATTAAATATTTGAAATAACAAATAAGTGATTTGATCACTGATTAAGTGATTTGATCACTGATTAAAAATACCCTTATAATGAGTTAAATATATATAGAATCAGTAAAATAGTGTTCTAAATTTAATAACAATCACCGCAGAAAGGTAAATAATTAGTTAGATATTTCAGCTTTAAAAGTGATTATCAATTGTGATCCTTTGCTATTATTTTTGCATATTTATATTACTCTCTGCATCACAGAGTCCATTGAAGACATTCTATCCACGCATATTGTTTTAACTACAGGGATTTAGATTAGTAATGTATAATATTAAGTAATTAGTGAAAGGGTAATCAGAACTCAAAGATGTCTAGACATTTTAAGTTTTCATATTAAGTACTCATTTTTTCTCTTTCAAATGGCAATTTAAGTTGTACTCATTACTAAATCAGAAATATTTTATTGTATTACCTGCTTTAAAAATATCGTTTCTCTGAAAGTTTGTAATGATGACATTTTACTTGTCATTATATGTTAAACTATTTCCATTATTTAGAATTGTTAAATGTCTTTGCACACAAGTTAGTATATAACATATTTTAAATGATATTCTTCTTCTCTCTTCCCCACATGATTCTGGCTTGTCCAATGATAATAACAACATGATAATACAGTCTGGGACTTATAGAATCATCAATACTGAATTTAAGGTGATGTTCTAAGACAACTAGGTTATCCTGCATTTTATTATTCAAACACCCTTAGTAATTGTTATTAATATCATCTACATTTTTAATAAGTTTTTTTACTATGAGAATCTGCCTAAGCAATTATTCTTTCATTAATTTTTAATGAAGTGTTCTTTGCTAACTTAGTTTTTTTTTAAAAAAAAAATATTTCTATTTCTTATCTGTCCAACTTATTATAATTATCATATTCCATGAAATTAATATCAACTTCTGAAAATTATAGGAATGAACTTTTTCTAAAAGGAAATATCATTTGTTGGATGTCTGCTAACAAATCATTCATTTGTGATAATACTATGTGCAGTTTGACATAGTTGGTAGATCATTGGACTTGAGATGGGGAGGTCCCAAGATCAATTCTGGCATTCAAACTTCTTATTCATCTATTTTATTTCTGGTTCTTTTTCTTTTTTCCATCACAATCTGCTTAAGAATTATAGTCCTTGCTAATGAATTGAATACTTCCATAAACATTATTAAACTAGGATCATTTCAATCTATTCAATTGTTTGTACTATCCATAGACTTTTCAAAAGTTTAATCCATATTATAAATCAAAGAGGTTTTCCCTTCATTTTTTGGTCAATGCCCAGCTTTCTTAAGGTGAGGATCTTTTGATCGACAGAGTCCAACATTGTTATCAATGACCCAATTAAATGGTTACTTTCAATAATTTCCTAAACTTCCTCATTAATAATAAAGTCAGTCTATCATTATTATTATTTATTTATTCCTATTAGTTGTAATTTTATCCGCCACATTTATCATTTCTTCCAGATAATAAATGAAGTGCCTTTAATCTATTTTTTTTCATGTGTCAAAGCATCGGCCAGAAAGCGAACCCACTAATCTGGGACAACTCCTTGTAAGGCAGCCGTGCTGACCACTCAGCCACCAACGCTTGCTTTTTTCTTAAACTTCCATTTTTCTACATCTTTTAAATAAACTCCAACAAAAACTGGAAGTCTCTTTCTAAAACTAATTTTATTTTTCTAAAGTTTAAAATCATTCAGTAATTAAATCTAATTTTATTTATTGCATTTATAATTTTACACACTTTTATTTAACTTAATCCATTTTTTAATCTGCCTAGATAAATCTTATAACTCAAGTTTCACCCACTTCCCAATTTCTGTTTGATACTTTGCATACAAGTGTATTCCCTATGACAATACATTTTTTTAGAGTTTGCAAACAATTTTAGTAAAAAATTTATAAAAAATTAAAATTTTTAATTTTATGTATAATATTGTGGCAGAATCTTGCAGCACCCCTAGTAACTTAAAACTAAATGATTAATTAAAAACTGAATCAACTGCCTTTTTTAATAATAACTATGCATTTTTATTTAACTTACTCTGTTTTTAATCTTTCTGCTTAATTAAACTCTAGTTTAAATAAATTTAGCTTATTTTAGTAATTTAGTATTACATATATAAAACTAAAAATACAAAATTTTTTTTTAAAAAATTCTTTTATTCACACAAATGCTATAAAAAGTAAAAAAATAAATTTTAGTTCATATTTACAAATAAAAGTGTTAGAGTATTTTCATGAGTTCAAATTACATATATTATTTCATGTACATACAATTCTTGTAAAATAAGCCTGAACAAAGTGATAGAAAATGTATGTGATGTGATGTAGATGTACTGTGGCTTCTTCTTAAATGAAGTCCAGAATTTCTCAGCAATTATGCCCAGATAAACCTGTTAGGCACATTATTTTCCATTCCCCACTCTAAGTTTTCCCATATTCTGCTCCATCTCATTTCCACAACATAATCTTTGTCAACTCTATGGCCTTTATATCTAAATCCCCCCTTATCTTTTTGCAAACCCAGCATATAAACCAATAACTCTCTTTCTGAATAATCACTTTGTTCATATTTATTCTCCCATAACTTCATTATTTGTACCCTTTCTGCTTTCAAGCACTTACATTCAATCAACAGATGCCTAATATTTTCTATACCTTCCTTACACAATTTACACACTAAATCACCAATAGTTTTTCATTTACATGTATATTCTCTTGTTGCTAAAGATACCATTTGAGTCTTAAACAATAAACTACTTTCCTTACTATTATCATAAATTAACTCACTCCCAATGTTCTGTTTACTTCTATATATATTTAGAACTCTTCTTACCCTCTATACTAGTTCTCCATCTCTCCAACTCCCTATTCTTTATTAATGCATCTATTCTTTTATTCCATTCCTTATCACTATAACACCCAACAATCCTCCTAACACAATCATCCCACCTTTTATACAAGTATACTGATATAAATTCTTTATCCAAATCTTTTGCATACCACATTACCTTTCTCACCCATCTTGTTACCTGCCCTTTACTCATAACCCAATTAAACACTATTCTGGCTATTCTTTTACTATCCATAAACTGCAACCTACCAAACATTTTACATTTTACTTTTTGCATCTCACATATAAAAATTTGCCATCCCATTTATCCCTGAATTGCCTCCTTTGCTATCCACATCTCTGCATCCAATGTGTGTCTTCCTGCTTCCCTTTGTACTTTCTCTAAATAATCTAAAACCCTTTTACTAACATATAATGCATCATTACCATATGTTAACCCTGCTACTGCAATTCCCTTCCATACAATTCTAGCTACATCATATTTATTATATGAAAACACTATTAATTTTTTTACTGAACCCTTCTTTTCTTTGCTTCATTTACCAATTTTTTCTCCCATTCATCCAATCAATTTTCCTAATTACATAACATGATTTCCAAATACCTATATCTATCCACCACACTTAAACTTTATATCCTCCAATAAAAAATCTACATCTTCTCATTCCCCTGTATTAATCATCATTATATTTGATTTTTCTTCACTAAATTTAATCTCCATCTCCTTACCCACCCATGCACTTGTCCTCAGCATAATTTCCATATCTTCTCTTCTTTCTGCACACAAAAACATATCATCCACAAAAAAAGACCCGACATACTCCCTTGCCACCTATTAACGGTATCTCTATCCCTAGTTTTTCTATTGCTTTCTCCATTTCACTCAAATACACACAAACAAAATAGGTGACATAGGGCATCCTTGCCTTAGTGCAATCCCATTTTTAACTTTAACTGCTTCTATATCCCCTAATTGATAAGTATAGTAATTATTTTCATATAATTTCTAATAATATTTACTAAAGCTTCATCCATTCCCAAATTTGCTAAACTTACCCATAAGCTATTTCTATTTACTCTATCATATGCCCTCTCTATATCTATAAAACTCATATATAATGATCTACCTGAATTCCTACTCATCTCCATTAAGTTTTGTAACTACAAATAAACTATCTCCTATATGTCTATCTGACCTAAAACTTTCTTGCATTTCTGCCACTACATTATTCTCTTCCATCCATTTTGCAACTCTTCCAGCCACCATATACAAGAAAACTTTGTATAAAACTGATGTTACCACTATCTGTCTATAAGTATTTAACTTTCTATGATCCTTACCCTTTCCTTTAAATAATCTTACTCTTGTATTACTCCAACTATCCAAAAAAACTCTCTTCTGTGCCATCTTATTAAAACATGATAATAACTTTACTTTTGCTCTATGCCCTAAATTCATTATCATCTCTGCTGCCCATCCATCTAAACCTCTTGACTTTCCACTTTTCAATCTCTTCCCTGCCTCATTCAGTTCATTTTTTGTAAACATAATATATCCATTAGTAAATGCTTTCATGTTTTCTATCACTAAGTCCTTTACATCTAACATCTTTTCTATATTCATACATATCTATTTAAGAGTCTCTCTAGTTCTTCTCTAGAGCTACACTCTATTCCCTCATCGTCTATTAATACTATCTCTCTCTCCCCTACATTTTTCCTTTTAATGTAATTCCAAATTTTTTTTTACTCCCATCTCTTCCACTTTTATTAATATTCTCCAACAATTTACTATTCAACTTTATCCTCTCTCTATAATTATCTATTTTAGCTAACTTCTTCTTTTCTAAGTACTTTCCCCATTTAGCATTAATGTCATATTCACTTTCTTTGTTCTTAATAGCACACTTATATTTTCTGCATGCTTCTTTCCTCTCTTTTACACTTTTACTAACTCTCATTTTTTATTACTTTTATTCTTCTGCATATTCTCAACTAAAACCCTATTTGCCACTTTTTCTATTTCACCACATCAGCCCTTATACTCATCCCCAACCAACTGTTCCGGGCTTATTCAACTTTTATTTTATATTCTTCCAACTTATTCTTATCATTCACCTGTCATCCACATCTTTCACTATTGTTTTTACCTTTATTTCTATTCTCCATCACATTACTAACCATTTCTATTACAATAAAGTTATGATCACTATTACATACCCTCTCTTCATTATCAAACACCTTAATTTTTCATATTTTATTCATCCCCTCTTTCTCTATCAATACATAATCTATTGTGTGAAATATATTATTCCTAGACCATGTGTATTGTCCCTCATAAATATTTGATAAATTCCCAATGCTCAAATTTACTCTTTGACAAAATTCATTCAAAAACTGACCATTCTTATTATCTACATCATCAATTTCTTCAATATGTCCATTCATATCCCCTATAACCATTATTCTCTTACCCTTTTCTTTAAAACTGTATATCCTTAACTAGGCATTCATATATACTACTGTTCCACTCCATTACAGTTTGACTATCTCCAGTGGCTATGTACACTACAGCCACTATCCATTCTTGTCTACTCAACCTTATTTCAGACCACAAATGCTCCTGACATTTAACAGTATTTAAATATTTTTTTGATATAACACCTATACCACCACCCCTTTCTTCTTTTTCTTTCTTATTTATACCCTGCCATACCACATCTTCCAAAATAGGTTCTTCTTCTTCTCATAGATGAGTTTCCACTATTGCTAATACCTCAAGGTCTTCATTTTCAATTGCTTTGTTTAATTCTAGCCACTTTCCTCACCTCCTACCACCTTGTATATTCAAAAACCCAATTTTAACAATTTCTTCCTTCCTAACTACTCTTTTATAAATTTTTTTTGATTCTTTCTTCTCCATTATGTTTATAACAAACTTTCTTACCATTAATCTTACAGATCCATTTCCTCTCCACATCCACATTTATATCTAAATCAACCGTCTTTTGCTTATTTCTTATATCCCATCCATTCTTCTTCTTTTTGATAATATCACAATTTAAAAGCCTACCCCCTTTAACAGTGTCCTGAATTATATTCTTTAAATATCAGACTCCCTAAAACTTCACTTCCTTGTTTACCTAAGTGCAATCCATCTTTACTATATAACTCCTTCTTTCCAATAAACCAATCTCATACATCCACAAACATAACATCATTTCTCTCACACAATTTTTTCAATCTCTCATTATAGAACATGCCCTATCTAACAAATGCCTCTTGTCAAATCTTGATAATACTCCAACTACCCCTACTCTTCCTTTAATCTCACTCAAATTCCTAATCAATTCTATGTACTTATCCATTACTCTCTCTGATGGCTCTAACAAATTATTTGTCCCTACCATAGCATATACATCTCTACTACCTTGCTTTCTTACTTTATCTGTCACATCTCTAATTCTAGCTCCAAGCAAACATACCTTTACATACCTGCTTTTATTTTTCCTTGCAATTATATCCCCACATTCTCTTATTAGTGAATCTCCTATCTATACTGTCTTATAATCTACTTTCTCTACTCCATCTATAACATTTTCTACCATCTTCTGGACCTCCTTATCCATTTTTTCCTTATCATTTCTACTCAATAATTCCTTTATCAGCTCACACTTCATCTCTAACAATTTTAATTTTACTTCTACATCCTTCACTTCTTCCACTATCTTATTTATTCTCTGGCTAACCATCTCCATTACACTACTACTTTTTGCACCCATATTTCCTGAGACTCCACTAAAGCCATACTCTGTCCTATCTTCCTTAACTACATTTTGCTCCCTCTCTTCTGACTTTCTCTCTAGACTACCTACATTTAGAAACCACTTTCTCACCTCTTTAATCACACACACTGACTACATAACCAGAAACCTGTTATATACTTCCTATTCTTATTCAAACATTTCAAATGATACACCTCAACACACACCGTACACTTTACCAGTGCTTGCCTAATTCCTTTCTGCCAATTATATATACATTGCACAATACAAATGCAATCACCTATTCTATATTTGATTTTATAATACCTCTCCTATTCTTCAAACACCCTTACATGGAAAAAATATATATTTTTTTACTTTTTCCCAAACCTGATCAAACTATAACCACGTGTTTTCCAATCTTAGGCCTCCCAAATGTTGTCTTCTTTCTCAAAATAAATACCTATTTTAAAATTTAAAAAACCTTCAGTAACAAACTTAACTAAAAATGAATTAATCTCACATACAACCTTTTCTATAAATATCTTTACACTAACACACATTCAACAAAAACAACTTTTTTAAAAATAAAAAAAACTTCTATACCCAAAATGGTGAACGAAAACCTTTCAAACAATTAAACACAAAAATTTCCAATCTTTCAAATAAATACTCTCTTGACCATAATTTATACTTTCATACACAATAATTAATCTTTATAGTGATGCTCTCAAAAAATCAATCTCCCACACAATCAACAAATAGCATAAAAAAATTTAAAAAAAAATTAAAACTTAGCTTATCCCTTTGTCTTATTCATAGTAGAATGCCTTATGCACTAATTTACTATGGTAGTGCTGCCACCTATCACCTTTTACTAGAGCTAGAATTTTCAATGTTAAAGATAAAACAGTCTGGCTGCATATATTTGTTAGTATATTTGTCACCATATATAAATTCAATTTAATTCTCCAAGAAATAAATAATAACCTCATCAATTGGGTGATGAGATAAATGTTTAATGATTGTGCATGTGAAACATGGAAAATATTCAGATTGGGCAATAAACTATCAACACTATCTATTGTTCACCAGAAACTTCGCTGAGAACATTTATTACTGAGATCTAAATTCAACTGCAGTTTTTCAGTGCTAACTTCTATTTTTTTTCTTTTCTTGTAAAAATAACCTAATCATTCAAATTTTCAACCAACATTAATGCACAACAATTTTCACAAATTTTGTGGCAACGGAGCAAATATTCAAACAAATTATTGCAAATTCTACTGCCACAACCAGTTCATATTATCATAGTTGCAGATCAATCTGGTTCAGCTTTAAACCAACCATTGCTTCCTAATTTTGAAAATTTTGGCTTCATGACAGAAACTTTTCACAATTCTAAACATTGATTTGAAAATTACATGGAGGTGCAATTTATCAAAAATAATCAATCATATTGCCTAAGTTGCTGCTAAATTCAGTTAATGTAAAACATTTGAAATGGTATACATTTTGGCAGAACAAAATCTACACTGACTTAATGGACCTTACAGAAGAATATTTGGCATTCAATAAAAATATTATTATTCAATACCAATTTATATCAAAATATCAAATTGCTTCAATCAAGCTTAAATTTTATGGAAGAGTTACATGTTGATTTAGGAGATTGTAAATACACAACTTCATATGAGTCATATGTTGATTTAGGAGATTGTAAATACAAGACTTCATATGAGTCAGGGTCTTGCATGGCAATGTTTTCCATTGAGTGCAATCCATTTGAGACATCAAAAACAATTCTGTTAGAGATGAGTTATGGTTTTCCAATCAAAAAAGTTTAAACTTTTAAAATATCATAAACAAGGATATAGCACTAGAACCATCAAGAGACAATTCTGAGAAGTTATGACAAAAGTTTCATAAATGCGATCAACACCAGTCCACAGATTTAATATAAATTCACAAAATCATAACTCAAAGCAAATGCATTAACAGCAGAAGTCATTGAGATAATTGCCTAAATATTGTGGCATTTTAGCATCAACTGTCTTTGCCTACACTTTGAAGAAACAACCACCTTTCAAGACTGTTACATCAACATATTGAAACTAAAATACTTGGGTTGTTGCAAATATGGGCACATAGTGAAAAGTATGCATCAAGACATTTGTAAACAATGAGGACAATTCAAAATGCATATGATGTTTACTATATCTTTGATATATACCAGATCCAATGCTTAGCTGCAAAAAACAATGAACATTATTTTTCTGTTAACAACACTGAGAGTAACCCAATAAGATTGAAAGTGAACACTCACTAAGATCCACTTTTTGTAATGGAATTGTGTACTAAGTAAAAATTCATTTTCAGTCATTCTGACATTTAGTGCAATCAATCAAGAAAACCATCAAGTATACCAGTTTCATTGAGCAAAGTCACTTTCAAAATATAGAGAAGAAACCAGGTAAGATCAACAACTGACAAAAGTCTCAAAGAGCTTCAATAATGCTATGATTCTGAAACCGACATAATGTTGTTTTTTGGGGGTGAATATATTGCATGTTCGTAAGTGCTACAATCTCTAATTATTCAATAACTCCATGTAATTTGAATATCAAAAATCAAACAAATATGCAGAATCAGATGGAGCAGATGAAGCAGACTCCAAAATCTCCATCAACATGCGGAAAAACCATAACTATTTGATATATTTCAAAGTTTAGACGGCAGTGCTGCCACTTATCATGTGTTTTTAGAGAGAATGCATCACATACTCCATGTAATTTGAATATCAAAAATCAAACAAATATGCAGAATCAGATGGAGCAGATGAAGCAGACTCCAAAACCTCCATCAATATGCGGAAAAACCATAACTATTTGATATATTTCAAAGTTTAGACGGCAGTGCTGCCACCTATCATGTGTTTTTAGAGAGAATGCATCACATATAAAGAATTTATCACATTAGCTGTATGTATTTATCAATTAATCAAAATCGATCTAATCCTCCAAAAAATAGATAATAGTCACACAGAAATAAAATGAGCCCCAATAAATTTAAGCCAGCATTACCAGTTATCAAATAATCAGAATGAAGAATCAAGGTATGACAAATATATAAATGTATTTAGATGTTTATCTTATAATTTATATGTAATGCATTATTTTTTGTGTATATTTCTTTTAGGATTTCTTTTTTGCTCTAATATTAGAATCGTCATTCAATTGTAAAATCTACAAATTATTAACGTTAATGATATGAAACTCAATTACAAATAGTCTATGAAATGACCAAAGACTAAAACTATTTACTGCATAAAACAAAAAAGAAAGCTGTTGAACATATGTGTATAATCCAAGAGAAATCTTTTTAAAGAAATTTGAACCACTGTCTAATTTTAATTAAAATTATTAGTTGATATAATATCTTGGTACAAATAACATTTTTTTCTGTCAAAGCAAACATATATATTTTTTAATTATACTTAATTATTAATAATATATTAAAAAATTGTAAAAGTAATACTTTATTTAAGATTATAAAAATATAGAATAAATAAAATTGTAATTTTTTTATTAACTAATAAAGAGATATATATTATGACGTCATAGCCATTTTCTTAGCTCAAAAGAAAGCTGCAATTTTATTGAGCTCTCTTAAAGCTTGTAAGATGTGTTTCTTCTATTGTTTTGTTCTGTATGCGGGTATTCTGATGCTTGTTTGGTTTGCCAGTTTCCGTTTTTACCCTCGATTCCGGAGAACATCATTTGCAAAAGGTAGATATCTTTGCTGGACCCTCCGCTTGAGAGCATTGTACTCCTTAAGCAAACAGCATTTTGCAAAGAGTTATGAAGAGCATAATATTATTCATTATGATATTAATACCAATTAAGAAAAAATCAGTTTATAAGTCAGCTGTATTTATATCAATATGGCGACTAAAGAAATTTGGTTTTATCACAAAAGAGAGACTTTTGTATTACTTATCCTGATCTGAATCACTTTTCCCAATATTGACACTAAAGGATTTAATTAATCCTATACCTAATTTGTAGACTTAAATATCAGAATTTGGATACTTTTACAGTATTAAGACACTTATTTTCACGATGGATTTGAATGGTAGACAGAATGTGTACCATCATCACATAACCAAGCACAAGATGGTTTTAGAAGCACTATTGGAGGTTTTCTACTTTTTATACTGACTAATGAAGCAATCACTAAAATTTGCTTTTTCTGGAATCCTTAAGCTTCGAACCTTAGTGATTAAAAGCACTTTCTTTGAGCAGTGCATAGATTTGGCTTAGATTCCTGATAACCCAGAATATTTATAAATCTTCCCTTAAAAAAGAAAATCCATTAGATTTTCCTGCAGCAACAACCATTTAATATTTTGTATTAAAAGAAGTTGTCTAATCTAAACCGAATAGCCACAAATTTATTCAACATTCA
Organism: Epiperipatus broadwayi; assembly: GCA_028023455.1. NCBI lineage: Eukaryota > Metazoa > Onychophora > Udeonychophora > Euonychophora > Peripatidae > Epiperipatus > Epiperipatus broadwayi. The sequence goes on from JAQFVV010012424.1 coordinate 8,089,152, forward strand.
TTGATACTGGTTGGATTTGCAAATCATTCATCTTGTTATTGTAAGAAGTCAAAACCCTATTGAGAGAATTTATTTTACATCATTAGTAGGACTTCACTTCTAAATAGTATAATATTTTAAATAGTTGTTTTAAGTTTTGAAATCTATTATTGTTTTATTTATTAAAAAATGTGTTTATACTTACATTGTACTATTATTGTTTTTTATTTAATAAATTTTTTTAATTTTAATTCATGTATTGTGTGTATTTACAATTTATAACTGATTTTACACTCTTTTGAACCTATTTATAAACTTAACATATCTCTCACACACAAGCTACCATGCACCCATACAAAGAATGTGCTATTTTAATTAACAAAGTAATATGTCTCATACTTGAAAATAAATGTTTACTTTGTTGCATTGCAATCATAAAACTTTTTTCAGTAGTCCACAAATCTATCCAACCACTTATTATTAGTATTGTTTTTTATACTATTTCTAAACATGAGTACCCTCATGCTTACATTTGTGAAAGCTGAAAAAAAAATTTTTTTTACATTTTAGTACATTTATGTATGTAAAAGCTTTTAAAAATATTTTTATATATATTTATTTCAGTTATAGTTTATTATTTTTATAGATTTAAAAAAACAATTTTATAATATTCTGATCAATTGTGGCAATAAGTTTTATTCTTTTTTATATGTCATAGCATAGGCCAGAAGATATTCTTTTCTTTTAACGTATACTCTTTTTCAGATGTGTTTATTCATAAATTTCAAGAATGTAAAGTGAAGTGAAAGTTTTAAATATATTTAAAAAACATAAACGCATGGAAATAGAATATTGAAATTGGATTAATGACTGAAAAACACACACACATATATACATTTTTAATTCATTTAAAATTTACATTTCAGCTATGGATAATCTCTAGCCTAATAAATTTAATAATAATCTTTAATATATTTATCTGAAATAAACAATGTCAAAGTTGTGAGGGCAGAAAGTTTGACACTCAAAAATCAAAATATAGTAATTATTTTTATCCATATATATATAAGCGGCATTACCAAAATAGATAAGACAATTCATTTTTTTCCTCCAAACAATAATTTAATTTTTGTCAAAACGACACATATTTAACATTAGTATATATTTAAAGAATGAATTCCATCTGTACATCATATCTTTTGCAATAATGCAATTTGATTTATTAAATTAATTTTTTTTACTTTAATTTATATTCTACTTTTATAAACGACTTCCGGTGCAAATTTTCTTTGAAAAGTGCCTTTTTGACATTAATTAGCAATGCTTCCAAGAGCATATCTCTTCACCCTATCTCAGAGCCACCTACTGTAAGTTTGAGTAATAAATAATCATTAAGTATGAGATGTTCTTTCTTTGTTCAACCCTACACATCATTGGGGGGGGGGGGTATAAAAATTATTTTGATATATTCACTGAAAGTGATTAATTATTGGTATTTAGTAATAATAATAGCCAACCTTGCCTGCCATTAGGAAAAGAAATTGGCATAGGTGTAAATAATAAAAATATTAAAACTAATAAAACACTTGATCCTAGCTTATATATTTTTAAGAATGTGATGTGATGTATTATGGCTTCTCCTTAAACGAAGTCAAGAATATCTCGGCAATTATGCCCAGATAAACCTGTTATTCACTTTATTTTTCATTCCCCACTCTAAATTTTCCCATATTCTGCTCCATCCCATTTCCACAACATAATCTTTGTCAACTCTATAACCTTTATATCTAAATCCCCTTTATCTTTTCCCAAACCCAGCATAAAAACCAATAAATCACTTTCTGTATAATCACTTTTTTCATATTTATTCTTTCATAACTTCATTATATGTACCCTTTCTGTTTTCAAGCATTTACATTCAATTAACAAATAAAATTAAATTAAATAAAATTAAAATTAAGAAATATATTCCTTCTACACTTCTGCCACCTAGTGTAAGCTTGAGTAATCAATAGTTGTCTGATGGTAGTACTTAATAAATCACTACTTTTTTCATAGTAGATCTGAAACAATGAAATAAATGCACACTAAATGTATTGTGTAATCTGGAGTCAGATGTCTGTTTACCAGTTTTACGACAATCCTGGCCAAGAAATATAAGTGACTTTAATTAAAAAAATTAAGGACCCTAAAATATATATTATATCTTGAACTGGTGTTACATCTATTTAACTATGTAAGAAAATTCAAAAGTTTAAGATGTTTTTAAATTTCAGGACAGTAACCTGATAATAAAAAAAAAAAGAAAGGTGACAGCTGGAGGAAAGGTATATTATATCCCCCCAAAAATCTAGATGCAGTAGATCCAGATTCAGAACTTCTTACTGATAAAATCTATAAGCTAGAAACTGGTCTGAAGACATGAATAGAGCTCTGAATAGGGATTATGAAAAAAAATTGAATGGTTTTATAAGTTTGAGTGCTAGAAGCATCAGAACGGGAATCAATTCAAAAATCTTAGATTCAGTATCCCATACTTGAATCTTTCACTAAACTATGGTGGACAATAACTTAATATGGCAGTACTTAATAAATAATGTTTCATTAAGCACCACCATGTGGTGCCTATTATTACTCAGACTGTCACTAGATGGCAGAGCTGGAATAAAAAAATAGACTTCTAATTTATAAAAATGCTCTGCAACAGCTGCATTTAATTATTTGTTAAAAAGTTAAATGAGCATTTGTTTATATATATTTTATAAAATATAAAAAAGAATAACTTTAAATGTATTTAATATATCAAACATGAAAAAGTTTTTATATCAATTAGCTAATAAATAAATGGTTGTTCAAAAACACCTGCCATTTTGTTTTTTATGGTTTCTAAAGATTATTTTGTTAAAATTGTAGGAATTATTACAGTAATAATTTTTAAGTTGAGACACACTAACTAAGAGGAAGCTGTTAAGTCAAAAAAGATATGAATAAAAGGATATAATCCTTAGACCATAAAGACAAAAAAATTATAAACTGAAAAAAGAGATTTTGATAAATGATGTTTTATATATTATATTCAATAGCTCTTATAATATAATATATGAAAATAAAAAAAACACATTAGAATATACTAGTTTTACTCGTGCAACAAATATAGAAAACCAACTGAATGCCAAAATATTGCTTAAACATTATATTGTTCAAATCTATAGATGACATTAGGTTATTGTTACATGTAATTAAGATATTGTTACAATGATGACCAGATGTTTAATTGCAATAACACTTAAGATTTATTGTATAAAGAGTTTAAGAAAATTAAAATAAATATCAGGTATTTAAAATAGATGGATAGATGGGTGGATATATAGATGGATAGATAGAGAGATGTGAATAGATTGAGATATAGATAGATAGACAGACAGAGAGACAAGCAGATAGCAATATAGATAGGTAGGTAGGTAGATAGACAAGCAGACAGAAAGATAGATGGATACATAGAGTATTCTATATATAAATATGAACAAAATACTCTTCATTTGGAGAAAGGCTAGTATGTAGGTAGTTTTGGTCAATATTATAGCTATAGGATAAAATAATTGTCAAAACATTGGGAAATAATTTATATGGATACATAAATACAATACTGAACAAGATTATTTACACAACATCATTTTTAGCAGAATTATTTTTTGTACATTTATAGACGTGGAAAATCCACAACAACATTTGTTATCTATTATCCATAAATATATTTATGCCAATATATATATATATGTACGCGTAGTAATGCTCTATTATATATTAGACTATTTCCATTATCTAATATTAAGTATTGAATGTCTTTAGAAAAATTTAACTTTATTTAAATATTCCAATTACATTCAACTATTAGTAATAGAACAAAGGTAATTGAAATATTTAAATAAAGTTAATTTTTTCTAAAACCATTCAATACTTAATATTATTAAATGATGGAAATAGTTCAATATATAAATACAACTGAAATACCGTCATCATAAACCTTCAGAAAAACACAATGTAATAATGATAATGCTATTTATTTACATCCTTTATATAAATTTTTCCAATGTTTCAAGAAGCAATGTTTGATGGAAAAGGATAAGTAATTTTTTGTTTGATATGTTTCGATCAATCAAACCTGACTTCACCAATAGTTTAGAAAGTCAATTGAGATTCCAGTGAACATAGCTGCCAATCTCTGTTATGTACAAAAAAAGTTCGACATAAGTTTAAAGTTTGAAGACAAATTTTAATACATATCAATTAAAACCTTCTTTGTATCACCTTAATGTTATTAAACAAGGCAGAACCTTTAAATAAACTAATTTAAAGTAATGTTTTCCTGAAGGTTTGTGATGATGGTATTTTAGTTGTATTTATATATTGGACTATTTCCATCATCTAGTATTGAGTATTTAATGCCTTTAGAAAAATTTAACTTTACTTAAATTTTCAAAATACATTCAATTGTTACTAATACTACACAGGTTAGTATGTAGCAACATTTTTGGGAGGATGGCTCAGTTGGTTAGAGTGTTATTTTAAAATTCAATATTCAAAAATCTAAGGGTCTAGGTTCAATGCCCATGCTAGTACTGTCACTGATCAGGCCAGGAACACCTGAAAAAGAAAAGAATACCTCTTGAAATATTGTGCATATACTAACCTGTGTGCTATTATTAACAGTTGAATGTACTTTGAAAGTTTAAATAAAGTTAAATTTTTCTAAAGACATTCAGTACTCAATACCATATGATGAAAATAGTCCATTATATGAATACAACTAATTTAAAGCAATTATGCTTTTTAAGTGAACATTTAAATATGTAATAAATCTATTATATACCATATAAGTATGTATAATGTGAATATTATAGCAATGAATCAATGAGCTTTTTGCTAGGCATGTTTCTGTCATTCACACCTACATTATCAGTAGCTCAGAAAATGTATGACAGAAATATAATTGTGGCAAAAAGTTAGTTGATTTTTTTATTGTATGTTGCCACTTGAAACATCAGAAAATTTCTAGAGCATATAAATAAATAATGTTAGCATCCTGATTATTATATAAAAGTAAAAGTTCATTTAATTGTTATTTAATAACTCAACAAATACTGCACCAATCTTGATGAATCTTTCACAATTTTCTTTCTTTTTTTTGTAGAAAATTAAAAACATTAGTAATTTGCAATGTAAAAATGTGTTGAAATCATAACCATTTTTGAATGACTTCATAAAACACAAAAACAGGGCAGCACTGAATAAAGGATTAGACATTGAAAACTTTTTAAAATAGATACAAAGTATGTTGTGGTCCATGTATTGAAATATATGCTACAAAATTGAGAGAATTACAGTTTTTAGTAAAGTGAGGTAAAATTTGATTTTATAAATATATTTTAAATTAATTAAATTCTATGTGTACCAAGTATTTAATGAAAATGGAGCATAAACAAAATACCACAATGTTAAAATTTCATAGCCATTTAAAAAAATAGTTTATCATGTGAGAAATATATTTAAACTAAAATCCTAAAAGGTGATCAAATTCAATACCAAAACTGATCTTAAAATGTTATATTTTTTGCGATACTGCTATTAATAACTCAATTATTATTATTTCATGTAAATAACGTGCAAATATATGAGAAAATATCCCAGTGCATATCATTAGCCAAAAATTTAAATAGAAAATATTCAAATCACCTTTCTAACTGTTATGTCAATTCAGCAACACCTTCTATGAATAAATATAAAATCTGAGCTTCAGACATTTATGTTTAGAAGGGTGGTTTGGACATTTTGTAAATATATAAGCTATGGGAATAGCTGCATATTGCATTGTACTTCTTTATTCTACTATTGTGAGCAAAATCATGAATTTGCTATTTAGTTAAATATTTCTGATTATTTTTACACAATAATTCTTTAATAATTATTTAAAACAAAAATATACATGTATATACTTTGATTTTATCTTTATAAAAATAAGTTTATACATTTGACCATATGTTAACAATGAAAGTTACAGCATAAAGTGTACGCCTATATGACATTGATCATACAATGTTAGAATCTTTTGAGATATTCTAAAAATGGTATCTATTTTAAGATATTAAAACAAAATTTGATAGATTTATCAGATGTTTATATTTATTGTTTATTTTTTACAAATAAATTTAAAATAAGAAAGATTTTGTTCATTTTCTGAACTCTGTTTTTCTTCACATCGCTGAATGATGTTTTACAGCTTTTAACCTTATTACAATTCATTTTTCCAATATTTGTAAAGTTCAAATATGACTTTTTAAAATGTTTTGCATTTGTAAAATTAAATTAAAAAGAAATCAAGTACAATTTATTGAATTTTTGTATAAAATAAATATTTTATACAGAAATGAAAGGTTAAGCATTTACCAAAACTGCAACCAAGTTTAACAATAGAAAATGTCACCATTTGTAAGGATTAAAAAAAAGTAATACAACTAATAAGTAAATGTAATTAAATATTTGAAATGATTTCCTTTTTTTAGAATTACAATTATACAAACATATTATTTATTTATTATATAAATAAAATATTTAATACTGAGATTAACATAAAGAAGTATAATTATTTATTTGTTGATCTTACCATACTTAATCAGAATATATTTTCTTAAATATTGTATTAAATCTACACACACACATCATAAATGTCACAATACTATATGTATATAACTTTATAGATTAACAATTAATATTTCAGTAATTTTATTAGTAGCTGAAATGAGCAATAGATATAATAAATCAATTTTCTATTTAACTTAATATTTTTTACAATTTTCTATAAGCTCACTTCATTAAATTGATAGTCTTTATATTTTCTTTTCAAAGAATATAAAAAGAATGTAGCCAAAAGAACATAAGGGTTATGAAAACCTATATATTTAATTCATAATCATACTAATTCTTAGTAACAACCAATAAATAGTTAAACAAAAACTAATTTTTTTTTTTTACTTTCTTAATCTAATGTTCAGATTTCTTAATCTTTAACTACTTCACAGAAAATGTCTTTTGTATATGGGAATTAAAGGGTTATGTGCACCCATATTAAATTATTTATTTATAAATTTCCAATTAATTTATAATCTTGTAAAGAATAAATAATAAAATTAATCTTCTTTTCTTAGATCAACAGATGGTGTAAAAATAATTTATTACAAAAATATTTTTTTTCTTCCTTAAAATATAACAAAAGAAATATTTCAAAATAGCCAAAGAATAAACAAGTGCGATTGGATAATTTTTAAATATCATTCTAAAGTGCAAAAGGTTCTAGTAAACTATTCACTGTACAGCCTGTGTTGGCGCTGTTACTGTGTAAAAATACAGAATTATACCGCTTTAGTGGCCCAACCTATGGCTAATATACGAGTAATCATTAATATACGAGTAGATCGTATGTAGTGGTTATAATGCGAGGCCAATTCTTCTGCATATCAATAAAACTATGTCTACTAACAATACTATGATCGTATAGTTTGCCGTTGATTTTGTTGCGGGTTGAAATCCTATGCATATTGACAAAATTTGTATTGTCGCTAGAATTTAAGATGAGAGTGTGAGCATTGTCATCTTTTTCAAGTGTTTATTTGTTAATGTTTATGATTTTCTGTATTTTCCAACTGAAAGATTTTTGCGTACTAGTAATTTTCAGTGTATTATTGATATTTGTCAAAATTTGTTTTTTTTTTTGGCTAATTTTGGCTTTTTTGGGGGTCAAAAAAGACAAAATAAAATTTCTCAAGCTCTGTGGCAGATGATTGGAGTTGTTTGTGGAAAAACTACCATTTCTGTCGTGACTCGGACGAGAGTTGAAAAAGAAGAACAAAATGTCTACCACATTATTATATTTGTGAGACGTCCAAAACAGAGAAAATGAGGCGGTTGCATTTTTGCAAGCCCAAAACATCCTGCCATTCATTACAATTGATTTAGTTCAGTCATATGTGGTTAATAAATTTATTTTCTGGAAAGAATTTGTGTTTTGTTTGCGATTATTTTTATCTGTAAATCATGTAATTAACACCCAGAATGACAGTGTTGAAAAGGGGTGGCATAGTTTGTTGGACATCTCTAGATTGATTTTTTTAAAAAAAAAAAAAACTTCTTCTTTTGACATACCTATTCGTTCCGTTTAGAAGCAAAAAGAGGTTTTTTTTTGTTGCGGTTGTTGTTTAAATCAATAAACAGCACGTTAAGTAGATTTTAAAAATGAACCTGAGCTAATTTTTGTTGTTAAAAAAGAATAAAAATACCGGATGTTTTTTTTGTTATGAAAACAAAAAATCTTTAACAAACTTGTACGACTCTTAAAAAAGATAAATAAATAAATCCTACAGAATGTAACAAAATCGGTTAACATACATATTTTTTGTGTTAAAATAACAATACTGCGATTGACTTTTTGGTTTTTGTTTTTGACGTTTTATTTGTTATTCTTAAAAAAAGCAAAAAAAAAAATCAAAACCCGCCGCCAAAAAACAACAACCCATATTTATAAATATAAGAGAAAAAAGAAGTCCCGTTTTATTTATTAGTATTAAAAAACAAAAAAATCAAAACCCCGTTTTATTTGTTATTATTAAAAAAACAAAAAAATCAAAACACGCTGCCCCCAAAAAAACCCTGTATTTATAAATGTAAGATAAAATACTAAACAATTGTTTTCATTTATAAGCAAATACAGACATCTGAGGCAGAGTTTGTCAGACAGGTTTGAATTTTTTGTTGCTAAATCAATCAACAGCAACACCCCACATTTTTAACATAATTCAAAAAGAAAGTGACAATTCTAATTTTAAATAACAACAACAAAAAAAAAGAAAGTCATATGTAAAGCAAATTGTGTATATTTGAGATATTCCAAAAAAAAAAGTTAAAACTGTCCCTTATACTTTGAAATGTATCGAATCCAAAAAAAAAAAAAGACGTCTGTAAAAAAGAAACAGTAGATTTAGAATGCCCCCCGAGATCCAAAAAAAAGGTCAAACTGTCCATTATAGTTTTAAATTTATTAAATGAAAACCAAAAAAAAAATAATAATTATGTCCAAAACAAACAACAACAATATATTAAAAAGAAAAAAAAAAGAAAACAGCCGTATGTCAAAATACGATCTATTAGATAAAAAAAAAAATCCAGCAGCCCGGTAATGTTATATCGCTCTGTTTTTAACTAGAAACAGCGCCACCAAAGGATGCACAGTTAATAGTTTACTAGAACCATGCAAAATATAAAATGTGCTAACATGCACAAGCACACAAAGTTGAAGACAAATAAAGAAATGTATAAATATATATTTTATTTTAATACATATATTTACTTAAGTGGCTAAGTGCTTTCAAGGGTCAGAGCCCTCATTTTCATAGCCACTTTGTAAATAGATAAGAAATTGATTAGGAATGATGTAAATTTATGCAAATGTGATAGTTATGTATTCCATTTCCTGGATATTTTTTAGCAAGAGTCTTTTCTATTTATGGTGTGGCTATCTCTAGCGATAAAGTAAGCCTCTTTTATCTTCCTTTTGAGATTGTGTCACTCTCTGCAAACCACCACTGGATCTCTAGGTTGGCAATTGGGACCAGCTGATGTGCGGTGCTGTGCAAAAACTGAACAATAAGAAGTGTCCACCAGTGCTTTATTATAGGAGTAGGTGTGTTGGGATAGCCTAGTGGACAGAGAGACCCTGGTCTCACCATAACATGATGATTTACAATATTTTTCAGTGCAGGCAATATTATAGCCCACCTGAGGTGTCAGAAAGGGTGGTAGGCTGTTTTTAGTGTTATTGATTAGTTTGTTGAAATTGGGAGGTGTGTGGAAGCATAAATGATATTTATTATTAAATATATTGTAAAAACTTTTATGCACATTAGGCAGATAAGGGAATAGAAGTCTTTGCTTGTCTGTGTTAGGAGCCAGATTATTGATTTTAGAGCAAAATTGTTTTATTTTCTTGTCAATTAAATTCTGATTAAAACCAACTTTTATTAGGTCATTCCTGTATGATGTTATATTAGCTTTTTTATCTGCCTCAAATTTACAAAGGTGCATATTTCTATACAAAAATGAAGTTAATCCAGAGAGTTTGTGGTTAGTTGGTGAATTGGAGAAGGGATGGGAGTATCCTCTAACTTCAAGGGGTTTGATGAGCATCTTATAATTAAGATGTGTGTGCTCTCGCTGAATGTGTATGTCTAGGTATTTAACTTGTTTATGGCTGCTTTCATTCTCTAAGTTGAATGTAAGTCCTGTGGCATTTTGGAATTCAGTTTTAATTTGTAGAATAATTAGAGTGGGGGCAGCTATGAAGAGATCATCAACATATCTAGTGCAGATGGACAGTAAGTTAGAAAAGACTCTTGCTACAAAATATCCAGGAAATGGAATATGTAACTATTGCATTTGCATAAATTTACATCGCTCCTAATCAATTTCTTATCTTTTTACAAAATGGCTATGAATATGAGGGCTCTGACCCTTGAAAGCACTTAGCCACTTAATTAAATATACGTATTAAAATAATATATATATACATTTCTTTATTTATCTTCAGCTTTGTGTACTTGTGCATGTTAGCACATTTTATATTTTGCACTCTAGAACAATTAGCCATGAAGTTTAAACTGTTTGCTCATTTAAATATCATTCTAAAAAATAAGGAAAACTAATTTCATCTTTTTTTGTTCAACAGATGATGTAAAAACAATGTATAAAAAAAAATTACTTTTTTAATCAAACATTCTTCCTACTTTAAAATACAATAAAAGAATCAGGTTTCAAATATTGCATATCTAATTACCTGAAAAATGAGTTGTGATTGGCAAATTTATTAATATGTTCTATAAAGTACATTTCTCTTTTTTTTTGTCAAAACAGGAAAATATGTTTAAAAAGAATTGGTGGTCGAGAGGTCAGTGATGGCTGCTTTACAAGCAGTTGTCCCAGGTTAGCAGGTTCACTTCCCAGTGGATGCTATGACACATGAAAAAAAAAGAATTATTCTGAAGGAAAATGAAAACTTTGAAGAAATATTTTACTTTTAAAATATGCTAAGCCATTCTACTTTGCTAATAGCACTAATAATAATTAAGTTGCAATTCTAATTAAAAGAAGACCCAAAGGAATTTTTATTTACTGGGAAAAAAAAATTCTAAAATTATCATCCTAGTGAAAAAATGCCTGGGAAATTTTCACATATGTTAGAGCAAGTATTTTTTTAAAAAACAAATTTATTAAAAAGAAAGCTATATATAAACAACATACACATACTGAAGTGGTCAATTTTAGCTTAAGATTGAGCATCATGTTTCCACCTACTAATCTATATTCAAACCCTAATCCCATCCCATTCCTTTTGTCATGTGTGTAATAATTTTGTGTATATATTTGAGATGCATGCCTAAGTTATAAAATTTTAACGTTTCAATAACATTTTAAAAATTATTATTAATTCTTTTCTATTAATTATTAGTTCTTTTTTATTAAAGTACATAGGTACAGCTCAAATATATATATATATAAGAGCAAAATACTAACAAAATATTGATTTTTTTGTAAATATTTTATTATACGTCATTTTTAAACTTTTTCTTTTTAAAGTACTTTTTTTTTTATTAAAATGTATATTTTATAAAATCCAATATGGAAGATGCTACAGTTAACTATCTAAAAATAATTAAAGGGTTGGAAGCACTATTGTTTTAATCTGGGGAAGGTATTTTTAATTACTTTTTACTTAAAATAAAATGAGATTAAGATTAAAGATTTTCTTTTGTTATTCTCAAATCTATTTCTAATCTGGAAATAGATTTGAATTTATTTTTGGATGTTATCTTACTGTTGCATCTTCAAAAACAATCAATAAAAAAAAAGTAAGAATTTTAAGATCAGAGATTAGATTGTGAGCTAAAACTAAGTAATTAAAAGTATTCCAGAAATACCTGGGCAGGGTATAAAATGGCCAAATTTTAAATCAACAGATAGATGAGCTACTATTGTGAGAACTGTATTGTAAACATATTACACATCGCTTGAAACTTAAAAAAAGATGTAGTAGTAAGTCCACCACCCTTCTTGGCCCTATTGGGTCATCATCTTCCCTGGCCGTACCATTCTGCTGCCCAAGAGTGAAGTAAAAGCCTGACCTAAGAACTTTAGTATGCTAATGGAAGCTTGCCGTCACATAAGAACTGCCATGCACAAGCTGGATTTTTTAATATGGACTCTTAAAATGGTGCAAGGTAAATTATTTCAAACCACCACCATTGAAACTAAATCTAGCTTGTCTAATTAATCTCGAATTCTACTATCAAGATTTTTCATGTATTATTTAACTTTGCCTTTTTAATCAATATGTAAAATGTAATTTGCTCTTAAATGATTTCTATATATTTAATTTTCTCTCATGTGCTCTCATTTTCTTTAATTTTGGTGCGGTCATTTATTTATAGTTATTTATCACTTAATTTTATATGTCCATTTTAGTTATTATTAATATGCCAATTTCAAACAATCTGATGAGTTGAATTTCTAAAATCTTTTCTTCTTTTTAAGTAAGCCTTCATGAATTAAGTTTATTAACATTCCCTTAAAATATAATGTATTGTTAATTAATACACTCACCAGATTGTTTTACAAGCCAACATTTTATTTATGTTTTAGTATATAAAAATATATTTGTTTAACTCTGGATTTTCTACCCAGGGAGAATCCAGAACTCAAGCTAATTAATGCTCTAAAATCTTATTTATCTTATAAATGTTATTATTCAATTCTGGAAGGGTGATTTAATTATTTTCTATATATGACTGCTAGTTTTTATTTTATTGTTCCATACTTTTAAAATATCAAATACAGTACTTATATATTTCAGTTATTGTAAAATCAATGAAGGTGGGATTTATTTATTTTAAATAACAGAAAAGGGAAGGGGGTAATTCTTAATGTTTCTTTTACTAGAGAAATTCTTAATGTATATTTTATTTAGGGAAATATATATATATATTCTAGTGGCATAGCAAATTAATTATATAAATTATGGCATTAAACTAGGGTCATTCATTTTAAAGCAGTAAAATTTATTCAATGTCATTAGTGACATTCATCATTACTGTGTTACTGACATTTAGTTCATCTTCATGATTATATATGTGCTTCTTAATCTGGAAGTTACAACAAGTTCGAACCCATAGATTTCTTCTCATGCCTTGTCCTGAGGATAGTTAATCTTCTCAGGACCATTTATTTCATATAAAAAGACCTCTGGCAGTGATTCCCTAAGTCTGGCACACGCTATGCCTATCCACTTTCTTCGTATCTAGGCCTGCATGTCGGCAATGCTCCACGGCATGCCTATCCACTTTGTTCTTGTCCAGAAGCATGACCGTTTCCTCTTAGTTATTTTTGATTATTATGTCAGTACTGCTTAAACTTTATATTATTATTATTATTATTATTATTATTTCTTCTGCTTATGACCTAATTTTAGTGCTGTAATAATATTAAAATTGTGCTCTGCTCAAAATATATATAATTGCCAATTACTTCTAGTTTTATTAATTAATAGACAGGGTATGAGCACAGACTTTCACATGACCCACCACTCTCCACACTATCTCATAACACTGATACACCTGAACACACATATGTTGAAAAGATAAAATAATCACCAATATACGTATTTCATGCTAAATCAGCAATCATCAGTTGGTCCAGATTACCATCTCTACACATATATGCTACAAGTGCTCAGATATATATTAAGATAGCAAATTCTCCTACTTTAATGGACAGGCTTCAATCTACTCCACACTCCAACTCTTCAACCGTCCATCCAATTGAAAATCTGATGATGGAACGCTCAAAGGCCACCCTGAGGCCGAGATTATTGTCACACCCATGTTGACCTAAAGTCAATCTGACCCCTCATGTACAGGACATAATCCATTAAATACATATACAAGGGATAGGCAGACATCTCTAATATGTAATAGCTGAAATACATAGGCTTATATATACCTGCGTCTATATATGTAATAGACAGGGTATGAGCACAGACTTTCACATGACCCACCACTCTCCACACTATCTCATAACACTGATACACCTGAACACACATATGTTGAAAAGATAAAATAATCACCAATATACGTATTTCATGCTAAATCAGCAATCATCAGTTGGTCCAGATTACCATCTCTACACATATATGCTACAAGTGCTCAGATATATATTAAGATAGCAAATTCTCCTACTTTAATGGACAGGCTTCAATCTACTCCACACTCCAACTCTTCAACCGTCCATCCAATTGAAAATCTGATGATGGAACGCTCAAAGGCCACCCTGAGGCCGAGATTATTGTCACACCCATGTTGACCTAAAGTCAATCTGACCCCTCATGTACAGGACATAATCCATTAAATACATATACAAGGGATAGGCAGACATCTCTAATATGTAATAGCTGAAATACACAGGCTTATATATACCTGCGTCTATATATGTAATAGGCAGGGTATGAGCACAGACTTTCACATGACCCACCACTCTCCACACTATCTCATAACACTGATACACCTGAACACACATATGTTGAAAAGATAAAATAATCACCAATATACGTATTTCATGCTAAATCAGCAATCATCAGTTGGTCCAGATTACCATCTCTACACATATATGCTACAAGTGCTCAGATATATATTAAGATAGCAAATTCTCCTACTTTAATGGACAGGCTTCAATCTACTCCACACTCCAACTCTTTGGTGATTATTTTATCTTTTCAACATATGTGTGTTCAGGTGTATCAGTGTTATGAGATAGTGTGGAGAGTGGTGGGTCATGTGAAAGTCTGTGCTCATACCCTGTCTATTACATATATAGACGCAGGTATATATAAGCCTGTGTATTTCAGCTATTTATTAATTAAATTTATTTCAGTCTTATACAATCCCACCATCGTAACTTATTTCTGTATTTAAGAGTATCTATTTGCCTTGGGAAAATAGAGCATTCTTCTTACCAGCGCTAATTAAGAGAATTTTCATTAAATATTTTGTTATATATTCAAATGTCATTTTTAAATGTGTTTTACTTATTTTCACGGCCATAATGGCATGAAAATGGTTTATGTTATATCTGTAATGAATCTCAGAATGCTCCCCTAAATAATGTTAATCACCACATTTCAGAACCGTAATCCAAAGTGTTAATAGAAATTTTATGTAAACTCTTTCTAATAACTGATTGGAATCTTAATATTGGACCCACCAAAGATGTGTGCTTATTTATCATATATTATTTAGCTATTAAAGAGCATATAAGAAATAATAGCGTGAATGACACTATGTAATTATCTATCACTTGCTCATTCATGCACATACCAATGTTTGCAATTAATTTATAAATGTATAATAATTTGTCAGTATATTAAACTATATTTTATTGTCTAACTTATTTGAGTAGTTCGAATTCCTTTTCTCCACTTCCAAACATACAGCCATGCTTATATATATTTTAGTTTAGTCATAGTAATAGATGTCTCATTGTCTTCTCCGATTTGCTAGTGGGCCGGATTAAGAATTAATTCTCATGTGACATCACTATTATGTTATCCATTAGGTGTTTGATCTAGGTCTTAGAGAGTGGGTTCAAATCCAGGCTGGTCCCTGACCTAAGTCTCGGGCTTGATTGGGTTTGAAGTACAGTTTGTGAGTTCCAGCTCATGTTGAATGGATAAACATGTTTTGACCGGTACAATACATAAGTGGATGAAGAATTCCATTATTAAGAAAAAGATGAATTCCTATACAACTCAACTCACTACTAGATTTATTTAAAAAATAAAAACTTTCAATGCTAAAAGAATTCTCATTTGGGATTCCTAAAAAGAATAGAACAATTAAAATATAAATGAACTTCTCGGTGGAATATTTAAATAACCCTTGAATATTAACTACAGGAATAAAGCATTAAAATGAGCTTACAAGAATATATGTATTAATAACATCTATTTAGGCCAATGTACACTTTAAAAACATATAGACTAATTAAAGAAGGATCACCAAAAATTTTACATTTTAGCAGGGAAAAAGTTGAATATTTTTGTACATCATCTTGATGAATTAGCAATTTGATTTATAGTTATGATTATAAGTGTATTATTTCAAGAATAATAGAATGAATAAGAAATATTATTATTTTGGGGTTTTATATATATATTTTAAGCATGAGAAGATTGAAAATATAAGAGTTAGATATTAGAATATGCTGTGAAAGACTTCAATATTAAATGAATTAGTATCTCAAACAAATAACTCATGTGTGTGCGAGCTGTAAGTTTTTATACTTATATATTTTATTTCTGCTTAAAGTAATTTTTATGATTTTGATTATTATTGGCACTAATCTTGTTATTTAAAGTGTAAATGACATACTTATGTAAGCCCTATTTTTGGAAATTGTAGCCATG
Source organism: Epiperipatus broadwayi (assembly GCA_028023455.1). Classification (NCBI taxonomy): domain Eukaryota; kingdom Metazoa; phylum Onychophora; class Udeonychophora; order Euonychophora; family Peripatidae; genus Epiperipatus; species Epiperipatus broadwayi. Next base: position 8,105,686 of record JAQFVV010012424.1, read on the forward strand.
AAATTATTTTTATCATTCATAAATGTTGTTAAACAAGTCATTCAATTACTTATTAAAATTTTTCATTTGAAAATGGATTTAAGCTTAATTTTTCTTTCTAATGTACGTTTGTGCCATAAAAATGCTTTCTAAATTATTATTTTCCATATATCAAATGGCATCTAATTTTACATCCAAATTGTATCTCATTCATGACATTAGTGATATTGTATATTGATTGAGCACATCAAGGGCAAGATTATTACTCAGCGAAGGTACAGGATCATCATCATTCATGTATTTTTTCTTACTGATACCTGGACAAAAGTAACATAATGATTACTATTTATATTATACAATTAAATAATTTGTAAATAAAATTTAATCATATCAGACTATTAAGATGTATGTTTAAGCATTCATACCATTGATTGTATTTGGTTTTATTTATTAAGGAATGTAAACCTTTTTCAAGAAGAGTGAACATAATTTTCTGAAGGAGTTGTCCTTATATCCTCCTGATCAGCCACCAAAGGGGCATTCTATTTTTCCTTATTTTTTTTCCCACTGGTAGTTACATTTTACTACTTATTAATTCTAGAATTGTGAGAATCTATTAATGACTTGATATTTTATTTAATTATGAGTTTAATTTATCTATATGACTAGACTATTATATCTTATATACTTGGATACATTATTTTAGTGACTATGTGGCTGATGGTGAAGGAATTATATGATTTAATTTACACTATAAATAATGATTGATTCGGTGTTCATTTCATTATAATATACATTTAATCTTTGTAATTATATATTAGAATATTTCAGTCATTTAGAATTAATCTTTAAATATCTTTAGAAATATTCAAACTTTATTTAAATTTTTAATATTACATGATAACCATTTCCTATACTTACTTACTGAAGCTGTTACTAGCAACAGTAAACTCTCTATACAATAGTACTACCCAATGCAAGTCTTGGTAATCAATAGATGCAGAAAGGTTTGTGCATAAAAATCGCCATCTAGTGTCTATTCATCCAATATCTCCAGACTAGTTTCTAGCTTGTGGCTTTCATCAGTGAGAAGCTTTGGATCTGAAAACATTGCATCTAGATCTAAGAATCTAATGCAACCCTCTAGCAGCCATTTTTATCTATTTACTTAACTATTAAGCTAGGTTAGATGCTGAACTGGGTTCAGATCTATATGACTATACAGGAAAATAAGCTTGAATTGAAAACATTAATGTGTTTTCATCTTGAGCTCCTAGCTTTATACTTAACTATATAGGTAAAAGATTGGCTGCTGGAAGGTTACTCTACATTCTTAGAACTAGGTTCAGTGCTTTCATATCCAAAGCTCCTCACTGATAATAAATCACAAGGTAGAAACTAGTCTGGGAATATTGGATGAGTAGGCACCAAATGGGAATTTTATGCACAATCCTTTCTGCATCCATTGATTACTAAGACTTGCACTGAGTGGCACTACTATATGGAGAGTTTGCTACTGCTAATAATATTTAAACTTTTTAAATACATTGAACAATCAGGTTAGTATATAGCACAACATTTTGCCTGGCATTACTCAACTAACCTATGTGCTGGTATTTATAGTTAAATTAATTTTATAGTAGTTTAGATATTTCCTGTATAAAGATCATAATATTAACTCATTGTAAATCGCAAGACTTCATGAAGGTTAATTTGTAATGGAAATGGTGGACTTAAACAGTGAAGAGAATAACAGCTTCATGCTCCCAAATCAAGGTGTTTCAGATTGGCCTATTTAAGTGAAAAGTTAGGTTAAAGATAAGACGGCCACTCTTATCTTTATAAAAGTTGCTATTTGTGTTGGGGCTTGAGAGGTGCCTCTATAGACAAATAAAGATATTGTTTGACTATTTTAAACATTCAAGGTGCATATGATATAGGTTAAAGCCTGTCTCTAAAGTATTTTCATATACTTCATATGTGCTTAATAAATAATTATAACTTTACAGTAGTTTAGATATTTCTTGTATAAAGATCATAATATTAACTCATTGTAAATCACAGGATTTCATGAAGGTTAATTTGATAAAGGAAATGGTGGACTTAAACAATGAAGAGAATAACAGCTTCATGCTCCCAAATCAAGATGCTTCAGATTGGCCTATATAAGTGGAAAGTTAGGTTAAAGATAAGATGATCACTCTTATTTTTACAAAAGTCGCTATCTTGTGTCGAGGTTTGAGAAGTTCCTCTATTGGCAAATAAAGATACTGTTTGATTATTATAAACATTCAAGGTGCATATGATATAAGTTAAAACCTATCTCTAAAGTATTTAAAAAGTTTAAATAAAGTTTGAATTGAATTTTTCTATACACATTTAACTATTAATTATAGATGATGGAAATAATCCAATATAAAAATATAAATAAAATGTCATCATCACAAACATTCAGACAAATAATATGTCTTTGGTGTGAATATGTGATATAAGTATAACATTTTGATATGATTTGAACACAAAAAAGTGCAACCTGGGTTGAACTATTATCATAATTGTATTTTACCAACAACCATATTTTTTATGTGCACACTTAGTTAAAACTTTTGATGATTGATTAAAGTAATTAATATTATAATTTAGTTTCCGAATGTGTTCCATTACAGCAGATTATGTTAAAATTTTTAGAATGCAAAATCTGATAATTAATTAGTGAAATAATTACTTAACTTATGGGAATAGGCTTTGATTACTATATAGTTTGATTAGACCATCACAGACTAGTGAAGTAGTGATTTTAATGATGTGGTAGAATTGGACATGAGTATCTTATATTTTTCCAATCATCAAGAAGATAAATAGAATTTAACTAATTATGTCTTTGTTTTCTGTATATATGAAAACAATAAGAAACATATAAACTAGCTAAAAGAAATATAGTAGAATTTGGTGTGCATTACATTCAATGATTCAGGTACACTGTTTTCAGAAGACTTCTCACAGATGAAAGTTTTAAGCTAGAAATTAGTATGTGGATATTAAATGGGAAGGCATTAGATAGAGACTATAGGCACAACCTTACTAGAGCTTACACTGGATGCCATTGTATTTTTTATAGCTTGTATAAGCATAAACTAAACATGATCATGTAATATTTTAAAGAAAATATCTATATATATAAACTCAATTACTTCTGTCTACAAAGCTGTTTTTTTAACATTTCAATAAGATGACTGGTTTACTTCAGAAAATACAACAAATGACGTTTTTCTAAAATTAAACATTAAAAATTATTTTCATATTTGATAATGTAAACAATTCCTTAGGTTAATACTAATTCTTATTAAGCACGATGCCAGCATGTAATACTTATATACGGCTAAAACCTTAGTACATGCGCCTTGAAAAAAAAATTAAGCACTCAAGGCGCATGTACTAAGGTTTTAGCCTTATATAAGTATTAGGTTAATATTGTAAATTTTTGCATAAAGCTTAATCAATCTATTTCTGGTCTATTTTGATAAATATTTTCCTTATTTTCTTCCAAAAAAAAACAAAAAAAAATTTACCATTTTTTGAAATCACACTTCACAAAAACTTTTAAACAAATCTTTTTAAAGGAGATTTGAATCCAGATTTCCAAGCTCACTATACTAATCCACACTATCCGATGTAACCAATACACATGACCACATACATGTGAAAAAGATAAATGATCTTCAATATACATATTTCACGTTAAACCAGGACTCATCAGTTGGTCAGGATCATCATTTCCCACATATATATAATCAGTCCTAAGTTTATATGAAGTTAGCAAATCTATACATTTAATGTACAGGCTTTAACCCTATCCATCTTTAGCTATCCATATCACTGAAAATCTGATGGCGATCTTGACCAACTAATGAGTTCTGGTTTAACATGAAATACATGTATTGGAAATCATTTACGTGTGGCCGCGTGTATCGGTTATATTGGATAGAGTGGATGACTAAAGGGAACTTGAACATCTGGGTCCAAATCCACTTTAATTACATCTAGGTTAAATATATACTTTATACTTGTATTTCAATAAATCTTTTTAATAGGTAATTAATTCACTTTTATTTCTAAAATGGAAATATCTTAATTATTTTCTTTCAAAAAACTTTAATTATTTTTATCATCTAAATTTGAAAACAAATTATCTAATAATTAATTCAAAATAAATATAAGAATTAAAAAAATATATAGGTGCAATATATATATATAGTATTCGTCTGTGCAATAAATATATACAAAACACTATGCAATGGAATAAGCGCAGATTGTTATCTGAAAATAAAAATATAAAATGTCAATGACTCCCCAACAGTACATTTTTCTAGCAGTCCTAATTTATGAATAAAGTCTGCATTTAACATTACGACCAAAAGATAATCCCTTGATCTTATTGCAAAAATCTTATATATATTATTCCAATAAAAGAGGGTGAAATCTAAATTAGCAATGACCTTAAATTGCTCATACTTCACGTATATAAAGAAAGACTAATACACTAGTCATTTTAAACGTTACAATCTCCTAAACATAAATATATAAGAAATAGATATTGCTAGCTGAAAATTCAAATATAAAATGTCAATCACAACTCCATGCGATGTGATGTGATGCACTGTGACTTCTCCTTATATAGGGTCAGGAATCTCTCAGCCATTATGCCCAGAGAAACCTATTAGCCACTTTACCTTCCTTTTCCATTCACCGCGTTAAATTTTTCCATATTCTTCTCTATCTTGCTCCATTCCACTTTCTACAACATAATCTTTGTCAACTCTATAGACTTTATATCTAAATCCCCCTTATATATTCCCAAACCCAGCATAAAAAACAATAACCCACTTTCTATATAACCACTTTTAGTTTATATTTATTCTTCCACAACTTCATTATTTGTACCCTTTCTGTTTTCAGGCATTTTCATTCAATTAACAGATGCCTAATATTTTCTATGCCCCCCTTACCTAACTTGCAGACTAATTCACCTACATTTTTCCATTTATGTGTATATTCCTTTATTGCTAAAGATCCTGTTCGAGCCTTAAACAGTAAACTACTTTCCTTGCTATTATCATAAATTTGTTCACACTCAATATTCCGTTTACTTCTATATATATTTAAACTCTTTTTACTCTCCATACTAGTACTCCATCTCTCCAATTCCCTATTCTATCCTATTCCTTATCACTATAACACTCAAGAATTATCCTAACACAATCATCCCATATATGTTTGTTCAACAGCGCTACCTTGTGAATAAAGATAAAACCTGAATCATGTCAAAAAATTATTGTGCATTCATATTAAATTTGGAATTTAAGAAAAATATTTTACTGGATAACATATTAAATGTTAAATAATTATTATGGAAAAATAATCAAATATATATAATAGATTTCGGTCTGCATATATATATGCTGACATCTTTTACTCTATTATAATAATTCATTGGCTTAATATTGATATAGTATTTTATTTCTGACAAAGAATTTTCTTATCTTTATTTATTATTCACAAAGGTAACAATCGATCTTTTGGTTGTAAAAAGTCTTAAATGATTTATATCAGTCCTGGTATTACCGGAGTGTCAAAAAGATTGATAATGGCGCCACTTATATTAAATTTTCGGTAGTAAGATATAACTTGATTTACTTCTTTTATTATTGCCTTATGGATAACTACAATTATTAATCGTTAATACTTTATTTATTAAAAAATTTTCAATAATGGAATTTCTATTGTACTCCCAGCTATAGAATTTAAAACGTTTAGAAAAAAATATGCTGATACCGAAACTAAATTAATAATGAAGTAAAAACGTAAACTAGAAAATGGATAACGTATAAGACTCGTTATAATGGGTGCAGATTGGATAAATATCTGACTTTATCACAATAAATTCGGGGAACTTTTTTTTCTTTATTTGCCGATATTCGGAATACAGTATTCTCTATATAATATGATTATATGGGGTATATGAAAACAGACTTTCACATGACTCTCCACACTATCTCATAACACTGATACACTTTAACACATATATGTTGAAAAGATAAATAATCACCATTCATGCTAAACCAGCAATCATCAGTTGGTCCAGATTACCATCTCTACACATATATGCTATAAATGCTCAGATATATATTAAGATAGCCAATTCTCATACTTTAATGGACAGGCTTCAACATATATATGTTCAAGTGTATCAGTGTTATGAGATAGTGTGGAGAGTGATGGGTCATGTAAAAGTCTGTGCTCATATACCCTATATATATTACATATATAGACACAGGTATATAATAAGCCTGTGTGTTTCAGTTATAATATGATTATATATATCAAAACATTTGTTTTAACATTTTTAGATAGTCTGGAATATATAAGAACAGTTCTTTTTAGATATATATTTACTTCCGATTATGATCTGTCTTTTTTACTTTTTTTTTTTACCTACAGGTTATGACATTTCTAAAGTAAAACAGTGAAAATAAATAATTGAATGGTTTAATTGCTTTGCTTGGGGAGAGAGGGGATTCATAAGACGTTTCAATGCCAGAACTTGGACGAATAAGATCTTATTCTGTAGAGTGTGCTACTCTAGCTCTGCATTGAATCATATAAGGTTTTAGTATTCATCATCATCAATACTTATCGAGCCACTGTAGGATGAAGGTCATCTCTCCAAGTTCAATCCATCTCCGATCTTTAGCTCCTGCACACTTTCTTATTTCATCTATCCATCTCACATGTGGTCTCTTTCTGGATATTATAGATAAATAAATGTCTTTATTTCTTGGGAGTGTATAAGAAGTTCAAGCACCAAAGTGCCAGAAGTAAACTCAATCCAAAGACTTTACATTCCAGAATCTGATATTCCGCCATAACTCTAAATCACATATACCAAATAGTACATTCATTATTATGCATCATGTATCAATTACATCATCATTGACAGTTTCTTGTAAATGAGTAGGGCATGCATAAATAAAAGCATAAATAGTAAGATGCTCATTCTTATTGCATTGTCTATACTGTCAAAAAATAATGTAACATAATCGTAATTTAGAGCTCCAACGAGGGCTTTTAGATAGCTGAAACTTTCAGATGAATTGAATAAAAAACATTACGAAATGTTCAAAGAAGCAAATTTTTTTATAGATTTATTTTATAAATGCATATCCTGATCCACAAACTTCAGATACGGAGTGAAACAAGGAAGGAAACCTATAAAAGCTTCACACTCAATGTTTAACAAACTACATGAGTGTTGCATCTTTTCCTTCATTGCTTTTTCTATAGAGGTATATTAGAAAGTCTTTGTCCTGAAATGAATGAATTAAAAAGATATATATTGTCATTCTATTTTTTTCCAACCTATATAAAGGATTTCACTTCTTTCTCAGTCTGTGTAAAAGATCTCACTGACCCAATATTATCACCACTAATTCTCAGCTTCTATATTTACTTCTCAGACTTAACATAACTTCGATTCTAATGAAGAACTCACAAAAATTAATTATAATAGCAAATGAATTAAAACTAATAACTTTGTCAGATCTGAAATTTAAAATATCAGCCAGGAATATTTTCAAAAGACTAATTATGCACATTTGTTCTAATGAATTTTATAAGTCAAGGGAGTACTTATTTATACAAGCTGTTCTAAACTAATTATCTTGTAGTATAAATTGTTGTTAAGTCAGCATTTATAATGTAAATCACTAGGAAAAAAATTTGTTTAAAGTGCATATCTATCATTCTTATCAAGAATTGCATCAAAATAATCAAAATCTTTCTATAAATCAACATATTTATAATTTTCAGATCAATACCTATTATGAGCATGCACATGCACACATACAAATGTATTTGTGAAACAACCAAGTCTGAAACCATGATCGTGATCATTTATAAGCCAGATTCTCAAAGGACCATTTAAATTAATTTTCAAATAACAGTCCTTTCTCATGTCAATGGTAATCTATTTTCCAGATCTTTTTCAACTCAAAAACAGATTGCCATTGATATTAGAAAAAGACCTTATTTGCAAATTCATTTAAATGATTCTTGGGGAATTTGCTCCTGAAATTACCATAGCAACATTTTCAGACTTGATTGTTTCAAGAATAGGTTTATCTTATCAATGTTATATATTTGATCAACCATGATTTATTTATAGGCATGTTAAAATTGTTAGAATTGAAGTGCATTGTGAGAGATGAGAATACAGATTGCTTAAAAAAATTATTTAGTAAATAAATGCATAAAAAGATAAAGCAAAGGAAGTTAGTCTGCAGAAATTATGATATAGAAAGCCTACAGAAATTACTATTATAGAAAATTTTTACTGCAACACATCAGCATATTATTAATTAAAAGCTAATTAACAAAATGTCAATGAGTAATCTATAAATGCAATTAATTTAGAGATACTAAATAGATTAATTCTGACATTTGAATTAAAATCTAGAATGAAATCAGACTCCAGAGAACAATATAAAGTCTCCCAGTGATAAAAGAGATTATTTGCTTTATGAGAAAGCAGAGCATATGAAAGCACATTATCCAGAGGCACACAGATATGAAGGCAGTTGCAAACTTGAATTGGTTAACCAGACAAAACAAGAAAGATATGGAAAGCAGACCACTGTAATCCAGATAAAGACTTCATGATTCTGGATAAATTGCATGCACCTAATAAAATATCTGCTCATCCCAGTGAATTTTCACCACTGTAGATATCAATGTGGGTATGTAAATGATACAACCCACATTGATTTAATTACTATTGTATTTGTACCTATTCAACTCAAATTTTTTATCATACAATCTCTATAAAGTACTAAGAATAATCCTTTCAAATATGTCTCTATATGGTATTATTGAGTTACATATTAATTTTATAATTGAGTAATTTATCAGTTGTCTTACTTTATCTTCCCCCTTGACAAAAGAGTTTTAAACTTTGTGTATACTATTTTTGCTATACTTTTAAAGTTTTTGTATTTACAAAATGTGGCAAAGCTCTCTAATAAAGTGCAATAATAGAGTGACAAACTCTTGAGCTCAAGGTCTGCTACTTCCAGGATTTGAACTTAATATGAATCCCCAAATTACAAACCAGTTGATTATTTTTAATGTAACAAAGAATTGGAAATATATCATATCCCAATTTTGGCAAAGTTAAAAATACAAAGTGACCTCAACTTTGGCAAATTATTTTATGTAAATTGCTTACACAATCTCTTTAAAATAAGGTGAAAATCATATTAGAAAGGATCAAAATATATAATAATCTGCTAAATAATGTAAATGGTGGGTTTAATATAATATGTCTTGTAAATAATCTTATTCTCTCCATTCTTAACCAATACATGCACCATGTAGAACATAATTTATCTAGTTATCACCAAGATTTTATAGTTTTACAGCAACATAAAATATAACAGTGGGTTTCATATTTTTGTAGACTATCTTCAATGCTTTTCTTGCCTTTAAGAAATTTTGTATACCATTTGAAAATATTATTGTGATTTATGGCTTCACTATTATGCTTAGTTTGAATCATTTCAACCATATCAGCAGCAGTTATTACTCAATTTAAAACAAAATACAATGTTAGAGAACTGTTGTGCATCTCAGTGATTCTCAACCATATATTACTGAAGTTGCAAAATGGGCTTACAAGTGATATGTCAAATATAAACTATTTTTGAAAAATTATATTTAAATAATTTATTCAACTAAAAGACCAAAATAAATGTTTTTTATTTGCTTATCAATATTTTTATTTTAATGCTGATTTATATATATATATATATAAGATGATTGTATGGAGAAATTTTGATACCCTTTGGTTGATATGCAGATCCCTAAAGAAGGAGTGCGATTTGTTCATATCACTACACAATTTTAAAAATATTATATTACTCCTATTAAAGTTTACCTTATCAAATTTAAATTAAAATTATATTCACATGCCCTATTTATGCAAAAATGATGAAATTTTGGGACTACCTTTTTGAATTTTGGGGTTTACTTAAAAAACTTGAGACTGTTTGTTGTTGTTTTTTGTTTGTTCTTTTTGCACACCTATAACGTGTCTAAAGACCAAAAGCATTTTTAAACACACAATGATATAACACCTTTCAAATACCCTAAGATTTTTCTAAGCTCACTGCTATAGTGATAATTGGAAAAAAGTATAGCTAAAACTTAATAAAAAGAACACTATTATTTCATTGTACAAATATTTCTTCTATCAATTAAGGAAAAGAAAGTATTATTAAATAAAAAGGAAACTAGGAAAGTATAGACTGTACTTAGTGGCTTATTGTGGATCATATTTTGATTATCCAAACTGTGTGTCTTGATGATGGAGAAGCACAAATGCTATGTTAGCAACAAATCATTTGATATATATTTATATATGCGTGTGCGCTTATATGTGTATAAACTCATCTAATGTTATATTCCAGCTTTATTACTTAAACCAAACGCAAATTTGAATTATATAGCCAGAAAAAGATTGATATTTTTTCAGATGATGAATTCAAATTTTGATTTCATACAAAGAGCACTTGCTGAAATAATTCATGTCAGGCGATTTTGTATTTTCTACATTTGATTTTTAGTATAATCGTATCACAATGATTAGTATATATATAATTTTCAATACAAATGTTTAATAATAAATGCTGTTATAAAAATGGAACACATTCCCACTAAGTTTTGACAATACGATAATAAGAGAGAGGTTTCTTGTTATATTGTTGAACGCTTAATGGGAGTGCAGTTCATTTACTATAATAGTATTTACTGTTTAAACTTTTGTATTGAATATTATATATATATATTCACGCTGTGATTTTTAAAATATATATATATATATAACAATCGAAGTAAATTCAAAATAGTGATGTGATGCACTGGGGCTTCTCCTTTCTCAGAGTCCGGATTCTCTGAGCCACTATGTCCAGAGAAATTGTTAGCCATCTTACCTCAATTTCCCATCCTACATTTTCCCCATATTCTTCTCTATCCTGCTCCATCCCATTTCCACAACATTATCTTTGTCCACTCTATGACCTTTATATCTAAAACCCCCTTATCTTTGCCTAAATTCAGCATAAAAACCAAGAACCCATTTTCTGTATAATCACTTTGTTTATATTTATTCTCCCACAACTTCATTATTTGTATCCTTTTTTCTTGTAGGCATTTACATTTAATTAATAGATGCCTAATATTTTCTGTGTCTTCCTTACATAACTTGCAGACTAAATTACCCATACTTTTTCATTTATGTGTATATCCCCTTGTTGCTAACGATCCTGTTTGAGTCTTAAACAGTAAACTACTTTCCTTGCTATTATCATAAATTAACTCGACCCAATATTCTGTTTACCTCTATATATATTTAAACTCTTTTTACTCTCCATACTAGTTCTTCATCTCTCCAACTCTCTATTCTTTATTAATGCTTCTATTCTTCTATCCAATTCCTTGCCATTATAACACTCAACAATTCTCCTAACACAATCATCCCACCCTTTGTATAAGTATACTGATATAAAGTCTTTATCCAAATCTTCTGCATACCATACTATCTTTCTCACCCACCTTGTTGCCTGTTCTTTACTCATAACCTAATCAAATACTATTTTGTCTATTCTTTTATTACCCATAAATTTCAATCTACCAAACATTTTCATTTTGCTTATTGCATCTCTCATATAAAAACTTGACCATCACATTTCTCCGTGAATTGTTCTCCTTTGCTTTCTACACATCTGCATCTAATGCATATCTTCCTACTTCTCTTTCTACTGTTTCTAAGTAATTTAACATCCCTTCACTGGCACATAATGCATCATTACTATAAGTTAATCCTGCTACTGCCACTCCCATACAATTCTAGCTACATTATATTTATTAGATGAAAACACTGTTAATTTATTTTTCAGTCCCTTTCTTTTCTTTGCTTCATTTATCAATTTTTTCTCCCATTCATCCAAGCAATTTCTTAGATTACTTAAGTGCCAATATACATAATTGATCTGTTTCACTAGCAACTATAGTACAAACAAGTTGGTATTGTTAAAAAGAAGGCAGCCATTTTTTACTGCTCTGGCTTTTAAATATTAACTCAATTATTTATAGTAACAAAGAATGGAGTGTGCCCCTTTGACTATTACATATAATTACCAGTGTAACCATTTTTTATATTATTATTATAAATATATCCCTTGAAAACCATTTGTGGAAAATCTTCTGAACTACTTAAGATGATTTGTCCTATCGTATTCAAAATTCCCAGCATTCTTTCTGTTACAACATATTTACTTTGCAAGTTATACTTTTAGCAGGTGTTTTTTCATAACAATTTTTTTTCAATGAATATTTTAATTATTATTAGCCATACTTTATTGGTTACAAATTATTATATTTCACTTAAAATAGCTAGTCTTAAAATTTAATGACGTTCAAATATCACATGACCACCATTTCCTTTCCTTGTACAAGCTATTAAAAGAGTTACAATTCTCTTCATATGATAATATCATTTAGTGCAAGCTTTAGTTAAAAGATGTTGGTGATTATGGTTATAAAAAACATCACAAACCCCAAATCATATATAGATAATGAATTGGATTCTGATCTATATGACTATACAGACAAATTATCTTGGATATAAAACATTATTGTGTTTTATGTTTGTGCTCATTGCTTTATACTTGGCTAAATGGATACAAGGAGTTGCTGGAGGGATGCATCTGATCCAAATATTTGCATGCAGTGCTCCCAGATGGAAGCCTCCTCACTGATGACAACCATAAACTAGAAACTCTGGGGATATTGAATGAGTAGGCATTAGATAGGGATTTAAATGCTTAAACCTTCTGGCATTTATTCATTATTATAGCTTTCACTAGGTGGCACTACAATACGGAGAGAGTTGCTATTATAACATTTAAATATGTGTGATATGAAATTAATTGGCTTTTAGTTAAACTGAGTATAGCTTTTTATTCATAGGTAATATGCCAAGAGATCCTGTTCACCAAGTTAAACATTCTTTCCCTCAGAAACTATACTTTAATCATTAATAGAAATAATTGAAGATTAAGTCAAACAAATAAGTCATTTTGTATACTGCTTTACATGATGTTTTGTTTTTAATCAACTAAAATAAATTATTTTTTTATAAACCAGTTTTAAGAATAATCTAATACGTAACTTGCCTTTAATTACGGTTAACAGCTTGCGTTCAACAAGCTTAAGATATTTAAAATTATTTGCATATACATTAAAATGTGTTTAAGTCAGAAATTTTAGATTGTACAATTGGCATAGAACTCATTTCTTAGCTAACTCAAATTTTTAATTAAAAACTCAAGATGAAGAGAAACTGAAAAAAAAAAAAAAGAAAATTAATTTATAAGATTTGAAACAACTTCAAACGGTTTTTTTTTTTTTTAAGAATTACAACAATTTTTTTTTTATAAAAATAAAATAAAATTATTGACATTAATGAAAAATACAGATGAATATTTGGGAAAAACTGCTTCACTTTTGGATCAATATTTATAATGAAAATTCAGCGATTTTATATCGTTTATATCTAGGTACCCGTTTATCAACCAATAATTAGATAATGAACTAGATACCCATTTGTCAACCAATAATTAGATGGTTGGCAAGGTTGGCTGAAAGCCAGTTGCCTAAAAAAATTTTAAGCCTACTTACAACTTAAAAAAAAAGTTAAATTTTATTTGCACTGGATTCAAACACCATGATATAGAGATTGCATGCAGTCACAATCCCCATTATTTGCTAGCCATTTTCATTTATTATATCTATATTTTTTATTATTTTATATGCTTAATTAGATTTTTATCAATTTAAATTTATATAAGCATTATTAATGTTTATAAATTAATGGGCAATATATTGAAACAATAAATTTTAAAACTAATTCCTGCCTAAATTTTTTAACATTGTATAGTTATTTCATATACTGCAGTATATGCTACACACTAACTCTTTTTCATAAAAATCTGACATATTTTAGTTTTATAATTTACAAACATATTAATAAATAATATTTTAATTTGCGCTTGAGATCTTGCAGTATCTCAATTTATTTCAGTTTTAAACATATTAATAAGAAAAATTCTGTGTGGTAAATAATATAAATTTTTAAAAATTGATATGCATATATATATTGTAATGAGTTGGGTTACATGGCACACAACAACATAGTTATGTGCGTACACATATATATTATAATGGTCGGGGAAGATGTACACTTACTCTAACTGCCTACAGGGTTCCACTAGGCTATTTGAACCTAGAAAATTTAGAATATAGGCAGATACATCTTGGGAAAGATACAACTTTTATCAACCATTATGCCATAGTCACTGAGCTCGAGGAGAAGCAGCGATTTATAATCTAAATTTTTAAAATATATTTTTAATAAAGAACAAAAAATAATCAAATAAGCCACTGCCAGTAATAGTCACAAAAAAAAAAAACATTTATTTATGGATATATATAAATTTTGAGAAATATTTAATATTGCTTTAATTTTGTTTTTATATTATTTTAAACTTAAAAGTTTTAATATCTGAGTAAGTTCACACAGATTGGCAGTTTATATTTTATTTTAGAATGTTGAGCATAGATAGGCTACATAGACTACACAATTAAAAACTTTTCAAAACATTCATCCTCAGGCTAAAAGTTTGTAGCTAAACCAATGCTCACTTCCTGATACAGATGCAACCAATACAATATGAAGATGTCAGTACATAACCATGCTGACAGGAATGTGTGTCTGCAGCATGATATTATTTAAAAGAAATGAACCTCATCCAGTACAGGAATGTGCATCTGTCTGGCAAAGAAATATATATATATATATATAACATTAAAAATGAAATGTTTTGTATAGAGGGAAAGTGGTCCTTGATGGTCTCATCCATAGAGCAAAAGGGAATCAATAGCATGGGAAATATATCCATGTCCATTGCAACACTATGACTACACCTCTGGTCATGCATTTATTTGGGCATGGTGCCCTGTATTCTAACACACTTCACATTACATCAATATAAACACCTATACATTCCTCCACCAGCCTTGACTCAACTATGAAACAAATAGTCTGAAATCAATTGTCTTTAAACTAATATACACTTTAATGAATCTATTCAGCCATCTACACCCAACTTAAATTTAATAAAATTTAGTTAAACAAAAAATAAATAAGAAAAGTGGAAATGATTGATTAGCAAACTTATACATAAAAAATAATATTAATAACGGATTTAGAATTCTTTTGATAGTCAGATAAGAGTTCATTTAAAAGTTATATTTTCTTATGGATTGACTATTTATTGATATATTTAAAACAAAGTTTAACTGATAAAAGTTCATATGTTCCATGATAGATCTTGGTAATTCAGCCAGAATTCATACAGTTTATAAAATCCCTCATTGATCATATTATTTGATAAAGTTTCTTAGGAGACATAACCGTTACTAGCCATAGTTTTTGGAACTGTAGTTGGTGAGGCTGTCTCAGCTGCTGCAAATATCAGAAAACTAAATCTCATGTCAGACTCCAACATCATGAAGTCTTCACTATAGCTAGCTGTGATACGTGGATGAATAATCAGATTAAATCACTAAATTTCATTTTGTCTTTTATAATTTCTGGCCTTCCTTATCATAAATCCTACAGATCTATCAAACATTATGTCATTTTTTCTTAAGGTCCAGATGTCTTCCTTTCTGGCTGTGCATGATTTGGTGCTTGCATTGGTCATTCTGATCACAATCTTTAATTTTTTTATCTCTTATCTGACCTTAAATCATTTAAGTGCCAAAGGGCTAGTTTGCTCTAGATACAATTATATTTCAATCATTTCCATTCACTAAGATTTAAACATAATTTTTAAATAGAAATTAATCAACATTTTTTTATTTTCTTTTATAGAAATTAATCAATATTTTTCTATTTTCTTTTATATTAATTAATCTACAGATCTTTATATTTTTTACATTTCTTACTTTTAAATACTTTGTTTTTAAAAGTTTTCCATCTGTGCGATAATATATGTTAAATAATTATTTTAATTTTCTGTTTTTATGTTTTTAATAAATCATTTTTTACTATCTTTTCCTATTTATTTTAATTTTAAAATCATGTAATGGCATATGTATATTGTTACAATATATAAAAAAAGTAAAGGAAAAGTAGAAATAAACACAGATAAAAAAATTTGTAGATCTTTTTCTACATTTCCTGAAATAAAAATAATAAATAAAGGGTTAAATAACTCTGATTTTAAAACAAAATTTTATTATGAAATAAATATTTAAAAAAGAACTAATAAATATTATTTGTAATTCTGATTTTGAAATTTAAAAACAAATATATTTTTGAAATCTTTTAATTAATTGGTAAATTATCCATTTTTTAAAAATCTTTGTATAACACACATTGATAAAACTTCAAACTTGCTCTTGAAAGGATTAGTGATCTTTTTGAAAAGATAAGGATTAGACAAAAAACTTTTTAATTAAGATGTTTTTATCATCTCAGATACTCATAAATAGGAATGATAAAAATATCAGTTCAGTCCAGTTTAAAATTTTTGAGAAGCAGTGTGGAGGTTAGTTTTCTGTAATTTGCAAAGTTGGCTTTAGCTGGCCAGAGAGATGGCTGGCAGATTTATACAGAGCTCCCATGAGATATAGCTGAAGTCATGGCAGGAGATCCAGCAACAATCTATTGGTTCTATGAAGGAGTTTTGATTAACTTGAGGCCAGGGTCACTTCAAATCAATCACTAGCCTTAAATGACAAGACAGTTTGTTGGCCTGAGGCTCATCAAGTTCTAGATAGAATGAATCTTATGGCATGCCAACAAATTACTTGAATGCCTTTCCTGATGCTGACAATTTCCTGGATTATACCTATTTTGATGATGAACTAAAAACCAAGCTTACCAAGAGAAAGCTTAAAGAATTGGTATACTTATGCTGCTGTTCATTTATGTATGCAGAGAAGCACTGATAAATGTATATAGAAACATGAGTTGTTTTTCAGTAATTCATTTAAAAGACATTTAAAAATTTCTATATTCTAAATTTAAAGATGTTGATAAGTAATCAATCAAAACAGTTACCAGTTGAAAACTGATTTTAATTCTTTTTAAAAAGATAAAAAGAAACCGTAGTAATCAAAGATAGAATTTAATAACTAATTTTAAATTATATCTATAGTTTATTGATATACATGTGTATGTGTGAATTTAATATATGTTAAATCAAGAATTACATATTATAAAAGTTAATAATTTTATTTTGATAAATTCAAATATGATAAATGAATTTCATTTATATAATTAATTAATAATTGTACCACACCTAAGTATGCAGATGATATATATATAGGAGTGTGTGTTCAGTAAACCTAAAGTATTTGTATTATTAAAAATATAAGTTAAAAAGTTTAATCATGTATTATTGTAGGACAATTTAAATATGTTCAGAAATTACATGCACACACATATATGTGTATATATATATCATTGAATGTCAAATAGGACATATATGTAAAATTTAATCATTTTTATCATTAAATTGCAATTCAAAAATGTTCATTTTACATTAAGCCACATGTTTGTGTGCTGTCTGGTTTTAAATAAACCTATTTGTAACAAATATGTAAATCAATGTAATAACTTGAATTTGTAAATCACATATATGTAAATCACAATGTGTTAATTTTTTATTATAGTATGTTAATCAAAATCAGAAGGCTTAATTAATATGTATAGTCATATTCTACAGATCTTAATATCATTTTTATATTGTTATTAATAAACCTGTATTCAATTGTTAAAGCTTGTTTTGCATCATCCCTTGGTCACCATAACAGTATTTGAGCTTGTATTCTTCACAGCTAGATTCAAGTATAATGACTGATTACAGAAAGGATATTTATTAGTGCTTTTAGGCATCCAGTGATGATCAATCATCATCATCCTGGTTGGCACATAAGATTATATTCTTTACATTTTAATTTAGTTTAGTCTTAGAAATGAAGTTTATACTTGGTCAGTGCTTTAATGGTACTACGTGGCCACAGCATTGATGATGATCAGCATGTTTAATGTCCCAGTATTATTGTTTTTATGATTATGTATTCTGATGGATGAGCACTTCAGATGGTGCATCCAGATTAATATTTAATTAATTTCCACAAGCTGACAAAGGCTAATGAGTTGGCCTGGTTTACAGAAGACTCATTTCCAATCCAGTCATCAGATTGACTGTTGATTTATATTTTGTATTGTTGAAATCCAGACACAAAATGGACTGTTGATTTATTGTAATTTTTTATTAATCAATCATAATGATGAGTATTACTTATACTTTTTACTAATTATAATGCTGGTAGGTGTATGGTTAATTATACTTATAGTTGCTCTAAGAAGTTAACTGATCTCTTCTAACCTAACAGAGTGATCTCTATAGATTGGTCATGCTGTTTAATATATCTGTACCAAATTACTTATATATTTTTTGATATTAATATAATTACTGAAACTTTCATATTTATATGTTGAACTGCATTTGATGATGGTATATACCATCACTCCAGGTTCACTTTTTATTATCCCCATCCCAATGCAGTATATATAAAAATAACCCAGTGCATATTGCTGGCTGAAAATTCAAATACAAAATATTCAAATTACTTTCCTAAATGTTATATTTTCAACAATGCCCTCTGTGAATAAATATAAAGTCTGAACTTCAAACAGTGCTATTTGAAGTTTAGATTTCATATTTATTCACAGAGGGCACTACTAAAAAAATATTTGGGAGGGGGATTTGAACATAATATATATTGAGATGGTTATGCATCTCATGACATATAACAACTGAGTTCTGGGTATGCACTATATATATAAAGTTGAAAGAAAATTAAAAATAAACATAGACAAAAAAAAATTTGTAGATATTTTCAATATTACCCTGTATTAAATAATTTTGAATTTAAAAAAAATTATTATAAATTAAACACTTAAAAAGCTCTAATAAATATTTTATTAATTCTGATTTTGAAATTAAAACAAGTATGCTTTTATGTTACAATAGATATACTGGCAATTATAAAATTCTTCTATCTATTTTGATTAGATTAAATTTTTTTAATTAAAGCCTGTATAATATATTTTGATAAAAAATTGTACAAAGTTGTTTATAAAAGATTATGGTAAATTGAAAAAGAATCATTAACTTTTTTCAATCAAGATAAAGAAAACTAGGTTTTACTTACTATGTCTTTTTAATTCCACCTGACTGTAAAAAGGTTGGAAAAATATTAGGAGTTTTACAGTAGTAGAGTTACTATGAAGGTATAACTTAAGGCAAGACAGAACAAGTCAGCAGACTTCACAATAGTAGTTATCACATGAAAGCAAGGTCTAGATTTTGTGTAGTTCATAGCACATAATGTGTACTAAATGGCTGGCTTTCCTGAAATTCATCAAATGATAGACTAAATTGAGATGATTGAATGCAATAAGTTACTTAGATTATACCTTTCCCAAATATGACAATAAGCCAGTCTATGGTTTGAGAAGAGACCAGCTTACCAAGAGATTAGCATGCTATATATGCAGTTTTATCAATATGCAAAAAAGAACTGTCAAAGCATCATGTATATAAAGTATTTACTAATATCAGCTGATTTTAAAGTTAAATAATTTTTGACTAAATTATTTAACTAAAACTAGAATTATGAAAGAAAATAACAAATGATCTTTTCCACTTTTATTTATTAAAAGTAAAACTCAGACTTTCTTTAATAAAAATGATGATTGTTAAAATCCCTAATTTAAAAATAAAATAATGCCTAAAAACAAAGGATTGATTCATAAAGACTTTATTTTAAAATTTAAAAAAAAAACTCCAAAAGTCTCTCTAGATTGAACAAATGAACCTTCTGGAGTATTTTTAAAGATGTTTGCCATTAATTAAGGGTAACCTAAAAAAACTTTTATTGACTGTCAAAATATATATTATATATATATATATATATATATATATATATATATATATATATATATATATATATATATATATATATATATATATATATATATATATATATATATTAAAGAAACTTTTTACTTACCACAAAAAATGGACTAATTAATAGCTTTAACTTGAATTATTTATATTTTTATATACATATTTATGTGTACATTTTATGGTTTTTGACATTGAATTAATTATGACTTATGAAAATATTTTATGGAAATAAGTTTATTTACTTACAAACAGGATGTCATTATGATATAAGTGCCTGTGTGCTCACATCTCAATGGGTACTCAAACATATATTAAATCAATCATTATTTATGTATCATTGAAAATGAATAGAATGCTTTATACAGCACGTCTGTTTACATTTATATAGATAGATGTCATGTAAACATCTAAAAATCTCTGTAAAATGTTACATTAATTATGTATTATAAAAAATGAATTTCATTTATAGGTTTAATTCAATTCAAATATGTTCATAAATTATTATACCAAACATGTGTGCTTATATTAGGTGTGTTTTATGTAAACCTATTATGAGGTATTTGTAAATCACAATGTAATAGCTTACAGTATTAATCAAAAGCAGAATACCAAATTAATATTTATGGCATGCTCAGCAGACCTTAATTTCATTTTATTGTTTTTAATTAATAAATTTATATTTCATTGTTAAAATTATTCCAGTGAATTTACTTAATCCAAAAATAACTTTAAAATATTACATGTTTATATTATATATCTCTTGATCACAGTAATAATTATAGAGCTTTTGGTTTCTGAGCTGGATTCATGCATAATGGTCTGTTATATAAAAGGGGTTTATGTTTAATGTTATGGATATCCAGATTATGATGATCCTGGTTGGTAAAAAGGGAATATCCTTTAAAGTTCATGCACTATATTTCATTTTAATTATTCATTTAAAAATTAAGTTTATAGTTGGACAGTATATTAATGGTACTAAATGAACAGAAGGCATTGATGATGATCGGCATGTTTTAGTATGTCAGCATTATTTTTAATTGTTGTATTCTTATGGATTGGTATTTAAGTTTGTGCATCCAAATTATTGTTTAAATAATCTGCTTCAAGCTGGCTAGGGCTCAATAAATAGCCTTATCTATAGTTGACCCATTTCAAATCCAGTCACAAGATCAACTATTGATTTATTCTTATTGTTGATCATTTCATGATGGTGAATGTTTATTACATTTGAGTAATGCTGTTAAACTTATAGTTAGTTCTGTGCTGATCTCTCATGCTCCTCATATTCAATATATATTTGCATGTTTAAATTTGAGTCTTTGATGTGGAGGTGATAATAATAATTTACCATCACCCCAGGTTCACCCCCGTTTCGCCTGTACTGTCATAATATATATAATGAAGTTTTTAAATCGTAATTTTATTCAATGTTAAAATTAATAATGTTGTAAAGAAACATAGATTACTGTAATTTATTAAAAATATTTTGCCTTTGATTTACTATGTTTAATTTGCTACTTCTCTTTATTTTAAAAAAATGCCCTCAATATATGGAATAGTTGGATTGCTCTTTTAACTTACTTCCCCATTTCTATCATATATTTATAATAACTGAAAAATAACTGAAAGTTTTTGTATTAAAGGAACAAATTTTATTCAACACTCATTATCTTGCACTAAGTTAGGAACATAGATAAACATCAATCTGTAATTCCTAGTTGCAGGAATCTTTCGGATTTGTGAATTTTTCAGATTTCAAGAATAGAATAGATTTGTTTACAACATCATCCAAAACCTAAACTCTGCCAAGATATAAACAGGCAGCTCATTGTAATTAGACTTATTAATTTATAGGTATTATCTAAATGGCTTATTTTCTAATTTTGTTTGTAAATATGTATACAAACTAAATTATTTACTATAGGAATGTATTTTGGTGCATTGGTAGAGTGGCAGTTTCTGGGGCTCAAGATCCATGGATACAACCCAGCCTAGTACTTCCTTTACTCAGACTTATTAAATAATAAATATTTTAGAATAATAATTATTTTGATTAATAGTATTCTACCTATATAAGAAAATAATGAAAAGAGTTTTATTTTTTTTTCAAATATACATATATAAGAAATTTAGGACATCATTTTCTATAACCAGAACTCATCTCCATATTTAGGATTAGTATATCATATTTTCACTTAATCATGGATTGAAAAGTATTAAATAATTTATAAATTTGCTTGTATACATTCCATATACATATTATGAGATCATCATGAATCATCTTTTAGCTGGTCATCCCCTTATCTTGCACCCTCAGTCATCCATTTAGTCACTCTTTCTCTCTTTTGTTATAAATTTATTACTGCATTTCTTTCATAACTGCATTATTTCTTTAATTATTTTAGTTAATGCTTATGTGGGTATTTCAAAAATTAAATCATACTATAGGTATGTGTGCATACTAGAAACATATATTCCACAGACACCTGTGGCTTCAGACACTTAGAGAGGGGTTTGGAACAAAATAGCAGTGAATATGGTGAGGATATATTGTATGCTTTATTTTTTCTAACACCAACATTAAATAATATGCCAATAAATGTTCTCATAGAAGTTGTATTATATTTCAGGTTTTTTAAAAAAATCACTACATTAATGCTCAGCTGACATGGCAATTTGAGACTTTAGCAAAAGATATTTAATTTATTGATAAATATTGAATAGCTAGTTAATTAAGATTATGGGCCAGGTAGCTGAAAAAATTCCAAACCCATCTGGGAGTTTTGACTTTTAGAACTTCAAGCCAGAAATACTGTAGACTAATATGGTAAACAACATTTTTAATATTAAATGTTGATAGCAAAAAAATAATATATATAAATCACCACAGTCAATGCTTATAACTAACCAATAAAATATCAGCAATTGCTGATATTCTATTGGTTAATTTTAAGCATTGGCTGAAATGATGTGACTAATTAGCTATGTGCTCTTATAGTTTAATATATAGTATACTCTCTGCATTTTTGTTAAAACACAGTGAAATATTATGTTAGAGGAACACTCATATGATTTTTCTGAAAAACAAATTTATTGGCATTAGAAATTTTTTTAGCTTATGACTTTATTGAAAAATTAATACTACTCTTAAATGATAAAAAGCTGATTATAGAATTAAACTTTTCTGACAAGAATTTTTTTCTATAAAAAGTAATATAAAATGAGAAAAAATCTCATCTTTTAATGTAAATGCTATGGTATCCCTAGAACAGCGAAACTGAAAATCACATGACTTTCTGAGCAATTTGACGATACATATAATATTGTAGAATTCAAAGATCATTATAAAACCATCATAAAATTAGGTAATTCACATCTTTATTTATTATCAGCTGTTTGATGCTGAGATTTGTTTTCTTTATTCAATTTTTTTTCATATATATAATAATGCTCAAGGCTACTTTTAATATTTATTTAATATTTACCGAGGCTATAACCTCGATAATATGCATATAAAATGCGATAGTAGGGACCTCTACAGGTGTTTTAACCACAAGCTTACGCTATGGAAGAGGGGTTGTATATTTTCAACATGTATTTAAGTCATTTAGATTTTGCAGATGATGTAGTTGTTTTTCCAAATAATGGCATCTCTATCCCTCTTCTTAGTCTTTCTATTGCTCTCTTCATTTCTCTCAAATACAACAAAAACAAAATAGGTGACAGAGGACATCCTTGCCTTAGTCCCACCCCATTTTTAACTTTAATTGATTCTATATTTCCTAATTGATACATGTAGTAATTATTTTCACATAATTTCTTAATAATATCCACTAAAGTCCATCCATTCCCAAATTTACTAAACTTCCCCATATTCTATTTCTATTTACTCTATCATATGCCCTCTCTATATCTATAAAAACCATATATAACTGTCTACCTGTATTCCTACTCATATCCATAAGTTGTGCAATTACAAATAAACTATCTCCTATATGCCTATCTGATCGAAAACTTCCTTGCATTTCTCCCACTATATTATTTTTCTTCCATCCATTTTACAACCCTTCCAGCCACCATATATGACAAAACCTTATATAGCACTGATATTACCACTATCTGTCTATATTGTTTAACTTTCTATAATCTTTACCCTTCCCTTTAAATAATAATCTTATTCTTGTATTACTCCAACAACCTGGAAATTCTCTCTTCTGTGCCATCTTATTAAAACATAATAATTTTAATTTTGCCTTCTGCCCTAAATTCAAAACCATCTTTGCTGCCCATCCATCCAAACCTCTTGCCTTTCCACCTTTCAATTTTTTACTTGTATCATTCAGTTCATTTTCTGTAAATCATATATTACTATTACTATATGCTCTCATGTTTTCTATCATTGTGTCCTTCTCATCTAACATCTTTTCTATATCCATTACATACTTGTTTAAGATTATCTTTAATTCTTCTCTAGAACTACACTCTATTTCCTCATCATCTAGTAATACTAATTCTCTCTCCTATATTCCTTCTTTTAATGTACTTCCAAAATTTTTACTCCCATCTCTTCCACTTTTATTCATATCTTCCAACAGTTTACTATTCAATTTCATTCTCTCTCTATAATTATCTATTTTAGCCAACTTCTTTTTTTCTAAGTACTTTTTCCATTTAGTATTAGCATCCTTTTCACTTTCTTTGTTCTTAATAGCACACTTATATTCTCTGCATGCTTTTCCCCCCTCTTTTACACTTTTATTAACGCTCACTATCCTATTACTTTTATTCTTCTCAGTATTCTCACCTAAGCTCTACTTGCCACTTTTTCTACTTCACCATACCAGTCCTTATACTCACCCCCAACCAACTCTTCCATGGTTTCTTCAACTTTTATTTTATACTCTTCCAACTTATTCTTAGCATTCATTCTCCATCCATATCTTTCACTATCCTTTCTACTTTTTTCCATATGTCATAGCATTGACTGGGAGGTGAACCCACAGCAACCAACTGCTTGCTTGCAAAGTGGCTGTGCTGACCTCTCGGCTAACAATGCTTAACAAATTTTTCATCACATTACTAACCATTTCCATTATAAAGAAGTTATGATCACTATTACTCACTCTTTCTTCATTATCAAACACCTTAATTTTCTGTATTTTATTTATTCCCTCTTTCTCTACTAATACATAATCTATTGTGTAGAATATATTATTTTTAGACCATGTGTATCATCTCTCATAAACATCTGATAAATTCCAAATGGTTAAATTCACTCTCTGTCAAAACTTCTTCAAAAGCTGTCCATTCTTATTATTTACATCATCATTTTTTTCAATATGCCCATTCATATCCCCTATAACTTTATTCTCTTCCCTTTTTCTTTGAAACTCTGTATATCCTTAACTAAGCATTCATATATGCTACTTTTCCACTCCATTATAATTTGACTATCACCAGTGGCTATATACAGTCTTTCCTAACTTTATCCCAAACCACAAATGTTAACATTTAACAGTATTTAAATATTTTTTGACATAACTCCTACGCAACCTCTTTCTTCTTTTCTATTTATACCCTGCCATACAAAGTCTTCCAGAATAGGTTCGTCTTCTTCTCTTAGATAGGTTTCTACTACTGCTAATACCTCAAGTACTTCATTTTTAATTGCTTTGTTTAATTCCAGCCACTTTTCTGGTCTCTTACCACCTTGCATATTCAAATACTCAATTTTAATAATTTCTTCTTTCCTAACTACTCTTTTATAAATTCTTTTGACACTTTCTTCTCCATTACATTTATAAATAACTTGCTTACTACTAATTTTATAGACCCATTTCCTCTTCACATCTATCTTTATATCTAAATCAGCTATCCTTTGATTATTACTTACATTCTGTCCATTCTTCTTCTTTTTGATGGGAAGGATGTCATCTGGTGAGTTAATTTCAAAGTTTTTCAAATATTGTAAAGATTAATTTTTGGAAACACCAAATAAGCCTCTTATACAGATTCATTTCTTTCGTTGGTGAAAATGTCTTGATTTTGACACCATTCCTTGGCATTCTCTACAAAATTTGTATAACAGATTATTTGATCAACATTGTTTTTGGACTGCATTTGTCATATTCCCTGATAATAACGCTCAAATTCATATAGCTAAATAATGGTTTGAAGAACTTCCCATAATCTTTCCAATCAATTCATTAAAATATTCTCTCATTAATTTGTCTAAATATTTGTGACTTTTTTCCCAAAAGGGATGATTAATAGTTTTCAAAATATTGCTCAAATTTTAAATAATTCCAATCTCTTATAAAATACAATTTAGTTTTTCAATTTCAAATGATAATCGAATATCACATTAAATAACAGTATTATGCGTACACTCATTATTTTGTTTATGCTTTCTATATATGATTATATGCGAGTATTAGGTATAGTAACAAGAAAAATTTAAATTATAAACACATTTATGTAAATCTATGTAAAATATTTGTTTTATGCTAATTTGAACACATATATTATATCAATATTGCCGCATTAAGAAAACGTTATAAATCTTCTACTTTTTTATTATATAGAAAAGTCAATAGTTGCTTGTAAATTGTTGATTAAAGATTTTTTTTTATCTCAATATGAAATCTTTTCAAAGTTTGATCTTAAGATGTAAAAAATTAAATGTGAAAATGGAAATTATCGTTTTGCTATTTCTTAAAAAAAAAAAAATGTAAAAAAACAACAACACGCATACACACACGCAAATAGAAATTATAAACGTATCAAAACCATTTATAATAATAATTTAATTGAAACCACGATAAATTTTCTTTAAAAATGTCACATATAGATCTGAAGTTTAAAAGTATGATTATCTTTTGACAAGTAGACAATATTTTGTAAATTGTAATCACAAATGTTACAAAATAATCAATAAAAAATTATTGAAAAATGATAATTTGTTCCCTTTCCATTTCAGTCTCTCTTTCTGTTCCCATCTCTCTTCCAACTTTCTTTCAATTTTCTAAAAAATATTTTGTTGATTCAAAATTTATTTAATCATTATCATTTGTATTTCTTCAATACTTTTATCTGATGTCAACCAAACCCTCCATTATCTAAACATCATCTTAGCAATTTTTCAATGCACAGATATATCTTTAGTGATGTAAATCATTTATTAATGTTTATGATGTAGCTGCAAACTATACAGATGTGAGAGCAAATTATGAATATACCCAATTACTATTGATGGGTGGTCATGTGACCTCACTAGGTCACAGCACCATTTTGCTGCATAGTTCCTTAATCTTCTCTCAGGAAGAGGACTTATTATTAATATAATTTTTCTTTGCTATATATATATAGTTTTCATGAAACATCTAACATGGGTTTCAAATTCACTAAACTAGCTTTCAAAATGATAATTAATTTTAAAAAATACCAAAAAATCCTTTTAATCTATTTATATGAACTGTAAAGAATAGATATTATAATTTTTCAATGCAGTTTAAAATTTATTTACCAAATTATTTCCACAGTTAACTACTTGATTACTAAAACTATAAACTAACTTGATGTGTACCCATATTGTGAAATTAATTTTCCACATATTGAACAAAGTTTATAGCAAAATAAAACTACTTTTTAGCAAAATTATTTTTAAATTAATTTTATATGTAATTAAAATAAAGAATATTAGAAAAATGAATTTATTTAAAGAAATGTAAAAAACTTTATCTTTCCAACTTAGTCAGACTAAAGTAAATTGTTTCTTGTTTCCCATGATAAAGGTTTAAATCTTTCTAAAAACATGATAACATCTTTTAAAATAATGAAAATAACCTTGAAATAAAAAAAATATTAGAAATAACCATTTAGCTTTGCAAACATAATGTGCACAAACGCCACCATTTTGTGCAACTTGATCTTTGAAAATTGATCTCTGTATTATAGAATTCTCTTATCTGTATATATATGATGCACACATACTGCTTATTTTCTTAAAAAAACTTGTTATTGAATCATATATTTGTATCCACAACTTCCTTCTTACATTTCAACCATATATATATAAACAACATTCTAAAAAAAAAATCATTCTCAACAATTAGCAAAATATATAAAACTTTTAAATACATCAAAATTATTTAAAAATTCCACTTTGAAATGCCTCTACTTTTTCTTTTTTATTGAAAAAAATAGCAGAAAATAATAATCTGCATTTTTTGAAAATTTAAAGAAAGATTTAAGAAAATAAATTGTATGAATGTATTACTATATATATGGAAATATTTACTGTGTGGAATTATCCATTTATAATTACTTAATTAGAAAGCACTTTACCTGAAAGTAGCTAATGAAAGTCAACTGCCCCAGACCAAGAGTTAAACTGAAACTGTCAGGCTGATATTATATATATATTGTGTCTGAATAATTTTGGAAAATAAGTGATCTATTTATTTATTATATATTTTTTATTAGATAGCTTAACTATTAACCAAATATAAAGGAATCTGGAAACAAATTCATGTCAGAAGATAGAATCACCAGTGGCTGTATTAGGCCCCTCTATTCTGCTATTGTAGCTATAGACTTAACAGTCATTAACTATAAATTCATGATTTGTGTTTGTCCACATTTACATATATCACTGATTATTAAATTCCATTTAAGAAGCAGATAAGTGCAATGGCCATGTGTTATTCTGTATCTGTTGATGAGATTCCAATTGCATCTGCAAAGATCATATCCAGCTGGTTTTATTGTTGAATCTGGAAAGATATATATATATATATATATATATATATATATATATATATATATATATATATATATATATATATATATATATATATATATATTTGGAACTTCATAAGAAATTCCATTTTTATGCAATAACCTTTGATTGTAGTTGAACATCCAGTAAGATCAATATTGATTTGAGATGAGTCTTAAATGGTTAAACTATATCTTGAATTATTAGCAATTCTGACAGAGCTTTTTATACATTTTTTTCTGAGACTATTTCTTTTCTGGCATGCAGTAATGGAATATGGAAAAGAACATGAAATCACTGCAATGAAGAAGAATTGAATATGCCAATATTTCTTATGGAAATATTTGAATATCCAGAACTTTCAGTATTGTCATTTTTTCTTCAAACAATGGATTATATTTTGACTAACAGAAAATACATATTTCAAGATTGTAATGTTCTTAATAAATTTAACACAGGAAGTGATCATCGATTAGTAAGGTGTAAGTTACATGTTAATGTAAAACTAGAGAGACAAAAATTATTAAGAAAAACAATATTTACAGTTGATATTCCTAATCTTCAGAAACATTCTAATGAATTTAAATTAGAACTTACAAATAGGTTTCAAGTGTTAGGAGATTTTGAACATGATTCAGATTTGAATGAAATTAATATGAAAATAACTGATACACTTTTAAAAACTGCAACAAACATAGCTGGTAGAAAAAAGCAGCAATTGACTAATAAAATTTCTACTGAGACTAGAGAATTTATGAAGAAAAGAAGGAATATGAAGATATACAAAAATGATGTATTAAAAAGAATTGAATATCTCGAATTTTGTAAAATGGTACGGAAAAGAGTTGAAAATGATATAAGAAAGTATAACTGTGAAATAGCAAGGAAAGCTGTAGAAGAAAATAAAAGTCTCAAAAATGTTAAACAACATTTTGGTATTGGTAGGAAATTTATATCTGCAATAAGAAAAAAAGATGGAATTATTACTAAAAAGAGAGATGACATCATGAAATTGGTAGAAGATTTTTATCAAGAATTATATAGTAATAAAGAACAAGTACCTCCTATATCTATTACATCTTCCGAATTGCCCAGAATTTTAAATGAAGAAGTGAGACATGCAATTAAGTGTATGAAGAAAGGAAAGGCTTCAGGAAATGATGGAATTATAATTGATATATTAAAAGAAGCAGGTGAAGAAATAGAAACAATTTTAGCAAAGTTATATACCAAATGTCTAAATGATAAAGATGTACCGGAAGATTGGAAGAATGCAGTAATAATATTAATATTTAAAAAAGGTGATAAAGAAGATATTAGAAATTACAGACCTATCACCCTTTTATCAGTTTTATATAAAATTTTTACCAAGATAATTACAACTCGTCTACAGAGAACTTTGGATTTCCACCAACCAAGAGAACAAGCTGGATTTAAAAGTGGTTTTAGTACAATAGATCATATCCAGGTATTGAGAGAAGTCATAGAAAGAACAAACGAATATGAGTTGTCATTATGTTTTGGATTTGTAGATTATGAAAAGGCATTCGATTCTATACACATTTCTTCAGTGATTAAAGCATTGGATCATCAAGGTATAGATCTAGGATATTGTCATATTTTAAAGAATATTTATAAAAATGCAACAGCAACAATTAGATTACATAATGATACTGGAAAAATCAACATTGAGAAAGGTATAAGACAAGGTGACTCCATATCTCCAAAACTCTTTACAGCAGTGCTGCAAGAAGTATTTTGTGGATTAAAATGGGAAACTAAAGGAGTGAAAGTAAATGGAGAGTATTTAAGTCATTTAGATTTTGCAGATGATGTAGTTGTTTTTGCAAATTATGCTTCAGAGCTGCAGGAAATGTTGCAGGAGTTAGCAGATGAAAGTAGAAAAGTAGGACTAAAGATAAATGTTAAAAAGACTAAAGTAATGTTTAATCGATTTGCTCAAAATATGAAAATAAAGATTGATTATGAAGAATTAGAAGAAGTTAACAGTTACAAATACCTTGATCAGATTATTAATACAGATGGAAACATAATGGAGGAAATTAATCATAGAATTAAACTTGGTTGGAGTGCTTTTGGTAGAAATAACTTGATACTAAAAGGAAATATGCCTATGTGTTTGAAAAGGATGGTTTTTAACAAATGTGTTTTACCAGTTCTTACTTATGGATCTGAGACTTGGACACTTAATGGAAGAGCAATACAGGGACTTCAGACCACTCAAAGGAGTATGGAGAGATGTATGTTGGGAGTAACAAAAAGAGATTGAAAACGCAATGTATGGGTAAGACAACAAACAGGTGTTACTGACCTTATTGAAAAAATTAAAAGATTGAAATGGAGTTGGGCTGGACATATTGCTAGAAGAGATGATAATAGATGGACAATTGAAATTTTAAACTGGATTCCAAGAGATTGTAAAAGACCCAGAAAGAGACCACATGTGAGATGGATGGATGAAATAAGAAAATGTGCAGGGGTGTTGTGGAGAAGAGAAGCTAAAGATCGGAGAAGATGGATTAAACTTACAGAGACCTTCATTCTGCAGTGGATTGATAATGGTTGATGATGATGATGATGATGACAGTCTTTCAATTCACTGGACAAAATAGAAATAAAATTAATATAATTAATAGACAAGCTGTTACCGTTAAAATTGAGGATTCATGGAATTTGAGTTGATAATGTTTGCTTCTGTTAAGTTTTTTGAATTTAACGGCAGTTGAGGAGGGTTAAGGAATTAACCAAAGGTATTTCTGTGGGTTGAAAGACTGTATATAATAGTCAATTACCATTATAGTTATTGTTTTTATTGGAATATATATATATGGGGGGGATTTGAACACAGACTTTCAAATCTCCTATATTACTTCTAGATCTCCAGGTATATAAAATATACTTATATTTAATATATATATATATATCATACCAGGCAGGTTAGTGATGGACAATGATTGCAGTAATGCTATTACCCATGTTAATCATGAAGGTCATATGACAGTCAATCTCACTGTATAAGCAACTGCTAAACTAAAGAATCCAGGACAAAATACAAACAAAATTTTATTTAGCCAGAACAATATGAATCAGTAACTACATCAAAGTCAAAACTATTCATTACTATTCAAATATGATCTCAGTGAATTACCCTTATAGTAATCACTTATACATTCATCTGGTCTAAACATTAGAAGTAATACTGGTTAGCACAAATCAGCTTTATTTGTTTTGAGGGTAAGAGAATACTTCTATACCTTCTGATGCAACCTTTCAGATTTAAAGAGCTTAATTTGACTATCCCTATTATTCCTTAAACAATTGCTCTGTCATAAGTTACCATCAGACTATCATAATTTGGGAGCATTAAGAACTGCATTGTTTGATCCATGATCACATATATAAATAAACTGAATACTATGCAATCATAGTGAAAATTGAATAAACAATGAATACAACTGCCAGTCCCTAATTTTAAAATAACAGTTTAATAAATTTAAAAACAAAAAATTATGAAAATAACAAGGAAATTTGAATCATATACAAGTAATAAATTGAAGTATTATTATATGGTAGATATATCTAGTAGGTTTATTACTTTATTCAGCACCCCTCTCCCCTTAATTTTGTCAAAGATATATTCCATAAAATCATGCTAATGATATAAACACACTTCATGAGATGTCTTTATAATTTACATTATCTAATATCTCCTAACAAAACACACATATATATATATATATATTCAAGTCATATATCACATAACTTGCATAGCTTGCATTTACAAATATATAAAATAAAAATCATACTAATAGCTCTAAACAAGATTTTTTATGATAAATGCTACAAGAGAATGCATTTAAAATCTTTATCTAGGATTGTCCCCCTCTCCAGACCAATTTTGATCTATGGCTCTCTTCAGTGAGCGGCTAGGATAACAAATTCAAAATATCAACTCAAGCTAAGCATTTATCTAATACTTAAATGTAAGAAGAAAATCTGAAATTTTCAGACATCTACGTGTCTTTAAATTCAGCTCTCCAACTGAAATAATCATATGGACCTAAACTAAATTCAGATACACCATATTTTAATAGGCTTAGCAATTTAATTTAGCCAAAGCCCCAACAGCCAAATAATAATAGTAATTAAATCAAGTCATATATAGCCTGCATTAACAAATATGTAAAATAAACAGTATGCTAATAGCTCTAAACAAGCTTTTTTTTATGATAAATGCTACAAGAGAACGCATTCAAAATCTTTATTTTGTTCCCACCCCCAGACCAGTTTCAAGCTATGGTTCTCTTCAGAGAGAAGATAGGATACCAGCTAAGCATTTATCTAATATTTAACTTTTAAGAAGAAAATCTGAAATTTTCAGACATCTACATATCTTTAAATTCAGCTCTCCAACTGAAATAATCATATGGGCCTGAACTAAATTCAGATACACATATATTAATTGATTTTATTATTGTTATTTGGCTGTTGGGACTTTGGCTAAATTAAATTGCTATGCTGATTAATATATGGTATATCTGAATTTAGTTCAGGCCCATAATATTATTTCAGTTGGAGAGCTGAATTTAAAGACATGTAGATGTCTGAATTTTTCATGTCTTCTTTTTAAGAATTAAGAATTAGATAAATGCTTATCTTGAGTTGGTATTTTGAATATGGTGTCCTAGCTCCTCACTGAAGAGAGCCATGGCTCGGAAATGGTCTGGAGATGCTTGTTTAGAGCTATTAGCATGCTCTATATTTTATATATATTGAGATATATAAATGAAAAGAAAAACAATATTTACAGTTGATATTCCTAATCTTCAGAAACATTCTAATGAATTTAAATTAGAAACTTCAAATTGTTTTCAAGGGTTAGTAGACTTTGAACATGATTCAGATTTGAATGAAATTAATAGGAAAATAGCTGATACATTTAAAAATTGCAACAAAGATAGCTGGTAGAAAAAAGCAACAATTGACCAATAAAATTTTAACTGAGACAAGACAATTTATGACGAAAAGTAGGAATATGAAAATATATAAAAATGATGCATTAAGAATGATTTAATATCTTGAATTTTGTAAAATGATGTGAAAAAGAGTTGATAATGATATAAGAAAGGATAATTGTGAACTAGCAAGGAAAGCTGTAAAAAAGAATAAAAGTTTCAAAAGTATAAAACATCTTGGTATTATAGAAGACTTATTGCTGCAATAAGAAAAAAAGATGGAACTGTAATTAAAATGTGTAAAAGAGTTCTCTCAAGAATTAAATAGCAATAAAGAATAAGGAAAAATACATCCTATGGCCACTATAACTTCTGAAATGCCCAGGATTTTTAATGAAGAAGGGAGACATGCAATTAAATTTACAAATAAAGGAAAAGGTCTAGGCAATAATGGAATTATAATTGATATCTTAAAAACAGCAGCAGAAGTAGAAAAGATGTTGGCAAAGTTACATATTAAATATCTAAATGATAAAGATGCACTAAATGATTGAAAGAATGCAGTATTATTATTAATATTTTAAAAGATGATAAAG
Organism: Epiperipatus broadwayi; assembly: GCA_028023455.1. Classification (NCBI taxonomy): domain Eukaryota; kingdom Metazoa; phylum Onychophora; class Udeonychophora; order Euonychophora; family Peripatidae; genus Epiperipatus; species Epiperipatus broadwayi. The sequence goes on from JAQFVV010012424.1 coordinate 8,140,181, forward strand.
AAAATAATAAAAAATTATAGACCTGTCAGTCTTTTATCAGTTCTATATAACTTTTTTATCAAAATAATTACAACTCTTCTCCAGTGAACCCAAGTAATGGCAACTCATCTATAATGAACTTTGGATTTTAACCAAACAAAAGAATAAGTTGGATTTAAAAGTAATTTTAGTGCAGTAGATCAAATCTAAGTATTAAGAAAAGTTATAGAAAGGACCAATAAAGTAGAGTTGCCATTATGATTTGGATTTGTAGATTATGAAAATGCATTTGATTCTATAAGCATTTATTCAGAGATTAAAGCATTGGATCATCAAGATATAGACCCAGGATATTGTCATATTCTTAAATATATATATATATATGCAACAGCAATAATTAATTACATATTGATATTAGGAAGAGTAGCACTGAGAAGAGTTTATGGTAGGGTGACTCCATATCTCCAAAACATTTTACAGAAGTTTTGCAATAAGTATTTTGTGGATTAAAATGGAAGCTAAAGAAATAAAGGTAAATGAAGATTACTTAAGTCATCTAGATTTTGCAAATGATGTAGTGATTTCTATAAATAATGCTTTAGACTTTCAGGAAGTGTTGCAAGAGTTATCAGATGAAAGTAGGATTAATTAAAGATAAATGTTAAAAAGGAATAAATAATGTGCAATGGATTTTCTCAGAAGAAAAAATAAAGATTGATAATAATGAATTAGAAAAAGTTAACAACTACAAATATCCTGGTCAAATTATTATTACAGATGGAAACATAATGGATGAAATTAATCACAGAATTAAATTGGTTGGAGTGCTTTTGGTAGAAATAATTTAATATTAAAAGGAAATATGCCTATGTGTTTGAAAAGATTTTAATAAATATGTGTTTGTAGTAAATTATTTATGAAGCTGAGACTTGAACAATAACAGAAGAATAATACAATGACAGCATAAGATCACTCAATGAAGTATGGAAAATGTATATTAGGAATAATAAGAAGAGATTAAAAATGAAATATATGGGTGAGAGAACAAATAGGTACTACTCACATCATTGAAAGAATTAGGAGATTGAGATGGAGTTTGGCTAGACATATTTCCAGAAGAGCTATAATAAAAAACAGTTGAAATCTTAAATATGATTCCAAGATATTGCAAAAGTCATAAAGAGAGACTGCATGTGAGATGGATGGAATGTTCTGGGATGATGTGGAAAAGAGAGGTTAGAGAATGGAGATGCATTGAAATTGGAGAGACCTTCATCCTGCAGTGAATAGTTGCAAATGATGATGATATAAATGAAAATTCAATATTTATAAAATCTTCAGAAGAGAAAGAAAAAATTATAAGAAGTTTTAAATTAATTAATCTACTATTAATTAAATGTTTTAGCTCTTAAAATATCTATGGATATATTAGCAACACCATATTGGCTAACTTAAAAATATTTGAAAAGGTTCAAATTCCTACAGTTTGGATTAATAATAGTATGGCTGTATAGGATTTACTAAGTGAATCATTTTCTTAGATAAAAACGTTTTATATTTCATTTAAATATAACTTTTTTTTTTAGCTTGAATATAATTGTAATAATACAGAAATACTGAAAACCTCCAGTGAACTACATATAAATTAACCATCTATAAAGGCAAGTATAGAATGATCAGTTACAATAATTTCAGAATAGCGTGTACTTGTCCTGAAATTATTTTATTTTATACAACCACCTTCTGTGTGTAAACACATCTTTATATAATATGCTTATATACGATCCAAGTAAAATCAAAGGTGGACTCATACGATAATTGCATTTATAGATGGTTTGTTTACATATAGCTCACTGAGGTTTTTCGGTGCATCCATATTATTAAATTTTATTCAGCAAAAGCCAACAAGTGTTTTCATTTTTTTAAAAAAAGATAGTTTATATATAATAATCATAAAAATAAAATACAACAGCTTTTTAGTAAAATTAAATCAAGTATAAAGTGATGTTATGCATACATTCCTTTCCTGCATCCACAATCTTATTATACATGGATTTGCCTATTACTTCAAACAGCAAGTATCTATTATCTCAGATATTTAAAAATATCTACAACCTTACAATCATGACCATTTAGTAAAGATTATTGATCTCATAAAGAATGTCATAAAACAATATCCTTCTAAGATAAAGTGGTGTCATTTAATCTAATAAAAAATTTGGAAGCTAAATTCATCATGTAATTAAAAACAAATATTGATAGTATATGTAATAAACTATAGTTAAAATAAATAGAAAATGTAATTTACTTTCCTATTTTTTATTCAGTATTCTTGTAATATGATCTCTAGTATAATTTGTGACACATCTAAAGTGAACAGGATTTCATTGTAAATGTAAATAATATTAGTAAAAAGTACAAATTTTATTCAGTATATATTTGAAAACAAATTTTGATCATATGCAATAATAAAGTGCAGTAAAATTAAACTGAAAAATATATTCATTAGCTAAAATATAATTTATTTACCTAATTTTTATTTAATATTTTCATAGCAATAAAAACATTAATTTCGCCCAAGGGAAAAAATACCAATCTTCATGAAATATTAAAAATTTTTGTAAAAAAAATGCATTTATAGATCAAAATAAATCAAAATACATTCAAAATAAATTGAAAGTATGATTTATTTACATAATTTTTATTCAGTAGTCTTGGATTGCAATCTGTAGTAGAATTTCTAATATTTTCAATGCAAAAAAGACTTTTATCACAAATGTAAACAATATCAGCAAAAATATACATTTCATTTGGTACCTAACTAAAACAAATGTGAGTCTTATAGAATAATAAGTATGCTGAAAGTAAATTTAAAATATGTACATTAGTTATAATACAATTCACTTTTCTAAATTTTATTTAATATTTTTGTACAATAACAATTCTCATCCCATTGTTATCCAAAACATAGTGCTGTTTATAATATTTTATTGATAATATAACTAAAGATGAACTGACCATTTACATTTAATAAAGGGCATTAAGAATAAATGTTTACAATACCTAAAATATGACTATGCTTTTCCATTTTTTTATTTAAATCATGCCATTATAAAACTATTTATCTGAATGATATAAATGTTAACAATTTTGATGAAAACATGTTTAATCTCTTACATGATTAAAACTACAGTAATCAACTATCCATTATATTTATGAAATTAATGTTTATTTACAATTTTTCATAAAACAGAAATGATGAATAACTGTTTATAAAATTTAACAGTGCTGTAAAAAAGTTGTTTGCCAGCGCTTTACTTTAGTTTCAAGAATCATGATTCAATATGATATTAAAGTGCATCCAATATTATTTCAAAAGGACAACAGTAATGTACATATTATACGTTATATTTACAGTTGGATTACATTTTTTTAAAATAATATCTTAATAAAATATTTTTTCATTAATTATTTCTTTTTTCCAATTAAGCTTTACTTATTTTATTGCGTAATTAATGTTTATTATATATTTTAAATCTTTGAGTCTTGACTTATATTGAGCATTGGAAAACTAATTTTTCACGTCATTCAGAGCTAAGTTAAAATTTTAAACACACTGCACAATATTATGAAAATAATATATATATTAATAGTAAAATGCATAAAGTAAACTGAATAAATAATACATTATATTAAAAAATAATAGTTCATCCATAGTTCTACTTAATTAAAATAACTATTTAATTGTCTATATTTTAATGTTTAATCCTAGCACAATAAAAATACCTTTTATTAAAGAAACTCTTAACTTAAATTTGTACTCTTATAATTCACCTCCATGTTAAAACACTATCCTATAATCGTCATGATGATAACAAGTCAAAAAATATTTGTTTATTTTAATATTTACTTGCATACTTGATAACAGGTGTATGTGCATAATTTTATAGAGAAAATTATTTAGAGATTTTTGCCTTATATCATGAATAATATTATTAAAAAAATCTATTGAGTATAAATTTATGAACATAGTTATCTATTTGACTTTTTATGAGAGTTTAGAAGTGACCTCCTCTTTCATATATTATCAATAACCCTCTTTGTCAGAATGCTTGCAAAAATAAGTGTTGTTGGCCGAGTGGTTAGCACAGCTGCCTTACAAGCAGTTGTCTCAGGTTTGCTTCCTGGCTGATGCTTTGACTCATGAAAAAAAGAAAAAAAACAAGATGATTGTCTATAATTGTCATCTTACATCTAAAGTGATGATCTTCCTAAAAAATGATTTAATTTAGAATCAAATTTAAATTCATACCAGATGTAAATAAATCTCATTTAATACAGATAATAAATAATATAAGAGATATCTCAACTCATTTTAAAAACATTAGTGCAATTATTTGTCGGTTGTATTAAATGAAGTTGTATTTGCATCTGGTGTGTATTTAAATTTGATCCTAATTTGGATCACTTTTTTGAATGTTCATATCTTTAAGATCTGAGATCAGAAGGATAAGTGATCATTTTATTCTTGTAGGCATTCTGAGAAAAAAGATGTGATTCAGAGCTATTGACAGCAGACAGAAAAAAAAAGTAATTTTCATTGTCTTACAATTGAAGAAGTACCCTTGCACAATTTTAGAAATATCCCGGGATATGAGTGAGGTCATAGGTATTGTGTGAAGATATTGCATTAAATGACTCAGAATTTCATTCAAACCATACTACTTTTTGGCAAAGTTTGGCATAAACTTGTTACACTGTGATGCCATGTGCTTTTTCTAAAATTTTAATATACCTAGATAGTCCATAAAATGTTTACCAACTTTTTTTGGCAAAGTCCTAATCTAATAGACACCAAGAAAGTATAGTTTATTAATGATCTGAAACCTGTGATAGATATACAAAATATGGTATACAAGAAATGAAAGCAAATTTTCTTGAAGAACTAAGAGCCACAAAATGAAAAGATCTCTTCTGTAAGACAATCCTAACAATATTCATTAAAAATTGCAAAAAGGATAAGATATGCATTCACGATATGTGCCTTAATCATTCCAAATTAAAATGGCCAAAGAAGTAAGTGTTCAATAGTGGTCAATTAACAGATTCCAGTAGTGTGAAGCTTTGTTATTTCACACCTTAAATTACATACAGACATATATAGGTAGGTAAAACAGCTTATAAACAGTTGTATTCAAAGCAATGTCATTTTTAATACCTTTGTAAAGGGAAATGTTGTTCATTGGGCTAGATAATACCTGGAAGTAAAAGCTCAATATTTTTTTCACTTTGTTTTTTTTTCTAAATGAAATTGAATGGTTAGCTAAATTGGTTATGTAAGTTAAAAAATTTAAGTCTGCTTATTACTCAAATTGTTTTACATCTTGGGTTTAAAATCCATATTATAAATATGGTAATATGATATACTAATCACTACATCAAAATATTATTTACATATATGCATAGGTTACAAAAATATTCCAGATATTGTCTTATAGAGTTTTACAAATTATATTCCATCATTACCTGGAACTTTTGCTTTTTTCACAAATTTAAGGGCATGTCTCACTTCTTAGTATTAGTGTTGGAGTATAACTATGAATAATTTATAGAAGAGATTTAAACTGATATTTTAAAGAATATGTTAATGGACAATCATTAATGAAATAGTCCAAAGTTTTATACTTTTTCTTGCATAATTATTAACTTAAAAGTAGTCAGATGATATTATAAAGTGACATTTTTTTATATCTTTCATAAAAATAAGCTATGGTGTACAACATTTGTTGGATAGAAATGCCTTCATGAAAGGATATAAGCTGTATTTTTTGTGCACTTTTTTTTTCTGCCATTACAACAGAGTATTTACCTTCTAATCCACTCTCCTAACTTATTGAAAAATAAAGATGTCTATATCATCTCACAGTTATAATTTATTTTTCTCACATGATCATAAATTCATCTTTGATGCTGTCATTCATTTTTGCCTAGAATTCATTAACCTTTAAAAAGTTCTTTTTTTACAGTGTAAACATGTGAATTTTCACGTGCACATATTTGCATGTACTATCGAGTGTGTCACCTTGTGGCAATTCATTGAACTAAATCTTCAAAGAGGAACAATTTTATAACTCTGTCAGTACAGAGATATATGGGTAGATAAATAAAATAGCTTGTAAACAGCTATTTTCAGAACAAAGGCATCTTCAGTTTCTAAAAAAAGACTATTTTTTCACAAGGCTAGCCAATTTTTGAATGAAAACTTAAAATCATCCTGCATTATTGTCAACAAAATAATTGAATGGCCAGTTAAATTACCCATGGAAAGGAAACATTTTGAAGTTGTTTATTTCTCTTTTTTTTTTATTACATGAACTGAATTTGAGCCCAAGTCTTTAACTATTTAAATGTCAATAATATTTAACAGATTTATATATTTGTGTGTATTAGATTGACATATATTGTTGGCGATACTGCATAAATTTAATTGCGCATATATATATATGTGCAATTACATATTTTATCCATTTACTTTACATATGCAAGAATACAATATATTTACATATGTATAAGCCATTAACATATATGATATACACTATTCAATAAATATAGTCACGCATAAAGTCTATAAATGAGATTGTTTTGTTTGATAGAAAATTTATTGATTAAAAATCTGTTAACGGTAGAATTGTGATTACTATGGTCGAGTAACAGAAACAATCGATAACATACATACATATTATATATTACGTGCGCGAATCATTTTATTTGATAACGATCTATTATATTTACGCGTCAACATAATGTATATCATCATCATCATCACCGTCAACTATTATCAATCCATTGCAGGATGAAGGTCTTTCCAAGTTTAATCCATCTTCTCTCTACATCACCCCTACACAGGTCATATTTCATCCACCCATCTCACATGTGGTCTCTTTCTGCGTCTTTTATCCCTTGGAATCCGGTTTAAAATTTCAATTGTCCATCTATTATCATCTCTTCTAGCAATATGTCCAGCCCAACATAATGTATTTATATATATACCCACAAGCTGAAAGAGAATAAGAAATGTCTTGAAAGTATCTAAGTTTATTCAAATAATTAGGTATTAATTAATCGTTTTAAGTATTTTTATTGTAATGTGAATGATTAATATAAAGTTAATAATAAAACGTACTAGAGACGGATTTAGAAGTTGTAGCATTAGTCAGTCTGCAAAGGATTCTTAAACTAATATATAAAAATAATCTGAATATATTTATTTATTGTCAAAATGTCAAATATTGAATTCTTAAACACAACCATTTTTTATTCTCCTTTTCAAAAATTTCCATTTGTAATAAATTTTTGATTTATTATTGCAAAATATGAAAATGCTATCAACTATCTTCTCCAAACCTCAACAACAGCGCTGGCTGTGGCAACTATTAAAATCTGATTGATTTATTATTATTCACACTCCCCCCTCCCCCCAAAAAAAATGTTTTTATTAAAGAAAAAAAAACACATTAATAAATGAGCGTAGAAGTATTTAAAAGATTTAAGATTATTTCTCTATTTGAATAAAAAAATAAAACACCTTAGGACTACTTCCTTTTTGAATAAATAAAGTTTATTATATATATCCATACACGCACATGAGGAATAAATGATAAAAAGTATGACAAATTGCATATACAGATCATACTAAATTTAGACTTATGTATAAACACATCACAGCACAATAACCGAAGCTTAATAAAACATTAAATATACACAATTGGTTGTCACGGCAACCATTATAAATAAAAGATGGAGTCATAGAGATTTCTTTGACTACAAATTATGGATATTCTATTAGTTTATTAATCAAGCTCTGGTGGTTTGAATTACATTTGGAAATCAATTAACTATTGGCAATTTACAATTTAAAACATACCATGAGCATACAAAGCAAATGCTGATGCCAAAAATCTAAATTGGGAAGTTGTACATGTTCTTGATCAAAGTTTCAGCAAAAATTGTTGGCAATACAGATAAAAACAGAACATCCAAAGCAAAAATGGACATTAGAAATCAGACAAGGAAGATGTGGATTCCCAAGAGCAGATGACTTTGAGTGAATATAATTTGATTGTGTAGCAAATATACTCCTGTATATATATAAAAGCTCTTATATTATCTTAATAAAAGAATATGGATGATCACTAGTACCTGTAAATTTATTCCTATGTCAGTGCCTTCTGTTGTGTGAACTAGACAAAATATCATCAAAAATAAGCTCAAATTAATTTTAAAATAAATTTGAAAGAAAAAATATTTTGGATGATTTCTGTGACAAACAATTCTTACATTTCTTTCTTCAACAATCAATGAATCGATTTACATATCCAAGTTATGAAATTATTGATTTTATTTCAACAAAATAGTCTGTTAAATGATGTTCACAATGTGCTTATACATTTATTGAATGCTCTTATGTAACAACCACTAGAATATTGCTCCATCCTCCAATTCTTTTCTTGAGACTGTTATAATAAAAAGTTTATCTAATCTTTCAGTCTGTAAGTCTTTTTTCTCTCTATTTAGTTTAATTCAATAACATATGAAACAGTTCTGTCATAAGACCATTGAGACATATCTTTCAAAAAGTCATTCACAACATTGCCCAAAATATCATGCTATCAGAAAACTTTCCTTCTTTCATCAAAATGTTTCAGAATAGATCGATTGTGAATTTCAGTCACATGGTATAAAGTATATTTTGGTCTTAAGAACATGAAATGTAACAGTGTCCTAGTAAACTTTTCTTGATCACCTTTAATGGTCTTCCTACCATCACAAGATCCTGAAAATCACTTAAAAACATTCTTGCAACATATGATTTTAATACCATAGGGAGAATAAATCCCTTCAAATATTTCTGCAGCAGTTTTCCCCAATTCAAAATAAAATTGAATGTTAACATGTTATTTCATCATGAATTAAAGTATAAAACTATCACTTTTCATATTATAACTCATAATCTAGATACAGTTTGTTACTCCATAATGTAATGGTCAAGTTTTGTACATTTGCATAACAGAATCTAAAATCCAGACAAAGAAACCAAAAATGACCAGACCAGGATTGTGACATCCTGAATCTGACCAAACTTCAACTCATTTGCCAGTACTCCATGACTCAAGACCCTACGAATGTCCACAGTTGAAGTTATATGTAGTATATCCATCTTTTGCAGCCGGCATAGGGCAGGGAGAAACATGAAACTCAGGACTTAAAAATTATATTAACTAATGTAATTGCTACCAGCACAAAATTAAAGATAATTTTCATAAATGGTAATTAATGCATATATTTATGTCACACATATATTTAACTAAGACTGAATTGGATTGAAATAGGAACGAGAAATAACACGAAACCAGAATAAATTTAACACATAATTTATTAAACAAATAAAACATAACTTGATAGGAGAAAAGCATGCAGGCTTTGTACTGTAAGGATTAGCATATCTCCTCATTAAAACTTTAATTATTAATATTGACATATTTAAAGAAATCACTAAGTGGTGTCTAATTAAGTTATGCCAATTCCTATTGAGAGTGGTGGCTACTATTATAAAATGATGTACCAGTCTTAGGCAAAACATTTACTATCTTTTCTGTTAAATATTCCATTTAAGCATTTAAAAAATATTTTAGACAAAATATTTATTCAACATTATTAATTTAATAAAGTAGGAGCATATAGCTCAGTTCAGGGTAGAGATTGAACCCAGAAACCAAAGATATAAATTTCAGTTTAATACTGAATAGTTAATTAAATTATGGAACTTAGAAATGGCTATAACGAGATTACCGACACGCTACAGCACCAGCAAATTACAATAACAGAGCACCCTGCGGATAGATTAGAGTCAAGGGTTTTCGTGACAAATACCGGTACACCCTGGAACCGAGCGTCCTGCTGCTAAAAAGGTCAGGGTGGCTAAGATGACTGCCTGGAATTATATGTCAGGTCTTATTAGTGTGCACCCCAAAAGGAGGTAAGATGGGATGGCCTTTTCCGAGGTCCCAACTTAAGAAGAAGATGCAGCAAAACATAAAACATTGAATGTGAATTTAGGGTATCTAATCCACCAAGCGAAAGTATGATATTTAATTATTACAAAGTATGGGATAATAGCCCGGTCAGTATTACTATCATGAGCCAATTCTAACAATGCTATATAAAATCAAGCAACATTACAGGGATAAAGAAAATATAATAAACTCTGGTTTATAGGTTTCAATCTATATATATATAATTTATTACAAGGGCAGGGAAAGTATATTGATCGAAAGGCCAAATAATTGCTGAATATGCTTTCGTATTACTAAGACCAGTACATTGCGCCATTTAGAAATATCAATAAGATGAAAATTTAATAGCAGGCCACAATACATTTAAAATTAAATAAAAATTATAAGAATTTGAATCAGCGAGCATCGATAATGTTATTAAGAAAATAGTTATGGGGAAGATATTTGCAATAATATCTCCGAATATTTCTTTTGTTTAAATGCTCGCTGCTTCAAAGCATTAGCATATAAATAATAAAATAACAATGAAGAAATATTAAAGATACAACCACAGTGATAACTGAAAGAATTTAGAGTAGTTTACATTAAGTTTACTTAAGATATTAAAGAGGTAAGCAAGTTATATAAATAATACATTATTTCATTTAACGGGAATTTATAATAAAACATTTATGGAATTTAAAAATTAAATTATTTTATAGTTTGCTAGCTAAACTTTGGAGTAAAAATTTTGAATTTAGAAACATTTCATTAACACAGAGCTCTGCGGTTAGAGATTTGGCGTACCGATTAATTGCTGGCTGGATAAGCAGGTGTGAACTTTCAGGTATCATCATCTTTTTGAGTGGCTGTTACAGGATGGTTTCTTGTGGCAGCTTCGATGGTTTAAGCATATGCTGGCAGCAGCACAACATTCTTTCATGGATTCTAGAAGTAGCAGTTGCCTTTCTCCAGTCAGATCTTTCAAAGATCAATCTGACATAGATTCAGCATGGCGACGCTCTTCCAAAATTAATGACTCCATCCTTCAAGATTCAAATATATCCTATTTATATTTTTCTTACAAAGCACTTAGCTGGAAAAGAATTTATTTTGCCTGGAAACCCATTAGCTTTTAAAATATTATTTCAAATTATAAGATTTACCAAATTGACCAAAATACTTTTATTTAGGTTTCCATGGCACTTTAGATCTTTTTCCAGGTATGAAATAGTGCTACTTCAGTGATTTTAATGAATACAATTTAGTAGACAAATTTGGATAAAGCAATTATCAAACTTTGATTTTGGACTTAATGCAAATTTGTTTACGGCTAACTTTTATTTTTAACTAATTAAAAACTAAAAGCTTCTTGCTCGTTTTACAAAATAAAAATCATGCACACTATATATATTATTATATAAGGTGAATTATATATCCACATACGAATTTATATTTATTGAATTTAATAAATTGACATTTCTAAGATATAAAATTGTAACATTAATTATTTCTTTATAAAATAAAATTTAAAAAATTTGCTGTAACATTTATTAATCTATGTATGTACAGCATTTATTCATATGTGTATATATAATGCTGCATACCCAGCCATGATAGTACAGTGTAGATGTTTATTTTAATAAAATGAATATTTTAATAGGATTTGAACCCAGCACCGATAGGTTTAGTAGTTAAACTGAAAGGTGCAACGAGAAGGGCTTGAACCTGACCATTGCAATAATATATGGATTGGTTCAGAGATAGCATTGTAGATAGCTTGAAGAAAAAAACTCAAACACCTTTCTGGATACAGTGTATGTTTAATATGTAGCAGAATTGTAAATATTTATGGCATACAAATAATGGGTCACATCTTTATTACAAATTCAGAAGAAAGTTGTAAAAAGTCCATAGATCTAAGGATTAGTTTATCAATTTCAAAGTGAATATGGAACTTTTTTTTTCAAATAACTGAAATTGTAATTAATAAAGTGCATACTCATTACATAAGTAATATATATTAAGGCTATAACCTTAAGATTATGCACCTAAGATGTGACAGTAGGGACTTCTACAAATCTAAACACAAGATTAATGACTTTAAAAGACAAGAGCAGCTCTTGTCTTTTAAAGTCATTAATCTTGTGTTTAGATTTGTAGAGGACTCTACTGTCACATTTTAGGTGCATAGTCTTACGATTGTAGTCTTAATAACTGAGATTCTAAAGACTTTTATACTGAAGATCCTATATATTCATGTAACAAGGAAAGATGATAACCTACAATTTACAGAAATTTCTTAAGGTTATTCTGAAAAATAAAGATTAAATAAAAACAGCAATTGAGAAGATAAATCGAATTACATTGCTGAATTAATAGAAAAATACTAAGATCTCTTGTTGATGAGCAAAGGATATCTAATTTAAATCCTAACTGGAAAAAGAAAACAGATCATCTAATTATTGGATATGGCACTACAAGAACTAAGAGCAGTAAACCTGCAAAATATCTTAAACTACCCAAATCTTAAGATATAACCTGAATGATAGAAAAAAACTTTTAAACATATAATGAGTTAAAGCACTAGTATTATAGGATTAAGAAAACCAGTGAATGACATGAGATAATCATTGTGAACAGAAAATATCTTAATAATTAAAAAGCTGCATTATAATCAACAATAATACAAACATTTTGGAATTTTTATTATCTTGTAATAAAAACACAGAAAAGACTTCAATCCTAACTATGCTGTTTAGCTATATATATATATATATATGACAGGAGTGTCTCCTCTGTGTATCCTTTTCTTTCTATATATATATCCCTTAAGCATCTTTCAATTCATCAGATGAAAATATCTATGCAATACAATTGTTAATCCTTAGGGGAATTACAGAAATCATTACCATGCAGCATGAATATGGTAACAATTATTTGAGTACAGATTTCTCTATCAATAATTTTTCAGAAAGATCTAAAATATATATATATATAGTCAGAAAAACAAAAGTGCATGATGTGTTAGATAGATAAGTAATTAGAGAGACAAATGACAAAATAGAAAGATAGATAGATAACCATATAAATAGATATATAAATAAGTAGATAGCTTAAATAGATAAATAAATAAGTACATAAATAGGTATATATATATAAATAAATAGACTGATTAGATAGATAGATAAATAGATATATAGATAGATAGATAAATAGATAGATATGACAATTACACACATAAGTAGATCAATCCATCCATATGTTTTTCTCTTTTCATCAGTTCTTCCGTATTTTTTCTTCTTTCCTTCATTTTATCTATGCAGCCAAAATCTTATCTATCTACTTATCTACTCATTTATGCATTTATCTAAGCACATGGTTCTCTATTAAAATATCTATTTATTACCTATATAATTACTTTTATTTTTTATATTTTTTATTCCATTTAATTGCATGCTAATAGTAAGCGCTCAGTGTTCTTTTATCCTATCATTATGCGTTATGACATATTTTTTTATTAATTCTTAGCGGGTTTTCTGAATAAACATTTATCCATTTTAGTTTAAATAGTAGCATTTCTAAGTATTAAAGATGTTCAAGTGGTTCAGGCTGACAAGTGAGATAAGGGACACATATGAACAAAATAAGTTTATGATAATGATAATAATATTCACAACTTTATACATAATTAGTACGTAAAATTCACAACTTTATATATTATTAGTACATAAAATAACAACAACAACAACAATAATAATAACAACAACACAACAACAACAGTCATCATCATCATCATCATCATCATCATAATAATAATAATAATAATAATAATAATAATAATAATAATAATAATAATAATAATAATAATAATAATAATAATAATAATAATAATAATAATAATAATAATAATAATAATAATAATAATAATAATAATTTATTGATAAATCTCAAATTACATCAATAGACATTGTGATAAACTTTCTGAAGATGAAATAATTAAATTGCTCTATTTAAATAATTTTTTTCTACAAAAATGTAATGATGATTTTATATAAGGGCTTATTTGCATTAAGTAATTCATTTAAAAATGAAATTGCTACATATGATAGAACTGCAGATTTTTAACTTATTTATTATAAGAAAAATATTTATTAACAATGTCTTTTAAGAAAGTTTGAAATGCAACAATGCTCTTTTAAAGATTATTCATATTACTGTAACACTTGCTGAATTAATTTTTTAAATCAAAAATTAAAAAGTTCCATGACTTAAATTAGACTGACTTCATCATAATCACCTTCAACTATTACCAATCCACTGCAAGAAGAACATCTCAAGTTTTCTTTTTTAAAATGCACCAACAAACTTTCTTTTTTCACTCATCCATCTCACATATGGTCGCTCTTTCTAGATCTTCTACAATCTCATGCAAAGCAATTTAAAACTTCAACTGCTTATTTATTACCAACTCTTTTAGAAAAATGTCCGACTCAGGTCTATTTCAATCTTTTCATTTCTTTCAATGATGTCAGTGATACCTGTTAATTACCAATGGTATAATTACCACATCGCAAAGGAAGGCAATGTCTTCATGCTCATGCAGTCCAGATGCCCATAAGCTTGAAAATCTATAGCAAGACAATTAAAATATATTCACGTGAAATTATTAACTATACCTCATAAACTGTCAGTTATATAAGAAATTGTAAAATTATTTTAAAAAAAACAACTTGCTAGATAATTAATGCAAGTGATTTCTTTATTAAAAGATGATCTTACAGAAAAAAAATGATGACTAAAAATTTCTCAGACTTGTTAATTATTAAATACAGTTTGGAAAGTGAATTTAGTGAAATATATACCATGTTAAACCACTAAACATCACATGATCACCATCTCTATACTAGCACACAATTGTTGTAAACAAAGGCAAAACTCTCCATACAGTAGTGCCACCCTGTGCCAAACAGAGTATTCAATGGATGCCAGAAGGATTGTGCATAAAATCCCTATCTAGGTGCAGTGCTCTCAGATCCAAGGCTCCTCACTGATGATGGCCACAAGCCAGAAACTAGTCTGGGGATATTGGATGAGTAGGCACTAGATAGGGATTTTATGCACAAGCCTTCTGGCATCCATTGATTACTCTGTTTGGCACAGGGTGGCACTACTGTATGGAGTGTTTTGCCTTTGTTTATATATCATGTTATTGTTATTTTTTACACTTCTGGTAATTGTAGCCATGGTCCAAAGGTCTTTTAGTAAATTTTAAAAAAATGATTATAAAAGAAATTCAATTAGCCAAATCAGGCTTAAAAATCTTGCAATGTTAGCTATTGAGCATAAGGAAGCATCTAAAATGGAGTTAAAAGAACTAATTAATGATTTTGCAAATGAAAAGGTTAGGAAGGTTTTTAAAGTATCTTTATTAAATTACCTTATGTGGTATTTATAATATAAAATAAGTAATTAAAAAATTTGTGAATACATGAAAAATCAAAATTCCGAATTTTAAAATGGGGGGGGGGGATTTTTGAATTTCTGCCTTTGGGCCCAATTTTTCTACTTATGCCACTGCTCTCGCCCATGTATTTCATTTTGATCCTTTCTTGTTACTCCTGGCATGCATCTTTTCACATTTCATTGAATGGCTTGAAGAATCTGTATTGTTCTTCTATTAAGTGTCCACATCTCAGATCCATAAGTAAAAACTGGTAGAACATATCTATTAAAAATCTTCATTTTCAAACAAACATAGAGGCATGTTTCTTTTTGATCCTAAGTTATTTTTTACTAAAAGCATTTCATCCAAGTTTTCTTTTATGATTAATTTCATCCCTTGTACTTCTATCTGTATTAATAATTGAATCAATGTATTTGTAATCTTTAAATCTCTCGTATGAAAATATTATAAATATATTTGCTAATGACAAAGTTAAAAAAACTAACAATACCTTAAATATATTTTAATTTTGTGTTAATAATTTTAACCAAAATGTTATTATGGAAAGGGAATGCAGAAAGTATTGACAATGAGGATAAAAAGGCTACATCACTACATCTAAAAATAAATGTCTTTTACTTTAATACAGTTTTTGTTTAGATTGTACTTGCATTTGAATAATCATTTATTTTTAACAAACTTTTTTTTTTTTTATCGTATACCAACAGAGAAATAAAATCTATAGAAAGAAAGTTCATTTAAAAAAATAATACATTACCAACAGTTTTTTTTTTTTCATATGTCATAGCATCGGCCGGGACGCGAACCCTTAACCGTCTGCAACCAAGTACTTGCTTGCAAGGGGGCTGCGATGATCTCTCGGCTAACAACGCTTGACATTACCAGCAGTTTATGTTACAAATTTAATAAAACAACAGAATTAGCATAAGGAATAAACATTCTCACATATTCCCACCCTCCAAAACAATTATATCATTTTATTTAAAAATAAAATGGAGGAGGGGCGGGGAGTATATTTTTTTATCATTTCAAAACTGTATGCATATTTCTTGTAAAATACAGATAGTGGCAAATTTAAAAATAAGTTTACAAAGTATCATTGCAGAGATAAACTCTGCCATTTATTGAAATGAATTTTTCTGATAAATTTTATATTTGTGCGTATGTGTGAATTAGCTTAAAACTAGTGTCAACATAAAAACTTAGTTATCAACTAAGCAGATTTCTGGTAAAATAAGTGTACATTTTACCATCTTTTAAATTAAAGTTTGTGTAGATTTTGCCATCTTTTAAATTGAAGTTTAGAAAAATAATGACATATTTAAATTGTAAACTGCTGATTCTATATTTTTTTATAAAAGATAATTTCTTAATTATCTTAATCTTTTTTAGATAGTTAAATATTGTTGCTAGAAAAACTCGGCCTCATCTAATAAGGAGAATCATAGCAAACAAGTCTATCATGACTGAGAATGCATATGTAAACTTCTCCATTGTTATGTGATTGGCAACTAACAAGGACATTATTTTAGTAAGAAAATAGTCATACATCACGTGACTTAACTTAATAAGCTTATATTACGAAAATAATAAAAAAGAAATGAATCCCTATTTCACAAAATCTGTTAGTAATTGCAAAAGCAAAAAGGTCCTAGAGGTCATAATGTTTAATGATGAATGGAGAAGGAAAAAAACTTAACTACTGTCAGTTTTAATATTCCCAAAGTCAATAACCCTCTTTCTTTCAGCGACTACTTAACCAGAGCGTAGTAAGTTTATAGGTCAAGATAGTAGTGATTGGTATAAGAAATTATGGATTGTTAACATGGTCTAAAAATCATGGCATCACATTGATGATAATTATTTAACTTAATTATAACTTGTTTTTTTTTTTTTTGGTGAACTTAATAAAGATCACAATTCTTTTATTTTCCTGTTATTAAAAGTGAACTTACTCTTAGCACAAATACCGGCAATAATATACTTTCAAGAGTTCTAGTAAATTTAAAACTGAATCTTTATTTGGTTTTGTAATTTTTTAACTTTAATAATTTTAAATAGGGCAATAGTAATAAATTGAACAACAGTTATTCTAAATTTGTTTTACTGCGGCGCTTTCCTAATTTAAATACAATTTTGGCGTTTTTAATGACGCATAGTGAAAAAATGGAGAACTAATTACTGTAGAAACAAAAGTTAGTTTGAGCTTTGTACGAGTGATGGCACCCTATGACGATTTATAAAATAAATGCTGCAGACAAAAGTCATTGTCTGTCGTTCTGAATCACCTGCAGGTGGTCTCTCTTTGTAAAAAAAAATAATAATAATAACTTTTTTAAAATTGCATCTTAATTATAGTTGATAACTTTTCATTTATTAATAAAGAATTTTAAATTAAGCAACAACTAGGTAGGGAGAAAAAAACATTAAAATTACTTAGTTTGGAAAAATACATAAATATAATAGAATCGTAAGTAATTAAAAACAAAAAGTAAGAAAAAAGTAGATGATTATCAAATATGGGAACTTGCAACAAATAAAATCAATAAAATGTTGAAAATAATATAAAAGAAAAAATTATTGTGGAACAAGTGTATAAAAAATAAGATTTGGGATATGTGTGCAGACTGAAAGATATTAAAAGAGATTAGATATAGAAAAGAAACTAATAAGCAAGAGGAGGGTTGACTTCGAAATAAAAATAGAAAAAAAATATATGTTGAAAATTATATTTGTTGGTCCACAGAATATATGATTTGATACAGTACTAAGACAACAAACTTTGGAACTAAGATCTACAAATCATGGCCCGGATGGCTTTGCCACTTCCGGTTTTCAAACTTCATTATTAATTCCGAATCAATAAGGCATTCTGTTATTTTTATTATTGTCCTTGAGATTTTTTCTATCATTTATTAATCTAGTTATTTATTATGTTACTAGCTTTCCATCTATGTGTGTGTTTCTATTGGTACTTAGCTAGCAATGCATTTGCAGATTTTTGATTATGTCTTCATACCTTATTATGCACCCATGCAAATTCAAACTTGCAATTACATATTAATTTGCAAACACCACAATATGCCTAATTATCTATCGATCTATCAGACTGTCCCAGCTAAACATCACATGACTGCCATTTCTTATGCTTACACAATTTGTTAAAATCATAGCAATTCTTTCCAAACAGTACTGCCATTCCATGCAAGCTGTAATAATAAATGGATGCTAGAATGCTTGTGCATCAAAATCCCTACACAACCAATATCTCCAGACTAGTTTCTAGCTTGTAGCCTTCATCAGTGAGAAGCTTGGATTTGAGAGCACTGCACCTAGATCTTTGGATCTAATGTGATCCACCATCAGCCACCTTTTACCTATTTTGTTAACTGTAAAGCTCATAGCCCAAAATAAAGACACAAGAATGTTTTCAATCTCACTTGAATAATCATACAGATCTGAATCCATTCAGTTCAATGGCTATGTATTTTTGTGTCTTTGTTTTTTTCATAACTATAGTCACTATCATATTTTAGACAGAATTAATATTAAACCACTAAAACAACTGTCATTTCTTATGCTTACACAATCTTAAAAAACACTTCCCCTAATTCCATCATGTAAAGGCTGTATAATACAAATGAATTTTGGTGGACAACCAACTAATTTCAAACAATGCCATAGACTTATGCTATTAATTGAATCAAATGCCTTGACCAAGTCAATAATAAAAGAAATATATAAATAATTCCTTTGTTTCTGACACTTTTCTTTCCTGGCAACAAAAAACCATACCTATAGTGCTCGATTCCCTAAAAGCATATTGGGTCTTTAATAATCATTTATTTATAACTGGAAACAATCTATTTGACAAAATTCTTAAAAGTATTTTTACTGTACTGGATAATAATGCCATTCCATGATATTTACCACAACCTTGCCTATTCTCTTTATTTATAAAAATTGAAACAAAGCAACCTTAAGATGGCACAACTTCATGGATCCATATATTCTTAAAAAAATTCTGATATTTTTGAAGCTAATATATCCCCACCATATTTTAAAACTTCTCTAGACATTTCATCAGGACCTGCAATATTTCCATTTTTAAGATTACAAAGAGCTGTTTTGTCTTCACTAAATTGGATATCTTTGTCCAAATCTAAAAGCAGATAAAATGGATATATCATTCAAAGTTTTCATATTAATTCTTAATAATGATTCTATTACATGCTGATATTAATTATATCCTTTATTTCAGTTCTAGTCAAACATATTGTCATAATTTTTTTTTTTCGATTTTAATTAATCTAATATTATTATAAATATCAACTTCAATGATGATTATCAGACAAAACTCTTCATACAGTTATGCATAAGAGATGATGATCATGTGATGTTCAATGATGATATTGTTTTTTCATCATATTTACTTACCATTTATATAACAAGATTTTTTTAGTTTCTGTTGCAAATTAGTGCAGTGAGAAAACTCTGAATTAGTAAAAACTTTATGTGAATAATTGCACTTTTTGATCAATTATGGTAATAATAATGTAATTAAGGTATACATAGTCAACCTCTCATTTATCACTGTCAATTTTTATCTTCTCACTTTTTTTAAAAAAACCACATCTGGTATTTCATAGTATATATCTTGGATTCTGCTTTCTTGTTTTTATTTTATAACTTCTATAACATATAACAAAATTCTCAGGCGTTATTCATAAAAATATTCATATTTTCAAAATTTAAATAGCCTCTTCATTTATTTTAATTTTCTTAAGTTCCCATTCCAATCCATAAAATACTTTCCATAAAACTGTTATAAAATATGTTGAAGATGTGGAGTCACCCTGTCCTACCCATTCCTGTTACATTTGGATTAATATTCTTCAAAATATCTCAGATCTACATCTTGTCATTCCAAAGCTTTAATCACAAAGGAAATCTTTAGAGAGTGAAAAATATTTTTAGAACTTATGAACCCAGTGCAAAATATTCTTTTTACAACTTTTGTTAATATTTAGATGTTATTTACTAAATTATAACCACTTTTCACTTAAGCTTGTTTGTATGTTTGTTTTGACTGCAAAGTTTCCTAAAGATGAGTTGTGATGATCTTAAATTTAATCTGTATGTAGAATTGATAATAAGTGTAACTTATTATATCATTTTCACTTTTCATTATTGTTATTAAATACATAACTCTGCCAAAAATTTATTTTTTCATTAGTTTTTTTAACATATTGATGATTTTGCCAATGGCATGACTTATATCTTTAATGTAAATATTTGTCATTTCAAAAGACTTTGTTTTTTAATACTCTATAATCCTTTGTAGAATTCTTCCACATACCTCAAGATGTTCTTCTTCTTTTTAGCAATGGTGGCATTTTTATTAAATTATTAAAACAACTTTTCTTCAAATGTCAAGACTTTATTTTATACTTTTGAGACTTCTGTTTTCAACTATAGCTTCCTAAACATCACATGATCACCATCTCTATACTAGCACATAATTGTTGTAAACAAAGACAAAACTCTCCATACAGTAGTGCCACCCTGTGCTAAACAGAGTAATAAATGGATGCCAGAAGGCTTGTGCATAAAATCCCTATCTAGTGCCTACTCATCCAATATCCCCAGACTAGTTTCTGGCTTGTGGCCATCATCTAGGTGCAGTGCTCTCAGATCCAAGGCTCCTCACTGATGATGGCCACAAGCCAGAAACTAGTCTGGGGGTATTGGATGAGTAGGCACTAGATAGGGATTTTATGCACAAGCCTTCTGGCATCCATTGATTACTCTGTTTAGCACAGGGTGGCACTACTGTATGGAGAGTTTTGCCTTTGTTAACTATAGCTTCCCCTGCCATTTCTGTTATATTTCTTTAAATTATTACTTATGAATTTTTTTCCAATCACTTTATAAAATTCCAGTTCTTCTAAACATACAATTTTAAAATATTTTTTCTATTCCTTATTTTTATCATATATTGTCTTGTCTCAAGTAAAAAATTACTTGTGAATTGCTACCTGTTTGTGGAGGCTATTGATTATCATCTTTTTGAACTCACTTAAGTCAACCATTTGCAAATTTTAACTTATGATCATTGAAGTATTCTAAGGATTTTAATGATCACATAATTAATTTTATGATGCATTAAACGTGTAGTGCTAAAAATACAAATCTATATATGGAACAAATAAATGGGAATAAGTTACTAAAACAATTCACAAGCAAGATGCCCAAAGAATCATC
This sequence comes from Epiperipatus broadwayi, assembly GCA_028023455.1. Taxonomy (NCBI): domain Eukaryota; kingdom Metazoa; phylum Onychophora; class Udeonychophora; order Euonychophora; family Peripatidae; genus Epiperipatus; species Epiperipatus broadwayi. The sequence goes on from JAQFVV010012424.1 coordinate 8,161,943, forward strand.
TAAACAACTTTGCAAACAATACCTACCTAGATTATCATTGGTATAATAAGGGACATTGATGGATGTGTGCAGGTTATGTAGCGCACAAAGGTGCTTCATCACAAGGGCACCAAGATACCTAGATAATTAGTAAAATTTATATGTAAATGAAAATTACATTTTTAAATCACTTCATTAGAAATATGTTGTGAGTGTAAATATTTTTTTATTTACATATGGAATACTTATTTACTTAAACTTATTGTGGTAATTGCTCAGCCTTAAATTTTGAGACTTGAGTTCAAAATCTGTTTATACTCTTTTCTTTGCACTAAACTGAACAGACCAATGCCATTTTGTCATGATAATCAATAAAAGTTATTTATAAATGTTTAGATTTCTGAATCACTTTACTGTTAGAAACACATCCTTTTTTATTTAAACATAAGTGGACTATTTCTTTACTTTGATATCTTGTGACAATTGTTCAAGTCTTGATATGTAGTATATATATGCTCTAACATTATACAAAAATGAACAGGCTGACACCTTTCTGTCACTATAATTGATCACATTTATATGTAAATGAAAATGTTTAGATTTTCCAATCCAAAAAAAATAACACATTATTAATAATTTGTTTTAAAATATAACTTATTTTAAAAATATTGCCTCATAATTACAATAATTCTGCATGTAATGAAATGATCTATATTATTGATATTTTACACAGTTCATCTGCCTTATTCAGCTTATAGTAGTGATAGGCATCTAACTCTGGACTGTGAAATCCTAAGATTGATTCTGCTGATGTCTTATACAAAATATTTTCTATAGAAAAGTAACTTTTTTTTTATTGTGCTGTATTATATTTTTACACATTTTATTAAATAACTTTTTCTATTTTTAAAAATATTATTTTTTTAATGCTGTAGTTTAATGGCCCTCTGTTGATCATAATTTGTAACTATGAATCGAAAAGGGTTTAAAAGTACCTATAAAATACTTTATCTATTTTAGTGCAAGAAGCAAATTGTTTGATGTTTTTTTTAATTATTATAATCTATCATTAAACAAAGAAAATCCTGGACCTGGTATAATGGCTTCTAAAAATTTATCTAATAAGCAATGTAAGTGTGAACATTTCTTCACTTAAGTAAATTCTTAATTTCTCTAGATATACGACTATATAGTGTGACTATGTTTTAAACTGAAATAACAAGCATACAAAAAAATTCTATTATTGAATATCATTCTAATTTTATTATTATTGCATATTCTGATTCAATACATAAAAGTGCTAAATGAAGAGCTGATTTCACATTAACATGACCAGAACATTCCGAAACCTTTAGGTAGACAACATAACTAAAAACTCTGCATTATTACATATTAATGCTTCTACAATTATATTATTTTGTATGTGGTATTCAATGTAGGACTTTTAAATTAAAAAGGCAAAAAAAAAAAAGAAACAATTTCATTTAGCATGTGATAAAATGCTTTAATTTTCAGTAAGACATAGATCAAGCAGATCTGGACCATGCTCCATCACAATGCACTCAGGCCAGTGCTGATCATAAGAATAGGAATGCTGAAATGTATCTTGCACAAAATTGCTTCATATCTATGTGGTAGCCCTGGGTATAATAAAAGGTAGGCTTTATTTGCAACTTCATTTAAATGATTTTTTGGGAATTTTGCTTGAGAATTATCTTAACACCATATCTAAACTTGTATCTTATGTGTATGGATTTTCATTAGAGCACATCTGAAGGTTAGAGATATCTGTTAATATTTTCTTTTTTGTTAATTTTTGCCATTTAAACTTTGTAGTTATACATATCTTTTACATATTGCTAATCAATAATCACATCCTCCATTGTTAAGTAGAAATTAGTGAAAAAAATTGAAGCTTGTTCCTTCACCTTAATGCCATAATGACCATTTCTATTTCATTTTTTTTTAAAAAAAGCATAGTATATAGATTTTCTTTTTGTATATATTTTTCAAGTTGATTTTATCTTTCATTTGGTCTGCATATCAAAATTTATCTACAGCACTTTCAAAACTTTTAGTTGTTTTCTAATTTTATCATTGAAATGTCTTATTTATTGTACTGCTAGTGAATAGCATTACGTTTCATTTTTTTTTTAAAAAAAAAAAAGATTATGATTAGTTTTAAGATTTTTAAAATGAAATTTTGAAAAAAAATAAAAGTACTGAGTCATATTTTGTTTTAGAATAAAACTTCTTAGCAAGAGAGGGGAAAAATCTAAAATAATTCTATTTAAAATTTAAAACTTTTTTTCTCTCTGTCTTTGTAAAGAAAACTCCTTTTATATATAAAATAAGCAAATGTGAAATCAGACTAAAAATTAGTCTGTAAAAATAAAATGTTTGTAAAACTTTCAAAAATGTAATCAATTAGTTTATAAGATTGCTGATTAAATTGTATTAATTAAAAAATCATAAACTATCTTATTGAGATCATTTAGATGAATCTGAACAAGGATTAAGATAACAAGAAATGTAAATATAATTAAAAGACAGATTTCAAGTTAAGATCAAAATTAAAAATAACAATAAGAAATTAAAACAATAGGAGAGAAAAAAGTATATAAAGTCACTCTCTCTATTGTTCTTCAGTCAGGACTGCAATTTGCTAGATCATTCACCAGTTTGGATTATTCAGTTCAGATAGAATGCAGAATCCAAACAACCAGAGATCCAGATATTTGGAAACTATAAATATAGTAGTAAGCCAGTCAATTACTACTGTGGTCAACTTTAGGATATTCAGCTGAGCTTCATGTCCCAAAAAACCCTCAACAAAAGGAAAAACAACTGAATCCCACCTGAACCAATTCCCAGAACAATTCCTACATTGTAAGTAAATGCTGCTGCAAACTCTTTCTCCCCATGTCAACACAAAGAAAAAAACAAGCCCTGGAACCATCAATGGAGACCCAAAAGCCAAACAGTTGGAAACTGACAATCATAAAAACCTAGATAAAGATAGTTTTAAATATATTCTGATCACAGTCTAGACTTATTTTAAATAAATTTTAATTAATGGACTATTATAACTATAGTCTAAAATCATTTATATTTTTGTCAAATCTGTTATAAGTGTATCAAATATATGTATGCATAAACATTAATGTTTGCTTTGTTATGTTGTCTATTTTCTTTCTCTCTTGTCACTGCATCATCAGTAAATTAGTTAGAGTTATTTTACAAGTAAATGTGTTGAACCCTCAGACAGAGTGTGAGCTAGTAATGGAATATTTCAAGTGCTAGATTGTGTACCTGTCATCCAAAGCATGCTGATTATATAACTTATGATTGTCTGGTACCTGAGGTTGATCCTCAAAACAAATAAAATGCTTTGAATGGCAGGGGTTTAAATCTAAAAGTTGAGATGGCCCATGGTCTGGAAATGTGATCATGTTATGCTTTACATAGCACAATCTGACCATGGACATCATTGATGGTTTATGCTATCAGTGGTATTCTCCTCTCTGCTTGAAGGGCCGATTTGTTCATGTAATATTAAAAATATTGTTAAAAGGTGTTTAAACCCTACTAAATATCTTTTAAATTGATCCAGTTCAATATATATTGTAGTAAAATCCCTATATCAGATTTTGCATGTAAGCAAAAAAAAAAAGTGTATTTATTTCATTTTGTGCAAGTTTATTTTAAATGTTTATTCAGACACTCAATAAATATTTCAGTCTGTTTATATTAAATTATTAAAATAAATTACAAATAAATATCAAAGAGAATTGCAATCATAATCCAAATTTTAATTAAATTGATTCAGTTATGTTAATCATTTATATATGCATTTAGTTAGAGTATTAAATAAAATTATGTATCTTTGGGAGTTTATTTCCATAAATATTCATAGAATTTTTGTATAAAATTATTTAAAATATTTTGAGAAATATTTATTAATCTCAGGAATTCTAAATTATATTTCAAATATATATATAACACTACAAAATTTCTCTAAAGACAAATACATTATATAACAGTCATTCTAGAAGCATTATAACAATGCTTATATAATATTAATAGGAAAATATGCTAAAATATTAAAGAAAAAGTTTTACTTACTTGTAATCCAGCTACTGTAAAACTCAGACTTCTTCACTCAGTTATAAAGGAACCAAGTATTCTAAACAGTAAAACTTGAAGATGTCTGGCTAAAAAGCCAAGAAAGTAGTCAAGCATTGGTGGTTGAGAGGTCACTGACAGCTGCTTTACAAGTGATTGTCCCAGGTTAGCTTCCTGGCTGATGCTATGACACATGAGGAAAAAAAAAGCTAATAAAGTAGGAAGAGATCCTGATTGCTTGGTCCTTTCCAAAGCTCTGCTAATGTATTCACTAAGATTCCATCTATACTTGGCAAAAGTCATCTTAACAGCAATTATACATGATAAAATTTCCTTAAGCAAATTAAAATAAAGTTTTTCTACTTGTAAATGAAAAGCCTACCATTATTGAAGTAAGCCCTGGAGAAGTTATTTTACTTTTCTACAGATTAATTAAGTTGATGTTCCAAGAAATATTGCACCATTCTGTTAAAAGCACAAGAATAATATACTCTCAATGTATGGTCAAACCACTATCTTGATAAAATCTGAGCACCTCAAAATATTCACATTTCACTATTTAAGAAGTCTAAGATAAAGAACTTTCAATATAGACTTAGAAAATTCCAGACTTCAGTGAACTTTAATGTCTGATTTTTAAAAATTTATAATTTTTATGCTTTCTTTCTTTGTATATTTAGATTTTCCAAAGAAGTTACCAAGTCAGCTAAAGTAGCTTTGAATCCAATATTTTATATATGTGGACATACATAACCTATAGCTTATGTTTGAGAGAATGGATTAAATAGATAGTCTATATTTATATCTATTTCTTTGCAACAAAGCACAACAAAAGATTACTAATTATTGGATTTATGAGAAGATTTATCTTATTATTTATCTAATCCTTTCTTGTAAATAACATTATAAATCACCATTTGTGTTAATAATCAAAGTTATAAAAGTTTACAAACATTCTTTTTTTTTTTTTTTCGCATTTCAAATTTGTTGTAAATAAAATTTAGATGATTTTATTAATATATTTTGTATTTGTTTTAATTATCTGAGATTACTTATCACAACAGTCTTCAATCACATGTCAGGCTCAACTAAATATTATATTTACTCTGACATTATGGATTATTTGAATATATTTTGGAAATCAATAAAATTTCCCTTTGACTTCTGAATATATTATTTGAGCCTACTTTTTGTATTTATTCACTTATATAGTATAGAAATAAACTTAAACGCTTATAAAAGTCTCATTAGTTATGCATCAATTTTTTATTATAAATTAGAACCAACTTCACATTTTTAAGTATCCCCATGTAGTTATAAATTGGCATTTCCATTCTGAGGAGTATCTGTTAAGAAGGGTTCTTTATGCCTCCATACTATTATGATATATATATAAATTGTCTACTTCTTTACAGAATGAGAATACTTGAATTATATGCATTTGGTATCATTCATTAATTTAAATAACGATTACATGAATATTTTTCATATCAATTGTCTATTCATCTTTTTTTCTAATTTCAGTCTCATTTAAAAATAATTATTTTTCAGATTCATACAATTTATTTTCATATGAAATTGTTTAATGTTGTATATTTAAATAAAATATCATCATAGAATGGCAATCTACATCTGTAAGCTAGTGATTTCAGCACTCTTTAATCAACTTCTGCTTTAGATGATATTTATATCCTGTGGGATATGAAATCAGTAATTTATTTTTCAGTCATAATTGTGAATATAGAAAAAGTATCATCATTTACACATATTCATCCTGCCTTACAAAAACAACCCAATCAATATCTCAATTAGAAACTCAGGTACCCAAAAAGAAAGATCATAACAAAACTCATCACATTGGCTGCTGAGATTCTGACCAGCTCATCTGTTTATTTGTTATGGGATTAATCATACGGTAATACCATCCACCATGATAGGAACATATGGATTAGATAGATTTACTCTATTCACTTCCATTAAAATCTCAAGAGAAATCAAATGGTCATCTTTCCAATAATAAGAAAGTTCTCTTGACAAAATTAGATCAGTAAAAATTTGAAAGTATAAAAAAGTATATATTCTTGAAAAAGTATTAAAATGGAAATCATTGTAAATCTCCAGTGAATTATACATAATCTTATGCAAATCCATTAATAAACAAAAAAGTATAGAATGAGTTCACCAGTACTTTAGCGTACTGTGTTACAACAGAGCATGAATTCTATATATTAATAAAATCTCAGTAGAAATGTAGGCTATTCTGAAATTACCAATCAATCAAATGGAAAAGTCATGCCTCATATTTAACAATCCCTGAATATCAAATGAGACAACAGTTAATAGATGTAAATATTAATTGTGATATAGTTTAAATTAAAGCGGAAGTTACTATATAAAAAAAACAACTCATATATATATATGTGTGTGTGTGTGTATTGTGCCATCTGACATGTCCCAAGCAAATATAATTATATATATAGTTATATATTTTTAATATATACTAAATGTTAACTCATTATTTTATGCTAGAAATGATTGAATTGGAATTGATAGATCAGGACTTTAGGGTTCAAACTTGGACACTCTATCACTGTAATCACTCTTTTACAAGGGATTAAAACCAGTCCCTACCTTGCAAGAATGGGGGTAATGAAAAAGTATCAAACTGAGAAAATAGGTGTGGAGGTTTTGATGTTTAGTGCTTCTAGCTTACCTGACAAAGTCTATTTGCAAAATACATTGTATAGTAAAAGAGGATAATCAGAAGTTTTACCTTAATGAATAATTATGATTTGTGATGAAGAACGAATTGATAAATTTTAAAAAAATTGGAATTAAATTCTATTTATATTTTCCAATCAAATCATTTTACCCACTTAAATATTTATCCAGTTAATCCAGCAATATTTATTTCATTTATTACAATATTTCCAATTATTCTTACTAAAGCATTACTATATTTAAATATTTATCTGATAAAAAAAAAAAACAAATCTTCAAAGTACTATTTCTAATTTTTCTTAAATGTCTATTCTTTCAATCCCATTTGCTTAATATTTCTTCCAACGGCAGCAAACAATAGTGTTACCAATGCTAACATTTCCTTTTAGATATCAAATTAAATTTCTATTCCAATCAAGAAAATATCTTTATTAATCTTATAATATACGGTCAGTTGTTCAGAAAATCATGTGACAGGGTAAGAATAATAATTTCATTTTTTACTCTTATTTCGAAGTGATTCATAAATCTTCCATCGGTGAAGAACAACCAAACAATTACCTTAGTTGTATTTTATGGATTAGCGGTAAGTTGTGATTTTATTTATTCAAATGTTGTATTGTTTTAAACTATCACAATTCTTATCAAATACTATTTTATACTACTTTCAAAATTAAAACTTTATTTACATACAAGAGAAATCAATGATAACATAAAATTATGTCAATAAGAAAGTTTCAATGAATACATATGAATGTGGTGTGCAACCTATGTATATAGAAAAATCAAAAGTTGTATTAGATCAATAAGTCTCAAGAGCTGCACTAATGCCTTAAGGCAGTGTGTCATATGCATAATTTGCTAGGAATATAAAGTAAGTCAAACCTATATTTAAGGTTTAGAAATTCCATTGATTAATGACTATCTTGGCCCAAAGGCCAACGAGGACTATAACAATATTTACAAGTTGATATAGGTAAATTAATTACACAGTATGCAACTAATGCAAAGTTTGTTTTAAATACATAGGGTGTATGAAAGATCTACATAGTTAAAGTTCAAATTATTATTAGATGAAAGATGGGATATATTATTCATTCAGTGGATGGGAGAAAGTTCAAGTTTTAGGCCTAAGAACTATGGGAATTAAATCTATAGCTTCATCTGGCTCCAGGTTTGGTCAGTTATCCAAGGCTGACAAGTTTGTTTATCCTCATCTTTTATCTTGTGGAGGGACTTCAAAAATCAATTAACCATTGAGTCATCACAGCCATGATCAAATATCATGCTACATCTGGCAGTCCAAATTGAGAAGTTAATGAAAGTGACCAGTCTTATTGTTCCAAATTGACCCTTTTTAATTGCGGCCTTAAGATAAATATTAGCTGGATCATTGCCATTTATCCGGTCTAACACTATATTAAGGAGGTAAGTCCATGAACCACATTGATCCAGAATGTGGTCAATGGACTCCTTCTGTTTGTTGCATAGGGGGTTGATGTTGTAACCCCTTTGGTAGTGGAGAAAGGCTCCAGTGGGGAGTGCTCCAATGATGATTTTTATTAAAAAAATCAACAAATTTTGGACTCAGTTTGATGAATTTTGTTAATTTGGAAAATCAAGAGATTTCTATAGGGAATATATTAACAGATTTAGTTTTTCTGGGAAACCTTAATTGATAAACTTCCCAAAGGGAACCAGATGACCGGAAATTTTGAATAATCACCGTAACTTGCTTTTGTAACCAAATGCTTCTCCTAAGTCCTTTTATTAAAGTATTCATTCTCTTGGTTTAAAACTTTCAAAAAAGCAATTTAGTATAATTGACAATTGTTCTAAACTACATCTTTTTATTTTTTAATCATTTTATCTACTTTTTCCTGATGTCATTTTTAATTTGATATTTTAATAGTCTTTAAAATTCACAAATTCTTACTTAAGTTTTGCATCTTAATATTATTAGTTTAAATCCTACAAATACGTTTCTTCTAGATTACATTATTTAGTAATAACATTATGTGCCCACAGAGACAAATTTCTATTGTATTTGTTTACAGAAATATTTAGATTTACGTTAAGATAAATTCAATTGAAAAAAAAAATTTTCCTTAGATATTTTGTTCTCAACCTACAAGAAATTACTTCCATTTAGAAATGTGTTAATAAACATTTCAGCAGATTTTTATAAAGATAATTTTTTTACATGTATAGATATATATGTATTACACTTCGATTTACAAGTCACATTTTCTGCAATCACAACTTTGATGCCTACGACTTCAGATAAGTACACCAATGACTATTAGTTATCATTTATTAAACTAGAGATTATCCCTAATCCAGAGAAACTAAATCTCAATCAAAAATTAATAAATCTGTTTTTAAACATAAACACATGGAATAACTCAATTTTGTTTCTCGTCCCCCTGTAGAATCTTTTTTTATAAAAACTACTAAACCACCCCTTTTTCACAAAATAAAAAAAAAAAACCCAAAAAAAAAAAAAAAAAAACTCCCCCCCCCCCCCCACAAATCTTAAGTATTATGTATTTCTCAAGTATCACTATTCATGTTTCAATAATCCATGAGGAGCAGAATTTTTAAACATGAATATATGTAATTTGGTATTTTTTAAAAAGCTCTTTTAGCAACAATCATTATTTAATACAGAAGTGGGAAAATTGTGGCTTGTGAACCATATGTGGGTCTTTGGAAATATATATGGCTCTTCAGTAATATCTATATTTTTCCATAGAGCCTAATTGGAACATGTTCAAAAACAACAAGGCAAATACAAAATAAAGACAAAACCAGTAAAAATCCAGGATATATAGACCTCCTACTTTGTAGTAAAATTGAAAATAAAATTAACATGGTTTCAATTTTATAAAACTTTTAAGAGATTTTATTAACATAATCGTGATTTTGTTTTCAAAATCTAGCAAAACTTTGCAATTAATAAATGAGCACACAGTTGCCCTCTAGAGGACAAGACAATGTTAGCAATGGTGGAATATGAATACACATAATCTAGAAGAGGAACATATTTTTTTGTATAGTTGTGCAAATGTGGATATAAGGTGATAAATAAAATACAATATTTAAAGCGTTTTTCAACATGACTACAAAAAAAAAAGACTGAGAAAAACATTAGATGAGCATCATGATTTTAAAACCAAATGGAATAAATTTTTCATGTTTATTGTGAACTCGGAGGGCCTTTCAACCCATCTTATTTGTTAAGAAACACTGTCACAAAACAAGAAGTGTAATTTGGAGAGACACTTCACGAAAAAACATGCCACTTTTGCCATAAAATATCCTGTGATACAAGAAAAAAAAACACTTGAAGAATTTCAGAAAAATATTGAAAAATCAAGTTCTGTATTTGATTATTGGAAGCAGTCTGCCAATAATGTTATTATAACAAGTTTTGTAGGAACTCAGGAAATTACCAAGAGAGGAAAACCATTCACAGATGGTTAATACACAAAATGTTTTGTTAAAGCAACTGAAGAACTTTTTCGTGATTTCAAAAATAAAACACAAATTTTAAATAAAATTAAGAACATGCCATTATCTGCCAAAACAGTAGCAGATAGGGCAGTTAAAATGGCCTTAAATGTGGCCAACCAACAAACTGAGGACATTAAATTATCTTCAGCTTTATCAATTGCAGTGAATGAGTCTTGTGACATCAAGGGCACAGCCCAGATTTCCCTTTACATGTGGTATATATTATCTGAGGGTCCAAGAGAAGAACTTTTAGGAGTATTGCCACTCAAGGGCCAAATACAAGAAAAGGGCACTGAAAATACTGTCATTGAATGCATGGGAAAAAACCATATCATACTTGATAAAATTGTGTCAATTGCAACTGATGGGTAAAAAGTGTGATGGGATCGAAAAAGGGGGTTGTTTTAATTTTAAAAGAAAACATTAATCATGAAGTGATTACTTTCCATTGTATACTTTACTAGGAAGCACTTTGTGTACAAACATTTCCAGAAAAAAATCGGTAAAGTTATGGGCTTGGTAATTAAGATTAATTTTATTGCAGCAAGAGGACTTAACCCTCGACAATTTAAAGAGTTGCTATGTGAAATGGAGAGTATTCAGAACTTCTCCAATATAACAGGGTTTGATGGCTTTCCAGAAGTAACATGTTAAAACGTTTTGAATAAATGAAATCAAACTATTTCTCGACAACAAGCGTGTTCAATATTTAGAATTAACAGATCAGTGTTTGCAAAAATTGTATTTCATGGTCTATGTTACATCACAATTGAATCAGCTCAATCATAAATCACAAGGTAAGGGAAATACTGCTTTTTCAATGGGTAGAAATTATTTTGTTTGAAAAGAAATTGATTCTATTTGCTGAACATTTCGAGTGGGGAGCTTTAGTTCATTTCCTAAACTTGTCTCAATATCGTCGAGAAAGCAATGCCCTCATTAACAAATATTATTTTAAGACAACAATTTTAAACATGAGAGAATCTTTTCTTCAATGGTTTCAGATATTTAGAAATGATAAAGTAACTCTAGCTTTTAATCACGAATTCTCATAATGCCAATGTGAAAGAATTAAAATTTTCACCATTTGATATTGATACGAGTAATTTTGAAATACAATTGCTGGACTTGATAAGCAAAGATTTATGGAGCTCCAAATTTGTTCTTCTTGGTATTGAAATGGAAGAAATTGAAAAAGGAAAATGTAGTCTGCTTTCACAGAACCAGCAGAATGCTATAAAAAACCTACAGAAGGCAGACTATGATTTTTACTACTTGGAATAGTCTTCCAGATTCATATCATGAGTTGAAAAAATTTGCATTTGGTATTCTCAGTATCTTTGGATCTACATACTTAAGTGAACAATCATTTTCTAACATGAATTTTATTAAATGTAAATTGAGGAACCAAATTACTGATGTCAACTTGGCACCAAGCTTTAAATTAAAAACCACTAGTTACCAACCGAACATACAGAAACTTTCTAAGGAAATGCAAGCTCATTGTTCACACTGATTAAAACCAATGCTAGCAATTTTCCATGTGATTTAATCTACATTTAATAAAGATGTAATTAATATTGTAACTTGTTATAATATTTCTTTAAATTTCCTTATTTGTAAAAATATATTCATGGCTCTCGAATAATTTTTAAATTGTTGAGTCAGATTTGGTTTTTCGGTCTCAAAAGTTTGCAGACCCCTGATTTAATACATTCATTAGATTCCCCCCTCCCCCAGTGTCTGTAGCTATATGCTTGAAATATAACAGCATTAAAACTGCAATTTCTGGAAATGCATGATCACAATGGTAGAAAAAGGTGAAATGTTTGATTATTTTGCATTTATATAGAAAAATTATTTGTCACTTTAAAGAGAATTAAAATAATTCTACATTTAAGGTTAAATGAAACATTTCTACTGTAATTAAAAAGATTAATAATTATTTATTGAAAGAATAATATTAAATCGATGAATGTAAAACAGTGATATGAGGCATTTTAATAACAATTTGGGCTTGGCATATTTAAAAAGATTTCATTGGACAAAATATTTTTTAGGTGCACTGACGTTATTGTTTTTTATTTACTATCTGCAGCACTATTTAAAATGTTAAGACAATGCGTCGATTGTAATTTCTTGAAATAATTTTAAAATATACATACTAATAAAGCATATTGGAAAGCATGTTACATGTATATATTTTCAAGTTTTTTGATTTCTATCAATGCATTCTTCATGTCAATTCCATCATACCACATCCATCCATCAGCTCAGAAAGTCAGATGCGTTTCGCAAACTATCCTTGCTCATCAGATGAGTTAGTGATATCAAACACCTGAATCTCTAATCCCATGCTGACTCCTCGATAACTTTGACTACATCACTCTCATACAAGGTAGGGACAAACTTTTATCCATTTTTGCTATCTTCTATATTAGGGTAACCAATCATTGCCCTTGTTTGTGCATTTTCAAATGTTTAGAGTATATTTATGAATACTTTTTTGTCCAAATGGGAATACATTAATGTATGTTATTATGCATGAATACTTACATGACTAAACCATGCTGTACTTTCAAAATTCCCTTACAGATTTTTCCAAATTTTAATTTCCAAATCTACAAATTATATATAGCCATCAATTTATAAATTTAGGGTTAAGTACTTTCAATTAAAAAGTGCAATTATATAATTCAACCTAATAGCTCTGTGCAGTTTGATTCACCGGTCAATTGCTTACTCAAGAGCTAATGATTCCTGGATTAAAGTTTAATTTAGTGTTAAATTTTAGCATTAGAAAATCACACGACATCCCAAGCAACTTACCATGATTATTTCTCACTCAAATTTAATTCTAAATACATATATACACAGTCTATCCTAGTGAGAGAGTGACCGATTCTCTCAAGCTGCCTGCAGCTCCATCTCTGAATCACAGCATGTTATGTAGTAAAATAATTTAGCTATTCATTACGAACATTAGCAAGTTGTGGCATAAAATGTGACTGTTTTTTATAGCTTTACAGATCGCTTGAAAACATTCTTGCGACTTGTGGCTTCATTCCATGCACAGGTTGAATCATTTTAAATGTTTCAATAGCAGTTTTGCCCAAATTAAACCAAAATGTAATATTATGTTATCATATTATGGATTAAGGTATGAAACACATCATCACATTCCTTGTCATAACTCGTGATTCAGACAAGCTAACACTCGAAATTTTTGTGATGAATAGCAAATTATGACACAAAGTAATGCTCATGTTGATTCACAGATGACATTGCAAGAAACTTAGAGAAAGAACCGGTCATTTTTGTAAAAATATCTTCTTAAATGCTAATTTGACTCAATTTTGCAAGGTGAAATTATTTTTATTAAATATCTCTAATGATAATATTTTCTCTTTAATTAGAATTCCCCCAAGTTTCATGAATGAGTTTCTCATCTTTAATTTCATACGATTTCAGTTTGTTTATTGTAATTATTGATATCAAATAAAAACTATTATATTTTTTCTTCGTACTTTCTATAAGCTACATAAAACTAAGATCACATCATTTACTGTTAAATCAAATTTCTTTACAAAGTTTTCATATTAGATGTCATATCTTACCTTGCCTTCAGAAGTGGACTAATCCAGATTCTTTGCCTGATTGGCTAGCACCTGGTTGCTGTCCAATAGGTATGAATCCTTCATTGGGGTTCGCGCTCTGAATCCGAGTGTTTCCAGTAAGGTAGGTGATCTGACAATATATAGTCAGCCTTTTAGAAGGCAAGACAGAGAGAGTGTTAGCTTCTGAAAATCTGAATGACTGAACATGCTAGTGAAACCTTTGCCTACAGCAAATGTGTCTTCACTAGTCACTACTGTTACATCTACGCAGAAAGACAAGCCCACCTAGAACTGGAAACTACTACGACAACATTCAACTTGAGGCAAGCTGTCTGAGTGCAGCTGGACGAGTTCGAACTAGAGCTGACTTGAGGCAAGCTGTGTAGGACAGCCAAAAGAGTCTTACTTGAACTCATGAGGCAGGCTAATTATATAACTGGAAGTGAGTTCCGTCACTTGGTATGATTATCTCATCATTAATTGTATAAACTATATTTATATTATTGATTAACTAATGTGTGTGTATTTTACAACTAATAAATTATACATATTAATTGTTGAGTAGTTTGTCATTACTTTTTCTGTTGGTTTGAAATCGAACCTGTAAATCAAGCCAAACACAACACTAGAAGTTTCTCTATTCCAGTTCATAATGAGTTTCAAACAATTTCAGTTTGCTTACTGTAATTATTGACTTCAAATAATCTATTATTCTAATTTTTTTTCACAAGTTCTGATATAAGATTGAGACCACAGCACAAGTATAAATCTAATCCCTTTATAAAGTTATCAATTCAGTTTAAAATTTCAACAAAATAATTCCATGGCTTTTTGACAATTCAGAAAATATATACAAATGTATAAATATGATTAAAGGTCCCATACAGTTAAATGGAAAATAATCATTATTAAATTATTGGAAACTTAAAAGTGTAATTAAAATATTATTTTTGTAAAATTGATGGTGATACACTTCTATTTATTTATTAATTTTATGTATGTATATATATTTTAAGGTCTACAATGTTTTATAATTTGAATGATGTCCACTAGATGGAGTTACTTTAGAATGACTTGTCATGTGATTATAAAAAGAAGACATCGTGATAAATTTCTTTTATAATAAAGAATGAGAATCTGATGTGTTGTTTTCAAAAAATTTTATTTATTTTTAAAATAGTTCATTATTATATTTTTAAGATTGATTAATATTTTAAATATATACACAGTATATGAATAAGTCTCTGCCAAATGATTTTTTTTATAATATATACACTAAAATATACTTAACAATGACTTTGGATTTTTGTTATAGTATAGCTGATATTACTGGAGAAAGTAAACTGAAAACAATTTCAGTGAAGGTGTACATTTTTGGAGTACTTATCAATCCAGGCATAAACTGACTGAAATGATTAAATTAAAAATGAGATGCAAGAAATGTTAGGATAATAAACAAGCCAGACAAGATGGTAAATTTATCAGCAGAGATCTAAAGGAAAAGATTAGATATTGCAGAACTCTATGAAATAAGATTGAGAAGAAATGAATAAAGTGCACAAATATTGAATTCTGAAAATAAAGATAGATATAATAGTATATTGTTTTAGGCCCAAGAACAAGAGTTTTATAAATAGTATTCCAACAAATTATATATATTGCCGATGTGCATCATCTTGACATCAGGGTTAGTCAAACAATTTTGTTGCCTGAAGCAAGACTTAAAATCTGTAGTTTACTGAACGAAGCAATGGATGTAATAATAAAAAAAATATATTGTATAAAAAAAAATTTCCAAATTTTTAAAAATATATATTTAGGTACTTTTCTATTATTAATTTAATAAAAATTATTTTTTCAAAAATATATCTCATTTTGGCACCTGTTTCTATTTGAGTGCTTGAAATAATTATCTTACTATATCACCTGTGAGATTGACCCGTTCACGATATCTGATTATTATTCAGGTAAACATGCTGACATGTAATTGCAAAGATGGCAAAATAAAATATATGCATGAAGAAACTGGAAAAAGACATTAAAAAACAAAAATAAGAATAGCTGAATAAGAGAATGTAATATTGTGATAAAAAAAAAAAGATAAAATTGTTAGAGATTTTAAATTATAATTAAAAGATAAAAAAAGTGAAAATTAAACTTTTTGCAAAGAAAATAATACGGTAGTAATAAGAACTTAGTTTAAAAAAATGACACAGAAAAAAAATTATACACAGAAAATGACAAGTGATAAATATAGATTTTAAATAGATTGTCTAAATATGTTTTTATTTACAAAATATTCATTGAAAATTTTACAAAATGTTCTTTATGTGTTTACCACCTCTTTCTACACCCACACAAAATCTTTCCCACATGAACCGTTCTAGGATATCTTTTGTTGAGCAAATAATTACATTTTGAATGCATTTCTTTAAATGATCTACATTTCTAATCTTTTTTTTTTTTGTACATCATGTTTCATAAGCAACCCCACAAATAAAAGTGAAAAAAAATCAGGAATGATACAGATCATTCTACAGGTTCACAGCAGACAATACAAATTAAATTTTTCCTATATATGGGGACTTTTGGGATGGGAATTATTTAGGGTAAATTTTAAATAATCCTTAATAGAGGCAGTAGGTTATTAAGGAAAAAGGGGGGGGAAAGCTTTCAATTAGTAAATGACATGATGAATAAATTAGTAGCGAGAAGAAAATAAAAATGCAAATTCTTTTTTATACATAATTATGATCAGAAGATTTAATAATAAATTGAGACACAAAACAGGACAAAGAAGCCAGAGGAGAAATGTGTGGAAATAGAGGAATGTTTGCATTAATTTATAAAAGAATAAAACAGCTTGGATTGAAAAAACCAATCATGGAACAAAACGGTGAGTGAGGATTGAAATGAAAAAAATTATAAAAAAAAAAAAAAAAATTATTAACAAAGGCAAAAACTGGTAAGGTACATAGGAATAATCAGGAGACAGGTAAATGGGTTTTCTTTCAACAATTATGATTCCATTAAAGAAAAACCTAATTTTGTAAAATGTTGATTATTTTAAAACAAATAGTTTCACCGTTAAGACACTGGAAAATCTTAAACAGATAAATTTTAAATAAATTAGACATATTTCAATCTAAAGACAATTGGAATTGAAAATAGTCTCTTAGTGATTTAACACACTACTGAAATGATTCTAAAACTGTCCTTAAAATACTCTGTTGGAATCATTTGCAGAAACTGTTACAAACTTGAATATCATGAATTGAGTCCATGGGAACCTAATCAAGAGAATAGAGCATATGCTTGAGCATATTGCTTTTTTGGGCCCAAAAAAAAATCATGCATAATTATCAAGAGCATTGCTTACAGTAGTCAGGTCACTTGTGCAAAATTCTGACATATAAATGATTCAAAATATCTAAATAATAGTTAGCAAAGACATCAGGATTTTCAGGAATGTATTCATGGTAAATAATGCCTTTAGAATAAAAAATTAAACATTGAGCAATATTTTGATTTGGTTCTTTTGTATTCGCAACTCTTGGTTTTTCTTTCTTCCGGTGATCTCCATTCTGCACTCTGGTACTCGGTTGATGGTTCATATTGATAACACCCACATCTCACTACCCGTTATGTTTGACAAGAATTCTGGATTCGTAGTTGCAGTTTGTTGCATGCTTTTGCAGTGCTATGGCATTTTTTTGGTTAATTGTTAATAATTATACCTTTTTCTAATCTTCTATTAAAATCCAAAGGACATAACGTTTTAAAAATGCCAAAAAGTTCTACGATGAATCGGAGAAACACACATCAATCAGTTTGAATGCTTTTTCATTTCCAGTTGTTTTTAATCTGGCCACAGATCACCTTCGATTTCTCCCTGGCATTGATCTTGAAAAACATTAGAATATCTTCTTGCAATTCAAGGCCTCATTACCATACACTGTTTGAATAATTGCAAATGTTTCAGTAGTAATTTTGTCCAATTTAAAATCCAATTTAATATTAGCACATTGTTTTATTGTGGTTAAAATATGAAGCACATTGTCACATTTTATGTCATAACTCACATATATTAAATAAATCAGAAGAAAATTGTTGTCAAAGATGGAATAATCATTAGGGAGGGAACGAATATTTTAGTAGTATTATATTAGATGATGATATGGTAATACTTGTAAATAATGAAGAGAACTTTTAATAAAATATTAAATATAATCTTCAATTTATTCTCTTATTCTTTCTTCTTAATTTTGCTTTTTTATATAACATATAATACCAACATTCCACTCTTCTTACACTTTAAAGCAAAATATATTTATTTATTCTACAGTTTCGACTGTTCCTAGCAATCTTCATCAGATCTACAAAATTTAAACATTATATCAATACAACCATATTTTATACATATATCTATTATAATCTTACAATTTTATCAACTTAATTATTAACATCACTATTCATTAAACTTACTATTCTATAACTTTTAACTTTTTAATTCTATTTTATCCTTTATTTTTCTTATTTATTTTATTCTTAATTATTATCATATTTATATTTATTCACCTTTTACCTTTGCCATAATTTTAGAAATTCAATGTAATATTTATAAAATCTTTCTTAGATTACTATATTCATATATTTAACCTTATTTTACATTTCACTTATTTCTACATATTATCTTTTTATTTATTTATTATCTCATTCCATTCCTTAATTCCTTTTTTATCCACATTTTATTCTTGCTTCTGTCATTTACTTAATTTTTATAAAATTATTTTTATTTTTATATGTATTTTAATTTTTTATTCCTTACCTTATTATCTGCTTTTACTCTCTTCCCTCCACTATTTTCTCTATCCCATCATACTTCCTACTTCCTTTTGTTATATTAATATATAGGTCTCTCTATTATCTATTATACAAACTACTTAATTATTTAATTTTTTATTATTAGTTTTCACTTTTTATTATATTTATTTTTTATACTAAGATATTTTTTAAACCCCTTCTCTATTAATATTTGGGTTTATCTTCTTTATTAAAACTGCCTCCCTTATTTTTCTATTCTTCTACTACTTGCATAACTTATCATTCTAATATTCTCTTTTTCTAGTTTATGACCTGTTTCTCTATCATATTTATGTTATTTTAACCTAGTATATATTGAATTTTTCATCTCACCTACATATTTATTTGTAATCCCTTTATCCATACATTTTCTACATTCTATCTCATAAACCCCATTTATATATTTCTTTTCCCCACCTATATACTTACTATCTAAAATATCATTTAACCTAGTATATATTGAATTTTTCATCTCACCTACATATTTATTTGTAATCCCTTTATCCATACATTTTCTACATTCTATCTCATAAACCCCATTTATATATTTCTTTTCCCCACCTATATACTTACTATCTAAAATATCCATTACATTTTTCTTCCTTTTATTCACTACTTTATATTTAATATCGCTTTTAAATTCTTTATTAATTTTTCTAATAATATTATTAATTCTTACTATATTACTATCATTAACTTTTATTCCTATGTATTCCTTCTTTTCTTTTTATTTTGCCCTCTTCCTTTCCTTCTTTTTTATATAACTGTTCTATCTTTTTTATATTCTTTTTTATTACCTCTTCTGGATATTCACTTTTCTTGAAATCTTCTTTTATTATATTTATTTCTTTATCATATTCTCCTCCTTCTTTACAATATTTTGCTCTATATACCTTAGAACTTATAGCAATAATCTTATGTTTTATATCCATATTAGAACCCCAATTCATTGCATTTGTAATACCCATTTTTCTATACACTTCTGTTTTTACTTCACATCTTTTCTCATTATATTCCTTATCATTAAATCTAGATATGCCAATCTATTATCTTTTTCCCATTCTGTTGTAAAATGTATCTTCTTATCTATTTTATTTATTTTATCTATAAATCTTTTTATTTGTCTTTCACCTCTATTAAATATTAACAGAAAATCATCCACATATCTTTTAATTAATATTGGTGTATTCTCATCCTCTATCATTCGATCCTCCATATCCTGCATATAAATCTCACTCAATAGCCCACTCAATGCACCTCCTATTAACAATCCTTTCTGTTTATAAAACCTTCCATTAAACTCAAAAGTTATGTCTTTACAACATATATCCATTAAGCTTTTTACTATCTCTATAGGTATTTCTATTTTCTTTTTTCTATCTTCCTTATATTTATTAATTGCCAAATTAATTGATTTTTCTACATCAATATTCATATACATGGATACTAATCTATCTTTACAATTGTCAATCTATATTTATTATATTCCTTTACTTTTGTCTAAATTTCTTTTATTAATTCTTTATTATTCTTTACAAATGTCTTACTTTTCTCTATTTACATATTTTCTGAATATCTTCCCTAATCATTTCGATACTATCACAATCCTTTTCCATTAATTACTGGTCTTAATGGTATACCTTCTTTATAAATCTTTGGCACCCCATATATCTTTGCCACTTTACAACCCTTACTAAGTTCTCTAATATTCCTCTATTTACTATTCTTTGTTATATAAACCTTTAATCATTGTATATATTTTTTTATTATTCATCCCTGTATCATTTTTCTTATCTTTTATAAAAAATTCTTCTTCTAACATTTCTTCCATCTTTTTTATATAATCATTTTTATATATCATAACTAATTTATGTCCTTTATCCGATTTTATAAACATTATTTCTCTATCACATTTCTTTTTCATTTCTATAACATCATTTACCTTTGCTCTTTCTTTTTTCTCTACCTTTCTATTCTTTACATTTTTAATTCTATATACCATATTATTTACTTCTTCCTTTAACTTTTCAATCCATTTTTTATAATCTTTATTAATTACACTATAAACATCCTTATTTTCATAATAATATATACTATATTTGTCTTCCATATACTTCTGTAATATTTTCTCCATTCCTATCTGCACCTGCATTATATCTCTTCTTTTATTATTTACATATGGAACATATTTTATTCATTTATTTATTATCCTTATTTCTTCTTATAATTTTTCTAATTTTACTTTTGTCAGATTACATATATTGTTTTCTTTTCTTGTTTCTTCTCTTCCTTCTTTTTTCTCACTTTTCTTCTCTTCTCCTTCATTTATTATTTTATTCAATTTTTTTTCATGTCTTATTCTAGTTTTATTATTTATCATATCCTTCTTATTATTAATAAAGAAGATAAACCCAAATATTAATAGAGAAAGGAGTTTAAAAACTAATCTTAGTATAAAAAAATAAATATAATAAAAAGTGAAAATTAATAATAAAAAATTAAATAAGTAAGTCAAGCATTGGTAGTCGAGAGGTTAGCACAGCTGCCTTACAAGCAGTTGTCCCGGGTTTGCGGGTTCGCTTCCCGGCCGATGCTTTGACACATGAGAAAAAAAAATTAAATAAATAAGTAGTTTGTATAATAGATAATAGAGGGAGCTGTATATTAATATAACAAAAGGAAAAGAAAGTATGATGGGATAGAGAAAATAGTGGAGGGAAGAGAGTAAAAGTAGATAATAAGATAAGAAATAAAAAATTAAAATACATACAAAAATAAAAATAATTTTATAAAAATTAAGTAAATGAAAGAAGCAGGAATAAAATATGAATAAAAAAGAAATTAAGGAATGGAATAAGATAATAAATAAAAAAAATAAAAAAGATAATATGTAGAAATAAGTGAAATGTAAAATAAGGTTAAATGTATAAATATAGTAATCTAAGAAAGATTTTATAAATATTACATTGAATTTCTAAAATTACGGCAAAGGTAAAAGGTGAATAAATATAAATATGATAATAATTAAGAATAAAATAAATAAGAAAAATAAAGGATAAAATAGAATTAAAAAGTTAAAAGTTATAGAATAGTAAGTTAAATGAATAAAGTGATGTTAATAATTAAGTTGATAAAATTGTAAGATTATAACAGATATATGTATAAAATATGGTTGTATTGATATAATGTTTAAATTTTGTAGATCTGACGAAGACTGCTAGGAACAGTCGAAACTGTAGAATAAATAAATATATTTTGCTTTAAAGTATAAGAAGAGTGGAATGTTGGTATTATAAAATATTAAATAGGGTTTGCTAAGTTTGTATTTAGATGAGAGTAAATGCTAATACAATTAAAGTATAAAAACAAATAGGGACAATAAGACTAAGAACTCCAATAGGAAATTAAGCAGCAGGTAAATGTTTTTAAATCTTTGAGAAGTTAGATAACTATCGATGAAAATAAAAACAAAGAAATTAAAAAACTGAAATGATTAAATGAGATTTTAATGAAAGTTAGTCATTCTGAAGACTGTTGGAATTAAATTTTAGAAAGAATTGGGCATGTGAAGAAATTATGAATGCTGTGTGTAGAAGATATGAGGAAGAGATAAAAGAAAACAGTTGATGGTCTTAAAGAGGAAAATGAATATTTGGGAAAAGAGTAAGAGACAGAAAGGTTAGGAAAGATGATTTGGTTTGCTGTGTGGGATTTGCCTTCTGCAAATAAATCATGATATGCAAATCTATAGAAAATATATTACTGCAGCTTGAGGATCTGTAAACCTTCTCCACATACGGTAATCATATGATTATCAGATAACCTGCAAAAAAAAAAAGAAAGAAAATTAATGGAAATATATTAAAATTATTTTTGATCAGTAGATTGTGATATATAAAGCAGCATGATCAGATATCAGACAAACAAAATTAGTCATCAAATAAAATAGGACATTTTTCCATCTCTTTCTCAGCACTCTAGATCTAAGTATGTAAGTACAGGCACTCTGTATAGATTGCTATCTAGTGTTTGCTGATTTACCAATAATAATATAATTGGTTTTAAAAATAAACATACATTAATAACATTATCAAATACATGTTACAAAGCAGAGAGAAAATAACACTGGTTTAAACATACATTAATAACATTATCAAATACATGTTACAAAGCATAAATGAATAAATGGTTAGTCACCCATATCAATGCAGAGAGAAAATAACACTGGTTTATCTCGAAACAAGGATCTCATCTAGTGATGCTGGAAATTGATGAGTGCATAGCTATTAATTCATTAACACACTTGTTTGGAGTTTGGTTAAAAATTTGCTTACAAATATTCAAATATCTTTTGACTAAGATCTTGGATGTATTATTTATATCTGAGTATATGTTATATAATTATCAAGTACAGAATATTCATAGAAAGATTATCATTAGAAGCATAACTGAATTCATTCCAACAGACATGCTAATTATGTATATTTATTTTTATAAATATTAAAGGTATGATAAAAAATTTAAATGGCATGATGCTTATGATGTAGCTTTAAATATGAATTTTTTAAAACAATTTACAGAATTTCATATTTAAAGAGAATGACAAGCAAAGCAAAGTAATTACGATGCTGATTAAATATTTTTGCTTGTTAGTATCAATAAAAAAAGACCCTGCATATATTTAGTTTGGTAGTAAAGTGTCAAACTAAAGCTCAAGATCCACAAATCATAGTCCATTCTGTCACTTCTGTTTCTGGAACTTTTTGTGAAGTTCTGAATGATATAGCAGTCAATACTTTTTTAACTATTAAAAACTTATATAGAAATCCAATAATTAAATAAGGAAACAATAAAGAAGTGAATGAAAAAAATAAATAAAAAAAGGTTAAGATGGATGATGTGATAAGAAGAGATGGAACTATGAAAAGAAATGTACACATCTGTTGCGTATCTAATTTTATCCAGCTGTAACATATAACTTGCTGTGATCTGATATATTTGATTGATAATCTAAGCAGTGTTATGATTAGGGGTTAAAACCATTATAGTAAAAAAAAATGGCCAATAAAATAATATTTTAGTCCAAGCCAGTGAAGTAATACTAAAAACAAAAATCAATAATTTTTATTATGATTAATTGTTAAACTGGGTTGGTCTTAAGTGTAACATCGTTGGGAGGAGCAAAGCAGGCTTGGAAGGAGGTTACTGGGTCAGCTTTCAGCAATACTACTTTTAAGTAGAGTTGAAGATTTACAATTATATTTGCATACTGATATCTTCGGATTTTTTTTAAAATTAATAATTTTATTAACACACACACACAAACTCCATAAGGTATAAACTAGCATTACAGATAACTGCAAAACACTGAAGAAAAGCTGAAAGCCATAGCAGAACCATCGTAACGCCCGATAATTTTACCAGAACATATTATTGTATATGTTAATGTGGGAGTGATGTTTATTTCTATCATGTGCGATTGTAGTTTACTTCAGCTTAATTTACATATACGATGCACATTTAATATTTACATTTACAAAACTTATTTTGAATTAATATTATAAGTTGTTAAAAATGAGATGCTGTTTTTGTCCAATAATATGCTCTTTGATTACATTAAAACTTCTGTTGGCTGTACTGTCTTATCAGTGCTTTCCATATTCAGTCACTGTCTCCTAATCATAGCTGTTTTCTGAACGTATTATACCAGTTCAAATGTGATTACAGTTCCAGACCCAATGGCAGCTTCCATTTGTGATTTGTATGAAAGAGCATCTTTTGTGGTTTGAAAGTGTGTCTGGGGCCGATATTTATCAAAAACTGTGTGCGCAGCATGGAGAAAGTTTGGTGTCATGAAGAACTGTGTATGGAATAGAAACATCCTTAATTGCCAACTAAGAAAAGTTCAAAGATCAGTCATTAGCTGGGAAATTGATGCTGACCGTGCTGGGATCTCATGCACCAGTTTATTAGATAAAAGATTCAACAATCAATGTGATCATTACAGCGATATTTTCATTGACAACCTGATCCTTAAAATTTGAATAAAATGCAGAAGACTGCTATCCAAGGGTATTGTGTTGTTGCATGACAATGCATGCCTACATATCATTGCCCACACTATCCATTCTCTCCAAAAACTTTGTTTTAAGGTGGGCATTATTTAGAATTCATTCAAATGATTCTTTGGAAATCTAATTTGTGAATTATCATAGTAACATATTCAGATATGTTTGTTCCACGAATAGGTTCATATTCTTAGAACCACACATTTCATAAGCCATAAATTTAATCACATGCTCATTAAAATCACTAGAATTCACTATTTTTATATTAAAAACCCAAAAAGATATAAAAAATATTTAGGCAACAAAACAAAGCAATGTTCTGTATTCATATTAATGAAGATTTTAAAGATATTTCATTAACTTAAACTTCTACCCATTAATTTTGATATTTATTGACTCTTAATGAAACAAACTTGTGCAGTACTGGCCATGTGACCTTAAAAGCACATTGTCATTATTCCTGTAAATGTGTTTAGAGAGCAGACAAAGATATATTTCATTAACTTAAACTTCTACCCATTAATTTTGATATTTATTGATTCTTAATGAAACAAACTTGTGCAGTACCGGCCATGTGGCCTTAAAAACACATTGTCATTATTCCTACAAATGTGTTTAGAGAGCAGACTGTAGTGGAATTACAAAGTATTAAAGAAAGACTGAAAAAAAATTTTAAACAATTTAATTTGTGGATTTGTAAATCATATTTTATGTATTACATAATAGATTATAAAAAACATCCACAGGGCTAGGCCGTATCTCTGATTTGTGTTATTAGTTATTTCAGTTTGAAATACATTAAATTTTATGTATACCACAGAAATATAAATGAAATTATAATCTCTATTCTAATAAATGATTAGTTATAGTCATTAATGTATTTATCTAAAGGAGATGGTGTCAAAGATGTGAATGCAAAAAAATTTGACACTTGTAGATCAAATTATAATAATTTAATATTGATAAATACTAAACAAATGATAATATGAATAAGAGGTTGTGATCTGAGCTAACTGAAAAGTAATGGTTCAGCCATAAATATATCTTAAGAGTCATTTACCTTATTCATGTGTTTTATTTATATATTGTAAGCAATTGAAACTGAATAAAAGCTTTAATAATATATCTGTATATGTTCTGTTAAGAGCATCTGTCATCATGTGGTGACAGATAATCAATGACATTTCAATACCAGTGCTACTACTATGTGTTCTTCCTGGTTATAAAAGCTATTAAGAATTATAATGGTTTAACATACAAACATATATTATTATTTAAAATATTCAAATCAGCTTTCACAAATGTTAAGATATTTAAGTAACGCCCTTTATGAATAAATATAAAGTCTGAAGCTCAAATACCCAAACTCAAAATAGGTTGAGACTTTATATTTATTTACAGAGGATGTTGTTGAAATACCTTAATATTTGGAAGGGTGAATTGAATATTTTCTATTTAATTTTCAGCTAGCATTATACATTATAATATTATTATTTAACAATAGTTTGGAATATAAATGTACTTAATTCCAGTTATATATATATAAAGATAAAACTTATAAGTAAAATATAACACACACACACAAAAGGTAGAACACTGTTATACTCACCTATCCTTCCAAACAATCATAGAAGAAATATCAGCTATATTTGTCAGGTAACATGAGTTCATCTGGATCTTTAGAAAAAAAAAAAGGAAGGGGAGGAGGAGAGGGGATAACATTAATTATGTAAACTAAAAATAAAAACATATTGGCTTATATAGTAAACTATTTTTTTATAACAGCAATTTTTAAGATATAGTGTTGGCAAAACAAATTTTTTTACAATAAATAA
This sequence comes from Epiperipatus broadwayi, assembly GCA_028023455.1. Taxonomy (NCBI): domain Eukaryota; kingdom Metazoa; phylum Onychophora; class Udeonychophora; order Euonychophora; family Peripatidae; genus Epiperipatus; species Epiperipatus broadwayi. The sequence continues at coordinate 8,188,667 of JAQFVV010012424.1, forward strand.
TGCTTTATTTACTAAATAAATATATTGATATCAAAAATATGACAAATTTTTGTTTGAAGCATACTAGCATATGGAAGTGATACTTGATCTCTGGGCAAACAGGAAAGAATAAAATTGAAAAATATGGTGAGCTGCTTTATGAAATAAAATATGCCATTGAAGGTTAGATAATGCTTCCAGCACAAAGTCTTTTCTATCTCTTCCTTTCTTTCGTCTTCCTTTTTCCATTTTTTTTTAAAATTTTATTTTCCTCACTTGTATTAGTCTAGAACTCAGTCTCAGGATTTCTCACACCATCAGTTAGATAATACAAAGCTTACAGAGCTGGTAAAGATAATGGTGTGCTAAGTAATGAAATTAGAAGGGGAAAAAAGTCATTGAAAAATTTTAAAAAGAAGAAGTTATGATTGGACATAAACTCAGAGATATAAAAAAAACAGAACAAGTGATAGTGGATCAAGAATGTGTGGCCTGGATTAATGCAGAGGATAATTATCAAAACAATGATAAAAAAAGCTACATTAGAAGGTGATTAGTTCTAGTTAAATAGGAGGAATCAGAAAGAAATAATTTGGTTAATTTTCTACCAAGACAAGATAAATATGTGCAGATCAAATTAATTTAAAATGGCATACTTGGAAGAATTGAACATCTATAATTCTGTAAAATATTATAAAAAACAAAATAAGATTGATGTACAAAAACAATTCATATAGTCTTCCACTACCAGAAACTTCGGGATTCATTTAAAAAACCATTTTACATCAATAAATTTTGCAAAGGAAATAGTATCCAGTAGAATATTAGATTATAAAAACTGCTGTAATAAAGTTAAGAAAGTAGCTGACAAATATTTGTAGAGAAAAGAAAAAAATAGGAATTTCATTTAAGTTAATTATTATGTAAGAAAAAAAAAATGCAAACAAAGAATATATATACAAATTAAAAAAAAAAGATACTAAAGAAATCATGCAATTTAATAAAAAAAACTAATGAAGAATATAATTAATATAGATATATATACCGTATATAGTAAAAAGATTTGAAAATAAATTGAATATAAAATATAGACTTTAAGTATTATGTTTTAAATTAGAGTTTAAAAAAAAAAGATTAACTACAATTAAGATAGTGAAAAAAATAAATAAGGTTTTTAAAAACATTAAAAGACAGCAAAAGCTAGAGATTATGATAAATTGATAGGTGAAATGATTTGAGGATTACAGCAAAAGTTATTAACATCATTATTAAACTGTTTCGATAAACAATAAATGGAGATATTTTATAGAACTAAAAGATTACAAAAATAAGATTAATATTTAAAGAAAGACAGCAGAGACTTAAGTGATTACTAACCAATATAGTAATAATATCAATTAAGCATGATTCTTTTATGATATGCTGCTACAAATTATGAGTTAGGATGAACAATTCTAAAACATCGGGAAATATCTACAAATTACAAAATTGATGCTCATATTTTTGCAGTGATACAAATTATAAAGATGAGTTATAGATTAAATAGGGAAATATTTTTAGCTTTTGTAAATATTGAAAAAAGCACATAAAATAGATTGGTTAAGAAAGTTTATGTTTTAAACTGAAAAAAAATTGAACTCAAAAAAGATTTATTACAATTATAGGGATAACTATCTATAAAAAAATATTAAGAATATCAAATGGGGGATTATGAATCAGGAAGATTACTGGTTATTATCTATACTGTGTAGTTTATTTTTAGAGATGTAGAAAATAAATTATTAAAATTAAGATCCAGATGAAATGAAAAATAGAGAATACCACCATTATTTTTCATAGATAATATGGTTCTATTCAGATAAGATATATATATAACTGCAATGTGGGATATCTTCGGCAGCCATTTTTTTGTCTCAATGATATGCGATCATGTTTATTAAGAACAGTTCTTCAGTATTCATTCAACTCATATACATTTAATTTTTCACTTTATTATTCTTTTTGAATTTGATTTGATACAATATTTCATATGTTTTCTAAGAACAAAGTTATAACTTTTATGAAATTTAAGAAATTCATAAAGAACCTTTCTTAAGTGACATTTATTGATTTAGTAGTGGTAGAAAAAAGAAACTGTAAAACATTCTTGTATTGTATTAGAAAGCTTAAAATTTGAAGAGTTTAATCAAGAATCTGAAATGCATAACAGCAAGTTGAGATTACTATATGGATTCTGTAGTCGAATGAACTTCAATACATCAAGACAATTAGAGAAGGCATAGTCCAGTGATAATAATGCTATTATATTTTCATAGGAAAAAAATCTGAAAAATGTCTATACTTCTTTTACTGTCTTGGCAAAATAATATATATATATAATTATCTAAATAATATCTGAAAAGGTGTTGAGGGCAACCTTTGTTTTATTTATGTTTAAGGCAAACCCTTACCTTATTAATACTGTATATGCAAGATGGTTATTATTCAGAAAAATTGCCAAAAACTCTTATTATTATTAAATAAATTGGTATACATATATATGTAAATCATAAATTACAAATAGCTAGGTAGTTTCTAAATATAAATCACATAACAGCCAAAACTTAATAAACCATAGAATCTATAATCTGTGGCCAAAATAATCTCTATAGAAATACATTTTTTATCTAAAGAGGTTGCTTTAACAACAGATTTTAGATTCTATGGTTTTTTAAGCTTTGGCTGATATAATGTGACATGTATATGTATAATGTTTTAATAAGTTCTTTATTGTAATGACTATTATTAGTTCTATAAGTACATTGTCACAGATAAGTTAGACAACTTTTAACTACTCTACCCTTATCAACGACGATGGCAAATTTGCTAATATTACCTTACCAAAAACAAAATACATCATAAACTTAGATATTACATTATTCAAACTTTATATAAAGTGTATAAACAAGGCAAGAAATTAGAAATCTGAATCATAGGAAAGTAACTTCTCATAATAAAATACAAGCTTGCAAAAAGATAAATGAATATATTCTACCATATATGTTCATATGTGTTAATTATGAGATGGTGCTACAGCTTGGAGAAATAACTAATTGCCAGTTACCTTTTCATTGCGACACAATGTATAAATAATACACACACACAGCAATGAAATTAAGAATATTAAACAGACATTCTAATATAATAAAAAGGACCAAATGTCTATGTGAATAATGTACAGATTTACAAATGTTTCTGTGAGATTTATTATTTATCTATTTGTTAGAATAAAAAAATAATAAGGATTGTCCTGTAACTAAGTATTATAATAATTTAGAAAACATGTTTATGAAATTTAAAAAGATTCCAAAAAAACAACCAAATTTTAATGACCCCCCCCCCATTCAGATCTGCTTTGTAATAAAAATTCTTGCATATATAAATACAAAAATTAATTTTATATCTTATCACAGATCTGAATTACAGATAAATTTTCTGACAACTGATATAGAAAAATGTGTAAATTTTAACTCGGTATATAGTCATAACATTGTATATCTTCTAAATATCACCCCTATGTGCAAATATATATATATATATACATTTGTAATAATGGTAATGCTATTCAAACTGTGCACTCTACAGAAATTTCCCAATATGTCAAGCGGCCACATTTGATGAGACAAAATTAATGAAGTTCTTGTTAGAAGTATGTTATTACATATATTATTACATGTTTACATTATGCTTATTTTAAAATGCTACAATATTATTTATTTTTTATTTTTTTGTATTCACTAGCAACATACTGTACATTTATTATTATTTAAGATTTAAAAAATGACTAATAGGTGCGAAAAGAAAGTTTTCTGTGTGATACGGAGAAGTCTATAGATCGAAGAAAATGGATTAAGCCTGGAGAGACCTTCATCCTGCAGTGAATCTATATTTGATAATACATTTATTTCAAAATTTACTATTAATATATATAAATATTGCCATGATTATATATTTAAAATGTGAAGCAGATAATAAAAATCTCTAAAAAACATTATCATATGCAAATTCAACCTCGATATAAAAAGTAAGATAAAAATATGATATACGAATATTCCATATGTTATTAAGAATTTTATAAACAATTTATCTTTGTAATAGCATATACTTGCAACTGGGTTTCTCTAATATCAAAATACTCTAGTATTTTATTTACAAAATAGAGATATTATAAAGTATAAAATCTGCATACTATACATACTATTAAAAATTTTTTATAACTTTTTAGCTTTCTAATAGTATATACTTTAACAATTTTTTAATCAAGGTATGTATTTTATTTATAAAATTAATGAAACATTTTGCTACATATATGTAAATAAAATAAACCTGTTTGAGCAACCAAGATACATTAAGATACCATTTATAGAATTAAACATTGAGTAAAATCATTATATAATGTCCATCAAACTAAAACACAAGCAATTATGTGAAAATCAGTACATAATTTGTATTTAGACTTTAACTAAAGGCATAATATTAAAACAGTAAAAAATAATTCATTTCTCAATTAGATTTTAAAATTTCTAGAATAAAAAAAAAAGCTACATTTAGGCTGTTAAAATATAATGGCAACAAAATATAATATATATTAAAAAAAAAAAGTTGCTTAATTGCTTGTATTTTGAAATAATATTTACCTGAATTTCAAAAGTAATCTCAGTCCAATTAATCTGCCAGGTACAAATTCTTTGGTCGACAGCACAAGTGAGAATCAACTGCTTCTCAGGTATAAAGGTTATTCCTATAGAAATATAAAAGAGTAATAGAAAAGGTATTCAATACTAATAGTAGTAAAAGAAATAGTATCCTATATTAATAATTCAGATCATGACCAATAGTAGTTTTATTAATAATAATTGTAGTGATAATGGTAGTCAACAATACCATCAGAATGAGTGATTGTTCAATTAACTGCCCAAATGCGAATTGGGTAATTATAGAGCACTATGATCAAATGATAACACTAGTCAATAGTTGTCTCTCTACTCCTCAAAGCATGGCGATAAAAATTCCATACAAAATTCCCAGTTTCAATAATGAAATATCGAATCATATAGAAATAAAAGCACACATACACCATAACAGCTAAAATATAAGAAAAATGTGATATATACAATGGATTAGAATTAATGGGATAAACTGCAAAGTTTAAAAATATATATATTACCATAACACACTGCTACCATTATAAAATCCTAAAATTATTGGAAAAAAGATTCCTAATCATACTCAACTTATCGACTGAAGATTAAAATGTGGCAAAGAAGATTTAACTCCTAAATAAACAGAAAATTTAATAAATGATGAAAGATCTGAACCATTTAGTAACAAAGAATATTATCCATAATCTCAATCTATTTCATAAAATTTGATAATTATCATTTTTATTATGTTATGATAAAACGCAGCAACAAATCTGAACTCCAAATAATCAGACTATGAATCATTCACGGACAGTATCTAAAATCTTGGTTGTTGATCCTCAAGAAAATTCAACAATTCCCATTATTTTGTGCTTTTTATTGAAGAAATATCATAATATCAAAACCATCTATAGTGATTTTATATCCATATACCATAGTATTCACACTTCTGACATTTAATGTCGGTAATATAATTTTTTTATTATCGATGTTTCTGTATGTGTTTGTTATTCTTCTTTTTTTAATATTAGTTTCTAACATTGAATTATGCATGTTATGAGGAAACTCAATAATGTAGAATGATTCTTGATTTAATTTTAACTTACTATGGGGGTTATAGAGTCAAGATAGATTTGCTTAATCAGATAATTTACTTTATTAAACAAGAATATCACTAATGAAAAGTATTTGTTTACTTGATATTTTAATGATTTATGCAGAAGATTGATACTATAATTTAGTAATAAGTTACAGTATCTTTTTTTTCTTTTCATATTACATCTTAGCACTGCCTTGATTGTAGTACATTAAAATTGTATCTTTATATTTTTTTCAGTTAAGAAAATCTTCTGGATTGCAAATGTCTTCATGATGTGATGACCTTATTTGTGGAGATCATCAAATTAGTTGAGAGATTACTGAGATTATGATCTTTTTATGTGCGGTTCCTAAGACAGGCAAGATGTTCTAATGTTATCACCCACATGAACTAATTTGTCATATCTGGGTCCAAAGCATTTTAAATGATCATTCGGTTCATGTTTAATGTATAAAGAAGCCAGAAATTTATCTAAGGCCAGAATGTTGTGGCAGATTACAAGTGGTACTATTATTGTTTTGGATGTCTGAGCATGTGACCTTATGTATCTTTGCTAAACTTCTAATAATTATTCAGAAAACACATGCTGATTGAATTTTACGAGAATATGGAAGGTAAGTCATCCTTTTATAGGACTGGCATCTTCGGACTCTATTTAAAATTTGAATTTGCATGTATTTTCAATAGAAAAGTTTGCTATCTGTATTTTTATATTGGACTATTTCCATCATTTAATATGTGTGTTGAATGTCTTTAGAAAAGTTTAATTTTAGTTAAATATTCCAAATGAATTCAACTGTTAGTAATATCACAGCAAACAGGTTAGTATATGCACCAACTGTTAGTAATATCACAGCAAACAGGTTAGTATATGCACTAACTGTTAGTAATATCACAGCAAACAGGTTAGTTGGTGCATATACTAACCTGTTTGCTGTGATATTACTAACAGTTGAATGCATTTGGAATATTTAACTAAAATTAAATTTTTCTAAAGACATTCAACACATATATTAGATGATGGAAATAGTCCAATATAAAAATACAGCTAGAACACCATAATCACAAACCTTCAGAAAAACACAAAAAGTTTGCTATGGCTTGGAATATTTGCTAGCAATAAGGCGATAAAATCAATGTTGTCTATCAGCTTGATTTCTTCTCGAAGATCATCTAAATATTCTGAGTATGAAGATTTAAAAAGTAGAAACTACTATGAATCTGCATTTATGGAGTGAACAAGGAAGAAAATGAATGTTTCAAAATCTTTAATAACAAATTACCTTTAACATGCCAAAATTGTACAGTCATTAATAAAAGACATAGACTTAATTTGTTTCTTTGCAACATTTTCAGCATTAGCCATATTTAAAATAATTACTGCTCTAGCCATATTGGATTAATCTGTGCCCATTATCATTCACCTTCAATTCCTTTTTTTTTTTTTTGACTTTTGAAAAATCCTTTCACAATCTTATGTGGTTTAGTGTAATGGGTAGCATATCAGATTCTAGATGGTAGGATCCTCAAATCAATTCCAGTTCTAACATCCCTGGCACTCAAATTTATTATAAATTCCTGAGCATTAAAGCCATTCAATTACCTTTTTTCCTTTGCATTGTTTCATAAAGTAAGTAGAGTATCATATTCTGGAATATAAGGTCTTTGGATAGATTCCAATTCTGGTGTTTTTGGCACTCAAAGTTTTTACGAACTCCAGAACAATAAAACTAATCAATTATTTTTTTTATTTATAATTTTAATAATCATTTTCTACTTCCAATGTTTGTTTTTTTTTAAATGATATTTTTTGTTAATAATGTGATGTTTTTACAATTGGCTAATGTTATCAATTACAACTTTAAAAAGTGACAATTTCCTTTTAATATTTTGCTAATAAGAAATGGAAATTTTACTTTTTTCAGAAACATCTTCAGAAATGTTTGTAATTTTCATCTTCAAAGCAAGAATCAATTCTAGAAAGTTTCAGAATGGTGTTCCTTTTTTTTTTCTTTAATGGAATATTTTGATAAATTTAAAGTAAATTCCATTACTAAAAACTTTTTTGTCAAATAATGCCTTAGAATGATCACCTTTGAAACAGATATCTCTTGATGCAATCAAATAATTTAACAAATAACAAAAATATGCAGATTTTTAGATACTTTTCTGTCCAATTTGAGCAGATTAAAGCCAATATGGCCAACAAAGATATAGTTATTTTTGCAAGCTTATAAAAAATCTTATAATCAATGAATTTATGAAACTGTATTTAGTAAATCAATATAGCGCTAAAAACGCAATAACCGCAAAGCTAAAGATGTGTAGTATTTTATTAAATCATATGCTAAGCACTTTCAAGAGACATGGCACTCATATTCATAGCTCTTATTGTATAATGACTGTCAGGTTTAATTATATGCAAATATATGCAACTTTTAAGCATTCCATTTCTTGGTTACGGAGTAATATGATTCTTTGTGGTTGATGGTGTTGCAGTCCATTGCAATGTAGCAGGCTTCTTTCACTTTGCGTTTTACATCATTTGTTTCCCTGCAAACCAAGCCGATTGTCTGCAGTTCACATGGATGTCCCACGTTCTTTTGGTGCTGCATTAAGATGGAATTATATGCTGGATCCGATTGTGCCTTGGTGTATAAGTATTTATGCTGGGATAGTCTAGTTTCTAATGATGCTTTGATCTCCCCATAATATGAAGGTTTGCAATTCCTGTGAGGGCATATAATATTGTAAACCGCTTGCAGTGTTTGAGAGGGCGTTAATCGGTCCTTTGTATTGTAAATTAATCTATTGGAATTAGGTAATAAATTTTAAGAAAGTAATATTTAATATATTTGTTTTAATTAATAAATATACAGTTTATTGATAATAGTTTATGTAAGCCAATTAGTATCAAGCAAAGCTAAGAGTGAATTTGATATGCTTCATATGAGACCTAAAAAAAAGTGTATCTTATGCTTAAAAAAGACATTTAAATCAGTATTTTGCCTCTTTTAACTTATGATTATAAAAAACAAATGGCTAAGTGAAAAAAAAAAAGGGAAAGATATATGCTGGAAATAACAAAAAAAAAGACAGAAAACACATAAATATATTTGAGAAAGAACTACATTAGTGCAAAAATTACAAAACAAAATTAAAATGAGCTGTCACATATAGTTGAACAGATGATATAAAATTAATGTAAAAAAATCAGATTGAATTAGATTATTTAAATTAAAATTCTTTGTAGTACTTTGTATATTTAATTTATTTTAATATGGTATTTATATATTTAAATAAAGTAGTTTTTGGGTTAAACTATGTGCTACTTTTAATTACTTCCCAACATTTCGAGGTAACAAGATTGAGTGTGAGATGAAGAATGAGATTGAGCATGAAGAAGTAGTTGAGCATTCAGAATATGTAGATTAACAAAATGTTTATTTTCTTCAGTTTCACCAATTAATTGATTTCAAGTTTATATTAGAAGCACATTGTACTCCAGCCTTATGGAGATCACTTATTTGATCTCTTTCTTCTAATATAAACTTGAAATCAATTAATAGTGAAAATGAAGAAAATTAACATTTTGTTAATCCATATATTCTGAATGCTCAACTACTTCATACTCAAATTCATTCTTTATTTCACACTCAATCTCATTACTATATTACTATTTGATATCTAACAATTTTTCTTTGAAAAGTTAACCCTGACAATGGCAGTTACTATTTCGTTGAAATGTTGTGAAATAATCAAAAATAACACACAGTTTAATCCCAAAATTACTTTATTTATATCATAAAATTGTGAAAACAATAAATATGGTGTATAAATTACAGCTCTGAAAAAGACTGATGGACATTCAAAACTGTTAGCTATTTTTGAAAGTATGGAATAATAAAGTACACCTGGGTCTCGTTTTATGCGATAGATAGATTCCTCAGAAAACACGCGCAAATGAAATCGCGCAAAAATAGACATAACTTACATTGAAAAAGGGGGGATGCGGTCTGTGATTTTTCAAAATTCGCGTAAAAGCAAAGCACCAACGTACAATTACTTTAAAATTCGCGCAAAAAAAAATAAGGAAATAAAATATTGACTAATAAAAAATTTCAAATTTGAAAAAAAAATGATACAAGACAAACTTTTTTTAACTATAATGGTAAACCACTATAAAATAATATATTTTTATGCATAATTTACAGTACAGTAATTTAATTTTTTTTTATACTCGTTTTAATTATTATCGCTATTTGCCCCAAAAGACGTTCGTTTGCAAACTAGTAAAAAATCAGATTCTCATGTGATGTGATGTGATGTATTTGGTTTCTACTTAAATGAAGTCAAGAATATCTCAGCAATTATTCTCACAAGAGGAAATACAACTAGCGCCAAGTTCACTCTCATGTTGTGTTAATGGTTTTCTGTTGACGACGATGATGACTTTATTAATTGTTTATGAACTTAGACTTATGATAATAAAAAGACATTTGTTCACCACTGCTGGGAAAAATTTAATTAAAACTAACAACTAAAAATTAAATTCTTATTTTTGTCTTTAATTTTCAATTCCGTTTAAAAATCAAATTTCGTTTTACATCACATTAATTTCAAGTCGCCCGTAAATAATTTTTAAATTGTTAATTACAATTAAAAATCAGATTTTAATTTTTAATTGTGCCCACTGCTATTACGGACCTTTTAAAAATAAACTTGTGGACACTAAATGATTAATAATTGATTACGTTCTTTTTTAAAAAGCAAAAACAGAATGTGATTTAAAATGCAAAATTAACACGCACAATGTTTGAACAAATTTACATTATAATCTTGTAAAATTTAATGTGTGTATACATAAAATGTGGAAATCATGATTTTAATTTCATTATTGCATAAAATCTTATTATTATAAAGCACTGAAAATATTGAACCGAAATTACTAAGATGAAAGTCGAATTATAACGTAAGTGCGCGAAATTTATTATTTAAAGTAATAGTGCATTATCGGACTTCGACTTCCGGTGAAAGACGAATCGCGTAAGTTCAAAATCATGTTAAATAAGTCCGCATAAAAAGAGACCCAGGTGTACTGAATTTGCATTATGTAAAATGCATAGAAGAATGTGAAATTGTTGTTTATTTATATTAATAATGAAATATTTAATAGATAGAAATTTTCAATTGAAACGATTAGAAAATATAAAGCATATAAGATAAGTTAATGTTTTTTCTGAGTTATAGTAAAAAAGATTTAAGATAAATTTTTGGCAAAAATATTGGAGATGTCTTTGCTTTCAGTGGGCTATCAATGGCCGATGATGCTGATGATATATACATATATGTTGATTTAAATATATCCATGGATTTTATTATAATAATGAATAGAAATGAGAATATAATATCCATGTAAACAGAGATAATCTTTAACTTTTGATGTTGCCAAGAAACTATCAATTACTTCTAATTGACAATCTCTGAAACTAAACAAATTTTCTCATTAACCTATAATAGCTCTTTTGTTGAAGTAAAGATGCCTATATGAAAAAAAAAAATTCCTCATAACATAGTAATTATTGCATTTTTCTGCCATGTAAGCAACCTGGGATTTGAATTCAGGGAGGTAAAACTAGGAATTTTTTTCAGATTTCATGTCATTGATTTTGGACAGCTAGTCTATAGCCATATAAACTTGCCATCCAATATTAGACAATATATAATTATTCATAATTAAATGATATAATAAGAATGGAAACTTGCTTCAAATCTCACCATGTGGCAGTGAAAAACCAGATGTGCAATGCCTTCCGCTTACCTATTCCTCTACGAAAAATAGCTCTGCAGTAATTTATAAACTGTTTTATTTAAATGAAATTTATACTAATTAAATTAAAGACAGACCATCCAATTTACTTTTACAAATAAAACTTTCAATATACATAGAAAAATTGAAATCAAATAACACGATTCTGTATAATTTGTATATATTTGAAAAAAAAAAAAAAGATTTGAAATATGTGATGCAACTGTTATTACCCACCTGTAATTTGAGCTGCATGAGCTTCAGGGTAGGTAAATGTTTGCAATGGCCGAAGAACAGTTTTAGAAGACACTTCAATGTGAAGTAAAGCAATAAAAATAGCACCATCATCTCCACCACTTAGGAGCAGATAATGAGAATCTAAAAGAAAAATATAATATAGACAAAGCTTCTCCTTTTACATTCAAATGTCTAATTTTATGTTGAAAAGCTATATTTTGTATAAAAAAAAAAATGTAAATCCAGAAATATATCATATAACATTAGATACTGCAAATATTATGACTAAATACCTCATATCATTAAATGTTTTTAAGTTAACTAATAATTCTCATCAAACTAAATTTTAAAAAATGTATAATTAAATCTAAAACTAAATTATTTAATCAATGAGAAAAAAAATGAAAAAGTGATAAAACCAATAATAATAACAGAAGAATTGAATATTTAGAATTTTGTAAAATGGTGCAAAAAAGAGTTGATAATGATATAAGAAAGTATAATTGTGAATGTGTAAGAAAAGCTATAGAAGAGAATAAAAGAGTGTTAAACAACATCTAGATATTGGTAGGGAAATTATTTCTGCAATAAGAAAAAAAAGATGTAACTATTACTAAAAAGAGAAATGACAGTGAAATGGTAGAAGAGTTCTATCAAGAATTATATAGCAATAAAGAACAAGGAAAAGTATCTCCTACAACTACTATATCCTATGAATTGCCCAGGATTTTAAATGAAGAAATAAGAAATGCAATTAAATCTATAAAGAAGGGAAAAGCTCCAGATAATGATGAAAATAGAATTGATATCATAAAAAAAGCATGTAGATTATGAAAAGACATTTGATTCTATAAGCATTTCTGTAGTGATTAAAGCACTGGATCATCAAAATAAAGATTCAAGATATTATCAAATTCTGAAAAATATTTATAAAAATGCAGTAGCAACAATAAGATTTCATAATGATTCTAGGAAGATTAATACTGAGAAGGATTTACAAGAGGGTGACTCCATATTTCCAAAACTTTTTACAGCAGCTTTACATGAAATATTTTGTGAATTAAAATGGAAAACTAAGGGAATAAAAGTAAATGGAGATTATTTAAGTCATTTAGATTTTGTAGATGATGTGGCTGTTTTTGCAAATAATGCTTTATAGCTTCAGGAAATATGTTGCAAGAGTTATCAAATGAAAGTAAGAAAATAGTATTAAAAGTAAATGTTAAAAAGACTAAAATAATGTTCAATGGGTTTTCTCAAAAGAAGAAACTAAAGATTGATAATGATGAGTTAGGAAAAGCTAACAACTACAAATACCTTGGTCAGATTATTACTACAAAGAGAAACATAATGGATGAAATTAATCATAGAATAAAACTTGTTTGTAGTCCTATTGGTAGAAATTACTTAATATTAAAAGGAAATATACTTAAGTGTTTGAAAAGGACGTTTTTTTAATAAATATGTTTTGCCTATTCTTACTTGTGGCTCTGAGTCTTGGACACTTAACAGAAGAGCAATATAGAAAATTTGAATCACTCAACAAAGTATGTAGAGATTCATGTTAGGAATAACAAGAAGAGGTCAAAAACAAAATACCTAGATGAGAGAACAAACAAGTATTACTGACATTATTGAAAGAATTAAGAGGAATTGAGCTAGACATATTACTAGAAGAGATGATAATAGATGGACAGTTGAAATTTTAAACAAGATTCCAAGATTGTAAACCACATGTAAGATGGATAAATTAAGGAAGTGTGCTGGGGTAACAAGGAGAAAAGAGGCTGCAGATCAGAGAAGATGGATTGACCTAGGAGAGACCTTCATTCTGTAGTAGATCGATAATGGTTGAAAATGATACTAGTTAAAACCTGTTCTCTATCCGATAAATGGCAGATTAGTTTAAAACAGGTTATGAAAGCCTGATTTTTTTAATCAGTCTAGATAATATCCTGTAATGCAATTTTCAGCCGCTTCCTAGGTTTCCCATTTAGTTGAAATTTTATACATATTACTGAAGACAATACTTTTTTTTTTTATGTAGTGAAAAATTTCAAATTTTAATTTCATATGAAACTAGTTATGTCTAGTGATATTCCATGTAACTTAAAATTGAATGACTTGTGTTGAAAACATGTAATTTCATTCAGCATTTCCAAGTTCAGCACTTTCAAAATATGTTCAATTAATTATGCCATAACTAATAATAAAATTAGTAAATAAGATAATGAGCATGCTAATAGCTCTAAACAAGCTTTATTGATAAATGCCGCAAGAGAAGACATTTAAAATCTCTATCTAGAATTATCCCCATCCCCAAACCAGTTTCGAAAAATTGGATCTTATCAGTGAAGCGCTATGATATTCAGACACTAGATATCTCTAGAATTATTCCCATCCCCAAACCAGTTTGGGAATAATTCTTGAAATATCTAGTGTCTGAATATCCTAATGCCTCACTGACGAAAGCCAATTGCTCGAAACTGGTTTGGGGATGAGGATAATTCTAGTTAGAGATTTTAAGTGCCTTCTCTTATGGCATTTATTGATTAAGCTTGCTTATAGCTATTAGCATGCTCATTATTTTATTTTGTAATACAAACTTATCAAGTTAAGTCACATGATGAATGTTTTAATTTATTTACTATTAAAATTAGTAAAATATAGACTGTTATTTTACACTATATATTACAGAATAAAAATGAAAACAAACAAAGACTAACAAACTGAAATTATAGCAATGACTAGATATAAAAGTAAAAGGTAAAGTATATATAAAAAATGCTTTTATTAACATAAATGCATTAAAAATAAATTAATTTTCTTCAGCTTTCATATATTGCTGACATTATGTGCCTAAAAAAAAAGAGGGGTGCTTATATTTAGAAATAATCTAAGAATATTTCTGAATGTGATAGCCTTGTGCTCTTATTTTTGTGCATAATATCAACTTTTTAGCAGTTTTATGCAAAGAAAAGCAATTCTTTAAAAAAGACTTTTATATTTTTTCTTTAATTCTTTCTTCTTTATTGTTTACGATAACAAACATTGAGAAGACTACTGTGAAAAGAGCTAAAATCAATAATAATGTTAAATAAAGAATTTTCATCAGAGTATTTTCTCTCGGAAAGATTCAGCTTTATCTGATATAAAATGATAAAAACTACATATTCTTAATCAAAAAGTTGATGTAGCAAAAGAAATCATAAAAACCATCATTAAGCTATATTTAAGAGATGCTAAAACACCCTTTGAAGAAAATTTTTTTTTACAGATACTATTATATTTTCTATAAAAGAATTGTGATTAATATTTTGGTCTACCTTGATATTTTTCTAGAAATATTCATAAAACATTAATATCACAAATCTCTTGCTGACATTCGTCATTAATGAAAGCTTCATTATTAACATTATCCTCATCATCTATATAACCAGTAATTACATAATCCTAAGCAAAATGACAATTATTTCATGATTAGAGACAATCCTAAATAAATAATTGTAGATTTTAACTTCTTCAAAGAACAAACAGATATGGTCAAATTAATCAGCAGACCATGTGTTGCAGATATCAATTATATATTACTGGAAGGAGTGGCTGACACAATAATACTTAAAATTTTATTAATAGTTCTATATCTGACAATGAGACTGACAACATTGTCATTGTGGTGACAAACAGATAGCTTTGAGTTACAACAATGATAACTTGTACATTTTTTGTTAAATATATATATATATTGTAACGATCCGAGAATGGGACTTAACGTAATCTGCACTACGGGGCGCCATCTAGGCATTTGAACCTAGAAAAATTTATAAAGTAGGCAGATACGTAAGTCAAAAAAAAAAAAAATTTTTTTTTTTTAATTTTGATTCCGGTCGTTAGCCCATGTCACTAGCTCAGTGGAATAGCAGAGATTTAATAAGATAATCTAAGAATATATATAAAAAAAGGAATAAAATAAGCCACTGCCAGTAATTAACATACAAACATTTATTTATGCACATATATATAAGATTTAAAATTATTTTAGTATTAGTTTTACATTTTAACATTATTTTTAACTTTACCTTAGATTTTAATTTACATTTTTAATTTCTATTATATTATAAGTTTACATTTTAATTAAGTTCGCACAGATGGGATTATAAAAGCTTGTTATAATAAGTTGCTATAGATCGGTTACATAGATTACAAGGTTAAAAACATTCCAAAGTAAACATAAACGATCAAAATATAAAATTATTGATTACTGACAATTGCGGAGGGAAATTTATATGTAACCCAATAGTATTCACCATAAGATACTTGCATTGTCACCAATAACTTAAAAGACATCCGAATAAATACATTTTAGATACTCACCGTAAGGTATCATTATTTATCGAATGTCTATATATTTTGATCAAATATGAAAACGCAAAACATAGTTAACCGATAAACAATCCATGCAAGCATCTATAAACAACTTAAATTTAATGCATTTTTATTTAGGGTCGAGCATGAATACTACACAGATTTGCATTGAAATTAAAATATTCTATCCCTATTTAACCTTAGGCTAAAATTCGTAGTCAAACTGGCATCAATTCATCTGATATATCGATGTATTCAATGTAATAAAATACGACAGCACAAAAGGTTAAAAGAAGAAATTGCCTCTTATGAGATAGGAATATTACATCTATCTCTAAAGAAGAGCAATAAAACAAAAAACTCCATAGAAAGGAACTGCGGTATCCGACTTATAATTCCTTCCATAGGCAAACGGAAGTGTGCGGCGTATGAAGCGATTCTGCCCGTGGCGAATCAATATTACATCTACTAATCACACCAATATATCCAATCCATTGACCCAATTTAACCACGAAACAAATAACCTAAGATTACCCTCCCCTAATATAACTTTACAAATCTATACAGCCATTCACGCCCGACTTAAGTTTAACATTTATATAATTTAACTTAACGGAAAACAAAAATCATAATAAAACTTAAAGAACAAAAAATAAATAAATGGAAATGATTTTACAAAATAAATACATTAAATAAAATTATAACTAATTAATAAATAATGTTGGTCAGATAGAATAATATTGCAATTATTTAAATCTGGAAAGTTTTTAATTTACTGTTCATAAATTTTAAAGTTCTTACGGTTATTTAAATAGTTCATCTTCATATATTCCTTGCCGTTTGAACGTGAATTCCCACGTCGTCCGAAGATTGGTATCCTGTTGGCCGATTTATTTATCCATCCGGAGATTTTTTAGTGTAGTTGGTCCTCAATGTAGAAACGATGGCTCATTTTTCTTCCTTTCTTAACAGAACTGAAGGGATTGAAGCTGTGCGTCTTTTTCAATCCCCTCAGCACTAACACCTAGCTGTTACATCGTAATAATCATCAATAACTAGTCACTAATTAATAATTTCCAAAATTTTTCCTTTTATACGTATTCGAAGGATTGACTTAACATTACGTCATCAATGAGATGATCCTTTTCGTTGAGGTCCGATTTCCAAATGGATTTATTTCCTTTGCTGAAAGTTTCTATTGTTTTCTTCTCTGACCGGTGTTTTTACATTTAAAATGCTGAAGGCTAGTTTACATTTAACTAATTAACAATCATTTCCATTTCTGATTAATTAACCTGTTTTCCAAATCAAAAATATATTTAAAGATAAATTTAAAGATATAATTTCATCTCCAAATCTTTTTAAAATTTTTGTTTTTAAAATACCTTTTCTATTTTTAATACAGTTTTATTTTAATAATTTTTTTATATCTGTGCGATTTAATATATACGAGTTTAAGATGATATTTAATTTCAATTTTTAATTCTAAAAGAAAATTTTTAAATGCGAACTTTTTAATTTACTTTCATGTTTAATAAATAAATAAAAAACAATGTAACGAACGTCTGTGTTCGTTACAATATATATTTAACAGCCATAACCTTTATGATGGCTAATCTAAAAATGTTCACATATTAACAATATCACAAGTACATTTATACATTTGCCATTCTTAAAGTTAAACCATGGGTATATCTTAGAAGTGACATCTCTCATACTGATGGTGAAATCCATATCATATTGCTGTTGCATCTTTTGTTTTCATAGGGGAGTGTGGTTCAACTGGCTATCTCGGATTAATATGAAGCTCCTTTGCTTTTTAGCTAAAAATTTCTAGATACCTAGTTACTGGTCAATATTGGATGGCTAATTATCTTAACTAGGGGCTGTTTACCTAAAAAAAAAAAAAAAAAGGCATACCTGATTGTGACCTAAATCATTTTCAAGATTTATGTGACATGAATTCAAACCAATCAAAAACTTCAGTGAATGTGTTAACTACTTACTTGCCATTTATGAGTGACCAAAATTTTTTTCTAATAAAAACCACTCCTGGTTTGATATCTCAAATAACTATAGCATTGATATACAATTGCAAGAAAAAAAGATTAATGAGAAAATATTTATATGCATAGATTTTTAGGTTAACCACCAGAAATAAAACAATAACTTTATGTTGAAATGTTGTAAATGGCTTTGCAACATAGTGGTTAGTGCATCTACCTCTATTTTCTTAAGCTGAATTCGAACCTGGATCAAGGGAATCTTGAAAATGTTTTCAGGATTAAAATAGAATCGATGCTTTTCTACATATATTAAAATCTTAATATAATAAATAGGTTAATGCATCTTGAATTAGATGTAAATAAATTTGATATTTCAGTAAATTGTGCATAATATATTTTCACTACAGATACCATTCTACATGAAAATATTGACAAATCTTTCTAATGCATTTAGCCAACAATCTAAGCAAATATAACAGCCACACAATTTACATCAATGCTGTAATGTCGACCAATTTGGTATCAAAGCTAAAATATTTAGTTCTATGAATGCTCCCCGATAAAAAAAGTTATTCATAAAATGCTTGTTGTCAATTTTTTCATGTAATACGGCAGAATAGTCAAAAGTATATTCTGCTCTCATGAGCAGACATGTCTTCAAATTTATTTGAAATCTTAGGACTAAGATTTATATTAGAATAAAATTGCAATAAGCAGATGTAAACATGATTCAATAATTAAAATGATCTTTTGATTTGAAAAATGTTTCTTCATTATAAATTTAAAGTGCAAACGTTACTAACATTTCCATATTTATATAATCTATAATGAAAATATATATACACATTTAAAATAAACTTATTCATGAAATCAAATATAAAAATGTTACTATGATAATTTACAAGCCAGATTTCCAAAAAAACCATTTAAATAAACTTGTAAATAATGCCCCTTTCTTAATGTCAATATTAATATATTTCTCAAATAAAAAATGACCACTTTTATCTGCCCTCCAGTTTGTTACACAGTAATAAATCAGGCATTGATATTTGAAAAAGCTGAAACTTTATTAGTAGCAATTTTTGTTTTTATATTAATCAAACCAGTTTACAGTTTCGAATATCAATTCAAATAAAATTGTAATAATTTTAATAAGCACATAAATAATTCTGGTTTATCAAATAGATAAAGTTGATAATATAAACTTATTCACAGAGCAACCAAATCTGAAAACATAACTATGACAATTTAAAATGTACTTTTGAAATGAAAATTTGCTACATTTTTTTGCTTTTAAATAATTAAAATAATTATGTTTTTACCCTTCAAACACTGTAGATGCATAGAATTGACTCCAGACTGATGAGCCTTAAAAATGAATTCCGGTCCTTTAAGTTCATTACAGGTACCAGTATTTGAGTTTATCCTCAGTGAATCAGCATCTCTTTGAATTATTTGAAAATCTACAGACTGAGATTCTGCTTTGGAAGAGTCACTTCTGCTTATTTCCACTAGGACATAACTTGACAATTGCTTATTTACATTCCAAACTGCGATCATGCCATCGGTACCAGCAGAAAGTACTAATGACTGAGAAACAAATGTTTTGCAGATCACTTTAAGAAGGCAATGTTCGTGAAAATGGTTCTCACCGATTAGCTGAAATTTACAAGATTTTTCATTGAATCCAAAAATCCTGAAATGCATACAAAAATTTAAAATTATTTAATAGTAATAAAAAGTAGTTTAAACTTACATATAAACAAGATTGTAAATGTTTAGACTGAATGTCTAGATCAAGGTTCCAATTTTTCTGAGAAAAGAACTGTATTGAAAATTTTGCAATAAATAAACAGTACATCCAACTAAAAATATGACTCATTCTCTCTCCATGTTGCCTACAATGCCACTTCAAAATCAATGCATGTAGAATGAAATGATGCATTTTAACTATTCTCTATAAACATTTTAAGGTGCTAATGTGTTTAGATTGGGAGTCATGAAATATGATAACATCTTCACGGATTACCTTCAATGCTCACACTGCTATCACGAAATTTACAAATCAGTTGAAAACATTATTCCGACTCATAGCTTCACTGCCACACCCAATCTGAATCACTTCAAATGTTTCAGTAACTGTTTTCTCCAATTTAAAATAAAATTTAATGTTAGTGTGTTGTTTTATTGTAGGTTAGGATACAAAACACAATCACATTTCATGTGGTAACTTGTCATTTGGATACACTAGCGCCTTAAAATTTTTGTGGAGAATAGGTAAACTATGTTTCAATATAACACATGCATTGATTCAGAAAAGGAACTGCAGGTAATTTAGGAAGAGAACCAGTCACCTTTTATTGGAACACACTGTATATATGTCAAAAAAATAGATAGGAAGTACAATTATTTTTGAATTATATAACAATGCACAATGTGATATCTAATGTCTAAAAAAGTGAATGACATAATTCACATGTCAAAATTTATTAATAAATATTTGAAATGTGAATAATAAAAAATTGCCATTCTAATTTTATTAACAGATTGCTACTAATTGAGAAAAATCACAATCTATTACAAAAACAAATAATAGTTAATACAATATATGCTGGTATTTCCATTTGTTAATATTCGCTACTTTTAATTGTAAACCATCGTGTAATTTCTCACCTGTCAGACAAAACAAATGTTTGATTTGATATGTTTTACTTTAGAATAAGTTTATCCAAAAATTGATATTAGTTTTCTAAAAAAAAAAAAAATTTAAGTTTTAAAAATTTACATTGTGCTAACATAAAGTAAAATAATAATAAAACCTACAAATAAAAATAATAAGAACTAAAATTACCCAGAATAAGTTGTTGCTCTCTTAGAAGTGCCTGAATATAATGCTTGTTTAAATTTTAATTTTACCATCTACCAATCCTTACATACAGTTAAGCGATAACATGCAGACAATAAGAAAATGAAAACAAGAAAAATTTATACAGTTTATAATATAGGATGGGAGATGATGTCACTAAAAGCGTGTAATTTAATTTGATAACTGAAATATTAAACGTTTGTTAAATCATATTCATATTATATAAAGATGTTTAAATAAAGATTTTATAGTGGATTGTTAAAACCATCAATGTTTTTAATAATTGTTCTGTAAAACTGTGTATATTTTTTTATTTATGTTTTGTCTCATATATAAAACATTACCAAATTGAAAATAAGTGTTAGAGGGAGGGGACTGATAAAATCTTTTTAAGGTTGGATCTAGTCTGTAGGCCATTGTTTTGTCCCTCTTTATCTAGGTAATAAGAATTTAGTTGAATTCTAAGTACAGTCAACTTTTAGACTTTCAGTACTAAATTTAACTTGGGCATAGTTACAATGGCAAGTTCTTGACTGTCTTACACTGCTTTCATTTATATTAATGAAGAGTTAATATGATTTAAAAATTCTAAACTATTCACTCTAGTGCCATCTAGTGTAAGCTTAAATAGTTAGTGATATAAACAACCCTATCTTTAGTATTTAAGTGTCCATGCTTTTATCAATGAAGCTTCATTGATGATAACAAAAGCCAGAAGCCTGTTTGACAATATAAATACTAAGAATAGATATTTTATATGAGTTTGGTAATAATCACTGATTACTCAAGCTTACACTAGATGTCCCTAGAGTGAAATCATAAGTTCAGAACTTAGTGATTTGTTACTATTATAAACTCTAAACTAATTTGAAAGTTCATTAAAAACTTCTTAAATCCAGACAGTGACCATAATCCGAGAGTTCAAGAACCATGAATCATGATTCAGGTTGTCATTTTCGATGCTCAAACTTCCTAATTCCCCGAATAATAAAACCATTTGAAGTTTTATTTTTTTATGAATGATTGACATTGAAAAGACCTATAATCATAAAAGTTGGACATTGAGAGAAAGACCATTTGAAGAACTATTAAATTATTTTGCCCTCCCCATCTCAAGAATATTGCGATATTCTTATAAATATTACTTCATATATGGCACATTCCAAAGTAATAAATTTTGTTGATTGTAAGTTTGTTATAGAAAATGTTAGTTATTAATATTCTTTGAAACAATAATAAATGTTTGTAATGCAGTGCACATTTAAAATATCTTTGAGATAATAATTACGTTTCTTAAAAAATTGGTTACTACACTAACCTTAAACAACCATCAGAACAAGCAGCAGCTATAACATGTAAGTGATCTGCCTCTGGGAATTCCTTTAATTCTTTTAAGCAAAAACCTGATAAATTCATGATTCTAGTTTCAGGGTCAATATTCAGCTGAGAATGTTTCCAGGGCTTATTTTTTTTCTTCTTCGTAGATCCCAAAGTATAGGAATTCAAAAGTTTTGAAAATACTAAAAAATATATATGTAAAACATAAAAACTAATGATATCCTAAACAAATTGAACATGAAATGCACATTTCATCTTAAATTTATACTTATTCTTCTAATTTACATTTACATAAAGAACAAAAAAAGTCAAAATTGAGCTCATTTTTTAGCATTCCACCTTCATTTGTATTATTGATAGTTATCTAAAATTGATTCACAAGTTAATTTTGTTTTATCAAATCATGAAAATATTTGCGGGCATGAGTTTTAGCCTCAAAATATCAGTACTATTTGTAATGAATCGAACAATAGAAAGAGGAAATTGAAATAGGCTTGATTTATTGCCAAGTCAAAACACGTTATTAGCGTAACACTAGTGTTCCATTGAGCATGCACCGAAATATTACCCGTTCAGTTCAAATATGATGCCATGAGTCTGGTACACATTACCAAAAGTGCTTGGCAAAATAATATTAGTGTTTAATATTTTTTGAATTTTTTTTACTTTGGTTGTCACATTTTATACATGTACAATAATTTCTATAACCTAAACTTAAAAATGTATTCAATTTTGAAGATTTAAAATGGTTATTCAAAAAATTTTCTCGTACATTTTATTTTCTATAATCCTAAGTTATTCCAAACATTTATTTTGTTTACAATCTTCTGATTTTAAATAAAAAATCTAGATCAACCTAAATGTTTTTACTACCCTTCATTTAATTCCAATGAATACATTCTAATTTCTTTGAATCATTGCTTTTATAATTTTTACTTTTTCTATACACTTCAGCTCTTTTTTTATATGTAATTTCTAGTATACCAATACTTTTCTCATAATCTCTTAATCCCATTTCAATTATTTCTAATTAAGTGTGTATAAATCTATTAACAAAACAACCAAGTCTGAAAATATTATTACAATAATTCACAAGCTGGATTCCCAAAGAATCATTTAAATAAACTTGCAAATAATGCGACTTTCTTGTATCAATGCTAAATTATTCGTCAGATAAAAATGACGAATATATTGGTATAGATTATTTGGAAGTTTATTTAAATGACTTTTTGTGAATTTGACTGGTGAATAATCATAATAATGTACCCTGTGCAGTTGGTACAGTGTCCGACTTGGGATTGGGCAATCTCAGGATTAATTCTGGCACTCGTAGTTCTGGTACTCGAACTTCTTATGAATTCCTGAGCAATAAAGCCATTAACATTTTTTTTTATAGTAATGTTTCAGATTTAGTATTTCTGTGAATAGGTTTATATTCTCACTGTTGCATATTTAATAAATCATAATTTATCTACTGACTTGTAAAAATTATTAGAATATTAATATAAGATTTTCATGGATAAAAATTGACTGCTTATGGCTTAGCGCTTTCGAAGAACTTAGGTCTCCATATTCATAGCCTATCCTGGGAATGTCATCTTACATAGATTTTAAACAAAGCTTGGCAGTAATTTATGTAAAATTTATTCAAAGTTTTCTTTCATATAGACCATTTTCTGGAGATTGCAAAGCACGATTCTTTTTGGTTTATTGCATAATTGTCATTAATTCTAAAACTTATTCAAAAACCAACTAAGTCTGAATACATTATTATAACTCATTAGTTATTTATCTAGTTCTGTATGAAGACCTTCACACTCTCATTTCTAAATGCTTAAGATTGATATATATATATATTTAGTAATATAGGGAGCATATCAATAGCTCAAACACGCTCTTATTTATATATTTGTAAATACAAGCTTTTAAAAGCAATGTCACGTTGTATGATTATTATACATATTTAGATAAAAAGATAAAGTGAATTCATTCTTTCTTTTCAAAGACTCTATTCTTATTGTTTAGAAGTGTAAATATTCCTCAGCATTATGAATTCATGTAGCACGTGTCAGAATGATTCCCTTATGATTATTACAAATAAAATATGGCACTAGATAAATAAATAATTAGTTATACATATTTAATATTACATCTAACACTGACGTGCAGTAAATTGTAAAAACTTTAATTTATTAATATAAAGTGAATGGAATTAAAAGTGATTGATTAAGTTAGACTTTCACAATCTCATTTCTAAATGCTTAAGATTGGCCTTAGATATAAATTTAGATAAAAACGATAAGGTGGATTCATTCTTGTCTTTTCAAAGACTTTATCTTGTGTTTAGAAAGCGAGAATATTCCTCAGCTTTATAAATTCATACAGTGCATATATTGGAGTAATCCCCTTATGACTAGTATCATAACCCATAAATTCCAAAAAACCATATTTTTTAACAAACTTTTCACATCAATGCCAATTAATTAAAAAAAAAAAATTATTTAGGAATCTGACTATTTTAGAAATGAATTCAAACTTAGTTGCTTCCCGAAAAAGTCTATATTCTCAGGAATTACATATTTTTTAGCTGTGATTTGCATACAGGCTTATTAAAATTATTAGAAATAGGTTTGCAAATAATAAATAAGTACAAGATCTTTTACCAGCTGTGATCTTATTCCATATAAAAGCAAATGTATATTACACTTTAACTTCATTACTTTTTTGTTTATCTGTATATGTGCATGCATATTCAAAAGCACTAAACATCACATGATCATCATTCTTTATACTTACACAAGAGGCAAAACTCTCCATACATTAGTGCCACTCAGTGCAAGCCAGAGTAATCAATGGATGCAGGAAGGTTTGTGCATAAAATCCCCTATCTAGTGCCTACTCATCCAATATCCCCAGACTAGTTTCTAGCTTTAGTTTTCAACAGTGAGGAGCCTTGGATATGAGAATAGTGCACCTAGATCTTAGGATCTAATACAACTCCTGTATCCATTGAGTACTCTGGCTTGTACTGAGTAGCAATACTGTATGGAGAATTTTGCCTCTGTGCATATTCAAAAACAATGTAGTAAAGATACTTTCAAATTTGTGTAAAAAAATTTAAACTTTATTTTTTATTGTATTTTAAGCAAAATAAGTTTCCTTTACGCATCTATTATTAAAAAATTTACAAAGAGTATGTTTTAAAAAAAAAAAAATCTAACAACAGGTTAATATACTGAACGAACAGAATATATAAGAACATTAATGAATACAAAAGCTGTAAACTAATAACAGTATATACTAATATTCATCAATCAAAAATTCTTAAGTGATGAGAGTTCAAAATTTGCATAAAGTTATAAGCAAAATAATTTATAGATTTTCGAACAAAAACACTTACAATAAAAATTTTTTAGCTTTCTTGTTTTTAAAAAAAAAAGCTTCACCCTCAGCATAGAACTCTCTTCTGAATTTATAATTAAAGAATATTTTTACCATTTTATAATGTAATAAAAAGTAATATAGTCTTGATCTAAAATAATATAGTCTTGATTTTTTTAACTTCTTATCTATTTTACAACTAGTATATAAAACAATGCTCTTACCTTTGGGTTTTGAATTTTCTAATTGTAACTTTAATTGCCAACATTTTAATTCAGCTCGTCCGCCCCCGGAAAACATAAGTTTGTAATCTATATTCTCATATTTAAAATGGCCAGGATAAAGAAAAAGAGTTCTTACATTGGATAAATGCCTTTGAAGAGACAATAAGATCTGGGATGAAACACAAGTTTGATGTGAATATGCTAATATTAAAAATTAAGGCCAAACCCAAAATAAATTTTCAATCAAATAATTTCAGATATATTTCTCAAAAGGTGTGTGCATGCATATATACATATAATCTATGAATATCAATATGACTTTACATTTAGTTAACTTTTTATTATGGTATAATATAACTGAAAATAAGTAAAAGATTGCATAAAATGGCATTTCATAAGAACAGCCTGGTAAAGGTATTTCTTTTTTGTTTGCTAATAAATAATGATTTGGATGTTCACATTTGCATAGACTTTACTATGCTAATTCTTATGTAAGATTGTTTCACATAATCTAATAGTTATTATCTTTTTATCTATATATGTATAGAGATATTCATGTGTCAGTATGTGTTTATGTCATTTTTGGTTTTTAAAATTATTTTATTTGAAAATTAAAAATTTCAAAAAATTTCTACATTTTAAAGAGAATGAAAACAAGAAAAACAAAGTTATGAAGAAAATAGAATCGATGCATGAAATAAATATCATATAACCAGAAAGCTAATGGTAAGATTAAGATAAAATTTAAAAAGTAAAATTAGCAAATATCACAACAATTTTCCATATATACAAACTCAATAAATTGCATTTTAAAGAATTCCATTTCAAGTTTAGCATTTCAATGTGTTTATCTAAGTAATCAATAAACTTAATATTAAAATTCTAAAATTACTATTAATTGACCTTATATAATATCATAAATAATTTATTCATAGTTTGATTCGTTCTCTCTTCAAGTTGCCTGCAGCACCATCTCTGAATCAATGTATGTGTTATATAATGACTATTTAGCTGTTCACCACAAAAATTTTAAGATGCTAGATGTTTGAATAATGACTTATGACATGAAATGTAACAATATGTTTGTACCTTAACTTATGATAGAATAATAAGCTATCATTAAAGTTTATTTTGAATTAAGCAAAACTTCTACTGATATGTTTAAAATAATTCAAATTGTGTATGCGGTGAAGAAGCCATGAGTTTCAAGAATTTCTTCAAGTGCTTTGCAAGATTTCGTGATACAGGAAAAGAGTTAAAAACAATAAACAAAAATATAAAACATAATGACTCATTTAACATTGTAACTCGTGATCCTGTCTCATTTGCATCTTAAAATTATTGTGGTGACTAGCCAAACTATATCACTGAATATGTTTTGATTCAGAGATGGTATTGCAAGCAGTTTTGAGAGAGAACCAGGATACCTTTTCAATACAACACATTGTATATCTATAGCTGAATATATTTACTTAATCAAACAAAACATTAAACATTTCACTGACTTCTACAACGATCAGTGCACACATTGTATTTTCAGCCTACAATGTTGCACAATTGCTGCTCACACAATTATATAAATGCTGCTCTACCGCCGCTACAACATATCCAGTTATATTTATGCAGTTCAGAATACATAGTAGGGCTCATTTAAATATATAATGACCTTGCTCAATATCAAATCTGGATTTTCAGCTTCATGCTAATTTTCTAGAATACATTTATACTGATAATAATTTTAATATACTGTCTGTATGTATAATATAAGATTTTATTAAACTTTATTTACTCTAAATATATATATATATATACTCACAGAACAGTCCATTCCTCCCCCATTCTGCCCGGTTATAAAAAATAATCTTGCGATCTTGTTGGTTGTCATCTAACTTTGGTGGGAGGTAAATCTCTTCTTTTTGATTATCCATGACATCCACTGTATCTGATTGTATAATCTGATCAGCTGCTTGTGTATTTGTTTCCACTAATCTGGCTGATCAGCTTGATTAGCTATCGGCATTCCTTTGTTTTGTAAATCTGAAGAGATGACAGCCCGCTCCTCTTCTTCATTAAAAGATCACAGTTCATTGGATAATGTAATTTTCTAGAATTCACAAGCATCCGATAAATGCGATAAAGCATTGGTGTGAGTAATTTCTTTTCTGGGCTTGTAAATTAATACGTAATCATAGGCTGCTAAAAGATTAATCCAGTCTTTATATGACAACAAAGAAAGGCCAGCATTGCTGTTCACTTCCATTGTAATTTTTTTTCGCAGACAGTAACAACTAACACAACACAGCCATTATCTATCATTTATCTTGTTAACAGATTTTTTGTCTCTTAGTCTGCCTCTCCACGATTTAAAGTCCAGACTTAATTGTGTCTCACAACTCTTGTTTTTGTTTCTGCAGACACAAGCTAAACGTTTTTTAATTTTACAAACATTACATTTTTCCACTTTAAATTTACAAAATTTCTTAACACGGCCGTTTACACCACAGCAATAACAGATCAAACTTCCCTTTGCCATCTTCGAAGTCATAGCTACAGCTTGTGCTGTTTACAGGAATTAAATTATTTTGCATTCAAATTGAAATCTAAAATTCTGACACTTCTTTTAAGATTACTTCCTGTGTCAAACATTTTCCGAGGGCTATGTTATAATTCAGATTTGGCTCACAGCAAAGTTTCCCTCAGGCTATGGTCAGACATTCCAAACAACAGTTGGTCAAGCAACATGTCTTCTAACTCAGAGGCAAATTGGCATTGTTTCGCAAGTATATGAAGCGCTATATCATAGTCTATATAACGCTCACAAGGTAATTGCCTTCTTATCCTAAAACAAAGATGACATACCCATTTCAAAGTTGCCGGCTGGAAATATGCATTTAATTTCTCTTTTAACTCTTCATATGGAATGTCCTCAGGAGTTTTCGGGTCATACAATTGTTTTGCGAGTTGTAAAATGTCCTTGCCAGCAAATAATAAAAGCGTAGCTGTTTTGAGTCTGTCTTCATCAATTTTATTCATTAGCATGTAACACTCAATGTGCTTAACATAAACTTTCCATGCCAACATATTGTTAATATTAAACTCACGAATACTACTGCTCAACACTGCCATTATTTATCAACAATAACTTAAACAGGTTCTTACTTCATAAACTGATGGCTACAGCCATTCAATTTTTGACTCACGCCATTTGACTGCCGACTTGCACGATTCTGCTATTTACAGTGGTCAGATTTATGTTTACCAGTTGAATATGCATCTGCAATTATTTCATCAAACAAAACATTAAGTAAAGTAATAAAAACAAGTTTATTCACTTGCTAATAATAAAATAAAATGAGTAAAACCATTTTAGTTTCTTCAAGCAATTCCAATAATTAGTCGCATCATAAACTGCTCATATTTACAAACATAATATACAAGTCCAATTATCTGTGTGTATCCATTTACTTTAGTTTTAACACAAGATTTTCTAATCTTATTTCTAATGCCATTTCACTAACTTCTACAATGATTAGTACAAACATTGAATTTTTCTGCTTACAAGGTTGCATAATTATTGGTCACATGATGGTATAAAACTCTGCTCTACCCCCATTAGAACATATCCAGTTATATTTATGCAGTTCAGAGTAAATAGTAGGGCTCATTTAAATATATTGACCTTACTCAATATCAAATCCAGATTTTCAGCTTTGTATGCTCATTTTCTAAAGTACATTTATAACAATTATAATTTTAATATACTGTATGTACGTATATTATATGATTTTATTAAACTTTATTCACTCTAAATATACATATATATACACAGAACAGTCCCCAGTAACATATTTAACTATAAATGAAAATGTGCATATAAGCTACATACAATGCATTTGATAAATGAAAACGAGCAAATGGAAAAATATTTTTCTACTTAAAATTCATTAAATTCACTAGCTTATAATAAATTGTAAATAATTAACAACATAAAGATGAGAAAAATAAAAAGAATACACTATTTATTGACATCAAGAAAGCATTTCATATTTTATCAAAATAACTTTAGTATAGAGCAGGGGTGGCCAAACTTTTAGACGTTGGGGGTTACTTTTTTGGTGAAAGTGTACCTGAAGGCTACTACGTTTTTTTTCAGAGTTTTAAACCAGAAACCAGGAAAAACATTTTTGCCAGAATGAAAAAAAATAATGCTTCTAAGTCCTGGTTTTTTTAGAATGTACTTATGAATAAAGTATTTTTTTTTTTTTTGTAAGGGCTTTTGTGGTACTCACAAATATTGGTGACGTTTTTAGAAGATAGTTACAAACTGTTGAATTTCTATAAGATACGAACTGTTGAGTATTTGACCATGACTACTATTAAATTACCTCAGATCCCTTTAGTATTACAATTTGTCCATGTCGCTTTATAAAATATTTATTAAATTATAATTATTAAATTACCTATAAATAATTATTTTTTAGAGCTGATCCTAAATTTTAAAAAAAATTCAAGAAATTAAAAATGTTGATGTAACTTATCTATTAGAACTATTCATGATTCCTCTTCTGACCACAAAGTCAAAGCAACAATGTAGAACGATAACACTCCTGAATAAAGATAAGTGAAGTGAAGTTTGTAGAGTACATTATCTATTTTAATTAATAAACAATAAAGCCATCTCTCTCAACACTGGTTTGTGTCTAATCAGCACTCTAGTCAATAAATAAAACTTTCAAGCTTTTTTTCTAGGCAGGCAACACAATACTTTCTTTTTGGAATATTATGAAACTACTAAGAGCACAACTTGAATAATCAGATATCAGTAGTTGTATTTTTATCTATGAAAAACTATATGGTACACATGGGCATTATGGCTATCTGCACAGATCCATAATTTGAACTCAGTTCCTAATAGCTATCTGCTGCAGAACCATCATTTGAAATCTCTTTATTGATTTTGAATGACATTATTAAATGTTAACTGTAATCGGTAAATTTCTTAATAGTTTTATCAACTATACTTCTCTACATATCTGATACACAGTTCTAAAATTTATATTGCCATGGTCATGTTTACATATATATCTGTGGTCACACATATATATCTAATTGATTTAAATTTTATTGCAATTTTTACTTTTAACATTTGGCTTTTTTTATTGTTAAAATTTAGACAAGAAAACATATAAAAACAATATCATAAATGATTTTTTCCATCTATTTTTCTATAAAATAATAACTAAAAAAAAAAAAATGTTTAGGAGTGACTGAAAATCTAGTAATAATAATGCTCAATTGTTAAAAGTCTAATTCATCAGGAAAAAGATCGTGCGGTAAAGATAATCTCTATATTTATGAGTAAAGATGGTTTTTTAATTCTTTTTTTTTAGACATTATAATTACTAATACTTTTAAGAAATCATCATAAAATCTTTATTTTTTATCATAGAGAAATGAAAATTACATTGTCTGAAAGGAAAATGGACAAAGAATCGAATGCAAAATATACATACGTAATGCATATAGTTTTCACGTTATCGTAAGTTGAAGCCGAGAATCGCTAATTAGAATATACAAGCCCGACTTATTTTGAATTTTTACTTTTTATATTTTTTATATTCAAATCAGCTCTGAATTTATCACTATAATTTGTCAATGTTCACGACAGCTTCGCAGTCTACTTTCATAGCCCTTGCAGGCGACCAGTAGACTACGGACTACATCTTGTATAGAGACTTTCTGAAAATTTAATAGTTCAAGCTGATTGTTCATCTATTAATCTGACGGTTTATTATTACAATTTGCACTAGTACTATTTTCTCAGACTATGGGCATCTTATAAAATGCACTAGCAATTCAATTTCAAATTACAATGTAGTTTTTTAATATGAAAATTAGATAATTAAGTTGTTACCTTAAGTGATGCATAGAAATAATAAGCACTATGTGAGTCAGTTGTTTATTTTACAATAATCTGATGCAACAACTTTAAATTACTGATAATAAAGTTAAGCAATTATAATAACTCTATAATATAAAACAAATCAATAACTATAGCTTCTAGGATGATGATTGTTAGTAATAAAACTTCTGTCAATTTTTGTACAGAAAATGTAGAGGAATGTCATAATTGCTTAATTCAGTCTCTCCTTTTATTGTAGAAAAACTAACCTCAACTATTGGTGTGATATAACAAGAACTGTAATCATCTATTATTGGATTATGAACTTCAAGTAAAAGTAAATCCTTGGTTCATAAAAAATAAATGACATAACATGTCTGTAAGCCTTGTCAGATAAAAAGCCATTTGCCATGTGATACACATAACATTCATTCAATCTCTATTGATAATAAAACAAACAGCATATAATATTGTATATCTAACTATTATTAGCCAGAGGTTAAAATAAGGGTGCAATCAAGAAAGTAACTTCCTTCATTTTTATTTTTTTAGGGAGAGGGGCTTGAGGGAAATATTTTGCCCTGCAGTGTTTAGAAACTGTTTTTTTTTTTTCATGACTATTGAAACCATATCTATTCAAACAAGTGAGGAAGTAATTTAAAAGATTTCTGATGAACTATAGATTATTTTTAACTTTTTATTCCTTTCCTTTGAGTACACTCATGTGTGTTTATGAAATACATAATTGTGATACAAATTGTATTTTAAACCTGAAGAAGACTGGTCCTCAATCAAAATTGTCTTAAATAAAATATTGTGAAAACTGCAATACAAGAAGGATGAAAGTCTCTTCAAGTGTAATGCAATTTTTCTGATCTCTAACTTTCCATATCACTTCATCATACTTTCTTATTTCGTCCATCTATCTCATATATGGTATCTTTCTAGGTCTTTTATAATCTTTGTGACTCCAGTTTAAGATTTCAATTGTCCATCTATTATCATCTCTTCTAGCAATATGTCCAGTCCAACTTCAGTCTCTTAATTCTTTCAATGATGCTAGTCTCACTTGTTTGCTTGCATGTATATATATATAAAAATAAACTGAGAACCTTATTAGCATAGTGATAAGCACATTGTCCAATTGTGTGCTTGAATCCAGGTATAGGCTGGACATTTTTAAGCATGCTTAGTGTAGTTCTAGCTAATTAATAATCAATCCTACTAATAAATGGATAAGTCATTTTTCTTTAAAACAAAAAAAAATAAAGGAAGAAAACAACAACCCCTTATCAATAAATATTTTTTAGAGAGATGTTTGATCCAAAGGGAGTGCAGCTATTAAGGCTTAATATTTGTAAATATTTTTACAATTAAAAATCATTTATTTTTCCTAAAGCCATTTTAGTAAAAACCCAGTTGTGAAGCTATTGACACTAATCTAACATTTATTGACTAATCAATACCCAGAAAACTAAATGTAGATGAATATCGAAACTACTGTCTAGTGCAGGGGTGTCCAACAAGTTGATCAGGATCCACCGGTCAATCGCAAAGCCATTTTTGGTTGATTGCGAGGCCAATCTGACAAGAGCTGTCGGGTAACGAATGAAACAAATTAAGTCAAGATTTTCAAGTTTTTTTATTATTTTTGTTTTTGTTCTAAATTTTTTTCAATTCTAGATAGGTGAAGTCCACTAAGGCGTATCATTATTAAAAATAATTTTTTTAATCTTAATTTGAATTAATAAATATTGTTAATAATTACTCATGTTGCTTTAATTTCCCCTAACATGAGTTTTTTGGCCTGTTAAATAATTGTTATTTTTTACTAGCTAGATATATAAAAATAGTATGTATTTTATACCTCCTTCGACTATGCCTATGACAACAAGTCGATCGCAACACATTTTAAAAATAAAAAGTAGATCTTATGAACACAAAAGTTGGCCACCCCCGGTCTAGTGCTTGGGAAATGATAATGGAATCATGATAGAAATTTATTTCATCTCAAAATGATAAGTTTGTTTAAGATTAAAGAAGATAAAAACTAAAATCTTGAAATATCTGCGGATAAAATATACTACAAAAAAATAATATAGTAGTGAAATTAATTCTAAATATTTAAGTTCAAGGATACATTCTTCAATACTAACTATATTGATTGTTGTGTCCTCACTGCCAGTAACCAATAAATGAATAGTTTTATCTAAAAAAAAAATTATGAATGGAAATGGTATTAAAAAAAACAACAGCAATAGAAAAAGATATAGCAGATAAGACATAAATTATTAAAACATTAAGTAAACAATTCAAAATATAACACTATTCAATCAATGCATGCATGGTATAATGGAGTTTTGAACATCATAACTCATACCGAGCTTTAAATCTGAGATGCTAAATAAATTATAGTAAGAGATGACAAAGAATGGTAAATTATGAATAATGATATACTAATGAATGGCAGAAGAGTTGAACTATCTATTACCGTGACTGCTGAAACTGCTTTGAACAGAAGTCTATAAGATGTATATTTATTAAATTTTATTTTCCAAATAGCTTTATTTTACAATGGTCAAAAAATTGCTTTAAATTTAATGACACATATTTAACTGCAAACTTTATTTTATAGCTGCAAACAATAATTTTATTGTTTGATAGAAATTTTATTAAATGTCATTCAGCCAAATAAACAACTTTTATCACTTATGGACAAATAAAAATAAGAAATTACTTACTGCATATATACATTTATACTATCAACAGATTTTGATGTGAAATTCACAAGACAAATATTTATATAACTTATTTTAATACATAAAATGCAAAAATACAAACCTGTAAATGGAAAAGAACCCAAGTGTTGTACATCATATATTTCTCGACCATGAATACTGGGCTTCCATTTGTAATGAAAAAAAAATAAAAATGTAATTGTAACAAAAATATAACATTTACTGATTGCACATATATATAAAGAGAAAGAAACGAATATACACAAACTCACAATTTAATACTGATAATGAATCATGACTTTCTCATATGCTTCCAAAATTAGTTCTTTCCCTTCTACTTTAGAGCCATCTGCTGTGAGCTTTAGTAATCAATCCCCATTAGATGCTATACTGATATAATATTCCCTTCACCAGATACACACACACATATTTATATGATTTATAAATTTTCATAATTAAAGCTTTAACATATAATGTAATAAGATATTACTGTATCAGCATATCTTTTGATTCGTCTAATCACAGAGCAAATAAGTCCGAATATGTTATTAAGATAATTCACAAGCTATATTTCTAAAGAATCATTCAAATGAATTATCTTTTTTTTATCAGTACCAATCTATTTTGTCAGATTCGATATAATATTTATTTACATTCAAAAGGGTTTTTATGTATTACTAACTTTTTTTTACATATATAATACTTTTTTTTTCTTTACAGAGAGAATCCTAAAAAGATTGTAGGAGTACCTGAGGGAAACTTATTGGCATCAATTTTCATAAATGCATTGAAAGAAATGGACCTTTCTATGTTTAAAAGGATAAAATATTGGTGCTCAGTTGCTTAAACCATCAATGTACAAAAGTGCATTGTTG
Source organism: Epiperipatus broadwayi (assembly GCA_028023455.1). NCBI lineage: Eukaryota > Metazoa > Onychophora > Udeonychophora > Euonychophora > Peripatidae > Epiperipatus > Epiperipatus broadwayi. Next base: position 8,224,168 of record JAQFVV010012424.1, read on the forward strand.
AATGTTGGAAGAATGTCATTTTTGAAGCTAATCCTTCCAAATTTTCCATAAAAGATGGCACATCTGGTTAGATTTATTTTCTGGTTGCCATTGTGCAAATTAATCACTAAAGAGTATTCGGACACTTAAAAATCAAGGATTAGCTTCATCTTACAAACTGAATTGCAGAAAAAAAGATACTACTTTATTTTAATAAATGGTTCATTATGAAATTGCTACAATAAACATTAAACGCCTATGAATTGGAATTGCAAACATCCAGCATTGTGCAGCAAATACAATTAACTTATAAAAAAACGCAAACATTATCTTGTAATTTAGAAAAGATTTCATAAGAAAAGTATCATAAATATTTGAAGAAGGGCATAATAATCTAAATGTGCATGACTAATTGATACAAAAGTAGAAATCATGGAAAATGATATTAAATGAAAAGATTAAAAATTTTATTTTCTAAACACAAGTTTTAATAATAACTCTGCTAAAATAAAGATATACATGTTGAATTTACATCCCTTCCCACCTTACCCCATCTTCCTCCAATTTGACATTTGTTGATTAAGAAAATATTACAAATATTCTTTTTTAACATTATTACTTATTAGAAAAAAAAAATCTAGATGGTCATAAAAAATGACTGACCATGAATGGACATTTAATTGGATTAATGATTGCTGACTTTTATTACCGTTTGTAGTCAAAAAAATCCTATGATATAAATTTTCAATAAACCTACTCTCTCGGAGATTTTACAGCTTTTAAAGAAGTTTGCTGCTGACTTTTCATGTCACAATATTATTTTGTAGAATCAAAAAGACATACCAAGAACATATCACTTGTATTATTTTTAAGAAGGCTTCGACAAACACACTGTCCTGATGAAATTAAACATACATCCTTTAATGGAAAAGTAACCCACAATATAATAGATTGGAAGTGAAACAAAGCAGCTTCTGAAGATCTTAATCAACTAATCCAGTAATCGAAGCCAAAAATGTGAAACTGATGGTAATAATAAATAAACATTTCTAGTAGATAACTTAAGAAAAAACAGATCACTAGATAATTACAAAATTCAACAAACCATTCCATTCAAAAAAGTAAAATGAAAAAACTGTGGCAATTTTTCCTTCATATGATTTCCAAAATCAAATAATATAGCTAAAAGACTCCATTCATGACTGAGAATTTAATATCTGGCAAATATAGCTATTAGTAAATTTTCCATTTTTTGATTGTTTATTCAATTATTTCAGTTATCGCACAATTAATTGCAGTTACAAAAAACCCACTTATCTTACTACTGCACAACTCTTAAATATTATAGTCATATATATTTCACAAACTACATGTACTGTCGATTGATTTTGGTTTAAGTGTACAACATTAAATTATTTACTTATATATGTTTATTTGGGCTCAAAGCATGATTTATTTGTTTAATTAATAGAAAAAGCAAATAAAAATATTTTAAAACATTATATAATTCTATTGAAAATTTCATATCAAATTTTTTCAATGGCTAACAAAAATCAGATATTTTCATAAAATGTGATTATCATTTCTTTATTTTTAAAAACATTTTGAGGTAAGATATATGTGACCAAACTTAATGTCATAAAACTTGAATAAAAATTCTCTCACTCAATAATACCTATCCAACTTTATTCTTTAGTATTTTACAACAGTAAAATATAAAAATGCGACAGATTATATTACTTAAAAATCATCTTTTCTTAGAACATACTATATACATGTACAAAAATCCTTTAATCTTATCTATATGTGTGTGAAATTAAAAAGAAATTTTTGAGAAATACTAGGTATCAACCCTGTGTTGAGAACTTCTATCATTAGCAGATAAAAAAATCCAGTTTAATTTTTAAAACGGTCTCTATTTCCAGATTCTGAAATCTTTCCTGCATAAAATAAGCTGTCAATGTTTCGATAAAGTCTTATTCATCCTCATCTCTAGGCTACAGTGTCCTGATTCTGAAGTACTGTTGTGTGTAAGCAATAATGGGACAAGGTGTGACAAATTTATTAATGGTCATATTTGCAGATATTAAAGCTTGATTTCATTGAAAAACTTAGAGATGCAACAGTTCTTTAGGGCATCAGCTTTGACAAGAATAAATGAGAATTCATCAAAACATTGGTAGCCTATGTCTGCAGAAAGGATTTGGGTGACCGGGGATGAACACTTCTTAAAGACTTTAAATAGGATTCACTGATTACTGATCATAGAGATTTCTTAACATAGAGGACTGACACAACATATTTCCCAAAAATTTAAATTCATCTAAACAAGTCCAAATACATTACTAAGATAATTCACAAGCTAGATTCCTAAAGAATCATGTAACAAAGTATTTTAAATGATTCTTTAGGAAACTAATTTGTGATTTATCTTAGCAATGTATTTGGAATTTTCTGTTCTATAAATAGATTTATAATATTAGCGTTATGTATTTGATAAACTGTAAAATTATTATGTGCTCATTAAAATCATTAGAATATAGGTATATATCAACATACCTTTAAAATGACACTATTTTTTAAAGTAATCAATGAAGATTGGCAAATCATAATAGTAGAAGTCTTTAAATATAAGAATAATGGTTGCTGATCAAATAAAACAAAATCCCAACTTCTATGACCACCACCACAAGGAATTTCTAAAAGCTTCTGTTGCTTGACACAATTCCACATCATAAAAGAAGTCTATAGTATAAAATAAATGACAATACAAAATATTATGGTTATTTTGACTTCTTTAACAAATTACAAAATGATATTTTTTTATATACTACAAATTCAAATTCTTTCATCATAAGTTTATGTCATATATAAATATCATTTACAATAATAAATGAATATCAAAAATCAAAGGCTAAAACCATTCAAATAACATAGTACTTACCTGAATTAATACATTGATTCAAATAATAGTGCAAATCGAACTCAACAGGTTTATAAATACATATATAAAATATTGGGATTTATAAGTAAGTCACAGGACTTTGTAAAATAAGAAAAAAAAAGCTAAGAAGAAATGAAGTGCAAATGTAAGAGGAGAGGTATAGGCTTGAAGACCCAAAACTTCCTAAATTACAATTTATTTATTGAATTTATTGAATGACAGACTTGCTCTAGAGCGACAAAAAGAATACAGCAGTTTATTATATAATAGCCCTCATTTTCTTATTTTTCACCTTTATTTAGCAAGGAACCATGAAATCTTAAAGCAGCCACTTTCGCCATTAGATTATTCAGGGGAATATTACAACATAATTAATAGACTCTACATATACTTATTATGAACTTCCTGTTGATAAAGTTAAGAGTGCAGAACTCTTAGGCTGATGTGCAATATACTTTAATAAACTGACATAAAAATAAGTGTGTCACAGCGAGAAAGTGACCAACTCCCTCCAAGCTGCCTACTAATCCATCTCTGATCAATGTGTGTGTTATGTAGCGATATGGTATTGCTATTCGCCACAAAACTTTTAAAGTGCTAATATGTCTGGATCACGAAGTATGACAATAAAAGTGATAATACGTTTTACACCTTGATCTATGATGAAATAACATACAAACATTAAATTTTGTTTTAAACTGAACATAACTGCAATTCAAATTGTACATGGTAGTGAAGACCTAAGTCACAAGAAGTTTTTACAAATAGTTTGCAAAATTTTGTGATCACAGAAAGAATACTGAAGATAATGTACAAAGATATGAAACATGCTATCATACAGACAAGCTAACAGCTTCAAATTTTTGTGAATAGCTAAACTATATTGGTACATAGCACATGCATTGGCTCAGAAATGGTGTTGCAGATTGTTTGCATAGAGAATCCAGTCACCTTTTCACTGGTATACATTGTGTATGTTGATGAAACTCGTAAAAATGTAAAAAAGAATGTTTTCATTTTTTTTAATTTCTAAATTTATTGTGAGTGTGGAAAAAAATTAAACTTTTAATTGGAGAGATCAAGACACGATTAATTAGGCTTTTAAGTAAAACAAACATACCAGTTTAGAAAGGTGGTAAAAATATCACAATTTTATTCTAACTGGGTTTTAAAAATAAATGACAATTTCCTTTTCTTTTTAAACAAAAAGAATTATAATATTAGCTCCTAGTGCATCAACTTCACACCACTGTATTTCAGAACTATCTTCTTAACATGAGTAGTCAATATTTTTGGATAGAAATAGCAAAGTGATTCCTCAAGAGAGTTCTGGATATTGACCCTTTTCAAAAGGGAATGCTAACTTTTTTTCATTACAATCACTCAAATACATTTTTTAATCTAAAATTTTCAAAGGCTTAAGCTTTTAAAACTAACTACATCTGACAGACTATTTATAAAAATCTGACACTAGAGTCAATATTCTCAGACACTTTTGACATCTTGGCTAGAGAACAGCACAAGCCAAAAAAGACTAACCCATGACTCTTCCAGTTAATATATAATCTGCATTTGGCAGCAATAATCTATTTTATATTGCTCTGCTTCGAATATCTTTGTGCCCTAATGGGGGAAGACAACAGCAAAAGGTTAGGCTAAAAGAAGCTATCACCTCATATATAGTGACTTATTTCTCTCTATTGCAATGCAAAGAAATAAAAAAAAACAGTATAAGTTAAAGATAAACAGCAAACTGCAATGTTTAGAAAATTACCAATAGAGCAAATAGGTCTGTCAAATTCAAAATGGCTAACCTTATACTTTGTTTTATTAATAGTAAAAAAAAACATTTTGATCATTCTATAATGATTATAATAATTAGGATACTTCCAATATTAAAATGGAATTAGGATAATAAAGGTTTACTAGCAAGGAATAAAGATCTTCTTTGCTTTATAGTTCAATACTGTATGCAAATTCTGGAATTTACATGTTATAAATACCTTAATGAATAGATTAATACAATATTTTTTCAATGAAAATACATTCCTGACAGCAATAAAAAAAATCAGAATTCTTGTAATATTTTTCAGAAAATGCCTGTATGTTTCATATTGAGCAAATAGCCATTAGCCGAACTTATATTTAGGATTGCTATTTGTAATCTTTGAACTCTATTCATCTGATTTAATACATAACAAATTTTCTAGCCATGGATTAAGGAAATATCTTTTCGGTTAGGATCTTACATCATATCTGTACAATTTATTTATAATTTCTATATTTCTCTATTGAAGAATAAAAATTTCCTTTGTCAAAGTAATAATATATTTTTAAAAAAATATTCAGTACATTATTAAAAAATAACATCGCCACTTTGTTTATCTTAAAAAATAGCAATACAAAGTATTTCCATATGCAACTTTTTTTTTTAACCTCAGCTTTTGTAGTTTTTGCTTCTGCATGTTTGACCATGATTGTGTTACCATTAGTCATAAAGAAAAAAGCCACTGCCTATGCATGTATTACATTCCTGTGAAAGATTTTCTTGATCAGCTTAAAGCACTAAATTTGGTTTATCAGTCAAAAGCACCTTCAAGTCATAGCAATCTTCATGATAATGTGTCAATCCTAATTTCCCTTGACAATATAAGTAAATAAATAATAAGAACAAAAATCATTTCATCTTGAAATACTAACAAAGTTTCTAAAAATTTTAAAGTAAAAATAAAATGAAATAGTAGAATGTGGCAAAACATTTGATTCATACAACTCTTGGCTTCTTTAACAGTATTATACATGCTGAATCTTTTATATAACTTATAGTCATTCTCCAGTCATAAAACACAGATTGGAATAATATCAGTTTTCCATGACAAAACATATGATGACTATGACATCATAAATTTTATTACGATAAGTTTTGAATTCTTACATCATCATCATCAATTATCCACATTGCCATTACTATATCATATCAAAACTACCGCCACCATCACCACAACTATCACATCATCATCACTACTGTAATCAGCTTTCATTCTACTAAATGCTTCTTTATTAAGAAGATTGAAAAAACATGCTTTTTCTTAAATTATTATTAATTATTTTTACATCTAAAAACAAATATTTGTTATTGCTTACGTCTTTTACAACTAGTATCCAGTTTAATTTCTATTTACGACTGATGTACAAACTAAAATAAAAGTACAAGATTACATTTATATATAAAATGAAGAGCAGAACCAGTTATAACATAAAATTAGCATTGACATCTCTACTTTTAATGTCTCTTCTTTTATCTGTCCCTAAATGATTTTTTTTTTAATAATTAAGAAATTTACTGCTTAAAGTAAAGGGCTAATTAGTCTCTGAAAAATTAAAAATCACACTGCATATTTAAATTAAATTATCCATTTGTTTTAAAGTTAATACTTTCCCCCCCTTTTTTTAAAATAAAACCTTGTGCTTTAATAAACTTCTATAGAAGTTTTCAGATAGCCTAATTATAGCTAGTCCAGCAGGCTATCTAATTAAGTAATCAGTAACTGGGCGTCTAGCTATGCTTACCTGGAGAATAAACATCTCATGATAATCTTGGCTTGTTGGATGAGTAACAATGCAGGCTGTGGAATGAAAACATGATTGTAATATGATACAACTTAATTGCAGTAAATGAAATATTAAATCTGTCAGAATACTCAGCCTGCAACAAACTGATTCACTATAATGTACTGTAGTGGCAAAAGTGCGAGAAACTATAAGCTAATACCTATGAATAATGACAGATTATATACAATGACGCATCATCTGAGATTATAGTTTGCTTTAACTTTAAAATCTGCTATTCGCCACTTTTAGTTTTTTTTTTTTAATAATATGTGATAACTGCTATTGTCTTTGACACTTTATTTATTTATATACTAACAATTTTAATAGAAAGAAATTGATTTTAATTCTCTTAGAATGACAAGAAATTTAAAGTGATTAAAATATCTAAATTCATTCAAATGGATTTTATTAAATCAAATCTCAAACATTAATGCATCTTCTATTTCAAAATATTTGTCAGAAACGTTCAATAAGAATGTCATAAATAAAATTACTGCCACGTTGTCTTGGATGCTTTAGCTCAGTGGAAGTACGGTGAAATTAAGAGTTAATGGTCCCTGCAAAGTAAAAAAACAACAACTCAGTTTTATCAAATGAATGAAATTATGACATTCAACGTGCCACTTGGATGTCCAAACATCATAACTCTCCAAGCAAAACTAGCCCTATAATATTTTTTAAAACTACGATGTTGCTTTTAGTCCAATAATCACAATTACTGATGATTATTTATAATAATAAAATATTAGTCAGAAGAAAAAAAAACATAAAAGATTAATATTTAAATAATATTCATGATTATTTATGCAACATAATGTAAAACAATTATGACATATTGATATATAAAAAATAAAACAAATTAATTTTTTATTAGCGAATTCTTCTAGTCTCACTTCTTTCATGCCATCTAGTGTAATATTTATGATCAATGGATGTCAGATGGTAGTGCATAATAAATCCTTATCCAGCATTGTCCTATTCAAATATCCCAAGACTAGTTTCTAGCTTATAGCTTTCATCAGTGAGCATCTTTTTGAATCTAATGCACCTTTACTCCAGCAGCCATTTTTTCTTTTTGTTATACTATCAAGCTACCAGCCCAAATTAAAAAACTTAATTTTTTCAGTCCAAGCTGCTATATGTGCATTGATCAAAAAAGATCCAAAAGCTCATCCCTGAAAGCCATAAGAACTAGTCTGGAGATATTTAATAGGTCACCACTAAATAAGAATTTATCAAGCACTACCATATGACATCTATTGATTACTAAAGCTTACATTAGAGGCATAAAAATAATAATAAGATTTACTACTAAACAGCAGCTAATGCCATGTTATGTCTTGTAGGTCAAATTAATTTTTGTAATTTAGTTTATGGATTTTCTTAGCAATAAAAAAGTTGAGTTAAAAGACAATACATGCTGTTTAATCTTCTTTAAAAAATCAGCAAGATTTCACAGAATGTATAAAATTACTTACTCCATGAAAGGCTAAAGCAGTGAGCTGTCCATCCAGAAACAATAATTTAGCGATCCATTCAAATCCTTGAACTGGCTTGAAAATAAAAATAAAAATATTAAATTCTACTATTAAAAGATGTAAACTACCTTAAGATAAATAAACTTTACAATAACTTACTTTAACAGCATTCAACTCAAAGAATAGGTTATCTTCAATTCCCCACATTCTTATAAAACCATCTCGGCCTGTTGAAAATATGGAGTTGTCAAAATAACATATATCAGTGACACCAGCATCACCATGGATCTTGAAAAAGCTTTGAAATGGTGAAATAATCTTTAAAAAAAAAAACATGGAAAAAATTATAAGAATTTATCATTAAAAGTATCCATTACAAAAATTTATAACCAAACATTGAAAAGCTGCTGAATTACATTTATCAACTTAATATGAATTTATTAGTTTATACAAGATTATTTGAGAAATCATTTACGTCTAGACAGATATATATTATATTAATACATACACACGGTATATCACGGATTAAGATTACTACTGATATGGGTATAAGCATTGCCTGCTTTCATGTATTTACATTTGTAAACCTATTTAGTCTTGAGCATAATTAGCTTTATTATGCAAGTAATACATAATTTTAATGGAATTTGAAAGTTATAACTGACTACGTGTTAGTCTGCTTTCAGGACAACTTATATATCCCCGTTTGTGAGGTTTATCACCTTCTCATTTCAACACTGTATATGTATTGAGATAGGCTTATAGTTTTATTCTAATAAATCTAATAAAAGTGTATTGTCTTTTATGAAATGAACATTTTTTTCTATTGAAATTTGTAGAAAGTTGATCGAATAAACTCTAAGAAATGATAATGAGAGATTTAATGAGAATAAAAACAAGCGATATATATCTGAGTTAAGTTTACAATTTTATTCTGTCACATCTGTAAGAGATTTTAAAAAAAAAGAGAAAACTTAATAATTATAAAAAACATAAGTATAGTAGTCATAAAAATAGAGTACTGTGATCGAGTTGATGATATAACCACTAGCGATAAATTAACTTAAACAAGTCAAATTAGTTGCAAATCATATGTGTCTTTTATCTAAGTGTTCTAATGTTTTGTAGATTCAGAATTTTTAACAGTTAAATATTAATGAAAACCTTCAATGGGAAATTTTGTGATCGACACTTTAATGCCATGTATTTGAAATAATTTAGATTTTGTTATTACTAAGTTTAGAAAATGATTTTAATATAGTAAGCACTACATACATTTAAATATATTTCATTACGATTTTTAAGATATTAATATCTTAGAGAACTTCTTTAGTGTTAATGTTTTGTTTATCATTAATTATGAAAAATCATTTATGTCATCATTAGGCTAACTGAAAATTTTCTCTTAAATATGAGATTTGACTGTACTATGCTTTTAAAATTTTGTTAAAGTAATTTACTGAATTTATTGTAGATATTATAATGGTTATTTTCTAAAATATTCTATTGATAAAATGTATTAATATAATTTAAACATTCTTTGCCAAACTGCTGCTGTAAGCTTCGTTTTAAAACATAAATTCTTCAAAAGAAATTAATATTTTTGTAAGTAATTAGTATTTTTATTCTTAAATAAAGCTTAAACCATCAAACATCACATGATCACTATTCTTTATGCTTACACAAGCTATTTACAAACAGGCAAAATGAGTAGGCACTAGATAGGGATTTTATGCACAAACCTTCCTGCATTCATTGATTACTCTGGCTTGCACTGAGTGGCGCTACTATATGGAGAGTTTTGCCTGTGTGTAAATAAAGCTTCTTTGGTTACGTCAATTTTTTCTTATCAAGTCTGTAAACCATCTTAGTAAAGCGTGCCTAGCAAACACTGTGAGTGATTTCCAAATTGCAATCAACATTATCATCATAATACTACTAATAATAACCATACATTATAGTAAAACACTGGTTCACCTTCTGAAATGATCTCTAATTATATATACTTGTACAAAATAATCTGAACTATACCATAAATTATCATTTTAAAAATATTGTTCACAATTATTCATTTACTATATTAGCCTTTTTCATGTCCTCTGATTATCATTATTATATGGAAATGAATTAATGGAAATAGTTTCACTGGCAGCCATACAGAAAATAGTTCCACTTGTCTCAGAAAAAGGTACTTTTTTTATTATTTACATAATATTAAATTACTATTTTTCACTGTTTGATATCAGTATTACTTAGCATTATTTAAATGATAATTAACATTACATAGATCAAGTTACAATTAAAAATATGACTTACATGTTCAAAACAATCCTTTAATGGCCACTGATATACATGAATGCTTCCACATCTGTCTCCACAAATAATCCAGTTGTAATTCTCCAACATTAATGCGGAAGTTATCCATCGTTGCCTTGAGTAAGGAAGAAGCAAAGAGAAACATTTATTAACACTAAGTTTAGACTCCACTGAGATAATATTCCATACTATCTGAAAAAAAAAAAATCATTAAATTACTTTCATAAATAACTTTTAACAATTTTTGTTTTTAAAACTGCTTTTCTCATAATGTTGACATATTAAAAAAAAAAAAAAAAAATTATATTATATAAAATGTGTAATATTATTTATATATTCATTTTATAAATTACTGCTATCTTGAAGAACATTTATAGTTAGAATTATATTGTTATTCAAGATGGCAGCCATGCCACTAGCTAGCTGAAATTGCTATTTATGTATTTACATATTGATAAATTTGCATATTGCCATTTACATTCTACTCTGCACTATTTGTTTTTTGTATAGCTATGAATATGAGGCAAAGTGCCTCGAAGTCAATTATTTTATCGATTCATATAAGCATTTATTATAGCTTCTCTTTCCAGCGCCTCAACATGCTTGTAATTTTGTTATATTGATAAATTGAAAAATGTATTATCAATCCCAATGTTTTGTTGTTCAAAGTTTCATTAAAAGTAGAATAAGAATATTTTCAAATAATTTTAAATTTTCAGAACAAAGCTTTCAGTATTTTTATATTATACTCATGGCTAATATCTAATTATGTTGTACAATTTAAAACACATTTTAAAATTCCAATACAAAGGCATTGTAAAAGTTCCATTTAAAGGTGTTCTGTAAAATACAATGAAAAGGGCATAAAACCAATCAAGATGTTCTTCAACGTATTAGATGTGATGCTATAGAGTCGACAATTGCATAATTATATTTTCGTTAGATTGTACATGCAAAACAAATGAACAACATTAAACTTCCCAAAAAGGATGTTTTACGGTGAACATGAGCATGGTTTTTTTGAAAGAAATAGACCTTGTCTATATAATAAGGATTAACTCAAGGCCTTTCTAAAGAAATGAAATATTGATTATTTTCATAAGAAGTATTTCAGAAAGAAAAATTTACTGCTGAAAAAAGTAAAAAGGAGTGTAAAATGGATCAACATTTTTTATATGTGGACATATTTGTGGTTTACAGATTGGTTTGCGTAGTCATTGCAAAACTCACTTCTAAAAAAGTTTATTCTTTTTTTTCCTTTCTTTATCTTGAAGTTTCATACTCCTTTACAAATAGCTACTATATATATATTACAAAAAAATCAAGTCATATGTCACATGACTTAATTTAACAAGCTTGTATTACAAATGTTGTATATAGAGCTCGCAAATAAGCTCTTAACAAGCTTTGCAGAATATCCCCAATCCTAGATCAGTTTCTGTTACTGGCTTCCTCAATGAGGTGCTAGAATTGAGGATATTCAATCCTAGCATCTCACTGAGGAAGCCAGTAGCAGAAACCGGTCTCCTAGCACCTCACTGAGGAAACCAGTAGCAGAAACCAGTCTGGGATTGGGGATATTCTGCAAAGCTTGTTAAGAGCTTATTTGCAAGCTCTATATATAACATATATATATATATTACATTATGCAATACATATATAAACACTTATGCATATTAATTTATCTTATGGAACAAACAAGTCCGAATATATTATTAAGATAATCTGACAAAATAGATTGACACTGATATAACATAAAGGATAGATGTTGCTTACAGGTATATTTAAAAATGATTTTTTGAGGATGTGGCTTGTAAATTATCTTAGTAATATATTAGGACTTATTTGTTCCATGAAATAGATTTATATTCTTAATGTTACATATATCTGATCAGCTGTAAAACCATTTATGGGCTCATTAAAATCAGTACCTACACAGTTTATAAAATATATATCAATAATAATGCACAATATGATTAAAGTGAATAATTAACCACAACAAAGGGTGAATCAAATAAATAAATATCACTTAAAGAGGTCATTTAACAATACAAATCATGCAAGCGAATAATCATAGTCCATTGATACTGAATGGTAAATTAACAACAAGATATATAATTACTATAATTAAATTGCTGGTTATCACAGTGGAAGCAAAAGCAGAGGAGATATCAATGATATTTTCAAGGAAAAACTGATTTGGTCAATATCCAAAGACATTAGGCAGAATATGAATGACATTTGTGAAATTTACTAACATTAAGAAAAAAGCAACGAATAATTATAAAAATTAAATAAACCATTATTTTATTTTGTTCTTTTTTTTTGTCTCCCAATTTGACTTACTTTTCTCTTAATCAGTAGTTTTATTAGCAGTCAAACATTTTGCAGTTTTATATCCAAAGTACTAAATTGAATTTCTTCAATTACAAAAACATTACTTCTGCATTTTTTTTGCTATCTATGGTCATAACATTAAATGAAAACCTTTGTCTCCAATTACAATTCAAAAATAATTCTTCCTGAGGTGAGATCATAGGTCATGTGTAGAATTATGTTATTTTTCTATAACTTAGTCAGAATCTATGCCAAAGTCTTTTTCTGATGGCCTACTTTAAATACCGCTGACAATTAAAATTTGGATCTCAATAGGAAAGATAGCATTTTAATGCAATCTTATTGCCTCTAAGCCAAAATACAAGATAAATAAAAATTTATTTAGGATAACACATAAAAAAAATTATCATTCAAATTTTTACCTTTCAATAATTTTAGCTGAAATTCAAAAGGTTTCCACAGAATTATTAAACCACTAAACATCACATGATCACTATCTCATGCTACAGGCAAAAGCTCTCCATATAGTAGTGCCACCTTGTGCTAACAGTTATGTGCTAGAATGAGATGGTGATCATGTGATGTTTAGTGGTTTAACACCAATCCTGCCTAATAGGATAATGGTGACTATGTTTGTTAAAGAGCCAAAGTCACCAAAATGTATGGATGCTAAATTGAGTTCAGACCCACATGACTATATAAGCTATTGAGCTTAGATTGAAAATATTATTATGTTTTCAATTTCATTCTCATAGTTTTGTAGTGAAAAGGTGGCTGCTGGAGGGTTGCATTAGATCCTAAGATCTAGGTGCAGTGCTCTCAGATCCAAGGCTCCTCACTGACGAAGGCCACAAGCCAGAAACTAGTCTGGGGATATTGGATGAGTAGGCACTAGATAGGGATTTTATGCACAAGCCCCCTGGCATCCATTGATTACTCTGGTTAGCACAAGGTGGCACTACTATATGGAGAGTTTTTGCCTGTTTTTCACAGAATTATTAATCATTTGGTTGTCAAATTTTAACAATATATAATCAAATCTGATCCTATCATCAATATGGTTATTTTCACATTATAAACTTTAAACTCTTTTATTTTACTTTTTTTTTTTCTCAACTTTGTCTAAGATTATGTTACAGAGTGAAAAAAGGAGTTAGATAATTTACGGAATCTAAAAGATGCTCCTCTAATGGATTAGAGTAATCAGTGTACTTTTCTTGGATAATAAATTTTTTTAAAGTCTTGACTAACATCACACAGTAAAGCAAATACAAAGGTTTAGGAGTGTGGACTATATCATACATTTCTACAATAGCTACTAACCTTGATGAAACTGCAAGAGAAACTTAATCCCTCACAGCCAATTTTAGTTAGCGTAATGATTTTAGTTGGATAAAGAAGCATTTTTTTATTCATTTTAAATCCAAAAATATTCCCTATAAGCTTCTCAAGTTAGATAAGAGGACAGATTTCTTATCCTTTTACCATGTTTAACTATCTCATATCATAGGCTATTTGAACATTTTGAATATATTTATATCACTGTTTTCTGCTAAAACTGATGAGTTTATATCATTTTAGGACTTAGATTAACATTAAGGAGTTCAACGTTATCATTAATGCTATTGGAGGCATTTATAAAACGGAATGTTTGGGTTTTCTGAGTGAATGACATTTCTTTCTCAGCATTTCCCATGTGAGATATTTTCAACAAAAAGATTTCTGCACTGGTTTCAATTATTTCTTTAGCCTGAGATTTCATATTACTGATGGAAAAATCAAGCTCTTCAATCTCCATTTTGGAATGGAAGTAAATCTTTCAGTCAGCATATTATTATCCACAATATTGCTCTGGAAGTTGAGTATGTCCATGGAAGACTCTAGAAAAGATAGCAAGGTTTTTAAACATCTTTTAACATGATTATTTCACCAACCTGAAGGATTAGGTAGAAAGAAACAAGATTTTAAATCACATCAATTGGCAGATTTCTAGGTCAAAATTCAACCTGTTGTTTACAGTAGTGAAATTCATGCCACCTCCTAAATAGCAAACATTTCATTAGCAGTATTCATACCCTAATACAATTTATTGCATTTTACTCAGTAAAATTTAAAGAGAAAAGGGAACTGCTAATGAAATACTCAATAAACACAGTTTATAAACATATATGTACACATGTTAAATTCATTGCTGTGAGACAAGAGGGATAAGATAATAGAGTAATTTGCTAACAATAATTACATTTTCATACAATTTATTTTAGCATCTCAGTATTTAGATCTGTGCCATACGTTTAAACGGGCTTTTTATATTACTAAAATGGGTATAACATAATGATTACGTAAAAGTAAGCAACCATATACCATTACTCCTTCTGGTCCACAAGTTATAAAAAAGTCATGGTTATTGAATGGCCATATTAAGCAAAGAACTTTTCCAGAGCAAGTCGATAATTCCACAGTATCAGTTGTTAGACTATTTACTGAAAAAAAAAAAAAAAACCATTAATTACTAATTTTAAATTAAGATAAAAATTAATTTATTAATATTAGCATAATATTTATTTCCACCTTACCAAGTCTGAAGACTTTAACTGTTCCTTTTTGGTTACTAACTGCTATAAGATCTTTACTGGGACTGATGTGTAATCCACAGTATGACCGAAAACTTGGATCATTCATAACGACTTTGACTGAATCATCACTCAAATCATGTAAATATAAACATCTGAAAGAAATAAAATATTAAGTACAGATGTTTGAAATAAATAAATCATTATGCACAAATGTTTGTTTCAAAAAAACATTTATATAATAAATATAATCATAGTTTATATTAAGGTTATGCAGTAAATTGATTCCAGGTTGACAGCCGCTAATTCACCTCATTGTTTGAATTTTAACCAATCATGACTTTAAATCATGATTGCACATAAACAGTAAGGAGAACAGACATGTGGTATATGCCATCTTTTTTGTTATTGTCTTTCTAACAGTGTTTTTATTTTTTCTGTATCTAAACAAGACATTTATTTTATATAGCGCGATGTTTTTATAAACTGTAATACCAATAAGCCAATAAGCTAATGCACATGCGCTTTGTAGTTGTCACTATATAAATGAATACTCCCACTTTTTCAAACACAAGATAAAGTCTTTGGGAAAAGATAGAATGAATACATCTAGCTTTTCGACCCAAACGTATATGTGTGGGCAAATCTTAAGTGTTTGAAAATGAGAGTGTGAAGTTGTTAATTGATCACTTTAAATTACTTTTTTACTACATGAATGAATGACACCTGTGAAATTTCTAGAATTTACGATAGGTCATTCTTATTAAATTAAATATATGTAAACAAGACATTTATTTTATATAGTGCAATGGTTTTATAAACTGTAATACCAATAAGCTAATGCACATGCACTTTCTAGTTGTCACTATATAAATGAATACTCCCACTTTTTCAAACACAAGATAAAGTCTTTGGGAAAAGATAGAATGAATCCATTTAGCTTTCGACCCAAACGTATATGTATGGGCAAATCTTAAGTGTTTGAAAATGAGAGCATGAAGTTGTCAATTGATCACTTTAAATTACTTTATCTTATGTTTGAAAAAGTGGGAGTATTCATTTATATAGTGACAACTAGAAAGCGCATGTGCATTAGCTTATTGGTATTACAGTTTATAAAAACATCGCGCTATATAAAATAAATGTCTTGTTTACATATGTTTAATTTAATAATGACGTATTGTAAATTCTAGAAATTTCACAGGCGTCATTCATTCACGTAGTAAAAAAGTAATTTAAAGTGATCAATTAAAAACTTCATGCTCTCATTTTCAAACACTGAAGATTTGCCCATACATATACGTTTGGGTCGAAAAGCTAGATGGATTCATTCCATCTTTTCCCAAAGACTTTATCTTGTGTTTGAAAAAGTGGGAGTATTCATTTTTTCTGTATCTTAAAAATTGCATTTTTAACTGATGTTTTAGTAAAAGGAGGTTTTTAATTTTTTTTTTTAATTTGATTTTTTTAAACTTCACAGAAAAGAATTAGCAGATATGTTTTTTTGCTGAAAATAAAAAACTTATTATTCCGATATGTATGCAGTGAAACTAGAGGGCTTAGAATTTAAATAATCCGTAATTATATGAAACTGCCAGGATAATGATTTCCACCAATTGTAAGTATATAATATTTTTCATATTTTTTTTTTATATAAGTAATTTATAATCCTGTAGAATAAAAGTTTATTTTGTGTTATAGAATATCTATATTTGTGTCCTGATATGTATATATGTAATTTCTTGTGTTTAGATCCTAACCAATTGTGAATATAATATTTCAGAAGTAATATTTTTTATCACCTGAAACTATACAATATTTTTAATATATATTTTTTATATAAATAATTTATAATACTGTAGAATAAAGTTGTAGAATGTTTGTGTCCCAGTACATATATAACTCCAAACACCTAGAACCTAGCCAATTGTAATTTTATATGAAAGTAATATTTCCTATTTGTTGTAGTATAAATATTATATATATATATATATTGTAAATAATGATTATAATGAAAAGATCAAATTTATTTCATTATCATATCTTACTGTAAGCAGTACCTCACACCTGTTTTGTATGGATCTGTATCACATGTCTTTGTCATATACATAAGCAATTATATTTTAGTTTTTGCAATCTATGAGTATCTTTTTATACTTTCATTAATATTTTATATTGCACTAAACTGAAAAAAAAATTCTTTCTTTGTTTAGTTATCACCATATATAGTAATGTGATATACATACATCCTGAAAAAACTTTTTAGTCTTACATCGTCATTTATTCTCTTTGTTTTTTTTTTTTATAAATTTTTTCGCAATTATTTTATAATTAATTTCATTTTTAAAATAAATTACAATTAATTAAAGTTCTGTTTGCATAATATCTGATGTACAATACTTATTGTGAAATATTATTTCTTTTTTAACCTTAGAAAGAAGCATATATGCAGCACATGGCTGCACAGAAGAACAAGATCTGGGTGAACTAGCAAAAATGAAACTCTTATCTCAGATATAAAAAATTAATTTTTCTAATATTTTTTTTAAGGATAACGACTATATTTTCTCAGCATTATGAGATTCATATGATCAACATTTCCTATGCTTACACAAGTTGTTATTAGCGATAACAAACTTTCCAGACAGTAGTGTCACCCAGTGCAAGCTTTAGTATTCAATAGATACAGGAAGGTTTGTGCATAAAATCCCCATCTAGTGCCTACAGGATTTTACGCACAAACCTTCCTGCATTTATTGATCACTAAAGCTTGCACTGGGTGGCACTACTGTCTGGAGAGTTTGCTATTGCATTATGACCTTTTTAACCACATACAGCACTTCACATTTAGTGCATTAAAACTGAAGATATTGTATAAATTGTATCTCAATCCAATTGCTTAAAATTCAAAATGGCATTCATTCAATCTGAAGGGAATAAATCATTAAAAATGATTAAATTTAATTAAATTAATCTTATAGTTTTACTTCTGAATATGGTACTCATCTTTTAGCTAAAGACGCGTTCTATGGCACGGTTTTCGTGCCAAAACAAATTAAAATGCTGTTTCCGTGGCTGACATGTTCGAACCCGCTTTTTCAATAGTACAACTTTTGTTGTGCTACAGAATGCAGGCTGCTCTGTCGCGTCGCAGTACAGCATGTATGTTGCATGGTAGCAAATATATTTTGCGAATTCGCACAATTTATAAAACAGTTATGACTTGATGAGAGAGTTTGTATTTGAATCGGATGGAAATGTTGTTTTCATTGAATTTTTTTTTATTTTAAGGTTTAAAATGTTGATATTTTGTAAAGTAATAATTCTAAGACTTTTTACAACGTACTGTATTGAAGTTTTAATTGGGAAAATGTTAAAGATCTATGTTTTTAGTGAGTTGTAATTAGGTAACGCGTCAAGTAACGTACTGTTCGTAACATTCCATGAGACAAAGAAGACTTCTACCGTGTGTATATTTTTGAAGTAAAAAAGAGTGGTACCAAAAAAATATCCAGTAAGAAAAGTACAAATATACAGGTTTTTTTGTAAATTTAATAAAAAGCAAATATTATAAACATGTTTAATAAGTAAAGAAGACATTTGTATGTGTTTGTTGTTGTTTAAAAAAGTTTGAGTTTCTTTATTTTGTCCGAGTACGGTTACGATTTTGAATTTTTTTATTTTAGCATTACAAACAAGCAGAACACTAACCCTAACCCTAAAACTAACCCTAAAACTAACCCTAAATCTAACCGTAACAACTTTTACTTCTATTACGATTATTATTTTTTAGTTAAACAACAACAAAAAAAGTCGTAACACAAGTAAAAAAATATCCGATAGAAAATTGATAAAAAAAAAGCCATAACACAATTTAAAAAGTATACGATATAAAAAACACGAATCAAATTGTAATTTGTTGATTTTATTTTACATTTATTATTATCATTTAAATTGTATACGTTAATAAAAAATAATATTTAAAAAAGACGATTTTGTTTTGTTTTTATTTTCGCATTACAAACAGAAAAATTATTAAAATCAACGGCCCGTGAATGTTCATATTTTATAGTTTTAGCGTGAAAACGATGCCATCCAACGGCGTCTTTAGCTATAATAGAAGCACCCTGAATATTATGCAAACAAAACACTTATTTATATGTAAGTTTTAGTGGAGAAGATATAAATTAAATGTTAATATCGATAGACTTAATGTTTTTGAGGATCCATGCCTCATAATCATAGCCATCATAGACATTTAATTTATATCTTCTCCACTAAAACTTACTTATAAATAAGTGTTTTGTTTAAATTAATCTTATTTTTTTTACATTCCTTATTATACATCCTATTTTTAAAAATACAAACATCATATGTCAATTCAGTTTAAGCATGTAGTTGTTACAATCAATTTCCAGATATTTCATCTTCATCTGAACAAAGATCTATTCTAGAATAGTGCACATTACTTACAATTTCTATATTAATCTAAGGAATATCCAGAAACTTCAAATATCTCTAAACATTGAATATAAGTCTCCAATCTATCCATCTACAAATACTAAAAATTAATTCAAAAATATACATAAAGATATAAATATTATATTTTGATTTACATGTGCCAAACCTTCAGCACTTACAAATTTGACACTAATCACCTCAGATAAATACATTAATGATTATTACTAATTATTTATTAAACTAGAGATTATCCCTAGTCCAGATATAATTTTAAACCTTAAAGATTAATGTATCTGATTTGCTTTTAATTATTCATAAGCACATGAAATAACTTCACATCTCTTTTTCCATGAGTAACATAAATATATATTATTAATAATTTTTACCAGATGTTATTGTTGAAATATTTTTAAATATTTTTCATTGATCACAGTCAATATTATCTGTTTGTGATTTTTCTTAAATAAAAACAGACATTTTCACGTTCTTAAATATATTTCAACAACAACATCTTCTTTCTTTTCTTATGTATTGATTTCTATTTTTATATATCATATCATTTACAACTTTCTTAAACACTTCATCAATAGTATTTTTTATCAAAACTTGTATTCTTACAGTTTCAACTGTCCTATTGTCATCATCAGAGCTACAATATCCAAACTTATAATTATACAATTAATACATTTTATACACATATTTATATACATAAGTAAATACATAAATAAAACATACATTTTAACCTGACCATTATAAATATAATAATTATTTATTAAATATTATAATTATTTATAATGGTCAGGTTAAAATGTATGTTTATTTGTATATTTACTTATGTATATAATACTTAAATAAGGCTATAACCTTAGTACATGCACGTTGAGTGCTTAATTTATTACATATTTATTTGTGTATATAAATAAATATGTGTATAAAATATATTAATTGTATAATTATACATTTTGATATTGTAGCTCTGATGAGGACTGCAGGACAGTCGAAACTGTAAGAAAAAAGTTTTGATAAAAAATAGTATTGATGAAGAGTTTAAGAAAGTTGGAAATGGTATGATATGTAACAATAACATCTGTTATAAATGATTAATAATGAATATTAAATTATTGGTGAAAGAATCTATAATAACAAGGAATGTTAGGAAAAGTTGTGAGACTTTTGTTTCCTTAAACATGTTTACTGTATCACTTGCTCTCTAGAAATATCAAGAGAATACATTTAAAAGAGGTTCCCCTTTTAGATGCAGAAAGCGTTTATAGTTTTCAACGATCAGTCTATATTATCTGTGATTTAAATAAAATAGACATTTCCACATTCTTAAAAATATTTGAACAAAATATACATAATCTCAGTTATAACCTACACTACATAATTAATCACTTGTCACAAAAATTATTTATCTAAAGTGAACATGACACTCTTTTTAGTTTTTACAGTAATGTCATCAACTTTCCTCACAATCTAATGTATTTGGACTCATTTAGCAATGACCCAAATATTAAAACATAAATGTTCAATGATTAACAGAGCTTAAAGAAGAAAAACAGTCATTTGTAAAAATGGAAAAAATTCTAAGCAAACTTAGGTTATTATTTCCGATAGTAGTCTATAAGCCATTTCATATTGTCAGAAAATAAATATTTAGTTTTCTCCGTTGAAAATAAAGAAAGTTTCAGGTAATTGAGAGCAACTATTATATATAAGAAATGACTATAATATAAAACAATCTCAAATATTATAAAAAAATTTTTACATTCTAAAGAATTAGCCATAGTTTATAGCTTTATTGTGATTGGAAAGAGGGGGGGGGGGACTTGCTAAAATTCCTTTTTCGAAATGTAAAAACATTAAAAATGTAGGTTTGAATTAAAAAAAAAAAAAAAGTAATGCAAAAAAATGAATCAAAAAAATGAAAAGAATTATAAAGATTTTGATGAATAAAGCAAAAACATAAAATAACAAATATTAATAATAATAAAAACATGAGTGATCAACTGAAAAGTAATATAATGAAGACCTTTTTCGAAATGCAACTCAAATAATCTTTTATTGTGAATACTTTTAAAAAAATCAAAACACACACACAAAAAAATAAGTATAAAATTTTAATCCAAGATTAGAAATATAGAAGAAAGAGTATAAATATTTTTAATCATAGAATATAATCTTGTGTTTTATTTTGCATATTTATTTGTTTTTTCTTTTAATAAAAACAAAAAATTATTAAGACAGGATTAAAATGAAATTACATTACCCTTCCATTGTTGTGACGATTATGATATCCAATCCATAGAAAGCAACTGATCGAGGATAGTCATTCTGGAAAAAAAACCCATTAGAGCACTTAAAATTTAAACAATATAATTCTAAAAACTTTAACAGCTACAATTTCATACATAATACAATAGTCAAAAATATAAGTATTAATTTAGTTTCTGAACACTAGGGGGCAGTAATGGCTGAATCATATAATCTGCTTTTATAGAAAATTGCAATTGCGTTATTTTGAATAGTATAACATGAATAAAAAAAACCAAATAGAATGAAACAATTTTTCCCAAAATCTTGATCAGTATTGATATTATATAGAGTCCATGACAAATACTGCAATTCATATCAGACATCTTAAGACACATTCAGAAAATTTTAGAAACACTTTACATCATAATAAATATTAGGTGTAAAAAAGAAACGATCCGTCCAGAAATAAATTTGCTGCAAAGCGTAAAAAATAAAGATCACTGCAAATGAATAATATATAGGAATTCTTTCATTATAATTACATCAACTATTCATTACTAAATTTTTCATTAAATGAAATATGTTGTATATCAGGACACACTTTTAGGTACGTAATTACAACACTCAGAAAAAGTACCAACTTTCAATAAGGAGAATCTTAGGAAAAAATCCATTTTCACAAGATTTCAATAACTATTGCATGATTGAATTCCATCATAGAAAACTATTCTTAAAATTGTGAATTTCTATTTGTAAGAAATTACAATCAGAGTTAAGATGTATACAATGTTCAAAAATTAGATAACATAATATAAAAAAAAGACTGATCCATACGTTAAGTTCAATTGAGGTAGGAATCAATACTTAAGACTTTGTTAGATATTCTATCTTTATAACAGGAGAATATATTATCAGATGAATGGTTAGTTTAAAAAAAGTTAATTCTACTAATTGGATTTAATACTGCATTCACTTCTCATTTACATTAAATGATTAATCATTAAGTCACAGATATATAGTCTATAATGTTACTAAAATTAAAACAAAAACATGTTCTATGGTTGTGCTCCTTTCAAAGATATGATTAGATATTCCTTTTGCTTTGACTGACAAAATTCACTTACGTTATAAATGACAGAAATGCTCTTATTGTGCATAAAAGCCCAATTCTCCAGAGTTATTAGGCAATTAGAAAAAAGTCTAAAAAACATGCATGAAATGCTAGTGAATGGACTCCTTAGAGAGATTATGCATAAAAGCATAATTCTCCATAGTTATTAGATTATTCAACAACTAGAAAGCAATCTAAAAAGCATGTATGATTTGGAGATTATGCCAGTACTTCAGTCATTATAAAACGAGCACTAGAGCTGAAATTTTAAGTTTTTTTAACTCTGATCTGCAAGTCTTATCACCTTTTATAACATGAAAAACCAAATCAAGGCAACTTAGTCTCAAAAACTT
This sequence comes from Epiperipatus broadwayi, assembly GCA_028023455.1. Classification (NCBI taxonomy): domain Eukaryota; kingdom Metazoa; phylum Onychophora; class Udeonychophora; order Euonychophora; family Peripatidae; genus Epiperipatus; species Epiperipatus broadwayi. The sequence goes on from JAQFVV010012424.1 coordinate 8,247,588, forward strand.
CACATGGGAGCATCAGAGTTAGAAAGATTTTACAATTGCCAACACTAAAATTACTGCTACCAATTACTAAATAAAATTTTAAAAAGTACTTCTTAATTTCAGATTCCATCTTTCCAAGTATAGAATTAGCAATACCAATGGTGTAAAAAAGTGATGCTATAGTAATGTTCCAGATCTATTGCTCAAAGAAAGAAAGATGTAATGCTGAAGACAATATTATAACTCAACTTTGTGTACGGTAATGTACCTTTTATATGAAAAAAATCATTTCATTTATTCTCAGGTATTTATTTATTGGTTTCCAATCTCATACTATCCCAGAATGTGTAGAAGGAAAACAACCCTGTCATCCCCCAAATGTAATTAAACGGTTAAAAAAAAGATAATAATGAGACTTCTGAAGAAGGCCATAGTGGATTTTATCCACATGACATATTAGTATACCCCAGTGAAAAAGTGACAGGTTTTCTCCCAAAGCTGTCTGCAATGCCATCTCTGAATACACCCATGTATTATACAGCAGCTTAGTTTACTTATACACCACAAAAATTTTAAACACTAGTGCATCTGACTCCTAAGATATGATATAAAATATAACAGTGTGTTTTGTATTTTCGATGATTTTCTTCAGTGTTTTTCTTGCTGTCACAAAATCTTGTAAATCATTTGAAAACTTTGTTCCATTATGAGTTAAGGTACGAAACAAACTGCCACATTTCGTATCATAACTCATAATTCAGACTCACTATCACTTAAAACTTTTGTGGTGAATAGCTAAACTATTTAACTATATAATACATGCATTGATTCAGAAATGGCACTGCAGGCAATTTGGAGAGACAACCAGTCATCAGTCTCTTTTTCGCTGGAACATATTGTATATAACCAGAAGATAACAAAAAGAATTGAAATTATATATATTTGTTTTGTATAAGATACTAGTCTTACACTTTTGATATTATATAATATAATATTGAAAATACATAGTAAAGACATATTTTTTACAAATAGAAAAAACCCTGACAAAATAACAGCAATTCTTAAAAGCAAATGGATATCATTTTCTCATCGCTGAAGAAAGAATACCAAACTTGCCCAAGTTTGATAGGCACAAATATCAGATTAATTAAGAGATTTGTATTTAAAACTGATTAGGTTTCAAGATATGCATCCTCAAGAATAATGAATGACTGCACTTAGTAAATGTGGAAAAACAAAATTTTCTAAATTCAACTATGGTTGAAAATAAACACTTATTGAAATGCATTATGAATGATTAAAATCAAAAACTGCAAAACAAGTCTGATAAAATAAGGCAGGAGTCAAATCCCTAAAAAAAAAAAAAAAAAACAATCTATCATGAGCTTCATAAACAAAAAAATTTAAGGATGAATTGGCATCTCGAAACTTATATCTTATATGAATGATGCTATGAGGAGATGATGGTTGTCACAAACATAAGAATTGGATAATGGATAACTAAATCATTTACACTTTACCTAATCACTTGTTTCACAGATTGCCAAAAAAATCTGTCTTCTCTAAATAGTAATGGATCCAGCCATATTCTTGGACCAATCACTCCTACAAATGACTCAGATGCAATTTATTTAAATATTTTGGGGAAACTTGGATCATGTCAAAATACAAACACAGTTTACAAGCAAAACTGTCATCTTCATGATAACACTAATACTGGTTTAAGAAACTTATAAAATGAGCCTCTATAGATCACTCTTGAATAATGAGCTAGTTGTGAACTCTCTTAGTTATCATATTTGAGAATTCTAAGTTTTTTTTCCCATGATTAACAGCATAATATGTTTCCAGACATAAAATACAAACAGCTCCTATTTCAAATGATGATCTACCACAAGTATCCCTCTACTTCATCAAATCCCTGCATTCATTAATTTAGTTTTCAAAATCTGACAGCAATCTTGAAGATATCCTTACAATTATGCAAACATAAATACATATAATGAGAGGCAGATCAAGTTATTCCTAACTCACAGGCGATAAGATTTCCACTGGAGGTGCTTCACGTGTAACAATATTTTGTTTGCCAGCTTCTTGATTAATGTTCCACAGTCTAATGCTACAATCACCTCCACCAGTAACCTAAAACATTGAAATAAGTAATTTATATATATTGCCTCAATGCACAAACATCATATTCAAAAATAAAAAATCTATACATATAAACATATTTAACATTTATACTAAACACAGTTAAATTATATTCAACAAAATTGTCTCCAGATTTCATAAAAATAGCTACAATTTTCAAAAAACTGGAAACATTATTTACTTTAAAACATCATATAATTTGTAAAGCATATTCACATATATATGCACAACTATATTATATATAAACATATGTAATATGTATGAGATGATGTAATTTGTGCAACAATAGCAAGTGGTTCTGTTGTGGAGTATAAAACAATGCCAAAATTATGTTATTACTGTGAATATTTCAAACACAATTAATTTCATTCTAGAAAATTCTTGATTTATATCTCAATTTACTGTTCTATACAAGATATAGTGACTAACAGAAGAGGATCTCCTTTTGTTGGCAGAAAAATAACGATCTGAGCATTAAATTTATGAGACTTTAGAATGCTCTTTTTGTAAAAATTATATCATATCATCTGATATTTATTACAATTATATTTGAATGTAAGTTATCACATCTTTACATTTACATATTTATAAGTTTGTTAAAATTTCAATTTGCAAGTAGTAAAGTGATAGTGATAAGTGCAAAAGCTTAAGCTCCCTGGATTATGGCTCAATCTGTAATTTTTGGTTTTCATGTCACATGACTTCAACGAGCGATTATTTTTTTACACTATTTTTTCTTATCATCAGTAGCAACAGATCAAAAGAAAAAAGCGGAGAAAAAAGTTAAATAAAATAAAAAATACAGCCCAAATCATTGTTCATTTTGGTGAAGGATAATCCTGTTAATGAAGTGATATGATTAATGTATGAGAAACTTATGACAACAGAGCCTATGCTAGCCACAGTGATTCATGGCATTAAGGTAAAAAGAGAAAGAATAAGAGAAATCTCATGCAGAAGACTTATTGCACTGAAAAGAGTAAGTAGGTTCTGATGAAGCATTATTAATCTATAAGACAGCGTAACTAGTCATAATCTATTCCATCACAAGAATTATCTATTGTAAGCATAAATAATCAGTTAATATTAGACAGTAGTGTCTATCAAATATCAAACTTATTTAGGATAATTCGTCTGATAAGCAACAGATTATTCCACAACTTACCTTTATCTCATTTATATTATCCAAATTAGAATATCAATGGTGCATATAATTAGTATAAATAATATAAGCACTGATGTGCCAAATTTGTAATACAGCTTTATAAGCAAATTGTTTTTGATTTAAAGTCTAAGGAAATTTAACAACTTCAATTATTAGCTTTATTCTGGCATTGAAAAAAAAAAGAAATGAACTGTGACATCACTGAATCTCCAGGAAACCTTCCAGCAAGGGTGCTCAACAGGAATCCTATGCTAATTAAGTGAAAAGGAAACTACTATGGAGACTCTAGATTTTTAAATAATGACAATTATTATATAATGTAAGTATGTAATAAACTGTTTTTCTCTTCACCAATAAAAATCGTAATTATAAATATGTGTTTTTTTTTTGCAGGCATTAGTAAAGCTCCGTTTAGCGCTTTCGAGATTTAGTATTTAAATCTCATACTCATAACTTTACGAATTCATAAAGCTAGGAGTATGAGATTTAAATACTAAATCTCGAAAGCGCTAACCAGGCATATTAAACATTATAGTATAATTACAGCTTCACTTACGCATGCAAAAAAAAATCGCATATTTATAATTATAATATAAGTATATAATATTTTTTAAAGCCGGATCACAATAAAATAATCACAAATAAAAATTGTATAAAAGCAATCGATATATAGGAGTTCAGTTTAGATAATTTGACTAATAAAAAATTAAACATTTCCTCTTTTCACTTTCCTACTTACGAAACTGATTATAATTTGTTTTGCATTCAGTTTTTTGATTTATTAATATTACAATTATAAAAACTGCAAGAAATATTAATTCATTCTTCTATCGTGCAGTTCTTTCACATACAATATTATAATTTTTAATTTATGCTAAAAGATGATTCTCCAAGGATGTTAATAATTATAATACCATTGTTATCATTTCTGAAAAAATCACATTCTATTTATGAGTATTATTGAAATTAAATATGGCAAATTTTGTATAGCCGACACCATTTGACCAAAATGCTATTGACTCTTAATAACTGCATCGGGAAATTATTTGACAAATTGCTTGCATATGCTCATGTTCCCCTGCACTATATTTATTATCTGAGAACAAACTAGATCTTTTTAGCAGTAATTGATCAAGCTTGAATAATAATTGAGTAATTATGGGAAAAAAAAGAATAATTTTATCCGTTATAAAATTATTAATTACATGGCTTCCATTATTTTAAACATTACTAAAAATACGATATTGCAAATAATATATAGTTTGTTTTATTATTTAAAAAACAATATAAGTTTTATAAGAATGTTATCAGTATGACCATATTTACAGGGCATATGTATAAATAATCATTGAAAGAAGGTATGTTCTTTAATACATCATAATAATGATTTATAAATATATATTGCTTAAATTGAATTATATAACAGGCTTCCGTCTATACTTATTTTATTGGATGTTACTGATATGGATAAATAATTAAACGTAATTGCCTTGATACAATAATATTAAACATAATATTGTAGTTAGCAGAAAAAAGATCTATTTCACTCAATGGTCAGGGGCTTCTATTCTGTCATTATTGTGAAATATTCCTATATCTAAATCACAAGCTACTTATGCTTCTAGAAGAAAAAATGAAATGACAATAAATGATAGTCTTAGTAAGATATAATTTATTATTATAAAATGGTCTGCCGTAGGATTCAGTTCTTTCACTTACTTTATTTAATTTATTTCTCAGTGATCTTTCAGAAACACAATACAGGAAATTCATTTATGCTGATGACATTATTTTAACTTCACAAAGATATCTTTTTTATGAACAGATAAATTTCTCAATAAAGATATGCAAAAATTCGAAAAATCTTTTTCAAAGACCGGGGTCTTAATTTTAACCTAGCAGAGACAGTAAAAACAATTATTCATCCAATCTGCAGAAAATATCTTGTAATCAGAAAATAACTTTTTGCAAAAATAGATTGGAACACAATTCTACTCCATGCTATTTAGAAATAATCTTAAACCATAGTCTAATTCATTTCTCTAATTTACATAAGGGTAGATCTAAAATAATTTCTAGGAATAATATTGAAAATCTTGTTAGCACTACTTGAGATTCTTATATAAGCATGCTACATATAGCTTCTTTAAAAACTAATATATTCTATTAGTGAATATTCTACCTTCGTTTGGGAAAAAAGTGCCCACAATAACATCTGGATACTTAATTAAATATTACCATGAAAAACATTGCTGGTTCACTGAAATCTACTCAGCAATGACTTCCTATTCTTTCATATGTATATCTACCAGATATTAAAAGTGGCCTCACATAAAATGTATGAAAAGCTGTTAAGTAGATCAGACTTTCCAACAACTAATTACCTAAGATTTGTCACAAATCAAGGTTCTGTTTCTGAATATTTAACCAAGAATCTATAACTTAAGAATTAATTATAGCATTAAAAATGTTCTTCTTATGAGATTCCAAACAAATTTTTTTTTCCAGATCCAACATTAAGCTAATTGGATTTGATTGTCCCAGAGATTATTAAATTTCTCAAAAACAGATTTAGGACAATTCAACATTGTGCTCATCTATTTAATAAATGAAACTTGACAATTATTGATCTACATAAACACAGACAAACATAAGGCATAAATCACGTAAGTAATGATCAACATTAATAGCAACTTTCTCCATACCATATTGCCACATAATGAAATCCATAGTAATCAATGGATCCTAGAAAGTTAGTGCATTACAATCCCTATCTAGTATCTACTAATCCAATATCTCCAGATTAGTTTCTAGCTTATGACTTTCATCAGTGAAAAGCCTTAGATCCGAGAGTGCTGCAACTAAATCTTTGGATCTAATGTATTCCTCCAGTAACCAACTTTTTATGTTAACTGTAAAGCTATGAGTTTAAACTGAAAACACAATAATGCTTTCAATTCAAATTAATTCGCTTGTATCGTCATCTAGACCTGAATCCCGTCCAACATCTAACCTTCTAGCATACATTGATTACTATGGCTTATACTAGGTGGTACTACTGTTTGGAGAGATTTGCTACTGTTTTAACAGCTTGTATGTGTGATGTTATAGTGGTTCTATCTCCTAATTGGGATCTTTATTTTATTAATAGTCAAACTTAAAAAAGAAACAACTCCATACTTAAGTACATTACATTGGCTTCTATAACATTTTGAATTTTTACACTGAAATATTTTAGTGAATCAGTTATAGACACAGCATTATTATATATGTTCAATCAACTCATGATTTTAATACACTGATTCATCTGACATATCATTATCAGATCACATTCCATCATTTTCTAATAATAAAAATAAATTACAGTTGCAATTAGCTAATATTGAAATGGCATTATAATAGGAGTTTAAAAATTGTATATCCTAGTATTCGAATCTTAAAACCATGTGCTTGGTAACAATGAAAATGTGCTACCAATTACCTAATTTAATTTTTTTTAATGACATTAAATAACTTACCAACATTGTTTCTAGACTGTTGACAGCAATACTCCAGATATTTTTACTCTGAAAGAAATAATAATAATTAATATAATAGTAACTATTATTTAGTAATAGTAACAATTATAAAAATACTAAACATCACATGATCACTATTTCCTACGCTTACATAAGCTGTTAAAACAGAAGCAAAACTCTCCAATATAGTAGAGCCACCCAGAGCAAGCCTTAGTAATGAATGGATGCAAGAAGGTTTGTGCATAAAATCCCCATCTAATGCAGATGGGACTTTTATGTACAAATCTTCTTGCATCCATTGATTATTCTGGCTTGCACTGGATGGCACTACACTGTTTTAAGTATAAAAATAGTAATAAAAAAAAGTAATCAAACAATGTATTGCTCGAGAGTGCACTGGAAGCCACAGAGCCAGGCAGCACTCCTTGGATCAGGATCATCAAGTCCAAATTCTGCCATTTCACGCACTGCACAAAATCATACTGGGCAAAGTAGTTTTGAAATGAAGTATCTTCTCAATTAATTACAAAAAGAACTCCAGGATTAAAGCTTTTGAAAAAATTAAATAAACCAAGGATAAAGCTTGTAAATTAAAAAAATCTCAAGTTTTTGTTGGAATTTTTCATTCTTAAATTATTCAATTTATTAACATATTGTGTGGGAAATCAACAAAGACTGATGGTTATACAATGAAGACTGAATCAACATGATCTTCTTTTACCAAATTACTATAGACTAATTGTTTACATTGTTTTACTATTTTCAATACCTAATTCAAAATTTATAGCATTAAGATATGTAGTCTTGACTCAACACCTTAATTGTAAATATATATAGAGTATCCCACTGAAAAGGTGGCCAGTTATCTTTACAAGCCTCTCATAGTACCATGTCTGAATCATTGCAAGTAGCGTCATACTTTTAATTATTTATCACAAAAATATAGTAGCGTGTTATGTACCTTCATGGAATATCTTCAATATTCTCCCTAAAAATCTTGCAAATCACTTGAAAATATTCTTGTAATTTGCGGCTTCACTGCCATACATAGTCTGGATCATTTCAAACATTTCGGTAGTAATTTTGCCCAATTTAAAACAAATATAATGTTAGAGCATTGTGTATATTTCATTTACAACATTACCGGACTTTTAATTCTATTTAAATAAAAATTAAATAAATAAATAATCAATGGGAAGAACTGTAGAACAGTTTTCATTGGATTAAAGGTTAACATGGTTACGTATACATATTAATTGTGATATTAGAGACATAATTTGCTATCCTAACATTATATGTTTATACTCAAATATCAGATCATATACTAAATAAATAAAATTTTCTGTTGAAAGAAGATTTGTATTGTACATTCATAAACTAATAGATTTATATTAAAAAATATCATAATGACTTAATCACTTCCTACTGTATTTCTGAATGACAACATAATTGCTGTAAAAGCTTTTGCAGAAAATATTTTATTGTCTAATAATGAGTAGAGGCAATTTAATTAGATACCTTGGGTATGATGCAAGATCTAAACAAGAAAGCATAAAATACCCAACATTCTTATCAATATCTTTAATTATACTGACTGTTAATATACTTGACAGATTAAAAAATTGATAAAATCAAAAAACCATCATATGGGACCGACTTATCATAGCAAATTCTTTTTTTCTCACATTTATGCCACTTGCTTCAGTAATCAAAAGATGCCAAAAATAAATCCAAAAGATCTATGTGCATTGCTCCGAGATACAAATCTCCTGATTGATAAAAGTCATAAATTACTAACTAGTCTGATGATATTGGAGAGAACAACATTGGATAAGGGTTTATTAAGCACTACCATCTGGCATCTACTGATTATTAAAGCTTACACTAGGTGGCACAAATGTGGTGAGAAAATAATATATTTTTCTTTAATACAAATTTAATTTTGAAAAGACAAATGATGGTTGTCATAAGAACATATTCTTCTAAAAACTCTTAATACTTTTATCAAATTTTTTGGCTACGATATTCATAATTGATTACTTGACATTTTCTTTTTTAGAAGTTTGCACTTCACAATTAATGACAAATTGATAGTCAAAAATTTCAGCAAATGAGGTTTAACTTCCAGCTAATGTACAACATAAAAAGCCATTCAATTCTTATATAACTCAGAATATTTGCTATAAATAAGAATTATACCGTTTTATTATAAATTTGAGATTTTTTTCAGTTTTTCTATTAACAACTTATTGTTACTTTTATTTTCAGCACTCCATTTAATATTAAAAAGATATACCTAACTTGCATCATAAAGTTTTTACTTTATTAATAACAATAAGTTAGTATCCTGCGAGACTTAGTCTATTGGTAGAAGGTGGAACCTGGAGATTACGGCTCCGCACCATCATTTCCAGTTCTCAAACTTTTACTGAACTCCCAAGTAATAAATCACTTCATTATTTTAAATTTCTAATGTGGCTTGGTGCAATAGCAGAATATCAGCATCTGGAGCTTAAGATCCACGGATAGCATCCTAATTCTATCACGTCTAGCGTTCAAACTTATGACTTCTTGAGTAGTAAAGCAATGCAGTGGTAGAGTGTCAGATTCTGAAACATGAAGTCCTTGAATCAATTCCAGTTGTAGCACCTCCAGTGGTCAAACTTCTTATAAAATCTCGAGCAATAAAGCCATTCAATTGTTTTCTTATTTTTACAAATTTCCAGAGATTTTGGTCTTTGGATCACTAAGTTTCAATTCTGCATAAGATTTAATGTAACTTTAGCTGAGATATGCCTTTTCTTTCTACAATTCCTAAAACACCTGTTCTCTGAAAGCGAAGTGATTTTTACTTACGACTGTTTTCTAGATCTTACTTTTTCATGCTAACATTCAAGCTTTCATCAGCAAGATGACAATAGTCCCAAAGTGTCCGTAATTAAGTAAAAATATTCTTTACATATTCATATAACAAATAATGCATAGAGACTATTGATAATTGGAAAGTTAATAGTAGTTCAACAATGTTCCAATAAAATGCAGGGAATGAAATTGCAATTAGTATTTGCAATAAAAATTATAGCAAATTATTCCAGTCTTTTGATTACATATATATGCACTTTTAAAAATTGCTGAGACTTGGTTTAAATCCATATGGTCTACAAATAAAAAAAAAAACTTCCTTTTGTTTCTAATTAATCTTAAGGAAAAACAAAAACGCTATTATTGGGTACTAGAACAAAGTAGTTTAACTTTAAGAATGTCAAAGGTAATTTACAGTTTGCTAGAAACATCATTGTTAAACATATCTCTTATTATTATATGGAAGCTCCAGATTATACTTTGTTTACATTGTAATAAATCCATGAAAATATGTAATCTAATATATATGTAAAAAATGTATTTCAATATCATATAATACAAAAGGTAATAATGAAGAGATATAATGTTGCATAGAGAATTTCATCCAATATAAACAAATTATTTAATAATACTAAGGACAAGATTAATCGAGAACAAAAACTTTTTTGGGATTGTACTGTGTATTAGTTTTCAGCATAGAGAAATTATTCTGTCCAGCATCCAAAAATTCCTGTTTAAAGTTTCTAAATTCTTCAAAATGGTCTTCATCCACTGAAACAGACAATTCCTTCACTGAATGACGAAATCACATTCATCTTTGTAAGGCTAAGATTGTATTGGAGAACTGTTGTGTCTTAAGATATAATAAGATTGCATCTTTACAGAATGTTATTATTGAATAATCTCACTGTCCAACATTTTAAATTCAATTTTAAATTTTAGATAATTTTCAATTAGATTAATTTTTTTATACTATGGTGAATTATTTTACCCCTGCAAAGTATGCAAAAATTATTTTAAAAATAGAAAAAAAAAATAGCCATACCTGTTTATGAATGGTTGTTTATTATTGTTATCATTATTATCTTTAGTCAGTATCTGTAACATCAAATTTTTTTTTAGTGAAATATGTTAAAAAAATTTAAACACTTTACCTTCTGAACTTTAAATTTTCTCACTATCTGACCGCTGTAATCCCAAATAATGCAGGTGGCATCCTTTAAAAATTACATTATATGCATTGGGTTAGGATTCATATATATTAAAATTACAATTGAAATGTAAAAATCATTACCTCGCCTACACTGATGATATAATGAGTTAAAAGCAAAGCAGACCAAACTCTTGCCTCATGGCCGTACAGGACATAGATGAGATCAAACCTAGCTTCTTCCCAGATATCTAATGTTAAAGATGATTCTTCTAAATTGCTTTTTGTGCATACCAATTGCCAAAGTCTTAGGCTCCGATCATCAGAAGTAGAACAGAGACGAAGTAAGGTGCGATTGAAAAAAATTGAAAATATTACACCCTATTCAGAAAAAAAAAACTTTTATTGCATAATATTAAACTAATACTACATCACATAACCACATTACCTGATCTTAGCTTACATATTGCTATTCTTTAACAAATTCTTCTATTGATTACTAAAGTTTACATTAGATGGCATAAAAGTTATAAAAATAAAAGAATTTGCAAATAAATTGCATAATATTAGAAGATTAAAGTAAAATCAGCATACACACACACAGGTGAAAATTTGTCAAAACAATATATACATATAATAAAAATTTGTAAAACTACAATGATTTTAAACTAAATTGTTTCATAAAAACTATAGATCCTACAACTAATCCTATTGAATTAAATTAATCTTATTAAATTAAAGAATACAGTGATTTAACAATAAACTAAACAATTGTATCAAAAAGTTTTCAAAAATAACAGTGCTAAAAAAAATATCAGTATTCAAACACAAATAACAAAAAAAAAAAACAATTAAAAAAGTATAAAGATTAGATATTACCGATTACCTAAAAAATGAAACTAAAAACTTTTCAAGACTATATTTCAATAAAGACTCAAAAATATATAATCCAATATTAATTTTTTAAAATTATTTTCCAAAACATAAGCAAGTTTTTGATTGCAATTTAGTTGACATAAATGATTTAAAAGCTACTATTGCATAATTGACAATTTGTTTATTAACATTTCTTTACCTAGTATTACTTCAAAGTTCATTATGAATACAAAATATATCCCATTGAAAAAGTGACTGGTTCTTTCTCTAAACTGCCATTTGCACCATCTCTGAATCAATTCCCATGCTATATCACAATATAGTTTAGTTATTCGAAATAAAAAGTTTAAGCAATGTGTCTGGATCACAAATTACGATATAAAAATGTTAACTGTTTCATATTTTAATCTATTTTAAATTTTGACAAAACTATTATTGTATTATTTGAAAGGAGTCAAACTGTATGCGGCATTAAGACTATCAATCGCAAGAATGTTTTGAAGCAGTTTGCAAGATTTCATGATAGCAGAGAGAGAATTGAAGATGATCCATGAATGTACCAAACACACATTTTAGGTTGTAACTCATGATCCAGCCACGCTAGTATTTTAAAATTTTTGTGATGGTTAAACTAACACATGCACTGATTTAGAGATGGCGCTGCAGACAGTTTGGAGAGGAAGTAAGTCAATTTTTCACTAGATCACATTCCACACACTCCTCTTAGCATCATCTTTGAGGTAAATAATATATTGAAATGTGTTCTAATAAAATATATCATTTAAATTAACTATCATGCAAAAAAACAGTTCAGCAAAATCCGTTTTTATTCTAAAAAATTGGAAATTTTTTTAAAGATAAGTAATTTTATAGGAACTGAAGAACTAAATATCTATAAAATAAAAAAAATCTTGCTATTCATTCATATACCTTATTATCCTTTACCTCCAAAATATTTAAGTAAAAATAATTTAAATTCTAAAAAAAAAAAATTTAAACACTTATTATAATGGTTTACATAAATTAAATACAGTTCCTGACTACAACACCATAGATTTAGATAAAGAGCCTACATTTTAAAATCACTATTAGAAGGCAAAATGGCATATTTTAAAGAAAAAGAAAAATCATCGGTACATTCATGATTCTTAGTCCTAATTTGCTAAAATATCAATTTATAAAAATTAAATCATTTTCTACTGCAACTTTAATATTTCACAGCTCTGTTCCATGTTCAACCCAAAACTTCCCTTTTTTCTTTTGCCTACATGATCTTTCTAATATAATACTTCTAATATTCGTTTTATTCAAATATCAAATCAAATCAATCAATAAATAAATGATTTATAAGAAGTACAGGCAGTGGAAGTGATGAATAGACTGGGGACCTTGAGCTTCAAAATCCACCATTGTACCACAATACTAAATCATACACAGCAAATCAAATCAATGTCAAACATATACTGAAAACTCAAACATAAGATATTGTTTTTAAAAAACACACACTGATACCATCCTAGACATTTTAAAAATTATCTATTATTTTAGAGAAAATGCCTTTAGACAATTCACCTACTGTAAGATAATAATGAATGTAATTATTATTAGCCTATCTTTGACCTTACAAGCAAAAAAAACCATGAAACATACATCCAAAGATACATGAATTTGTGAGTAACTAAATAACTTTTGTTACACTGCACTTCAAACTTTATAGAAGCTAAATAACACTACGTAAGCCGATCTGCAGTTTATAATAAAAATCACAACTTATTTTACAGAAAAAGGCTTAAAAATAAATCTTATCAAGATTTCTACTGTTTCTATGAGATTAACCTATATACCCAGAATATTCTTCTTATTCTCAAACAATTTAACTCTAATAATGGTTTCAAGTGCTGCCTGAATTAGCCAAGATAAAAGTTATACGTAGATTAAGACAGCTATAATAATAAATAAAATTCCAAGCAGACTTAAGACTAGGAAAACTTAGATATGCTTAAATTTCCTTTTTGATAATATTCTAGATAATATTCACCTTGCAATTGACGAAGATCAAACATGATTTACAAAACTAATTAGAAAAATTTAAAAACAAAAAAATGTATTGGACTAAAGTAACTGAATTTTTGCAATCAATAACTTTGATGCTCAAAAATCACTTTTTGCTATAAATTTTAATCTTACAATTGTACTTTTACTGTAACATTCTTCATCACATCTAAAAATTTTAAAAATCTTAATGTTTTTTTTTATTATATTAATAACAAATGCCATTTACAAGATGGTTGCTAATAGTAATATCATCCCAATGCTCAATAAAATTACAAATCTGCATTCAAATATATCGTGCATGATAAAATATTCAGATAAAGATAGAATTTCATTAATATCTTGTTGCAATTTGATTTATAAGTGTCAAATTTTCTGCACTTTACAACTTTGATCCATCCACTTCAGATAAATATATTAATAACTATTACTAATCATTTATTAGGCTAAAGATTATCATATCATTTCTAATCCAAGTGTAATCTTCAAATCTCAATTAAAGATTAATATATCTATTTTTAAAATAAACATACAATAATTTAACATCAGCTTTCTTTTTCTAATTATATTTAAAACTCTTACTCCTCCACACATTCTTGAAATATGTTAAAAAAAATATCTGAAAAAGATAAATGACCTCCAAGATGCATTTCATGCACAACCAGCACTCTTCAGTTGAATCAAATCACAATTTCTTACACACTTTCAATCATTTGTTTAGAATTTATCAATATCACATTATTCAATTTGATTTACAAGTGTCAAACTTTCTGCACTCACAACTTTGAGGCCATCCACTTCAGATAAATACAATAATAATTATTAGTAGTTATTTATTAATCTAGAAAATCTAGAAACATTAAACCCCAGTTAAAGCTTACTATATTCAATTTTTAACTGAACATAAATACATGAAATTCAACTTCATCTTTCTGTAAAATTCATAAATAAAGTAGCTTGAAGTATATTAGGTAAACAAAAACTTTTTTAAAAAACATTAATTTACCTGATGTCCTGTAAGGCGGTGAAGTATTTTGTTTGGACCATGACAATTTTTTGCCTTCGCTGGCCATAAAACTACATGATTAAAAACTGTGCCCGAAGCCAATATCAAATTTTCTAATGTCTTCCCAATAAATGTAGCTGAATAACTGACAAATGTTAAAAAAAAAAAAACAATTTAGTCTGTGATGAATAACTTCATAATATGATTATGAGCAGATACAGATTTCTTATCATCAATTCAATAATGATCATGAATTCATAATAAATATAAAATTCTAAAAATAATTTTATCCATGGATCCAATATTAAATTTATAAACATATTTTAAAGTTTCAAAAAACATGCTCTGATATTAGCATATAAATTAACAATAATAAAATTTATTGTTGTTGAAAATGTACGATTAGAATATTCAGATCTTCATTAAAAGTATATTCACAGTGAATCCTTATGAAAAAGTGATATGTGCTCTCTCCAAACAAGCTTCTTGCACATACCAATATCTGAAGAATTAGTACATGTGTTACATAATAATGTAGTTTAGCTATTCTTTACAGAAATTTTAAGAGATTAGCATGTATAGACTGTGAATTATAACATGAATACAACAATGTGTTTCATACCTTTGTTGACTGTCTTCAATACTCTCTCTACCATCGCTAAATCTTGAAGATTACTTGAAAAATTTCTTATAACTTACGGCTTTGAATCATTTACATGTTTCAATAACAGCTTTATCCAATTTAAAACAAAGTTTAATATTAATCTGTTATTCCATCTAGAGTTAAGATTCAAAACACAGTCACATTTCATATCATAATGCATAATCCAGACATACTAACACTTAATTTTTTGTAATAAATAGCTAATTACATCATTACATGTCAAATGTATTGAATCACAAATGGTGCTGTAAGCATTTAGGAAAAAGACCAAATCACTTTTTCACAGTGACACATTGTGTATATATGGAAATATTGTAATAGAGTAAAAATATGATGGTTGGTCAATCATAGATCATCTGTTCTTCCATTATTTAAAATATCTATGGCTACAATGTGGTTTGTCAAGTAAATGCTGCAAACAGTATCTCATACTGCTCCTAAGAAGTGTATTTGTTTTATATAAATACAATTTTAAATTTGATTTTCTTTTTATTATAATCATTATTTACAATACATATTAAAATGTTTGTATAAAAAAATTAAAAAAATATAGCAATAAAATTGCAAAAATGAAGAAATAGAATTACTTTTGCTTAAGTGGATTCAATTGATTGCTTCTTATAATGTTATTATAATAAAAAAAGTTTGCTTTTTATTATTGTTGCCATTAGTTATAATAAGTTTTATAATATTTGTCTTAAAAAGTAGACAAAAGAAAGAGTACCCATTTGTCAAAGATGTGAGAAAAATTAATAATTTATAGAAGTGGTATGAGCTACTGCTAAACCTGAACAGGGAAGCATAAAATCTATACTATGTGAGCGAAATTCAAATTAATTTGATTTTTGCAAAATAGAAATATGGAAAGCACTGAGATGGAGTTATTTAATTTAAAAAATTATTTAAAATTAATGTATTTGAAAATTGATGATGGTATATGATAACACTTATAGTCATTTGCAGGTCAAGCTTTGTGGGATTAAACAAAACTATTTTATATATTTGAATGGGACAAAATTCAAATTTAAATGAGTTTTAAAAAAGTCAATAAAGAGACTTTATTGAAAATGTAATTTTAAATAAATGATATTTATTAAGAAAATACTCAAAACACAACAGTAAATATAAAGGATTGAGATAATTAGAATATCATGATTTTCTGAAAATTTTTTTATTTTAAAGTTAAAATTATATATTTAACATAGAGTTTACACACACATACACACAACTATATCTTAGTTAAAACACAAGATTAATAATATCCTTTGATATAATAATGATAATTGATTTAATTATAAATGTTCAAAATATTTATTAGAGAATAAACTTCATCTTCTATCCAATTTATTTTTAATTTCCATAAAATAAGAAGTAATATTAGAATATACAGTATCTATATATATATAAAGATTAGAAAACCTTAAAGATATACAAAATAAAAGCAAATAATAATTTAAATATTTGTAAATAGAGAGATTTGGACTAAGAATTTTCAGTCTATTTGATCCTCCACTCCATCATCTCAGGAAACCAATACACTTGATCACATAAGTAAAAAAGATACTGATCCCCAATATATGTATTTTGTGCAGAAGCAGTTCCCATCAGTTGGGCTAGATCATAATCTTTCACACATATATACAATCAGTGCTCAGTTTGTATTAAGACAGCAATTTCGCAAATGTTAATGGAAAGACTTCAACTTTCTCATTCTGCCAACTATTCAACCATCTATTTCATTGGAAAAACTAAAGATGGAATGCTCAAAGCCCTTTTTGGATTTGATATTGTTTTTTTTTTAAATTTAATACAAATTATTCAAGATGTCATATTATTTGGTATTCACTCACTTATTGCTAACTTATTTTAACAATGGCTATTTTTTCATCCATACTATTTTAAATTCACATTTTTGAATTATCTCTAAAATTCCACAATTTCTTTCCCATTAACCTTCATAACAATATCATCTTCTTATGGAAAAAAACCCAAATAACAATGATAATTACAAAATTAATAAAATATAAATTTTCTTTTTTGTTTTCAATAATATGATTCATAGAGATATAAAATTTGTATTCTAAAAATCCAGAAACAGGCTAAAATATCTTGTTTGACACAAATACTATCTTAGAGATTCAATTAAATTTCAATAAATAGTCATTTTTTTCTAAGACTGGTAGAAACTAAACTTAAAGTAGATGAAAATAGTGTATAATGTCCAATGACAACTTACTGGCATAATTGACTATTTAAAATAATGATCATTGATGAAAGTGTAACAGAGACAAAAATTATCAGGATTTTTTAAAATGATTGCAAGCAATAGCAGGCAAATTAATATTAAGTTAAAACAGTAGTTTTTAATCATAAAACTCATAAAAGGATACAGAATGCATTTTTCTTCACAATGGATACGGTCCAAGACATTTTTAGTTTTGAAGTCCCAAATTAAAATGCAGTTGTGTCCTAAGGCAAGAGAAAGTTTACTACAAATCTAAAATCACAAGGATAAAAAAATAAATTTGTAGATTACTATAAATAAGAGTTGTCAAAGTAGCATAAGTGTAATAAAATGCATCATTCATCAACAATAAAACAATAACAATAAAGATTTATGCTAAACAATGGAAAACACATCTAATGATGATTAAATATGTTCCCATAGAATGATCATAATATTAACTTTCAGAAAAATAATAGAAATTAATGAATTTCTTTTACAGAAGATCATTTGAAATATAAATAAATAATTAATAATAATAATGATGGTATTTTAAGTACATACAATAGACTTGAGCAGCCCTCAGCAGGCTAATGATCTCTCCTTTCCAATAAGAAACAATAAATAACTACTCTTTCCTATTGCATTGCCAAATGTATACCATATAATACTCAATTGTCCAAGCACTTTAGTACTTTTACAATCCTTTATGTTCTGAAGAAGATTGCTGGGGCAATCGAAACTGTAGAAAAAGGGTGGAAAATAAAGTATTGTAAAATTAGTAAAGTGCTTGGACAATTGAGTATTATAAGAAACAATAAACAAGAACATATTACAATGATAGGAAAATGCTAGCTTGTGAAAGTTTTAGAAATTTCATCCTTGTTTTATCCTAAAGCTGACAATAGTTAGATATCTGTTTACAGATCACTAATTGGAAGGCTAGAAACATTTTCTAAGATTTACGTTTTTCTTCTTCAATTAATAAAATTACACCAAATTTAATAAATAAACTGGATTCAATCTCTTTTCTAAGCCAATATTATTACAAAATGCAATCTCAATAAAAAATGAAGAAAAAACAGTAGCAAACTCTCCATACAGAGCATTAAGTTTCTAAATTAATTAATGGTCACTATTAAAAATTACCATAGTCATTATTTTGAACTTGAAAGCATTTGGTTATCAAATAAATATACATCATTTTATTCTTTGAAATGAAAATGGAAACTTCTATGCATCAACATATGTAGAAAAGAAAAAACTTTATTCCAGTAGAATTAATTATTAGCTTACTATTACAAAGATGTATTATAAGTAGAATGATTAGAATTACCTAAGTATCATCACAAAGTTAAATAGATCATTATTATACATAAAAATAGATGAGTAAATCATTAAAACTTCTTGACTGGATGATGATGGTAGTCAGGCCGCAGCAATGACAATGATGATGATAATAATAATAAAAATTTACAAGTGATATGATTTTCTGATAAAAAAATAATCATGTAAAAAGTAATATAAATCTAAAGTGAAACAAATAATTAATTGTTTGCTTCTAATCTTGTCGGTAAAAAATAATCGAATCAAAAACATGACCAAAGACTCCACAGAAGTATAATTTAGTATAAAGAATGCCATAACGAATACCATCAAAAGTTTTAGTGTGATCTAAATAAATATCAATAGTTTATTGGAAAGTTTCCAAAGAATCAGAAACATAAACAGATATGTTCTTTAATTGCTTGCATTGTGCCTCTGACTAGGAGAAAACCAAACTGTTTATCACATTGTTAAAAGATGAATAATACAATAATATAGCTTTAACGGTCAACTAAGCAGCTTAAAACAAACAGAAATAATAGTTACTGGTATATAATATTCAATTATTCTTCTAAATAATCTCCTTTTGTGAAAATTGGAAATGATAATATTTAAAAATCGTTTTACTATAACCTGTAGAAAAATATAAATCGATTAGAGATATATGCACTGGAATAAAAAGCAATTAAATAAGATGCTTCTGTAAGTTCATTAGTTTTTAAAAATATGTATATACATATATTAAGTTCTCTGCCCAAAGATAAGTTCAGAAATAAAGGCAATAAGATACTGATAATCACTGCAATTAATTCACTATCCGTTAGACAATTCAATTAGCAGTCCAATGTCAAGTATCATTGATTGTATCTCTAAACTTTTTGTTTCCAATTTGCATCTCGCTAATAGGATCACTGTAATTAATTCTATTTTCTGCCACAAGGTGGCCGGAACAAATAATTCTTCCTATTCTGAATGTGAGGATAGAGAAGAACAGGACAAAATCGTCACAGAATTTATGAAAAAAAAAAATTAGTGATAGAATGTTGATAAGTAAATATCTTTAATTAAATAGTTTAATTCACGAAAAGATGAATATTTTAATTATCTAACGGTTTGCAAAAAATAACTGCTATAATTAATATGCATTCTCTCCATTCCTGCTCCAAGTATACCTATTTTTATCCACAATCTTTCTATTTCAATCTCCAATGTTTTATAACGAAAATAAATAATAAAAGTTGGCAATGATCTGACTCAAAAAAGAGAAAGTAAGAGGATTAAATGGTAAGGCAGCTGAAACATTAGTAATTACGAAAGGGTATGTGAGAGTCAATTCAAAAACAAACACTAATAAAATTATAAATAAGATTGACCCAATTCTAATTTTTAGACAGAATTCAAAAAGAAATAGATAGATATTTATTGGTAGTGAATTATAGACATTGAATGAGGTTATTCAAGGGGGAATGGGGTGGACTTCTTTTTTGATGAGGCAAATTAAAAGTAAATTTGAAGTGTTTAGAAAGCTACAATATATAAATGAAAACAGATTAGTAAAAATAGTGTTCAATTGGATTAAGTGAAGAGACAAATAAGCATGTTGAACAGAAAAGGCTTTCCAATATGCAAACTTAATGAACAAAAAATTTATTCAAAAGTGCTTATATAAAAAATTGGAATCAATATGTAAAAAATATAAGTAATAGTAGCAAATTCTCCATACAGAAGTGACACCAAGTGCAAGCCTTTGTACTCAATGGATGCAGGAAGGTTTGTGCATAAAATCCGTATCTAGTGCCTACTCATCCAATATCCCCAGACTAGTGAGAAGCCTTAGATTTGAGATTATTGCACCTAAATGTTAGGATCTAATGCAACCTTCCAGCAGCCACCTTCTACCTATTTGGTTAACTATACAGCTAGAAACCCAAGATGAAAACACAACGTTTTCAATCCAAGCTCATTTGCTTGTATAGTCATATAGATCTGAACTCAGTTCAGCATACATATATTGGTGTCTGTTTTTTCAAAAAACCCAGTCATGATTATCCTATAGCGCAGAATAAGTATAAAATCATCAAAACATCACATGATCACCATTGCATATGCTTACACAGGCTATTAATAACAGTTGCAAACTCTCCATACATAAGGTGGCTGCTGGAGGGTTGCATTAAATGCGAAGATCTAGGTGTAGTGCTCTCTGATCCAAAGTTTCTCACTGTTGAAAGCTACAAGCTAGAAACTAGTCTGAGGATATCGGATGAGTAGGCAATAGATAGGGATAAACAGCAAAACTCTCCATACAGTATTGCCACCTGTGCTAAACAGAGTAATCAATGGATGCCAGAAGGCTTGTGCATAAAATCCCTATCTAATGCCTACTCATCCAATATCCCCAGACTAGTTTCTGGCTTGTGGCCTTCGTCAGTGAGGAGCTTTGGATCTGAGAGCACTGCATCTAGATCTTAGGATCTAATGCAACCCTCTAGCAACCACCTTTTATCTCTACTTAACTATAAAACTATGAGAATGAAATTGAAAACACAAAAAATATTTTCAATCTAAGCTCAATAGCTTATATAGTCATATGGGTCTGAACTCAGTTCAGCACCCATACATTTTGGTGTCTTTGGCTCTTTTGCAACCATAGCCACCACCATCTTATTAGGCAGGATTGGTGTTAAACCATTAAGCATCACATGATCACATTTCCTATACTAGCACATTAATTGTTGATAAACAGCAAAACTCTCCATACAGCTCCTCACTGACGAAGGCCACAAGCCAGAAACTAGTCTGGGGATATTGGATGAGTAGGCATTAGATAGGGATTTTATGCACAAGCCTTCTGGCATCCATTGATTACTCTGTTTAGCACAGGTGGCAATACTGTATGGAGAATTTTGCTGTTTATCAACAATTAATGTGCTAGTATAGGAAATGTGATCATGTGATGCAATAGATAGGGATTTTATGCACAAGCCCTCCCGCATCCACTGATTACAAAGGCTTACACTTGGTGGCACTACTGCATGGAGAGTTTCCTACTATTATTAACAGCCTGTGTAAACATATGAAATGGTAATCATGTGATGTTTTGGTGATTTTATACCTATCCTGTCTATAGGATAATGGCAGCTGAAGTTTTTGAAAAACCAATGCCACCAAAATGTATAAATGCTGAACTGAATTCAGATCTATATGACTATACAAGAGAATGAGCTTGAATTGAAAACATTATTGTGTTTTTTATCTTGGGTTCCTAGCTTTAAATAACCAAATAGGTAAAAAATGGCTGCTGGAGGGTTGCATTAAGATCAAAAGAACTAGGTGCAGTGTTCTCAAATCCAAGGTGCTAGAAACAAGTCTGGGAATATTGGATGAGTAGATACTAGATAGGGAATTTATGCACAAACCTTCCTGCATCCACTGATTATGAAAACTTGCACTTGGTGGCACTACTGTATGGAAAGTTTGCTACTGTTATTAATAGCCTATGTAAGCATGTGAAATGGTGATCATACGATGTTTATGTTATAAGAACATAATTATGAAATTTTGGAATAGAAAATGAATATGAATGGAAAAAATAGTTTTTTATATAACAATATATATAAAAATTATGAAATTACTGTATGACAACATTATCAGAAACTTACTGATATTTGGCGCAAAGACAAAAACTTTAAATACTATGGGGAGGAGGGGGGAGTGGAAGAGTTATTTCGATTGTAGATGTAGTTTATGTGAATTTGAAAGGAATAGTATTGATGATTCATTTTTGCAGCATAAGATGTGAAATGGTAATCAGAATAAATTGTAAGGATAATGATAGAAATGTAAAAAAATTTGGGAGTTTTGTTGAGATCTTACTAAAGCAAATAATTTTATTTCCAAGTTCACATCAACAACAACAATAAGAATAATAAAAACTTTATTATATTTAAAGAGTTCTTACGGCAGTACATTCTGTTTCTTTTGATAGTTTATCTAAACAGTCCTGATTATGACATTCATGTATCCATTGTACATCCCAAATCCAGTCTTCAAATAATTCAGTTTCAAAATGCCATATAATTCTGTAAAAAAAAAAAAAGTATTTCTATAAATAAGAATTTATATAATTCATCAGTAAGATATCAATGATTTATAGTGCATTTAGACATAATAACTATTATATCAATGTGGTTTTATATATAAAACATGAATACATTATCAAATCCATGCTAAGAATATAAACTATTCATGAAACAAACAAATTTAGATATGTTTGTAAGATAATTTACAATCATAGTCACCACAGAGAATAGTCATACAAGTAGGATCTGCACTGAAACATATATGTTAGCAATAACATCTTTAGCTTCATTACACTGAATACAATGCTGAAAGAGTAAAGCATAGATGAAATAAATGGCAATTAAATTAAGCTGATAAATATTTTTAAAAAAAATTTTGTTCTCATTAATATTACAACCCTCTTACTTTGACACTTGTTGGATTTAAATATTTAGGAAATTAAAAGCTACAGAAGATTAAAGAAATTGAAAGAGATTTTAGTTTTTATAATCACTAATATTCAACAGGATAGAATTTATAAGTTGTTTCATTTGTATTATTCTGTGATGAGAGATAATGCCTTGAACAATTATTGACCATACATTTTATTGGATTTAGATATATGGATAGTTAGTTGAGTGAGAATAGTGAAGATGAAGTTGAAAGATGAATTGGATTGGCAAAGGAGACATTTATTAAAAAAAAGCAAATATATTGTGGATCTTTGAAGAGAGAATTAAGGAAAATATTAATTAAATGATATGTGTGGAGTGTAGTATTGTATAATTGTGAAACATGGACAAAGAGTAAAAAAATAATAAACACATTGATGAAATATGATCATGGAGAAGGATGGAAAAAATTAGTTGGAAGAATAAAATGACAAATGAAATTATGAAAAGAGAAAATGGAAAAGGAAGACTGAGGAAATTAGATATAGACGGAGAAACTGGATTGAATGTATATTAAGAAAAAAGAATAGTTTAATGAAAGATGTTTTAAAAAAAATGGTAAGTGGAATAAGAAGAAAGAATGGAAAAGATTGACTTTGCTGAATGATACAAGAGATGGGAAAAGATATGTGAAATTGAAGAAATGGGCAATAAAAAGAATGGAATGGAGAAATAGATGAATTTGTGGTGTGACTGCCCTCTGAACCTCTCCATAGGACAGAATACTACTGATGAGGATGAAGTTATCATATTTGCTTATCATATAATTAATTATCATTATATAAATCTCTTCTATGTATCTTAAACCTTGAAATAAATTTAAATACCTGAAGTATTTAAATAATTGGAGTTATAACGCATCCTGAACCATAAATTACACTGTTCTAATCTAATTGACCTTTTAACTTTCATATGGAAAGAAGCTTCTAATATTAAGGGAATACTGACCACAAAATACTACCAAATAAAATACTTTCACCTAAGGAAAAAAATGTGCTAAATAATTGTTATTAAGTACTGAGAAATTAATATAGATTCCTGTGATTGTGTAAATGGCATTCTTTAAAATAGTCCATCACCTGGATTTTTTAGACTTTTTATCATTTTTATGACAATACAATTCATTATCTCATTACAATTTTCCTTGTCTTTTTCTACCAACAACCTTTTTATAAGTTTTTTCTACTGAATTGAATTATTTCTTGATAAGGTAAAATAAGATGATTTCCAGATATTCATCTATATTTCAAACAAAACTTTAAGATGAATCTGATCAAGTATTTCCTTTATTCTCAAACACCTAGATCTACAATTAAGTTTAAAAGCATCAATCCTTTTCTGATTATTTTTCTTCAATGTCACTTACTGATCAAGAGCAACAAAAAATACCCTAGTCTGAATAATTACTGCTGCACTTAAAGATCTTTTCCAAGGCCTTTCATTGCAATTCTATCAATTGTCTGCCGCATAATATTTGATCACTAGATCCTTTCTTGTTATAAAATCCTAACAATACAAGAACAACTGATGTCTTCTATCTTTGCCATCAATTTTAGAAACAGTACCGCAATCCTTGCACCGTCGTAATTTTTGTTTACTTTGTATTCAGTCATAATCCCATTGTTTTATTCTAATTCTTTAACTTTCTTTTCCAATAATGACATTTCAAGATAAGTTGTTTTATATATAAAGCTTAAAAAAGTGAATTCTCCATTATTTCTAATCCAGGCTTTCACTGAAACAAGTAAGAACTTGAGAAGAGGGTTCATATTTTTAAAAAAAGTGCTCAAGTCTTAAAGCCTAATAGAATACTTATTTTGAAGCTTAGGAAACCCTTTAGTTATACTTATTTTTCTTTCTCTTTTACTTCTTGTTTTTTTAAAAAAATTAAATTTAGTAAAACTTATGACAGCCATTATGATTAGTTAACATTTAATACAATACTTTGTTCTACAAAAACACAGTTTTCTTATTCATCAAATCTGTATAATCAATAAATTCTATATCATTTTTTTTAAAATTCCAACATATTATTAGTAAATTACACTGCGTAATTTATAACTCCGATAAATTAAAACATAGCAGTGGTCTACTAAGTATTAATTTTGGTGAATAACTTTTTCTATTTTTTTAAATGTCAAGACGATCATTAATGGTTCTATTTAACAAGAGTTAAATTCTTAATTAGTTTACCACATTCTTCCGATGATGAGTACATAAAATAACGATCCCTAAGACCAATATATCACTTTTGAACTTGCAAAGTTGTTCTTTATTTACTGTAATTTTTTATCTTATAAATGGCATACTGCATTTAAAAAAAATAGTTTTGCAACACCTTATATTTTGATTTCCAATTTATCTATTTACAAACAATAGTAAAATTAATTGATACATATTAGACATTATCTTGTCATATTTCAGGTTTTATCTCGTGTCTTCTTATATAGCAAGCACCATATTTTTGCATTTATTAAAAAACTTATATCAATCAAATACACTACCAGCAAAAAAGTCTTAGATTTCAAAATGACTGTGAGCGCACTCTAAATCAGTACCAAATAGTTTTATCGTATTTCCACTATTTTCTGCATCTATCAACAGTAATAGTTTAGCAGTTTTAAAATAAGAAAAAAATACATTCTCCAGCACATCTTGAGAGTATGTTTGTGTGGGGAGCACAATTCAAAAACACTAGTAAATTCCACCTTAAACTACACTTTTCTATCAATGAGACTGACAATCGACAAGTATGTGATACAATGAAAATAAATATCAGTCCACTAATAATTAACTAAGCAGTCATTAAGGCACTTTCTTTTAGAGAAGAAATTAAATAAATTAATGAAAAAAAACACATTGAATTGGCTTAATATATTTTTGTATTTTTGTATACAAATATATATATAAAACCAAACCTGCCTAACACTATACTAGCAAAAATAAAAATGAAAAACCATATAGCAATACAATACTAGATTAAATTCAAAATTTTACCAAAATCCTTTCACAACCATGGTTTCATCTACTACAAATAGACCTTCTCAAGTGAAAATCAAACTATAAAAAATAACAAATGTATACACACAATAAAACCTTCCCATAATTCATTTCAAACTCCACCTTCCCTTAATAGCAAAAGAAGTCTTCATAAGATTGATAGCCTCAGAATCAAGATTTATCATCAATCTTCTTGATTCTGAGGCTATCAATCTTATGTAAGACTTCTTTTGATATTAAGGGAAGGTGGAGTTTGAAATGAATTATGGGAAGGTTTGATTGTGTGTATATATTTGTTATTTCTTATAGTTTGATTTTCACTTGAGAAGGTCTATTTGTAGTAGATGAAACCATGGTTGTGAAAGGATTTTGGTAAATTTTTGAATTTAATCTAGTATTGTATTGTTATATGTTTTTTCATATATATGTATATATAAACAATGCGGTATCTCACACATTTAATTTTATTTAAAATTTAAGCAAAATTAATCAAAATATAACCTACTTGACATCAGGAAGAGTGTCAAATGTTCCAATTCGTAATGCCTTTTCTCCAAACACGCATACTAATAGCTTATCGTTGCTCCTTTGTTCTATTTAAAAGAAAAAGAAAAAAAACAATTTTAGAACTTTTTTTAAACATGTCTGCAATAATTTTGTCTGCCTGCCTCACTTTTATTTTCTGTAGCAGTTTTCACAGGGTCAAAGAACAATCTCATGGGTAATGTCTAAAACAATGAATATTTTATTTCATCAAAGCTACCGAGTTGACAAAATAGAATTTTTATAATACAATTGAGAATATGGTATTAAAACAAATTCAGTGCTCTCTCTGCTATTATGAAACCTCACAAACAACTTGGAAAAGATTATTATGACTCAAGGCTTCACTGACATACACAGTTTAAATCATTTTTAATGTTTCTGTAGCAGTTTTTCCCAATTCAATGTTACTTTTGTAGTTGCATCATGGAGTAAAGTACAAAACATTATCATTTTTTATAACATAATTTGTGATCTAAATATGCTAACAACTTAAAATTTTTACAGTGAATAACTAAACTACATCAATAAGTAACATATACCTTGATTTAGAAATAGTGCTGCAGGAAGTTTGGAATAAGAGCCAATCACTTTTTCACTGCGACACACTGAATATACCCCTAAAGTACATTTCACAACCTCAAAGAATAAACCCATTAATAATATCTAAAAAATTGACTATTTTTGTTTCATTTTATTAACAAAGTGTCTTAGTCCTCAGAATAAAATGACAATCATGAAATTAAAATATTGTACCAATCGAAAATGTATGTCCATTCAACAAAATTTAGAATCTAAGCAAAAGTACCCCGAATCCAATCATGCGTGAGATACACAGGTCAGGAGCAATCATAAATTCTAACCTATTTGCCCATTCCCCAAATCTATAACATTATGAACAACACCTACGGTGACACCACATATATTCATTATATCCCGGCCCGGTGCTACATTTTACATGAGACTCAACTGGTGATGATGATGAGAGATTGAATGAACCCAAGATATTAAGTTATGAGTATACATCGAATCTTAATAAGGAGATTCGAACAACTGGATTAAGTTTAACATATAAATATTTATTTTGAACATAATTAAAGATGAGTTTCAGATAGATAATTAACTCTACGCTTATAAAACTATTTCATTACAAACATTAAAGAATATTATTAAGATTATATTGATTTTGACAAATATTAAGTTAGTGCGGCGGTTATAAGAGATGGATTTATCGGAGTGGTTTGGTGGCCGTTTTATACATAAAAATACATTTATAAAGATATAATCGAGTTTCGCTGATTAACGATTTCAATACATAAGTTTATTTTATTTATATATTTTATTTATAATAATAACAATGAGGATACATTTTTGATCGGCAGCATTTAACATTATTTCTTTTACATTTTCAACATTTAACGATGGGATATAGCGACAACTCAATGATTGCGGGAAAGGTTTATTTTGGTAAAGAGGGAGGGCAGCTTCACGGGAAGTTGGGTTTAAACACCAACAAATAAAGAGAAAACAGAACTTTTATTACCGCACATCATTACGATTTACTTTGCTAAACAGGCTGGAAACTAACTGTAAGAAATGGCGGTGCTAGCATAATATCAGTGAGGGGAAATGGCACATTTGGCCAGGATAAGGTCATTCTCCAATTTCTTTATAACGATGGTATTTCCTGCCAAGACAGTACAGGAAGAGAAGGTGGGTAGGAGGGTTCTAGGGGCTGGTCAGCGGCGCATTTATACATTGTATCATCTACCCTAACCTGAAGGTTCTAGAAGTAAACTTAGACTTCTTTTATAAATGAGGATACGAACGACGTAGCTTTGAATCCCTGGAGTGAGGTACAGGCGATTCAAAGCAGTATAATACTTGGATAAGAATGACTAATGAAATGATCATGATTCCCTGGAGTGAGGTACAGGTGAATCAGATCAAAGCCTTATGCGGCTTATGAATAATTGGACATATGCTAGCAACGCTATCACAATAATATAAAATCAATAAATTTAACTATTAAAGAAAAGCCTTAAATGGTTTAACAAATACGTAATGACATGCTAGTATAATGACCTACGTAATCTAAAGTCATTGATTATAAATTAACTAACATTAATGAAGCTTGCATTGCTCCCCCTTCCTGAATCAATAATTTAACATAGGAAGCAAAACTACAAGAGTGCAAATTATCAAACAAATTTAAGTCACCAGCCTTTGTGGCGATGATGATCAATAAGAAATTTTATAAAACTAACGGACACCAATAGCCACCCCGGATTGCAAAAATATTTATACATTTCATATAAATTTACGATAAAACATTTAGATAAAAAAAGTATTCATTTAAAATATAACCCAAACTTACGAAGTATTTAAAATAATTAATAAGAACTCATTAATTCCCCACCCCTTCCCTTTTTAATAGAAGTTCGTAAGATTAAGTTTTTTAGTGGCATTTATAAATAAAGTGAGAAAATATAAAAATATTATTAAATTTAAATCATAACCGCACTAACTGATAAAAATAATAAGAAGCGTGAGTCGGATGACAGATTAATTAGGTAGCAAAGAATTGATATAAACGGTTCATAGAGCTTTAAAAAAAAACATTAAATAGAATGAAATTATTAGTTTACAAATTAAATTACATAGTTAAAAGTGGATAAGGTGGCTATACAGTCTTTTGGCTGGTTACCTCAGGATTCTTTGGAAGTACTGGTGAATCTTCTATGGCAGGCGGCATTCTTTGGGGCTACATTGCAGCAAGGGTGGGCTGAAAATGGCAGACGGCAACTTGGCTCTCCAAAATTTCAAACGGACGTGAAGTCACCTAGCAACGACTGACCAAACTCTAACATAATAGATTTTTAGCTCTATTTATATCAGTTTTTGGCCCCTCAGAGAATATTTATTAACTAGATTTCCTGCCTCCAATGGATCTCTATTTTAGGAGAATCTTTACTCTATTGTTAGTAAAAATTCAGTTTTGAGATAACTGTCTAAAATTTCCTGTTTCGAAATGGATTTGACAAAACAATGTTGATAGCTAACTAAAATCCATTAGCTTTGTTTTAGTTTTTACTTTTTAATTTTAATTTCTCTTTTTTTTTAAAATTATGAGACAAACTCCCCATCCCTTTAATTATTTTAGACAGTTATCTTGAATTTATATTTTGTTTTATGAAAAGAAATTATAACATATTAAAATAAAAAAACATACAATTTTAGAAGATACAAAATTATCTAATATCTATAATATACATTTTACATCAACAACAAAAAAAAAAAAATGGAGCATGATGACACATGGACTGTGGTAGAATCGTGAAACTCGACCTTGGACTAAGGTCGATTGTTTCAATATGATTCTAAAACAAATTTAATTTTGAATATATATATATTTATTCTCATAAAAATAATAAATTTAACAGTAAATTTACCATTAAATTTATTATTTTCATTATAATTACAATTTTGTTTTAATTAATTAAACAGACACTTTATTTATATTATATATCTTTATTCAAAATTAATATATATACCACATGGATATCATTTAATAAAATATAATTTTATAATATTAAAATAATCATAATTATAATAATTGTTTTAAACTTATTTGTGTATTAATGATGCAAGATTTATTCATTATTTTTCATTGAAACTCCAAATGAAATTTTATGATGTAGCTTTTAATATGTATGTGCGTTAAGTTCTTTGTCTTGATGTCAAATAAGTAATTATCAATATTTATTATGACTACAACATCTGATCATCATCGGTGATAACGTACTATTCTCACCACTCTCCTAATTTATTCTAACACCCAATATTTTTAAACTATGGCAAAACCATTAATGACCTCTTCATATTCTAGTTGTAATAAGGAAGCTACAGTTATGACCTAATCATGATAACTATGGCCTTAAATGATATGGTTTCAGACAAAAATATGCATTAACATTTGTGTCATAAAATAAATATATAACTTAACTGATGATTATCACTGTCAAATACTGCTGTTTCTGTTATTACTTTTATTGCTATCATGTTTTCCTTAAAAAAATTCAGTTAAAGAGATCTTTACAATAATATTGAATATAGTTAATAAAAAAGCCTATATATTCCTATAAAGCTCATAACGGAAAACTTTTTTTCTTTTTTTTTTTTTGTAATTCTATTATATAAATGATTAAAGGATTTATATTTCATTTCATAAAAAAAAATCCGCTTAAACAAAGACTTTTGAAGACAAAAACTTATCCAAAAAGATGCATCAACAAAATAAACTTCCTAAAATCATATTCCTTTTAGATCATAATATAATTCATTCTAATGTTAAAATGATACCTGCATTAAAAAATTAATCCAAACAAATTAGTAAAAAATTTAATGTTTGACGTTAAAAGCAACTATTATTTGTGATAAATTTAACTGCCATTTCCCCGATTAAAATTATTAATTTCAATTTTCAATCCTATCATTTTACAGAGAAAATGAAATTCTTTTAAGGATATATTAACAGATACAAATAAATCTATTTTTAGATTCACAAAAAAAGAATTTCAACTAGTTTCCTGAAAATGATTCTATTATTACTACAAATTTGATGAAAAGAAAATAGAACATTTTCTGCTTGGCAGAATAATAAATGAAATTTGGAGTTTCATATACAATATATTTAATGGACAAAGTTTTAAATAACTGACAAGAAAATAAAATCTGTGAAAACAAAGACATTTGATAACTATGTCTTTTTTGGATATTTCTTTCAATTAATTGAAGTTAACATAAAAACCTGAAAAATAATATAATCCTATTAAATCCATAGGTGACATTCTTTTATTTATAATGATACTTTTATCAAGTGGATTTTGAGTACGTATTTTTAATCACTTTTTGAATAATGATACACGAACTAAAGCAATGGCTTCTAATAATATATTTATCCTAAGAAATCATTTAGATTTATGCAGAATGAGTCAGTGACAAAGAGACTGGTGATGTGATGTACTGTGACTTCTCCTTAAACGGAGTCAGGAATCTCTCAGCAACTATGCCCAAAGAAACCTGTTAATCACTTTACCTTCCCCTTCCATTCCCCACCCTAAGTTTTCCCATAATCTGCTCCATCCCATTTGCACACCATAATCTTTGTCAACTCTATGGCCTTTATATCTAAATCGACCTTATCTTTTCCCAAACCCAGCATAAAAACCAATAACCCACTTTCTGTATAATCACTTTGTTCATATTTATTCTCCCATAACTTCATTATTTGTACTCTTTGTGCTTTCAAGCATTTACATTCAATCAACAGATGCCTAATATTTTCTATATCTTCCTTAAACAATTTGCAGAATAAATCACCCATATTTTTCCATTTACATGTATATTCTCTTGTTGCTAAAGATCCCATTCGAGCCCTAAACAATCAACTACTTTCCTTACAATCATCATAAATTAACTTGCACCCAATGTTCCATTTACTGGTTCTCCTACCCTGTCTACAGCGCCATCTCTGAATCAATGCATGGTACATAGTGACAGTTTAGCTATTAACCATAAATTTTTAAAACACTAGCTTGTCTGAATTATGACGTAAAATGTGATATGTTTCCTACTTAATTCATAATAGAACAAAGCACCAACATTAAATTTTGTTTAAATTGAGCAAAAATGCTACTGAAATATTTGGAATGATTCAAACTTTACATGGCAGTGAAACCACTTTCAAGTGGTTTGCAAAGCAGGTAGAACAGTGCAGAAGAAATGAAGGTAGGAAACATACTGTTACATTTCATGTTGCAACTTACAGTCCAAACATCTCTTAAAATTTTTGTAGTTAATAATTAAACTGTCATTCCATAATGCAGGAGTTTATTCAGAGATAGCACTACAGGCAGCTTGGAGTGTGCGCCAATGAACTTTTCACAAAGATATACTATGAACAAAGATATTCACCTTAATGAAGTCAAAACAATTCTTTATATTCTTAAAAATAAAAAAAATGTTTCAGGTGCTGATATCTACAGACATTTTAAAATCGGGTAGAATTTTATACAAATAACTTGACCCATTAAGATATGCATATGAGTTTAAGGATGCCTTTATTGTTCCAATTTGTAAAAATAAAGAGGATGCATAAGACTGCAGAAATTATCATTGAATATCATTATCTATTATAATAAAGATATTTTAAAAATTTTGTTGGATAGTTTACTTCAATTATAGATAAATTTATTTTATGAGATTCAATGTGATTTTAGTTAATTAAAAAGCACTGTAAACATGGTTTTATCACCAGAAAAATTCAAAATAATGTTGCAAGCAGAAATGTGATTATAATTGTGTACGTGATTATAATTGCTTTTACTGATTTGCTCAGGTATTCAGATGATTGACAAATATGGGTAAATGCTCGAAATGAAATGAAAAGCTATTACTACTGATGGAAAAATTGTAGTACCAATTTCTTTTCACCCCCTCCCCCATCCTGCCCTCTTTCATTTACTATATGAATAGAATTATTTATTTGCTGTCCTGCATGGTTTGGTGCAGTGGTAGAGTGTCAGATTCTACAGCTTAAGGTCCACATATTGCAACCAGAACTCAAACTTCTTATGAACTCCTGAGCAATAAAGTTATTTTATTATTTTTATTTACTAATAATATATATAAAATGCGCTGACACGCACAAGCACACAAAACTAAAAACAAATAAAGCAAATATATATTATTTTAATATCTATTCATTAAATGGCTGGGCATGATTGTCAACCGGGAAATCCAGTGGTGGTATGCAGAGAGCAGCATGATCTAAAAAGAAAGATAAAAAAAGCTTTCTTTATATCTAGAGATGGGATGCCATCAATAGAAAACTCTTGCTACAAAATATCCAAGAAATGGAATGCATAATTATTTCATTTGCATAAATTTGCATCACCCCAAGTCAATTTATTATATTTTGTAATACGGCTATGATTATGAGGGCTTGAACCTTGAAAGCGCTTAGCCATTTAATGAATAGATATTAAAATAATATATATTTGCTTTATTTGTTTTTAGCTTTGTGTGCTTGTGCATGTTAGCGCATTTTATATATTTTGATTCATAATTAGCCACAAAGTATAAACTATTTGCTTATTACTAATAATATGTAAAAATAAATATTGATGTTATACTCCATTTATTTTTTGAAAATGTTCTTGCTGTAAAGTATATATATCCATACACCTATTAACAGTAATTTTTGCTTCAGAGATAGTATTCATATTTTTTTAAAGACAGTTGTTGAACTTTTACATTTTATTTACTCCATAATAAAACTGCTAAAGAACTTTGCTAAATCTTCTTAAGGAAATCACTCCTGATTTTCCTGCTTCAAAATTTCAGAACCACTTCTACAATTAAAAATTATGAGTCCACTTAAAATGAAAATAATTAAAAATTAAATATAAAGCTCATTTTAATAAACTCAAAAATTTAACAATTCAAACATATTTATAATGTAAGCTTATTTTTTAAAGCAATATCAAGTTATTATAACAACTAACTATTAAAAAGTTAAAATAAAAATGGGGTCATAGGATAGCAGTTTTGAATGTGTGATCTTTTCAACAACTATTCTAAAGTCAAACTGTCATCTTTCACAATTCAACCGGAAAAATATTTTTACTTTAAAAAAAAAATACTTTCATGTTTTAAATATTGAAAGTTATTAGGGTCATATAATTATTTTAAGGCAAAGTTTATTAGCTATAATAAATCTAAATTAAGTTTGGTTTTAATATGCCTAACAAGTTGTACCTTTTCCAGCTAAAAATAAAGCATGCTAATTTTTACCTTTAAGTAAATATAGTTACTATTGAATTATGAAAGATATACTTGATATTCTGAAACCAAGTGTTTGTACTTTATCTTTTCAATGGTTTACTATAATAGAAAGTTAATAATTCTTAAATAAAATAAAACGTTGATGTTAATCCACATTTACTTCCATGAATGATGTTTCATTATGTACTAAGTATTTATATGATGTTTATTCAAACAATTCAACCTACCTTTAATGCCATGAATAGTGTATCCTTTAAGTGCATCTTCTACCAAGATAAATGTATAGTTCAAAGAATCATAGACAAATATATAAGATCCCTGACCTGAAATAAAACATATATATATATGTTTAAAAAAAAAGAATATTAAGAGAATAAGTGTTTGTTTGAATGTTTGTCATGATGGAACTTTAGTTGTAATTATATGTTGGACTATTTTCATTATCTAATATTAATTGTTAATAAAATTTAAACTTTATTTCAATTTTTCAAATATAGTCACCTAATAATAATAGCACAAAAGATAGTGTACAAAACCAAGTTTTGAGTATTATTACCTCATTTCCTCTTCAGGTGTTACTGGCCTCATCAATGACCATATCAAAATTAGAATCCAACTAGGGATCTTTAGACTCATGAATATTGAATTTAACATGATGCTCTAACAATATTCATGAATTTAAAGGGCACTGGTTCCATTCCATCCTTTAATTACCACTGTTCAAATCAACAACACCAAAAGAAGAGAGAGAAAAATACTACTCGGAAGTTGTGTTACCTTTTACCCTGGGTACTACTACTAACAAAGGAATGTATTTGAAAAAATTAAATCAACTATGAACTTTTCTAAAGTCATTAAACAATTAATATTAAATGATGGAAATAGTCATACATAACTGTAATTAAGAGAAGAATTTATAACTATCTTATAACTTGCACTCTTAAAATTGAAAAATGAAGAGAACTTGAAAATTTAATAGTAAAAAAAAATTATATTTTGTATCCACCATGAAAATGTCCAAAAATGATTAAGAATTAATTTTAGAAAGCACATAGAAAAGAGTTAAATAAAATGAAGTCATGTTATTGCAAATCAGAAATGTACAAAAATTATGAAAAAATATATGAAATAAGATGCTGGGTAAAGAGACAAAAATAGATAACAAAATAAATATCTACAATAGAAAAGATGAATGTTGCCTGAAATAATAAATATATGATATTGGAGAGATAAGCTCCTACCCAATAGAAGCCATGATCAAAGTTGCGATACAACAAACAAAAATGAAATCATCCTAGCTCTTATATGGACACTTAATCAAATTATACAACAGTGAATGTGAAATTTACATCAGCAGAAATGTCTAAGCAGCTTCAATCAAATGTGAGTGAAGCCAATTTAAATTTCATGCTTGCCAATTCTGTTTGACATTCTATTAAGAGTTTAGAAATAAATGTAAGTGACCATTTTCATTTAATTGTGTCAAAGTTTTGATAATGAAAAAAGTTGGATTAAATATGCCAGTGTATTTAAGTTAAAAATCTACCTCTTCAACTACATTTCATACTATTGGGTGCTATTAAATTTATTTTACATATATAACCATTTGATGTTTGCTTAAAATACTATTAAAATGAATAGCAATAAACTCTGCCTTTACAAATTAAGAGTATATTTATTGGAAACATTACATATGACATTGGTATATTGGAATCATGTCCTTATATATAATATGATGACAGTGAAATCCGCAAATAAATTTTAGCTAATTTTCCACCAAGATCACAATTTTTCTTCTTCAATTTCTAATACATAATCATCCTCAAATGAATTATCAGTCCATACTTTTGTAACATTTCACTATTTGTATTGGCAGAATTGACTTGACAAGGATTTACATTTGGACTGATAAGAGAATAATTACATTATTTCTTTATAACTAATGTTTCAACATTAGGTGGGAGCTGCGATAGTCTTAAATAACACCAGTATTTATACCTTCTTCTACATGATCAAGCTGTGAATTAACACGAACTAGGCTTGCTGAATTACTAATATTTAAAGCAAACGCTTTCCTAAAAAATGGAATGTAACCTGAAGGCTTCAGGGTGTACTACATTTAATGATAACATTGTCACCAATTTCAAAATATGATGAAACATATCTTTGACAAGATTCAGCTGCCTTAAGATGCTTAAAATTCATTTTTTGATACTTCATCAAGAGGAATGGGATTTTTTGATACTGCTGTGCAATTCAAGAATCCATTTTTCTATGACATTTCTGAAACATGATAATACAACTGAAAGGCAAACAAGAATAACTCAATGGTTTTAATTTATCATATTCTTCTTGACCTGCAGTTTCTAAAAGATCTAAAATATAAAGTTTTCCATCTGTTATTACTGTTATAGCATAGTTATCAAACACAACATGTTCCAATGGAAATCTATTTAGTCATGCATAATATTAGCAAACATGTCTTCCCCAAATCATCTGCCACAACACACTCAATGGTTTGTATTTTACGCAGTGCTTGCAAAAGCTTTTACCCAAACTGCACTTCTTAGAAAAAATGTATTTTACTAATAAGTTTGTCTTCTCTTAATTTTTAAATACAAGTATATTATATCTGTTAATTGTAATAGAGATAATTCCAGTTATGAATAGATATTAACAAATATAAACTTGTAAAAAAAGGAATTTTATTTAGCGCTTTGACAAAATAGCTTCAGTTTCATTTTCTTCTGTGCCAATCGTAACACTATTTTCTTGTGTTTCTTTATCATTTCAATGAATTTACTAACAAAAAATTCTTAAAATATGAATCAAGTGAAATATATCACAGACAATGAATTATAAATGAAAGCTAAGTGACATTTTGTGCCAATATCATAATGCAAGACCATAATTAGATTAAATGTTTGAACAGAGACTGATGAAATTTTAAATGACAGATTAATTCCATCATCTAACTGAAATTTTATTAATGCTTTTTCAATAATATTAATCCCTTAGTAATAACACACAGGTTAATATAAAATACAACATCTTGAATGACACTGTCTCTTTTCTTCAGGTGCTGCTGGTCTGACTAGTATCAGCTAGCAAGAGAACAAGACAGATGACTTTGTGAATAGTGAATTTCAAGTGGTGCTCTAACCAATTAGAGTATTCTGTCAAAAGTTTTTAAAAGGCTTAATTGATTACACTATCACCTGAAATTCAATATTAACAAATTGTAACGATCACTTGCCAATTCCCATGCCAACACCTGAAAATAAAAGAATAATTTCATCCCAAATATTATTTTATATTAACCTGTGTGTTATTACTAATAGATGAATGTATTTAGAAAGTACAATTAGAAGGGATTTGAACTAAGACTTGAGTCTTTCCACAGAGGCTAAACTCTTCATACAGTAGCGCCACTCAGTGCAAGCACAAAGAATATTGATCATGAGATTTGAATCTTTATTCAAATCCCTTCTAATTACATTAAGTTCAGTATAGACAATATATTTATATTTAAATATTAGAAAATACAATTAAAAATTGAATTTTTCTAATCTACTAAATAATAAAAATAGTCCAATATATAACTAACTACAAATATAAATTCTAATACTTATATTTAGATAAAATGTTTAATGGCCACAAATATACATTAATATATTATGACAATATTCAGCGCATCGGTTTTAATAGAACTGGTATTCATTTTAAATGATATTGTATGAGTTTAAATTATTTTAATTTATTATAATTTAGATATTACAGAAATAACTAAAAATTATTTTGAATTGAATTGTTCAAAGATTCCCAAAAAGACTCTTGGCAATACTCAAAAATAGGGTATTCGAAACAAAGAAAAATAAGTAAAAGTTGAATAATTATATTTGTTAAAAATAAAGTGTGTATTATTATAGCTTTCAGAAAATTTTTAAACCAAGTTCTTAGCCATAATACTGAGTTTAAAAAAAAAGATTGAAAGGAAAATAAATTACCAAGTGGTTAAAAAAAAAAAAAACAACATACCTAAGGATGAATTTAAGGCATTCTATTTTTTTTTTTCGACTGAGAAAGAGAAATAGAAAGAATGGAAAAGAAATTTTTCATTGGTATGGGATAAAGTGACAAAACCATGGTATATTTTAATAATTACAGTATTATTTGCAAATGGATATTTTATATGTTTTTTTTAAATAAAAAATGTTTTTA
The DNA here is from genome assembly GCA_028023455.1 of Epiperipatus broadwayi. Classification (NCBI taxonomy): domain Eukaryota; kingdom Metazoa; phylum Onychophora; class Udeonychophora; order Euonychophora; family Peripatidae; genus Epiperipatus; species Epiperipatus broadwayi. The sequence continues at coordinate 8,286,687 of JAQFVV010012424.1, forward strand.
TACAATCATTCCTACAATTAACTTATAATTTAATTAGAACAGTGAATTATGCGAAAATATTAGGACCAACTTCGTTTACAATACTGCATTTTTTTGAAAAATATAAACAATAAATTTTTTAAAAGTATTTCTTAATAATATTCTCTAATGATCCATATATATATAATTCAAAAAATATTTATTACAAGTTTTCCATAGAAAATAAATCAAATCGCCAAGTTTGAAAATTTAATTTTAAAATACCATCATTCATTCATATGCAATATCAAAAAACAAAAAATGCACTTAAAAATGAACGCAATGATGTATTTAAATAATAGTAATTAAATAACTGTATTGGTTTATTCATGATAATATTTTATGTTTATTAGTCAGCTATTCAATTTTACATATTGAATATTACCTGCTAGAATATGATTCCCAATAAAATGGAGACAAGATGTTGGACAAAACTGCACAATATTGCTTATTGACATTATAAAAATTTTGACTATTATTTTTTAATTATAAAATTGGACTTAAAAATTTATAAAATGTACCTAAAAATGCATTGATAATATTAATTTTTGAAGAGATATTTAAAACTGCATTTGTTTAGATACGAAAAGTTTGAAAAACGACAGCCATTTTGCATATACTTCGCTACCTAGTGAGAATTTTCTAACCTATAAAAAAAAGTGAAGTTTTTAATCGTAAATATGTTTGTTGAGTTGAAAAATTATCATTCTTTTTAATCATCATTATAATGATTTACGACTACTTTATAGGTTTAATTTAAAATCTAAACTATTTATTGAGTTTCATTATAAAATAAAAAGTTTTAATCACAAAACGTATACACAATTTTACTTATATATACTGTATATAAAATATATATTATATACACGAGAAGTTGTATCTTAGTTTTTAGAAAAAGAAAATAGCAATAAATTCGTCTCCTAATTTAAATATTTACATTTGTTCTCAGTTGCAATATAAAATATAAATATTTATAGAACAATATTTGTACAATCTGAATTGTTAATTAGTGTAATAAATTTTTACGTAAACAAATTTATTCCCTGCATTGTTTGGTGCATTGTTGGAATGAATACCACATAGAGGGTAAAGTGCTCAGATCAATTCCAGTTTTGGCATTTCCCTCATTCGAACTTCTTACGATCTCCCGAGACATTTGATTATTTGTTAATACAAATATATACATATCCACTTTATAAAGATTTCATACCCAGAAGATGATAAAAGGTAGCTTTTAAATAGGTAGAGTGCCCTGTATGGTTTAATGTAGTGATAGAGTATCGAGTCTAAGCTATAAGATCCTCGAATCCAATTGGTTTGAGCACTTCCAGTGGTGAACTCTTGAGCAATAAGGCAGAAGAAGTCAAATTGGCAAAATAAGTCATGAAGATTGAGACAATCAGATGTGAGCTAAGAATATGAAGACACATACAATTAAAGGAATGGTAAAGTAACTTCTACTTATTCATTATTGCAGTACTATAATTGTTATAATATATCCATGAAGTGAAGATGCCTTTAAAGAGATCATTGTCAATATTATAAAAGAATCTATTTTAGAAAAACATAATATGAAAACATTTGGATATCATTGATACAGTAATTTCCAAAAGACAATGTCAGAGATTAAAGCAATAAATAAATCTAATTTCAAATATTTTTATTATTCAGTATCATATACTGCGGAGAGTATATTATGGGCAATAGTAACAACATTTTTGGCATCTTTTTTTTTTTTTATTTAATTCATGCAATAGATAAATCTGCAGACCTTAACTCTCAATAGTTTTTGAAATTAACCTTATGACAGAATAATAGCAAATTAGGGAGGTAATAGAGTTTTGTGACAAAGATATCATGACAACTTATTTATTAATATGTCACCAATTTGTCTAGTCACTAATCAAATCTGAATTCAGTATTAAATGTGTATAGAATGGATCAATTTTTAATCCACAAATGGTCATTTGCTAGTTTACTTATTATAACTGAAATCCTTATGGTTCATGTGTACCTACACAAAATTTGGCTATCTTTTTATAATTTTGAAATGGCTATTTTATTAGAATCAAAATTTTTGGATGCCTACATCAATTTAGGGGGTGTATTAAAAGAAACAAGAATACTTGAAACTGTAGTCACTGCTTATTTATGACATTTAAGTTTGAGTCCACATTTTGTAATTTTATATAAAAATCTGGCTTGCATATGTTACATACCACGGGTAGCAAAGATGTTGACTGCAGTCAACCAGATGACCGCAAGGTCTCTGGAAGCCAACTGTGAAGCTGATGTAAACATTGACAAATTATAGTGATAAATTCACAGCTGATTTGAATATAAAAAATAAAAAAAGTAAAAATTCAAAATTATTCTAGTTTAAAAATGGTTAAATTTAAAATAACGCCTGTTGTTATTATCAATCTCAAAATAAACCCAGGTTGAAAGAAGCTGAAAAGAATTAAATTATTTTTGTGTAACGCTAGAGCTAAATTTCTTAGAAATATTTAATTGCCATTTTCCCAAGGGGAAATGAAAATAAGGTCCTGGAGAAACAAGATTTTAATGAACTAACTTTAAAATAAAGAAGTTGTGAACTTCTTAAAGCACTTCGTCTAGCTAACAACTAATCCCCAAGCAAATTTAAAAAGAAAACAGGACTTTTTCCTACCTATGAAAAAAAATATGTGTCAAAGCAAGAAACAAAATTTATGTCTAATTATTGTAAAGACTGTTAGCAGAGAAAATGTGGGGATTTTCCAAGGCACAGAAATGACTTTTGTAAAATATTTTTCTCTCTCTAGCAAATTTTTGACACCATGCTAGGAGGGGAAAGATGTTTTAAATTTCCTTACTTGTATTTATTTATTACTTATACAAGTGAATTAAAAAATACAAAAAACAAAAATTTTATAAAAATCAAAAAATAAATTCAGGATTTATTATATTTTGATAAAAATATTGATTGATTAACTTTAATTTTGTGTAAGTTATAAAGCCATGTTTAATTATTCCAGAAAAAAGAAAACAGAAAGAAAGTTAAATATAGAAAGGTATTTTAAGTGAAGAGCTATGAAAAAATATTGCTGAAGGATAAAATAAAATGTGAATGATAATTTAGTAAATGTCTGTTAGATTAATTGCAGAAAAAAGATAGCATTGTTTAATTAGAGAAGAAAGCTATTTTTAAAACTAATTAAACAAAAGAGTTAAGAAGAATTGTTAGTACAATTAATATCGAAAAGAGTAATTGCATCGAAAGGAATGTGCATATATCCAATTAAAGCTTAATGGAAAATTTTAGTAAAAGACTTAATTTAGCCATGGGATAGCCCAAAGAAAAATAGTGATCATCTGTTATAATATTAATACAGGATATGAAACAGTGATAGATATAAATAATGTGTGCAGAAAAGAGCGGTGTGCTTTTTACTTTTCGTGAATGCTGCTGCCTGCTGTCACATATATTGGACTTTTGAAAAAGGATCCAGAGTGAAAACTGTTTGGAAAGTTATAGTGATTTTCTACCATGAGGAAACTGTTCCCAATGACCATGTCTCTGTAGGTACCAATAGCCTGATAGGACAAGCACAGATCTTTTTATTTGCATAAGCCTGATGAGTTCCAGTAGGATTGTGCAGAGAAAGACTGTGAGTATAAATAACTTGTAATTATTTTAACTCAGACCTAAGAATAGTGATGACTGATGTTAATCTATTATCAGTGCTGAATATTAGTATTTATGAAAAATAGTAATTAGAATCAGACTTATTGATCACTTTTGTAAATGCTGAACTTTTACAGAAGATTTGTGCTTTAGGTGTTTAAAAGTTAATAAATGTTTTTTTCATTTTTATTAGTGATAATTTTCTTTAGACATATATATTTTTTGTTATTTGCTGACAAGTGAATACACAACAGGATTAGAATGAATAAACCAAATACAAGTGTGAAAAAAAAAATAAAAACTTATCACTATCATAAAGACTGGGAAGATTATTTGTTTATTGTATTGAAAAACATGTGTATGCATTATTTGCAGTGCGTATGTGACTTTATCGAAGCAAGCCAATGTTGAAAAACATTTTTGTACTGTTCATAGAAATTATGAAGATGATTATCCACAAGGCACTGCATTAAGAAAAGCTAAAGTTCAACAGCTAAAGACTGAGTCACTATGCAACAAAATTTTTTTGTCAAGTGCAAAACAAGCTCAAAAACTGATACGATTGCACCATTCAAAGTTGCTGAAACTCTAATTAAACACAATAATGCCTTCCAAGATTTACAAATATGGAAAGAAGCCTTCATCAAAGCTGGTGACTTATTTGAAAATTATAAGAATAAATCTGAAATAATGACTTCTATCAATAATGTCATTAACATGAAATGAAACACAATCATGTGTAGGACAGAAGAAACTAGTCTAAATCTTGAAGAGATTTTACATAAAAACATTAACAATTTTAACTTTTTATCACTACAGTTTGAGAAATTTACTGATTATGCAGGTACTGTACAATTATGTATTTTTATTTGGGTGGTTTTTGATGATATGTCAGCCACTGAAAAATTATTAACAATTATTTCAATTCAAGGAAGGACAAGAGGCCTAAATGTCAATGATTTATTTAAGAATTACATTGTACAAATGAATTTTCCAATTCACAACTTAGTATCAAGAACTACTAATGGAACTCCTTTAACAATTGGCAGTAAAATTGGTTTTGTTACTCTGTGTAAAAACAATACTGATATACCTAGTTTTATGGATTATCATTGTATTATACATCAGCATACCTTGTGTTCAAAAGTATTGAAATTTAATCATGTTATGAGTGTTGCCTTCAAAATTGTTAATACGATCAAAAAGCTTGTTACGTCATCAATACCGGGATTTGCTTCATGAATAATCATAGTCAGGGGGTTATGACACTGATATGGATGGTGTCCTTCTTGAGATTGATGCTCATATTTTGTTCCATCTATCATGCATTTATCTTCTGAGGTGTTGCTCATATTGCATACTTGGTTTATTACATCATCAACCTTGTTTATCTTCTTGGATATTTTAGCATGAACATATCCATAATCTATGGAGGTGAGGAAATGAGTCATCTCTTCCATGTCAGTGATTTGGTTCCCCAACAAGAAGTTTTGCAACCATGGTGGCATGTTACATCTAATAATTCTGGTAACGTGAGCATCAGAGTATGGGAATGCTGTTAGTGCCCGCATCTGGTCACTTGCACAGGAAGAATTGTGTATAGGTTTTTTTGCCACTTTCTTTATAATTTTCAACAGTCAGGCTATGAGGAATTCCTTCCTGTCTGTCCTCACTCCAATATTGTTTTAATGCTGCTGCTTCATACTTCGTGAAGGTACGTGATTTTATTTTTTGGGAATGCCACTAGTTCTTGGCCGTCTGCTTTAGGTAATGGCTCACTATTACTATTTGTTCCTCATGGTTGGGTGGGTGAAAGAAGAAGAGTTTTTTTAGACTTTCAATATGTTCTTGTGGGTTTTCTCCTGATTCCCCATGAAAGATTTGCACCTGCGCAAACTGTGCGATATTCAATGATCCTAGGTTTTCTGTGATCTGATTATCCATTCTGTTATTTTATATTTTATTCTGAAAAGTAAAAAATATCTAATTATTAATTCTACAACTTTCTTTTTTTTCTTTTTTTTATCTAGGGAGTAACACATCTTCCCCTCATTCTCCCAGTCATCTCCTACTTCTCATCATACTCCTTAGTTCCTATAACCCAATCTATACTTGCTCATTTTATTCCATTATGCTACCATAACTGACTTTTCTTTTTTTCTTTTTCAACTATTTTAATTCAACCTTTTATTTATCAAAATATTATTCTATTACTTTTATCTAACCTTCCTTTTGCATTTTCTTCCCAGTATTTTGTTTTGGTTGTTCTTCTGCACCTGAAACATACTTAACAATTCATTTATTATAGATTATTTCACATAAATACACATAGTACATAAATTCTTGGAAGAAAACTTTTTATATAACTCATTTCTTAAATTTGAATCATTGTTTCTGGCATTTCTTTTTATTCAATCTACCAACTGTTGGCAAAATTTTTATATATGGGTGCCACGCCAATGGGGTAAGACTGTTATCACACTGTATTTTTATATCTTTTACATTATATTTGACCAGATGATCCACTTTTACATTATTATATACTTTTACATATACATTGTTTTATTTATGAAGACTGTATTGCAAGTGTCAGGTTTACAATACGATAAAAAAATTTTGTCATTCTTATTTGAAGCACAAATTTTTTATATTTCATTAAGGATGTGGACAGTATTTAAAGCTGCCATGACTTTTCTTTCACAAACCTGAGAAAATTATATATGCATATTTCATATTTAAAACATTAAAAAAAATTACACTTATATACATGACATTATTAATGGAAAGAAGAAAAAAATTATATATATATATAGACTAATAATGACTTGTTCAGGGTGTGTAAATTTTCAAAGGCCACACGAATTGGATATTCAAACCTAGGAAAAAAAATTATACATACATACTAAGTATTATTTAGGAAAAACATTATATATACTAAACACTATATCACCTCTCAGGTATGAAGGCTTATGATATTGAAGCCCTACAATGATGCACCAAACCCGGGGGGAAAAACCCTGTACCAGTCAGTTTTGTCTGTTCATATAACACAATCTAGAATCTAGGCAAAAGTACCTCAAGTCCAATCATGTCTGAGATACACAGGTCAGGATCACTCATGAACTCTGCCCTATTTTACCATTCTCCAGACCTATCAATTTATGAACAATCCCGATTATACCCATTCTATTTTCATCTTTCTTGGCTGGCATCACAAAGCAGTGAAACCAAGAGACTCCATTTAGACATGGACACTACGGTGAAGCCCTTAGCATAATAATAATTACAAGTTTTAGCACATCTAAAATATCATGACCTTTCATGTCATTTACATATAAGATTAGTAAGATATCACCTAGTCATAGTAAGCATAATTTGTTTAATCAAGATATAATATTTATAAAATAAAAGAAACAATGATTCCAAAGGCTTAGTTATATATATATATATATATATATTTCTAATTTATTAATGTAAACAAAACAAAGTATTAGTAATTTGACTACAATACTCCATTGATTATCATTTGCCTCTTTACATTTATTTATAACAGAAACTTTCTTATGTACAATTTAGAAATCATGTACATATTCATTGGTTTGTTATTTCAGTATGGGCTGGTTTATATGACAATACCTGACTGATTATATTATATAAATATGATTTGACTAGCACTGTAATATAAGTATATTTACAGGTCTTTAATCCATCCCCAGAGAGAAAAGAAGCACTTGCCCGAATTTGCTTAACAAGTATTATCTAGTTTATTACAATTTTATATAATTGTTAGTAACATTAATGAATGGAATAATTAATCTCAGCTTATGCTGAGGAAGAAACATGTGTGGGAGAGTTCATTTGGAATATATATAATTGTGTTGCAAAATGGTGCACACATGAGAAGATTAATAAATTATAAAGAAAACTGTGTAGTCGAATTTAGAACATTATGGCTGATGGATATTCATAGGTTTTTATTTGGAACAAGAACTAAGAGAGTGGTACATGCATGATGGCATATTTATTTGTGATCCAGTCTTGGATCCTAAAAGATGCTTCATATTTTGACTTGAAGAAATAATGACCGATCTCTTTCTGCATCTTTAGCAGAATCGGCTCACTGAACAAAGAATAATCCGGTGGGAGTGGCTATGGGCCAGCTAATCCCAGAGTGATCCCATGCAGAGCTTTCTCACATAGTGAATACAGTCCCAAGGAGGGATCTATAGCCTTGTTCTTGGACCTGGATATGACGAAATGGGGTTTGGCTTTCCGATACCCCCAGTGGGATGAAGCACAATATATATATATAAAAGTGAACGAAGAAGTCTGGATGTGCACAATTCTTGGAATAACATATATAAAACTTTTAATATCATAAATATTTAATTAACCTTTCCTGAGAAACATCTGTGACAGGATGGGTCATGGCTTGAAATCGCTCAAAAATGGTCAATTTTTGAGCTACAGTAGTGTTTTTACACTTATTTTAAAGCTTACAAAAAGTACTGTAAGATGCTGTCTTCTCTAGAATTATTTTACAAGTAAAAAATCAATAAAATTGACATTGAAGGTTAACAATGGGAGAAGGCAGGCTTTCCTAGATGCTGATTGGTTGGTTCTTATTTCGAACAAAAGAAGAGTGTCTATCAATAATTTTCACCACTCCAACATCTTTGTTTTCATTTTCAAAATGAAAATGTATATTTTAGAGTGTTTTTTATTATTTTTCAAACATATTGCTGAAACTATAATTATTTTAGAAAAATAGTAAGATTTCAGTAAATATTCTTTACTTTTACTCGAACATAATATAATGGAACTGTGGGGTATACCATAAGATGACATGAATAAGACTAAGTAGTTGGATGATTTGAATACAATGTGTCAAAAAACCTACAACAAATCATATCCTAACTTAGAGAAAATGATAGAGATTTTGAATTCTATCTCTCGGTGCTTATATAAACAAAGCTTGATTAGAGCTACTGGTAAAGCTCCATCTATTGATCATATATATATATTGTAATGGGATATATATATGCGTTACATTTAAATTCTAATACGTAATGTTTTGCAAACCTCTAATACTGAATTAAAAACACAAACGTTCAAAATGCACAAATAACGAATTATTAATTTATTAATGTTTGCTTTAAATATTAAAATAAGCTTTAAAAAAAATTATAGAATCGAAACAAAGATTCTAATCTTTAAATAAAGTACAAAATAAAAACCTTTTTTAATAATAGCGAAGATTTTTTTAATTTTCAAATATAAAAATTTCAAACAGATCCTTAAGGCAAAATGACAATTACAAAAAATGATTATGAAATAGATGAGTTCCCACCCAGAGATAGAGACACAGACCTTAGTGGAAAACCCAAAATCTACTTGACCACAAACTGAATTAACCAATAAGATAGAGATATGGAATATGTATGATGAATCCTGCATTCCAGAGATAAGGTGCCTGAGGACTATAAAAGGAAAATCCAAAAATATAATTAGTTGGAGAGAATCAGAAAATTAAAATTTTAAATTCAATTGTCTTTGTTGAAAGCAGAAATTTTTTAAAAAGCTATTGTCACCGTCGCTAAGAATGTAGTCAGTGTCAACGGGCTTCCTTCGGTGCAGCCGGCCAAAGGTAGCTTTCCTATCCACGTATCTCAGGATAGAACCACTGGTACCATCTTCAGAAAACATCGTAAATGCATCTTCATAAATCATCATTGCCCACAAGAAATGGATCTTGTATAAACTCAGATCTTCGTCATGAAGGAACGAGTATGGATAAAAAGAGGTATAAATTTATAAATGATCAACTTAAATATAAACTCTCTTAAGCTTGAAATCTTTCGGATTTTATTTGTGTCTAAAAAAATGAGCTATAAACTTTCTTTCCTGAATAAATCTGAACTTTTCTGTATCTTTTATAAACTTTACGATTTTAAACTCTTAGCTAAAGTTTTCAACGTAATCTTTAAAAAAAAAAAAGTATTGTATTTTATTTTTGTTTAATCATGTTTAATTAATATCTGTTTGTAATAGGGTAGGGGTTTGCGATTACAAACTTAAATTTAAAAATAGAAACATATATCATTATTTGTGCATTATTAAATTTAAAAGAAAAATAGGTTATATAATATTTGTAGTAAAAAAATAAGATAAAATATAAATGTTATCTTAAAAATGATTTAAAAACCTTAATTAAACTAAAGATTTTTTTTGTTTTGAATTAAATTAATAAAATGATTTAAATGTTAATTGAGTGTAGATGGCTGCTAGACTAGTTTAAATATGTTACTTTTAAAGAGGATTTTGATTTCGGACTATTTGTTTCGTAGTTGTGTCAATGCTGGTGGAAGGATATATGGACATTTATATCAATGTAATGTGAAGTGTGTTAGCACCTAGGGTGATGAGTCCAACTGAATGCATGACCCCAAAGAGGTAGTCATATCATTGAAATGGACACAGAAGTATTTCCTGTGCCATTGACCCATTCCAGCTCTATGGATCATAGCATGTTCTCTTTATATTACATACATGATTTCTTCACCAGATAGAAGCACATTCCTATACTGGTTGAAGCTCATGTTTTCTCCAATAATATCATGCTGTTCAGATGTACATTCCTGTCAGCGTGATTCGATGCTAACATGTTCATATTGCATTGGTTGCTGATATATATCTGGAAGCGAGCATTGGTGTGGCTGCGGATTTTTAGTCTGGAGTCAAGTGATTTGAAAATTTGTGAGTGCGTCTAGGTAGCTCATTTATACTCAACATTCTAAAGATTAAAAATAAAGTTAAAAACAAATAAAATAATAACTAATGAAACAGAATAAAACAAATTTCTTCTTGTGTTATAAAAATTATTTTTTTAAAGTTTGTGGGTTATTAATTATATACATAAATAAAATCTTTTTTTGTGTGTTATTAATACTGACAGTGATTGCTTTTATTATTATTTATTAAAGAAATATATTTAATAAATGTTTTAAACCTCTGCTACTTCATGAGCTAGTGACTAGGGCTGCGGTCACGGTCTTACCAGCACGTATCTGTCGACTTTATACATTTTCTAGGTTCCAAGTAGCCTAGTGACGCTCTGTCAGCAGATGCGGTAAGACTGGATACTTCATCATCATCCCCGACCGTTATAATATATATATATATAATGACAGGCACACTTCGTATAGCCAAACATAAGATGGTATTACATAACAAAATGGCCTAAAATATGCAATAAACCATTAAACATGTGTGTATGCAGTCTATATAAATTTGAATCAAGTCAAATTATAAAATAAGTGAGAGATTTCTATGGATATGTCATATACTCGCACACACAAGAAAAGCCAATAATTAAGGCTTATAACTTGAAGTGTTAGCATATTAGCTATATGTTTATAATTTATTTTTATTATTATTTTATGTTCATTTTTTTTGTTATAAATGCAAAGATGTGTATGCGTAATTTGTATGTATAATTTTTTTTTTGTTAAATGCTTGTGAAAAGAAAGAGAAATGGTAATATTTAAAAAAATCTAACATATAGGTAATTTTAAATCAAACGTTGTACTAGATATTTTTCTCTACAAACCCATTGTCCCAAATTTAAAAAAAGCCTAAAAGGCACGTACATTTTAATAGATAAGTAATTTTTTTTTTTTTTTTTTTAATTATCAAATATTTCAACTCAACAAAAGAGTTAGTTAAAACTTATGTTAATGCGGGTTGGGTTAAAATATCTAATTTAATTTAAAAAATATTTTAAATGAAATCTGATTATCAGAAAATAACTTATATAATCAAACTTTTTCTGTTTTGTGTGTATGTTGAATCAGAGTAGATAATCAATTGAATTAAAAATAAATAAATTCTTGAGATTAATTAGTGGATGTCATAGGAATGCTTCCCGCATTGTATGAATCCACTAACAAAAGTCAAACTTAATTAATTAAATGTGTTTCAGAGGGGTAACTAGATTAAGATTCTAATGAGGAGGGCTATATGCTGTTCACCAGGTTAGTGGAATTCAATTGAGCACAGGCATTAAATTGGGCACAAGCAGTCACTAAGTCAATCATTCACTCACTCATGCTAACTTTTTGGATTTCTCTGAACTTGCTTGTTTGAACTTAGAGAATTCCCAGTTCTAATTATTTTTCTTAAATCATGCTTATATAAACTTCAAGATGTTTTCCAATTAGACAATTCATATTAGTGTGGTAGAGAACTGTGTTTGTGGGAAGGTGTTGGTATTTGAAAACTCAAAGTAAAAGAATCACTACCAGTGCTGTAGAAAACAAAAAGAAAACCCTATTGTTAGTTGATAATCATTAAACAAAGAAGAAATTTATAATTAAACCTCAAGCACAAATGTACTTGCATCAGTGAAATGATTATGGGGTAGGAACCCCCAGTCAGTGTGCCCACCCAGCTCTGCTCCTGCCATCAGCAAGGTCTCCTGAATCCAGCCATCAAATAATCATGAGAGTTATGGAACAGTACCAGAAAGGTCTCCTGAATCCAGTTATCAAACAATCATGAGAGCTTGAGCCATATAGAAATGTCTCCTGAATCTAGCCATCCAATGAAGCTGAAAGCTGCTATGTTATGCCATGTTTAAGAGAAGTACTCGCCATCCTGGATGAACACATGAATAGCCTACTTAGAGCCCAGAGAAGTACAAAAAGAAGACTTTACATGGTACATTCTATTTTATTAATTACATAGTTATTATTATGTGTTACATATTTTTCATTTATATCTCTTTGTGTAAAATATCACACTTATTTAATGTAATAATTAGTATTTGTAAAACATATTCATGTGCGAGTGTATGAACCTCAGACCACTTTCTCACTAGTTGATTCTTTATAATTTTACATTCTCTTTCTTAGTAAATATATCTGTAGTACTCTCATTTATATAATTTTTCTATTTGTTTATTTATTATGCATTGGGGTCTGTTATTATTATATTTATCTTGGGGAATTGGTGAAGGGATTCAATAAACATTTATTTAATATTTATAAAACTACTTTACTGCTTTGATAATCAAATTTCTTTTTCTAAAATAATAAGACACTTAGATAATTGCATGAGTTTTAGTTTCCCATTTCTTTAACCTGAGATAAAGAGAACGATGAGCTAGCATATGGGATACTCCCTTATTGGTGTTTAAATCTTCAGTCATTGGGCATTTATTTCTATTAGATTTCATTTGATTCATTTTATTTCATGTTATTATTGGCCTTACATATCCTTTCATGAGGGGGAATTAATCTTTTTCTTTCTGGGAATGGTGTGAAGGATTTAAATTAAAGAAATCTTTCAAAGGTATGCAAGAGTCAATACTTTATAAATGTCTGATGACTGTATCAAATTGATCATAAAAAGATTTGAAATTACTTCCTATCCTGGTGTGCCACCATATTTGTTTCATGTTCGATATGTGTGCATGCTCACCCTATCAGGGTAGGGATGAACCAGTATTATATATATATATATATATATATATATATATATATATATATATATATATATATATATAGTAACCCCTCACACCTATCACCAACACTAACAATTACTTGGGGGCGCCAATTCTATGGATCATAGAATAAATTATCAATCTAATTTTGTCCTAAATTTATTCATGAGGCTCTTAATTAAAGTTTTCACCTAAAACTAACTCAGTTGAGGGATACAGAGGTGTATGAGGTGTACAATGTACATTAGATATGGGAGAAAATATTATAACTAATAGGAATAAACATCTATCAAGTTCTATGCTAAACAAAAATTAAATTGGTAAAATTCTACCAGCTAAATTAATAATTATATTTCACCTCCTCTCATCATCCATATGCACTGAACAACCTCTACCATATTATACAATTAAACTAATAACTAAAATAAAAATAAATTAATATTTCAGAAATTGTAATGTATAACTCACTGGATCTAAACTCAAACTAAACCTATCATTACTAAATTTTAACTACTCTAATCTAATCTAATCTAACTAACTGAATTTATTATATAATCTAAATTATATATTGAAGATCTCAGGGAATTAACTTATGGTATGGCCTGATCTAACACTTCTATATCTCAATATTATTACTTAACACTATGAAAATAATGTTATAAACCAAGCAATACCCTAATTAAAGACTTGCAGTTAGATAATGAAAGAAATCGGGCACATTTTGATTTCAATTCATCATCTCAACAATTATTAATTAACAAAACCCTTTTAAAATGATCAGTGGATAATTGGCATCTCATATAGTGTTTGAATCAAGGAAATCAATATCATCATATCTAGAGATTTATTATAATTAAATAAAATGCAATTATATCACATTAAATAAAATAAATGTGTAGGCATGTGTGGAAGTGTGGAACACAAATGAATGCTAGAGAAGAAACTCTAAATACAAATTTAAATAACAAAATATTTATTGATCAAATAGAAAAATAGTTAAATCAACATTTATTTTTCTTTCATTGGTATGAACACAAATTCCAAAGGGATTTAGTATCATTAGTTACAGTTTACACAAAGATAAATAATACAACATAATCTCTTAACTTTTTACATCTAGTACATTTCATTTATCAGAGCATTCTGATAGTTTGGTAAAACATTTTTATTTTTAACATTAAATGAGCTAAATAAATCCATATCATTTACTATAAAAGAAATGACTTTTTAGCTATCAGTGATTTCTGATAGACTTATACAAAAATGAAGGAATATGACCTTACACTTCTAGTAACTGATTATCAAATTATCTTATATTCAGCATTTTGCCTGATAACACTCATTTACCAATTAAAATTTATGACAACAACATGGATTAATATTCAAATTACACTGAATAAACTTAAGATTTTGCATTTACTTTAAAGGTATCTTAACTAAAATTAAAATAAGGGGATTTAAAACTACAAATGATATTGGACTATCTTACCAAAAAAAAAAATACTTCTATTAATTAAATGTATTTTCTTTGTAATTTTGAAGTAAAGTATTCTATTGAATAACTAGGTTCTGCTTTTCCAAAATAAAGAAAATCATTGTATTCATTAACTATGTCCTATCTTTGCTTGATTATTTATGCAAATTATGATTAAATGATAAAAATCAATGAGATGAAGCCTAAATGATTACTACAAATGTTTTAAAATGATAAGTAAGTTATACATTGTAACAGTCATATTTGAACATCCACGCAACAAAATCCAGGATTTTGGTAAATTATACCAAGGCTGATCTAGATGAGGGTTTGAGACCAAGTCTGACCGCACCTCAGCTCTAACACTCCCTGAATTACTACCTTATGAATGACATATATGAGGTTACACTTGTAATCTCTCAATTTCCGCGCTGGCAATAGCAAAGGGTAAATGAGAGACTCGGGGATATTTAACTAAATGTTTTATAGCTTAACCAAACACACTCACACAACCTATGGCTGATTATCTCATGCATATAAAATCATTGTGGATGGTGATTTAATATAAATAAAGTGAATAATACTGCAGACATTAATAGATTTTAAAATTATTTAATATTGACAAAACACAAACAATAACAATTAAATATACTGAATATTCCACTCGCAGGTGGGATGGTGAAAATACGAACTACACGTTCTGTAATCAATTGTACTTAACGATCATTATTCTATTATATCGTTTATACGTTAATAATTATTTTACGTCTATACTGATGACTAACTTATGTTCTACCATTCCTACTCAGTATGTTAAGGGTTAAACTCTAAGAGAGTGGGAAATTTATACAATATGTACTTAAATTTATCATTACGCGATGAGCAGTCAATGTGCTCTTTATGTAGATATTCTTAGATAAACTAGATCTTAGGTTCAGATCAATGCTGAACAATTAATATACAGCAGATGAACTGGCGTTTTGTAGCGTAACTTCTGAGGCTATGGTGCTATGCAAATTACATCAGATGCGTCTTGAATGCACTTTTACTCATGAGATTCAGCAACGTTTGCTCGGTTCTCAGATATCGCTCGCCTGCTATACATGAACTTTTAGTTCAGATGCTCGAACAGCCACGATATAAGATGGTGGATTCCGGTGTTCCAGTTTTTAAAGGAGGAAATGGGAATGACCCTTAAAATCATTATCCCATTCAAGAGAAGGCTGTCCGAACTAAGGATGATAAGATAGCCCTTAAAACCTAATCTTATCTTAACAATTATATGATAGCAAGGCGGAATGCACCTCAGTGCTTCGTAAAAACTCATTCACAATGCTTTTGGAATCTTAATTATAACAACTAGTAAAGCGCAAAATCTATAGTTTCTTCTGCAAACTACCCTACGCCAGTTAATTAAATAAACACTGAAATTGTGCTAAAGAGGACTTTATTAAAATTGATCTAGTTTATTAATTAACTACATATTATATGCAATTACATTAAGGGGGTCTAAAGCATATCTGGGGATTAAACTTGGCTAACTACTGAATATGACTTAAATTATCACTCTCTTTTATTTAACCAAACAAACCTTTTAATAAGCAACATATGTGATATTAAGCTACGCATAGCCATTCAAATAATATATCAAAGTAGGTTTCGGACCAGAGACAATCTATAGATATGCCAAACAGCATGATTACTTTACTTGAGAACAAAACATCTCTTTAAGTTTATAATAATTAATAGTCTCTGCTCCAAAGGCAAAGCATAAATCAATAAATGCATTTTAACAAAATATATATATAGATGCAAAAGTATAGACGCAAATAGAGAAAATAATAAGGCAAATAAGCTTTTATAAGTTGAATTTAAAAAAGAGATTTAAGAATTTGAGATCAGGCAAGATTTACATTTAACTTTTAAAGTATTTTAAAATTATACAGGTTGAGATATGTTTATCTAATACAGTTAATTACTTTAAGAGAGAATACACCTTTTAAACATAGTGTTGATTAATTTATAAGATTTGAATGGAAGAGTTTGTGCACATTACTTATTATATAGCTAGCTTTAGGAAAGATTTATAGATGGCTATAGCTTTAAGATTTAGTTTGATTGAGAAGTGGTTACCGGTTATTTATCTGGAGGCTTGCAGCTTGAAAGTATGAAATACACGCATGGACTGATTTATCTGAGCTGGTTCATCGTTGGCTATTCTTTAAGTAGGGCTGTGGTTTGGATCTCCGGGCTCCATAAAACGGTTCTTGACCATTGGGAAGATAGCCTTAGCTTTTCTAGCCACTTATTTGCATGGTAGAAACTGGGCCTGCTGCCTGGATATAAGTTGAAACACGAGTAAAGCAAAAATGGATGATGATTTCCTTTCAACTGCTTTTTTATATTTCTTTAACCCCCCCCTCTTACAGTTCATTCACAATCTTTATTTTTAGACTTTAAAATCTAAGAAGTCTTAATTGCATCAGCTTCAGACGAATCGGTTGATTGATTTCAGGTTTATTCATTGTTCCTTTTATTTTTCTCCGATTCCAGTTCCAATCTGGATTTCAGTGCAGGTTTAATTGTCCAACTTTTATTTTATTAAGAATCCTAAAATCTGGATTTGTACTGGTGGTGTCTCATGAGATTGGTAAAGTTCTTTTTTTAAACATTGGATTGCTTCTTTTCTTTTACTGAAAGAGATTTAAGCTGCTATCATTTTATCCTAGACGTGAGACATCTACATTTGTTTTTAGTTGCTCTACATGATTAAATAATTTGGTAACTTCAGGCCAGTTTGAAATACTTTAGAGAATTCTGTTCTTATCTAATACAATTTTCCCAGCTTGAAACCAATTCAACTATTTAAAATCATAAGATTAATATTTATAAAATTATAAGGTGTGTACGTTATATAATGATAATATCATTCAGATGTGAATATACCATTTTTAGCAAATAGAATTATTACAAAATATATACAATTATAGCAGATGTGTGTGCATATACAATTACACACATATACGTGTAAATATACGTTTTTATACATGTTAAATTCCCAAGTATATTGTTATATATATGTGTACCTTTAGGGTTTGAACTAGGGAAATGAAGGCTACTGATTTCTAGAATAGGTGAAATGTATGATGATGAAATCATACTGTTTCAACATTAATAGTGAATTTTTTTATATCTCAAAATTAACAATTTGTGCATGAATCTGTATTATGCTGTGTGTCAAAGACAATAAATAATTAATGTTAATCAATCTAATCGGTTTGCTTATGATATTTCAATATAATCATAATACGGATGAAAGCGAAGACCAATCAATCTATTATTAACTACAATACAGCTATTTTATAAGACACTATACTCTCCTTTTATTCTTCTTTTTTATCCATAAACTATCAAACACTTGGCTATAGCATAAGCTGGAAAACATCCAATATACACATGGGATAAAGATTTCTATAATTCAAATCAGATAAATACAACAATAACTCCCAAGTCTATTTCTAAGACTAAATAACTGGTGGAATAACTCATCACCAAATGAAAATCAGGGAGACAACATATCTAGCTTCATACACATTTAATCCATCATATCAAATATAAAAGGATTCAATCCACTCCTATCAAAATACTACCATACCTAGAAAAGAAAGGGATTATTCTATCCCATACACTACACTGCACTGGGCAAACTACCCATATTAAATATTCAAATAACAACGCACTGACTCAATCCCATAAAATATTATAAAACATTGTGAACTTTATAGCATATAGCCACAAAAATACTTTTCATTCAGGCATAACAAAGAAATAATAATTCTCTCTTAAATAACTTTATAATCCTTCAAAATGATTGATCATTCCCTTTTCCTCCGAATCCGATTGATTTAAGATCATTTTTACTTGCAATTACATATAATTATAAATAAGTTTAATACTAGACACACACACATATAAGCATAATAATACACAGACCATTTAAAATCACAATAAGCAAAGAATTACTGTTAAGATATTAATTATTACTGCTAGAATTAATAAAGAATAAATATCTCATATCTGACAATATTTAGCTCTTGGTAATGTTTGTAGGACGGTTGGAAAATAAAAAATAATAGTTACTGTGACAAAGCAAGACAAAATAATTTTTAAGGCATTGATATTGGCATAAATCTGTAGTAAAATTGAACCTAAATAAATAATAAAGTTGTATATTATGGATGAAATAATTATTGAAAATAATGGTATTCTAATTTATATCAAAATAAATATATGCGGTAAGATTCAATATGATGAAGCTCTTTCAAAATAATGGTTTACCCCTTTTAAACTATAAATGGACTCTTCCATTGGTTTTACCACAGCGTGTGTTACTAACACACGACCAAATTTATTTTAAAATAATAATATAAAAATTACCAGCATAATGTATTCTTTCATTATGCTATTTGTGAGACGTTCTTGAAGAAAAAAAAATACATATGACAATAATAGATAAAATAACAAAACATTTCTTAACTACTACTAACTATCTAAAATACTACTATATAAAATAAAGTTCTCTTCTTTTTTCTTTCTTCCAAATGAAATGAAAAGTTTATAAATAGTTTTTACATGACTTTCCTTGTCGTGTCTCCAAATGAATAATAATAATAATACTAAACAATAAACACACAAGGATAAATATTGATACAAAAACAGCACATAAAAAAATGTTATTTTTAATTTAAAATAACAGGTTCAATGTTCTAGCGGTTGACTATGAATTCCTGTTGATGCTATGTATTAGGAAACATTAACTAGGCAATGCACATTTTACGACGACATATAAAATAATATTTCATGTTTAATTCATAGAATTTCAAAAGGCATTTAATAAGGTGAAGACATAAATTTATCCATTTTATAATTTATTTCTCTTATTAGTTTTAGGAAACATGTAAATATCATAGTCCATTCATTTGCACACTTAATTTTTATTTCCTTCAATAGGTAAAAGTAGAAATAAATATCTACTATTCCAATAAATATGTCGATAAAATTATATAATTCTTGTGTTTTTATTTGAATTTTCTTTTATATTTAGCATGAAATTTATTTAATAAAGTTCTGAAAATGTTCAATATAAGTTCACATCTTTTCCACATATAAACAACGCACATTGCAGTTATCCCATTCATGATATGATAAAAATTTAAGAAATTAATTGTTAGAAAATAGACAAACATTCTTTTATTTTTTCCTGTTAAGTTTAAATTTAAATGAAATAATTTTACAGTTCTATCACACATTCCCATTTTCTTAAATAATAACAATTTATCTTGAATAATATAATATAACACTTACATGTACTTTAGTATAACGGTGGGAAAATTCAAACAATCAGCTGAGAGCAAAATTGACGTATCTTTTAGTGGTTTAAGTACACATTTCATAAACAAATACTATATTTAAATTTTCAACTCTAACTTTGGAAGAGGAAAAATAATTGCACTATTAAACTTTGTTAAATAAAATTTAGTTGTAGTCATCCTTAGTTAGTTATAATTGCCCTCTAGAAGTAATAATGATAAATGCCCTCTTTAAAGTAAATATAATTACCCACTTAAAAGTAATACGTATTCCTTTTTATAGATTTTTTTAATAACAATTACATCATATTTCTCTCTTCCAATCGTTTACGATATTAACATTACCACGAAAAGACTCCCAGTCTACTCCACCTCTTGCAAACTTGCTTAATTTATGCAAAAACTTGTGAAAGAAAAAAAAAATAGAGAGATAAAAAAAAACTATTTCGTCTTTTAAATAAATAAAAAAAAATATTGAACTAATAATTAAATATTTTTAAAGCAGTAGAATAAAACTGATGACAATTGTTTTAATAAATAAAATATTTTACAGTATTTGTCATTAATAATCCACCAGTCCATAATTCATTGATTTATTTAAAATGTAATTAAGCTAGTTTTTAATACTATTATTGATAAAATTAAATATTTGAATGTGATGTGGGATATTTAATGGTTTAATGAAACATATGAATGAAAAATGAAGTTGGATAATGCATGAATATTCAGTAGTAATATGCTGTGGGTACTACACTGATATGACTGAAATGACAATGTGAATGATGATGAGTGAAACATGTTTTACTGTTTATGCTCTAAATTAACATGTATAAAACAAATGAACTAGAAAATTATTCTAACAAATCTGAATACTGCTTTATGAACAAATAAAACAAGTAAGCATCAACTTAAACTGTACTGACTATGCATATAACAAGCTACCCCTCTATCCCATCATTAATTATACCCCAAAGTAAGCCACCAAACATTTAATAAATTTCAAATTGCACTTATAAGTACTTCTAATTATTATTTTAAATAATAAATAAAAAAATTTTAAAATTTCGCCTTATTTCATTTTTTTTAAACAATATAATATCAGATGTTACTGATATAACAGTACACAATTATAAATATTATTTCTGGCGCCAAACCAGAAGGTCACAATATATATATATATATTGTAATGGGCACATACATACGTTACATTGTTTTTTATTAGTAAACATTAAAAGAATAAAAGTTCGCAAATAAAAACTTCTTTTTTAAGAATTAAAAATTGAAAATTAAAAAATCATCTTAAACTCATATATATATAAAATCGCGCAGATAATAATAAAAAAATTATTATTAAAATAAAACTTTATTAAAAATAAAAAAAATATTTTAAAAGAAAAAACTTAAAAAGATTTAGAGATAAAAATATATCTTTAATTTTGGAAAACACATTAAGTAATCAGAAAATGGAAATGATTGTTTTAATTAGTCAATGTAAACTAGCCTTGGGCATTTAAATGTATAAACAATGATCAGATAGGAAAACAATAGAAACTTTTAGCAAATGAAAGAAATCCATTGGGAAATCAGACCTCAACGAAAAGGTTTTCACCATCATGACGTAATGTTGAGTTAATCCACAAAATTATTATAAAAGGAAAGGTTTGAAAATAAAAGAATTAATTAGCTATTAAAAAAGGACAGTGGTGTTATGTGTTAGTGTGGAGTTGAAGGAGAAGGGATTGAAAAGACACACTCTTCAATCCCTACAGTTTTGCTAAAGAAGAAAGAGAAATGATATCGTTTTCTACATTAAAGACTAGCTAAAGTAAAGACCTCCAGATGAATAAAAAACAAAGGCTAACTGGATACAAATATCTTCAGTACAGCATGGGAATTCCTGTTCAGAATTACAATCAACTACAAATTATGGACCTTTTAAAATCATAAGAACTTTATATTCATTTGAAAACATAGAACTCTAAATTCTAAACCTTTTAGTATATAATACAAATAGAATCCTATTTGACCAAACTAAATTCTTTATTAATAGTATTATTTGATGTATTTTTTTACATTTATATTTTTTGTTCTTTAAGTTTTATTATGATTTCTGTTTTCCGATAAATTAAAATATATCAATGTTAAACTTAAGTCGGACGTGAATGGCTGTATAGATTTGTAAAGTTATATTAGAGGAGGGTAATCTTAGGTTATTTGTGTCATTCTTAAATTGGGTCAATGGATTGGATATATTGGTGTAGTTAGTAGATGTAATGCAAGATTCGCTATGGGCAGAATCACTAGTATACGCTGCACACTTCCGTTTTCCTATGGAAGGAATTATAAGATGGAGAACGCAGTTCTTTTCTATGGAGTTTTTTTATTGTTCTTGTCAGATAGATGTAGTATTCCTATCTGATGAGAGGCAATTTCTTGTCTTAACTTTTTGTGCTGCCGTATTTCATATTACATTGAATACATCGATGTATCAGATGGATTGATGTCAGTTTGACTGCAAACTTTTAGCCTAAGGTTAAATAGGGATAGAATGTTTTATCTTCAAATGCAAATCTAGATAGTCTATTCATACTCGACACTAAATAAAATGCATTAAATTTAAGTTGTTTATAGACGCTTGCATGGATTCGTTATCAGTTAATTATGTTTTGTTTTTCATATTTGATCAAAATATATAGACATTCGATAAATAATGATACCTTACGGTGAGTATCTAAAATGTATTTATTCGGAGGTCTTTTAAGTTATTGGTGTTAATGCAAGCATCTTATGGTGAATGCTATTGGGTTACTTATAAATTTCCCTCTGCAATTGACGGTATCAATGATTTTGTATTTTGATCGTTTATGTTTATTTTGAAATGTTTTTGATCGTGGAATCTATGTAACCGATCTATACTCAACATTTTAAACAAATCTGTGTGAACTAATAATAGTATAAAATTTAAAATGTAAATTAAAAATCTAAAAAGTAAAAATAATGTTAAATGTTAAAGTAAACAGATTAAAATAATAATGTTAAATCTTATATATATATATATATGCATAAATAAATTGTTGTATGTTAATTACTGGCAGTGGCTTATTTTATTTATTTTTTAATACTGAAATATAATTAGATAAGATATTATATTATTAAATCTCTGCTACTCCCTGAGCTAGTGACATGGGCTAACAACCGGATATCAAAATATATAAATAAAGTAAAAAAAAATATTTTTTTTTACTTATGTATCTGCCTACTTTATAAATTTTTCTAGGTTAAAATGCCTAGATGGCACCCTGTAGTGCAGATTATGTTAGCTCGCTATTCTCCGGATCGTTACAATATATATATATATATATATATAGCTTCTGTGTTAAATATTTGTTTTTTTTTTGCAAAAAAAACATCTTTCTAAATGGTAACAATAACAATCATAAAAATGATTTTTACAAGAGTACAAGATTGACAAAGTCAAGTCTTCTGATTTTACTCAAAAGAAGGAAAATGGCTGTATTTGGCAGGGATGGGGGCAGTTTCTTTCCTACTTAAAAAATAACTATTCAATGACAATAATAAAAATTTGATGGGAATAATCTTGTAACTGTAAGAAATAAATTGAGGAACTTTTTCTTTGAAGCAGAAACAAGAAATGCAATACCAAAGAACCTTTTTTCCTTCCATCCATGGTCCTCTTGAATAACATGAATTTTTTGCCGCAACATATTTTGGTTTTTGTTTGGAAAGGCAAAACCAAAAATCACCACGAGATTGTGTAAAACATATAGATGACTGAAAATTTATTAATCGTTACTTACAGTAGGCCTCTATCAACAATTCTAACAACTACATAAACTATTTATAGAATGCAAAAACAACATTAACTTATCTTTTGACATCCTCTTTTCTATATTGCCATATTGTTCCATTCCCCAGGGGTCGCTGCTTAGCACATTATGCTTTGTTGCCTATGCTGACCCCTAACTCAAGGAGGTGGAAGTCAAGATACTTGAAATATCCATTCTGGCACTTGATGATGTAATATACCATATTTTGTATGTGAATGATGTGACTGTCATACTCCCATTAGTAAAATACTTTCACCAGCTCCATCAGGTGCTGGATGAGTATTCTGCCAAATACCATCTCAAGATTAATCCTGCAAAATCAGCAGTATGAGAATCTGTAAGGGCAAAGATGTAACATCCAAATTTACCAGGAGACCCCAAAACTTTCTAGGGTTTCTGCGGTCACTGATGAGGTCTAAGATGAGGCAGCAGATACAAAACATAATCACAGAGAAGACTAGGAAGGTTATCAGTACATTGTCTTCAATCTCCCTTACACTCCCAAGTAAAGTGACACTGCTGATTATGCTAGTTTTCCTGCATATCTCATACTATCTTCCAATCATTAGGCTGCCCAAGGCCTTTCAGCACACCATAAATTCAATCTGTACCAAGCTGCTATGAAAGAGAAGGCTGGGAAAGACAGTCTGTATCTTTTAAAAATGCAGAAACTCAAGGATCTGAATGGTCTTGGTCTACATGCGATCAGGATTCTATATGTGCAAAGAGTAATGGCCTTCCTCAGAGCATTAAAAGAAACAAGAACTATACAATAGATCATGTGTTCACTGAGGTAGTAAATGGGTTGGAGAAATGTAGGTCCTCATAAATGGGCTCCTCACTGACATGGATCAGGGGTTTGACAAAAAGAAGACATACTGGGGCACTTACAAGTACATCAATCCCAAACAAGAAAAAACATCTGCGTTGTTCTATATGACTTTAAAGTCAATGATCAAAAAAGCTAGAATTTGGGCACTGGAATCTAAACTGATGGATTTCATTATTAAATATGACTCGCAGGCACTCCCCATGAATTATTTTCTCATGTATTTGAGTGGTTCAATAAACTTGCCCCAACTTGCTTGCTATGCTGTTCACATAGTGAATCGATGGAATATATTTTCTTCCAATGTTCTCATCTGATGGATCTTAGGAAAAGGATGTGCTCAAGCATTAGATCAAGATGCACCACAATTCTAAACATTCATAAAGTGCTAAGAAAGTGGTAATTCTCCATGATAATGATGGCCATATTCATTTTGTTCATATTATGGCTCATCAGGTACCATCTTAAATTCCAGCAGAGGATGAAGAGCCTGTGGGAGGAGTATAGGGAAATTTTAGTGAACCTAAAGAATAGGGATCACCTTCTGGCACCGGAAAATCTTTTCTCATATACATGGGAGCAGATAACATTAAGTGGTAATGAGAATGTTGTCCCTAGAGTACAGCCTAAACCATAACTCTCTGTGCCAAACTTCCTGAGTTTGGGAGGTTTGAGGTGAATGTAAGTGAAAGCCAAACTTAAATTCCAGAATTGGAAATTTGTGGATGATTTACATGTAACAAATTATAATGAACTATCAACTTAGGTAGTGAATTATACAAATGTAATTTATCAGAAAATGTTGCCCAGCATTTAAAATTTCCTTGAACCATAACTGATGACATGAATTTCCCATAAAAACAGTTCTCAAGATATTTGCATTCATCGATATATATCAATGTTCAAATTCTCACAAGATGACTGAAATTTAATGTAATTTGAGTGACAATGTGGCATAGCAGAAAAATATGACTACAAACTCATTAATGCTCAACAAGTCTTTAATGAAACACCAGCATGGTGTGAATTATCTACACATTCTGTTTCTCAAGACAGTAATGTCTTCTGGGACATTTCATTGCTTAAAAGATCTCAAGACACCTGAACTGTTTTTATATTTTAAGTGATCTGTTCTCCAACTTATCAGCATGTACATCTATCAAGTCTTTTATGTAATACTC
Source organism: Epiperipatus broadwayi (assembly GCA_028023455.1). NCBI lineage: Eukaryota > Metazoa > Onychophora > Udeonychophora > Euonychophora > Peripatidae > Epiperipatus > Epiperipatus broadwayi. Next base: position 8,312,575 of record JAQFVV010012424.1, read on the forward strand.
ATTTTCTTAATAAAAAAAAAACTAAATAAGCTGTTGTGGAGGAAAAAATCTACAATAATATCTGTTTTAAGCTGTATTGAATTTTGATTCAAAGGTCTAATTATTATATTATAACCATATACCCATTACAACAATATTTCATCAGTGTCTATGCTATGATTCTTTTTTTGTTTTTATCCCAGCTATATCACTTATTATAAAAATTAGTAACTAATATGTGCCATTTTACAGTGCTAAATAAATCATCATCTAGTGTTGTCCTATCCATTATAGCAGATTAGTTTCTGGCTCATAACCTTCATCAGAATGAGTTTTGGATCTCATAACACTAACAACTAGACCATTATTATCTAATAAACCTTCTTTCTGGCTACTAACTTTACATATTGTCATGGTAAAAAAAGATCATGCTTATGAAACAGTGATGTGTAATGTTTGTATAAATCTTGTTGGGTCACTATTGGATCAAATACATGACTATCTTTCTCATATGATTCATTTATGGCATAATTTATATTAAGCTTTTAAGTTGTATTTATTTCAATATTCAGCTATAAACAGTGACTTACTTATTTTTTTTTTTCACTTCAATCTCTACATATCATAACCAATTAAAGATAAATTGACTTCAGACTGTCGACATTAAGGCTATAAATCATGTGACATCATATGAAACTTTTTAAGTTGATAGTAATAATTAAACACATTTTTATATAAATAAGTGAATATGAGATCATTCAATAAGTATGAAAAGTTATATGATATGAATAAAGAAAAACATAAGGGGGGGATTCCATAGATGAAAGAACAGAAAGGTATCACTGGCATTATTAAAACACTAAAAAACTAAAATGAAGGTGAATTTGACATATTTCTAAAAGAGATGGTCATAAATACCCAATTGAAGTTTTAGAAAAGATACCAAGAGAATGGAAAAACTTAAAAACAGCCCACATGTAACATAGATGAATGAAATAAAAAATTTCCCTGAAGTGATATGGAGAAGTAAAGATGTGGTGCAGAAAAACTGGATTAGACATGAGAGATATTTCATCCCACAGTTGGTTGACTATGAGTGAAAGTGATAACAATACTGAATGTGATTAATAAATTTTTGGAATTGCACTACAATATTCAGTATTAAAAATTTTCTTTCTAGCAAATATGTTTTGTACATTCCCAATAATTTACACTTCCGTAGTCTATAAATTGTTTGATTTTGTTTCATCATCATTGCCGTTGCCATCTTCGCTTCTTCTTCTTCTTCTTCTTCTTCTTCTTCTTCTTCTTCTTCTTCTTCTTCTTCTTCTTCTTCTTCTTCTTCTTCTTCTTCTTCTTCTTCTTCTTCTTCTTCTTCTTCTTCTTCTTCTTCTTCTTCTTCTTCTTCTTCTTCTTCTTCTTCTTCTTCTTCTTCTTCTTCTTCTTCTTCTTCTTCTTCTTCTTCTTCTTCTTCTTCTTCTTCTTCTTCTTCTTCTTCTTCTTCTTCTTCTTCTTCTTCTTCTTCTTCTTCTTCTTCTTCTTCTTCTTCTTCTTCTTCTTCTTCTTCTTCTTCTTCTTCTTCTTCTTCTTCTTCTTCTTCTTCTTCTTCTTCTTCTTCTTCTTCTTCTTCTTCTTCTTCTTCTTCTTCTTCTTCTTCTTCTTCTTCTTCTTCTTCTTCTTCTTCTTCTTCTTCTTCTTCTTCTTCTTCTTCTTCTTCTTCTTCTTCTTCTTCTTCTTCTTCTTCTTCTTCTTCTTCTTCTTCTTCTTCTTCTTCTTCTTCTTCTTCTTCTTCTTCTTCTTCTTCTTCTTCTTCTTCTTCTTCTTCTTCTTCTTCTTCTTCTCCTTCTTCTTCTTCTTCTCCTCCTCCTCCTCCTCCTTCTTCTTCTTCTTCTTCTTCTTCTTATTATTATTATTATTATTATTATTATTATTATTATTATTATTATTATTATTATTATTATTATTATTTATTCAACAGATCATGAAAGGACAGTTTAAACTTTGAACATAACTTTATCCTTCATCACTTTGCCATGACATATTTCACACACAAAAAATACAATTTCAATCAAAGAAATTCAATTGGATGTTCAGGTTAAAACTAAAATAAATTAATACCATGTGAAAAAAATATTACATGGCTCATTCAAAATATACGATCTCATTTATATGCTTATTTGAAATAATTTAGGAATAAATTTGATGAATAGATTGGCCAAGCATATTTAGTTTTGGATCCTGGGTTACTTGAAAAATATTAAATGTTGATTCATCCTGGGACATTAATGAGAAAAAATAGTTCATATCTAATTGAAGTTCAACAGTTTTTAATAATATTCATATTAGGGTGAGAGAAACTTAAACGTCAATGTTTTACAGATAGTATATGATGATTGTGGTTTAAATGTATACTTTTCTGACAATATCGATCGATATTTATAGCCAAACTGCATATACATATAATTGTATTATCCATTAAATATGTAATAAAGAAAGATAACATCTCTTGTCTAAGCAGTGTAATTAAAAGCCAGCATTCGATTTCATCTAATGGTTTAACTTTTTTTCTATAAAATTGAAGTATAATTATGGTCGAAGATCAATTTACTGTCTATACTGCTGGATATAACATAGTCTCTTGAATAAATAATTAGAAGAAACTTTTCTATATTTTATAAACACGAGATAACCTTCAAAATTATTAGATAAAACAAAATTTATTTTTAACAACAATAATAAATATTTATATTTTTTTACATTTGGATAGCTTTTAAAAATAATACAAAACAAATTTTCCATAATGAAAATAAACATTCGTTATATTTTATACATGCTTATATCATTTAAAAAGTACAACGAAAGTATGTTCTTTCTAATAATACTACACATTTTATATCAAATTTAATTCATGAAATTACATAATAAGGCTTTATTAATTTTATAATATTGCTCAAATCATTTATTTAAGTATTATTATATATGAGGACAAATGTATATACAAAAAAGAAATCAAATTTTATATACTTCCAATTATACCAAATTGTTAATATGAGGCACATGTTATTATACATCCAATATTTCGAATAGAGTCGTTTTTTTTTCTTTTTGTTAGTCTTTGATGGTCGATCAATGCCTTAATTAGCACGGAAATCGATCAGCCACCCAATAGACTTATGAATACCTAATTTTAAGTCCTTAAAATTATGAATTAAAATTTTATCCCCTTTTTTGATATCCTTGTGATTTCTACATTTTTATAATATTTTTAATTGAAAAGAATTATAATGGATTGTTTCTATTATGACAATAAATTAAATTATAATGTTTTACCATTTGACATGTAATCGGATTTTTAATCCCCCCCCCCCAATTTATAGACATTCCTACAATTAATAATCGCATATTTAAACTGGTTCTTGGTGAATGGATTGTCTGCGACTTTAAAATATATTGGGTTTCCCCCCTCTCTAATATTATTTTGTAAGCAAAATGACAGGACTATAATGATGTACTGATGATAATATTGTTATTTTGAAAGGACATGAATATTGAGCAGAGATAAAAAAATATATAAATGCTTCTTATATAACATCGGAAATAACTTTTAGTCAATCTATGTGATGTTTTAGATTGTGTGTAGATAACTCACTAAACTTCACCTTAAATAGAAAAAAAGTAAATACTTTTATAATAAGTATATAAAAATAAATGTAATTTATCCACTCTACTTTGCACACTTTTTAGAAAAAACCTTTTATTGTATGTATGTGCGTCCACAGTACACAATCTTATGTTTTAACTGTCCTGCAGTCTTTTTCAGAGCCACTTTTACTTTAATTTAAATTAATTTTACTTTATATATATATTATACAAATGCATTTGTTATTTTTGAAATTTGAAAGTCTTTTGTAAAATTATAAAAAAAAAAAAGAAATATTTCTAAAATATTTAACAGTAGAAACTGTCTAACTGTAAGTAAAACCACATCATCACAAATATTTTGATAGATACTTTATGAAATATATATAATATAGAAATAAAACAAAATAACTCCTTCTTTTTAAAACTTGATTTATTATGACTATAATCATGAAAAAGAAATCTGACGTTTCGACTATTTTTTATAGTCTTTTTCAAGCATGGGGATTTTGAAATAAAACCTTTGGAATGTATTAAGTCATATAATGAAAGGATAATAAAAGAGGGTGTATACATAAATGAAATAAAACCAGAATTAAATAGGATGTTAATAGAAAAAGATAAAAGAAAATAATAGGTTTTTAATTAAAAGTTTTTATTTGATATATATAGATTTTTAAAAAGGAATTAGTTGTGTTTAGGTTGTGATTGTAATAGGAAAGGGGAGTGAGATAAGGTAAAAAAAAAAAAAAAATTGGTTATGGATATATTTTGTAATTTTTAATTAATTTAATTTTTTTTTTTTGGAATATGTGATATTTATTGTGTATATATATTTTATTTTAGTGTGCCTTGAAAAAGACTATAAAAAATAGTTGAAACATCCGATTTCTTTTTCATGATTATAGTCATAATAAATCAAGTTTTAAAAAGGAGTTAGTTTGTTTTATTTCTATATTAGATATATATGAACTATTTTGAAAAGAAGAACTGTGTGCTGGATATATTAAATTATTATTATATTAAATGTGAAATCTCTTTTAATGGGTATATTGTTCCTGCGCTTTATTATTCACCCAATAATATGAGGTGGGACCTTTATTAAACTGTCAATTATGATAACCTTATATAGTGTGTATTTATGCTTATGAATGAAACAGTAAAATAATAATTATTACAATTCATTAAGGTCCCAGCTTATACTAAATTATAACAACAGCTCTCTCCTTTTTATTGCCTTCTCCCATAATATTTAATAACAGATGACTACTCACACTATATAAATTTCTTCACTATGCATTGAAATCTCCTTCAGCTGGCAGGATGATATTTTTACTTTACCAATGATGTTTGATGTTCAAGTTTGGAAGAAATGTAGATACATGCAAAACACCTTTATAACTTCATTTTACTTGAGAAGCAAAAAAAAAAACCACACAATTCAAATAAAAATATCATTTTAAACCCAAGTCAAGATGCATGAGCGATTATATATATATTTGAATTTCCTAAATAGACAATTATTGTAGCGCTTTTACTTCTTTATTAATTGTATACGCTTTCCGGCTTCGCATTGACAATAACGATAACCACAATAACAACAAAAAACCTCCCCAATCATTAATGATATGATAAGGCATGGAAATCCTCCTTGTTTAGTCAATCTACTTAAGCTTGAGTAACCAGAAAACAAAGAAGCTTAAATTAATAATGTGTATGCAATTATAATAATCACAGATTTTTCAATCTAATTGGATATGACCCAATAGTGAATTTGCAAAAGATAAATAATGAATCCAAAACATAAAATTAAAATATAGGTTTGTATTAAAACATACTTCATATCTTATGAACAATAGTATATCAGATGTTTTTCATAATTTAATATTAAAGACATTTTTATAACTAAGTATTATTAAAGATCCATTATGCTGAAGCGTTCCATTTCTCGAGATTTTTCTCTTAAAATTTTTAGTTAATTAACAATGTAAAATGAAAATTAGCTTTATACTTGTATTAGCGGTCTTATTTTTTACTTTCATGCTTGTAAACATTGAAAGTATGTATTATCATATCATTATTTATTATAAAGAGTGATAGATAGACAGGCGGATAGATTGGCAGACAGATACTTTAATAGATATATAGGCAGATAGATAGGTAGGCAGACGAGAAATTAGGCATTTAGATAAGTAGATAGGCAGGTAGATAGAAAGACTGATATAGATGGATGGATAGATAGATTATTTGCTAATAGTGTTAGGGATAAAATATTTTAATATTATACACGGTTGCTTCTGAAAACTGCATGAATTATAGATATTCGACTTGAAATTTTTTCATTTACATGGGCTTGAAAATGGCGAAATAGTTGACGGAGGGATAAAACATTTCTTAATAAAGTTTCGTACATTAATCAAGTGCATAAAGTACATTCGTGTTGAAAAATATCGTTGTAATTATTGAATATATATATATGTAATATTATTATAATTCGATGTCTGGACTTCTTCAAAGCAATATACTTAATTATATAATAGAATATTTATAAATACAGTAATCAGATCTATTTTAAAAATTTTATCCGTCGAAAGCGCTACTAAGTGGATAAAATTTTTAAAATATATCTGATTACTGTATTTATAAATATTCATTTATATAATTACCAACACACACACATATATATATATATTGTAATTACGTGAACTTATTCTAGTGTGGTATTGTTCAAAGTAAAACAATACCTTGGTCTCAACTAAAAAAGAAAGGCAAAACAGCTACAAAAATTAAATAAAACATCTTAAAATTAAAAAACAATTATATACTTAAATAACTTTCTTCTTTATTGATTTATAAAAGATGCATACAATGTGAGCGAAAAAACTAAAATTAAAAAAAATATTCTGACAGATTGTGTAAACAACAGTGATAATATAATTTTTAATAATAATGATAACAATAAATATTAAACTAGTTATGAGAATGGCAGTTTATTGCAAAGAGAATCTAAGATGGATATAAAAGATAAGTAAAGCTACAGTTACTTTAAATTTATATACTTAGTTACTCTAAAAACGTCTGTAAATAATAATTGTTTATGTTAAATTGATCTTGGATTCTCTGATTCGAATTAATATCTTAGAAGAGAGTTTAAGGGAAACAATTTATTTTTTCTTGTAGAGAAAAGGAAAGTACATAATTTAGCCACGGGCTTTGTTCTTATCTACAAAAATCATTATAGGTAACTTCGTAAAATTAATATTTAAATTGATCAGTATTCATGAAAATCATTAAATAAGTTGTCTTATAATACAAACGTATTTAATTATCTGAATCATTCTTATTTTTTAAAAGAAACTAATTGTCTGAACTATTCTTATTTAAATAGTCTCTTTCCAAAAGCACTACTAAACATTCTCAGGAATCATTTTCTAGTCTGGGGATTGCTGAAATATCCACAATAGGAAATTAGCATGGTGCTGATTCTGGATATTAGAAATTCATAAGTATTTTTATATAATTAAGCCTAACCGGAATGGATTTAAATAGAATCCCATGATGGATGTTTTGATAAACATTGATCAGGAAATATATACAGAGTATCTTTTAGAATTGACTTAAAATGAATATGAGTGATTAACTGTTAGAATGGCATCAAATGTAATTCAATTCAATTTTAAAACAAATATTTATTATTATATCATTCATAAGATCAGAAGACGATTTTTTTTCTATAATGAATTTATTAATAGTAGTCTCGAATAAATGAGTCATTTGAATGTGCATAATAGTTTTCTGGCACAATGAATAACATATATTAGTGCTCAAATATTGGCAGTAGCAAAACGTTCATTGAGTATAATCTTCATATCATATACTTTTTCTCTTTGGGTGTACTTTTATCATAGCAAAATGTTTGAGAAGACACATATAATTTTACAATGTAAGGAAATAAATATCTATAAAGTGAAATAACCATCAAAATAACTAAAATCATTTAACATATATATTAGCACATAAATCAAATAGAACAACATAATAATTCCATAACTGAAACGGTAATTCGTTTATTCATATAGTACCACCACGGTCATGATTAATAAACTGACAATTGGGAGAAAAGATTACATAGCACCCAAACTAATTGTTAAATTTCTATTGGATTGTAAAGTAAAATTTTATGAGAACTATATTTTGTTATGTTGTTAGAGTGACGTTACTACCAATTAAATAATCATCATTGCCATAATTGAGTTTAGAATACATATTTCCCAATACAATTATCACTTCATCTACAAGCTCTAAGAATGTATGTTGGCAGACCCACACTGCTATTTAATGTCAACATTTTATTTAGTTTCTTATAATTGTAGATCATTTTCAAATGAAGCAAGATTTCAAAAAATGGAAAAATAACTGTCTCATATTGCATGGAACAGTGTTGAACTTTTTGAAATAAGAAATGTCATATTTCACCTTGCCTTCAAATTATGAACTAGTCCAGATTCCTTTCTTCTCATCGCAATCAAATTGAGCATATATATATATATATACACACAAAGATAATGCACAGTCAATAGCAAAAACAGGCCAATATGTAATGATGCTCACTGAATCCGAATGTTTCTGTTAAGATTGAGAATCTGGCAATAAAATAGTTGAGTTTTCCATATATGGTCAAAGGAAACCACTGTTTAGCTGATCAGTAATGATAGTTCTCCAGACTATAGCTATTTAAGCTAATGGTTAATGCAGCAAGGCAAGACCAGAAGCTGCCACAACCAAAGCCGATTCGAGGCAAGCTGTACATTCAGCCGGAAAAAATAGCTGTACCTACTCACAAGGCAGATTGTCAAATACAGTTGGAACTGGGTAGAGAATCTATAAGGGTATACACAGTTTCTTCTTCAACAGTTCACACTAGAACAAATAGCGATACCCCACTAGACAGTAGCAAGTGGAGTATAAGCATTTATTACTTAAATCAGTAAATATTATAAATACATGTATATACTATAACAAATACATGTATTATTAATATATAGATACAAACATGAGATATTACAAGAAGAAAGGGTAAAACACGATTTAGAAAGTGGTCATTACCATAGTACAAAGGCACGGACATTGGAAGTACAAGTGGATTTATTATAAATAAAAAGGGTTTAAACATTGTGGAGACTGATGCCGCATCAGACACAGGGACAAGATTAGTTATTCAACTTAAAAGCAGTATATGCCCTAATAATTTCTCATTGTGATGATAAAGTAAAGGAATTTTATATGGGCTTACAAAATCTTTTTATTAGACATGCTTTAAATATGTCACGGAAGACTTTGATGTTAGAATTGGCAAACAACTGAAAGATGAAAGTGCTGTAGGTAAATTTGGTTATGATGATAGAAATGAGAGAGGTCATAGATTTGTAGAATTTTCTGATAAAGAAAAAAAACTCTATATTAGGAATTCTTAAAGTAAATGGACATAAAAGCATCCAAGTGAAGATATAGCAGAATTGGATTATATTTTGACTAAAAGAAAACATGTAATTCAAGATTGTAATGTTTTTAATAAGTGATCATTAATTAATTAATGAGATGTAAGATACATGTTAATGCAAAACGAGAAAGACAGAAATTATTAAGAAAAACAATATTCACGATGGATATTGTTAATGTTCAGAATCAATTTAAATAACCACTTGCAAATCGTTTTCAAATATTAACAGGTTTTGAACATGATTCAGATTTGAATGAAATAAATATAACGATAACTGATACACTTCTTAAAACTGCAACATATATAGCTGGGGTACAAAAAAAAAGCGGTTGACCAATAACTTTTTATACTGAGACGCCAATTTATTAAGAAAAGAAGGAATTTAAAAATATAAAAAAGTGATGTATTAAGATTAATTGAATATCTCAATGAGTTCTATAAAATGGTGAGAAATAAAGTTGATACTGATATAAGGAAGTGTAGTTTTGATCTAGTAAGAAAGCTATAAAAGAGAAAAAAGACTAAAGATTGTAAAACAATATCTTGATATTGTTTAGGAAACTTATTTCTGCATTAAGAAATAAAGATGGAACTCTTACTAAAAAGAAAGATGACATCATGAAATGTGCAGAAGAGTTCTATCAATAATTTTATAACAATAAAGAACAAGAAAATGAATCTTTTACAACTACTATATCCTCTAAATTGCCCATGATTTTAAATGAAGAACTGAGATATGCAATTAAATTTATGAAGTACGGAAATACTCCAGGTATTAATGGAATTATAATAGAAATTTCAACAGAAGCAAATGAAAAAATAGAAAAAATTTGGCAAAGATAGTTTAGAAGAAAAATATGAACCAAATGATTGGAAAAATACAATATTAATATTTAAAAAAGGTGATAAAGAAAATATGAGCAATTACAGACCTATCAGTCTTCTATCAATTCTATAATTTTTTTACCAAAATAATTACATCTCATCCACAGGAAAGTTTGGATTTTAACCAACCGAAAAAATAAGCTGGATTTAATAAAAGTGGTTTTAGTACAGTAGATTGTGTCCAAGTATTGAGAGAATTTATAGGCAGGTTTAATATATGTTGTCATTATGCTTTGGATTTACAGATTATGAAAAGACATTTGATTCTACAAGTACTTCTTAAGTGATTAAAGCATTTGATCATCAAGTATAGACCCAGGATATTGTCATATTCTGAAAAATAATTATAAAGCATCAAGTAGATTACATAACGATATTAAAAAGATTAATATTGAAATTGGTCTATGAGACGGGTTTACGTCAGAATAACTCCATACATCCAAAACGTTTTAAAGTAGATTTCCAAGAAATATTTTGTGAATTAAAATCGGAATCTAAGAAAATAAGTCATTTATATATTGCACATGATGTAATTGTTTTTGCAAATAATGTTTTAATGCTTCAGGAAATGTTGCAAGAGTTATCAGACGAAAGAAAGCAAGTAGGATTAAAAGTAAATGTTAAAAAGACTAAACTAATGTTCAATGGATCCCCTCCCCCCAAAAAATATTAATAATGATGAGTTAAAAGAAGTAAAGTACTACAAATACCTTGAACATATTACTACTGTAGATGGAAATATAATGGATAAAATTAACGTTGTAATTAAACTTGATTGAAGTATTTTGGGGAGAAATAACACTAAAAGGGAATATGCCAATGAGATTGAAAAGGAAGATATGAATAAATATGTTTCAGCAATTTATGGATCTGATACATGAAAACTTAACAGAAAGCAATACACAGACTTTAGACCACTGACCACTCAAAAAGTATTAAAAAAATGTATGCTAGGAGTAACAAGAAGGGATCTGAAATGATATACATGAATGAGAGAACAAACAGATATTACTGACACCATTGAAAAATGAATAAATTGCAGTAGAATTGAAACAAATTATTGCTAGAAGAGATAATAATAGATAGACAACTGAAATCATAAACTGGATTCCAAGACATTTAAAAGATCTAGAATTATACGACACATGTGACGGATGGATTAAATAAGGAAGTGTGCTAGGGAGATGTAGTGTAAGGGGCTGGAGTGCTAAGAAGATGGATTGTAACTGGAAAGACCTTCATTTTACAATAGATTGATAATGGTTGAATATGATAATGATGATACATCTAAAAGATATTTAGTTTCTTAAAGGATGGTTTAAAATCAATGACCTATTATGCATAGAATTGTAAACTCTACAAAAATATTAAATTTTCTGTAACTCCTTATCTCAAACTCACATACAAAGTTTTCTAAACGAACCACATCTTGGAAAGCACATCTAACATAAATGATAACATATAAAGTAGGATCAGACAATTGTGACATATATATATATATATATATATATTCTAACCTGTACTCTCATGCATCCTCACTTCAGAATAGTATATGTTATGAAATAAAATGGGTTCTAGCTCAGTTAATAATTAATAAATAAAATATTCAGCATTAAAATTAAAATGTTTCACTACCTCAAATTTAAAATACGAATAAGGTTCAGTTTATAAAAAATAAATTAAATAAATATTTAATATTTTCATGAGACTTGAAGTGAAAATACAGGTGACAAGATAGATTACATTGAGCCAATATCCCACAGGATACTACCTCAATGGCATAAGAACACTATTCCCCTTTTATTACTATTTTAAATATCAAACTCATAGTATTCTTACGACTTTAATAACTTCTACTCACTAAGATTAAACTAATAATTAAATCTTAATCTTCTATTTGTAATAATCTAGCTCAAATAAAATAATCTCAGGTTCATAAAGTTTATTCTAAGTTAATTTAAAAATAGGGTAGTAAAATATGAGAAGGGATTTTATATCATAATCTACTACACTGAAACTAATAATAATAAATAACAGTAATAATATTCTTCATTGTTTAACTAATTCTGTATATCTTTTCTTTTACTATAATTTTATTACCATAATAAAATAATGAAATAATATAATATGATCTTATATCTTCATGTAATAATATAATAAATACGTGGTAGCATTTTAATAATCTGACAAACAAAATATGTGTGGCAACTGATAACATATAATTTAATATAATATTGTGATAACTGATTTATGACCAATAAAATAATGTAAGATTATGATTATTTAATTATAATGAATACCAATAAAATATTTAAATTCTTAAATAATTCTCTATTGATCTTTTTGTGCAAAATTATATATTTGTTTCAATTATTATGCATATATCGTGATTTCATGCAGCGATGTGGAGAAATAAATAACTCGGACACAAAATTTTTAAAATAACAAAGTTTATTACTAACAACAAATAAATAAACAATTTATTTACACTATTTACAGTGGATATCCTTAACTTTTTTACTTTACAGTTTGATCTACCAGGTTATATAAAAAAAAAAAATTTATATTTCAATTATATCTTTATTTAGATTTAGGACAAAATTTTAAAAAAATGTTACTATTTGGTTTCTCATTATGGTTAACTTATTACAAATATATTTATCTACTTTATTAGCAACAGCATTTTATCCTTAATATTATTAAACTATCTTATTTTAAAAATTCATACTTAGAAAAACATTCTATAGAAAACAAAATTTTATAATGAGTATGGATTTCTCAAGATATTAAAAATTTCATCTTGCAAAGTCAAAGATGTTACACAAAATATTATCCAAAATTCAGTACTAGATTTTAGTATTTATCACACAATGTTTACTAATCATAATATATTCTTCTTTAAGCCTTACTTTAGTATGATATAAGTGTAATCATCAATATATTTCTGTTAATCAATAAACAAAAAATATACTATGCATATTGTTTACATAATTTACTTTGTACTATTGTATTTTAAAAATATGCAATACTTATTTTTCTCTTAAAAAAATAATACTAAAGCATTTAAAATTATTATCACTTTAAAGAAAATATCTTTGTTTAGATACTTTATTTTAAAAAGTTTATATTTCATTTCCGAAATAAAATTCAAAATATATTCTATGATTCTTTTCTTTCCTTAGGATACTTTGGATCTTCAATTTTTAAGTTATAACGTCCTATTCCTTCTAAGCAAATAAACCAATCTTATACAAAACGATAGCATAACCTAAGTTCTAAATTATTTATCATTTCTCTTAAACATATCTTACTGAACGATGCAGTTACATGAAATAAAGATAGCGAAAACAGATGCATAGGATTAAGGAAGAAAGCTAGAGTATTACTCTTAACATATCTCAAAATCATGGTACAGTGCAAAGAGGTATGACATTTACCTGCCTAATATCCTCTAGTACAGGGATGATGTTAAAGCTATTTCTTCAGCTTTATTAGAACATCAAATATTTAAAGAAATATAAACATTGTCCAAATAAAATGTGTATCAGTCATAGGGCTTTGTTAACTATGCTGATATTCACATAAAGACTAAATATTATTTTCATTCCTTATAACATCCTATTTTTTAAAACATCATCTTGGTTTCCTGTTCACTAAGTACTTCCAAGCCACTATCTCAACATTATTTCTCAAGATTTTACACATCTTACATCGATAAATAACTATCTGCAGTTACAAAACAATAAATAAAATTCATTAATAGTTAAACAATCTAGCTATCCCATAAGAAAAGTTGCTTACTTCATTGCTCTGTATGTTTAATCATATACAATCTACTTAGACAATATTTGAATATCCAATAACATGAAAATTTTAAAAGAATCACATAACTATTTGTTATATGTTGGATTATATCACTAATATAAAAAAAATCGTCGTATGCATATTTTCAAATCAATCCTATCTCATAATGTTTTTTAAAATGTTGTATGAAATGCGGTACATATAAGTAAAAAAAAACTTTTACACTTCATTCTTACTATCCATAGATGATCTAACGAAAACACACAAAAAATATACATTATAAATTATCAATAGTTATTATTATTACCAATAACCTTTATCTAGTCATCGTGTTCAGTAGGCTTCCTTTATCCACTTGAGCATTGCAGATATAAAAAATTCACACCCATACACTTTATATTAAAATATTTTTAGCTAAATTATTAGATTGTTATATTATAAAATTTTAATATTAATAAATTAATGTTTTTATGTTTTTCCTAATCTTATATAAAAATTTAGATTTAAACTAGGTTAACAAAATAAAAGGAATCAAAACTATAGTTACATATTTTCTTGACGATAGTTCCTGATAAGTCAAAAATGTTTATTATTTTCTCTAGAGTTTTTTAAAAATGTTCTCCTCCAAGCGCGTTAAAGTTTAAAATAAAATAATTATAAATCCATTTAGTAAAATTTATAGAAAATAATCCTTGGTTTTAGTATTTAGGATGATAATTATTAAATCATAATATTAATTAATCCCATGAAGCTTCTTAATCTTCTCTACCAATATTCTCTGTGTATCCGATGCATCAATCCATCTAATTTAACTTTAAAAATATTTGATAAACTTTTAAGTACTATTTGTATTTCCATGGATCCATCTTTTATTCAACTATGTGTTCACTTTTTTATATATGTTTCCTTCTTGATACATTTAAACTTTCGTTTGGTATTTTTTTATAAATCTCTTTTAAAAATAATAAAAAAAAACTTCAAGTACTTTTAAACAAATCTTTTCTAAATACATTTTAAATAATTCTAAGACCGGATATTTTAATATCAAAAACGCTTCTATAACATATTCTCCTGGGTTCTTTTTTAAATTCTTGAAAATATTTTTTAAAAAATGTTACCTTTCAGAAAGTATATAACATTTTATTCCTTTGAATGTAATATTCTATAAAATAATTCATGAAATATAATTGTCTTATTACTATTTAAAAAATAAATCTTGGACAAACTTATAAATAATACGTTTCAATACATTTTTTAGACTCTGTATAATGTCCGAGCTGTGGTTTTTTTATGTACCAAAACAGTTCTTCGGTAAAATATTAATAAAGCTGTATCAATAAATATTCCAAACATTTTTTCAGCATTACAACTCATATCCATTTTATTTCGTAGTATATCCATTTTTTATTGCGAAGTTTAGGTTAAACTTTTAGATAAAATACGATTGGTAAGTACTTTAAAAATTAGAAAATCATTTCCACGAAGTTTCTAAATTATTATATTTTAACACCCTCTTTTGCAAAAATACTTAAAAAAAATATTAATTAGTTTTTTGCAAATAAAACGATAAGAAAGTACTAAAAAAAAAAAATTGACTAAAAATAAAAATTTTTAAAAATATACTATCTTTTTGATAGTTATAATTTACCTTTCTCCGGTTTCAATACATTATTAATCTCCCCTGATAACTTAGTTATGACGATATTTATAGTCTGTAAGAATACCTATTCCTGTTGGTTAATTCTTACTTTAGCTCGAGAACAAATTTACATATTTTTAGTTTATAGTAGAATTAAATTTCAAAATTAGAAATTATGACGTAATGAACTTAAAATATTATTTAAAATATTACTTTTGAATCAATTATTATTTTATTAAAATTATTTAAACATTTAAAATAACTTTTTAAATAACCTTAATAACTTATTCCATTTATCTATTTTTATTTAAACAAAATATTTAATTTTTATATTATGAATGTATTCGTCTTTATTACATTATTTAAAACATTACATACGATAGTTAACTTAATATTTATTATTATTTGCTTTTATGATAGGCAATAATTCTATCCAATTCTATAATATAACTTTTAAAATATTTTAAACTTTGTTATTATTTCAAACAAGCGTGTGTGTGAACGTATGTAATATACAAGTCACATGATCAATAACTTTGACAGACAATTTTCAATCTATTTCTCTGCCTAGACTAATAAAATTAATACACTTATTATATTATATATTATAATTATAAAATTTGGAAGAACAATTTAGAAAATATAGAATTAAATACAATTCTCACCATCATAAAGTTTATTTTTAAAATATATTATATTAATTTTGACTATTAAATATGATTATAAATTTAAACACTGTATTTATTAAATTATACATTTTAAACTATTAAAATCGAATTTTTAAATATACTTTTAATATTTATAGCTGTGTTATTTAATATGGCCAGCTTTTACAACCATATGAAACAATATTTTAAGCTTTACATAACTATTTTTAAATGATTTTATATACTACGTATTCTCTTTACCTTCAAATTGTACTTTAAAAAATATAATCGACAAACTATAATTAATGTATTAAAAGAACATATTCTAAATTTAAAATTTTTAGTAATTGACTGTTATAAACTATTACTGACCTATAGAAAAGGGCACAATATATATATATATAACCAGATTGACATCCGATTCAAAGGTTTTACTGCCAAAATTAAAAACTTTTAATTTTGTTAAGTTTCTAAAGTTAAAAGAAAAAAGAGATTTTAATTATTAAAAAGAGTACGTGTATTAAAATACCTACTCATTTATAGATCGTTTTAATGTTTATAAAATTGTTTTTAATATAGTTTTCTCATACCGCTTGTTTTTAATTTTTTTTTTTTTTAAATCAATTCAATTATTAAAAACAAGCTGGCTAGCTAATTACATTCCTGTTGCTTTTATATTAATTATTGTAAAATCATTCTAAAGAGTGGAGATTTGACTTGTATTGTTTTTGTTCCAATAATCCCTGGGTAGAATTATTAGATTAGATTGAGCTGGAGATTAATATTTGCCCTGCCTTAGGTGTAGAATTCAACAACAAGGAAAGTGTTCCACGGGAAGTGGAGTGAGGTATAAATAGCCCCAAAAATTTGGAGAGTTATTAATTATTCTTAACTAGACAAGCTGTTTCTCAAGTGAACGTTCGTATTCTTTTACTACTTTGATTGCAGCCTGTTGAGATCCAGAGTTTTGGTAGCAGTAGAGACATTTAATTTCTTCAAAAAAAATTCGCAGATGTCAAATACTGTATGTATTGTCATCATCAGAATGGTGTGCTAACTTAACAAAGGATGGATCCCTAACTTCCAAATCTGCTCCAGTAATGCCATAAACCTCTAGATGAAGCCGGAACCTCTTTACATCTGCCTTGCCATTGTTAAAGAAACTGAAAATGACCTAGAACAATAGTGCACACTCTACTTGAACTGTACGTTACTGTTAGGTAAAACTTTCTTTATTCTTCCCAGGGTAAATTTCTTTTCATTAAATCTCTGTTCAATCTAATTATAAACCTGTATTCATAAGTAATATTTAACCTCATATTTAATATTTGTTGTGATTTCTTATATTTTGCCATGTGTTTTGGAATCTTAGTTTTAAGATTCCAAGTTGCTTTCAATTTTGTTTATTGGAGAGTGATGAGTGAGTTTTTTTATTTTTATGCCTAACTTTTACTAAATGCTTTAGCAGCCATGTATATTTTGAATGCTTACCTGTAATTATTTTATTATTCAATAATTAATTTTAAATACCGTGTTTGCACTTTGGCAAACCTCCAAAAATCTTTTGGCTGTCGACTTTATTGTCTATTTTCCGCAGGTGGAAATTTCATTTTTTATAACTCTGGAAGTGGAAATTAGAATTGTTTTTCTTTGTAATTTTATAAGTCGTCAGCAAAAAGATAATATTTATCCTATTTTAAATTACAGGTGAGAGAGACTTTCATTCTGCTAAAGTATTTAAAACTTTTAATATTTTGGTACTCATGCACACTCTCTGATAGATTTATTTTTGTATTTAATACGTGCACTTTAAATTTATCAGAATGTGTACTCAGAATTTGTTGTAAGTTTATTTTCTTTAATTGCTGGGGCAGACGTAACTGTTTTTCTAATTATTTGCTTGTCTCCTATTAATTATTATTATTAGAGTAATTTTCGCCAATCGTTTGGCTGGGATTCAGCAGTTTTAATTGTTTTCCTTTCATTTTCAATCATATTTTTTGGTTGTTCTTGAGGTAGATCAATCACCTTTATTTTAAATGTAATAATAGGTGCGGCTTCTACTGACATAATGACATTCAGGGTTCAATACATTTTTCGGGTTTGGAAACCTCCTTGGGGGTTGTTTTGGTGGTTTTTTTTAAAAAGTGTTTTTTTTATTTTTTGGGGGGAAAACCAATGTTTGGGGGAATCTTTTGCTGGAAGAAATTTGTTTTCCCCTCTTTATATTTTTTTTTTTAAAATAGGAGGCTCGCCGGGCGGGGTGTGTGTTTTGTTTTTTTGGTACACCCCAAGAAATAATTTTTTTTTTTGTAATAAAAAATTACTTCTTTTTTTTTTTTTTAAATAAAATAAATTTTGATAAATATAATTTAAATTATGTTGGTTTTTGTTTTTTTGTGTGTTTTTTTTTTTTAAATAAATAAATTATATTTTTTTTTTTTTTTTTTTTTTTTTTGGTGCAAACCATCATCATCATCTATTCTGATCACAGTAAATAAATTTTTCAGATACATAGTGGTCTGGTGGTGCTCTCTGTGTCAGATTGGATTGAGTGTCTGGTATAATATATATATAAAACAAGACATAAATTGTGCAACTTGTCTTTAAGCTTGTGCTAAAATGTTCCCTAGATGGAGCTTACCACTAGCTCCAAAAAACAAGCATTAATTATAAGTGCCAACAGAGAAAGAATTCAAAATATCTATAAGAAAATCCTCACGCCCAGACAAATTGGTTTCGAGTTTAATGACTCACCTCAATGAAGAGTTAGGATTTCAGAAACTAGATCTAAAACTCCAACTCAGAGCACTTATTTAATACGTTTCTATCAGTTTGAAAACTTGAATTTTTCAGACACGTAAATGTCTTCAAATCCAGCCTTACAAACCAGATAGCTATATGAGTCTGAACTCAGTTCATTATTTCAATTATAATTACAATTTTGTTTTTAATTAATGGACATTTTATTTATATATATATAATATATATATATAAAAATTATATATTTATATATATATAAATGAAATACAACCAACTACTACAGCTTCAACAGTGGGTTAGTTGTGTTTAAAAACAAATGTCTGGATCATTCCTCTGTAGCAGTTTGTTGTAGTCTATTACTATATGGGTTTCATCTTGTTTTAAGATTTCTTTAATTTTTTCATATTTATTATTGAATATGCCCTCTACAGAACATTGTGCAAATGACTAGTCATATATCTGTAAATTTTCATAAAAAATATTTAGCAGTTGACTGTATGTAAATATGAGATTATCTCAAACATATCTACATAAAGTATATTGAATAGACTTCAATCCTTGCTTTTCAATTACATTTTGAATGAGGATTTAATTTTAGCAGTCATTTATATATATATATTGTAATATATATATATATATAAATATCGCAATATATATATATATATATATTGTACCATTTCTTTATATATATGGTACAATTTACTATTTAACATTGTATATCATTTAAATAAAAAAGAGGGAACCCGATCTTCAATTTTTGTTTGTAATACAAAGTTGATTTAAGAAACACGTACAGTGAAAGTTTTATTTTAATTTTTTTTATATAATTTAATTAAAATAAATTCGATATTGGAAAGTGCATACGGAATAATTAATTCAAATAGTGAAAGGAAATTTCAAATTTAAAAGATTGTTATCAGAAATGACTTTCTAATGGTAATTAAAGATGGCAGAAATTCATAAAGAGAAAAGAGACTTTGTAGTAAAAAAAGAGAAATAATGTAGAAGTTTATAAAATAAAACAAACGGTAAAAGAAATATGTGTAGAACTTCTAAAAAGGATCTGGGGATATAAATGGAGATGACAGGTTGGAAAAGGGACTTTGTCTTTTTTGAGAGAGTGTTGAACAATTTGAGGTGCCTTGTATTTTTTTAATAAAAAATAATAAAATGTGTCCACTTAGATATGAACTGAAACCACTCTCAATGAATGAGTAGAACTCTATCATTTGCTGACACTTTCTCTCAGAAAGTTACCTAATTCATCATCTGGCTCTGCCTAAATATCGACTGGAGACTTGGAAGGAATAAAAACAATAAAAAACTGCTGCAGACTACATGTTGAAAGAATTGGAAGTTGGATGATCAATCACCTACATAAATTTCAAACTTATCAGTAGTTAATGGCCATAACTTTTCTATAAAGCTTTATAAACTGAGGTTTGAATGAAATGTTTATCTCATCATTTTTTATCCAAAGATTTATGGAGTGTTGAATGAAACTGTTACCACAATAAAATAAAGGAGACACAAATTAGCCACTACATGAAGAAATATTTGAATCAAATTATTAAATTAGTTATGCATAATTCTTTCCAATATTATAATTTTTTATCATAAATATTAGATGTTTTACAGGCTATAATAAACCTTTATTACTAATATAACTTTCATTATACGTGTATGATATTAATACTATTATTATATTTAAGTTTCAGATTTGATTATTTAGATTCAAATTAGTGTATAAATTACTTTTATCAAATAGATTTATTTTCTTAATTAAGTCAATAGGGGAATTTCTTTTACTACTTAACAGGCATTTTAATCCCGATCATATAACTACTACTTTACGAGTTACGATATGTTTGATGCAGAATCAGTTAGTCTAATGACTCTGGCACACTCATTTATAAATTAAAAACTGATTCAGTTCACAATTGTACTTGGAACAATTCTAGGTTGAGTCTATCAGGAAATATAGTTATGTTTTTTGAAATAAAAAAATGAAATATTTTTTCTTTTCCATAACTTGATCAACTCATGCAGTTTATTGCATATAGAGGCCTAGCAAGATGTGGAAAATGTTACTATATATATATATATATATATATATTGTACCTTAATTAAAATGTTTCAAGTTGTGCATTGTAATATCTCAAAATATTATTTCAAATATTATAAACTCTTAAACTCATAAACTAGCCATCTCCAGGTATCTGGCATGTTTAAAATCCTAGTTGGGCAGCCAGTGTAACCTAAATAAAATGATATCAACTTATGAAATAATATCAAGTGGGTGAGTACATTTAATCAAAATATTTCAAATTAAATCCAACAGTAATTTTACCTACTTTTTATTTTTTAATTTTATTAAGTAAATATCTAAGTTAATAATAAGTGAATATGGTCTATCAGGGCACCATTAGGCTATCTAAACCTAGACAAAGTTATATTATATTTTTATTTCAAATGTACCAGGTTTAAACCCCTTTGGTATCTTATTTATAAGAAAATGAAGGATTTTTGGATTTTAGAACCATATCACATTTGTATTAACATGAAAGAAAACACTGAACCATCCTTATGCTATAGTTGTACATATAAAATTCATCAGACAATAATCATCAGTTAGATTTTAATATTATAAATGCCTTTCAACATATTCATAAGTTTTGCTAGCTCCTATCAAACCCTATCAATTTATGGTGACAATTCACTTATTCATGAATGATGGGAATGATCAGAATGATGGTTATTATCTTATAATGACTCACAAATGATAACCAAATACAGTGAAAATCATTATTTATCTATGGCCATTAAACACATTTCTCTAAATCATTAATTTAAAAAAATGATGATGATGACAGTGGTGGTACTTCCAACCACAGCTTTAAAACTAATGCCTAACATAAAATTTAACTTTTAGAAATTCATAATTATTTGGCTAACTTTAGTATATCTAAATTAGAACTTCAACAGTTAATAATCAACAATGATGACTGATCATAATTAATAAAGCAATGAATAGAATACTATTAATAAAGATAAATGCCTCTTTCAATAAAACAAATTAACATTTATTAATGGACTAATAAAATATACATACTATTTAAAGATATAAATGAAAATTTATATGACCAACAATTATGAGTTATTTATATTGAAATCATAATATTAATATTAAATTCTTTCCCCTTTCCAGTTAATGACAGTATTCAATGTTTCTCAGAGTAAAATGTTTTGTGCATCAGTTTGGACTGAAAATTTATATCCAAATGAAATTATTTTATTAAAAAAATAAACACTTTTGTGCACACATACTTTTATAACTTTATAAATCCAAGCTTAACATATAAAGTAAAATGATTAATTAAAAAAGGTTAGTTAGATGGAGAAATAAAAGATTTATAGAAGCAAGTTTTAAATTACTTATCTCTCCCTCTAAGCTATTGAGGTCACTAATCATTATCTTAAAAATGATAATCTAACTTCTCCAATGCTATATTTCTATTACTTTCAACATTTATATGCAATTATACATGTGGCAACTATTATATTACTGTGTATGTGTGTGTTGATCCCCATTATGAATAAAATATTTAAAAAAATAATTATGAAGAAATCTTTTACAAATTAACATTTATAAATTGAAATTAATATACAATAATACCCATTATAAAATAAAATTCATCAATAAGTGGGTATAATAATTTTAGAATACATAAAATCATTAATAAAGCTTATAGCTATTGTTACTGAAACTCTTTATTTTGCTCGATTTTGAGTTTTAAAAATTGAGAGATAACAAAAGATAAAACAAACAAAAAAAATTTGAATTAAAAATTTTGCTAATAGTTCATGAGATCATAAAAGAAATATATAATTAAAATTCATATTACCAGTCCTTTTATTTTCTTAAGGCTTCCAAGAGTTCAAATTCAGCTTGTTAAATGTTTATATATTTTGCAGCAAACACACACACCAATCTGTAACACACATATATGACCAATTTCCACAGTTCACTGGAACAGTCTTTCTTTTCTTGACTTGAGGTTTGTAATTCTTTTATGGTGATGATGATGGTGAAGTTACTTGCTTCATTAGGAACCCTTTGGCACTGGAACTGTTTCTTCTTTTCCTGTTCAGCATAATTCTTTTAATAGATTAAGGATATCTGTTGTTTTCATGTTTAGAATTTTTGCTGGGGTTTAAACTCAGTCCCTTGCATACTGAACTAGCATGCTTTAACACTTTTCAGTAGATTATTTATTTTCATTTAGCTTTCAAATGCAGGTGAATGTTTCTTTTATCTAAAACATGGATGAGCAGTCAGTCACTTCAATTTTATTTTTCCCTATCAGTTACAAGATGTGGAATACTTTTGGTTCAGATCTTTTCAGATGTGCATTGGTTGATGGCTGGCTAGATGGCCACACAGACAAAACATATATATTTTAGTCTACAATTAGCTTTAAAACTTTCCAAACAAAATTGTATATAAAAATCACAGTAATTCAAATTAATATTTTTATCAGAATTTACCTTGTGCTCTCTACAGTTTCAATATTTAATCTGTAATCTCCTCTTTCCAAGTGACTGAGGGCTTTTATACCAATCAGATAGAAAACCTGATTTTTATTAATAAAATCATTTGATTAAAACTGATCAACTGCTTCAAATTTACTGCTAGAAAAAAAACCCAGACTAATAAACATAAACACCTGATTTTGCTTATCACTTAACCAGTCTACTTTAAAACTGATCATCTGTTTTAAATTTACTGCTAGAAAAAAATCCAGACTAATAAATTTCTTGGCAATTAACATGAAATGGTAAAAAAATTCATTATTTTAATGTCACACCTTTATTTTAAATCTAACTTTATAAAATTTAATTACTTTTTTCCCAACTATTTCTGACTGTTGTAATCTGTATTACCAACTGCAACCCTTGTGAGATTAATTAGCATATAATACAATAAAATCTCTATAACACTAGTGCTTTTGACATGTTAAAATGATTTGTACAAAATTTTCTTTTCCTATATGTGTAACTGTAAATGTATAAGCACACACTCTGATACTCAAATCATTCAGAAAACACAACTTGCTTATTGAAAATAATCTGAATGCTTTCTAGAAACTATAATTTAATATTCAAAATTAAATTATTAGAACTATTAAACTTAAATTCAGCCATATGAAAAAAATAGAAACAGAGAATAAAAATAGCAGAATTTAGCAAGCGTAGATTAATTTTGAAGAAAGTTAATATTCAAAATATGAAAATGATTAGCTAAATAGTTTATGTCCACAGACAACTGCCTATATGTGATATAAACCTAACTTTTAAAAATAACTATTGAATACTTCAAGGTATGGACTATTCTTTTTTGGTCATATCAACATAAACAAACAGCACAAATATTTTCCCCACTCTCTTTCTGTCTAGGTTTGTGGGACATGATCCTATAGGGTTTAAACTTGGATGCCCTACAGCTTCCCTGCATATATAAGAAAATGTGATGCTGATTTTTTTGCATTTCATTTTATGCACATTACTTAAATAAATTGGAATGGCCACAATATATATATATTGTACCAACATTGTGTTGGCACATAATAATTTTATCTAAAAATTATTAAAACAAAAAATCTTTCATTAAAACAGAATAGTAATTAAAAGTTTAAGAGTTTTTTATTGCAGTTTGTTTTCAAAAATGTAAGATTAAAAGTCAAATAGTTTTTCTATTATTAGTAGTTGAAATAAAAGTTACAATTAATTAATTAGAAGAGGGGAGGGAGGCTTGCTTTAGAAACATCAAACTAAAAGTTTTAAGTTTAAAGAGTTTTGCTAAAAACAATTAATTCATAGTTACGTAAAATTAAAGATGTTAAAGAGTTTATTATTATTAGTTGAAATATAACTTAAAGTTTAAAAATATAAATCTGTTTTTATTTAAGTAAAGAAAAAAGGTAATCATAAAAATAGTGTTGAGTTTAGATTAAAATATACATGCATGTAAATGATGAATGCTTGTTAATAAAATATATATGTGTGATTATAAACATTGCATAAATACATGCATGTTAAAATGAAATAAAAAAAATTATATTTAAAAACACAGCAATGGCTACTAATCAAAAATGTAAAAACAACAGGATTAAAATCTTATCTCAAAAGATTAGCTACTAATGAAAAGAACTTCAACAACACACAGAGCTGAAGGATATCAAAATGACAACACATCTAATGTATAAATAGTCAATTTTTTATCAGACAGTTAGTTGCATTTGAGTAACAGCTGAGTTTTAGTTTTGAACAGTCAATCTATGAGTTCAATGTGTCAATCAGTCATGCAGTGTTAATAGCTTCATCAGAATATACGATGAACTTCAAACTTTATCCAAATACCAGTAGTCTGCCTGATATGAAGTAACAACCACCCAATAAATGACAGCCGCCCGAGTATCTACTGTTTTAATAATGATAGTGCCATGAAATAAATAACCGTCATCAACCTTAATAAAAGAAGTAACCAGGATTGGCAATCAACAGGAATCCTCCATAGAAGTGTAACCAGCTGGCTGGAAATAAAACAATTTAGAAACACACTGGAAACACAAAAGCAAACAACCAAAATCTTAAAGCTCCAAAAACCTAGGTATTTAATAACTTTCTTATTTCCATTTATAAATTCAAAGTAGTCATTGCTGTCCATAAAGCATCCAGAGTCAGTAATAAAGGAATTCTATTGATGCATAAAGAACTATTCATGTGCATGTTGGTTTGAATACCTTATATTTAATATTTATCATACTATCTTTTTGTCATTTAACATTAGATTATATTTTCATGTGTATTTAAAATGTGTTTGTGTTTGTATATAAGTACCTTAAATGTTTATGTTAATTAAAAAATATCTAAAGTAGTTTAAAACTTTAATAATTAGTGTTAATTAAAATAAACTGTCTTTTAAACTTAAAGCTTTATTTTGTTGGTCAATTCTTTTGCCACTAGTTAAGGAATAAGTTGTTATTGAATTAAAAATAGACTGAGTTAGTTAAGGGATTTTTGCGTGCTGGATTATGGGCCTACTGTCTGAACATGTTAATTTTAGACTATCTGGCACTTGGGGTTTACTCTGAAACAAATAAAGTGTTTTGATAGTATGGGTTTGAATCTAGCAGCCAAGGTGGGCCACAGTCTGGAAATGTGTCCATGTTATGCATTGCATAGCTTGGTCTGACTATGGGTATTGTTGATGGCCCTGCCATCAATAGTATTCTCTACTTTGCTCAAATGTGCCGGTTCGTTCATGTCATATTTATAATAAATTTATTATAAATAGGGTATAAACCCAGCTAAACTTAGCATGTAGAGTAAGTGGGATCTGCAATGGACTGAACCCTGTACAAAATGGCACCCAACATGAGGCAGAATCCAACATGATTAAATAACCATGTCAAATAATTAAAGAAATGTAAACAGTCCAAGAAAATGCTAAATTGCGTATCTAAAATCAAGAATTGTAAAGTGGTATAATTTTAAAAAAAGAATTGACCAAACCTTTTTTTTCATTACATGAAAAGAGATGTGACATCTACATTATTTAAAATAAATCATTGTGTTAAATCAGAGACAGATATTTTGGGTGGAGCTAAAGCATTAGAAGTGGGTAGAGAAAAGAGGACAAGGGGGTAAAGTCAATCATATGTTCCATGTAAAAAATAGTAGTATTTATATTTAGTTTAACATAAGCAAATTTAATATAAAAACAGAAATTGAAATTTTCAAAAATGGAGGAAATAGAAAAAGAGAAAGAAATATCTGAGATGCAGATGATGATGAAAATGACAATGAATATGATGGAAGAGATGGATCATGAATTTAAGCAAGATCAGTTAGAACTTAAAAAAGAATTGTGTCAGAAATTTAAACAAAGCCAACAAGAGCTCAAAGCAGAACTTAAAGAAGAAATTAATCAGGTCAAAGGAGAAATTAAGAAACTCAGAGCAGAAATGAGAGAAATAAAATGTGAGATAACAGGATACATAGAGAAGAACCAAGAAATTATAGAGATCAATTTAATTAAAGAAAGTCAGGAAGATGTAAAGGATGGTGAGGTGATAAAAGATATGAAAATTGAATAAGAATCAGATAGCATTGTGACAGATAAAGTAGAAAAAATGTAGATCAAGAAATAGAAGAGAGACAGAAGTTCAAGGTAGAAGATAGCATAGAAAAGTTTTCACAAAAATTTAAAAAGGTTAAGTTAAAGGCTTGTCTTAATCATAGGGTTAAAACAAAAAGAACGCAGAAGAAAAATATTCATGGTTAGGAAAAATACAGAGGGCTGTGAAGTTTAAAGGTTTTCTAATCTATAATGTAGAAAATAGAACAGAACAGGAAAGAGATAAAGCAACAAATTTTAATCAAGGGATAGTCATGAGGATATGGAGTATAATTTAGGTTAGTGAATTAGTAGAAAGAAAGAAGGAACCATCTGACAGTTTAATTGTCAGTTAATCAGGCAAAATATTAAAGTAAATGGAAAAAATAAAAACCGGAAATGGACTATGAGTTGAATATAATTATTTTGATGTAGGTGATAAGCCTGAATCAGAATTTCACTATTTAAAATGATGAATTGTTTCATAAAATAATAACAGGGAAGTTTCATTAAATAAAAGATTTTTTTTTCTCCATGCACATATTAATTAAGAAGAAATGCTCATAAATAAACAGTTCAAATAATAAAAAAGTCAATAAAATCAAGTTAAATAAATAGGTCAAATAAGTATAATATATCTGTAGTAAAATAATAAAGACTGAATCATAATAAAATAAAATGTTTTTTCTGGAATACGCTTAAGTTAATAAAAGGATGTAAATAAATGGTTTAAAAGTAATACTGTAATATAAATAAATATGTTAAAGTAATGGGTTGTTTTACAATAGCATGTTGAAACCGCCGGAGGGTGGGCTCAGTTTGTAAACAAAGATAAATATAATGTTGCCGGGGCCGGGTTTCTTTTTTTTTTTTTTTGTTGGCTTTGGTTTTTTTTTTGTTTATCACAGTTATAAAAGTAATATCAAATCAAATTTTTTTTTAAACACGAGCAAAAAAAAAAATAAACAAATGCATTAAAAAAATTACAAATAAATGAATTTACATAAAAAGTACTTAATTTTTTTTGCTTTTGATTCTTTCATTATTTATATTTTCAAAGGGGACGGCATTTTTTTTTTTTTTCCGTCTACATATTTTTTTGTTTTTTTTTTTTTGGTTGTTATTGTGTTTATCACATTTAAAATAAAAGTACGGCGGCTATCAAATCTATTTTGGCTACCCCAAACAAAAAAAAAACGGATCGATTAAAAATGATTTTTAAAAAGTAGTTAACCGATTTTTTGTTTGTTTTGATTCTTCTCATTAAACCTTTCTAGTTTCGGTTCGGTATTGTACGACAAACAAAAAATCAGTTGATTCAACTACTTTTTTTTTTTGGTTTGTTTTATTTTATTTTGATAAATTATAAATAAATCTATTGTCTGTTTAATGGTAACATTTACAAGCCAAAGTCCAACTTTGGGAGAAGGGGGAAGGGTGTTTCCAATTGTTAACAGAATGGAATGCCAACAACTCGAAGATTGACCAAGTTTTGACGGTAATTCCCCCCAAAAAACATCAATCTATATGGCAATTAAAAGCAAGTTTTTGGGCTCTTTAGGCAAAAAAACAACAAAAAAAAACAGCAGGCATGCAGCTTCAAGGTGTTTTGTTTGATAAGCCGGTTCCAGCAGTCAGAAAAGAATCCTTGTTCTTTCTTTGACATTCGGAAACAAATTGTCCTATTTCAGCTATTCGATTAATCAGCTCACAGTTGTTGTCACACGAAATGTGAGTTAGAGCGTGATTTGATCGGAATCGCGCTTTTAACTTCACTTGGCCCATTTTTTCAGCAGGAAATGGGGGATAGGGAAGCATGAGACTCTGCTGATAATTGTTAGTAGACCTTCCTAAAACATGCGAGATAGAGGGGGAGGTGGTCTTAATGAATATTAAAATAGTTTCAACAATCGTAATTCCAGCCACCCTCAGACAATACTGTAAACAAAAGTGAAATGTGATTGCTAGTCCAAAATGCTTAGCCCGAATCTGAGCTGTAAGCTGACACGATAGCTTCTGCAGCAAGATTGGTTAAATGTCATGTTTCTGTGCATTAGCATAGAAATAAACACAGTCAGCCGGTATCCTCCCCCATATCAACGGACTATTTCTAGGCTTACACATTAGAAATATAATGTTTGATAGCAGTGGAGGCCACCTAAACAGCATATTTCTGTGCACTAGCATAGACATAATGCCCTCCGGTGGTTTCAACATGCTATTGTAAAACAACCAAGTAATGTTCATGTGAATTTTAAAAAAATATATTGTGAGATTAGGTTAATATAAATAAATATGTAAATTAATGTTCGTAATGGTTCAGAATAATATTGTAAGATTAATATAAATAAATGTTTAAGATATTGGTTGTATGAATTTAAAATAATATGGTAAGGTTAAAATAATATAAATGAAAGTCAAACTAAGTTATATTAGGAATGTATAAGGGTTTGAAATTAAACAGAATGAGAGTAGTATTGAAATAATTTTAGATAAGGATAAATTAAAGCTGTTGACTGGATAAAATTTAGCACCCATAAGGGACTTATCAGGAATCATTCTTCTATTAAAATGTACACTGGAAACAACCAGAGTAAGTTGCAAGTCACTTCTTCAAGGGAGAATCCCCATATCTCATACCTCATTCCAAAGTGTAAGATGGAATAGACAGTTGATGAATCCTGCCATTCACAGTGACCCTTTCTTTATCAAAGTCCAGTCAAAAGAACCAGCACCTGAAGTGTCATTTTTCATATGTGTAAGTTGGTAAAAGCCAGCAAATCTGCATCCACTTCATTTCCAAAAGATCATTGCATCACAAAAAATAGTGATGTCCTCGTAGTCGTTATTCAGCACTAAGATCATTGTAAGGAATGTAGTCAGCAGAGAAGGCAAAAAAGAAAAGTATCATGGAAGGTTGCCTGCAGCATGTAAAATGTTAGATATTAGAAAGTAAACTTAGAAAAATAATAAATAATTTAAGATTTAATAAAGAATTAAAGTTCTCAGAGATAAAATAATCAAAAGTGATGCATTTTACTTTCAAACAGAGGGCAGTGTAATGTACCAACATTGTGTTGGCACATAATAATTTTATCTAAAAATTATTAAAACAAAAAATCTTTCATTAAAAGAGAATAGTATTTAAAAGTTTAAGAGTTTTTTTATTGCAGTTTGCTTTCAAAAATGTAAGATTAAAAGTCAAATAGTATTTCTATTATTAGTAGTTGAAATAAAAGTTACAATCAATTAATTAGAAGGGTGGTTGCTTTAGAAATGTCAAACTAAAAGTTTTAAGTTTAAAGAGTTTTGCTAGAAACAATTAATTCATAGTTACATAAAATTAAAAGAAGTTAAAGAGTTTATTATTATTAGTTGAAATATATCTTAAAGTTTAAACATATAAATCTCTTTTTACTTAAATAAAGAAAAAAGGTAATCTTAAAACTAGTGTTGAGTTTAGATTAAAATATACATGCACGTAAATGTAGAATGCTTGTTAATAAAATATATATGTGCGATTATAAACATTGCATAAATACGTGTGTATTAAAATGAAATAAAGAAAAATTATATTTAAAAACACAGCGATGGCTACTAATCAAAAATGTAAAAACAACAGGATTAAAAGCTTATCTCAAAAGCAGGAGGATATCAAAATAACAAGATGTCTTATGTATAAATAGTCAATTTTTTATCAGACAGTTAGTTGCATTTGAGAACAGCTGAGTTTTAGTTTTGAACAGTCAATCTATGAGTTGAATTCATCAATCAGTAATGCAGTGTTAATAGCTTCATTGGAACATATGATGAACTTCAAACCTTGTCCAAATACCAATACTCTGCCTGATATGAAGTAACCACTGCCCAATGAATGAGAGCCACCCAAGTATCTACTGTTTTAATAATAATAGTGCCATGAAATAAATAACCATCCTCAACCTTAATAAAAGAAGTAACAAGGACCGGCAATCAGTAGGAATCCTCTGTAGCAGTGTAAAACCAGCTGACCAGAAATAAAACTATTCAGAAACACACTGGAAACACAGAAAGCAAACAACCAAAATATCCACACTCCAAAAACCTAGGTAATTAATAACTTTCTTATTTCCATTTATAAATTCAAAGTATTCATTGCTGTCCATAAAGCCTCCAGAGTCAGTAGTAAAGGAATTCTATTGATGCATAAAGAACTATTGATGTGCATGTTGGTTTGAATGCCTTATATTAAATATTTATCATACTATCTTTTTGTCATTTAACATTGTTAGATTATATTTTTATGTGTATTTAAAATGTAGTATGTGCATGTTTATATATAAGTACCTTAAATTTTTATGTTAATTTAAAAATATCTAAAGTAGTTTAAAACTTTAATAATTAGTGTTAATTAAAATAAACTGTCTTTTAAACTTAAAGCTTTATTTTGTTGGTCAATTCCTTTGCCACTAGTTAAGGAATAAATTGTTATTGAATTAAAAATAGACTGTTAGTTAAGGGATTTTTGAGTGCTGGATTATGCGCCTACTATATGAACATGTTAATTTTAGACTAGCTGGCATCTGGAGTTTACTCTGAAACAAATAAAGTGTTTGGATAGTAGGGTTTGAATC
This sequence comes from Epiperipatus broadwayi, assembly GCA_028023455.1. Taxonomy (NCBI): domain Eukaryota; kingdom Metazoa; phylum Onychophora; class Udeonychophora; order Euonychophora; family Peripatidae; genus Epiperipatus; species Epiperipatus broadwayi. The sequence goes on from JAQFVV010012424.1 coordinate 8,344,223, forward strand.
TAGCAGTTGAGGTAAGCCACAGTCTGTAAATGTGACCATGTTACACATTGCATAGCTTGTTCTGACTCTGGGTATTGTTGATGACCATGCCATCAATAGTATTCTCCACTTTGCTTGAACGTGCCAGTTCATTCATGTCATATTTATAATAAATTTATTATAAATAGAGTATAAGTCCAGCTAAACCTAGCATGTAGAGTAAGTGGGATCTGCAATGAATCAAACCCGGTACAATATATATATATTGTAACCAGTTGGGTTACATAACACACAATAATATAGTGTGTATATATATAAAAAGTAAAAGAAAAGTAAAAATAAACACAGACATAAATGTTTGTATTTTCTACATTTCCTGGAATAAAACAATAAGTAAAGAGTTAAGTAACTCTCACTTTTAATAAAATTTTATTATGAAATAATTATTTAAAAATGTCTAATAAATATTATAATTCTGATTTTGAATTTAAAAACAAGCTTGTATACATTATCTATGTAAAAATTTCTATTATCTATTTTGAAATCTTTTTAATAAATTAAACTGATAAAAAGTCCAAAAAGTAGCTTTTAATTACAAGTGATAGTGATCTATTTCTATTGAAACAGATATTTTAAATAATTTTTATAGTGAAAACGATCTTTCAAATCTACATTTTTAAATTTAAAAACTTTTAATTAATCAATCAACAATTATCCTTACAAAACTGATGTTTTTATTTTTCAAAGAAAGAAAAAATGAAATTGTAATAAGTAAAGATAGAATTTGATAATTGATTCATATCATTTTTTAAGGGAAAAAGTAAATACTCTGATTGACTATAAAAAAAGAAAACTTTTTATGAAAGTGTTTATACACAAGTATATGTGTGAAATTTATGTATATTTTCCAAAAAAATTAACAAATTAAAATATGTAACATCAGTGTGTGAATACATGTGCACACACATATATGTAAATTTTTAAACATTTATGGTATTTTTTATACCCAACTGAAAAGTTTAATTATGTATTTATTATTTTAGATGATGATTGTAATATAAGTCAATTGTATTGCATATTTATGTGTGGGCATATATGTCAGTGCTTGTCAAATAGGACATATGTGCAAATTTTAATTATTTTTGTCATTATTAAATGTCAATTGAAATATATTCATGTAATTGTAGAATGCATGGCTGTGCACATATATATGTGTGTTATATGTAAACCACCATATAGTAATTTAATTTTGTATATTAATTAGTAAATTACAATGTCATAATTTGAAATTTTGAATATTAATCAAAATCAAAAAGATTATATGTGTGTAGTCTAATTTTTATAGACCTTAATTTCAATTTTTTGTTATTGTTGTTAATAAACTTGTATTCATTTGTTAAAAATTGTATTAAATCATCATTTCTTGGTCACATATTGTAATAGAGCTTTTGTTCTCTGAGCTAGATTTGGGCACGGAAAGAATATATAAATGGGGGGTGTATTTAGTGCTTTTGGGCATTCAGAGATGATCAATCATCATCTTGGTTGGTATAAAAGAGAATACTCTTTAATGCTCATGCACTCCCATTTATTTTAGTTGTCTTATTAGAAATTAAATTTATAGTTGGCCAGTACAGGTGGCCAGAGCATTAATGATGATAAGCATGTTTTTGCATGCCAGCATTATTGTTTAGATTTTCTGGTCATGTGTTCAAATGTATTAGTACTTAAGTGGTACATCCAAGTTATGTTTAAAAAATTTCCCACACTGTCAAAGGCTCAATAGTTAGTATGGTCTACAGAAGACTCATTTCCAAAGCAAACACAAAATTGACTGTTGATTTATTGTACTGATTTATTTTAATTGTTGATCGTTCATAAAAATGAATAGTATTTTGAGTAGTACTCATACTTACTTAGATTGATTTTTACATTTACTTTTTTATAATGCTGGGTGATGATGATTTTGCCATCACCCCAGGTATAACTATGATCAACTTCCCTTTTTTATGATCACTTTCTACTATCTCATCCTGTTACTATATATATGGAAATTATTTTATATATGTATATTTCAATTTGTTTGTTTTTTATTTAAAAAAACAGTCACATACTTACATAAGAATGGAGCCCATCAGACTTAGCTGCCCATGGTTGAGAAAGATAGGAAAAAGTGTTTGATGTTTTATTGGATCTGGCTGTAGGAATTAAATAAATTCCACAATAAAGAAGATCAAATATATATTTATATTTATTTTATAAAAATAATGGCTATTTTAAAGGGGGGAGAAATAAATAAATAGTAAAGAGTTGGTGAACGGTTTTAAAACAATATTAAAAAATTAGATAATATACGAATAAAAATATTTTGTTACTTTAAATATTTGTCTGATATATATATATTGATAAGAACAATCATTGGCTTGAAATGAGAATAGGATCCACAAATTTTAAACTGATTATACCTTCAAGTATTGTTGTATAAAAACAATGGGAATTTGAAAATTATATTTAGATACTTTGTGTTTTATTGCTACATAGTGTGTGTATTATGTTACCTTCATATGGATCTAATTGTAATTATTTTTAGGTTTAAAAGAATTTCGCAGACCTCGACAGCCGAATGGTAAGATATATATATTGTAACCTTATATTTTAGTATAAAATATAAAGATTGATATAACTGGTATAAAAATTTCTCTGTCTTCTTCTTGGTGATTTGATTGGCTTGGTTTGCATTTTCTTGCATTCAAGATAATTTATTAGAGAAAATAAGTAATATTTTGCCTTGCTTAATGTCTGTGTTATTTCAATGTATTTAAATTGCTTCTTTCCATCCACTGATTTGGATCAAAATATGTTTAACTTTTAAGAAATTGACAGTTCACATTAAGTTTGGTAAAATGTGATTGAAAATAATAATAATTCTTATTTATTTAAAAAAGTCTAAAAATTATTTTCATTTAATTCAAAACACCATTTGTTTAACTAATTTTTAATTATTAGATAATAATATAGTAATCACGTATGCGTTTCAGTGTAAAAAAAAAAGAGCACGTTCTTGATAGCATTCCTGTCTTATTAGGGGAAGAGAAAAAAAATGGTGTAAGAATAAAATGTATGCAAAGTATGTTAAGCTTATTTTTTAAAAATAATTAATAAGTAAACGGATTTACCAAAAATTTTCCTACAAATCTAAACATAAAATGGTGATATTTAATAATAGAATGAATTACTAGATTTAAAAGATCTGTTCAAGTCAGCTCACCAAGTGGATCAAATCGCTAATAATTTTCTCAATATTTACATTTAAAAATATGTCGGAGCTCTCAAATTTAAAAGTAGAATTAATTGCAGAAGTTCAGTATGTTTGGAATATTTTATTATTATACAAATTGGCAACACTAAACAAATGTTTTAATTGCATAAGTTTTTGGATATGAAAACTTTATTTTTAAAAAAGAAGTTAAAATCAAATTTAAATGTTAAAATTTATTGAAACGCTGGTTTAATGTTTCTACTTATTTAAATAATAAAGCATTGATTATGTTATCTAAATGTATACTGCCAGTAATATATTTGCTATTTAATTTGTTTACTATTTGAATAATGGTAACAGTCTTCAAATAATTAACTAAAACTACTTTCTGATTTTTATCGTTAATTTGGAATTATTAAATTATTTGCTCTAATTACTATTCCTAAATTTGAATGTGGATGAATAAATGTTAGCCTGGATGTCATAAACTTGGAAGAATTTTATATAGAAATGTAGAATTTAATAACTTATGAAGAACATTTTCATTTAAACTCTACATGTCATGCTTTTGTAATTGTCTTATATTCATGGAGCCACATAAAATCATTAATTTAAAGTGCTCATAATAACTAAAACAAATGGATATAATCACATCTATGGAATTCGGCTATAATTTATAATTATTACTTTGTGTATTTATTGTTCAAGACATTTTTACATTGATTTCACAGATCATATTTATTATTATAAAATGTTGTATAATTTAATTTATGTATTTAAGTAAGAATAAATTAATTTTAATTTTTATTGTTATATAAACTTATATGTGAAGTTCATGAGCTATATTTTTACTAGGTTTAAATTAAATTAATGGGATTGAATAAAATATTTATTCAAGGGATAGCGCTTGCGAAAAAGCTTGAGAATTACTAATGAATTTATATGTGTCAACCTCTCATGATGTGTCTTATGAGTCTTTCCAGAATTCTATTCTTATACTCATATCACTTATATTACATTGTTACTATGTTTATATTTTAAGCAAGATAATTCGGTATATTAGTTGTCCTTATTATTAAAACACTTTTCATTATGTATGAACCCATATCTACTGAAATGCTAGTGTTTTTCTGAATTGTCAGAATAACTGAGGAGGATGACTTTTGCACTTTAAATATGAAGTAAATATTAATATTGCTTCACCATGTTAAATGGAATTAATCTGTTCCTGGTGGTTAATCCGCAGATTAATTAGTTACCACTTTCTGTATTTTACACTCATTCCTGCACTGGTGGTTAATCTGTGGAATTGTGTAATTGTATTTATTGCTTCATGGTAGTATATAAACCCACAAGGCACTCAGTGATGTATAATTCCTATGTGTAGATGAATACATCCACAGGAATATCATTTTACTTCATAAATATAAGTTTGGGCAAAGTATTTTGTTTATTATGCTAAAATCATCTTCTTCCATTGATAAGTATAATTTATAAGTTGTCATAAAGTGTAGCAGGACATCCTAGCTAAGTTACCTCATAATAATTAACTGTTTGTTAATTAATATTTTATCTGAATTGAAGTTTAAATTTTCATTTTGATTCGTTAGCATTATAGCAAAATCCTGCAAATATAATATTATTTATTACATTATTATAGGTCTACAGTATAGGTTTATTGTTTCTGGAACTGACACATTGGGTATTTTATGATTTATTGTTGAATTTTGGTACAGTTTCCTCATGGAATCAATTAAATCAGATTATAATAAAATGTATAATCAGGCTTTCATAAAACTGTGCCTAGGATATATTTAATGAAATGAATACATGGAATGATATTTTATTTACTTTATTTATTTATTTATTTGTTTATGTATTTTTTATTATATTAAAACATCATATATTAATTATTTATTAATCGTAAAATTGTAAATAAATGTTGATTTATAATTAAATTTACTGTGCCGTTGCTATTTGTCATTCATAAAACCAGAAATCATATATCTTGAATAGAGCATACATTGGAGTACATACTGTTGTCAGCATGATATAAGAGTTCTAGTAATATTCTGAGAAAACATTTGAATGCTTTTGTCCCTGGTAATTTATGATGTGTAAGGTACAATAAAATCCCATTTGCTTTTTCCATCCTTTTAGCTTTGCGTTGTTGATTCTAGTACATGATACAAAATTGACTGATTTTATAAACTTATAAACAGATTTACCATGTAATGATATGATTGAATTTATTTGCTTAATGATATAATTATCATTCATCAATATAACAAGAGTCTCATTGATATTTATTAAATTATAAATTTAAGTTAATAAGGAAAGAACACAAGTTTTCCATGCTTATTATTATTGCAAAGCTCATACCTAGACTAGCTTTTGTATCAAAATCATACATGTCATTTTTAAAATTCATAATATTTAATAGTTTCACAAATTATACCATCTTTTCTCTGGTCAGCCCTAAGGTCTCATGTAATAAAAAATCGCAGATTAAAGTTTTGAAGAATAATAAAATTACATATTTATAATTTGTCTAATGTACTTTCACATACTGCTACAATAGGTCTTCGCGGCATACCCTGGCTGTGACCAGATTAGATCATAACAAAATTATGTTATATCATTAGTTTTGTTTGTTGTAATTTGCTCCAGATTTCAGTTATAGTCTTTGGTGCACAATATAGATGGCACGATATGCTTTTGGTTATAGTTTTTGGTACTACAATGATTGGAGCATTCAGTTACACGATTGATGGGTACAGTTCTTGGCTGCCCAATGATTAAGGCCATTGGTTACAAAGAATTCTATTACAGTTCTTGGCACCAATGTGGTAGGCATCGGTATGTCCCTTGTCTATTAAGTTATAGTAAGGTGGGCCTGATTATAGTATTTCTTTGGCATCAATGTATTAGGCTTGATTAATGATGATGGTTACAATATATATATATATATTACAAGTATAATTTAGTATACTTGGAGATTAGATTTAATTTTAGAAGATTTAAACACAGACATTCAAGCACTCTTCAGGTATTAACTCTAACTGATACACATGACTATACATATGTGAAAAAGATAAATGATCACTAATATATGTATTTCATGCTGAAACAGTACTCATTGGTTGGTCCAGATCATCATCTCCCATGCATACATATAATCAGTGTCCACTTTATACTAAGATAGCAAATCTATAAACATTAATGGACAGACTTCAATCAACTTCATCATCCAACTCTTCAGCCACTCATATCATTGAAAATCTGAAGATAAAATGTCCAAATAATTTGTTGATTCCAATTATATTGTGATTGCTATGTTGACTTTAAGTCACTCTGATTTCTCATGTATAGAACATTGTCCATTTAAATACACAGAACAGGAATGGAGATCATTTATTCTTTTCACATGTGTGTGGAAATGTCTATCAGTTGTATGAGATAGAGTCAATAGCTGAAAGTCTGTCTTCAAATTCTCTAAAATTATAACAGGTCTATTATATGGAACACAATAATATATTCAGTGTGCACAAATATATATTTAAAATTAAAGGGAAAAATAGAAATCAACACAGACATAAATGTTAGTAGATATTTTCTACATTTCCTGAAATAAAAATAATAAATAAAGGGTTAAATAATTCTGAATTTAAAACAGAATTTTATTATGAAATAAATATTTAAAAAAAAAAGGTTTAAATAATATTATTCTGATTTTGAAATTTAAAAACAAGTAGGGTTTATTTTTAAAATCTTTTAATTAAAACTTGTATAAAATATCTATTGTTTATTATTAATGCTTGTTTATATTTCTATTATCTGTTTTTAAAAATCTCTAATAAGATTTTCAAATGTAGCTTTTTAATTAAAAGTGATTTTGGAGGGATTAAAATTGTTTCCAATCAAGAGAGATGAGCAAAAATACGACAGTTTTTAAATGTACGTTTTTATCACATCAAGAGTAAACAGGATTAGACAGATTGAAAACGATCTACAATGTGTTTTTATCCCCTCAGATGATTTTATGAAAGGGCTGATAAAAAGATATCAGTCCAATTTGACTAAAATCAAAGGGCTGATAAAAAGATATCAGTCCAATTTGACTCGTAGCTTTGATAAGAGCTGATCAGAAAAGTCTGGGTTTAATATTTTGAGCAGGTGGCTAAATTAGTCAGTTGCAAAGTTTGAATGAAGGCAGTTTTTGTCTTAATATTTTTGTGAAGCAGTTGTCTCATAGTTAGCTGCAGTCTGTTGGTAACTATAGCATACAGTAACCACAGTAAAGCTAGCTGCAGAGATGACTGGCAGAATTATACAGAGGACTGCCATGAAAATATAAGAATGCAAAAAAGCAAATGCCTAATTTACTGCTGAAGTTTTGAATGATGAAGCTGACTCAGTTCATTATTCATTTGCCTGCTTAACTAGGAAGAAGATAGTTTCTGGCCTGAAGTCTGCAAGTCTGAGACAGAAGGGAACTAAATCAAGACCAACTTACCTGGATTATAACTTCCTGATTATGACTTTCCTGAACTGGTTCCCACAAAGAGAAATCATCAGTTGATGAAGTAGTTATATGTATGCTGCTATGTCTATATCCAGAGAAGCACAGATAAATGTGTATACAGTGAGTTGTATTTTTTTAATATTCCTTAAAAAAGATATTTTAACTTAGTAACTTAAAGTAAAACAAATGAGTAATTTGTTTGAGTCAAACATCTAAAAGAAAAATAATTCGATATATATATTTTTAAAGAAATTGTAATTTTTTTTTTTTTAAAAAAAAGACATTTAAAATATATAGCTTAAAACACAAATAATTTTTGTTTGAATTAAAATCAGAAAGTTGAGAAATAGATTAAAGATTAACATGAATAGTGGAATGGATGGCATAAACGAAAGTATGAACCGATTAAAGGTTACCATGGCCACTAAGGAAGAGACAACAGAAATAAATAAAAGTATGAGCAGTGTGGAAGCCAAGTTAAGTGATATAGAAAAATGGACAGTAATATAAGTAGTAGGTGGCATAAAAACTAAAATGAACTATAAGATGAATACTATGTAGATTGATATAAATATTAATATATAGGAAATGAAAGCTACCATGGTGATGAAGTAAAGAATATCTGGAAAAAATAGTGACATGAATAGTAAGTTGGATAATATGGTAACTAAGACAGATGTCAATAGGGTAACAACAGAGCTGAAAGAAAATATATATATATATATCACTTGAGAGAAAATTTTAAAAAGGACATAGATGGGATGAAATCAGAAAAGAAAATAGAAATTAAATATGTTGAATCTGAACTTTCTTCAGAAATAGAGTGACTGTCCATTAATTTAAATAATACACAGAGATAATATAGAACTAAAGCAGACTCTGAGACAAAGGAGATGGGTGAAAAAGACCTAAGATATCAACAAGGATTGGAAGAGATTAAGTGCACCACCATCAGTCAATTGGATATTAAATATACTAATAGCATCCAGAATGAACCATTATTAGTACCCATGACTTTTACATAAGAAGACTGTCACAATCACCATCTTATAGGATGACAGAATAATGGCATTAAAAATCATCACAGTTGTGTTGAAGTAACTGAATCTAAGTTGAGGAACTTGGAAAGAACTGTAAAGATGAATGAAGAAGAAAGTCTTCAAAACAATAAAGCATTAGCAACATTGGTGGAAGATCAAATCAATCCATGAGATCAGGTAGAAAATGTAGATCACTTAAGAAACCTACCTGTAAATAGTATACAATGTATATTAAATCTCAGGAGTTAACAGAAAACATTCAGATGATACTTTCATTTGTCAAGTGAAACTAGGGTCACAAGATGTCGAGGTTAACCATGGGGTAAATGATAAACCCATGAGAATTAAGGCAATCTCAAATTCTAAGGATGTTATGGCAGAATACATGGAAGAAGATATGATAGTTGACAAATTGGATCTGTATTTAAAATCATCTAGACACATTCATATCTACCATCAAAACAAATTTAAATTGTTCACAGACATGATGCTGATGCAATGAATGACAACTATCAAGTCAGAGAAATGTTAACTCAAAGGGCTAATACAAAATAAGGTTGTCACAATAGGCAGACTAACTTTAAAGATATAGATGAAATAAATACATTTCCTCATGTTATGTGTTCATTGTGGCACTCAAGATATTGCCATAATCAAGAAGATGACCAAACTATAATAGAGATATAATACAAACCAAGAAACAGAAAGCCTCCCAGTTTCATAAATTATGCAACACCTATGAAGATCTTTTTTCATTCATTATGTATAGAAATTCTAGTGTTTAAAAAAGCATTTATACAGGGAAGGACCACAAAGAATTATGACTTGGAACACATGAACTAGATCAGACCCTCAAAAAAGATAATCCCAAATATAATATTAAAAAAAACAAGCACAATAAGGATGTGTACATATAAGCCTACATATAATGTAGATCATAATTTAGAGATGACTTTGCTTTTATATTTGTATTACTCCAAAAATAACAACTAGTTGAGCTTGAACAATGTAAAAGAGAAATTGGCATTATGAAGGCACTCCAAGAATTGAGAAAGAAAGCAGAATTGAGATGCAGAAATAAGAGAACTAACCACCAATTTAAGATAAGAGACAATGTCTTTATTAAAACTTTTGACCCTAGTAAACAAATAGAGGTATATACCAAAAGGTTAACAACTCTTATCAATATCAGGACCTAAAGCCTTCTGGATAAATATAAATGTGGAGATGAAAGGAATTTTATAATGTGAAAAGTTTAAAACTATATTTAGGTCAGCCATAAGGATGAGATCCTCCACACTCACAGTGTGCATTAGAATTTCAGAATAAGTTTAAAAAAGAGGTCAAAATGAGAGTATTAATGAGAACAAAGGTTGGATATTTCAGTAGTGAGAGCATAACCTGGCTGATAAGAAAAACAACTTATGAAATACTCTTGAGCCAACTAATTAGAAGCTAATCTATACACAGAAATGGATTTTCCATGATTTGTATACTCTTCAAGAAAATCCAATAGAACTCCAAAAGAGAGTAGGATGTAGAGGTAACAAAATCTTGCATGTTCACTCTAGAATAAAGTCACACCAACAGTTCAGTTCAAGCCCTTCCAAGACCACCTTCATGCCAACCTCATTTATGAATGGGTAATAAAAAAGGAAAATGAATGAATAGATTGTGAATAGTTCAAATAACCATCCATAAACCTTGTATAGATCAATGCATGTCCAAGTTTAAACAGATATATATGCACTCAGAGAATTGAAATTTTCCAACTATGCCTGCAGGGACCATGCCACCTGCAGACCATTTTATATGTGCCTGCCACTATCCGAACATAATAAAAAATATTTATCTTATATTAATAAATTTAGTTTTTAAAATTTCTTATAAATTATTGTATTATATTGTAATCAAATTTTAAGGCATACTATACTTTTACAGCATAAAAGAGTCTATCTCTCAGTCTGCCAAGTGTGGTCTTTTTCTATGCACTACACTAGCACAGAATAAATAAAGTTAACACAGACACCAATCACTCTGCTTTGCACATGTTTACAAATTGTATCTGTGAATACAAGTTCACCATTTTAAGAAATACTAAGTCAGAGTTAGATTCAGAATAAATTGAATTACTATTTATTTTTCAAAGGTAAAATTTCAAAAATTCTAACCCCAAAATGAGTAAAAGACAAAGAACATATAATTTTAATACTGACTGGGAAGAATTATATTGTTTTGTCAATATTAAAGATAAATGTGTTTGTTTGTTGTGTGGCAGTAGTGTTGCAGTGGCAAAAAACATAATATTGAACATCACCTCCAGGCAACCCATTCCACATTTAATACCAGCTATCCACTTAAATCTGAATTAAGAAAGAACATATCTCAACTAAAATTGAACCTGTCTGCCCAACAACCAGTTTTCATTAGGCCTGTGGTAAATCTAAAAATGCCACTATTGCTTCTTTGAAAATTTCTCACATGCTCGCAAAGAAGGAAAAGCCTTTCAGGATGGAGAATTGTTAAAAGATGCATTTCTGACTGGTGCCAATTGCTTATTTGAAGGATTTTCCAACAATCATGAGATTACATCAGCTATACAAGACTCACACCATCACAAAAAGAATACACAACATTTCAAAAACTTGCAAACTCAATTAAAGAGTGATTTATAGATATGTGAATGGTTCTCACTACAATTTGATGAGTCTACATATATAACAGGTACAGCACAGTTAGCAGTTATGGTGAGAATGATATTTAGTGATTTTAGTGTAAAAGAAGAATTACTAAAATATTACCAATGAAAGGGCGAACAACAGGCGAGGATATTTACAACATATTCTTAACATACTCAAAATCGATAGATATGCCTTTGCACAAGCTGTCAGTGATAACCACTGATGCAGCACCAGCAATGATTGGTAATGTCAATGGATTTATCAGCCAGTGCAAGAAAGACAAATCATTTCCTAACTTTATGTCTTACCATTGCATTATCCACCAGAAAGTTTTGTTTGGTAAGATACTCCTCTTTGGACATCTCATGAAAGTAGTTACTATAATAGTGAACCTTATATGAGCAATTCCTTTACAACACTACCTTTTTAAAGACCTATTGGAAAATTCTGAAGAACTGGATTTTGTACTTCATAGTGAAGTACATTGGCTTAGTAATGGTAAAACTCTTTCAAGATTTGTCAATTTAATTGAAGAAATAAAAAAATTATCTTAATTTTAAAAATCAAAATTTTGTTGAATTAAAAAACTCTTCCTGGTTTGTAGATTTGGGTTTCATCACAGATATAATGGAAAAATTGAATCATTCAAACTTGCAGCTGCAGAGGAAAAACATACATATATCTACAATGATAGGATCTGTAAAGTCATTTAAAGCCAAACTGGTTTTGTGGATATCATATCTGCAAATAAAGAAACTTGTACATTGTCCAAATATGAAAAAAATTATAGGTGTTGCTAAATTGACTTTTCACCATTTGTTGTTAGTCTTCAATTACTTCAAAACCAGTTTGAAAAATAATTTCATCAGTTTAATATTATTGAACCAATGGTCACCTTTTTTGTCAATCCTTTTACTTGCCAAGTAAATGTAACTGAAATAGCTGCAGAAATTGCAGAGCTTGTTCAAGTTAGGACAGAAGAACTGGAGTTAGAAATTTTGGATCTTCAGAATGACATTGTCTTAAAATCCAATGTATCAGATGAAAGCTTCTGGAATATAGTTGACAGAAATAAATTTCTATTCTTGAAAAGAGCATCATACAAAATAAAATCGTTTTTGGTTCCAAATACTTGTGTGAATCATTGTTTTCAAGCATGAATATCATAAAATCAAAATCCAGATCTGGACTGAGTGATGAACATCTTCATGATTGCTTATGAGCATGAATATCATCTTACTCCACTAATTATAAAGCAATTGCCAATGAAATGCAGTGCCAAAGATAGCATTAACTTGTAATATTATATATAATTTAGTAATTTACATAAAAATATAAACATTAATTATATCTTAGAATTTTATTTTTGAAATAAATATTTTTTGTACATTATATGTATTATTAACAATATCCAAGTTTAAATTTATATTGAAAAAATAAATGATGCCCACCATTGGGCTGGTATTATAGAAAGTCATTTTCAAGTCAATAAAGTAAATGGAGTTAGTAAATTGGCTATTACCAGTGCTCACCTTCATGGTAATGCATTATCTTGGTGGGAATCTTTGTTTCACCACTGTCAAACCTTTCAGGAATATAAAGATGTGGTGATTAAAAACTTCTGGAGAGCAGAGCATTAGGAAAACATCCTGTATCAAGTCATGCAGAAGAAATATAGAAGCAATATGAATCAAACTATTTCCAATTTTTATATAGGCAGGCAGCCAAGTTAAGAAATTTAAAGGCATGTCACACATCTGAAGACTGAATTATTAGGATTATCCATCAGAATTTATCCTATCAGATTTTGCAGATGCTGTTGATGGTGGGCGCAAAGTCATTTGACCAGGTATCTGACCTGTTGAACACTATGGATGGGAAATGACAAGAAGATTTTGTGGGGAAGATGCAAGCAAACATTAAAGACAATGCAGAGAACTGAAATGTGAAAGAGGGCCTATCAAACAGTTCTCTGAAAAAGAAATGTCCAATTTGGTCTTTCTTGGGAAGATAGAGTACTGGAATACTTGCTGCAAAATTGTCCAAAAATACAATGGGGAATTGAGGGTATGGAGGTGATAGTGATGTTGGGCTCAGTTAGGCAGATATCAGTAATAGCAGAGGAGTTATACTAGAGGATCATATTGACAAACCCTCAAATAGAGACTCTACCTTTAAAGGCTGCACAAATAACCCTTGCAAATAACTGAAAAGTAAAACTTGTGCCTAAACAAATATGGTTGGAGTTGGACATGGATGGGAAGAGGATCTTTCATGCATTCTTGATCATGAGTAATCTCATCCATGAGGTCATATATAGGCTCCGATTTTTTGTATAAAAACAAAATGCACACTGAATTATGAAAAGGATCTTGTGAGTTGCCAAAGGCAAGATATTAAATTTTCACCCCACCATTTACCTAGTTTGGGGAAATGTGCTGCATAAACCAATCCATTCTAGATATTATTGAAGAAAAAAATGAATGAGGTGATTTTAGCTTCCACTGAAGATGGCAAAAGGAATCAAAGCAATACTTTAAGACTACCTCACAGTCTTCTTTGACAACCCTGGAAAGATCAAATGATACAAACAGCATATTAAATAGAGCCTGGAGAATCATTTCAAGGGCACTCATACCTAATCCCTCTAATTTAAAAAGGAAGTGGAAAACAGCTGGAGCAAATGTTGGAAAATGGTATAATTAGTAAATGTTCATCACCGTATTGCAACCCTTTAGTAGTAGTGGAAAAAAGATGAGTCAGCAAGGTTATGTTTGATGCTCAATGGCTCAACAAAGTAACCATACCAGATTGTACAATATCCTGCCTATACAAGAATTACTAGGAAAATTTAAAGAAAAGACTATTTTTTTCACATTTGACTTAACTTCAAATTACTGGCAGATAGAACTGCATTCTAACAACTGCCAGTACATGGCCTTCAGATACAGGGGATATTCATACAAATTCAACCACATGCCTTTTGGTTTATCAACACTGGTGCAGGACTGTTGTGGTGCCTAGACCAGATCCTATCCCCTAACATCAAGAAGATCATCACTATATATGTGGATGATGTTGTCATAGCCTCAACATCCATGGAGGGACATTTTCAGCATTTAATGTTGTTTTTCAGAGAATGTAAAAAAAGGATCTAAAGATTAATATAAAAATGAGCAAATTAGCTTAAGATGTAATCAAATTTTTGGGACACTTGGTGGGACCATCAGGTATTAAGCCCCATCTGGATAAAGTAATGGCTATTACTAACTTCCTTAGACCACAAACATAGAAGCAGATCTGTTCCTTCTTGGGTCTCTAATTTTTATAATAGATTTTGTGTAAACTTTGCAGGCCAAGTGGAACCATTACTTAGACTACTCAGAAAAAAAGTTTGTTCAAAATGGACCACTGAACAAGATGAGCCTTTTAACCCAGTAAAAAAGAGTTGTGTAAAATAGGTGGTGTTAGCATATCTAGATTTTATCAAGCTCTTCCTATTTTAAATGGACAGCAATGGGTATGGGATGGTA
Organism: Epiperipatus broadwayi; assembly: GCA_028023455.1. NCBI lineage: Eukaryota > Metazoa > Onychophora > Udeonychophora > Euonychophora > Peripatidae > Epiperipatus > Epiperipatus broadwayi. Next base: position 8,359,240 of record JAQFVV010012424.1, read on the forward strand.
GTTACTCTATGCCTAATTCAACCTGATGGAGAGATAGGGGTATTATATCATAAGGAGCCTACTAAAGAGGCCTGAACTTAATTATACAGCCACCGAAAAAGAGGCCCTTGCAATCATATGGGCATTTCAGAAGTTTTACTCCATGTTACAGTAGTGTTGATCACTGATCATAAGAGTTTGGAATTTATCAACCACAGTTATTTTACTAACAGCAGATTGATCTGGTGGAGTTTGTTCCTTCAAGAATTGAACTACACTGTGAGATATTGTAAAGGGACAGAAAATGTGGTAGCTGTTATTCTCACTCATCATCCTGTTCCTATGCAAACCCCCAATACCAACATCTGGATCAGGTATACATATCAAGTATGGCAGGGGAAAAAATGAAGTTGTGGAAAGGGAACTCAATCAACTGGCAAAGAGGCAGCAAGAAGACAGTTGGCTGAACTTTATTTTGATAGAGTGCCAGAAGCAATTTCAAGCAGGAGATGGAGGTTGTGAAGAGAAGCAGAACAGGTATTAAATTTTAAAGTAGATTTAAATAGTTATGGTTTTCTATATTATTCACACCTTCACATTACATGCTATGTTTGTTTTAAGACGTGGATGTAAACTGGAACTAGCAAGCGAGTGTGAATATCGCTTCTAAATGGTGCCGTTTTTTCTGAGCATACGTGGAGAAACAGCACCACCTAATGGGCTAGATTGCTGGGTAGTTGCTGTTTAGCAGACGTTGTAAGTTGGATTGGTTTACCTATGTAACAGCGCCACCTAGTGGGAAGTAGTGCTGACTGCTATTTGGCATAATGTTCCTGTGTGTACACATGGTGAACAGTGCCATCTAGCGGCTGGAACTTGTGTCGGCTTCTTTTGGCCATTTGGCATACTGTTCCTGTGCATACGCATGGTGAACAGTGCCATCTAGCGGCTGGAACTTGCATCATCTGCTTTTGGCCCCCTACTCTGAGTATTTCTGCTACTTTTGCAGAAATGATGTCTCTAGCAGTGGCAGAACAGAAAAACAACAACTACCTTTTAACAGTGTCAGTTGGTTTGATAAGGGATGTTAGGTAATAATTTAACATAAGCAAATGTTAAAAATAATTGTGAATTGATAAATAGTATTAAATGTATTCTAAAATAACTATCGTACAATCCATTCTAATGTCTAAAGAATAATAATAAGACATTATTATTAAGTTGGAATAATTAAGTAATAAATTTTAAAAAAAGAAATGATATGTAAGTTTTTATTAAAAAGAAATAATATTTATTATTAGTTTTATAGTTTAACATTCTAGTTATAAAAGTTAGTTAAATTAAATAATCATTAACATTTTATTGTTGTAATTCTAAAAATAATTTTAAACAATTAATGTAATGCCAGATGTATGTAAGAATATGTGCATGCATAGACATGGAAACACAAGAATAAAAAAATAATTTAATCCCAATATTGTTTAAAATAAGTAAATAAAGCAAATGTGTGGATAAAATTATTTCAATGAAATATTTATGGGTTTAATAAAGGGTATAACTTTAAATGTTATATTTATTACTATTGGGTTGTATAAAATATCATTAAAAAAATTATTGCACCATATTTTTTAATAATACAATTTTGACTTTGCAACTGAAGGTCACGTGGTATGGGAAAATTATATTGATTACATCAGTAGATTGATTCCACAGCTGGTTTGTCAGAATATTAAAATTTAATAAAAAATAGTTTTTCTTGGTTTTTAAATGAATTGTAGGTGGATGAAAAATTGTGAGATAAAACGGAGATCGAGGGACCATCCAGGGGCTGATCTTATTTTGATTCAACTGGTACTGGATCTTAAAAATTTTGTTAATAAAAGTAATTTTTTTAAAGAACTTGATATTTCTAAAAAAAATACAAGTCTGTCTAAAATATTTAATATAGTCTTGTATTGAAGGAGGGCTAAAAGAAAAGGTAATCCATTTTTCTGACAATTTAAATTTCAGTCGAGGCATAGAAATTATAGTAAAAAAATGTCTAGAATAAATGAAGCATCTCACATATTATATGACTTTAACTTGTTTATTTTTCTTTACTTAGAAGTAAGGTTAAGGAATGAACTATTAATCATTTCCATAGATAAGTGTTTAGTCATATTAAACTATTTTAAAAGTAAAATGCTAATTATTTTTCCTGTTAGATTAAAAGTATATGTAAAAAAAAAAAAAATTTTTTTTTAAAAGTTTAAAAAGAACATTATAAAGAAGCTGCTATGTTTGATTACAGTGAAACTATAAAGGATGATTTTTTTAAAAAAAACAAGAAAAAGTTATTACTTATATGTTGACATATATGAAAATGATTTGTTTAGCTAAACGCAAACCGTTTATATATACATTTTAAAGGATAATTCTTATTTACACAGTAAGAAAGGACACATATTTGGAAATAAAACTTTAAAGCAATTTGTAATGATCAATAATGAATTTTATAGTTATTGGGTTGGTCATACTTGTCAGTATTTAAAAAATAACTTTATGGCATTAAATATAGCATATAAATGGAGAAATGTCTTGAATAGTAAAAAAAAATTTTCTACTCTCATATTTAAAAGTAAGCAAAGGAAATTAATTTAAAAAAAATAAATACATCTTGGAATATTATTAGGAAAAGTACTTAAGAAAAACTATATTTCAAAAGAAGCATTTTCCTAAAAGTGGATACAGATATTCAGATAGAAAGATATTCTTATTATTATTATATGCAATTTTGAACTCGGGATCCTATAAATAAATTAAAGTGTGTTCAGCTGAAGAATTTATTTTGTTTCATGCCGGCTTAATCTTATTATTTAATTTTTTTAAAAAATTGTTTAAAAAATATTATTAATGAACTATTGAACATTTTCATTTGGAAATGATTGCCATGTGTATAAATGTATTAATTGAAGCTTCGAATTCAGATACATATCTTAACCTGGATAAATTATCTACACATTATGAAATGGAAAAATCATCACAGAGCTGAAATATGAACTTGAATTAATGTATTATTTTTTTATGGTCTGCTTTATTGATTTAAAAAAAGAATGTAACCATAAAAATATTTATGCTATTATTTTTTTGTTACACTTTTGCATAAATATACAGGTAAACTAAGGTTATAATTTTAAATAGGTTTATTTAATGAGCAAATTCTCTTTGCCATTCTTAAGTAGATTTAGTTGATTTATTAAGCATTACATTAGCTAGCTTCTATTTAATAATTTTATTATAGAGATTTAAATATCACAGTCTTATTTTCATATAAATGGGATGTTTTACTCAATTTTTATTTTAAATTTACTAAAGAAGTTTATCAGAGAATATCCATTTATTTGTTTTATGAATGTTATATTAATAATAACTATAAATATTTATATTCATCGAGAAGTAAATATTCTTGCATTTAATTTACAATTTTAAAAGTCCACTAGTCACTATATTTTAGCATTTAATATTTTGTTATGTGTGCATTGTGCCTTGCCTAGAATTTTATATGCATTTAATTTTTAAGTATTTTCTACAGTAGTCAGTTGACACATAGTTTGCTTTGTTGGTTTGAACATTGGATATACATTTTGTATTTTATAAATTTCTTGGAAATAACTTAGTTAGTTTAAGTGAAGTATATATCTTGCTATTAGTTAGAATTTGTTAGCCTTAAGAGATAGGCTTAGTTTATAATTTTTGAATATGCCTTATGGAGTAGAGAAAATCCTCCATCCTTATTGTAATGTATTTCCATGATTTGATAGTGCTTGTCCCCAAAAAGAGGGTATTATATTGTATTTTACAGTGATGATGATCACATTTATAAGCATTGGAAATCCCACAAGAAGATTGTGCTTTTCTGGTGTGTGTTCCTGTTCCCAGATGTACTGTAGATGAATTCCAGACATCATCATTTTGCCTCAAAGTTAGATATTTTTGGAAGCCACCACATTCTTTTCTAGCTCTGAGGAGCCTAGTATTTTTATATTTTTGTTGCCTATCATTCATGATGACTTAATGCTAATTCCACCACAGTAGGTGATGTTGCATTTGTTTTAGATATGTGATGACAAGATATGCTTATTTGAGGAAATGTATTTCTTCAGGTAGTTGTAGCTAATTTAAAGGCTCATAGATATATCAATGTTTGAATTGTGTTGCTATGATAGTTTTATCATGCACAAGCTAACCAACAATAAGTTATATTTATTTTAAAGTATGTTAAATATGCATATGGTATAAGTGGCAATTCACACATAATAATTTAATATTTTCATCCAGAATTTCGCCACTGGAATTGTAAGTCTATTACATCGTTATTTTTAAAACATTGAGGGAATAATTTTATGTGGACTAAAGTTATTTTTAAAAAAAAAAAAGTATAATTGATCTCTGATGAATGATTGTCCCATACACTTAAGTTAGTTTAATTTTAATATTAGCTTAATCTGATTTAATCCTATTTCTAGCTGTGATATTAGTTATATCTGTGAAACTAGTGATGATATTTTTAAAAAGTATTGTTGACATGCTTATTCCAACTTAGCGTTTGTTAGGTTTAGGAGTATAAAATTAAGCTTAGGGTTTTCAATATAAACCTAGTTCTGTGTGTTATTCTATTAGATGACACAATAATGGTATAAATTATTCTAATAAAGAAGAATAGTAGTGTGCTTATTAAGTACATATGATAATTAAAGTTTAAATTTTTTTTTTTTTGAGAAAAATATAAGTATTAAAAGAAAGTAATAGTGAATAAACTTGGTCTGTTATTAAGTGTATTAGTGTAAGTTAAATAAAACTGTTAAATAATCATATTAAATCTTAGTGCGGTATTGGCACTGTTTGTATTCTACTACATTTGTAAACATTTCTTCTCATTATTAATAAACCAAATTATTATTATTTCAAAAGTTTTGTTTTGTTTGTTTTACATTTATATGAAAATATATTATTGTCTTGGGTTCCAAGTTCACAAAATCTTAAAATGTAAAAGTTATTGAATCTTCAATTCAGAAATTTACAAGTATATTCTAAGTTAATTAAATATAGTTGATACTGTCTTGAAAATTTAAAAAAAAAGCTATGTTAAAGTAAATGATTCTCATATTGAATCACAAATACAGATAATTGCATTATAGCAGATACATAATTAAATACTTAGTTAAAAGTTTATTTTTTTAAATTATCAATATATCTTTCAGGCTAAATATTATGCAATATCAGATTAACAGTATTAGTACTTTAGAAGAATATTTTAATTAATATTATTTTAAAAGCTGCACCATATCTTATATTCACTGCACATCATCTATCATCATCTTAAATCTGATATATTTAAAGAATTCTAATTCATTTGCATTTGAGGTCTTTAGTGGTTGTCTGTGAGTATGGAAAGGCATTAAAAGTACCCGTGCTCTTTTCTCTGCTCAAGTAATATCTTAGATAATAGGCCATTATTAGTTTGAATTCAAATTGATTCACTAAATTTTGAGAATTAATATTTGTTTTGTTTATTATTTTAAGATTGAACATATTATAATTATTTTATGGTCAGCTAAAATGTCACTTATTTATTTATTAATCACAGTAATTCTTGTTAGGCAACTTAACTTAAACTTTAATTTCATACAAGAGTGTTAGTTTTAAAATCCCTGAGGTTATTTACTCTTGTTGTTTTAGTAAATATAATTCTGTAAGATAATCTTTTAAAGTAAAGCATCATAGGTCTTATTCAGAGAGTGTATGATCTATTGGTAAGACTAATATGGTAAGCATTGATTAGTGATTTAGATAATCTTTTGTATGGTTTATTAAAAGATCAATATGCTGTAGTAGTTATAGTTCATCAGTATTGGATTTGATCTTTACTTGATTATACATCTCTAGATCATCATCTCTTTTCTTTAAATTTATTGTAACCCCACTGAGCCGAGTCATTTAGAGTCTCTCATTTATATTTTATTTCATCTCATTTCAATTTTATTCCATTTCTTTTCATGTCATTTCTCATATCTTTCTATCATCTCAGCCATTTAAAACATTGGTTAAAAGTTTCTTTGATCATCTCATTTCATTTCTCTTTCTCCTTTATTCCATCTTCTTCTTATATCTTTCTTTCATATCTTTCCCATCATCTCGATTCTTCTCTCTCTCTCCATTATATATATATATATATCATTTCTATTGCTTTTCCCCATTTCTTTTCTTCCTCAATTCTTCTCTTTTCCATCATTTATCCTTACCATTATCATTATCTCCATTTCATTATTAGTATTATATTTATCTTTCTCTTTCTCTTCTTTTTTTCTCACACCCCTCTTTCATTTCATTATTAGCATTATCTCTTTCTCTTTCTTTTTATTTTATTTTCTCTCATTTCATTATCAGCATTATATTTCTCCTTTCTCTTTCTCACACCCCTCTCTCATATCATTAGGATACAATTTATCTATCTATATATCTTCCTTATCATCTTCTCCCTCTTCCTTTCCACTTACCTTTCATCATCATCATTTTTACTTCCATTTCATAATTTTCTTCCTCTATTCTCTTTCTCCTTTATTTCTTTTTCTTCTTCTCTCTCTTTTTCTCTTTCTCACACCCCACTCTTATTCTAGTAGGTTACAATATATATATATATATATATATATTGTAACAGTATGCACCCTCTCAACAAGATAAGTTAAGACAGTTGCATCTCACTATAGTCAGATTTAAGGTATTCATATAGGATGCCATGAATGATGTGATTTAATAAATAACTTATTATTAATAAATTATTATATCTAAACTACATCAAATCAATTTCCACCTTAATTAACTTTATTGTTATGCACAGATTTCAAACTCAGGGAAGTTTAACAATTTACTCTCTTCAGGGGTTCCTATCAGTATTCTAAAGTAATATTAATAACAAATCTCACTAACTCTTTAAATTAAATAAAACAAAATTGAAGGCTTCATTTAATTTAATATAAAAAACATAATTATTTATTTAAAAATTAAATAACTGAAATTTTACAATATATAAAAAATTATTTATATATCTACCTCTTTATATTAAAAATATAAATATTCTATTTACTTAGGGTAGATATATTTTTTAACCTATAACACTATGTGATTTTACAATGTATATAAAATATAAGTACCCAAATATTTTTAACACTATTTTACAATAATTAGATTATACAAATAATAATCCAATCATTTGTATATAATACCTTCATTCATTAAAATGATTGTCCGTAACTTATATTTATTAAAATAAAAATATATACTTCACAACAATGTTAATCATTTATTCACTTATCATACATTATGCTTATTAGATTATTTGGAATAGTATAAACAATGTAGTGTCATGTCATAGAAAATAATAGCATGTGAATTTAAAAAATTTAATCTCTTACCTCCAAGTTCACATTATCCCTTTCCCATATTAATATTCTTAACCTATATTTAAATCTTTATTAATCATAAATATAAATATAAATATTTAAATTATTAATTCTCTCCTATTATTTTTTTTTTAATAAAAATGAATATGATAATAAAGGAAATGAAATTAACCTTTCCCAATTATAATTTTCAAAAACTTAAATGGTATTTATAAAAGTTAATACAATAGTCTTAGATGTTCCTGGAATTCACGAATGAAAATCCTTTGAAGATGCAATTTTTGATTCATTCGTTGTTAGACATTAAAGAAAGTAATAGGATATCCTAAGTTGACATTTAGTTTCCTCTTTATATGTAGATTTCATCTTCTTAATACACACTTTCTTTATTAACAATTATAATTCCATTTTGAAGATTGAACTTTTATATAATTTTAAGACTTTCAGCGAAAGAAGTTATTCACACATATATATTTGACTAGGCAAGTGCATTTTATATATCCCACAATAAATTGGTGTTTTACCTGCTTTGCATTTTCCTTATAATGTAAAGTACATTAAATCTAGTTGAAGTTTTTGTAGACATGTTCTTTTTTAAAACAAAGTTTACATTTTAGAACATGTGATTCAAACAATCTTTATAGAACATGAAAATATATTCAAATTACTTTCTTTAAACAAATATTAGAACTTTCTTCTAATGAGTATTAAATTGTTCAAAATATAGATTTTATCTTACACTGTTCTTTTAAATCGAACATAGTATAAGTTTTTATGAGGATATAGCTGACAAAAAATAGAATCCTTAGTCTTCTAATAAAAAGAATAGAATTAATATATTATATCTCACTCCATCAGCTTGCTGAAGCATACGCATTCTACATTGTTACAATATAATTTGATATTAAAACACTAAGTTAATTTCATTTCCTTTAATTCGATAAACTATGTGAACCCAGAGGTCATTTATTACCTTGTCAACTGTTTTCTCAGTGTCTTTTTTTCATTTTAAAGAATGAAAAATACTAACTATATACTAAATTATATATTTATTTTCATAAATATAATAAGAATATATAATGTTGATAAGATTTTTAAAACTTTGTTAAAATAGAGTTGAGAGTTATAAATATGTACGAAACTATGTCTATATGCTAAAATTATAAAGAAAAGTTAAATGTGATTTTTGTATGGTTGAGAAAACTGGCCATAGTGAAATAATATAGTAAAAGTCATATTAAGCAAAGTACTAAAAGCTAATTTTTAAAATAATGGTTTAAAATTAAAGAAGCTAATGTATTTTAAATAAAAAATTAGATTTAATATTTGTGTTATAAATTATTTATTAAAAGTATAATATTTTTGGTAGAAAATGTATTTAATTTGTTACTGCTTAAATAATTTCAAAATTTATTATTCCAAATTGTATTATTATATTTTATTTGTAATAAAATGTTTAAGATTATTCTGTTTTCAGAAAGTAAATATGAAAAATTGCTACATATTGTTTGGTTTTTGAAAGTCATGTGACCAGCAAATACACATACTATTATGCTTACCAAAGAAAGTTTCAAAATTACTTTAGTAAAGTTAAATTTAAATTAAAATTAAAATACTGGGTAAATTGATAAAATTCTATTTAAAAAATGTTATTTTGAAATGTTTAATTTGTTAGGTGAAAGTATAAAATTAATTTAGAATTAAATTTTGTAATAATATTTAATATTTAATATGAGTCATAATTTATTTCTAAATTTTAATAACCTCAACTTGACAAATATGTAACATAGATCATAAGTTGAAGATTAAATAACTAATCAGATTGTAAGTTAGATCTGGTATAAAAGTAGATGCTCTTACTTACTTATTTACTTACTTGTTTCTTATTAACTTATTATCAATATTATTATCATATATCAACATCAGAATATTAATTAGTCTACTTCTTTATACTATTATTTTTAAAAAAAAAGTTTTGAAGGATTAACAATTTGTTAAGTTAAAGTAATAATGCATCCTTAAATTATTAAATTCTCTACTAGTTATTTTTATTGAAGCTTAAACAAACTTCATGGTGAAACTGTGGATTTAATACCAGAGGTAATGTGTTTAAAAGAATTAATGATAAATTTACAGCTGATAAAGGAAAGTGTAGTTTTAAATGTATTATGGAAGAATTTGTATAATTATGTATTTTTAATACTTTGGATATTTGCAAGGATGTCATGCAGAAATATTTTTTGAAGAACTGGCATATCTATGCATTATATTTAAAAATCTTATAGTCTTTATTTGGATGACAAATAATTATTTGAAAACTTAAAAAATTAAAATTTGGGAAATGAATTCAATATTGAACCTATAAAGAAAATATATCATTTATGCTTACATTAGCACTATGTATTTTTCTTTTTTGAAAAAAAAGTTGCAGTGAATCTTTTAAATATTACAAGTCTTTCTTTAAAAAAATGATTAAAAGTAAAACCAACATTATTACAGATATAATTATTATGACAAATTATTGTTAAAAGATACCTTAAATTATTGGTAAAATATAAAACTGGTTTTTAACTTATTTACCAGAAGAAAAAAAAGGATAATTAAAAAAATAAATATTATCCGGGCTGAAAATATACCATTATAAATAAATTAAAATTTTCATTACTATAAAATTATATATTGAACAGAATATAAAATATGTATTTTTCATAAACATACACATAGATTTATAATAGCTGAGAATGATACATCTAAAGCCGATAGGATCCAAGTGAATGGGAAAGATTCCGGAGATTACTTTTGAAATCTTTTCAAGTGATATCACATTAAATAGCTCATATCCTGGAAATCTTCAGACAATAGACTGTATCTTTATAGACTTTCAGAACAGGATGAATGGCTAATTTCTAAATATTTTTGGATTTAAAAAGTCGACATTATATTTTTTTTGTTTGTGAACAATTGTGTGCCAAGGAGAAAAAAAGAGCTTTCTGTGTTTAAAACTTTCAGATAGTAGTGGTCACCTTAACAACAAGCACTGGGGCAACTTATATAAAATATTGGAAGATAAAAAAACTTTTTTAAAAATTGAATTTTATGAAGAGAAGAAAGAGTTGGAGTTTAATAACAGTAGTTTTATTATTATTTTACTTACGGATTGTAGTATTAAGTTTTTATTAGTGTTAGTGTAAGAAAGATTACACTTTAAATATTTTATTCATTCTAACAAAATTAATATTTTAAAGAATATATTAATATTTTGTAAAGTTTTTCATAAACCTTTTTAAGGTATGATAGTGTTATGCTGAATGACTGTTATTATTAATTAATATGGTTGTTTATGTTAAATATTGGACCAGAAGATGTCTATAATAATGATTGATAAGTGTGGGGTCACTAGGTAAACTTTATAAAATTTATTAATTTTATATGATGTATATTTTATTGTTATTTTCTAGAATTGCTTGGAATACTTTTATGATATTGCCTTGTCATATGAACATATAAACACGTGTGTGTGCATTAATTACACATAAAACTTTATTATTATTCTAAGATGTAAGCCATGATTTTAAAAAGATATGCTTACATTTACTTTTATATTACCAATATAATATAATTTATTAATACTCATAATTTTTATATGATTCTTTAATGGATGAACCCTACTTTTGGAAATATTTTGAATATTGATTTTAATATTTTAAAACAAAATCATTTGTATTTTTTTTATTGCTGAGTTTTTTAAAAGTGAATAAAACCTTTTCTTGTAGTAGTTTTAGATTGTTTAAGTCATTTACAAATTTTGTTGTTATTTGGAGTAATGCTAGTTGTTTTTGTAATGTAGTTTATTAAATTTATTATGAAGTTTTAATCGATAGTGACTTTGGGAATATGTAAAGAAACTTTTGGATGCCTATATGTAGAATCTTTGGAGAAAATAGGCAAGTAACCTATATTGTTATCTTATTAGTTTATGCAAGTACAGATAACATAGCTCTGTATCTTGTATATATTTTCCATTGGCAGTGTTTTTCTTGATATTTTGTATTTTAAAATTTTTGAGTGAGTGCTGAATAAATAGCCTGGACATTATTATTATATTTGAGTGCATTATCAGAGAAGTCATACCTCTTTGTTCACACTGTTTCCATGTAAATTATTCAATATATTTTTGACTATTGAGTCTTTACTCTAGTTATTTCTTCAGATTCTATGCATCGTATTGCTATCTTAATTTCAACAGTTATTACATCATATAGCATTGTATTTTATGAAAAAAAAATAATGAATAACTTTAGATTGTAGTATTGTTATTTTGAAAGGAGATGAGATAGGTTTTTCTTGTTTTGGTTTATGTTAAGGTCAAATACAAGTAAAAGTGAATGTAAATGATAACAGTGAATAATAAAGAATCACAGATATTTTTCATATTTTTATTAAACTATTTCTTTTTTAGAAAAAAGAGAGATGATAACTATTCACGAGATATTTTTTTGAATAATTTTGATATTTTGATTTTACATGTTAATGCATATTTTAAAAAAATAAAACATCCAAAATGAACAACACCAATTAGAATAAATGCTTGTATTTTATGAATAATATTTTATATTTTAAACATGCATAAAACACACATATAAAGATTTTATTTAGAAAGTATTACAAAGCAAAATATGTAAAAGAACACCAGTAATATTATTATTTTATGAGAGTCAATTTTATTTATCGAATGAACCAAGAAAAAATATTTAAAATAACACTAGCACTATTATAGGAGATAAGTTTAATTTATTTATTATAAAAATATTTGAACATATTTTAAAGCTGAGTATTATTTAAGTATTTCATATTTTACATTTTTCATGTACACTCAGGAAAACCATATGGTATCTCTATGTTTAATAGATATTTTTTATGTATTTTATTAGATTATAAGAGTAGTCTTAAATTTGTATTATATTTTAAATATATGTGCCATAAATAGTATATAAGTCAGAGTAAAGGCTTATTTACTTGTTGATTTATTATATTTTTAAGATATGGAAAGATGTAACCTAATGTGTCTAAAATTAGCTTTATATTTGTTAGATTTTTTTACAAAGGATAATTGTAAGTAGTGTATATAGATTTTGTTAAATGTATAGGATAATAAAATTTGTTTAAACTTGTTTTTATAAAACTTTGTGTTATGTTGATTTATTCACTATCACAAACACATGATAGCCAGATACCAAAATAAACATAATATTTGCACAGTACAGATATAATTATTTATTTTAAGAAATCACAATGATTCAGAATATAATATACTTGAGAAATTTTCTTTTGCATTAATATTATTTATGGTAATAATTAATTGCTCAATTTATTTCATAGAATTTTAATGTTGTTTGTTGCCACATATTTTCAGATTGTATCAGATTATACCACATATTCTATTTAAGGTACCACATGAGAAATAAAAGAATTGTATTACTTATTGTTATTATTATTGTTGTTGTTAGTCACCATAATATTGAACAGTGGATAAGAATAATAATTATTTATCGAAAATTATTATTATTATTATTATTATTATTATTATTATTATTATTATTATTATTATTATTATTATTATTATTATTATTATTATTATTATTATTATTATTATTATTATTATTATTATTATTATTATTATTATTATTATTATTATTATTATTATTATTATTATTATTATTATTATTATTATTATTATTATTATTATTATTATTATTATTATTATTATTATTATTATTATTATTATTATTATTATTATTATTATTATTATTATTATTATTATTATTATTATTATTATTATTATTATTATTATTAGTTAAGTGTAGTTGAGGATGATACAAAATCCCTTATCATACTTGACTATAAAAGATTATAAATTGAATAGAGTTATTTTAAAAAACCTTAGATAATTATAATCATATTGTTTTAATAAAGAGATTAGAATTTATTTAGTAACATTATACTAAATTGGTTGTTATTATTTTAAAGTCTTAAGAATGATATGAATTAATTATTATTTGAAATAATAGAAGGGATAGTGTTCTTATGCTATTGAGATTGTATCCTGTGGGATATTGGCTCAAGTAATTCTTTACTGCTTGTACTTCACTTAATTGTCTCATGATTTATTAATATTGTATTTATTTAATTTTTCATAAATCGAACCATTTATTATTTATTAATCAGTTAGAGCCAGTTAAATAATAGATATTATAATAGGATATCTTTATTATGGATTACATTAAGATTATATGTATTTTAGCCAAGTGTAATCATTTTATCTGAACTAGTCATATTTTTCTATTATTATATCAACTCGATGGTGAGGGTACAATATATATATATTGTAACGGAATGGAAGTATCAAAAAGAGTTTGAACTGGGGAATGGAAAAATCAACATCAACCCCATGTTAATATAAAATGAAATATCAATAATTTACAAAAGTATATAAGTAATGAGATATATAAAGGGATCATGAGATCAAGAGAACTTAGAAAGATTAGTCAATCACTTCTTACAGTAACTACAAGCATAATCACAAATCAATCAGCATTATAATAATAAAAGTAATTATAATTAATATTCAAAATAAACCATTCATCATCATAAATGATCATTCAATCAAAATATAATAAAATCAACAGTCCATCTTGTGGCTGGATTTGAACAATAAAAAATATAAATCAACAGTCAACTTTGTGACTGAAATAGAAATGGGTCTTCTGTAGACCAGGATAACTACTGAGTCTTTGCTAGCTTGGGAAATTATGTAAACATAATTTGGATGCACCAACTTAGTGCTCATCCATTAGTATACACAATAATAAGAAATTGAAACACTAATTCTGGGATATTAAAACATGCTGATCATCATCAATGCTCAGGCCACTAAACTTAACTCTTAATAAAAGTAAACTAAAATAAAATATAGTGCATGGGCTTTAAAGAGTATTCTTTTTAGCACCAACCAGGATGATGATTGATCATCTCTGGATGCTCCAAAACACTAAATACACACCCCCATTTATATATCCATCCCATGCATGAATCTAGCTCAGAGAACACAAGTTCTATTACTGTATGTGACCAAGAGATGATGCAATACAATTTTAACAATTAAATACAAGTTTACTATTAATAAAAAAATAAATGATATTTAAGGTCTTATAGGATGAGTTCTGATTTTGAAAAGGATACAAAATTATATACACAACTAGAGTTTTTAAATTGATTTACAATATTTCTTAATAAGTATCTATAAACATATACATGTATCCATACACAGACATGCATGTTATAATATATAATGAAAACATTTCAATTAACATAAAATAATTATAAAAGATGATTAAATTTTATATATGCGTGTGTGCACATGCTGACATTTACATCATATTTTAACTTAAAAGCAATAATACTATATTTTCATTATTAATTTCTTTGGGAAAATATGCATAAATTTCATACATATATGTGTATGTATAAACAATATAGATATAATTTAACATTAGTTTCAATTTATAAGTTTTTTTTCTTAAAAAAATATAGTCAATTTTTGACAAGTACTTGTTGATTAATTATCAGTGTTTTTCGACCAATTTAAAAGATTTGCTTTTTCGATTTTAATTCAAGAAAAATTATGCTTGCATTTAAATTATATATTCTTTCAATGAATATGAAAATTATTTGTTTGCAAAATATATATAGCAAATTGTCTCTCTTTTAGTCATTTGACTCAAGCAAATTTTAATTAAGTGACCAAGTTAAAATGCGTTTATAAGAAATATTAAAAAAAATACAACTCACTGTATATACATTTATCTGTCCTACTCTGCATATAGACACAGCAGCATACATATAACAATTTCTTTATTCAGCTGGTGTTACTCTTTGGTCAAGCTTTTTTTGTCAATCTAGGCAGCTGTCATCATCAGGTAAAATTACATAATTCAGGTATGGTTGGCTTTCTTTCTTCTGCAGTTGGTTGAATTTGGATAGTCTTCAGGTCAGCAGGCTGTTTTACAGAACACTTTTAAGGCTATAAATTTCTACACAAAAAAGTGGGTCATTTACCTCCATGTGAATTCAAACTCCACTACTGAACTGAAGAGGGGCTACTTCCTTGCATTTTTACATTCTCATGGCAGTTCTCTATATAATTCTACTAGCCATCTCTGCAGCTAGCTTTACTGTTGTCATTATCTGCTACAGTTACCAACTCACTGTATATAAGTTTATCTGTGCTTCTCTGCATATAGACACAGCAGCATATGTATAGCTACTTTACTCAGCTGGTGTTCCTCTTTGGGCAAGCTATTTTTGTCAATCCAGGCAATTATCATCAGGTAAATTACATAATTTGTGTATGGTTGGCTTTCTCCCTTTTGCAGTTGGTTCCACTTAGACTTGAATTTGGGTAAGCTTCAGGTAGGCTATGAATTTCAACACAAAGATGTGGGTCATTTTCCTCCATGTGAATTCAAACTCCACTATTGAACTGAAGAGCAGCTACTTCCTTGCATTCTTAGATCCTCATGGCAGTTCTCTATATAATTCTACTAGCCATCTCTGCAGCTAGCTTTACTGTTGTCATTCTCTGATACAGTTAACAACTCTTCACAAAATACTTTAGCCAACTTCTCAGCTAGCAGTTAGCTTTTCTGCTAACCACTTTGCAAAAATATTAAAGCAAAACATTGCAGTTGGCATAGTTGGCCACTGCTTAAAATATTAAAACCAGATTCTTCTGGCTAACTCTTATAAAACTGCCACAAAACTAACTGATATTTTTATTAGTCTTTTTATAATCTTGGTTGGTCAGGTGATAAAAACGTATGTTTTCAATCTGTCTAATTTTTTTGAAAACAAGCTTGAAATTTTTATCAAAGTGTGATTGGAAAAAGTTGATTTCAATCAACTTTAATCCTTAGGAATCTACATACATGTTTTTACTCAGATAATAGAAATTTACAAATTAATTAATAGATTTCAAAAATAGACATTTTTACAATTATCAGAAAACATGTTTATTTTTAAATTGTTAAAATCAGAATAAAAATATTAATTTTTATTTGTCAGACCTTTTTTAAATATTTAATTTTATAATAAAATATTTAATCCAGAGTTATTTAATTCTTTATATATAATTTTTATTTCAGTGAATGTAGAAAATATTTATTACAATTTTTGTCTGTGTTTATTTCTACTTTTCTTTTAATTTATTTATATATATATTGTACCAAAGTACATTGATGTTTAATTAATTTTAAGAGTCTCATGTTTTAAAATATAAAAAATTTAAAAATAAGAGAATAAAATGTAAAAACTAAAGAGCAGGGGGGAGGGGGAATTTGTTATTAAATAAAATAAACTGTAAATGCTGTTTAAAATAATAAGATTTTTTTTTTGTTTAAAAAAGGACAAAAAGACTTGTAATAAAAAAATGATTTAATATTCTTTAAATGAATTTATAATAAAATAATAAAGAGATTTCATTTTATATTATAATAAAATAATTAAATATATATATGAGTGTGTGTATGTAATTTTTAATAAAAAATAAAAGCAAAAGCTGATTTTATTTCACGAGACTAAAGACGCTGCTGCAAATAAAATTTTCCATTGTTTAAAACAGTATAAATATCTCAACTTTTGATCATTTGAGGTCTGATTTTCTCATTTTAATAAAATATTTCTTGAAGTAATATCTCCAAAAAATGTTGCATTGTTAAAACCAACATGGTGTGCAGTTGACCAAAGCAGTTCTATGCATTTAAGACCTGAAATTAGTTCTGAAAGTGATCATGTTTAACTAGACTAAATGAACAATGGATTGCAGATATGCCAAACCAGCCATTAAAATCATACCATGTCACAGGATCTACAAAGGAGTCATTTACCGGACATTGATGAATTAAAAAATAATTTCATTATGCTGTTTCTATCATATTAAAAAAATCCTAAATAATTATTTGACTTTGATATCTTAACATTCCTAATTTCTTTGTAAAATAAAAGATAGACTTTATTAAAAGAACTTTGAACTTTATGAATTAAACTTAAAAAAAAAGAATAAACTTTAAACTTCAAAAGATAATATTTGTAATAATAAAAATAAGTAAAATCAGCTTCTATTATTAAATACTATTTTTGAAACAATGGCATGTATGTATGTGTGATTTGATTTTTCTAAAAAAAAGATAAATAAAATATAATGTAACATGTATAATTTATTTGCTAAAGTAATATATTAAAATGCTTTATTTTAATCTTTAAAAAAGAAGTGTGTATGTTTCATTATAAGATAAAATGATTAATTTATTTAAAATAAAAAAAACACTTAAATTATTTTTCTTAAAATATTTATGTTTATTTTGATATGTGTGGGAAGTATAAATTTTTATTTTTCTTAATAAAAGTAGGAGGGAAAAAAATCTAATTAGTAATAATAGTATTTCAGAAAACATTCGCTAAGTTAAAAATATAAATGTTTTGGCAGTCAGTATAATGTTATTATTATTGGTTTTAAAGGATTGAAGTATTATTTTGAATAGTTCAGAAAATTATTTTAGTTTTTTTTAAAAAGCAGTAGTAGCTTAGAGGGGGCATTTAAGATACCTTTTGTTTGTCTATTAGTAGGTGGTTGGAAACCGATTGAGCTAGCAGGGATTATTCAGGTACCACCTTATGCTGATCAGATGGACATGATAATTCTAACATAATTATCTGGGGCCTAAGGGATTTTTTTTCTTCTTTAAAAAATAAAAATAGTGTTCATTTGGTCGGTATATATTTGGTAGTCAAGTGTTGGGTGTTATTGGTAGTTTGCTACTGATGATAGTTGACCCTTTACCTGAAAACCAACTACTTTCTGGAAGGAAAGTTTAGGAGGACAAAATATAATAAAATATTAATTAATATTTTTTTTTGTCAATGGTTGTTGTTGTTTCCCATATTTTATTGGTAATTTTAGTTGGGGTTGAGATGTGGTTGGTTCATTTGGCGCATCAACGTGGCATGAAACTGGTTTATTTGGCACATCACCATGGCCCGAGAACTAGACATTTTGAGTGGAAGAACCGACAGAAGTTGTAGTTTGGAGGGAAACCCGGCACATTAACGTAGATAGTTGGATGTTTATTTGGCACAGTAACGTGGCCTAAAATTTGATGTTTAAAGTGGAGGAACTGATAGAAGTTGTATTTTAGAAGGGCATTTGGTGCATTAATGTAGATAGTTGGACGTTTAATAGGTGCAGTAATGTGGCCTGAAATTTAGGTGTTTAAGTGATAGGACTGTAGTTGAATGGCAATTTGCACATTAACATAGGACCAATCTAAAGGACAATTGGATGTTGATGTAGAGATTTAAAGGAGCCTGAAAGCAGTCATAGCAAATGATAGGATTACTATAAAACATAGTTGGGAATTCATTTGGCAAATCGACATGGCTTGAAATTGGTTATTTAAATAGAATAAACAACTTAAATTGTAGTTAGTTGTTTAGATGGTGGGTCAAAGTTGACCGCTGTTAATATAGGGAATATTTGTTGAAGAGAAGCTTAAGAAACGTATTGGTAGCACTTGTTTTTTTTCTGAACTGGCTAGTTTTGGTGTATTATAAAAGGTTGATTTTCGTGGATGTTAGAAAATAGAAATGTATTTTTTTAAGATAAAAAAATAAAATGCACTCCCAATGAGAAAGATAGATGAACATGAGGAAGTAGAATTAGAACTAAGAGGGTGGGGGTTGACTGTGCATATGTTGAAATAGATTTTTTTTGTATTTAGATAAAATTTAAATATGATTAACAATATAGTGGAAGAAAGTGGTAGTGAAGGAGGGGCAATGTTGGAAGTAAGTCCAATATCTTTTAAGAATCCACAGATAGTTGAAGAGAATGTTTTTCAAATATTAGTAAATATGATGAAAGAGATGCATGAAGATATAAATCGGAATCAGCAGATAATGAAACAAGAAATTAGTGAACTTAGGACAGAAATGAGGGAAATGAGACATGAATTAATGGGAAGAATGGATATAGGTCAGGAAGCAGTAGAAATAATAAGGAAGGATGTGGATGAAGAAAGGACAAGTTTTAGAATTAAAAGGAAATATGGAAGAATTAAGGAAGGAGTTAAATAAGGGAAAGGTAAATCAATTAAAAGTAGAGAGTCTGGAAGGAAGTAATGACAAAGAATTGGAAAATTTTGAAGAGAAAATAGAGGCTAAAGAGGATGTAAGGGCTGAATTAAAAGAGATATGTAGTAACATGATGGAAAAGATAGAGCAGAAAGTAAAACAGATTGGACAGAAGTGTGATGATTTTAGTTTTGGTGATAGGCAAGACCTACGGATGGATATGTTTATGGAAAAGCAGTTTAGTGTTTCAGTGTTTAAGGTGGAATTGGGAGAGAACCTGTTAAGGCATTTAGAAAGTTTAAGCCATTTGTTTTCATTTAAAAGATTGCCAGAGAAAGATAAAGTTGTGATAGCGAGTGGTTATTTACAGGGGACTGCATGTAATTGGTGGTGTACTGTGGGTGATAGGCTGCAAACATTTGCTGAGTATAGACGTGTGATTTTGAGGGCATTTTGAAATGAGGCTAGGCAAAATGGTATTATGTATAAAATATCTCAGGAAAGATACTCAAATACTCTGGGGGAAACTCATGCACAATTTTTTATCGACAGATAGCAAAGATTAGGGCATTAACAGCATTTCCTATATCAGATGGACAAATGATCAGGATATTGCAGAACAACATGCTACCAGAGATACAGCATTTAATGTTAAGTAAGGATGGGTGTTCAATAGATGAAATGGTGAAATTTTTAACACAAGTCGATTACACTCGGGAACCTTTAGATTAATATAGGAAATGGGATGGGCAAAGTAATTTATTGGATGGAAAGAAAGAGCCACCTGATCGGTTATAGAATAGAATTATACTGGGATGAAAATTATAGTGAATAAATAAGAATCCATGTGTACAGTTAAACAAATGTTAAATAAATAAAACTAGATTGTTTATAGGTTTAAATTCTGGGAAAACTAAAATGCTCAGAATGATATTTTAGTTTCAGAGGAGGGATGGAGATAATGTACCAAAGTACATTGATATTTAATTAATTTTAAGAGTCCCATGTTTTAAAATATTGTGTGATATGTAAACCAACTGGTTACAATATATATCACAGAATTGCATTTTAAAGCTTTTAACATTAAATAATTTATAAGTAAGAATATTCAAGTTATTTAAAAGCTACTTCAATGTTTTTTGGCTAAATAACTTGCCAGGGATGTCATGTGTAGATGCTTACCAGATGATGTAAACAGTAATTCATCCATTGAATACCTAATTGAGATGTCAAAATTTTATAGAATGGGCTTCTAGCTTAGTTTTATTATATCTGCTTGCAGAGGTAGGAATGGAAGCTATGAGAGGGCAGCCCCATACTGGAGCTGACTGACAGCACTTATTCTACCAATGTATAAATTTACAAGATCAAGAGATTTTGCTCTGAGGTTTAAAAACATTTTATATGACATTCATAAAACAAATGTTCAAATCATTCAAGTAAGCCATCTGAACTCTAAACTTTATCTATGAACAATGGGAAAGCATTGCCTAGTTTGGGTCATTCTACTTCTCAAATCACAAAATGAAAATAAGGGATTACAGCTTAGAGATTGAACAGATATTTTATTTTGTAATTAATAAAATTTAAGTCTCAATTCCTGACTAAGCTTGACAAATCATCTAATTTAATGTGAGAAGTAAGATTTTGCTTTTCCCACATTAAGAACATTCACTATTTATACAACAGAATTATTTGTTAACTGGTTTTACTAATGAATTAACTCTTGTTTATTTTATTTTTGGTATGAAAGACAAATCTTGAATATATGTGCTTTAATGTCAACAGTAGATTATTAACACACAGGTGGTTTCTGTTCCAAAAAGATGCACATTTTCAACTGAAACAAGTTTTGACAACACCTCTACTACTACTAATACTAGGGTTTAAATATAAATTTGTTAGAATTCCTATCTTGTAATAAATTTGTAAATATTTAGTGCTAATGATGTATACCTAACAGGGAGAGAAAGGGGATGGTTTGGATCATCAATTATCTTATTAAATGTTAGGAATTCATGCCAGATACTCACTAAATTGTTGTTCAAACTTTTGATTGAATAGTTTTTAATTGTTCCTTTATGAAGTCTCTGATTTATTAAAACCATTTATTTTAGCATGACCACATATTGTTTAAATTACATGCACACATACTCTCTTTTCCTTACATTATAATATCTTAGCAAGGTTTTCTTGTAAAATCATTAATTCACTGCACTTATACAGAAGTGAGCATATTGTTATACATGTAGTTCCACCCTGAAGAGAGTTAACCACATCTTCTCCCTGAGTTTGAAATCTGTGTTGAATGGAATCTGAAAGAGGGGTAAGTAGTTGGCAAACTAATCTCAATTCTGTTCAGATTTAATTTATAATTATTTGAGTCAGCCATTGGAGATGGACGCAATAATTGATAAGGCTTTTCATCACCTCACTTACTGTATTCTCTTGGAAGACCCTAGGCTTGACCATAGTAAGATGTGACTCTCCTCTCCCATGCAGAAACTGGGCAGTTACTATATATATATATATATATTGTACTGGTCGAAACCCACCACCACCGCAAGTCAAATCGGATTCAAACTCAGCTTAACCAAAACTGAAATTCAAACCCAACTCAACAGCTCAGATAGCAGAAATCGACAGCACAGTGCTATGCGCCAAGAACTAGCTCAACGGTTGGTGAGGACTAGAGACTCCTGAGTAACACTAATATCTAAGAATTTATATACTTTGAATAATTTTATAAATTGAATCATATGTATGTTCGGGTTGCCAACACTGACAGCGGGTATTAACATTTAAATAATTATAAAAAGAATAATGAACTAAGAAAACCAAGTATGTTAGAAGATATTTAATAAGAATAATTTGTTTCGTTTCCATAAAACATAGAATGCATTAATTACCTCTAGTCTTTAAGAGAATTTACAAATATAATAAGAGTGGCGGTCCTTATCATATGCCAACAAGTATCACACAGCATGGAATTCTATGTCTATGCCCCCAACGAGAAATATAAAGGCAGATAAAGGTAATCATTTAGAACGGAAATGATTGCTCTAATTTTATTACGGTGGAATGTGAGATTTATATTTCACATTCGGGAATCTATTCATGAAGAGCAAAACGTAATTTTAGGGCATAACCTTAAAATTGATTTGAAACTTATTTAATTAATAATATATTTGAGAATTTGTTCGACTTTAATTTAAATTACTTCATCACGAATTATGAGCAAGGAGTGGGTTTTACCGGAACAAAGAGGCAATGGTACTGGCGGCTTACGAGGCAGAGAGTAAAATTGAAATACGATCACTAGTCGATGATCGAAGTCCTATGGCAGCTTGCATCTAACAAGTCTTATGCCCTTTGACTAATGAATATGAAAGGAAGTACTTTCTTCATTGAGAAATTTAAAAAAGAGAATATGATCACCGACCAGCCTAACGGAGCGGAAGATTGCCCTGCATCAGCAACGTTCGATGATGATGACTTGATGGTCATCGTTGAAAAATAAAACCCATGTAGAATGCTCTACGTGATGACTTGACCAATTAATTAAAGTCAAACGAGCTTTTATCGAACTATTTTAAAACATTTATAAACTATATTAATTATGCCCTAATTATCGTGCTCTTCCTGAATATTAATACAAACTAACAAAAGTTGAATTAAAATATATTTAACCCTTTATCGACCCGGTTTGCAATAAAAACATTTAAAGATTATATTAGAATAAATACATATTGGTGAATACAAAAAATAGCTGGGGCATAGATTAAAACGGAGCTAATAATTTATTATTAGCTAATGTAAAAATAGTAAACATGTAATATTTTCTTTTGACTCGATGATTGATAGAACTTATAAATCTAGTTCTAATGGGCGAGAATTACTATTTAAAATTAATGTTATATTATTTGCATGAGGCAAATGGAACCAAGGAGCTCATCGAGTCGAAAGATTATTGGCATATAAGTTTAAATACGACATTAAAGCACACAAATATATATATTAAATGAACCGCCAAGTAAGAAAAGAAAAAGTTTAAAGACTAGAGATTTAAAGAATTACGAGATAGATTTACAGTAGCATGAATAAAAGGTTTTATAAAAATTGTTACATTAAAGAATAAAGAGCTCTTAAAAAGGAGGAGTGTAAAATAAAGTTCGAACTGGCCAGAAAGTTTAACGTTCATTATAGAAATATATTACCCCTTCCGCTGGTCCTTAAGTTGCACCTCCAAGTTGTTGAAAATGTAGGCATCATTGGTTGACTACTGGAACAGTATTTTAGTAGCTTTCATAATTTTAGCAGAATGATCGGTCCGGAAAAAGGTTCAGCAGCTCCATTGAAGATTTCTTGGGACTTTAGGAACCATAGCCAGATTCCTGATGTTCTAGCCCTCTATCATGATGAAATACAATCTTTATGCGCACAGAGTTCATTGTACTACTCTACAACAAAGCTAGTCTTTTTTCCTGACTTTTCAGGGCTATGTATACTGTTCACTGATGCCTCCGGCTAGCGCTCATTTTATTATCAATGTGTTTTAGAATTAGTTGTTTTCAAATACATTCCCTCGATAAGGCTTTCAAACTAATTAGCTTGAATTCCTTCTCTAATTGCAAATGAATTCCTAAAATCTGAAAATGATTTAATTAGAAAAGTGAATCCTTATCTTTTTCCAATTCATAAAGCTTTACTATTGTTTTTAAGAATTTTAAGGCTTATCGAAGGAATGTAGCTTTTAATCACCGAAACTTTACAAATTATTTAAAGGTGAAAAAAAACAAGTATTCCCGACGCAATGAAACTTTCGAACAATTATATATTTTTAATATTTACAAATATATATACGCACAATCCACGCAATTTAATATATATAAATTCATGAATATTTTATCATGAATTTATTTAGAGAATGGATCAATTTTAAACTAAACTAATTAATTTTGCTACGCATTTGAAATAAGTTATTCATTATGGAAATTAGCGTGGATTGAACGTATAAAGCCCCATTGCATCGGAAATTTAAGGTTAGTATTAGGGTAAATAACATGAAGCTAGGATCGAACTCAGATCCGACTGCTTCATTATATATATATATATAATCTTTATTTCATTTATATTTTATTTTACTCTTATTAATCTTTTAAATATTTACCTCGAACCTTATATTTTTTATACTTTACATTTTTATTACTTATTGTATTAACATTAACTATGTATAATTTTCATTAACCTGTAATATTATTTTTTAACATATTTTAAAACATATTTTTTAAAAAATATATTAAAAAATAATATTATAGGTGAAAGAAAATTATACATATTTAATGTTTTTTTTTTTATATATATATTTTAAATATATATTTTTATATATATTTTAATGTTAATACAATGAATAATAATAATGTATAAAAAATGAAATGTTAGAGTTAAATGTTTAAAAGATTAATAAGAGTAAAATAAACAATATTATAAAAATAATTTATATATATTATCATCATCAATCATTATCAATTCCCTGAAAGATGAAGGTCTCTCCAAGTTCAAACGATCTTCTGCCATCTTTAGCTTCTCTTCTCCACATCATCCCTGCACACTTTCTTTATCCATCCATCTCACATCATCTCTTTCTCGATCTTTTACAATCTTCTGGAATCCAGTTTAAGATTTCAATTGTTCATCTTTTATTATCTCTTACTAGCAATATACACAACCCAACTCCACTTCAGTCATTTAGTTTTTTCAATGAAATCAGAAACACCTGTTTGTTCTCTTACTCATATATTATGTTTTCGATCTCTTCTTGTTACTCCGAACATACATCTCACCATACTACTTTGGGTGGTCTGAAGTCTCTGTATTGCTCTTCTAATAAGTGTCCAAGTCTCAGATCCATAAGTAAGAAGTGGTAAAACACATTTATTAAAAACCTTCCTTTTCAAATACATAGGCATATTTTATTTTAGCATCAACTTATTTCTACCAAAAGCAATCCAACCAAGTTTAATTCTATAATTAATTTCATCCATTATGTTTCCATCTTTATTAATAATCTGACCAAAAGTATTTGTAATTGTTAACTTCTTCTACCACATCATAATCTTTATTTTCATATTTTGAGAAAATCCATTTAACATTACTTTAGTTTTTTTAACATTTATCTTTATTCCTACTTTCCTACTTTTATCTCATAATTCTGCAACATTTCCTGCAGCTCTAAAGCATTATTTGCAAAAACAACTACATTATCTGCAAAATCTAAATGACTTCAATAATCTCAATTTACTTTCAGTTCTTTAGCTTCCCATTTTAATCCACAAAATATTTTTTGCAGGACTGCTGTAAAACGTTTTGGAGATATAAAATCACCCTGTCTTGCACCCTACTCAATGTTGACTTTCCTAGTATCATTATGTAATCTAATAAATTATTGCTGTTGCATTTTTATAAATATTCTTTAAAATATGACAATATACTGGATGTATATCTTGATGATCCAATGCTTTAATCACTGAAGAAATGTTTATAGAATCAAATACCTTTTCATAATCTACAAATCCAAAGCATAATGGCAACTTATATTCATTTGTTCTTCCTATAACTTCTCTCAATGCCTGGATATGATCTACTGTACTAAGCCTACTTTTAAATCCAGCTTCTTCTTTGGG
Source organism: Epiperipatus broadwayi (assembly GCA_028023455.1). Taxonomy (NCBI): domain Eukaryota; kingdom Metazoa; phylum Onychophora; class Udeonychophora; order Euonychophora; family Peripatidae; genus Epiperipatus; species Epiperipatus broadwayi. Next base: position 8,385,524 of record JAQFVV010012424.1, read on the forward strand.
TTGTTGGAAATCCAATGTTGTCTGTAGACAAGTTGTAATTATCTTGGTAAAAATTTAGTAAAAAACTGATAAAAGGCTGATAGGTCTATGATTTCTAATATTTTCTTTATCACCTTTTTAAATATTAATATTAATACTGCATTCTTGCAATCATCTGGTACATCTTTATCACTTAAACATTTGGTATATAATTGAAATAGCAAGATGACTCTAATTTTCATAAAAATTAACTTTAAATTTGTGACTATTAATTTTATTCATAATTCCAAAAGCAATACTTTTATTCTTACTGTTCATTTCAAGAGATTTCTGAATGACAGCAATTGGTTCTAAGTTATAGATCTTCCAAATAGCCCTTATATATTTAGATTCAAAACATGACCTATTTTTGAACAATATGTACCTTAGTGTCAGATTATTAAAAGATCATTATTATATTTTTGTCATTAATACTCTATATCCAATTTTATCGCAGTACAATGCTCATACATAGGTTAATAAAGATTTCTTTGAGATAATATTAAAAGAGAACTTACTTTTATATAATAATGGTATCTGAGTTTTTCTTTATTGTTTTTTTTCCTCATGAAAAAAATGTGAGTTTATTGTGAATTTCGATCCCAAATATATTAAGATCTTTCATCACTAATAAAACTATAATAAAAAAATTTAAGAAAGCAATTTTGATAAATAACAGTAGAAAAATTAACTAATAGACAATGTGCAAAAAGTTAAAATTCATAAATAATAATGCTTACTTCCATCAAATTTAAATACTTTTCACTCGAAGCAGGTTAAGAAATTAAGCTAAAGTTCTTCTACAGTTTATTATAATTATTTATAAAATAAATAATTACTATTATACATATTTAATTGCATTAATGATTATTCTACAGTTGACTTTTATTTTTCATTTATATATAGTTCCAGATGTAGGTATGACTGGAAGAGGTATGTTTAACAAACCATATTTACAATTAGATGAATCATTCTGTGTTTATACAACTATAAGACAAATAGAATATCCAAACGAAGCACCCATAACTATTGTTTTTCAAAAAGAGAATGACGCCTTTTTTTACCGATATGATGGAACACAAAACAATAAATATACGTATTCAAATGATTTTAAAACTATGGACGCAATTGTAGATGAAAACAATCCTGAACAAGTATGTTTCAGACAATTTACAAGATCATTGGTTGGAAGGAAATTCACAATAAATGTGACATTTACAAGACAAATGCAGAGAGTTATATCCACTTATGCTTATCCAGGATTACGTAAGTGATTTATTTTACTTTTAACTTCTTTTATATATATATATTAAGTAAAAATGCAATTGTTACATATATATATAATCATTAAAAACCAACAATCTCAAACTGTTGTCAAAGCAACCCCCATTTAACAATAAACATGGGACCCACTCATGCAAGCCTCTCATATGGAGATGCAAATACATAAATAAGTATGCAAATATGTTTCTACATAAAAATATACATGGATGTCAATAATTTATTACAGATTATTTTATGTAGTAATTACTTAATTGTTTTAGATTTTATTCTGATGAAGAAATATGAGCTATAAATTTGACAATAGGAAAATATAATATTATATATGTTGTCTACTGTCAACATGTAAATGCGTCAAATAGAAGAATTGCAATTTTTTTAAAAAAAGAATGTGCATTTGATATCAACAAATGAAAATAATTAATTAGAAAATGCTGATAATTTAACCATTTATAATTATATGTGAGTGTTAATGAATTATTGTTTTATCAGGAATTCAAAATAATAATAATTTTACTAGATGGAATAATTATTTTCTTATAGAATGCTGTTGAAAATGGAGCTTACTGGGTGTTAATATATGTGTCTGATGTCCACAAATAAATCAATAACTTACCAAGATTTAATATTATAATTTCAAATGTGATACTTATTCTTTTAAAAGGGATAATACTCATTGATTGATTGGTTTGCTTTATGAACTTTTAATTCTCTAAAGAAAAAAACTCTTGAAATAATTATGGTTTAAAAATTGAATTATTTTGTACATTTATGAAACGATGAACCAATGATTTAAGAAAACTTTGTTACAAATATTAATCACTATTCCGAAAGTTTTATGGTGTATTTAATCCCCATTTGTAATTATTTTGATTTAATATTACTATTATTTTACATGGTTATTTAATATATACATGTGTGCATGTGAATATATAAATGTGTATTTAACCCAAAAAAAATCTTAATAATTTTAAATTTTATATTGAATAATTTTAATAGATTTTATTTAATAACATGTTTGGGTATGGTGATAATACTCAAAAGGCAAACTATAAGTTAATATTTTCTTTCATATGATTTTATATATTACCTATTAGGATAAAAGATAAATGAATATTTTTTCTGGTTTGAGACAAATGATTAATGTTTTGCACCCTTTTGCTAATTTAAACAAATGTAATATTTTATGATATCTTAATTTAAATTATTATAATATATTTATCAATTATCTATTATTCACATTGTAAATAAACTGTTATTTATTATTCATTAAATAGTGTCTGCAGAAAGGAGTTTGCTATTAACTGAAAGGAGACCCTTTGATTCCTCTTGGAGGCCATAAGGAATTGAGCAGGGCAAATTCCTAATGTCCACTCCATACGTTCTTGTCGTTGCACTGTTATTACTATGAGATTATTCATATAGTATACAAACATGGATGGGCTGCTCACCAACATGCATTGGCCAGCACGGTGAGTTTATTGGCTTTTTAACTCTGAGTTTAAGATCAAGAAACACCATGGTCTTTCTTCTCAGTTGCCTGATAAGGCAGAATGAATGTATGTATAAATGATAAATATTTTCCAATAATAATACAATTATGACAGACAAAAATAAATCATGGCCCTTATTCCCATGAGGTTGTAAAATTACCAACCAAGGCAGTGGTTGGTGGCAAAAGGCAAAGGGTGCTAAGAATCCCCTGATTGCAGACAGAGGCTGCCATTTGATGACAACTTTTTATTTAGATACTTACAACAACAGATCACTTTCAAGTGAAAGAAGATTGCAAAAATTAGAAGAAGTGTCTTATATTAAATGGGACATTATTGGACTTTGTGAAGTTAGGAAAAAAGGTGAAAAGACAATTGATTTCAAAAGTGAACATGTACTCTATTATAAAGGGATAAATATTGGAAATACAAGTGGAGTGGGATTCATTATAAATAAAAAGTGGAAGAACAACATTGTGGAGATTGATGGTGTATCATATAGAGAGGCAAGATTAATTATACAACTTAATAGCATATACCAAATGCAGATAATTTAGGTTTATACTCTAACAAGTTCTCAAAGTAATGAAGTAGTAGATTTTTATATGGATGTACAAAAGACTTTTGATCAGAGTAAACAACATTTTAAAATTGTTATGGGAGACTTTAATGCTAGAATTGGTAAACAAATGAAAGATGAAAGTGCTGTATGTAATTTTGGTTATGGTAATAAAAATGATAGAGGACATAAACTTGTGGAGTTTGCAGAAAAAAAACAACTTTATATTACGAATTATTTTTTTTTGAGAAAAATGTTAAAAGGAAATGGACATAGAAGCATCCAAATAAAAGTACAACAGAATTAGATTATATTTTGACTAACAGAAAATACATAGATTGTAATGTTCTTAATAAACTTAACACAGGAAGTGATTATCGAATAGTAAGATGTAAGATACATGTTAATGCAAAACTAGAGAGACAAAAATTATTACAAAATACAATATTTACAGTTAATATTCCTAATTTTCAGAAACATTCTAATGAATTTAAATTAAAACATACAAATCAGTTTCAATCATTAGTAGATTTTGAACATGATTCAGATTTGAATGAAATTAATATGAAAATAAATGATACACTTTTAAAAACTGCAACAAAGATAGCTGATAGAAAAAACCAGCAATTGACCAATAAAATTTCTACTGAGACTAGAGAATTTATGAAGAAAAGAAGGAATATGAAGATATATAAAAATGATGCATTAAAAAATATTGAATATCTCGAATTTTGTAAAATGGTGTGGAAAAGAGTTGAAAATGATATAAGAAAGTATAATTGTCAACTAGCAGGGAATGCTGTAGAAGAGAATAAAAGTTTCAAGAGGGTAAAACAACATTTTGGTAATGGTAGGGAATTTATATCTGCAATAAGAAAAAAAGATGGAATTATTACTAAAAAGAGAGATGACATCATGAAATGGGTAGAAGACTTTTATCAAGAATTATATAGTAATAATGAACAAGTACCTCCTATATATATGACATCTTCTGAATTGCCCAGAATTTTAAATGAAGAAGTGAGACATGCAATTAAATTTCCGAAGAAAGGAAAAGTTCCAGGTAATGATGGAATTATAATTGATGTATTAAAAGAAGCTGGTGAAGAAATTAAAAAAAAATTTAGAATGTTATATACCAAATGTCTAAATGATAAAGATGTACCAGATGATTGGAAGAATGCAGTATTAATATTAATATTTAAAAAAGGTGATAAAGAAGATATTAGAAATTACAGACCTATCAGCCTTTTATACAAAATCTTTATAAGATAATTACAACTCGTTTACAGAGAACATTGGATTTTTACTAAGCAAGAAAAGAAGCTGGATTTAAAAGTGGTTTTAATACAGTAGATCATATCCAGGTATTGAGAGAAGTTATAGAAAGGACAAATAAATATGAGTTGCCATTATGCTTTGGATTTGTAGATTATGAAAAGTCATTTGATTCTATAAACATTTGTTCAGTGATTAAAGCATTGCATCATCAAGGTATAGATCCAGGATATTGTTATATTTTTAAGAATATTTATAAAAATGCAACAGCAACAATTAGATTACATAATGATACTAGAAAAGTCAACATTGAGAAGGGTGTAAGACAGGGTGACTCCATATCTCCAAAACCTTTTACAGCAGTGCTGCAAAAAATATTTTGTGGATTAAAATGGAAATCTAAAGGAGTGAAAGTAAATGGAGATTATTTCAGTCATTTACATTTTACAGAAGATGTAGTTGTTTTTGCAAATAATGCTTTAGAGCTGCAAAAAATATTGCAGGAGTTATCAGATGAAAGTAGGAAAGTAGGACTAAAGATACATGTTAAAAAGTATAAAGTGATTTTCAATGAATTTTCTCAAAATATGAAAATAAAGATTGATTATGATGAGTTAGAATAAGTTAATAGCTACATTTATCTTGGTCAAATTATTAATATAGATAAAAACATGATGAATAAAATTACTCATAAAATTAAACTTGGTTGGAGTGCTGTTGGTAGAAATAACTTCATACTAAAAGGAAATATGCCTATGTGTTAGAAAAGAAAGGTTTTTAATAAATGTGTCTTATCATTTTTTTCTCATGGATCTGAGATTTGGACACTTAATAGAAGAGCAATACAGAGACTTCAGACTACTCAAAGAAGTATGTAGAGATGCCTGTTAAGAGTAACAAGAAGAGATCGAAAATGCAATATATGGTTAAGAGAACAAATAGCGGTTATTGACCTTATTGAAAAAATTAAAAGAATGAAGTGGAGTTGGTCTGGACATATTGCTAAAAAGATGATAATAGATGGACAATTGAAATCTTAAACTGGATTCCAAAAGATTGTAAAGGACCCAGAAAGACACCACTAGTGAGATCAATGGATGAAATAAGAAAGTGTGCAGGCAGATGTGTAGAAGAAAAGGTAAAAATCAGAGATGGTTTGAACTTGGAGAGACCTCCATCCTGCAGTGGATTGGTAATGGTTGATGATGAAGATGATATATATATATGTCCACAGATGACGTTCTACCAAAAACGCCCATCAAGCGTATGTTTTGTTTACATAAACGTCAGAGTAGTTAGTATTCACTATCTCTAACTATAATTCCACTTTCAGATCATGATTTCAAGCTATTTGCTATTGTCAGTGAAAGACAGGAATAAAGAAACTAGATCTAAATACAAACTCTGAGCGTTTATGAAACAATTTCTATTCAGCTTGCAAGCGTGAATTTTTTAGACACGTAATGTCTTCAAACTCAGCATAGCAAACCAGATAGCTATATGGGTCTGGTTTGCTATGCTGAGTTTGAAGACATTACGTGTCTAAAAAATTCACGCTTGCAAGCTGAATAGAAATTGTTTCATAAACGCTCAGAGTTTGTATTTAGATCTAGTTTCTTTATTCCTGTCTTTCACTGACGATAGCAAATAGCTTGAAATCATGATCTGAAAGTGGAATTATAGTTAGAGATAGTGAATACTAACTACTCTGACGTTTATGTAAACAAAACATACGCTTGATGGGCGTTTTTGGTAGAACGCCATCTGTGGACATAAATACAAGCGTTAGCAAGTTTTTTAACTTGCATTTTTGTTTATCATATATATATATATATATATTGTAACCAGTTGGCTTACATCACACACACTAATATAGTGTATGTGAATAAATATATATGTAAAATAAAGGAAAAGTAGAAATAAACACAGAATAAATTTTTGTAGATTTTTTTTTTTATATTTCCTAAAATAAAATCATAATATGTAAAGGGTTAAATAATAACTCTGATTTAAAATAGAAATTGTTTTATAAATTAAACTTTTAAAAGGTTGATAAATATTATTTGTAATTCTGATTTTGAAATTTAAATATAAGCTTGTTTTTTTGATAATTTTAAAAAAAATGTCTATTTTTGAAATCTTTAATTAATTTGTAAATTTTTTATTGTCTAAATGAAAACATGTATATGTTTTCAAAAGGATTATCACACCTTTGGTCAAATTCCAAAGATTAAAGTAAAAACATGTATATGTTTTTAAAGGGATTAGAGAGTTAAAAAAACTCTGTTTTTAATCAAAGTGTTGTTAACACCTCAGATGATTTTATAAAAAGAGCTGATAAAAAATATCAGCCAATCTGGATAGTGGTTTTTAAGAGAACAGGTCAGTTGCAGAGTTGGTTATAATATTTTGTTGTAGCTTGTTGAAGTTTGCAGCAGTTGTTTTTAGCTGACTGTAAAGTTGACAGAATAGCTACTATGAATTAATATGGCTGAAGGCAGGACATTAAATTTAGAAGCTACTAATATTTCCTTCTCAGGAGTTTGAATTCACTTGGAGAAAATGACCCACTTCTTTATGCCGTAATTCATAGCCTTAAACAGAGAGGATAGTTGCTTGTCGAAAATTTATTAAATCAAAACAGCTGATTGCCTGGAATAGTTCTATACAGATGGGAGACCAATATTATACATGGATTGCATAAGTTTTTCTGATGATGACAACAAATCTGAAATTATATTTTTTTGCTGGACCAAAAACCAAGCTTGCCAAGAGAAAGCTTGAAGAAGTTGGTGGTATACAGTGAATTATTTTATTTTAATATTTCTTAAAATGACTTTTAAAATCATAAATTAATAACTTAAAGTTAATACAAACAAATAACTTTTGCTTGAGTTGGAATGTAACAGCATTGATATATGATAATAAAATTTTAAATAATTTCTTTGGTCTGAAGTGACAGATATATAAACGATTTTATTTTTCATTTATTAAGAAAATAAAAAAGAGACATTTTATATTTAGAGACTTTGATAATTAATCAACAAGTACATATCAAACAAAAGTTGTCTTTATTTAGTTTGATTAAAAAAAAGAACTTATGAACTGAAATTAAATTTTGAATTATATATTTTGTTTATAAGCACATATATGTGTGAAATGTATATGTTTTCCAAATGAATTAATTATAAAAAAATCTAATATTATTGTAAGAAGTTGAAATAGATAAAAATCGGTGTGCGTATATACATACACATTCATATATGTAAAATTTTAATATTTTTTATTTTTATTAAATGTCAATTTATTTATTGAATATTAATTGTATATACCTAAATCACGCGTCTGTGCGCATATACATGTAAAGTTTAATTATTTTTTTTTTATATAATCATTTTAGGTTAATTGAAGTGTATTCCTTGTATATTATAAAATGCATGTCTGTGTGCGGATATATATATATATGCGTTTATAGAAAGTAATTAAGAAATAATGTAAATTGATGTAATAATGTGAATTTTGTAGTAATATTGTAAATTACAGTGTAATGACTTTTATTATTGAATACTTTTCAAAATCAGAACTTTTATAAGACCTTAATCATTTATTTTATTGTTATTAATAAACTTATATTTAATTGTTAAAAATTGTATTCCATCATCTCTTGGTCACATACAGTAATATAGCCCATGTTCTCTGAGCTAGATTTCAGACACAGATAAATGGGGATGTGCCTAGTGCTTTGGGCATCCAGTGATGATCAATCATCATCCTGGTTGGCACAAAAGAGGATACTCTTTAAAGCCCATGCACAATTATTTTTTTATTTTACTTTAGTCTTATTAAAAATTCAATTTTATAGTTGGCCAGTACATTAATGGTACTAAGTGGCCAGAGTATTGATGATGATCAGCATGTTTTAAATGTCCCAGCATTATTGTTCTATTTCTGATTATTGTGTATTTTAATGAATGGGCACTAAACTGGTGCATCCAAGTTATGTTTATATAATTGCCCAAGCTGGCAAAGGCTCAATAGTTAGCCTGGTCTACAGAAGACCCATTTTCAATCCAGTCACAAGGTTGACTGTTGATTTATATATTTGATTGTACTAATTTGTTTATTTCCATCAATGATGATGATGGTTGGTTATTTCTCTCTAGTATTTACTAATACTGATATTTACTTTATAATGCTGGTTGATAATAATTATGCTTTAGTTGCTCTTCTGAGTTAGCTTTTGATCTCTCAATACTCTCAGAGATTTTCTATAATCTCATTTTATTATTAAATATCACATTACTTATAGATAATATTTTAAATTATTTATATTTTAAAATTTGAATGGACTGGGAGTGATGATTATGTATTTCCATCACCCCAGTTCAATTCACTTTCCACCAACTTATCACCCACCTCATCCCGTTACAATATATATATATATTGTAATGGATGCTGAAAACACCATTACAATTTTGATGTGTTACAGGACTAAAAATAAATTTATAAATGTTCGATTTTCTTTATAAAACTTGATTAAAAGGTTTTGCCGTTTTTTTTATGTTTGTACAAATATATATGTACGTACTTTGGAATTATATTTTAATACCACAGCTATATTTGGTGTTTAATTTTGAAAAAAAAAGAAAGAAAACTAAGATTACTTTTTAAAAAAAATTTATGTAAAAGTAAATTGTATAAATAAATTGCTTTTCAGATTTGGGATTTAGATTGATAAAAATAATTAAAAAAGAAAGAAAACAAAAAGAAAAGAATTTTTCATTAGTTAACTCCTAGATCTGTAAAGGGCAATTTGTTTTCGTTAATTAGATAACTAACTATTGTTAACTAGATGAAGAATTTTATAAATTTTAATTAAAAGTTTTGTAATTGGAGATATGAGATGAGGTTCAGCTATAAAAGGCTTAAGAAGGCCACTGTATTATCTTTTTCACTAACTCTGGGAGGTACTTACACAAACTATTCCTGCCAAAAATACTTGGAAAGAATGATTCCTGCATATTCTGAAAGCTGATCCGGTAATTATTCTAACTAGAATGAACATTAAACTTACTGTAGGGATATTTTCTTCTACCATGATGTGCTAAGCTTTTTGCCAGAACAGATTTGTGCTTCCTGTGCCTCCATTAACTGTCTATAATGCCATAAGAACCAGCTCCAAAGAAACCACTCACTGACTTGCTGAAGCCTATCGTCAGGGAATCCAGATTAACGGACCATATTCAAGAAGTCTAGTGCACTAGCATTGAACTAAATTATTAAGGTACCTTATGTTCTACAATTTAAATAATTTTATTGTATCAAACTTGTTTTCTTTTTTTAAACAATATTCAAGAAGTCTAGTGCAATAGCGTTGAACTAAATTATTAAGGTACCTTATGTTCTACAATTTAAATAATTTTATTGTATCAAACTTGTTTTCTTTTTTTAAACAATATTCAAGAAGTCTAGTGCAATAGCGTTGAACTAAATTATTAAGGTACCTTATGTTCTACAATTTAAATAATTTTATTGTATCAAACTTGTTTTCTTTTTTTAAATATAAATGTGTTTCATGTTTTATCTTATGTAATTTGGTTTCTGTGCGTTTGATATATATATATTTTTCTTTTTTAAATGAGTGCTAGTTTTAAACCTATACTGTACGTCCCATTTAAGTCTTAGTAAGTAAAATAATAGTTTTATTTATAATATCACATTCCTTTTTATTATAGAAAGCAGTCTAGATATTACAGACTATTTTAATTAACTTATGGCTTGTGACCTATTTTATTATTCATTCTACTTATGTCGAGAAACTATAATTATTTATAATGAACTATTATGAAATATAATAGTCATTAGTTTTATTATTTTGAACTTCCAATTTTTTTATTAGGGGCATGTACGATTTTTATAACCCTTTCAATAGGTAGATCATGAGCTCCTATCCTGTCTCACTGTGAGGGAGGTCAATCGATTGAAAGTAATAACTTTCAACACTCTTTTTTATTAATGTTTTGGAAGTTGCCTTTGCATTTGCCAGTTTCGGCATAAACTCATAAATCTTGAATACAAAGATTCAATCTTTTCATAACTATGGGTTATAAATAGGAAGCTAACCTCCCTTGTCTTGCATGAGGTCACTGTATACTTACTAATATTTTTTGCTACTGTCAGTATTTTGCATTGTTTCACACACAGGAAATCGCTCTCTAAGCCATATAAAATATTTTAGTTTTTTTTTAATGAATGTACAATTAGTATGTTTTGAGTGGATTTCAAAATTTGTTATTTAGATTTGTTTATTTAACCATGCTACTAATAAAATATTTATTCAGTTTCACTTAGTTTATTTTGTTTTCTGTTACTACCTTTCCAACTTTCTGAACAAAATGTAAGTTCTCACTTGCTTGATTGAGCTAGTCCGGCACATTTGGGTTCGCATATCCTGTAACCCCTTAAAAATGAATGTCTAGTTCTGATTTTCAGACTAGTGGCACCCTTGTGGTCAGTATATGTGAATCCAAAAGCTTTTGTATGGTACAATATATATATATATATATATATATATATATGTATATATATATATATATATATATATATATATATATATTGTACCCTCATTAACCGATCAAGTAATATCTACAAACAATCCTCCAGCTGTCCTCTAATCTTAATATATTAAGAAGTAAGTGCTAATAATATCTTAAGATAATTTATACTATTAGACTAGTTCAAAATTTAATAATCAATAATATATGGTTCGATTAAATAAATAAATAATATACTAATAATAATCATGAGACATGTAGTGAAAGGTATAGTAGTTGGTAAACATTGAGAAGATCTCCCTAAGGACATAATATCAATGGCATAAGGACACTATTCCCCCTAAATTCTAATAAAATATAAATCTATCGTATTCTTACAACTTTAAAATACACTGAATAATTTAAATATAATATTAATAAATTATAATTTCTTTTATTGAAAAATATAATCTCAGGTTCTATACAATAAAGTCAGCATATTAATTGCAAATCTTGTAGCCAAACATGATGAAGAATTTTGCATCATACTTAAATACACATCAATAACAACAACAACCGCAATAATAATAACAATAGTAGTAGTAATAGTAGTAGTAGTCATAATAGTTGTCATCATCATCATAGTAGTTGTAGTAGTAGTAGTAGTAGTTGTAGTAGTAGTAGTAGTAGCAGCAGTAGTAGTAATAGTAGGAGTAGTAGTAGTAGTAGCAGTAACAGTAGTAGCAGTAGCAGTAATGATGATGATAATAATAATAATAATAATGATGATGTTGATGATGATGATAATGATGATTATGATAATGATGATAATAATAATACATTCCTACACTTAATTTAATAATTTGTACTATATTTGCTATTTAATAATCAGGTCAAATATAATAATAATAATAATAATAATAATATTATTATTATTATTATTATTATTATTATTATTATTATTATTATTATTATTATTATTATTATTATTATTATTATTATTATTATTATTATTAAAAGAAAACAAATAGAAAGAAAGCAAATAAAATAGCCGTAATGGGAATTCAAGAAAATCATAATATTTTGGCCATAAAACCAAGAATAATTTATAAAAAAAAATTTCTCACAAGAATTAATATAACAATGAATGAGACAGATATTATTAATCATTTAACAGATAAACTTAAAACTTCAGTTGTTTGTCATAAAATACCATCTGAAAATAAAAAATATGCATCTTTTTACATTTCAGTAGATAAGCAATATGCAAAACATATGATAAACCCAGAGCTTTGGCCATATGGATCTGTATTACTTCCTTTTTATGGAAGATTACATAAATTGAATTCATTGAATGAAAATAATATTACCAAGGAGGTGAATGACATACAAATTAGACATGATAAAATATTACAATCTGTACATTCTAAACAAATTACTATTGATGAACAATAACTATTAACTATTTACTTATAAAATGTAAGAGGATTATGAACAAAGTTATGTAAAATTAAGCATAAAATTTTAACAGAAGAATATGACATTATTTGTTTAACAGAGACATGGCTAAAGGAAGATATATATAATGAATATTTAATAGATGATAGATATAATGTTTTTAGAAATGATAGACCAATATCCATTGCTACAAGAGGTGGAGGTGTATTAGTTGCTTTTAAGAAATATATTAATTGTAAATGCATACATATTCCAGATTTCCTATTTGATGCACTATTGATTGAAATTGAATTAAATAATTCTAAATTGTTATTGAGAAATATATATATTCCACCTAATGTTTTACAGAAATATTTAAAATCAAGTTTTGAAGCATTAGAGTCATTTCTAGTTTCATTTGAACATAAAATATTAATTCTGGGAGATTTAAACATTGCATATTATGGAAACAATGGTTTATCAAAATAACACCAAATTTAATGATTTGATGCAACTACTTAAATTTTTGAATTTAAAACAGATCAATTATGTATACAATAATAATGGATATACATTAGATTTAATAATCACAAATTAAAATTTATTCATATACAAAAATGTGAATACCCTTTAGTACCTGAAGATTATCATCATTTTGCACTAGAAATTGAATTGATATTTAACATTAAATAACTAAATTTAAATATTTAACTAAAAAAATTACGCAAAAGGAGATTATTTTGGTTTATATAAAGCAATTAAAGGTATAAACTGGGAAGAAGTTTATAACAATACGGATGCTTCAATAGTAGCAGAAAAATTTCAAAAATTACTATTTGATGTAGTGAATAGATTTATTCCAATGAAACATATTAAATCAACTAAATATCCTAAATGGTTTTCAAACAAACTTATGAAATGTATAAAGAGAAAGCGATATTTTTATAATTTGTTCAAAAAATATAAAGATAGAATGTTTTTAAATAACGGTTGTCATCTGATTGTTCGTGTCAGCCGCCAGAGGCGCGATTTCTAGCTAAATTTCTAGAAATATGCCGTTTCCATGGCCGCACCCAAGCCTTTAAGCATTCTTTCTAAAAGAAATCCTAGAAAGATTGTTAACTCGGAGTTAAGTCTACTTTCTACGCTAAAAGGTAGAGTATTAACTCGGAAGTTAAGTCTCCTTTCTACGATAAAATCTAGAAAGAGTGTTAACTCGGCTAAGCAGCTAATGGTGTGGCTTTTTCCGATGCTAAAAGCAGAGGAAAATGCTGTAGTTGTTTGTGTCACACACTATATCATAATGCTGCATTATGTATTTGATGTAACAATATCGTACTAGGGTGTTTATTTTGATCGTGTCAAAATTATTTAAATTTTCATCGGTGGCTTGTTTTTTTTAAGACCAATCGATGTACTGTTACATTTTATCAATTTTAACAGTATCGTGATTGTTCCTCATAAATTTGTATTTCTCCTAAATTTTTGATTAGGGTGGAATAGCGTAAAAATTTAAAAATCACGCTTTGAGTCACGTTTTAGCGAGAAATTTTCCGAGACAAAAAGTACGGCTAATTCCCACAACAGAAAACTTTAAAAGATGGGAATTGCTAGACATGGGCCAGCGCTGGAATATTTCTACAGCAGAAAAAAAAGAAAAAAACATCCTGCTGCTGAAAGAAAAGATTGGATTGTGTGGCAAATATATGAAGATTTGAGGTCCGAAAACATCTGCCGACAGAAAGGTTCACTTTGTAAAGGCAAGCTTGTTTGAGGGATTCTAAATGACCTTCGTCAAATGTCAAAAATAAAAGAAGTAACTTCAATTTTTATTTAAATGTACATCCCTTCTTCTCCCGATAATTGTTGGCATCGGCAATCAAATGTAAAATAAAAGAAGTAACTAAAATTTTTATTTAAACATAGCCCCAAAAACCCCTCTTCTCCCAATAATTGTTGTCGTCGGCAATCAAACGGTCAAATAAAAGGAACATCAATTATTCTTTAATCGTATAGAAAAAAACAAAAAAAAACCTCCCACTAATTGTCCTGGCCAATCAAATGTAAACCAATCAAAGTAAGACAGTAAATTATTAGTTAAACATAACCCAAAATACTATTCGAATGTACACCGAAAAAGACTCGCTCTTGTCAATCAAAATTAAAGAAACCTAGACTATTATTGTCCCATTGTCAAATCGAATATTATTTGGGAAAACCCAAATAATTTATAAACGAAAAAAAAAAGTCAAATTGATTTTCAATCAAATGGTAACCGATAAAAGTAACTTAAATTTTGATTTAAACATACACACGAACAAAAACAAAATGCAAAACTTTTTCTCCCAATAATTGTTGTCGCCAATCACCAAAAAACACCCACCCCTCTCACTAATTATTGTCAGCAATCAAATGTACACCACTACTAAAAGTAACGTAAACTACTATTCTTTAAACAGTTACACCCTTTCCCCCAATAATTGTTGTCTACAATCGTACACACAAAAAAACACCCTTCCCAGTAATTAGTGTCGGGAATCAAATGTAAACTGATCAAAGTAAGACCGCAACTTATTATTTAAACGTAACCCAAATTACTATTTGAATCTACACCAAAAAAACACCCACTCTTGTCAATAAAAATTAAACAAACAACAACTATTATCATCCCATTGTCAAAAATATTTATTTGTAGAACCAAAACCATAATTTATAAATGAAAGGAAGTCCAATCGGTCGTCCATCAAATGTAAACCGATAAAAGTAAAGGTTTTAAATTTTATTTAAACATAAACACACGCGCGCGAAAAAAAAAACAAAACAACACTTCTCCCAATAATTGTTTTCGGCAATCAAATGTAAACCTATCAAAGTAACGTAAATTATTATTTAAAGATCCATCATAAAACCCTGTTCTCTCTTGAATTTTGTCAATCCAATTTTACAAAAACAGTAATATTTTTTTTTTTTTAAAAAAAAAAAACAAATTACTATTTGAACACACACCAAAAAAGACCCTTTGGTAAAAAAAAAAAAACTATTATTATCCCATCGTCAAAAATATTATTTGGGAAAAATAATTCAGAAACGAAAAAAAGTAAACTTTGTAAACAAACCAAAAAAAAAGTCAATATTAATAGAGAATCGCTATCCCAGGAACTATATATTAATGTGTTTTTCAGTTAGAAATCGCGCCTCTGGTGGCTGACACGAAGGATCAGATAACAACCTAAATAACTTTAAAAATTATAGATTTTTGATAAGAAAATTGAAAAAACAAGATTTTTATGTGTATATGAGAAACATACAAAATAACATTAGTAACAATCCAAGACAATTTTGGGATATCATGAAAGAACATCTTAAAGTTAGAAATAAAGAAACAACAGATATTAAGCCAGATGATTTTATGAAATATTTCTCACCACAAATGATTAATAATAATATAAATTCATATAGTTATAATTTTACTAATGATCTTATAAGTAATAATAATTTAATAAGTATATCTAATCTGAGTAAGGATGAGATTATAATAGCATCTAAATCTTTAAAAAATTAAAGAAGTATTGCACATGATGATATAACTATATTTATTTATAAATGCTGTATTGAACTTTTAGCTCCTATTTTAGTACATATATTTAACTTGGCTCTAAAAACATCTATTTTTCCTGATTGTTGGAAAATTGCAAAAATATGTCCAATTTATAAATCTGGAAAAAAATCAGATATATCTAATTTTAGACCTATCTCTTTGTTATCAATTTGTGGTAAAATTTTGGAAAAATCAATTTATAATAGGATTATACATCAATTAAAAAATAGTATTCTTTCATTTATACATGGTTTTCTACCAGGAAGATCTATTGAAACAAATTTATTACACATATCAGATGTTATAACACAAGTTATTGATTCTCAAAGTCAACTTAGTGTTATCTATTTTGACTTATCTAAAGCTTTTGATAAAGTAGATCATAATATTTTATTAACAAAAGCAGATAATATTGGATTATCAATTAATTGTTAAAGTCTTTTCTTATTAATAGAAAGAATTATATTTATATTAATGGAGAATCTTCTTTTATGGACACTTATGAATGTGGAATACCCCAAGGAAGTATTTTAAGTCCCATTCTTTTTGCCATTTATATTTCTGATTTGGCTTCTGTCATAACTGAGAAAAATATATTATGTTATGCAGATGATATTAAGATCTTTTTAGAGATCAGACATAAAAATGATCATAAAATATTGCAAAATTATATTAATAATTTTTGTGATTGGTGCCATATCAATAATATGCAAATAAATACAAAAAAATGCAATTCAATGTCTTATACAAAGAAAACAACAATTAGTAATAATCAATATAATGTTAATGGGAACAAAATTGCTAAAACATTTAAACCGAAAGATCTGGGTATTACTTTCACAAGTTATTATAAATTTAATGAGCATATTCAAACAGTAGTTAATAAATCTCTTAAAATTATGGGCATGATTTTGAGATCAAACATTCAATTTACAATTGAAATATATAGATTACTATTTAATACTTTAATTGTACCTGTTCTGCATTATGGTTCTATTATTTGGAATCCATACAATCAAACAAATATATGTAAATTACAAAAATTACAAGATAAATATTTTAAATATATTTATAAAAATAAAATATATACTAAGAAAGGAAATAATATGTATAATAAAAAACTATTGATTGACATGCCATTTTTATTTAAATTAATACATGGAACTGTATCCTTAGAATATGCAATCACAAGAATTGCAATTAGGATTCCATCTTATAATTCTAGATGTCATGATTTGTTTCATTTACCTATATTAAAACATTCAATTAAATCACCATTGCATAGATTGCAACCAGAGTATAATCAAAAGTTTTCAGATATCGATATTTTATCTTTAAACTATAAACAATTTAAGGACAAAATAAACGCAATCTTACATTGGCAATAATGTAAATAGTATTTTTAACATATCTGTATGTACTACTTTGTAATTTATGATACAGATATATATTCTTTGTAAATACTTGTGGCCTTGTTTGAGCTGTTTATTTATGAATAAATTGAATTGAATTATTATTATTATTATTATTATTATTATTTAATAATAATAATAATAATAATAATAATAATAAAAAGTCAGGTGTCACATGACTTATATATAGCTTGCATTTACCAATATGTAAACTTAAGAGCATTCTAACGCTCTAACAAGCTTTTTTTTTTTTATCATAATTAAAAAAAAAAGCTTGTTAGAGCGTTAGCATGCTCTTAAGTTTATTACTATTATTATTATTACGTATCTTTGTCAACGGTTACGTAATTTAAACTATGTTTTATTATTTAGTTAAATTTCTTCCTAGGTCTGCTCTCATTTTTATTTATATTGCCTGTTATCAGAGTATTTTATCTTACAATATCATTATTTGGGGTAATGCCTCTCCACATATTTTATCTACTTTGCATGTTTTGCAAAATTATACGATGTGCATTATCTTTGGTAGATCTCGTTCCTCTTCTATTCGAGATGTTTATATTGCAATTGGTTTATTTGATGTAAATCACTTATATCAATATAGAGTTATTTTTGATATTTTTTGTGCTAAACCTTTTCTGAATTCTAGAGTTTGTGTTCTAAATACTCGTCTTTCTAATAAATTTCAATTACCTTTATCAAAATTTTTTAAGGAATCTAGTAGAAGACAATATGTTTATTCTGGGTCAAAGTTGTTTAATAAATTTTTATATTTATGTTCAATTGATCTTAATAATATTTCTTATGTATCTTTCAAAAAATATTTGTGTCAATGGTTATGTAGTATGTATTAATTTTTGCATTTATTTTATTTATTTAATTAATTTTATTTATTTTCTAAACTGTTCTTTTCTATTTTGAGTTTTTTTTTTTTTTGATTGTATTTTAATTTAATTTGTTGTTTTTACATGTAAATTCCACAAACAAGATTTTTCTTGTTTGGAGTTTTTAAATATTTGTGATGTACTTTGTTTTATTTCATAGAATAAATTGAATAAATAAATTGAATTATTATTATTATTATTATTATTATTATTATTATTATTATTATTATTATTATTATTATTATTATTATTATTATTATTATTATTATTATTATTATTATTATTATTATTATTATTATTATTATTATTATTATTATTATTATTATTATTATTATTATTATTATTATTATTATTTACTTTTAATGCACATATTAAATGTATTATTAATAAAGCATACAGAAAGATGGGCTGTATTTTGAGATATGGGAGAGATTTATCTATTTCCATAAAATATAGGTTACTTTTTTCTCTTGTTGTTACAGTTTTAGAATATAATTCTTGTATATGGAACTTCAATCTGATTAATATTCAGTCTAAAATATATTATATTGAAAAAAGATTTAATAAATTAATAATGGGTGAATGTCAAACTGTCAAAACAGTATTGAAAGAAAGGAGAATGTTGAAGGATATGATATTACTGAAAAAGTTGATTGACGGGAAAATTGATGTCAGTAACTGTATATCAAAAATAGAATTGAAAGTATCTTGTCGCTTATTAAGAGAAATGCAAACTTTCAAGATTGGTATATGTAAAAATACTTTCTTTGGTAAATCAGTTATTAATAGATTGCAAATGGTATATAATCTAACTTTTAATAATATTGATATTTTTTGCGATCAATTTGTGATGAATGTTAAAAAACAACTAAATGTATAGTTATGAACATATATGTATATATAATTTTATGTATTTAGCTTGTATTTGATTATAATTGTTTTTTTTTTTTAATTTTAATTATTATCATTGTTATTATTATTATTTTTTTTTATTGTGTATTTCTGTTAAAGTGTAAATGTTGAAATGCACATAATAAATGGATATTGAATTGAATTGAATTGAATTATTATTATTATTATTATTATTATTATTATTATTATTATTATTATTATTATTATTATTATTATTATTATTATTATTATTATTATTATTATTATTATTATTATTATTATTATTATTATTATTATTATTATTATTATTATTATTATTATTATTATTATTATTATTATTATTATTATTGCTACTGCTACTGCTACTAGTTTTAAAATTAATTTGTTAGCATAAATTATGTTACAATTATGTTACAATCATTATTAGCAATACATGTGTAGACTTGAATGGTTGAAGTTCTATTAAGAGTTCTATGGGGAATAATGTTCAATAATAGACACTGAAATGCTGATGTGGCAGGAGTTTGTACAGTTTTGAAGCTGACTGGTGAAAACATGAGTTCATTTTTCTTGAGTTATTAATTATTGCTGTACTCATGATTTTTAATGGTATCTGGGAATTTAATTAGGCTCCAGGTGGATGTAACTATGTCTATGGGAGCCATTAGATTATCTCTATCTTTGATCTTTTTTAATTTGTCTATGAATAATGATTGGTATTTGTGTGAGGTGGGATTGAAAATGAAATGACACCTGTGGAACCAAGGCGTGAACAAGAGAAAAATTGTAATTCTAATTGTGGTAAAAAAACCTTGGGGAATGTTTTCAATTAATGTTTGAAGGGTGGATTTTCAATTGTGAGTGATTGTGGAGATTAAGTCTCTATAAGTTTGCAAGGTAGGACAGGTGTGGATGAAATGATTTATGGTTTCATCTTCTCTATAACAAAGAGAGCAAGTTGGATCAATGTTGGCATATTTCATTTTGGTTGCCAGGAATGAATTGGTTGGTAGGGCACTGAGGTTGATTTTAATAATGAAGTCCAGATATTTTGGCTCAAGGTACCAAAACTTAAATTTTGATATAAGTCTTTTGTTTGTGACATTGAGGATACTGCTTGTATTTATGAGAGAGTCTGAATTGGTGAGAGAATAATGTGCTTCCCAGTAATTAATTTTTGTGAATGATTTATCCTGTAATTTGTTGAACTTAGTATTAATTTTGGCAAGTTGATTTATGAATTTATTTTTTATTGGTGGAGGGGTATCAGTGGGTAGAATTTTAATGAAAGATTGGAAAATAGGAAAATTAGTAGATAGTTTTACTAGAGTGTTATGGGTTTTTTGGTAGTAGAAGGTTGTGATTGAGTGCAATGATAGGCCATTGTATTTAGTACGTTTTTGTAAGTTTTTGATGCTATTAGAGGTCGCTTTCTTATTCCAGATTAACTTCATAGATAAAGAATTGATTTTTTTTAAAACTGTTGGTGAATTTTATGACTGGCACATAATAATTAATTTTTGGGACTATTAACATGTTGATTAGAAAAAATTTGCTATGTATTGATAGAGAAGCTTTGGATAATGAATTAATTGTTTTTTCTATAGCTGGCAGTAACTGATTCTGTATTGTGCTTCTTGTGGCATTAAGTGAGAGATGAAATGGAATTCCAAAAAAGTTATGTGGTGTGGTTTTGGTTAGAGATGCAATTGGCTGGCCAGTAAAAATGTTCCATATTGCTGTTTTTTCCCTGTTGAATTTGAGTGCATGTGTTAATGTGTAGTTCTGAAGAATAGCTTGTAATTTAGGAAGTGACTTTTTAGAAGGCAGAAACACAACTATATCATCCATGTAGGAAAGATGTTTTATTTGTTGTTTCAAGTCTCTTCTGAAACAACAAATAAACCATCTTTCCTACATGGATGATATAGTTGTGTTCCTGCCTTCTAAAAAGTCACTTCCTAAATTACAAGCTATTCTTCAGAACTACACATTAACACATGCACTCAAATTCAACAGGGAAAAAACAGCAATATGGAACATTTTTACTGGCCAGCCAATTGCATCTCTAACCAAAACCACACCACATAACTTTCTTGGAATTCCATTTCATCTCTCACTTAATGCCACAAGAAGTACACCACCACCATCACACCACCACCACCACCACCACCACCACCACTACTACTACTACTACTACTACTACTACTACTACTACTACTACTACTACTACTACTATTATTATTATTATTATTATTATTATTATTATTATTATTATTATTATTATTATTATTATTATTATTATTATTATTATTATTATTATTATTATTATTATTATTATTATTATTATTATTATTATTATTATTATTATTATTATTATTATATTCCATCAATAGGTAGCCACATAAGTTTAGCAAAATTTATTCAAGTAAAATCTTTCAAAGGAGAAGTGGGAGAAAACCCAAAGGCCCATTTAGAAAGTTTAAGGGAACTTTTCAGGTTTCAGAAAATCCCAGTGGCTGATCAGATAGCATTATCTATACACTATTTATATGGGTACGCCAAATCATGGTGGGACTGTTGTAATGAGAAGCCGCAAAATTTTGAGCAATATACGGATGCCATGCACAAAACGGTTTGGAGTGAGGAGCACCAGGAGGGTATCTACCATAGTATACTCAGGGAAACCTATGGATCGATAGTAAAGGAGACCCATACTCAATTTTTTCTGAGGCAGATAGCTTCCCTCCGATCCTTGACGGCCTTCCCATTCACCGAGACACAGATGATCAGAATTATCCAGCAAAACATGCCTAATCAAATACAACAACTAATGATGGGTTGTCGGAGTAGGACAATAGAAGACATGGTAGGGTTTCTAACAATGATTGATTTCACACCAGGACCTAAAGAACCACCGGAGAAGATGCGGCGAATCGATCCTCCAAGATGTCAAACGATGATGACTAGTAGGTTGCCTAGATGGGAATCCCGAAATCAAATGAGAGTAAAAGAACCCTATAGACCCCAGACGTCATTAAACCACAGGGAACCCCGTTAGTCAGTTCCTCCTATCGGAGTCCAGTGGATAAAGAAGGGAACATAGCGATGGCGGATTCCATCATATCTGTAATCATTGATTTAGATGAAACCCGGCCAGAAGTTCCACTTAAACCATGTCCTATAGTGCAAGTAAGAGCTGGCGAAATGAAAGTATGTGCATTGTTGGATACAGGTAGCCAAGTGTCGTTCGTGTCAAAAGAATGGCTGACCGAGGTGCAAAAACAGATGCCTGATATACCGACATTGCCGATGAAAGCATTGGCCATAATCCTAGCAGACGGTCGAAAGACCAAGACCGAAAGACAGCAAGTATGGTTGGAGTTGGAGTGGGGTCAAACTACTCTAGGCCACACATTTTTAGTCATGGCTAAGTTAATATATAGTTTGGTAGTAGGGAGTGATTTTTTGAATCAGCACAGATGTCGGATTGATTTGGGAAATAATAGGTTTTTTATATACCAAGAGCAAATTGCGTTGGAAGAGGACTTGCAGGGAATACAGAAGAAGGACCAGGCATGGGGAGAATCACTTGCTATTTCGAAGGAGACTAGCAAAAATGAAAAAAATGTCAAATTTACACAGGAAGTGGTGGAGGAGAGTGATAAGAATAAGAAGGAACCTCCAGACGTTTCGCACGCTGAGATCCAAGTGGAGAACGCTACAATGGAATTGGGACCAGAAATAAGAGAATTTTATGCCATGCACAACGACCCAGATGGTTGAGATTCTAAGTTAAAGGAAAATGAGGTCGAACTAAGCCATGAAATACCTTACGAAGGAAGTGAGTTTGCACGGAGTCTAGAAATGCACCCAGCACAACCGACTCTGAGATGGGAAGATGAGTATGAGGGATATGGATGGACATCAGATGAAGAGGATGACATTATATTCGGGTGCTGTTTTATGTCAGATAAAGAAGAGTTAATTAATGTACCACCATATCCTATTTAAATGCTGAAGACTGCATATTAGGGAGGGAGAGTTGGCTATAACGATTTTACTAATACGCTAGGCACAAGTAAAATATAATAATAAAGTGGCCTCAAGACTCACTAAACTCAGGAATTTAATTAAGTGTTTTTCAATTTATAATTCAGATCTTAGATAACTTATGTTAGAAACATTCCATAAGCTATTATTATAATTAAGATTTTTCGTTGCAAACAATTGTCCAATTTAGATTTTTTTTCCTCTTAAGACTATTGGAATTTTTACTTTTGTTAAGAAGTCTCTCGTTATTTATCAGATTTGTTGGATATTGTACTTAATTCAATAATATGTTTATGTTAGACATAGTTTAATTTGGTACTATGTTTATAAGACATACATTTTATAAACTTTTAATCAAGAATTAATATGAGCATATTTTCTGTAACATTGAATTGGATCAAAATGTGTTTTTTTTAACGATTTTTAGCATTTCTATTGTTCTAATATAATTCATCATTGAAAACTGCTTTGACCTTAAAATTATTTAATGGAATACTTTCTTTTAATAGATTGTTAACTGAGATATAATTACGCCTTTGGAATTTTAGAAGTAAATGGATTTTTTACTGTTTTTTTTTTTAAAGTGCTATGTGTGTGTGTATGCTTATTAACAGAGATACGCAATAATAATGTAACTATTACAAATATTCAAGTATGTGCGTTTATGCTAAAGGCATCACAGAAATGATTAAGGTTGGTCAGAGATAACCAGACTGACCACTTTGTACCTCGTGTCATGGGATGACCAATGGAAATAGAGTGTTACAAACCGGGACGGCGGGAAAAAACAAGGTTAGACTTGCTAAGTGAAGTTGAGGAATGGATGTGTTTTCCTGAGTGCACAGACACTACTTCACTTTCAGCTCGTCTCGCGGAGAGGTCTACCTCCGAACGTACTAAAGTAGACCTAGGGACCATTACAGGTCGTATAGACTTTAATATTGTTTATTGTAAGCCTGCGGGCCTTTAAGACTAGAGTTGTATAATAATGTGTTAGTCAGTTTACCTTTTGTATATGTATTTATGTATATAAACCTATTAACTCCACTACCGTGTTCGTGTGTTTAATTATATAATTACTTGTCGCTGTTGAGTGCGATAAATCTCACTCGAACCTCGACCATATATATATATATCCGACTAGTACTGGATATTGCACTGGCGCAGTCGTAACAGTTCAATTTGAACCCTAGCAGTCTGCTGACAACCAAATAAGTCAGGCAGAATTACTGAAGTAGCGAACGAACCTACGGTATTAAACGAGTTAGTTATATAAATTGCCTAAAATGCAATCGACAATATCTGAGTTTGACGTCAGAGAGGCAAATGAGTGGCCCCTGTACGTTCAACAGATTGAAAATTACTGTTTTATTAACAGAGTAGAGGAAGATGCGTATAAAACAGTGACATTATTATGTTTTGCAGGAAAAGGGGTCATACAAATAGCTAACAGATTAGCAGAACCCAACACTCCTGAAAAATTAACCTACGATGAGTTAAAACATCGTTTGTCAAATTATTTTAATCCTCGCCCGTCTAGGCACATCGCCAGACTTCATTTTCGAAATCGCCATCAAGGCAGAAATGAAAATACGCAGGATTACGACTCAGCCCTACGCGAACTCGCAAAAAACTGCTGTTATGATTCATATTTAGAAGAAGCGCTACTGGAACAATTCCTATGTGGAATGAATAGCGACAGTTTGAGGCAGCAATTACTGGCTGATGAAGACATAAATTATCGTGAAGCTATCAAACGCAGTATCGCTCACGAAATAGTAGTAGAGCAAGCAAAAGAATTTGCTGTGAAAAAAGGCGTTGATAGCGATCAAACAGGAATATTCGGTGTTGAAAAACTCAACAAAGGGTCTTCCGATAACAAAATCAGACTGTGTAAAAAAATAGGTCACATGGCGAGAATGTGTGAAAATAGAACAATTGACCAAGTTAACGGAAATAAAATACAAAGTATTAATAAAACTAAATGTAATATTGTTATAAATAACGTTATAAATCAAGCACAGAAATTTATGACTACCGTGAAAGTCTACGGAAAACCCCTGTCAATGGAAATAGACAGCGGTAGCGGCATTTCTTTAATTTCCGTAGCCGACTGGAATTCGATCAGGGCGGAAATAAGAGAGTCCCCTAGGCTTAGCAATACTAAGCTTAGAGCATTGGACGTAAATGGTAAAGAAATAAAAATTAAAGGTGTAGTCCAAGCTAAAATTACTAGTAATAAAGGCAACATTTCAATCTTGCCGCTATATATTGTACACGCCCCCATAAACCCTCTCATTGGTCGTGACTGGTTTACAGAACTCGGAATTGAAATTTCATTGGTCAAAAAAATTGACAGTGAAAAAGACATAAAAGATCGGTTCCCTAAACTTTTTAATGGCAAACCAGGATTGATTAAAACTAAACCTGTGTCACTGGAAATGTCACCAGAGGCCGTGCCAATAATTTGCAGACCTCGAAAGGTCCCTTTCGCACAAAAAGAAAAAGTAGCGAAAGAAATAAATGAGCTAGTGAAGAACGGCATTCTAGAACCGACAGAGGAAACAGAGTGGGCGACTCCGCTGGTCGTGATCACCAAACCTAACGGACAGATACGCTTGTGCGGCGATTATCGCATAACTGTCAACAAATCTCTAAATAAACACGCCTACCCATCCCAAACTCCAGAGAAATACTAGCATCACTGCAAAAATCAAAATATTTTGCTAAACTAGATTTAGATGCGGCCTTCCATCAAATTCCAGTAACAAATAAGGCTGCCGAAATTCTAACACTGACTACTCATGTGGGTCTATTTAAATGCAAACGCCTTCCCTTTGGCATAGCGTCCGCTCCCAGTATATTCCAAGCAAAAATTGAAACTCTGCTTACTGGATGCCAGGGCGTTATCCCTTATTTTGACGACATATTAATTACGGCAAGTTCAGAAAATGAATTGCATAGTCGTCTAACTACTGTCTGTCAAAGGCTAGAAGAGTTTGGAGCGAAATTAAATACGCAAAAATGCATATGGAAGGCCACTGAATTAAAGTTTTTAGGGCACATAGTCTCTAGCTCTGGGACAAGGCCATCTCCCGAAAAGGTCAAAGCAGTGTCAGAAGCTAGAAGGCCTAGTAACGTAAAACAATTGCAGGCTTTTTTGGGTTTGGTAAACTATTTTGAGAACTTCCTAGAGGGCAAAGCTCACATAGCCAAACCATTATATGAGCTACTGAAAAAGAATCAGAAATGGAAGTGGGAAGCAACACAAGAAAGGGCTTTTCAAAATACTAAAGCTTTACTCGTATCAAACAAATTACTGGTACACTATAATAGCGATCTTGAGATAACACTAACGACTGATGCATCAGAATATGGAGTGGGGGCAGTAATATGTCACCCAGCTCAATCTGGGGAACGTCCTATAGCATATGCATCGCGCACTTTGTCCCAAGCTGAAAAAAATTATAGTCAGCTGGACAAAGAAGCGCTAGCCATAGTATTTGGAATTCGTAAATTCCACCAGTATTTATACGGTCGTTATTTCAAAATCATGACAGACCACAAACCACTTCTGGGAATTTTAGGCATCAAACAAATTCCGGAACACCTCAGCCCGCGCATGTTGAGATGGATTAACATACTCTCTGGGTATGATTACAGTCTGGAATATAAAAAGGGAAAGACTATTGGTCACGCCGACGCATTATCCCGAATGCCTGACAACTCAGAGAACACTACAAGCGAAATAGAAGTCAATTACATTGACGCGCTTCAAAGCCAGACTCTTAATAGCCGAAAAGTAGCAGCATGGACCAATGAAGATGCTGGCTACAAATGGCTGATGGAGAAAATTAGAAGAGGCTGGCCAGCACAACGTCCTCCGTTTTTGCACATAGAGCTATGGAAAGCTCGCGAAAAACTATCAATATGTAAAGGTTGCATTCTTAAAGGTGATCAGGTCCTAATACCAAAAATAGGCAGATCGCACATGCTAAATTTATTACATGAAGGTCATCCAGGCATTGTCAGGGCAAAAGCGTTAGCCCGTAGTTATGTATGGTGGCCGAGAATCACCACTGATATAGAAACATTCATAAAAAAATGTTCTAGCTGTCAGTCATGTGCAAAAGCACCCCCAGCGAAATATGAAGCATGGAAAGAAGCAGAGAAACCTTGGCAGAGAATTCACATTGACCACTGCGGTCCAATCCACGGACAATTATTTCTGGTAGTGGTCGATGCCTACTCAGGATGGTCAGAATATAAAACAGTGAAAAACACAAGTTCGGATGAGACACTGGACAAGCTCATGGAAATTTTTTCATACCATGGGCTACCGGAAACCCTCGTATCCGATAATGGAACCGGTTTCACGTCTGAAAAATTTGCCGAATTTATGCAGGAATGGGGGATTAAACACATCCTTACCCCCCCCTACCACCCCCAATCAAATGGACTGGCCGAGAAAGCGGTACAAAGCTTAAAGTCATCCATGAATAAATTGGGAAAAGGAAGACTCCAAGAGGCAATTTTCATGGCGTTGCTATATCAGCATTCCACACCCACAGCTAAAACGGGCAGATCACCTGCAGAAAAATATTTAGGCCGGAAGTTACGCACAAAACTCTCAGCAATAATGCCATCAAAAGAGCATCAAATGCCGATTACAGTAAACAACAAATTTTCACCTGATGAACGAATCTGGGTGAAAAATAATTTAAATAAATCGTGGACTCAAGCATACGTTGTACGCCATTTAAGTAAACAAGTGGTTGCTGTTCGTATGGCAGACGGCAAAATATTACGTAAGCACATTAACCAATTGCGCAAGAGTGCAATAACAGAATGCACTCCGCAATTGTTTAAAAGTAATGATGACAAAGAAAATGATACTCACTATGAAACTAAAAGTGAAACAGAAATCATTACTGCTGACGAGGAAAATCAAAATAGTGAAGAAAATGAAATAGTTACAGATGGTGAAACTAAATCACCCCCATGCGCAAAGAGGAGAACAAAAATTCCCCTCCGCCTGCACGATTATGTGTTAAGTTCAGAGAAGAAGAAATGAAAAAAATCTTTTTTTTTAAAAAAAAAAAAAAAAAATGTTACGTCGCTGAACTTGGGGGAGGCGTGCTATGTGTGTGTGTATGCTTATTAACAGAGATACGCATCCGTGTGTGTATTAACAGAGATACGCAATAATAATGTAACTATTACAAATATTCAAGTATGTGCGTTTATGCTAAAGGCATCACAGAAATGATTAAGGTTGGTCAGAGATAACCAGACTGACCACTTTGTACCTCGTGTCATGGGATGACCAATGGAAATAGAGAGTGTTACAAACCGGGACGGCGGGGAAAAAAACAAGGTTAGACTTGCTAGATGAAGTTGAGGAATGGATGCGTTTTCCTGAGTGCACAGACACTACTTCACTTTCAGCTCGTCTCGCGGAGAGGTCTACCTCCGAACGTACTAAAGTAGACCTAGGGACCATTACAGGTCGTATAGACTTTAATATTGTTTATTGTAAGCCTGCGGGCCTTTAAGACTAGAGTTGTATAATAATGTGTTAGTCAGTTTACCTTTTGTATATGTATTTATGTATATAAACCTATTAACTCCACTACCGTGTTCGTGTGTTTAATTATATAATTACTTGTTGCTGTTGAGTGCGATAAATCTCACTCGAACCTCGACCATATATATATATCCGACTAGTACTGGATATTGCATAAAGTGATCTGCATTTAGAACTAAAGCGTCTGGAGAATTTTATTACTGAAACTTATATTTTTTGTAACATTGAATTGGATCAAAATGTGTTTTAACATTTCTATTGTTCTAATATAATTCATCATTGAAAACTGCTTTGACCTTAAAATTATTTAATGGAATACCTTCTTTTAATAGATTGTTTACTGAGATATAATTAAGCCTTTGGAATTTTAGAAGTAAATGGATTTTTTAGTGTTTTTTTTTAAAGTGATCTGCATTTAGAACTAATACGCCTGGAGAATTTTATTACTGAAGCTTATTTTTATTTTTGGAAACTATTATCATGGTTTAATTTATATGACTCAAGTTTTTTTGTTTTTTTTTTAACATGGTTTTTTTTTAATATGTATGTGTTTTTATTTGAAACATAATCAATGGGATTTCTAATGTCTATTATTTTATTTTTAAATAACAGAAACATAAAATTTCATTTTATTAATAATTAAGTACATAGTGACTTTGATATTTTCAATAATTTTTATTTTGGACATTGTTTATATATATTGGAGAATCTGAGAATAGTGAGGGAGAGAAAAGAAGAAGTTATTCTCTTTAATATATTACAGATTTATATATGTTGTATGTGAATTTTTTTTTTTAAAGTTTTGTGTATATATGATTTGTATATGTTAATGGAAAATTTGTATATTTTATAGTTATATTTTTTTATTTTTGTATTATAATTAATGGCACCTTTTGCTGTCAGATGTCCTCTCTGCTTATGTAATATTTATGGCAGACAAAAATATTTAAAGTGCGCTGGTTTTTGTGGGCTAAAGTATCATTTGGATTGTTATAAATTAAGTGATTTTAAAATCTTTAATGATAATGATCTGAAATTCATATGTGAATTTTGTAATCATTATTATAATACTGAGCACAAAATAGATAATTCAGATAATCTTACTACACCATTTGCTGATATTAATATTGGTAATGATCCTGATGTTTTAGTAATGGATTCTTCTACATATGGTTTGGGTTTAAATGTAGTTGGGGTTAAATGTACTTATTGTAATGTAGAATTGTCAGATGCGGATAATGGAATTAAGTGCTCTGGTTTTTGTCAAGGGTATTTTCATATATCTTGTTTGAATTTGTCCAGGTCTGATGCAAAAATTTTTGATTCTGTTGGTTTGGGTTTTTTCCATTGTATAGAATGTAATCAATTGTCTGTGGATAAAATGAGGAATATTGGGAATGTTAGGTCAACAGATAATAATGATCTTATAGATGTGGAATCTGATATACATATTGAAAATATTTCTGAAAGAGATAGATATAATGGAGATAGTGTTGAAGATAATAGTGATAATAATTTAGGTATTGATAGGAGTTTAAATTCTAGTTCTAATGTGGATATAGTTAATAATAATGATCTTATAGATGTGGAATCAGATATACATATTGAAAATATTTCTGAAAGGGATAATTATAATAGAGATAGTGTTAAAGATAATAGTGATAATAATTTAGGTATTGATAGGAGTTTAAATTCTAGTTCTAATGTGGATATAGTTAATTTGCTTCAAGATAAGGAAAGTAGAAAAGTAGACTTGGCTGGTTTTACTTTTGAATTATTAAAATCTATGTCTCTTCAGGAAGTTTATAGTATGATTATGAATATGGCAAAATTTGGTGTGAAGGAATCTAAAGCTATTGGTGATGGTGTTATTTCTGGTGATGTAGGTATACAATGTGATTTATTGGAAACACAAGTTTTTGGGGATATTGCTGAGGTTGATTGTGCTGGTGATGTTAATTCATCTTTTAAGGGTAATAATACCTTAGAAAAGTTGCCCAAGTCCTCATTCTTTATTAGAGATAAAGGTAAAAACAGTTTTGGGAAAAAAGATAAAAATAAAAACAATAGCATTTATAATGTTGATTATAAAGGTAATAATAAGATATTAGATCAGGATTTTCATTCATGTGATGAATATATTGGATGTGGAATTGATAATAGTACAAGATACAATAAAGGAAAAGTTTATAAAACTAAAATTTATAGGCAGTCTGATAAATATCAAAAACAATTTTCTAGACTTAATGATGATGAAAAATTTAACAAGTTTTCTGGCTTTTCTGTTAATAATTCATCGCTGGGATATTATGATAATTTTCCTGATAAAAAGTATATATTGAAGGATGGATATTCACATTCTGTTCCAAAAAAGTATAGTAGTAATTTTTCTGGTGACTTTTCTAAATCAAATTTCAGAAGAAAAAATTGTCTAGCGAATGCTGATAGAGGTTTTTTTACTCATAGAGCAAATTATTCGCATTTCTCTAAATATAACAATTATATTGATAATGAGGTTAATGTGGGAAATGGTTTGGGATGCTCTTTTTCAACTTCTGGTAAAAAAGGTAGACTACCTGTGGAAAGGGGGTTTGGTATTTCTAAAATTCATAATAATATTATTAATAATATTAATACAAAATGTAATAAATATTTTGTTTCTAATATGCCAGTGAGTCTTAATTCATATAATATTAAGGTCTTTCTTGAAAAACGTTTAAGAACTAGGATCATATGTCATGAAATTAATATGTATAACTTGAAATCTTCTTGCTTTTATATATCTGCTCCTGCTCATAAACATAATGATTTAATCTCTTCCAATTTATGGCCTCGTGGTGCTTCCATTCGTTTTTTTTATGGAACTTTGGCTAATTCTTTAAAACTTTAGTGGTATTTATTTATTTATTTTCTTTGTTTTCTTTGATTTCTTATTTTCTTTATTTTCTTTTATTTCTTATTTTCTTTATTCACTATACTTACTTACATTTTTCTTTACTTGATTTCATTTATTTATTTGTTTTGATTTATTTTTAATTTAATATGGTAGGGCTGTCTTGTTTTTATATGAATGTTAGAGGGATGAGAACTAAGTGTGTGGAAATTAAACAATTCTTTGAAACAGAGCATTTTGATTTGATATTTTTTACAGAGACTTGGTTAAATCAACAATTTTCTGATTGTTCTTTCCTTGATAATAGGTATAATATTTTACGTACGGATAGATCTTTAGAATATGCAGCTAGAGGAGGTGGTACTCTTATTGCTATCAACAAAAATGTTTTATATAAAGATCTATGTTTTACTTCTTCTGTATGTGAATCTACATGGTGTGAAGTTTACATGGATCATAATTTTAAATGTATATTGGGAAATATTTATTTTAAACCTAATATCTCACTTTTAGAGCTTGATTACTTCTTGACAGCACTTGAAGATTTTTTGATTAGATATAATAATATTATCATTGTTGGTGATTTGAATATGCCTGATTTATTTAAGGGTAAGATTATTACGCATTATTCTTTATTATCTCAGAAAGCTTTAAGAATGCTTAGATTTTGCAAATTTTTTGGGCTTCAACAATATAACCCTGTTGTTAATAGTTTTCAGCGTACTTTAGATTGTGTTCTTTGTAATGTACCAATAGTTAGTAATTTTCACTTTGTCTCTGTTTCTTTTCCAATTGATGTTCATCATCCACCTATCGAATTTTATATTAAGATGTGTTATTCTAAAATTACTTGTTCTAATGTTGTGAAAAGGGATTATGGGAGGGGTAATTATGTTGATCTTTGTAGAAAATTTTCTGAAGTTGATTGGAATAATATGTACTCAATTAATGATGTGAATTTTTGCTTGGATTATTTTTTGAAAATTTTTAATGGTTTTATTGATGTATATATTCCTAATAAATTATCGTTTAACAAAGGTTATCCTCTGTGGTTTTCATATACTCTTATTAAGATTATTAAAAGGAAATCTTACCATCATAGACTCTATTTTAAGACACAGAATATAATTTATTATAATAATTTTATCAATTTTAGAAGATTGGCTAAATATATCTATAAACGAGATTTACAAGAGTATATAAAACAAATTGAAATTAATATTTCTTCTAATCCTAGAGAATTCTGGAATTTTGTTAATAATTCAGGCTTGGGTAAGAAAAAGGTTCAAATGACTCACGGTTCTGCATTAAATGCAGATGATTTTTCTAAACATTTTGCAGAGTTATACTTTTCACAACATGGGATTGATTCTAAAATTACATTTCCTGGCAATTTGTCTAGTGCTAAATGTACAATTGATCATATCTCTAGGGAAGATGTTATTGTAGCTATTAGGAGGCTTAAGACTCACTCTAGTTTAGGATGTGATAATATTCCTTCTTTTATTTATAAGGGGCTAGCCGAATTTATTGCAGTACCTCTTGCCTTTGTTTTTAATCTGTCTCTTAATTCTTGTACTTTTCCTAGTGTTTTGAAATGTGCTAAAATGGTTCCAATCTTCAAAAATGGTGATCGAGATTGTGTTTCTAATTATAGACCGATTTCTGTTTTGCATACCATTGCAAGAATTTTTGAGAGATGTATTTATAATAAAATTATTTCAGATGTGGGTAAGATAATTTCTTCTTCTCAACATGGTTTTAGTCCTAATAGATCAATTGATAGTAATCTACTGACAATTTATGATCATATAGCTCATGCTATTGAAGATCGTCAAAGACTAGATGTTATTTATTTTGATTTGTCAAAAGCCTTTGATAAAGTTGATCACAGTGTCTTACTTCATAAATTACATAAAATAGGTTTCTCTAATAAACTTGTATATTGGTTTCAATCATTTCTATGTAGTCGTACAGCATATATTAAATTCAATAATAAAGTTTCATTTAATTTTGAATGCAATTTAGGTGTTCCACAGGGTAGTATTTTAGCACCCATGCTGTTTAATGTTTACATTAATGATCTTAATGATTGCTTGAGATATTCTTTTCTGTTAAGCTATGCTGATGACTGTAAGATTTTTAGAAGAATTGTATCAGTGAACGATTGTGTTCTCCTTCAGAAGGATATTGATAACTTTAGTGCTTGGTGTCAGTCAAATAATATGACAGTTAATTTTGATAAATGTTCCTTTATTTCTTATTCCAAAAAATCTGAAGTTTTACAGTTTTATTATTATATCAATTCTCATAAAATTATTTCAGTTAAATGCCAAAAAGATCTTGGAATTATGTTTTCTTGTAATGGATCTTTTATTCCTCATCTTGAAATGATTGTTGGTAAAGCTTTTAAGGTTATGGGTGCCATTCTTAGACATGGTTATCAGTTCAGTAATGATACTAAACGGAAATTGTTTTTTTCATTGGTTCTTCCTATTATTGAATATGGTTCAATAATTTGGAACCCTAGTTCTTTGCAAGGATGTAACTTGTTGCAGTCTATTTCAAAGAAGTTTTTCAAATATGTTTCTTGGGAGGGTAAAATGATTAATCTTTCATCTAGACGAAAGTATAGGGATTTGAAATATTTTTATAAAATTGTTAATAAACAGGTTATTTTATCAGATATAGTTTCAACTATCTCAGTTAGGTCTTTGAGTTATGATACTAGGTCTACTTGTGTATATCAGATTCAAACATGCCGTTCTAATATTCTTAAATTTTCTCCTTTATTTAGGTTACCCTCTTTATATAATCAAATTGGGAGTAACCTTAATCTGTGTGACATTGATTATAAGAAATTTTGTAATCTTGTTAAACTGAAATGTGAAGTTTGATTTTGTCTTTTAAATTTTACTTTATTATGTATACATTTATATTTTCATTTTATGTTATATGTTTTATTTTCACTTTTATTGTATGTGCAAGCTGTAATTGGCTTTATGCTGTTGTTTAGCACTTAAATAAATGAATTGAATTGAATTATTATTATTATTATTATTATTATTATTATTATTATTATTATTATTATTATTATTATTATTATTATTATTATTATTATTATTATTATTATTATTATTATTATTATTATTATTATTATTATTATTATTATTATTATTATTATTATTATTATTATTATTATTATTATTATTATTATTATTATTATTATTATTATTATTATTATTATTATTATTATTATTATTATTATTATTATTATTATTATTATTATTATTATTATTATTATTATTATTATTTATTATGAACCAAACAATAAATGTATAATACAGTGAGATAAATTCCATGCAAGAAAAATCTTGAGTCAGGAATTTAAATGTAACAATTAAAAACACTAATAAAATACAAAAATATATAAATATAACATAAAACATTAAAAATCACATAGATATTACTTTTGGCACTTCAATTCCAGTAGTAAATAATTACAACATAACATACAGTATAAACAAAAAAATAAATAAAATAAAACTAACGCTTAGTATAATGTAACCAATCTCATACTTTTTAAAAATCAAAATAACTAGTATTCATTAAATTGACAGAACAATCTTTTATAAACATATTAAATAATTTAAGACCATTATAATTAAATTGCTTTCTACTGGATGTTTTAAGAAAATTAGGTAAAGCCAGCTGATATTTATTAGATAAATGAGTATTTACAACAGAAGATGTTGTATCCAAATGAAGTTTCCTACACAAAAATATCAAGAATAACTTTATATTTATACAAATGGAAAACATCTAGGATATTAAACATCTCATAAATATCTTTACCAGATGTGGCACTTGATCTTCCAAAAAATGATATGCATTGTATAATTCTGCAAAACAGACAAAGTAGTCATTGCAAAAGTAGAACAGTTCCCCCAAATTGATATATTATAGCATAATAAGCTTTGCTAAGAAGAAATATACAAAGTAATCAAAGCTGATCGAGGAAAAAATTTAGATAAGTAGAAAAGCATATAATTTAATTTATGTACACAAAAACAAAAAAAGGCAATATGGTTTGACCAGGATAGTCTGGAGTCAAGAAAAATACCTACATAGTAAATATTATTAAAAAATGAAATGTTAGCACTATTACAAGTGCTATTACAATGTCAAAAATACTTATTACAAACAGTAATGTTAAGTGTTACCAATTAGGATTAAATCATCATTAATTAAAGATAAAGCAATATCATCTACAAAAGCATAAATCTTAGATTTTAAAGGTAAAGGAAATAAACCATTTATATAAATTATAAATAAAATGGGACCCAAAATTGAACTTTGTGGTACACCATGGTTAACTGTTATAAAAGAGCTTACAAACACCACAAATATTTATTGCTTGTTTTCTATCTTTTAAGTAACTTGCAAACCATGAAATAAATCCACCATAAAAAACATATGAATATAAATACTTAAGTAAAATTTTATGAGATACAGAGTCAAATGCCTTAGACAAGTGTAAATAAATAGAAACTAGTTTAAAATTCTTATCTAGTGAAGTTGTCAAATTGTTTACATGACTATAGAAAGTGTCCAATGTACTTCTACCAGAAATAAATCCATATTGATGTTCAAATAAAATATTATTTTTAGATGATGATGATAATGATACTACTACTACTACTACGATTACTACTGCTGCTGCTGCTGCTGCTGCTGCTACTGCTACTACTCTACTACTACTACTGCTACTACTACCACTACCGCCGCTGCTACCACTGTCATTACCACCGCCACTACTGCCGCCACCACGACTGCCACTACTACCACTACTACTACTACTACCATCATCACCACCACTACCACTATGACTACCACTACCAATACCACTACCACTACCACTACTTATTATTATCCAATTCTTTTGTTTCACACATGGCATGTTAAAAGTACGGTATAATATGAATAGTGTGACAATAAGAAATGTACTCAGTTATATGGCAGCAATTTGAGTAATTGATTATGACTAGAAAATGATATTATAATAATGAGATATTCCAGTATCATATTCTGAATAACAATTATCATTTAAATAAATTATTTTCATTTATTTTATACAAAATATATTATACGTTCCATTTTAAATTCTGTGGATCAGATCTTGTGGGAGTAAATAGATCAATAAATAACACTGACAAAGATTTTTATAAAAAATATTAACAAATTTATTCTAGTTAACAGACAAAATTTATACAATAAATCTACAGTTTATTATGGAAGTTAAAAAATATACTAAAGTCTAGTATATATATATACATACACACACACAAAGAAAAAATATTGGATTACATATTACAAAATAGAAAATCATAAATATGTAAGCCTTCACTCTATCTTATAAGTTTTTATTTAGGCATATTTATCATAAATAAATATGTAAATTATTTACCTTTCAAAATTACATCAGATTTATTATCAGTTAAATGAATGAGAAAGTATTATTTCTTTATTTTCAGTAAATATAAAATAAGATATTTTATATAATATTTTCATCAATCAAAATATATTCTGGGTTTGTTCTATGTTAATAAAATATAAGATAATAGAGCAATGTTTATTTACATACTAAAATAATTTGCTTGTTATCACTTTAAAATCTTATGTTTGCATGTTAAATAAAAATAATAAAATAAAATGAATAAGCATTCATTATTACACTTCATACGCCTCATTCTGTTGTTTCTTGTAAAATATGCATTTT
The DNA here is from genome assembly GCA_028023455.1 of Epiperipatus broadwayi. NCBI lineage: Eukaryota > Metazoa > Onychophora > Udeonychophora > Euonychophora > Peripatidae > Epiperipatus > Epiperipatus broadwayi. Next base: position 8,423,220 of record JAQFVV010012424.1, read on the forward strand.
TCAAAAATATGAGTAATTTCAAAAAAATCAAAAATATAAAAAATATTAAATATCATGAACAGTAATTATTCCTTTATTATTTTTTATTACCAGCATTAAATATTCAAGATCATTTATACTTCAATTTAATTCAAAACCTATATTGCCATTTAATTTAAAACAATTCATCATTCTAAGTTTATTCATTATTCTACAGTCAGAATTCTAAACTCTATGATGGATAACCAATGAAATTAAGATAGTAATATAATGTATAGGATATGAAGAAATAACTAGAGAAATGACTCAATAGTATAAAATAATTTTACTCATTCACATGGAAAATAGTGTAAAATATTATGTATGACTTAGTCTAGTATCCATAGAAAATAATGTCATGGTCCTTTTTAGCATTTATAGACTATCAAAATACAAATAACCAACAGTGTTCATGGAAGTAAAATACAATAATACAGGACCTTGTTAACAGTATCTGTACAATATTTACTTGAATAAAATATAGGCTGATCTTCTTATCTTCTTGACATACCATAAAATATACACATCCAGGGTTTTATTTCTTACTTCCCTGTACACTATTGTATAAAATTCCATATAAATTTAAAACAATCCACATCGAAAAAACTGAATGATTATTCCCAATAATAAACAAAACTAGCATATTGATTCATCAAACTATGAATATTTTAAGAAATGGTTTCAAACACTTAAGCTTTGCCACAAATACAAATGACTTTGACAAAAATAATATATAGAATGTTCAAATATCTTAAAATAAATGTAATACCATTTTACTTTTTAAAAATGTAATAAAAATTATAAACAACTATAAAGTCATAACTAACTTTATCATTAAAATATCTGTATATTTATGTTCTATAAGTTACATTATTCAATAAAATTTGTATGTAATATTAATTCACACATCCTTTACCCATTCATTCCTTAAGCATAAAATAAATACTTAGATTCCAAGCAATTTGAAAAATTATTCCATTAATATCAAAACTAATTAAAATTACCTAAATGATTACAATAATATTATATTCATATGTAATGTCTGCTTCTGGTGCATAACAATAATAAATCATAAAACTTTTATCCATACAACATCTATCATAAAATATCGTATTTTTAACAGAAATATTTTCAAAGATTTAAAATTGTTAATCTATTCTAAAGATTAAAATTATTATAAGCAAAATATTTATTACTTCAATTTTATCTAAGTTAAAATATAAAATAAGTCTTACTTCTAATGTTAATCTTTTTTAGAATTAATAAATAAATTAATAATAAAAATTTAAAGATGAATTTTCTTCTTAAAAGTTCTTTATTAAAATCCTGCTGACAAGTTGGGACTATAATGATTTGCACGGTTGTTATGACAACAGTCTTCTTTCTCCCAACTCTCTCCTCCTTGGCATGAACATAAACAATGAAGAAATAAATAAATAAATCCTAGTCAACTTTTAAATCTGGAAAAAGCATAAAAATTATTCTTCATCGTGTCATGAAAAAGTATTTACAATCTCTATCTGAAACATTCCTCAGGACAAATATAATTTGTTTAATATTAAATAAAATATCCAGTTAAGATAAGTAATCTATTTCCTCCTTGCATACATGCATCCAACTCTTTCAGTGATAGATGCATTATCCTTGGCAACATCCATTGGCCTCATAATTCTGAATAAAACAGATGTATTATTATTTCTCCATTATAATCCAATAAGGCACAAAAACAGTAAATAGATGAGTGTAAGTTTTAATATTACAGGTTATTTATTCTTGATAATATATTTTTTTCCATTAATCATTTTCCTTCTTTTAAAATGTAGCAAATAAATAGCAGTTATTATATTAAAATATTCACATCTTCTATTTATTGTTTTTTACCAACTATATTTTTCTATAGTTCATTTTTAAAATTTGTTACTACACAAGTCCAAATAAAATTTGTTTTAAAGATAAACATTACTGAATTATAGATATTAGACAACAATAATAAATATTCCAGAAACAATATGCTATATTTCATCTTCATCTCCAATGACTTTGATAATTAAAAAGTAATTTATACTTTCATCTCTTCAATTGTATCATATTAATATAATATCTCTTTAAAATTGTTATTTAGATCAATACAGACATAATTATTTATAATGAGATATTATTTTATTATACTATATTCCTAGAGAACAACTGTCTATAATTTTGAAGTATTTCATAATAAAAAATATTTAAATTCTTATACCACTTTGGTATGGGCGTGCTTCCATATATCCTTTGGCTTTTGGTCACTAATCCAACAATACACCTGACTATAAGTTCCTGCTTCATAAGTTAATAATAAATTGTAATTAACCTTCTGAACAGTTTACTGATAGGAAATTAAGATTGGTTTACCCACACATACTGTAGAAATAAATATTAACTTTTCTTTATATTTTAAACTTTATAACTAGTGTCTGAAAATTCTAGCTCCTCACTGAGGTGAGCCAGAAGCTCAAAAACAATTGGTCTAGGGATAAGAATTTTTCAGACAGAGATTTTAAATATTTTCTTTTACTGTACTTATCAATTAAGAGCATGTTTGAGCTATTGGTACACTCTCTGTATTACATTTTTGTAAATACAAGTTTAAAAAAGCAATGTTATATTATATATGACTTGCTTTATTGATAATATATATATATATGTTGATATGAAGACTTTCATGGGTTGCATATATGTAAGACATATTTTGCAGGTTCATCCATGTTAAAATATTTTAAATATTGATATACCAACATTTCGACTTGGTCACCAAGTCAAACGTTGGGTATCAATATTTAAAATATTTTAACATGGATGAACCCGCAAAATATGCCTTATATATATGAAAGCCATGAAAGTCTTCATATCAACATTATTAACCTCTACAGGGAGGAAATATTTAAACAACTTAGAATATTGTCTTTCTACCTTTTATCACCTAGTGGATGACTTGTATGACCAAGTCAAAACATCAATATATCAATATTTAAAATATTTTAATATGGATGAACCCCCAAAATATGTCTTATATATATATATTATCCCGTTATAATATATATATATATTAAAACAAGGGTATTAGATTTAAAAATTAAAATTATTTATCTTGGATTGCTATTTAAAAAAAAAAAACTAAATTAAGTTCAATGTAATATATCATTATATTTATGTAACTATTTGAAAAATAAGATCTTAATAGTGACAAATTAAAATATGTTTATGAAATAAACATAGAGGCAAAACTCTCCAAACAGTAGCACCATTCAGTGCAAGTGAGAGTAATCAATGGATGCAGAAAGGTTAGTATATAAAACTTATTAGTGTATAAAATTCTTGTCTAGTGCCTACTCATCCAATATCCCCAGACTAGTATCTAGCTTATGGATTTCATCAGTGAAGAGCCTTTAATATGAGAGCACTGCACCTAAATCTTAAAATTTAATGTAACCCTCCAGCAGCCATCTTTTATCTTATTAGTTAACTATAAAACTTTGAGTCCAAAATGAAAACACAATAATGTTTTCAATTCAAATTCTATTAGCTTCTATAGTCATATAGATTTAAAATTAGTCTGGGGATATTGGCTGAGTAGGCAATAGATAGTGATCTTTTTGCACAAAACTTCTTGCATACATTGATTACTTTGGCTTGCACTGAATAGCACACTGTATGGAGAGTTTTGCCTCTGTGTAAACAGCTTATGTAAGCATAAAGAATAATGGTGATGTGATGTTTATAAAATTAACCAATTACTGACTTATTGATTAATCCATCTCTAGAATTTCATGTAACCTCATGCTTCCAATGCAATGCCTTTTTATTATTTTTAATGCATTTGCTAAAATCATAATGAGCTCAAAAACAGATTATAATTCCGTTTAGCTATTTTGATGTTATTCCAATTTTAGTACCAATTATAAACACAAGATGAATGTATTTTTATCTGAAACATTGATATTAAAGAAAGAAACTTCAATGAAGACTGAAATCATTGTTGTTTTTTGTGTTAAAAACTTTTAGATTTTTTTTTATTTGTGCTTTTATATGTATTGAATATATATAAAGTTCATGCATAGTTTTTACTTTCGTTTTATCTTATGTATGATTTTCATCTGAAACCCAATACACATTAATTTATAGAAAGACATTTATTAAACCACAAGACAATTTAATTACAAATTACTGTAACTTTTTTTATTATCAGCAAGTATTTGAGCCACTGCAAAATTTGTTTAAAACATAGTATTGTTAGCAACAGATTTCTTTTTTTATTCTGCTGACTTTTTGAGAAGTCAATAATTAAAAGCACATGTTAGGTAAGAGTTAACACTTAATATTTTCTTACTTAATATAAATTATAAATTCAAAATATGTAGTTATTTTTAATAATCTTAATCATAATAGAAACAACTTACTTTCAAATTATTGTTTTTATTTTTTTAAAAAGAAATGAGATAATGAACATTCCAATAGCTTTAAAACAAGCTTTTCAAATAAATTCCAGAAGAGAAAGCAATCTCTATTTAGAATTATCCCTATTTCCACATTGGTTTCAAGCTGTTGGCTTTCCTCAGTGAGGCACTAGGATATTCAGACCAAAATCCCAACTCAATCACAGCATTGTGCTTAATAGTTAAGTATTAAATAAATTCTGTGCTTGAGTTGGTATTTTGGATCTGGTGTCTGAATATTCTATTGTCTCACTGAGGAAAGCCAACAGCTTGAAACTGGTCTGGGGATAGGGATAATTCTAGATAAAGATTTTGAATGCTTTTTTTTAGAATTTATTGGAAAAGCTTGTTTTAGAGCTATTAGCATGCTCATTATATTACTATTGTTGTACAAGTTTAATAAGTTGAGTCACATCATATATGACTTGATTTTTTTATTAGTAATACTTTTAAAAAAGTTTTACTTTTTTGTTATATTAATAATTAGCTTTTTGATAAAAATAGTAAAATATTTTTTTGTCTCACTGATTTTTTTAAATTGTTTTTTCCAGATTATTATAAAAATATTATCACTAACATCATAAATATCTAATTAATTGCCATATATATTATTTAATACATTCTTTTAATTATTTATACAAATAACAATATTTATTCTATTCTAATCTTAATGAAGCAGTATAGGAAAGGTCAGCAAAAATCTATTTATGGAAAAGCACTAGAAGAGAAATAAACATTCAAAACATTGGTTCTTATTTTGTGACATGTTCACATCTTAGGAAATATAATGGGCTTTTCAGGACTATAAATTGCTACATAGAAAACATTCAGTAATGATGAAAAAGAATAAATATTGAAACCTTAATTCTATTATTTGTACTATAATGTTGTGATTTTTATTTTACACATCATCTCATTTTTATTAGTTTACATTAACATAGACACTAAACATATATATATATATAATTATTTAATAGGTTATGTTTACATTAACATAGACACTAAACATATATATATATATAATTATTTAATAGGTTATGTGAAAGAATGGAAAAGAGTGATATATATTAATGAGATCTTTATATCATCCAACATTTTTATTGTTACATGGTTTCCATGACATCTGAGCAACTCCTATACATTTATATTTACTCACAATTTATACATTATATGGTATAATCTGCACACAGACCATAGATATCCATGTACAAAACCCTCATCTTTAAGATTAACTAGTTTTGTTACATAAGTCATAATAATGACTCACGAAGAGTGAAATTATTCACGCACAACTTTCTATCTTTGTTATTATCAGGAAAGCTTACATTATGATAAAGTATTTCTTGAGCATCATACTCTTTCTTAGGGTTGCAGTAAAATTACAATGATCTAATGACCTATTTATTTTTTATTGCTAAGGTAAGTACTTTGTTAAAATGACTCATGAATGACTGCTTTTCTAATGACAATGAAATAGAAGAATTTTATACTGGAATTCCAATTGCACAACCCCATAGATGCTGACTAGAACAATCAGTTGTCTACCTTACTATTCTAATCATATCTCTTCTGGTTTTTTCTTGTGACCTTCCAGAATTTATTAATTTGATGCATTTATTTAAAGTCCTCTAAACATGTTCTCCTAAGCTTTTATAAATACAGCGGATTTGAATTCAGACTTTCAAGAGCACCATTCATCTATCCACACTATCTCATACCATTGATACACATGACCACACACATGTAGAAAAGATAAATAATCACCAATATATGTATTTTGTGCTGAACCAGTACACAGCAGTTGGTCCAGATTATCCTCTTCCACACATATATAATCAGTGCTCAGTTTATATTAAGATAGCAAACCCTCATACTTTAATGGACATGTTTCAATCTACTCCAATTTACAACTCTTCAGCCATCCATATCATTGAAATATGATGATGAAAAGCTCAAATTCATTGCTGATGCCAATATTATGGCCATACCATGTTGACCTCAAATCAGTCTGACCCATCATGTATAGGACCTTATTCATTTAAATACTTAGAAGAGGGATGGGAAGGATACAGGCTAAATGTGTAAATATTTAAAATACAGGCACTCTTTACATACCTGGATTTTAATTGTAATTATAGAGGATTTGAACTCAGACTTTCAAGCACCCTTCAACTATTGACACAATACATATATTGGTGATTATTTATCGTTTCTACATGTGTGTGGTCATGTGTATCAGTGGTTTGAGATCATATGGATAGTGTGCCATTTTGCATGATGAAATATGTTGATATGTTGATGATGTTTTTGTATGTAAAAAACCAAATACAATTAATTAGTTGTTTAAAGAATTAAATGGGTTAAAAGGCCTACAATTAATAGAAACAGATGAAAATTTAATGTGCTTTCAATTTCTTGATCTTAAAATAACTAGAAATCAATGTATACTGGATTACTGTATGACCATTAAACCAATAGTAAAAAGAGGTTATATTACATATAAATCAAGAGTGCCAATGTCACACAAAATGGTAGATTTAAAGTCCTTCTTATTTAGAAATAATAGTCTTTGCAAATATTCATCAGATAAAGGCAAAAATATTGAAATATATTCAAATGAATTGTTAAATGTTGGCTACAATTATAATCAAATATATAATCTTATTAGAGATTTTAATACAAAATATTAGAATTAAAATTTTGATAATAATATTAATTCTCCTGCTAATAAAAATATAGATATCAATCCCATATATTTCAAATAATCAAGTAAATTTTATAAGGAATATTTATAAAAACATATGTGATATTGCATTTTACACACCTACATTAAACAAATTAATAAATAACTCTAAAGATAAAACCTCATTTATAAATAAAAATTGGGTCATTTATAAATGGATAAGTAGGTGTGTAAGTGGATATATAGGTGAATTGAGATGTACATTGGAAAAGAACTAAAGAGCACTTGATGTTTTTAAAATGTGTTCAGAAATCTAAACAAAATTATAAAGTAGATAAAAATAATTCAGCATCTGTTTTTTACGACCATAATAAGTCATGTATTTATGGTTTTTACTTCAATTTTAATTATGTAAAAATATTGTAACTTGAAAAAAATAACAATAAAAGAAAAATAAAGGAATCTTTGCTAATATACAAATACAAACATGATTTAATTAACAGGCAGGCAGCAAATGTTAAAATCATGTAAGTGTGGGAAGGTTAGTCTTTCAAAGTATTAGTTGACAAAGATTACTAGGATAATTGAAAGCACTCCTAAGTGGATAAATTTTTTTACTGTATTTATAAATATTTAATTATATAATTACATATATTGCTTTGAAAAAATACAGGCATCAAATAATATATATATATATAATTTTATATCCAAATAATAAAACAATTACAGTAATATAAATTCGTACTTTTAATCCATATAGGAGATCTTTCAACTATGTAAGTAGTCTTTGTCAACAAAGTGAAAAGATTGAATTTATATTACTGTATTTGTTTCATTATTTGAATATAAAATTATATATATATATAATGTTTTAACAGTTGTATGATGTAGATAAATTATTTTTTGGGTAAAATAATACACGGTTTTACCCAAAAAATAATTTATATATATATATAGTGTAACCATATGGGTGGACTCGATGTTTGTCAAGCCTTATTTAAGTGGTCAAATGTGAAAAATTTTAAATTTCAATTAACAGTAATTGTAATATATTAAAATCAGTGTGTTATTTGAGTGATATGTGATAGTAGTTATCAAATTGTATTTTAAAATTAAGTAAATTTTATCAGTAAATATCCTGAGAATGATAAAATCTCAGACTGTTCAAGATCTGAAAAGCTCTCTGGAAGGATGTGTATTAGATTTCATATGCAGTTTATCAGGTGGACTAATTTTTAATAATATTAAAAGAATAATTTATTAGTGTTATTATTAAGTATGTTTGTACTTTATTATTATTACATAATAATAGTTAGAAAGATTTAAATTTATAACTTTTCTAAATCAACATTTGTAATCGATTCCTAAGTATATTTTTATTGTGATTTAAGATAGTATTGAATAGTTTAATTAATTATTACTAATGAATATAGGGGAAGAAATATTAATTATATGCATGCACCATGCTGTCATTGGTTTATTTTTTGTACCATAATTCAATGTAATAAAAGGTATAAATAATTTAGCATAAGTAGTAGAGGGGGGACTATTAATAAAAAAGTACTAGATGAAAGATATTAACATTTGAAACAACAAAACTAAATAAATTAAGAAGGAGCTGAAAAAGTGATAACACTGGATTTGAATTGACCAAAATCCAAATGTATTGTAATTTTTAAATTATGGAATAGAAAAATTTCATTTCTTGCATACATCTGACCTACTTAACCATTGATCAACATTTGCCAAGATGTTACACTGGGAGAAAAATGGAAAGCATTTTGAAAAACAACTATTTTACCAAAAGGGACCTTGAATTTGAAATCGGACAAGAAATTGTAAGCATGAAAATTTATTCCACATATTATTACAACTTTAATCATTATAGTCATTATGTACATTTAAAAATCACACATCAGTTGTTTGAATAAAAAAAACAAAAAATATTCTGTGCATTCATTTATAAAGTAAAAATAAAATATGTTTTACTTTTTATATCAAATATAATGAAAATCTGATTTAAAAAAATAATTTGGACAAAACTTTTAAAATTCAAATTGAACAAGTAAAATTTACTTCAAATGAATAATAAACTTTACTGATTTTATAGGATGTGTTAGTATATATATATTAAAAAATATTGTTCTGATAAATATTTTGGAATGCTAACTTGCTTCGCCATTAAAACTGAAAACTGAAATACATTTACTGTACTGATAAATGCTAAAGAAAATGTTTAATTCACATTTATTAAAGATCTTTAATGGAAATCCTGATAAGAAAAAATAATAACCATTCATTATATTATTTAAAAAAATATTTAATATTATTGATATAAAAGAACATAAATGAATAAATATCTGCTTCTTAATAACTGGGGTGGAATGCTGAAATTAATAATAGTTTTGAATATTAACTAACGATCTCAAAATGTTTTGAAATGCTGAAGTCATTGCCAACTATTTAAATGTACTACTGCAGATAAAATAAAATAAAATAAATGTTTTTGTGAAAGTTTTCTCTTGCTATCAAACTTGAAGCTATTATTAAAACTACAATTTAGTCAAATAAGATGGATCCAAAATTCTGCAGAAAATAATTATAAGCCTATTACATCATTATTTTATTGCAATAAAATCTTGATGATTTGATTTTACTGTATTGGGATACATTTAAAAAAATATGGATGTGTCATTTGTAAAATATTTTCTCATAATGGTGCCATTTCCCTAGTCAGTCAGCTCATAATGAAGAAACTTATATTATGAACTAGGGGAATAAAGTAAAATATGATAATAATGATTTTTTTTGTTCATGTTCATTATTATATTATACTAGTTTTGGATAGGTTATTAAGGTATATATATATTGTACCAGACCGTTCCACCAAATGAAGTTTACTTACACATATATATATGTTGCTGGTTTCAAACTTCTTCATAATACATTTATAATCTTATAATTGTTACGTGAACGAACCGGCACGTTCAAGCAAAATGGGAGATATTATTGATAGCTTTGACTATCAACAATGGCCCACCTCAGCTGCTAGATTCAAACCCCTACTATCCAAACACTTTATTGGTTTCGGAATAAACTCCCGGTGCCAGCTATCTATTCAGAAGAATAAACAACGCATTTGGTCAGTAGGCTCATAATCCAGCACTCGAAATGATTCCAAAACTAGCTCAGTCTAATTTTAATCAGTAATACAATATAGAAAAAAAATTGATAAAAAGAATTGACCGACAAATAAAGTTTAATTTTAAAGACAATTTATTAACTAACATTTACTAATTTTAAACATTTTTGTAAATCTAAATAACACACACATTTTAAATTAACATACTATAATATATTTTATGAGAAGGGATCCATAATCTTTGACATTTAAATTGTCTAGCATTCACAAACACGCACATCAATAGTTCATTTTATGCATGCTTATAAAGTTCAAATTACTTGTCTCTGTAGGATTTATGAATTACATCGGTGGCTACTACATATAACTAGGAATAATAAAATGTTTTACCTAGGATTTTTGAACGTAGATTTAGAACTTTGTTTCCTTCTTGTTTGTTGTTTCTTCCAGCCGGCTGGGATTTTTCTTGATGAGTTTGGTTATTCTTCATGATTATTCTTTCTGGAGACAATTGAATATTGATGGAGGATTTCTGAGCTGTTAGGTAGACATTATTTCACGGGAAGGTCTTGCTGATCTTATTGGACTAAGGGCTGAAATAAGAGCGTATATTTTCTAAAGCTGCTCAACAATGCATTTCAGTTTAAACAAGACTGACACTGAAAACTAGGCTGAAACTGCAAACTCAAACTGAACATCTGATAAAAATCTAGCTATTTATGTATGCGAATTGTTTTCGTTTTAAAATATCCTCCGGCAGTAATTAATCCTATGACAACATGTTTTTGATTGATTGTTTAATTAGTAGTAGCTATTTCAAAACGTGTTGTTTTCATATCTTTAATTAGTAGTGCACCGCTGTGTTTTTTAAATACATTTCATTTCAATATTTATTTTCATGTGTTTTTACCATCACACATATATACGCATTTATTCTAATAAACTGGAATGAAAAGAGATTTATATTCTAACTTTTAATTTATAATAATAACACTTTTATAAAACTTTTAGTTTTAACTCTTCTAAACAAAACTCCCCTCCCCTCTTTTAATGAATCAATTTTAACTTTTATTTCAAAACTAATGATAGAATGCTATGTGACTCGTACTTTTTTTGAAAACAACCGCATTTTGTTTTATAAAGAAACTTTAGATTTTTTTTTTTATAACTTATTTTTTTAGATAAATTAGTATGTGCCAATTTCAATATTGGTACATTGCACCCCCCTTCGTTTGAGAGTAAAATGTGTCATTTTTGACCATTTTATCTCTGAGACTTTAATTCTTAATTCTAATTATTAATTATTTTTCTAAGTTTGCTTTTTAATATCTTTCACTTTTACAAACTAAGGGCAATCCTCAATTATGCTTAACTTCTTTCTATGCTGAAACATTGCTTACAATGTTCAGAGTCCTGGATAGTGACCACCGGACAAACTAATTTTGTGGCACAGGGATCTTTTGGAAATGAGATTTGCTGACTTATACCGACTTACTCACTATTAAAAATGAAGCTTTGGTTGCTGATTCTCTTGATCCAACTTTGACTAAGAAAAGGTCACTGCAGATGGCAGAAATTATCAACTGTCCATTTCCGACTTACGCTTTGGAAAATGAGGTATGAGATATGGGGCTTCTCCCCTGAAGAAATGACTTGCGGCTTGTGCTGGATTTGCCCAGTGTGCATTTTAGAAGAGGAATGATCCCTGCCAATCCATCATGGGTACTAAAATGTATCCAGTCGACAGCTTTACACTTAACCTTATCTAAACTTATTTCAATACTACCCTCTTTCCCTTTAGTTTCAAACCCTTATACACTCCTAATATAACTTGGATTGAATTCATATTTATATTATTTTAACCTTTCAATATTATTTTTAAATATGCATGAACATTACTTTCACATATTTATTTACATTAATCTTATAATATTATCTTTGAACCATTATGAACATTATTTTACATATTTATTTAATCTTATATATTATTCTAAACCTATATGAACATTATCCATATTTATTTATATTGCAATATTTTTTTTTTAAACTATTACTTTAACTTCCTTATTGAACGTGCGTATATCTAGAAAACTATTTTATTTTATTGCTCTTCATTCATTATTATCTTACTAGAGATTTTTTTCTTGATTATTTTAAACAATTTATTTACATCCTTTTTTTAACTTACGGTATTCAAAACAAACTTATTTTAATGTGCGTGTACTCAGAAAAACTATTTTTATTATGATCCATTATTTATTCAACTTTTATTAACTTGCATATATTCAAAAACAACATACTTTCTTACAATTCATTATTATGTAAATATCTATTTGACTAAATTGATTTTATTCTAGAAATTTCGTTATCTTTTTCATTTATTTAATCCTACAGGCTTCACTTTTAAAACATTAATTTGACCCATTTATTTACGAACATTTTTCTTTATTAATCTGTGCATGGAGAAGGAAAAAAAATCTTTTATTCTACGAAGCTTCCATTATTATTATTGCTTAAACAAATCCTAGTTTTAACTTTACTTTTAATTTATTATTATTCCTTTATTTTTAATTTTATTATCTTAATTTTAAATAGAAGTTTCAGATTTAAACTTGTCAGATTTATCAAATTATTGACGTTAGAATAATCATATTCGTACTCATTGTCCATTTCCAGTCCTTTTTGTTTATTTCCTTTACTATTCTGCCCGTTTAGTAACTTTTAAATATGTCCGGCAGTTCCTTCTTTTTTTCTACTAACTTTATAATATAAACTATACTCCATATTCTCACTTCTATCTCTTGATTAAAATCTATTTTATATCTTTCTCTTTCCATTTTATTTTTAACCTTGTACATTAGAAAACCTTTAAGCTTCACAGACCTTTGTATTTTTCTTAACTGTGAATATTTTTTCTTACACTTTCTCTTTGTTTTAAATCTCCGTTTAAAACAAACGCGAGCTTTTACTTCAACCTTTTTAACTTTTTGTAAAAACTTTTCAACGCTATCTTCTACCTTGAACTTATGTCTCTCTTCTATTTCCTAATCTCTATTTATTTCTACTTTCTCTGAAGCAATGCTATCTGATTCTAATTTAATTTCTATTTCCAAACTACTATATTTACGACTATCTGACTCTACTATCTTTTTCATGACCTCCACTTCTTTATTTTCTTTGACAATATCTATTTTTATGATCTCTTAATTTTTCTCTGCCTTTCCTGTAATTTCACATATTATTTCTCTTATTTCCGCAATGAATTCTTGGTGACTTTGCCTGAATTCTTGATGCATTTCTTCCATTATATTTATCATCATTTTCATCATCTGTGTCTCAGACATTTCTTTCTCTTTTTCTATTTTTAAAATAATATTTTATTTTACTAAATTTAATATATGGCTTATTTATTTATTTTCTTACTAAGATGGAAATATACGCTAACTCCACCCCCTTGTCCATTTTCTCTACCCGATCCTAATGCTTTAGCTCTGCCCAAAACACCCAACTGTCTCTGATTTAACATAATAATTTATTTTAACTAACGTAAATAGCATAAATCTCTCTTCATTTAAAGGAAAAAAAAAGTTTCGGTCAATTTTTTATTTATTTTTAAATTAATACCACTTTACGTACATAATTTAGATTTTTATCTTTAAACAAGAAACAAAGTATTTAATTAATTGTCATTTATGATGGGTTCACCCCAAACGTTGAGAGACATTTCGTACCAGAATGTTCCGCCAAATAATGTTTACTTACACATATATATGTGTTGCTGGTTTCAAACTTCTTCATAATACATTTATAATCTTATAAACGTTTCGTGAACGAATCGGCACGTTCGAGCAAAATGGGTGATATTATTGATAGCTTTGACTATCAACAATGGCCCACCTCGGCTACTAGATTCAAACCCCTACTATCCAAACACTTTATTTGTTTCAGAGTAAACTCCTGGCACCAGCTATCTATTCAGAAGAATAAACAACATATTTGGTCAATAGGCTCATAATCCAGCACTCGAAATGATTCCAAAACTAGCTCAGTCTAATTTTAATCAGTAATACAATATAGAAAAAGAATTGATAAAAAGAATTGACTGACAAATAAAGTTTAATTTTAAAGACAATTTATTAACTAACATTTACTAATTTTAAACATTTTTGAAAATCTAAATAACACACACATTTTAAATTAACATACTATAATATATTTTATGAGAAGGCATAATCTTTGACATTTAAATTGTCTAGCATTCACAAACATGCACATCAATAGTTCATTTTATGCATGCTTATAAAGTTCAAATTACTTGTTTCTGTAGGATTGATGAATTACATCGGTGGCTACTACATATAACTGAGAATAATAAAATGTTTTACCTAGGATTTTTGAATGTAGATTTAAAACTTTGTTTCCTTCTTGTTTGTTGTTTCTTCCAGCCGGCTGGGATTTTTCTTGATGAGTTTGGTTATTCTTCATGATTATTCTTTCTGGAGACAGTTGAATATTGACGTAGGATTTCTGAGGTGTTAGGTAGACATTATTTCACGGGCAGGTTTTGCTGATCTTATTGGACTAAGGGCTGAAATAAGGGTGTATATTTCCTAAAGCTGCTCAACAATGCATTTTGGTTTAAACAAGACTGACACTGAAAACAAGGCTGAAACTGCAAACTCAAACTGGACATCCGATAAAAATCTAGCTATTTATGTATGCGAATTGTTTTCATTTTAAAATATCCTCCAGCAGTAATTAATCCTATGACAACATGTTTTTGATTGATTGTTTAATTAGTAGTAGCTATTTCAAAACGTGTTGTTTTCATATCTTTAATTAGTAGTGCACCGCTGTGTTTTTTAAATACATTTCATTTCAATATTTATTTTCATGTGTTTTTACCATTGCACATATATACACATTTATTTTAATAAACTGGAATGAAAAGAGATTTATATTCTAACTTTTAATTTATAATAATAACACTTTTTAACTTTTATAAAACTTTTAGTTTTAACTCTTCTAAAAAAAACTCCCCTCCCCTCTTTTAATGAATCAATTTTAACTTTTATTTCAAAACTAATGATAGAACGCTATCTGACTCGTACTTTTTTCGAAAACAACCGCATTTTGTTTTATAAAGAAACTTTAGATTTTTTTTTTTATAACTTATTTTTTTAGATAAATTAGTATGTGCCAATTTCAATATTGGTACAATATATATATATATTTTGCAGGTTCATCTATGTTGCCATATTTCAATATTGGTACAATATATATATATATATATTGCAGGTTCATCTATGTTAAAATATTTTAAATATTGATATACTGACATTTCAACTTGGTCACACAAGTCATCCACTGGGTGATAAAATGCAGAAAGATGGTTATAGAGGCACTACAATCACTGATTTGAAAAAAAACATTTTTATTTTAATTCATCATCATAATTGAATCATCCTTCATTGGCTCCTGTTCTATCATAACTTTTAAGTTATTTATTATCTTCACACATTTTCTCTCTCTTCTCCTCAATTTTAACCTTGTTTATTTTCATTATTTAATATTTCCTTATTTTCATCATCTACTTATTGCCTAATTCATAATTCGAATTCCATACTCATTTCATAGACCTGATTATTAATCATTTATTGGATTACAAATATTAAATTTGTCAAGTGCTGGTGGCCTAGTGGATAGGTAGCTACCTTCCATGCAGCTGGCTCAGGTTCGCTTTCCAGTCAATGCATTTGACATATGAAAATATATATATATTAAATCTATCTAATAGTATTTTGCTATGGATTTTAAAGCTAATTTAATTGGTGTTGATACTAGAAGTTATTATCTTCATGGAAATGTTATAACCTTCCTTAGATTTATTGTTTCGTGCTAGCCTAATTGGTTTTTAGAAAATAATATCTTTATTTTAACATTTCTTTTTATATGTATATCCTTATTATTCGTATAGTGAGGGTTACAATATATATATATATATATTATCTGAGTTTATCCATGTAGAAATTATTATATCAAAATATAAACTGATATTTCAGCTATGTCATACCACTGATTATAAAACAATTTTAAAGTTGCTGTAAAAATTAGAGTTCAACAACATTAAAAGTGCTATCATTTAACAACATGTAGAAATAATAAAAAATTGGAAATTACTAAAAAATTATAAATTCTCCCAAATAGAATATAATTATTTACATGTATCATGATGTATGCATATACAATCGGCCTGTTAAGAAATACAATGGCTTTACTAACCTGACATTGTTAGAATATGTCACATTGATATAGGGTGCTGCTTTTAAAGACAACAGTATCACTTCTCAAGACTGTAATTTACCATATTACCATACTAAATTAGATAAACATTGTCATTCAAACACTTATTACGCTTATAATGAACAACATTGTAGCAGAGTTTTATTTCTCTGATTATCTCACACATCTCCTAGGTACTAACTGATTTAGCTATGGATTACATAAAAATTATCCTTTCTAGTCAGGATCCTTAAAACTTCATTTGGCTCAAATACATACATGATATATTTATCATTTACATCAAAGTATATATAAATTATATGCTTTCATTACACACATAAACACTATATATTCTCAAATCAAATTTACAATGAAAAAAAGAGACTGATAAAAAACTTTACTTTCTTTCTATACTTGTCACCACAAAATAAAAAAAAAATTACCCTTTTCCATTTTCAGAAAATCTGCACAAAGATAGATATCTATAGTTTCTATCTCAGTTTCAGATTCCAGCATTATCCAGCTAAGAAAATCACTAGAATAATTAATATTTAACTCAAAACTGAAAAAAGAGATAAATTGTGAAATATATTACTGGCTAATAGTTACAATAGTATAATTATACATTAAACCATAATTTAAACCATAAACAATCCAAATAATAACATGAACAAACAATATTATAGTTTATATACCTTATATGAAAAATAGAGACAATAATAGGCATAATTTGAAATAAAATTATATAAAAAACACTTATTTTTAAAACAATTAGTAACATTCTATCGAAGATATAAAACTTAATTCCACTGAAATCCCATGGAGTTTGACACTTTATGTGGCATCTGCAATTATGTAGACTTATGTACATTTTTTAATTAAGCACAACACTCACCATATACTATAGATAAAAGGCATATATTGTTGTCTCAAGCAGCACAACCTCATCCAAATGTGACCCTCTCCACCAATGTAAGATCAGAGAAGCCATATACATCCTTGAAATGCCAGTTATTATTACCAAATACAATGATATATGTAAACTGCTTTCTATTTGGAAGATTTTTAAAAAACAATCTAAATAATTTCTAATTTTCTTTTAACTTTTCTATCTCTTTTTTTATTGGTGCATCTTTCAATATTCTTATATATCAACATTTACAGTGCCTCTCTAAAACTTATTTTATATTATTCATGACCCAATTGATAAATAGTGTGAACAAACAGTTTAGCTTGTATATATATATATTATAACGTTTTCCATTTTGTTAGGCCTCTACACGCTAATATAAACTGCACGTGAGTTGATCAAGCTATGTCAAAAAAGAAGAAAGTTATATTTCTATTCTAAAAACATAGCTATATTTCCTGATCAACTTGGCCTATTAATTGTTGAGAATTGTGCAATTGATGAAATCAGCTTTTAATTTATTTAATCTGGGTGCCAGAATTCCTAAGAATTCGCTGAAATCGTCATATAACATCTCACAAATAAAAAAAAATACTTTTAAACTAATCGGTATTACATCATACCATAACGAGAATTATTTTCTCCATTTTGATTATTATTCTTGGGCTTGTTTAAACATATTGGCAAGGTAAATTCCGTTTTAAATCTTATTAAACTAATAATAAATTTAATACTAAAAAAAAATAACTATTATTAATAACGCACAATGAAAAGGTTGATAAAAGTAAAATCTCTTTTATTCTAACAAACTAAAAATATTTATAAGTTAAATTACGAATTAACTAAACAGGAAAATACACACACACTAATCCAGATAATGAATCGATTAACAAAAACAGTTAGATTAAGCAATTAAAGCAATTTAATAATGTCCCAAGATCTTGTATAAAATTCTTTATTAGAAAGTCCCTTGAATACGAAAAGAAAAGTCTATATCAGGATGGTAGTCTAAGCTTAGATAAATAATTGTTTGCAAAATTTTAAGTCACTATCAGGAAAATTTATTCTTAACTTACCGGTAAGTTCATGTAGGTTTATGGAATCCCAGATCATGAGAATTTCCATTGGTCTCTCCTGCCGGCATCTTCCATTATTGTTCCATTCTATAGCTGGAGAAAAGGCACGGTTGTAGTGACCCTTTTATTGCAAAAAGCGGTCTTCACAAGTCCCATTTCCATGCTTGCATGACAGCTTGGTACAGCAAGGGGCATCCCTGTGTAGAAGTATATTTCTTGCCACAGGTTATGCTCATAGAAACCTCCAACTTTCAGAGACATAACTAGAAGTTAAAGAGAAGACCCGATTGAAGTTGTCCTCTCCTTTTTATATCGCGATCCAGTTTATGAAACTTCTGCGCATTCTTTTGTCTTTTTATCAGCATATAAGATAATAATCTTGTATACTCTCTCTTAAATTTAAATTACAAAGTCTTAATTTTTTTTAGCATAATTCTGCCATCTTTAATTAGTTGAAATATTTTTACTTTCTCTTATCTAGATTGGTAATTTGTGTCTTTTGTTCTCTCCAATTCTAACTTTTATTTCTAATTACATAAAAAAAAATGAAAGAATAATTTAACTTTCATTGTACGTTATTTTTTTTAAAAAAAAATTAGTCAAAAAAAAAATCTAAATTTACTTTCTTAGCTTTTACCAAATGCCAATATATTTGCAACATATATAAATAAATGTTACAATACCACCAGCATCAGGAGATAAGAATAAAATAGGGGTTTACACTAATTTTATTCTTAAGTTTTCAAATTCATATTCATTTTTTTTTGTAGTAGCGTGCTGATATATTCTGTAGATTCATTCACAAGCGACGTTCGGCTTTAACGCCCACTTTTAGGTCTAACACGGCAAGAATGGAAAATATTTCAACATTCATCTGTGTCCTTTCCACTTTAGTGTAATACTAATGATAAGAAGCCCAAGTTATAAGCACAAACGAGTGTTGCTCGTCATTTTGAGTCTTACAGGCTCACGGAAACTTGGTCCAACTTGATCCGCCTTCCCCTTTATTGGGATCCCTGCTAGAAATAGTCTGATGGGCATATAAAGGTGGTCTTATGTTAATATACTGCATACTAGGATTTGGGGCTATGTTTTTCCCCTCTTCAGTAACCACCTACCCGGTCAAATACTTGTGACTTACATCTACATCAGCCACGATCGTGTTTTTTTTTTAGACATATCAAAAAAAATATACATACATTTTTCTTTCTTTCTGGAAGTCATATTAAAAAAATATTTTTTATATTTTAATAATCAGTGTTTAATTAGTTAGTTAGTTTTTATAATTTTTTAAAAAAAAATTACTATTTATTTTCCGGCTGTGAGTTTCTTTGGGTCATCGTTGTAACGTTCTTTATCATTACAACTTATCTCAGGTTGTAGTTGTTAAATCAAAGCCCGAGTTGGGTCACCATTATAACGTTTTCCGTTTTGTTAGGCCTCTACACGCTAATATAAACTGCGCGTGAGTTGATCAAGCTATGTCAAAAAAGAAGAAAGCTATATTTCTATTCTAAAAACATAGCTATATTTACTGATCAACTCGGCCTATTAATTGTTGAGAATTGTGCAATTGACGAAATCAGCTTTTAATTTATTTAATCTGGGTGCCAGAATTCCTAAGAATTCACTGAAATCATCATATAACATCTCACAAATAAAAAAAATACTTTTAAACTAATCGGTATTACATCATACCATAACGAGAATTATTTTCTCCATTTTGATTATTATTCTTGGGCTTGTTTAAACATATTGGCAAGGTAAATTCCATTTTAAATCTTGTTTAAACATATTGGCAAGGTAAATTCTGTTTTAAATCTTATTAAACTAATAATAAATTTAATACTAAAAAAAAATAACTATTATTAATAACGCACAATGAAAAGGTTGATAAAAGTAAAATCTATTTTATTCTAACAAACTAAAAATATTTATAAGTTAAATTATGAATTAACTAAACAGGAAAATACACACACACTAATCCAGATAATGAATCGATTAACAAAAACAGTTAGATTAAGCAATTAAAGCAATTTAATAATGTCCCAAGATCTTGTATAAAATTCTTTATTAGAAAGTCCCTTGAATACGAAAAGAAAAGTCTATATCAGGATGGTAGTCTAAGCTTAGATAAATAATTGTTTGCAAACTTTTAAGTCACTATCAGGAAAATTTATTCTTAACTTACCGGTAAGTTCATGTAGGTTTATGGGATCCCAGATCATGAGAATTTCCATTGGTCTCTCCTGCTGGCGTCTTCCATTATTGTTCCATTCTATAGCTGGAGAAAAGGCACGGTTGTAGTGACCCTTTTATTGCAAAAAGTGGTCTTCACAAGTCCCATTTCCATGCTTGCATGACAGCTTGGTACAGCAAGGGCCATACCTGTGTAGAAGTATATTTCTTGCCACAGGTTATGCTCGTGGAAACCTCCAACTTTCAAAGATGTAACTAGAAGTTAAAGAGAAGACCCGATTGAAGTTGTCCTCTCCTTTTTATATCGTGATCCAGTTTATGAAACTTCTGCGCACTCTTTTGTCTTTTTATCAGCATATAAGATAATAATCTTGTATACTCTCTCTTAAATTTAAATTACTAAGTCTTAATTTTTTTTAGCATAATTCTGCCATCTTTAATTAGTTAAAATATTTTTACTTTCTCTTATCTAGATTGGTAATTTATGTCTTTTGTTCTCTCCAATTCGAATTTTTATTTCTAATTACATAAAAAAAAAAAAAAGAATAATTTAACTTTCATTGTACGTTATTTTTTTTTTAAAAAAAAATAGTAAAAAAAAAATCTAAATTTACTTTTTTTAGCTTTTACCAAATGCCAATATATTTGCAACGTATATAAATAAATGTTACAATATCATTATAACATTTTCCGTTTTGCTAGGCCTCTACACGCTAATATAAACTGCGCGTGAGTTGATCAAGCTATGTCAAAAAAGAAGAAAGTTATATTTCTATTCTAAAAACATAGCTATATTTCCTGATCAACTCGGCCTATTAATTGTTGAGAATTGTGCTATTGATGAAATCAGCTTTTAATTTATTTAATCTGGGCGCCAGAATTCCTAAGAATTCGCTGAAATCGTCATATAACATCTCACAAATAAAAAAAATACTTTTAAACTAATCGGTATTACCTCATACCGTAACGAGAATTATTTTTTTAAGATTATTATTCCTGGGCTTATTCAAACATATTGGCAAAGGCAAATTACATTTTTAAATCTTATTAAACTACTAATAGATTTAATAATAAAAAGTAATAACTATTATTAATAACGCACAAATGAAAATTGGTATTAGAAATATTTTTATTCTAATAGACTAAAAAAATATTTGAAATAAATTACTTATCAAGTAAACTAAAGAGAACACAACTCAGACGTGAATCAATTAATAAAAAACAATTTTACAATTACTGTTCATATCTAAATTTCTTCTAGAAATTTCCTTAAAAAATGAATGTCTCTTGTACAAGAAAATTAATGTCTCTATCGAGATTGTTTAAACATACTTTTAGAAATTGTTTGAAAACGTTTAATTTGGTCACAATCAAGAGTAATGAAGTATAACTTACCGGTAAGTTTTGTGAATTCAGTAGTAGATAACTATGCATAGTTTTTCGGGGTTGAATTGAGCTCATGGCCTTTGATTATTAGTTGATCTTGGTGCTGTTTCCATAGGCTAGTCGCGGTAAGCTTCTCTGGTGTCCATCGGTAATGATGTCAGCTAAAGCTCTGGTCTACTCTCATATGAATAACTTTTTCATTGTAGAGTGGTCTGGATTCTCTAATCCAAAACCAACCAAAAGAATATCAGCTAAACCAAGATGTTCCTCCAACCGAATCCCTCCTTTTTATACTAGAGGTCCCGTTGTCGGACTTCTGCGCATGCTAATATCATGGCGTTTTGTGTTTATAATCTTATACAGTCTTTATCATTTTTCAATTACTAAGTTCTCATTTTTTTTATCAAGTTTTTCGGCCATGTTTAATTAGCTAAAATATTTTTCTTTTAGCTTATCTTTTGACTTGCTTTTGGAATTTTTTTGTTCTCTCTAATTCTACTTTTATTTCCAGTTAAGTAAAAAAAAATACGAAAGAAAAATTTAACTTTCATTGTACGTTATTTTTTTTAAAAAAAAAATTAGTCAAAAAAAAATCTAAATTTACTTTTATTTTTTAGCTTTTACCAAATGCCAATATATTTGCAACATATATAAATAAACGTTACAATATATATATATTTAAATAAACATTTATTTTATAACGTCTTGCGTGCGATTATAATTACAATAAAATGACAGTTTAACAGGCTGTCATTCTATTGTAATATATATATTATAAAGGGTAGCTTACAATGCACACATTCCTAAAAAGATCAAGCATATTTATTGAACCCAATTCATTTGGAAATTTATATTAATAGTGGGAAGATTATTATTTGTTATTATTATTACCTATATACATATAATACACAATAAATTACTAAGTTATAATAAATAAAATACGATCATATATTTGATTAAATAAACTGTAATGTATATATATTTTTTAAATTTAAAATTGAATATTAATTAATAGTTAAATGAATGTGGGATGACCTGAAGTTAATTAGGTGGGTACATATGTGTGAAAATAAAACTGATTTTATTATTATTATTATTTTTATTTATAATAAATCTAAATGTATTTAAACAATAAGCAGTTAAAGATATCAGTGTTCCTGGAAATCTACAAGCATGAAATGTATAAAAACAAAAGACAGTTTACAAATTGTTCTTCTTATTGTTATAGCACCTGTAACAAAAGACAAGGATTAAAAATAAAATTTAGAACGCTAAAATGGAGTTTTACTTTTTCTTTTAGTTAAATTATAAACATTTTAAAAGTCAAATGCTATAACTAAAAGTTTATCAAATTCAAAGGAAAGAAAGTGAAATAAGAAGCAAGAATAACTGATTAATTCTTAAATAATTAAATCGTGTTTTAAAAGTGGTTGGAGTAAATTTGAATATAAGGAAAGAAAGTGAAATAAGAAGCAAGAATAACTGATTAATTCTTAAATAATTAAATCGTGTTTTAAAAGTGGTTGGAGTAAATTTGAATATTTTAAATCTTTTCAAAAACAATAACGAGAATTAAATTTGCTGGAAATTGGAAAAGGAAAAAAAATGAAATAGTTTTCTTAATATATATATATATAAGCGCTTCAATATTATTCAATAAAAATATATGATTATAAATAATTATTAAATTGTACTTTAATATGAAAATGGGCTAGAGCAAAACATGCTATTGTGTGTCATGGTATTTTCTGCCAACTGCATTATATCTATATCTATCTATATATATATATATATATATATATATATATATAGATAGATATAGAATATATATATATATATTTTTTTTCTACTTTATTGTAATCACACAAAAAGATGCCTACAGTCAAAAGTAAATAAGGATTGGAATACTTTATGGTGAATCAAATGAGGATCAAGATGTTTACCATTAAATACAACTACAGGAGACACCATTGTACCTATCTATCCTTGCTAAGGAAAATGATTTACTAAGTGAAACTGCTTTGAAGAACAACTTGCCTAACTATCAACTACTACTATTTCTATTATGATGATTTTTATGAACTTTGTTCCAATTACAATTTTTAATCAAAGAATCCATAATGTAAATTTTTTTTTATTTTTTTTTATTCATACTATCTGTTGTATTTTCGCACTCATATGCTGAAGCCTCATTTTTCAGAATTAGAAAAGAAGAAAAGGGGGATTATTCATTTTGATACTTTTGATATTTTCATTATAAATAAAATTTAGGTAATACCACCTGCTGCACATCAGGTTATCCACATAAATATTGAGGTAAGATTCTCTAAATTTATATATAAGTTAAATTACAACACTCATACAGAATACATATTATATGTTTTATTTTGTGATTAACCGTGTACGTATATTTTCCAGTATGTTTGACTAATCAACTGGTAGCTATCTCTATCATATATATAAATTGGGGAAACTTGTTAAATAGATTAACATTTGTAAATATATAATTTAGCTAACCAGCATCTCAATTATGTTAAATAACTAAAGTTTATTTTTCTATATAATTTGTAAAGAATGAGTGACATAGGTGGATTTCTACCATGGGGTATAAGGGTTGGATCTAGAGGATAATTAATTAGTAAGATGGTAGAGGTTCACTTGTGATACATGTACATATGATGATTATTATATTTTTTTTATTTTTTTTTATCATTACTATTGTCGTTATACTTGATATTTATTATTGTTAATAAATGTTTGAGACTTTATATTATTCTGGTCTCTGGTTTATTGAGTTGTCCTGACATTCTACAGTTTAGAAATAATTATACCTGCACAGACATCTATTTTTCTTATTATATAAAAGCTTGAAAATAAAACAATTATTATAAATGCTAGTTGTAACCTATATATAGGTGCAGGTGTTGCTGTGTATATCTGTTCATACCTGCTAAAGGAGTTAAAAGCAATATTCTCTATGGGTGTGAATATTAGGGCATAATGGAATTAAAAAGGGGAAAGTGGATGAACTAACCTAAATTGCATTTAATATTATTAAATATGGATAGAGTTAGTCAATTATAGGGTGTGCAATCATTGGTTAAGCATTTCATTGGGTTCTCATTAGCACTCTATCAGATGACTCACAGTCTGAACCTAGGGCGATGCAACTTTTTTCCTTTCTAAGCCTGATAGGTCTCTGCATATTGTTTCATTAGGGGTAATAAATTAGAGTATATTAACTTATCCTTACACCACATTGATACATCGGCATAGTAGTACAGTCTGCAAGTTAGTTGACCATCCATTACATCTGGTGCACTATCATTAGGCTTGGTTAGTTTATGACTGTTGATGAAAAGTACTGCCCATTATCTGGTGTTTGCAGTGTTTGGGATTAGTTGTAATTGTTCTGTCCATTATATCTGGTGTGCAACGTAGTAGGCATGAAGATATTACAGTTGATAGAGGTATCAAAGTACATTTACTAATAGTTATATCTGGAACAACATGGTAGGCATGAAGATATTACAGTTGATAGAGGTATCAAAGTATATTTACTAATAGTTATATCTGGCACAACATGGTAGGCATGAAAATATTACAGTTGATAAATGTATCCAAATGTATTTACCAATAGTTACATCTGGTATCCAGTATGTTAGGTATGAATATACTATCATTGTAAAGGAAGTCCAGCCATTGGACTCACGTTAGCACATTTCATTTGATATTTTTCTATCAACATAAACCCATGTGAACTTATGCACATGGCAAACAACTATCACTTTCATTAAAAATAATAGTAATGGGATAATAGATCACATAAACTTGAATCAATTTTCAATAAGAGATCTAAAGTATTGAGTGTAAATTGGAAATATAAAGGATTGGACAATAAACAGACTGATGATAAATAGTTAAATGATTAATAAATGATAATAAAATAGTAGAGTTAGGCATGTAAAAGGACATAGGCTAAAAGTAGATCTATTAAAAACTAAAAAAAAGAGGTAAAAGATAAATGCAATGGTTGAGAGTGGCATGATGCACTGTGGCATGTGATTATTTATAGTTTCATAAATAAATATTTTTTAAATAGTTTGCAATTAAATAAATATTTAATGTAACCAGAAGTCATAATCAATTAAGTAATATGGAATCAAAACATTTTGAGATAGGGAAAGATAATAGTGACAGTGAGATGGTAGATGATACTACCAGTAATAAGGTAGAATCTGTGATGATTCTTACACCTGGAGCATCTATTCTGGAAGTTGAATAATCCCCACAAATGCAGGAAGGAAGTCAAACAGTTTCTCAAATTCATATGATTCCTCCCAGTGAGATTGTTCAAGTGCCTAAAGTAGGAGTAACTCAGGCTATTCAAGACTCTACAGCATTGGCACAATTAATCCAAGTAATCCTGGAGTTGAATAGCAAAATGGGGAATATGGCAACTAATATTAAAAATATGAAAAGTGATATGAATTGTAAGATGGAGAATATGGCAACCAAGATAGAGAATATGGCAACCAAGGCTGATATAAATAAAATAAAGGAAGAATTGAAGAAGGATGTGAATGATATGAAAGAACAAATGAAAACAAAAATTGATAATGTTGAAATTAAGCTGTCTGAAGATATGGGACAACTTTCCTTAAAATTAGAATATGTTCAGAAAGACAATATTGAGCTGAAGCAAGGGATGTTGGAAGATTAAGAATGAAATTGATGAAAAGAATACAAAATGCCAACAGTGAATAGATGATTTTAAATCCAGTGTCATGGAACAATTGAATGCAAAATATGATGAGTCATGTAAGAGTCAGGAAACATTAAAACATGAGGTGCATGTGGAACATGATAAATTCCTAACCGAGGTTCAAGATGAATTCCATATCACAAAATAATCAACCGAGTCATGCAACAAGATGCTAGTAGATTTGGATGAACATCTTAAATGAGTTGAGGGTAGAATAGACAAAGGGGGGTGGACATGATCATAGACAAAGCCAATATAGAAAAGTTGGTGGGAAGTGCTCATGAAATAAGAGATGAAATTGATAAAATGAGTGAAACCTTTAATCAGGGATTGGTAATGCTTGAGTCTCAACTGTACCAAGGGATGCCAACCAGTGGAGGAAAACATGATGAAATTGATGTAAGGATGCACAGTAGTAATAAAATAAGGGATAATAGGACTCATTACCTAGACATGGCCCTAAGGACCCACAGAAGATAAGTGATCCTTCTGAAGAAACTCTCCTCCAATGTCACATTCTGCCTGAGACTGAAGATTATCCTCCTAATTTTAGTTTAGAAGGTTTAATTCCAGATAGTTATCGAACACACTATGATGATCATACATTGCCCCCACTTGTAAATACTACAGAAGTCAACAAGACACTTTACCATCCTGCACAAGTGAATGCTATTAACCAGTTTGTCAAACTAAAAGTATTCAAGGGATCTACTAATGAAGCTCCCATTGAACATATCCAGAGTCTGAACGTTTATTTCTCTGTAAACAGAAACTTGTCAGAGGGGATGAAAAGCTTATTATTGCATACAGACACCTGCAAGGTGATGTTCTGGTGTGGTGGGAGTCATTGTTTCAGGCCCCATCTACCTTTGATGAATATCAGATACTGCTGGTGAAGAATTTCTGGAACAAGGACAGGCAGGAGGCTTTATTGTATCAGTTATTTTAAGAGAAATATAGCGCAGCACCTGGAGAAACCTTGACAAAGTTTTTCCACCATCAAGTTATGAAATTAAGGATGTTAAATACCTACTTCCTGAGTGAAAGTCAAATTATCAGAATAATAAAGAGGACCTTACCACTCAGGATTGAACAATTGCTATTGTGTACCAATGTTAGGACCATAGAACAGGTGGCAGAACTGTTAATTAATATATATATGAACAATGCTAACCTGTCAATTAGGGCACCTGAAAAAAAGAGAGAAGAGGCTACTGTAATGCTATTTTTTATAAAAAAATAATGATGTTAACCATTGGAAAGGGAATTCCATACAAAGTAATTCACCCTATGTATGGTCAGCTAAAAGGAACCATACAAATAGTAGCAAAACAGGAATAAATCCTCTTCATAGTTCTGAAAAATCCCCAAAACCAGGGTGTAGTAATTATACACCAAAAATTCAACAGAAACTAAACTAGAAAGGTACTTGAGGTTATGTTCCTCACCTCGAGAGACCAAAAATACCCTGAGAAACATGAAACAAATCCCTGATTGAGAGATCACTAATATGATGTGTTCATGGGAAGATGCCTTTCAGAGCTTCCCCATGATAGAGGTTTTGTTTGAAGGTTTACAAGTTAAAGCACTGTTAGATTCTGGTAGCCAGATTTCCGTTATCTCATATAAATTTTACCAGGAAATTTTGATTAAAAATCCCAAAAATTAAAATCTTACCATTGAAATCTATTCAGGTTACCATGGCTAATAGTAGGAAAGCAAAACTTGTACAAAAGCAAATCTAGGTGGAAATGGAAGTCAGGCAAACAATCCTCTATCATGTGTTACTTATATTGAGTGGTTTAATCCATGATGTAATTCTTGAGTCAGACTTCTTACACTTGAACAATTGTATTATTGATTTCTCTAACAAAGTGGTTAAGATAAGTGATGAGGTCTTGGAAATGACATTACTTCCAAGATATGGCCTCCCTGAAGTTGACTGTGTAATATCTAGTATCCCGGAGGCACTCTTAGATAGTAAGCTTGCAGAGTGCAAATTGCTTGGAAGTGAGAAGAGATTGAAATTAAGATCTGTGATACATAAATTTAACCTGATTTTTTTAAAGATACCAGGAGGAATAGAAGGATTTCAGCAGAGAATAAAATTAGTACATGACCAACCATTTCAATTCAGGTCGTATCCTATTCCATACCAGTAACGTCAAGAGATAACCAAACAAATTAACAAAATGTTAGATTGGGGGATCATTTCCCAATGCTCTTCACCATACTGTAATCCAGTCATAACTGTGAAGAATAAAGATGAGTCAATGAGATTTTGTTTGGATGCTAGACAACTAAACAAAATTACTGTCCCTGACAGAAATATTCCACTGCCCATACACAAATTCATGAGATTTGGAAACAAGAAGGTGTTTTCCACTTTCAATTTAACCTCTAGTTATTGGCAGATCGAACTCCATCTGAATGATCACCAATACACTGCCTTCTGATATGAGGGATTTACATACCAATTTAGTAGGATGCCATTTGGATTGATAAATAATGGTGCTGTTTTGATATGATGTTTAGATCAGACCTTATCTCCTGAGGTGAAGCAAATCATTATGATATATGTGGATGATGTGATTATTGCATCTACCACTGTTGAAGAGCATTTTCAACACCTATGTTTTTCCAGGAGTGCTTCCGGAAAGGCATAAAATCAACTTCAAGAAGAGTATCTTACTTTCAAACCAGGTTATCTTCTTAGGTCATATCATAGGTTGTGATGGGATAAGATGTCATCCAGACAAGATCAGTGCCATTCAGAACTTTCCTAAACCGAGTAATAAAAAACAAATCCGATCATTTTTAGGGCTATGTAACTTTTATCATCATTTTTACCAAAAATCCTCTGACTACACGGAACCATTATTAAAATTAATCAGGAAAGATGAGAGATGGAAATGGACTGAGGAGCAGGAGCAGGCATTTGAGAAAATTAAAACAGGGTTTTTAGAGCAAATCATGTTAGCTTTCCCTGATTTTAGTAAACCATTTATAGTCCAGATGGATAGTAGTGGTTTCGGATTGGGGTAACATTATCTTAAATCCAGGAGGATGGCCAACCTGGGGTCCTCTATCAGCCTACTCCTGAAAGGTCCAGACATAAATTATACAGTAACAGAGAAGGAGGCACTGGCAATAGTGTGGGCCTTCCAAAAGTTTTGACAGATGCTTTTCAGATCAGAGGTGACAGTGATCACAGATCACAAAAGTCTCGACTTCCTGAACCACAGTTATCTGACCAACAGCCATCTAGTTAGATGAAGGTTGCTGTTGCAGGAATTCAATTACACTGTGCAGTATTTCAAGGGATCTGAGAATGTTGTATCCGATGTGCTTAGTTGAAACCCATGTGGATCAGAACAGAGCCATTTATCGGTAAAGAATGCCTACATTACAAATGTCAATATAATGACTGATGGTAATGCAGAGAATGATTTGGAAAACCTGCCTGAATTGCAACTTAAAGATAATAATTTAAACTTAATCGTGAGAGCTTTGAAAGGAGAGAAAGTTTTGAATGTGCCAAAAGATCTTGATTTTTACAAGATAGAAAATGAGGTCCTGCTATATAAAGTAAATAATATTACTGATGAGTGGAGGGTAGTAATGCCAGAAACATTGCATATCCCACTCATAAAATATATTCATTGTTTATATGGACACTACGGTGCCCATAAAACAGAGCATACTTTGAGAAATTGGTTTTGCTAGCCTGTTATGTATAAAGACATATTAAGGTCATTTCAAAATTGTCTAGTGTGCCTTCGAGCCAAGCCAGTAAATCAAAATTACTATAATGTTGCAAAATCAATATTACCTAAAGAATCTAATTTTATCTTGGTGGTCAATTATTTTGGGCCATTACCCCCATTTAATAAACAAAAATATCTATTGGTCGCTTATATCTCTTTACTAAATATGTTTCTGCTTACCCAATATCCCAAGCTAATACCAGATATACCATCAAGATATTAGACACCCTCTAATTCATGAGGATAGGAAAATCCAAAACCATTTTAACAGACCATAGTACCCCTTTCCTATCCAAAGAATGGAAAAAATGGGTGAAAAGATCACAAATAATGCATGTGCTCACATCCATTAGGAATCCACAGTCAAACCCTTGCGAACGTGTAATGCGGGAGCTCGGTTGGTTGTTTAGGACTTACCTAAATTATGAGCTTAGAGGGTGGGTAAGCAGATAGTTAATTATATCAATAGGAGTGTGAATAAATCCACTAGATTCATACCCATTGAACTACATTTTAATCAATCAATTCCCATGTTGTTCACTAAATATCAACCTATGACTAGATATAAACAAAGTAGTATGGAGGAAAATGTGCAGAAAGCATATCTTCGATTGGTAAGTAAGGCCAATAAAAGAAACAAAAATAAGACTGGAACTCCACATACTTTCAAAGTAGGAGATCAAGTTTTAATATAAAAAAACCTCATATTAGTAAGCAAATTGAAAATAAGTACAGTAAGTTTTACCATCTATATGAAGGACCTTACACAATAATTAAACAATCAAGTCATAATGCATATTGGTTGGATATGGAAGGACAAGTTAGGGGCATGTATAATACCCGAATTATGAAACCATATTATGGACAATCTTAGTAATTGTAGAATTGTCATACTCAACTGATGTGTGGAAAAAAAAGAATGTTGATAAGTAAAAAAAAAATAGATATTATTAAGTTAGGTTAAAAA
Organism: Epiperipatus broadwayi; assembly: GCA_028023455.1. Classification (NCBI taxonomy): domain Eukaryota; kingdom Metazoa; phylum Onychophora; class Udeonychophora; order Euonychophora; family Peripatidae; genus Epiperipatus; species Epiperipatus broadwayi. Next base: position 8,454,887 of record JAQFVV010012424.1, read on the forward strand.
TTATGATGAGAGTACTTCCCTAATGGATGCCAAAGCAAATGTTAGGATACTTTAGAGCTACTTTATTTAAAAGAGTTAAACCACATTAAATGATGATTGCTCCAATCTTCTGTTAGTCCTCAAATAAAATTTAATAAGACTTAATAGGAGCAGGATAGAGGATAAGAAGAAAAAATATGTGCTATCTGAAACAGAAACATTTTTATTAGTGTGCCCAAAACATAACCATGATTAGTTAAAAAAAACCTATGTTTGAACCCCATCTTAAAAAGTATTGCATGAGAGTGAGCAGAGAAGAATAGAAAGCAATTTGTGCAGTTGAGTGTAGAAAACAGTAAAATAAGGTTTCACTACCCTTCTTATATTTGTTGAAAAAAAACCCATCAAACTTCAAATGCAAACCTTGTGTAACTGTTAAAATTTTCATTACATATTAAAATTCTAACCCCGTCAGGAGAGGGGGTTGTAAAGGGTAGTTTACAACGCACATATTCCTAAAAAGATCAAGCATATTTATTGAACCCAATTCATTTGGAAATTTATATTAATAGTGGGAAGATTATTATTTGTTATTATTATTACCTATATACATATAATACACAATAAATTACTAAGTTATAATAAATAAAATACGATCAATATTTTAGAAAGTAATATTGTATATATATATAAAACTATATGATTAAATAAACTGTAATTTATACATATATTTTTTAATTTAAAATTGAATATTAATTAATAGTTAAATGAATGTGGGATGACCTGAAGTTAATTAGGTGGGTACATATGTGTGAAAATAAAACTGATTTTATTATTTTATTATTATTTTTTATTTATAATAAATCTAAATGTATTTAAACAATAAGCAGTTAAAGATATCAGCGTTCCTGGAAATCTACGTGCATGAAATGTATAAAAACAAAAGACAGTTTACAAATCGTTCTTCTTATTGTTATAGCACCTGTAACAAAAGACAAGGATTAAAAATAAAATTTAGAATGCTAAAATGGAGTTTTACTTTTTCTTTTAGTTAAATTATAAACATTTTAAAAGTCAAACGCTATAACTAAAAGTTTATCAAATTCAAAGGAAAGAAATTGAAATAAGAAGTAAGAATAACTGATTAATTCTTAAATATTTAAATCGTATTTTAAAAGTTGTTGGAGTAAATTTGAATATTTTAAATCTTTTCAAAAACAATAACGAGAATTAAATTTGCTGGAATTTGGAAAAGGAAAAAAAAATGAAATAGTTTTCTTAATAAGCGTTTCAATATTATTCAATAAAAATATATGATTATAAATAATTATTAAATTGTACTTTAATATGAAAATGGGCTAGAGCAAAACATGCTATTGTGTGTCGTGATATTTCCTGCCAGCTGCATTATATCTATATATATATATATATTTCTACTTTCTTTTAAACACACAAAAAGATGCCTACAGTCAAAAGTAAACAAGGATTGGAATACTTTATGGTGAATCAAATGAGGATCAAGATGTTTACCATTAAATACAACTACAGGAGACACCATTGTACCTATCTATCCTTGCTAAGGAAAATGATTTACTAAGTGAAACTGCTTTGAAGAACAACTTGCCTAACTATCAACTACTACTATTTCTATTATGATGATTTTTATGAACTTTGTTCCAATTACAATTTTTAATTAAAGAATCAATATTGTAAATTTTTGTTTAATTTTTTTTATTCATACTATCTGTTGTATTTTCGCACTCAGATGCTGAAGCCTCATTTTTCAGAATTAGCAAAGAAGAAAAGGGGGATTATTCATTTTGATATTTTTTTATATTTTCATTATAAATAAAATTTAGGTAATACCACCTGCTTCACATCAGCTTATCCACATAAATATTGAGGTAAGATTCTCTAAATTTATATATAGGTTAAATTACAACACTTATACAGAATACATATTATATGTTTTATTTTGTGATTAACCGTGTACGTATATTTTCCAGTATGTTTGACTAATCAACTGGTAGCTGTCTCTATCATATATATAAATTGGGGAAATTTGTTAAATAGATTAACATTTGTAAATATATAATTTAGCTAGCCAGCATCTCAATTATATTAAATAACTAAAGTTGATTTTTCTATATAATTATAATTTGTAGAGAATGAGTGACATAGGTGGATTTCTACCATGGGGTATAAGGGTTGGATCTAGAGGATAATTAATTAGTAAGATGGTAGAAGTTCTCTTGTGATACAAGTACATATGATGATTATTATATTTTTTTTATTTTTTTTATCATTACTATTGTCGTTATACTTGATATTTATTATTGCTAATAAATGTTTGAGAGTTTATATTATTCCGGTCTCTGGTTTATTGCATTGTCCTGACATTCTACAGTTAAAAAAAAAATTATACCTGCACACACATCTATTTTTCTTATTATATAAAAGCTTGAAAATAAAACAAATATTATAAATGCTAGTTGTAACCTATATATAGGTGCAGGTGTTGCTGTGTATATCTGTTCATACCTTCTAAAGGAGTTAAAAGCAATATTCTCTATGGGTTTGAATATTAGGGCATAATGGAATTAAAAAGGGGAAAGTGGATGAACTAACCTAAATTGCATTTAATATTATTAAATAGGGATAGAGTTAGTCAATTAAAGGGTGTGCAATCATTGGTTAAGCATTTCATCGGGTTCTCATTAGCACTCTATCAGATGACTCACAGTCTGAATCTAGGGGGACACAACTTTTTTCCTTTCTAAGCCTGGTAGGTCTCTGCAGATTGTTTCATTAGGGGTAATAAATTTGAGTATATTAACTTATCCTTACACCACATTGATACATCGGCATAGTAGTACAGTCTGCAAGTTAGTTGACCATCTATTACATCTGGTGCACCATCATTAGGCTTGGTTAGTTTATGACTGTTGATGAAGAGTACTGCCCATTATCTGGTGTTTGCAGTGTTTGGGGTTAGTTGTAATTGTTCTGTCCATTATAATATATATATATTAAAAATCAAATCATATATCACATGACCTATATAGCTTGTATTAACAATATGTAATATATAAAGAGCCTGCTACTAGCTCTAAACAAGCTTAATTATTTAATTAAGCTTGTTTAGAGCTAGTAGCAGGCTCTTTATATATTACATATTGGTAATACAAGCTATATAGGTCATGTGATATATGATTTGATTTTTACTATTATAATTTTGCTATTAGGGCTTTGGCTATATTAAATTGCTAAGCCTACTAATATATGAGATCTCTGAATTTAGTTTAGGCTCATATAGTTTCTTTGGTTAAAGAGCTGAGTTTGAAGACATGTAGGTGTCTGAAGATTTGGATCTTTTTCTTAATATTTAAGAATTAGATAAATGCTTGGCTTGAGTTAATATTTTGAATCTTATGTCCTAGCTCCTCACTGATGAGAGCCATAGCTCGAAATTTGTCTGGGGATGGTGACCATCATAAATAAAGACTTCATGTATTTTCTCTTGTAGTATTTATCATAAAAAATAAAATAATTAAGCTTGTTTAGAGCTAGTAGCAGGCTCTTTATATATATATATATTAGCATGTGTTTTTCCTGATGAAATAGTACCCAATAGTTATGTAGTACATTGGTGGCATACTGCTTATGAATATGCAGAACCAAAAGAAGTTAATGCTGGTGATATAGTGACAATTTATACAAATATATTAGTAACTTGTAGATATAACCCAATGAGAGCAAATTTTACCTGTTTGGATGAAATTTGGGAAAAATATCAGTTTTTTGAGTGCCCTTCCAAACCAGAAGTTATCATCTTGACGAGTAAGTATTTTATTTATTTATCGTAAAAATAAATTATAGTTGTGTATTTCTTTCATATTTGTATTTATAATATACATATAATTTTTACATACTATTATTTTGGGATGGATCTATGTAGAAAATTATATCTAATGCCATCACACAAATCCAGGTTAACATTAAACTTTGATAGTAAATCTAATTACTTTATATCTCAATTCAAATAAGATTATTATTCAGTCTTTTAATAATATCTTAAAAACTATCTATAATAAATAATTTCAATTTTAATTAAATAATAGGCTCATTTTTACTTTTCTTGTCCAAAAATCTAAGAAAACATTAATGATGCTACGAGTAAGAAAAAGATTGGGTTCATTCTCATATACCACACGGAAAGTTTTTTTTACAAGATTTAAACTATGCTATCCAAAACAATCTTAAAAATTGGTGTGTTTTTAACATCTAACAACATTAACATTAACATTAAACATTAAACATTAACGAAGTGATTTTAAATATTATTGTATTCTTATAAGTCAAATGTTCTAATATTTGTGTGATTTAGATTTTCTGATAATACAGGTAAAGATATCAAAACAAAGTCAAAAAATAAGAATTAGACGACGTTTTATTGATAATATTAAATATAGCAAACAAAAACAATCATAAATATTTTATGAATTAATATGATCAAAATGATAATAGTCTCAATTATATTCTATTAATTAATTTGACTTGATAATATCTAGTACCTCCGAATAAATGAACTGCCTGCCCTCTTTATTTAAAAATCTGACCAAAATCGAACAATGTCATTTGTTTAAATAGTTTCAATAGTGTGTTAAACAAACTATGTTGCCAACAATAAAACATCATACAATTTGGGAAGATGTATAATTTTGCTATGCCTATGCATAATCACTAAAGCATTAAATAATGCATGTTTTATCTAATAATATTTTGTCAAAGTCTTTTCACATGCAACATTCAAGCAATGAAAACTAACACATTTACCCTTTTCCAAGGTTCACTCAGATAAGAGCAGAAATAAACATAAGCAAAGATCATAACACATAAGCCTTTAACATCTGCACCAAACAATAATAAACAAGAATGCCAAAATGATGAGGGTATAAAGTGTCAATACTTATCTATAAAAGCAAATTAGCAATAGTATTCTTTCACTAACTTAACCATTTTCCCAATAAATATTTAAGTCACCTATGACATGCTGTACTTCAAAACCATATTTTCCAATAAGTTGTAAAACACACACTATTTTGCATATAATAATAGTATTACAAGACTGATAAAATATATGATCTTAATAACAAAGATAAATAATTATAATAATTATAAATAAATAATTCATATAAAAATATATCATCTCCAAAAGCATATTGTCATTCATACTATTTATTAACACATTCTATACAAAATATTCATATTATCTTTTAATATTATAACAGAAATGTATTTTGAGAATTCCATATTCATTTACAAGACATATAAATTTAATACACTGTACAAGTTTACACACATCTGCACATATATGTAATATATAAAGAATTCGATCTCAGACTTTCATACAACCCTCAATTCTCCATGCCATCTTATATTGCTGACCCAACCGATCACAAACATGTTGAAAATGTAAAAAATCACAAATATAATATTTCATGCTAAACCAGCACTGATCATTTGGTCCAGATTACCATCTTCACACATATATACTATCAGTGCTGAACTTTATATTAAGCTAGCCAATCTTTATACTTCAATGGACAGGCTTGGGTCAACAATATGAGATGGCATGTAGAGTTGAGGGTTGCGTGAAAGTCTGAGTTCAAATTACATATATATATATATGCAGGTATGTGTAAGTCTGTATAGTGTATTATGCCCCATATTGAAACATAGTGCATTAAATGTCTGCACATATGTATATAAAAATGGATTATTCTCTGGTACATGAGGAGTCAGAATGACTAACATCAACATGGGTAGGATGACAACCTTGGAACTAATGTGGGTTTTGAACATTCCATCATCAGATTTTCAATGAAATGGATGGGTGAAAAGTTGTGGATTGGAGTAGTTTGGAGCCCATCCATTAAAGTATGAAGATTGGCTATCTTAATCTAAAGCTGAGCACTGACTGTATATGTGTGTGAAGATGGTAATCTGGACCAACTGATGAATGCTGACTTAGCACAAAATACATATATTGGTGATTACTTATCTTTTCAATATGTATGTGATCAGGTGGAGCAGCAATATAAGGTAGCATGGAAAGTTGAGAGACTTGTGAAAAGTCTGAGTTCGAATCTCTTATATAAAACATAGATTATAAATAAATCTGTAACAAAATTATCATAAACATAAAAATATACATAAATCAATATCTAAAAAAGAATAATTTCTTTCTTTATATCCCACTCCTGGGCAGTTCATAATAAGTCATTATATCACTTGTTCTAAATCCACTTCAAAATGTCAGTTCATTCAATGAGTCCATTCAAATTGCAGAATTTTTGAAATATTTTTATGGTTTAAAGAGTACAAATTAAATGTGCAATCCTTTGAAAATCAGAGACACAAATTAAAGCAACAACATAATACACAGAAATACCAAGTTGAGAAAAAATCCTTCCATATTTGAAGTATAATGTTTATTTTAAGTGTCATATCATCGGCTGGGACGTGAACCCGCAACCCGGGCAACTGCCTGCAAGTGCTCGACCATCAATGCAAAACTGAAGTATAATGTTGAGAGCATTTATTCAAAATAAAGCAAGATGAATTTGAAAACATAATATTTCCTTTATATTCAAGCAAATAAAATAATCCAAGGCAATATATAAAGTGTAACACAAAATTAACAAAGAATATTTATTAATAAAATAACGCAAATATACAGTTTATTATTACTTGTAGAATAACATGTAATAATTTATTTTATAAACTTCAGCAAAGTTGTGGTATCCAAAATATCAATACATTTATTTTGACTTTAATGCATACATTATCAAATGATAATTTCATAGATAATTACAGTTTTTATCAAAAGTAATTTGATATCTTCCTGAAAATTTTCAACATTGGTAAAGTAGTATCACAGTTTAACATTTCCTTTCTTTAATAATATTTTTTAACATTTCTCATTTGTGTATACTTTAAGGAGATACTTTAGCAAGATACTCAAACCAATGCAGTAAGATCAAGCAGATATTACTTCTAGCCATTCATTGTTTAAAATTAACAAAATAGGCATTTCCTGAATGAATATTTTAAGGAAAAATGAGAAGATAAAAAAGTAAGCTTCAACATATAGTCTTCTGATTTTATAAGTCATGTGATTTTAAAAAAAATTAATGATTGACAAATCTAAGGTGTTGATTAATTGATATTAATTTGACCACTATTTAACTGTAAAGGATATTAATCTAAAAATAAGCTTTCTTAAAAAACAGTCTGGATATTACAGATATAATAAACTAACGTTACATAATAAATTACAAATTATTACTTATCAATAATTAAAACATTGCAAATAATGAATAATTATTTAAATATATTTTTCTAAAAAACGTTATTGAAATTAAAAAACATGTTTTAAAATAATAAACATTAAACAACATATTGCACTTTAAATTGTATTAAATGTTAGTTTCCTTAAACAAAAAACATTATTTATAATCAATTTCTTTTACTTTTTTGCTTCAGTCAAAACAAATATTGCACACATGCATCCACACTTGCAAAATTTTATGTCTTATATTACAAATATTTAAATGAATTATAACTAACTAATTGTGTTTTTAAAATGTAAAAAAATATTAAATTATTTTAATGTTTACTTTAAAGCAACTTACTTAATAAACATTGCCTAAACTACATTTAGTGTATAATTGATTTTTAAGTTAAAAATATGCTATAGATTAATAACAATATAAAATATGTGGCCTTAAAATATTTAAAGCTATGGAATTAGCCCAACTGCTTTTTGGAAAATAATTAATTTTTTTAATTTAGATTTCTCATAAAGAAATATCTTACAATAATAATTTTATAATGAATAATTTAATGAATTAATTTACTTATCATGATTAATATAAAAGTGACTTATATAATTATATATTTATGTCAACATAATACCCAAACATAGTTCCGAATTAATACAGTCATGTATAGGTATTATATATAATGAGCTACTGGCTTCTTCAGTGAGGCACTAGGATATTCAAGCATTAGATGTAAAATACCAGGCCAAACCCAACACTTTATTTAATTGATAACTGTTAAGTAGAAAATCTCAAATTGTTTTCCAATCCAGCTAGCTAACTTAAATAACCATATGGGACTGAACAAAAGTAACAGATACACCATATATTAATATCTTTAGCAATATAAAATTACCACAGCCTTAATAGCAAAAAATAAAATTACAAAAAAATCAAGTCATATGTCACATGATGTATTTTAACAAGCTTGTATTACAAATGTTATATAACGAGCTTGCAAATAGCTCTTAATAAGCTTTTCAGAACAATCCTCAACATCAGACTGGTATTTCCTCAGTAAAGTGCTAGGATATTCAAATATTAAATTTAAAATACCAGGCCAAACTCAGCACTTTATCTAATGGATAACTATTAAGTAGGTAGTCTGAAAATTTCAGACATCCATATGGCTTCCAATCTAGCTATACTGTTCAGTCCCTTATGGCTATTTATGTTAGATAGCTGGATTGGAAGACATATGAATGTCTGAAAATTTCAGATTTTTTATTTAATAGTTATCCATTAGATAAAGAGCTGGGCTTGGTCTGATATTTTAAATCTAATGCTTGTATATCCTAGCATCTCACTGAGGAATCCAATAGCAGAAACTGGTCTAAGGTTGAGACTTATTTTGAAAAGCCTGTTAAGAGCTATTTGCAAGCTCATTGTATAATATTTGTAATACAAGTTTGTTAAATTTGGACATGTGACATATGATTTGATTTGTTTGTAATATATGCTGTAATGTTTTTTGTTACCCATTCGGTAAGGCTTTCTATTATGTACTAGAATGCATGAGTTAATCAAGCTATGAAGAAGAAACATATTTCATTCATATTTCTAAAACCATTGCTATATTTCCTAATTAACTCAACCTAATATTACTTAGTATTATGATTGGAATTACCAATGAAGTTAGTTATATGCCATAATCAGTAGACTCCTAACTTCCTTGTATCCCATAATTTTGAAACAAATAAGTAAAAAGATCAGGATTATGATTTCCCAAAACTTAATTTATTTTCAGATAATATTACTCCCAGGGCTTAATTAATAACTATTGGCAAAGTAAAATGTATATTTAAATTCTAATAAGCTGATAAAATAAACAACTAAAATTAAGAACATACAAATGAAAGTTATATTAAGGATAAATATTTTATTATAACAAATTAAAATATTTAAATGGTAAATTAGTAAATAAAGTTGGAAAGCACATATATGCTAATCCAGATAATATTAAATTAAAACAGTTCTTATTTCAATATTCTTAGGCCATAAATGAAAATCTCTTGAATAATAAATAGCAAAGGTCTATTTTGGTAGTATATTATAAGCTTATAGTTGAGGATGACTTGCAAACACTTAATTTAGTCACAATTGAATATGAATAATCTTACTGGTAAGTTTTGTAGTATGCATTTTGATGATCCCATTGAAGTTAACTAGTTTCATTCTGTAGATATTTTTGTATGTTCTTGGTCTGTTCTAAGCCTAGAATCAAATATTTTTTTCTGAGTGACCTGTATGATGAAAGGTGTCTGTAAATGCATCAATTCCACTCCAGCCTGACAACTTACTTTAGCAGATGAATAGTAGTCCTGCATATGAGTAGTCTGAAATAGGACATTTTCTCTATCCTAAACCAACAGAAACTGCTAGTTTAGGAAAAGACATAAGATACTGATCAAAGTTTTTTCTGGCCCGTTTTTGACTTCTGGACATATGTCCTTATCTTTTATTTTATCCATAATACAAGTTGATAATCTTGTACATTCTTTATTAATTTTTTAGTTACAAAGTCTCTTTTTATACTCATCTTTAATTAGAGTTAAAAAGATTTTTCTGATCATAATCTTGTATGCCTGGAATTTCTTTCTTTTATTTATCTGGATTAGTAATCTGTATGCATTCTTTATCCCTTCCAGTTTTAAGTTTTATTTTTAAATGAATAAATAATTCAAAACAAAAAAATAAACTTTCAATGCATGTTTTAAAAAATTAATTATACTAACTAAAAAAAGAAAATTAAATTGTCTTTTAAAAGATTTTTAAATTTTACTGTTTTTAAGTTTTTTTTAAATATTATCAAATGCCAAATATATTTGTACCATATATAAATAAATGATACAATATATATATATTCAAAATTACTCCAAATTTGCAACTCAATCAAACTAGCCAAAAAATATAAATTTTAAAACACAACAAATGGTTTTATTGCCACAAGCAGACTTCACAAGTGTAAAAAACTACCAAATAACAACATATTTAAACTAAAATTACCCACAATTCCAATTACATTCCATACACCCTTAATATTAAAAGAAGTTTTAAATAAATAAATTGCTTCAGAATCATAAATTTTTAATAATAAACATTCTTAAAATCTTTTTAGTTAATTTCTTTCAAGAAGATGATCTAACCCTCACTAAAATTAATATTGTGGCCTGTATCTTTTTCATAGATATATAAAGCAGAACTAAGATATTTATTTCTAACACTGCTTTTATATGCATTTATTTTTTCATTTAAGTTCAAACTACTTTAGTCTATATATACCTTCTTACAAAAAGAAGGCATAATATACACTACTCCAGGACTCTTTCTATCAAAAATTTCCTTTGTATTATTTAATAAATTATTCAAAGTAATATCCCATTTCCAAGTAATTTTCCTATTTTTAAACAAATTATTATTTTACTTTCAATTCTATAAGAAGATAATTTAAATGGCAAAAAATTAAAATTATATTTTTCTTTATCCTTTACATTATTACAAAAATTATTACTATTAAAGAAAATACGTTTAACAAATTTATCAGCATAGACAACTCTCAAATCACCATCATCAACCATTATCAATCCACTGCAGGATGAAGGTCTCTTCAAGTTCAGTCCATCTTCTCTGATCTTTAGCTTCTCTTCACCCCTGCATACCTTATTTCATCTATCCATCTTATATGTGGTCTTTTTCTGGGTCTTTTACAATCTTTTGGGAATCCCATTTAAGATTTCAATTGTCCATCTATTATCATCTCTTTTAGCAATATGTTCAGCCCAACTCCACTTCAGTCTTTTAATTTTTTCAATGAGGTTAATAACACGTGTTTGTTCTCTTACCCATATATGTTTTCAATCTCTTATTGTTACTCGCAACATGTATCTCTCCATACTTTTTTGAGTGGTCTGAAGGCTCTGTATTGCTCTTTTATTAAGTGTCGAAGTCTCAGATCCATAAGTAAGAACTGGTAAAACACATTTATTAAAACCTTTCTTTTCAAACACATAGACAAATTTCCTTTTAGTATCAAGTTAACTCTCAAATAATCTTTATAAAAGTGACCTTTTTGAAACAAATATAGCCAATTATATTTATTTGATTTCTTATTTCTGTAGCAATATTTTCTTAAAGCAGTTACTTTATGAGATACAGATTGAAATCTATCAGCTTTAATTATAGATCTTAACTCTTTACTTTTAACATAATGACTGCATACTAAACAATTAAAGTTTATATTTCTAATCCCCAATAGTTCTAAAATTTTAATTTAACAAAACCTAATCCCCCTCTTTCTACCACATATTTTATAGAAAGATCAAAACAATTAAACTCATTTACCAATTCCTTCAATTTCATCCACAATTTTTTTAATAATAATTTCCTCTTCCAAATAATATTAACATAAACTGAACAAAGTAAAGGAAAAATAATATAACCTATAATCCACTTTTTTTAATCATATAAAAATTACCATTATAAATAAAATACGTAGAATCGTCTAATAATAAAAGCAAATCTTTAATAACTTTAATTTTATTCTGTGACAAAGATCCATGTTTATCCAACGCAGACATAAGAAGATAAATACTGTTTAATCTATTAACAGATTGATACATATTCCCAATATCCAAACTACCACATATCCAATTATTTTCCATCTTAAAATTATTAATCTTCTCAAACATTTCAAAAATGAAGAGACTGTGCAATAACCAAAATCAACAAATTGTTTTAAAAAACTATTCAAAAACTTAGAATTATCTTTGACAACACTATGTGTAAAGTCAAAAACAAATCTTAAAAGAAAACTATCTTTGTGACTTTTAATATTAATAAACATTTTAGATGATTTGAAGTCATTAGGATAACATTTTAAATAATCTACTCTATTAAAAAATTTGTAATTTACCAATTATTTCATAATATCTTTTAGCCTCCTTTATTAACATTACCAAGACCATTTTTCCATAAACATATATTTACCATTATTTATTTTTTTATCTAGTTTCTTCCTAAATTCATCCCCTTTATATGTTTTTAAGGTATGGAAGATTATGGGGAAATATGGTAGTAATATGGGCACGATCTGTAACAATATGCAATAACGCTAAATATAAGAAGTTATAAAATATATCCTCACATTTACACATATAAAATACATGAACAAATCATAAAGGACATCTCCAGCATTGAAGAATAATAATTAAATCAAAAACTCATCAATAATAATGACTACTCTCACTAGCAATCAACAATGGACATTGAAATTTTATATAATTAACATTATACATTGTGACTGGATTTAAAAAAGAAATAATACAGATTACTCACCTAGCAACTGATTAACTTTGGCCACAATAAAATACAAGTACCTATATGTGCATAATCAAGTATTAATCCATCAGAAAATAATAAAAAATCATGCTGAGATATTGAAACATGATGTTCATCATCAATGGTCTGGCCATATATTATGATTAACATATCAGCCATCTATAAATTAATTTTCTCATAAAAAGATGCAGTAAATGGACTTTAAAAGTTAGACCTTTGAATCTCCAGAGTTATCATCTAAATGTCAAACATGATCACAAATCCCTATGTTCATAAAAATATCCAATATGATCTGACCTATCTCAGAAAACAAATACTCTTACTGTGAACAAGGTTTAAGTACATATAACAGTTTATTCTGATTTTAAAATAACATTACTGATATAATGTGAAAACAATCCCCTAAAATCTAACCTGTTTTGAAATCAAGTCACACCCTGACAATTCATATAACAGATAGTGGATGAATAAAAACATTAACACTAGAACAATTTTCAACAATTATTTACTAAACTAACTGTTTAGTAATAAAAAATAAAAAATACATGATAATATAATAATTTAATTCTATAAATTTTATAAAAAATATAATTTCATAAAAATAATTACCTAATGAATTGTATTCATTAAATTGATTACTTTTTTGCTTTCCTTAAATTACTTCTTTTTTAATAAGAATTTAAAAACAACTTTTCAATGTATTTAGTAAGAAGAGCATTTTAAATTACCATAACCTTTTTTTACAATAAGATATAAATTAATTTATTATACCAATGATTCATCAGTAATAACCATTAATCTCATCAGAAATGACTAAAAAGCACTGAAAAATAATAAATGTACATTATAATATTGTGACTGAATTTAAAGGAAGTAGTCTACCAAACAGGGTACTTAAATAGCCACTGCCAAGCTCAAAACACAATATAACAATTATTTCAATGCACATCATTAAGTGATAATCCACCACTCATAATAAAAAATACAGTGAGATATTGAAACATGCTTAATTATCATCAATTCTCTGGCCATGTAATACTATTAATAAACCAGAAAACTATAAACTCATTTTTTCTAAAACAAAAATAGATGCAGGGAATAGACATTAAAGCTGACACCTTTGCATCATCTAGAGTTATTATCTGGTGTCAAAATACTAGCATAAACTTCAACATCCATAGCAATAACCATTATACTCTGAACAATCTGAGAAGCAAGAACTCTTTGAATTGTTATTGCGAACAAAGATAAAGTAGTTTCTAATTTATTTTAAAATAATTTTACTGGGATAATTTAAAAACAATTCCCTGAAACATTAAGCTGTATTGAAATAAAGGTACACACACTGCTAATTCATAGAACAGATAGTTAGAGGAATAAAGACTTTAACATCATATTCATTTTAAACAATTATTTAATAAATTAACAGATTAATATTTTTAAATGACATAATAATTTGATAAATTTATACATTTATCAAATCTACAATTTTATTTTAAAAAAATTAAAATTATTCACTAAACTTTATTTTCTTTTTTCTTTTCTTAAATGGCTTTCCTTTCAATATGTAGGAATTGAAAAAACATCCTATCAATGTCATCAGAGATAAGGGCATTTTATGAAAGCTTAACTTTTTTTTCTCAATCACAGTTAAAATAGCTTAACCTTATGTAAAATTTTGAAGAGAAATGAATCAAATAAATTGAAAAAATAAATGTCAAATTTTATAACCTTTAAAAAATTATTTCTATTATATTGAAAAGGAAAAATGCCATGAATTGAAAATAACATATTCAACTAAAAAAAACTACTATTAAATTGTTAATTAATATCAATTGTTATTTAATTTTAAAAACTCCATTATAAATTTTAATATAATGTGAACATTAAAAAATAGAAAACCTTTCACTGTGGTTTTAATTTTTTAAGTCTTTTTTTGCATTTGGAATTTGCAGTTCTTAAAGTTTTTTAAATTTCATGTTAATAATCACAATTATTTTTGGTCATTATGCAATAGGATTGATATTTCAAGCTAATGTAATAACTTATCCACTTTCTTTTGCAATATTGTTTTTCAGTTGAGACTAACTCATAGAAATACTCAGACTCTTTGTTGGAATCAAGGTTTTGATTCAGATTGTTTCAATGGTAGTTTTCTTCTTTTTGATATTTTTCTAGTGAAGCATGTTACATAAAGATAGCTGATGCTTAGCTTTTAATGAAAATTATCACATGGTTCTCATTGTAAAAAATATTATTAAAGAGTTGAGTTTCTGCATCTGCCATATTCATAAGCAGATGAACCAACAATGATCACTATCCCAAAAAGATCAGTTAGAACTTTTATTACTATATTCTTCACACAGCTTGATTAAAACTTATTTTTTACATTGTTTTCTTCAGCAGCTGATTCAGAAATAACTACTTCTTGAAAGAATCTTCAGTCTTTTGATTAACCCACACCCCTAATACTAGAACAAACATGTCTTCAAGATAACTTAAATTGGTGTGCTATATGACCAAACTAAACACTGACCCATTAGGTCTATTTTTATAAAAGACAATTGTTCAATCATTTTTCTACTTTTTTAAATTAAAAAAGAAATCAAAAAAATACATTCAACTTTACTTGTTTTTCTTATGCCAAAATAAATTAATCTTTTAAATACTTTTTTCTTTTACCAAAAGAAAAACAAGATATTCAGTTAATTACACCGATTTGATATCCACTGCTTGTTGTATTGAAGAGGAATAAAAAAAAAGAAAAAAACTCTGTAATAATTCAAGTAAAATTTAACAAAAAGGTTAAAATCTTATATTTTTATTATTTTTCATTCAAAAATATTTCTAGACAGAAAGTTTTGTCTTTTTTTGTCTCTTAAAAGATCAAAATAAAATTGCTAAATAATTAACTGAAGATTTTTTTTCAATGAATTTCAAAACTGAAATTAACTGGTAATTACATAAAATTATTAAAGTGATTGACCAAAAGAAAGTATTTATCTGAATTTATAGTTTTCTGTCAATTCAAGTGTATGAGAGTCGCTGTCCTTATGTGTTATAGAAAATTTTTAGGAAAAAAAATGGAGAAATCATTTGTGTATGTTAGCCTGAAAATATTCTATTGCAAAAATAAACCAATTTGATCGTGTGCATTATTATTAGTCTACAACAAGCTGTTAATGACAAAGCCTACACTATAAGCAAGCCAACATGTAAAAAATGAAATATACAACTTCTGAAGAAGGATTCCAAAGAAAAATAAATACATAATAAAAAGATACTTTAATGTGCACATTGTATATAAATTTATAAATGAGTTTAAATTAAGTTAACATTTGAAAATAGTTAACAATATTAATAAGTATTTTTTGTTTTACTGAAATATGTTTTTGTTATATTATTTCGTTCCAAAACTATAAGAATAATTTTAGCTATAAAATTATTTTTGTTAATTATATAAGGGATTTGAACATAGGTAACAGTTTTATTAGATAGAGTGGATAACTGAAGGATCTTGAAAGTCTGTGTTTAAATTTCTTATATAATTACATTGAAAACTCTAAGTATATAAAGTATACTTGTATTCAATCATTTTTTAAGTAAATTTTTCATATAAATAATAATTGGTAATACTAATATTTTGATAAATATAAGATTTTCTTTTGAAATACATTTTTTCATTCATTTTTTCCTCTACAATTATACAAAGTATTTTTTTTTCCATGTGTCATAGCATCGGCCAGGTCACAAACCCACAACCATCTGTAACCAACTACTTGCTTGCATGGCGGCTGCGATACCTCTCGGCTAACAATGCAAGACAATTATTATAGTATTGACATGTAATTTTGGAAAAGTTGTTTTCCAACTCTAATTATTTAAAAGGAAATAACTTAATGAAAGTAACAAATAATTTAATGAATAAAAATCAACTGCTTAATCATTTTATATGAAATTATATTTTAATAAAAATATATTAATTTGAATTATTATATTATCATGTAACTTTTATTTTTTAAAAAATTCTTAATCAATTAGTATTATTAAATAAGTGTTTAAAAACAATGAAACTAGCTTTCTGTTCTATAAATTGGCAGTACATCTGACTTGATCACATTACAGTTTAGAGTTTTAGAGATTTTAAAATTATCCCAGTAAAAATATTTAATTATAATAGAATAAACCTATAAATGTTTACTTTGTCTCATGCACAGTTATAATCCCTAGAATCTTATGATCTTCAACCAGCTCTAGAGGGTGATAATGGTTAAGTCATATGGATGTAGGCATTTTTGTTGATATTTCAGCATCCAGATAATTCTCTGGATGGTGCAAAGCTATTCATATCCTTTAAAGTCCTATGACTGCCTTACTTTTTTGTTAAAAAATAGTTTATAGGTGGCCTGTACATCCAGGGTACCATATGGCCATAGAATTGTGATGATCAGCATTTATCAGTATCCAACATTATTTTTTATTATGTGTGATGTATTCTGCCCTATGTTTGGCAGTGGCTAGATAAAAATCCTATTTTATAGTGCATCTCTTTATTTGCGAATCACTAGAGTTGGTTCTTGATTGTCGAGTTATTTTTTTATGTGTCATACTAATTAATTTGTACATTATAACTTATTATTAGTATGACTAATTATATAGTATTATTCTTTGCTTATCACATGCTTCTTTCATGACTATCCACTTTATATTTATAATGAATGATGATGATGATGAATGTTTTCCATTTTCTCATGTGACCCCACTCTCTGTAAATAAATATATATATACATATAATATGGTTTGTCTTAAATTCATACTTACATTTGAAAAGTTTAAATAATAATTATATAGAAAATATTTATTTTAATTAAATCAACAAAAAATATTTGAAATTAGGTTTAGAATGAACAGAATTTTAATAGAATATAGTTTGAAATTTCATTCCAAAGGTTCTATAATTTTTTACTATATTGTCTAGATATGATGACACAATCAAAGTTTATAAATGAGGGTGTTTTTAGAAAACACGATCCATTCATCTTTTCATTCATTCATTACCTCACGTTTCTGTGAAGTAAGAGAAATGATGTCTGAGTAGATAACACTTTCAGAATGGTAGACCTTTTTCCAACTTCAGTTATTTCTTCAACATCATGCATAGCCTACACCAACTATTATATAAAAATCATCATGCTCACTTGAAAATATAGGGGATTTGAACTCAGACTTTCAAGCCACTTCAAACATCCACACTATGTCATACTACTGATACACATGACCACACACCTGCAAAAAAGATCAATAATCAATAATCAACAATATACATATTTCATCCTAAACCAGCACTCATCAGTTGATCCAGATTATCATCTCCCATACATATATACAATCAGTGGTCAGTTTATATTAAGATAGCAACTCCTTATACTCTAATGGTCAGGCTTCAAACTATTCCAATCTCAACCTCTTCGACCATCCATACCATTGAAAATCTGATGATAGAATTATCAAATCCCATGCTGATGCCAATATTGTTATCATGCCCATGTTGACCTCAAGTCATTCTGACCCCACTTGAAGTAAACTTCATTTTACCAATAACAATATAATAATATCCCATCTCACCTTATAATAATATTCGCGAGTTAAAAGAAAAGAAAATGTCGATTTTCAATTTGTTTATGATTTTTACTTATAAATACTATTTACAGAGTTTTAATAAATTTTAACATTTACTATTTTCCCTACATATTTGATTTACTGAATTAACTATTTCAGTATATATAAGAATAAGATGTGGATTTTTTTAATCTTGCCCCCTATCTATCCAGGAATGTATTACATGAACTGGATATAGAAATAGAAATGATCATCATCAGAGTTCGACTATCAGAAGAAACGTTGTATGTAATATTTTGGCTACAGTTAAAAATATAAAAATCCTTTTTTTAGCTTTCAAATTTTTTTAAAGAGAATTCAGTTCTTTTAAGATATATTTTGTTTACATAAAAAATATTGCTGCATATATTTACCTCATAGTTAAAATACATTAGAAATATTGGCTTAATAAAAGAATTAGAATAATTTCTTTTTTTTTTTATTATCAATATATTCTCGACTACTTTTACTAAAATATCACTAGAAATTATATATAATTTATAAAAACATATTTTTTTGTTTACCAAATTGTTATCACTTTTATGACATATTTATAAATTCCGGATCGACTTATGTATATAAGCTCACATAGTTGATTTTCCTAATCTTCAGAAACTGTTCAATGAATTTAAATTCAAACTTGCAAATCGTTTTCAAATATTAACAGTTTTGAAACATGATTCAAATTTGAACGAATTAAAAAGGAAAAAGGAAAGAAATAAACAATTATAGTTCTTTATAATTCAAATGAGACATGTTTAAAATTTAAGAAACTGGAAACAGATATTAATATTATGAAACCAGCCAAGCGACATGTGGAATCAACAACAGAATTAGAAACATTAAACAGAGAGGATATCAAACTGCAGGATCTATATCACTGGTAATAGACTTACAAATGTTTTATAATTTGATCTAATCTAACAGAAAATGATATATTATATGCAAGGAAGCCAACAGAAATGAATGGTAAAATTAAAAGAAATGTTGAGTACAATGAAAGAAGAAAACCAACAGATGATATTAATGCGGTTAAATAAAGAGAGAGAAGTGATAAAAATAGAAAAATATATGTATTCTATATGTAGAGTAAGGAAAGGGGGTTTGAATGCATTGAAAGAGAAACAAGACTAAAAAAAAGAAAGAATATGGAAAATTAGAACCCTATGTACAAAAGAGTAATAGGAAAACTAGCTAAAATATAACAGATGCAGAGAAATTATAGATAAAATTGCAATAAAAATGCCTAATTTTAAAATGAAAGAGGAAGATAATGATTTTAGTAATAGGAAAATAGTAAAAGAATATTCTACAGAAAAATAATAATGCAACTGTAAACCACCAACATGAGAAAATAAAACAATACTGAAGGCTTGTAATAAAATTGTAGCTATATGGATTATACTGAGGCAAAGCGAAAAAGGCTAGATGCACTTAAATCCATGAAGAATGAATCTTCCAATCCAGTATTGAGGTTTTATAGTGAAATTCACTACAGTGTGAATACATTTTTAAAAACAATAATTATAAATCAGATTAGTGAATGACTTATTAAGCAATTAAACACTGTAAAACAATACTATAACCTTAACTTAATGCTGAAAGAAAGTAGGGTTGTCATTAATTTGTAGCAAATGACATGATAATAATTATGTTTGGCAGTATTTATTCTTTGATATAAATAATATATTTTAAAATCATAAAGAAGCTTTAGTAATATATCATTAAAGAAGACCAAGAGACTGACAATAAAATTTTCAAGCCATTATTAAATGAAGGCACTTAGTGAAAAAAATATATGGAGAGAGGGAAGGCATTATGCTCATGTGGATGATTAGGAAAAGCAATTATCAGGAAAGATCCATGCATCGTATAAATAATTAGCAATTTAAAAAAATATATTTATACTCCAGTATATTAAAAAAAAATTCTTTTGTTAATGTTTATTACATTTTGAGAGTAAAAACAGCTTAGTACAAGTTTATTTACTTGTGCCTTCTTTGCTACTGACGGAAGAGGAATTCTGGGGTTGACTTCAGAGAAAGTTCTGAAGTCAATGCCACAATTGTCATGATTCTTCATGAAGACTTTTATCTCTAATAGTCTATTAATCCATTTTTAACCATTACTACTTATTTGCCTCTAAGTTTCTAGTCATAGCAGAAAGGCATTTCATAGATCCAAATACATTGAAAATGTAGAGTAGCTACTAAATCTTAAATGAAGCATAGTCTAATTGTGTGATAGATCACTAACATTACTAATATATATATGTTATATATAGAGCTCACAAAACAAGCTCTAAACAAGTTTTGTAAAATATCCCCAACCTCAGACCGGTTTCAGTGAGGTGCTAAGATATTCAAGCATTAGATTAAAACTACCAGAACAAGCCCAGCACTTTATCTAATGTATAACTATTAAGTAGAAAATCTGAATTTTTCATATATCCATATGTCTTCCAATCCAGCTATCTAACTTAAATAGCCATATGTGACTGAACTAAGTTCAGATACACCATATATTAATAGCTTTAGCAATATAAAATTGCCAAAGCTATCATAGCAAAAAATAAAATTACAAAAAAAAAATCAAGTCAGATGTCACACAAACTAATTTAATAAGCTTGTATTTACAAATGTTATATATAGAGCTTGCAAATATCCCAACCTCAGACTGTTTTCTGCTACTGGCATTCTCAGTGAGGTGCTAAGATATTCAATTATTAGATTAAAAAATACAAGGACAAGCCCAGCACTTTATCTAATGTATAACTATTAAGTAGAAAATCTGAAATTTTCAGATGTCCATATGTCTTCCAATTCAGCTATCTAACTTAAATAGCCCATATGTTACTGAACTAAGTTCAGATACACCATATATTAATAGCTTTAACAATATAAAATCACCAAAGCCATCATAGCAAAAAATAAAATCTAATGATTGAATATCCTAGCACCTCACTGTGGATGCCAGTAGCAGAAACCAGTCTGAGGTTAGAGATATTTTACAAAGCTTGTTAAGAGCTTGTTTTATGAGCTCTATATATAACATTTGTAAATACAAACTTATTAAATTAGGTCATGTGACATCTGACTTGGATTTTTCCCCATTTTATTTTTTGCTATGATGGATTTGGCGATTTTATATTGCTAAAACTATTAATATATGGTGTATCTGAACTTAGTTCAGTCCCATATGGCAATTTAAATTAGATAGCTGGATTGGAAGACATATCAATGTCTGAAATGTTCAGATTTTCTCCTTAATAGTTATACATTAGATAAAGGGCTGGGCTTGTCCTGGTATTTGTAATCTAATGATTGAATATCCCAGCACCTCACTGAGGATATCAGTAGCAAAAACTGATCTGAGGTTGGAGATATTCTACAAAGCTTGTTAAGAGCTTGTTTTGTGAGCTTTATATATAACATTTGTAAATACCAGCTTATTAAATTAAGTCATGTGACATCTCCCTTGATTTATATATATATATCACATCCTCTAAGGCTCTGAGATTACTCAACGAGAAAGGATATTATATTCACATATATTTATTTATTGTTTGGGTTGTTGTTGCTAATTGCATTCAAATTGTGGTAATTCTAAGATAGGTAGTTGGTCCTTATAAATGTTAGAATTGCAAGTCAAGATTCATTCTCATGATAAACAGATACTGGGGCCTAGTCTTCTAAAAAACAAAAGATTTAGGAAGAGAAATGTATTTTCTATTATTATTACTGTAAGTTATATAAAATATAACCATATTGATTGATAGATATATCCCAACAACAACGCATAAAAATGAAAATGTGAAATAGAAATGTATATTCACAATTACATTATCTCATTTTTATGACTATATGAATATTATATTGAGTGAGACATCTTTTAGAAATAGAGATCATGTGAACCTTACAATTTTTTCCATCATGTACTATGGAGATATATAAAGAAAGAAGGAAAAAATAGTAGAAGAAAACATATTCTGATCGGAATTTGTTTATTTAACAATCGCGAGCTATTTCTTTGTTTCATTCCTACTTATACCAGCAAGAGATGCATATTTTTTTAAAAAGAAAAAAGATTGTGTAGTTAGTTTTTTGGTTTAAATTAATTAAAAATAATAAATAAAAGTTCTCCAATTTATTACATGTATTTTTAGCGTTCATAGAAAAAAAAAGTTGAGAGATATTACATTGATTTTATTTTGATGTTTCAAATGGAGGTTTTGGGGAGAAACCTTTCATGCTTTAAAAAAACATTAATATCTTCATTGCAAAGAACTTAGAATTATTTCAGACATCAAGTAAGTCTAACACGATTATACTATTAAGCTGATTATAAGAATAATAAAGAAAATTGATATGAGCATACAGTTTTTGATAAAGATCAACTTGCAGAAGAAATAGCACTAACTAAAAATACACTAATTATCAAAGGTTAGATTAAAAATTTTTTAGGTAAGCGTTGCAAAGTATTAATTATAAGGAAGGAAAACATGGCAATAATTGGAATTCATAAGTTAGTATAAAGTTGTTTTAAATTTTATTAAAAGGATCACTAATAATATTAATTAATGACTGTCTTAACTCAACATTAAAATGAACTTTTCCACTAGCAGAAATGAAATGGCGCCCCCTCCCCCATAAGTCTACAGACTGTGTTTTGGGACATGAAGACGGCTATGAAATTTCGTATTCATAGTGCCCAATAAACTATATGAATCAATCATTTAGCCATATTGATGTCAGGGATAGGGAGCATAAAAATGTTTTCAATAGAAGTTGATTGGCTTTAACATAACAGCTTATACCCATGTCATCGATAGTAATAAAATATATACTATTTTGAAATAATATGATTTAAGATCTATGTGAAAGTCTACAGAATTTTTCAAAAAGTAAAATTATTTAAGTAAATGTGATACAATTTAATAAATATATTTCAGTTTATTTCATAATTTTCTTATTGTAAATTCAATTTTAATAAAACAGTGGTTGGTAAATCCAAAGAAAACAAAAGAGATATTAATCCATATTATATTCTGATTGGACAATGTTCTAATATATATATATATAAATATATATATTAGAATATTATATATATATATATATATATATATATAATGTTCTTTAATTTACTTGTAATTGCAAACTCTTTATTACTTGAGAGACAAAAGTTCTTAATTAGAGTCTTAATGTTGAGAAAGATGAATATAAATTAACTGAATCATTGGCAATCTAATTAGATGAAAATTTTTTTACGTTGGTAGAAGACCTTCTGGAGATTTTAGATGCTTAAATCATTAATGTTTATGAAATTAATGAAGTATTTTTATGCAGAACACTAATATACAGAATGCTCCAAAAGATTATATATATATACAATCAATAGATGGTGTTTTACCAAAACCACAGAACAAGCATATATTTGTTTACATAAACTCCAAAAGAGTCTGAATTCACTATCTCTTTCATTTGATCCACCTTCAGATCAGCTGATTTCAAGCTAATTTGCTATCGTCAGCGAAGGATAGGGCTAGAAACTAGATCTAAACACTGACTCCAAGCATTTATGCAACAAGTTTCTATCAATTTGCAAGCATGAATTTTTCAGACACGTAATGTCTTCAAACCCAGCCTAACAAGCCAGATAGCTACATGGGTCTGATATCAGTTCAGTTTCACCACATAGTCAAAGCCTCTGCAATATATATCATTGCAAAAACCTTTAAAGGTACATTTATGAAAAACAAAAACAAGTTATAATCACGTAACTTGCTATCGCTTGTATTTATGATCAATAGATGGCATTTTATCAAAACCACCGAACGAGCATATATTTGTTTACATAAACGCCAAAAAAGTCAAAATTTACTAACTCTTTCATTTGCTCCACCTTCAGATCAGCTGATTTCAAGCTAATTTGCTATCATCAGTGAAGGATAGGGCTAGAAACTAGATCTAAACACTGACTACAAGCGTTTATGCAACATGTTTCTATCAGTTGGCAAGCATGAATTTTTCAGACACGTAATGTCTTCAAACCCAGCCTAACAAGCCAGATAGCTACATGGGTCTGATATCAGTTCAGTTTCACCACATAATCAAACCCTCGGCAATATATATCATTGCAAAAACCTTTAAAGGTACATTTATATATATATATTATTCGATGTCTGTATTTTTAAAGCAATATACATAATTATATATAAATATTTAAAAACCAGGCACTCTTCACAAACCTGGGAGCTTAATTGTAAGTATATAGGATTTTAACTCAGATTTTCAAGCACCCTTCAACTATCCACACTATCTCATACAACTGATACACATGACGATCTTCATGGATTTTATAATAACTGGAATATTTAAACATTTGATATTTTAAGAGTAAAAAAAATAAAATAAAACTTATGGTATCAAAAACAAAATAATAGGTTACCTTTTTAGAATGAATAAACATTTTTAAAAGATTTCCTAGTGTTAATTAGCTTGAGTGATTGATTTACTCCTGGTAGAATTACTTCAGTCTACCTAAAGTTAAACAAATAAGTTTTATACTAAAATGAACATAAATTGTTGATTTGTAAAAACAACCTGGCAAATGTATTAATTAATCATACATTATGATCTAAGGGAAGTTTATAACTTTAATCCATGAAGGTTTAATTAAAAGACTAAAAGAGAGAATTTAGAAATTCAGTTTACCAGGTTGCTTGAGATTGACATATTAATAATAAGCAAATATATAAAATCAAGTAATAATTACATATAAATAACTGACCACACCAAATTTGAAAAAAGCTAGAGCATAGGAGATAGGATTAAGTAAAAAATCATTTGGGAGCAATTTACATATTAATTAAAAAGAGAAAATTAAAAATATATTAGGAGAAATCTTGATAGCAGGATTTAACATTAGTTATATTAGCTTTACTTGTGGCATAAACTACTGATTTACCTTGCATGTTTCTTCGAGTCCATTTAAAAAAAAGTCAGGCTCATGCTTTGGTGGTTCAAGTGTTCATGCAAGTTCTTCTTGGTAACAGCAAGCTTTTATTTAGCATTACAGAGTTTCTTATTTAAACTTTTCCTTCATTTCAAAGCAGCAGTTAGATGGTACATTGGTGGGAAAAAGACCCACAAGGGTCAGCAAGATGATTGGTGTCGACTCCATCATTATTTTAGATTTCAAAGTTGCATGGAGTATTAATGGCAACACAGTTATCTCAGAAATAACTATTCCATTGATGGTCAAAAGTAGCCATTTTATATTCCTGTTCAGGTATTTGTGGAATGCTTTTAATTATTTATTTTTAGCCCCAAATCTAATCTCTGACCCAACAAAATCTTACATTTCTTTGTCCATTGCTTTTGAAGATGCAAATGTTAGATAACATATGATTTCCAGATTGGAAATAGATTTGACAGAAATGTTTATAACAAAAGTATAATCTATTAATACCATTCCCGATTTTATTTTTAGTAAAACCTTAATTAAAAATTCCTTCCCAAGATTAAAACAATATTATATTTCCATCCCTTTAATTATTTTTGGACAATTAACAGTTGCATCTTCCATCTTGGATTTTACAAAATATACAGTTTAATAGAAAAAACAATTTAAAAAGAAAAAGTTTTAAAATGACGTGTAATGAATTATTTAAAAAAAAAATCAATATTTTGTCAGTATTTTTGCTCCTATAATATCTGAGCTGCACCTATGTATTTTTAATATGAAAAAAAGAATTAATAATAATAAATATTGAAAAGATAAACTTTATAAATTTTAGGTGCGCATCTCAAATATATACAAAAAAATATATACATGACTAAAGAAGTGGGATGGTATATAGGGTTTGAATACAGGTTAGTAGATGACACCATGAATCTCAATCTTAAGCTAAGATTGACTTCTTCAATATATATATATATATATAAATATATGAACTAATTCAAGGAAATATAAAAATTCTAATAAAAACACACAATTATTTCGAGAAATAGTCATTTTGCTGTGCTTTCTGATGAAAACCAGTCTGCTGGTTGAAATATTAAAGCAGCTTTATATATATAAGATATATTTTGTGGGTTCATCCATGTTAAAACATTTAAATATTGATATAGCCGACATTTTGATTTGATCACACAAGTCATCCACTGGGTGATAAAAGGTAGAAAGATGGTTGTAGAGGCACTACAATCATTGATTTGAAAAAAAAGCATTAAAGTTCCACCAATAGCAAAAATGTTAAATTAATAATGTTTTTTAAAAAAATCTTTCCACATAGGAGAAAGTTTACATGTATCATCTCTCTTATTGATATATAATGAAAACACAGAATTACTTGTCTATAACACTGCTTTAATATTTCAACCAGCAAACAGTCTTCTGGTTGAAATATTAAAGAAGTTTTATAGAGAATTCTGTGTTTTTATTATGTTTTTATTTTTTCTTTAGTTAGTTCGTGTATATATATATATATCTGATTAAAACAAACAAAAAATTTCTATTTTATTTTATTTTTTCCTGGAATAATTAGGGTCTTGCTTGGGTTTACAATTAATACTCTACAATATATATATATGGTACTCATCTTATAGCTAAAGATGCTGCTCTATGGCATGGTTTTCGCGCTAAAACACATAAAAATGCTGTTTCCACGGCCGACACATTCGAACCCACATTTTCTATAATACAACTTTTTCCTTGTGCTGCAGAATGCAGGCTGCTATGTCACATAACAGTACAGCATGTATGTTGCATCGCAGCAAATACATTTTTCGAATTTGCATAGTTTATAAAATAGTTACGGCTTGATGAGAGAGTTTGTATTTGAATTGGATGGAAATGTTGTCTTCATTGGATTTTTTTATTATTTTAAAGTATTGAAATGTTCAGAATTTTTAAAGTAATAATTCTAAGACTTTTTACAATGAACTCTGTTGAAGTTTTAATTAGGAAAATGTTAAATATCTATGTTTTTAGTGAGTTGCAATTAGGTAACCCATCAAATAACATACTGTTTGTTACATTCCACGAGACAAAAAAGATTCAAAGAAGATTCTACTGTGTGTATATTTTTGAATTAAAAAAGAGTGGTACCAAAAAAATATTCAGTAAGAAAAGTCCAAATATACACAATTTTTTTGTAAATTTCATAAAAAGCAAATATTATAAACATGTTTAATAAGTAAAGAAGACATATATCTGTGTTTGTTGTTGTTTAAAAAAGTTTCAGTTTCCTTCTTTTGTCCGAGTATGGTTACGATTTTGAATTATTTTATTTTAGCATTACAAACAACAGAACACTAACCATAAAAGTAACCCTAACCCTAAACCTAACCCTAAAACTAACCCTAAAACTAACCCTAAACCTAACCGTAACAACTTTTACTTTTTATTGTCATTCTGTTTGAAGTAAAAAAATAGGCGTAATATCTCTTTGTCTGTTAAAAAAAAAAAGTAAAATGAAGACTAAAAGAATAAAAAATAGACTAAGAAATTTTACTTTTTCTTACGATTATTATTTTTAGTTAAACAACAACAACAAAAAAAGTTTTAACACAAGTAAAAAAATATCCGATAGAAAATTGATAAAAAAAAACTCTAACACAATTAAAAGAATATACGATAGAAAAAAACACGAATCAAATTGTCATTTGTTGATTTTATTTTACATTTATTATTATCATTTAAATTGTATACGTTAATAAAAAATAATATTTATAAAAGACGATTTTGTTTTGTTTTTATTTTCGCATTACAAAAAAGCACAGCAAAATTATTATAATCAACGTCCCGGGAATGGTCATATTTTATAGTTTTAGTATGAAAATGGTGCCATCCGACAGCATCTTTATCTATAAAACAAGCACCATATATGTATATTGGATTAACTATAACATTCATAATAGTAAAGGTTAAGTTCTTTATGAAGAACTGTTAAATCTTAAGCAATAATGAGATTAAGCATGAATAAAATAATCATTCTTATATATATTTGATGGTTGATCTTTCAAAGTAGGTAAATTAACAAAAAAAAATATATCATAGCCTTGGCAATGATTAAAAATATTTCATCAAAACGTTGGGAAATTAAACAAAATTATACACCGTTTAATCTAAAAAAATGTTATTGGCATTATCATATAACATTGAAAATATTAAATATAATATGTAATCAAAAGTATTCCAAATTCACAACTCAATCAGACTAGCCTAAAAATAAATTTTAAAACACAACCAATGGTTTCACTGTTACAAGCAGATTTCTCAAGTGTAAAGAACTACAAAATAAACTTCAGAAGTCTGCTTGTAGCAGTGAAATCATTGTTTGTGTTTTAGATTTTACATTTTTAACTAGTCTGCTTGAATTGAGAATTTGGAGCAATTTTTTAATATTTATTGATTAGTTTAGCTTTATACTTTTAATGTTTATATATATAATTTTAGCAACAACAGAATCCACGACTAAAAAAATAACAGGTAATTACTATATATATATGAATTTTTAAAATTTGTGATTGAAAAATGTGTAGTTTGATATTGACAAACATAAGAGGAACTAAAAGAAGTTATTCACAAAAGATTTTGATCTTGATATATATTATGTATACTGATATAGGACAATATGCCTAATGCCAATCATTTAATGATCATTTCCAGATATCTTTATTTATGATTTCAGAATTCAGTAGTGAAGAGTAATTTTAATTACATCTAAAAAGAAATCCACATAAAAAATATAGATAAAGTTGAATTTTGTTAGGTGTTTACAGTTCTATAAAAAAAACAAAGAATCAACAAAAAACTAATACAGGTAACCATATTTTAATGATTAGCAGATGTTCAACAATTGTATATAGAATAGAATTATTCTCCATTTTAATAAATTATGTTTATAAGAATTAATTAGTCTCCACATTACTTGGAAATCAAATTCTAAAATGTTTGCATATGAAAAATGCTGAAACAAAAATGATGTCAAGACATCACATCTTTTTTTACTACAGATAGTGTTGTGAAAACATTACCATGGTTTTATGCTGGGTTTGGGGAAAGATACAGGGGATTTAGATATAAAGGCCATGGAGTTGACAAAGATTATGTTGTGGAAATAAATGAAGCATTTAATCTCATTTATTTCATAATTTTAGAAAGATAATCTATTTTAATTGAATTCAAATATTATTAATATTTATTTAAGTTTTGTATTATTTTTTTCTGAAACCATTTTTTCTTGTCATCATATACTAAGTAAAACAATGGAGCAATTTAAATAACAAATTGAATGGGAAAACATATTTTAAACAATTTATTTAAATCTATTACAGTTTCTTCAAACCAACAGATATCTATATATATATGTTAAAATGAAGATTTTCATGGGTTAAATATATAAAATACATATTTTGCGGGTTCATCCATGTTAAAAACTTTTAATATTAATATACTGACATTTCGACTTGGTCACACAAGTCATCCACAGAGTTATAACGGTTGTAGAGGCGCTACAATCACTGATTTGAATAAAATGTTAAAATTCCACTAATAGCAAAAATGTTAAATTTAGGAATGTTTTTTAAAAAAATCTTTCCAAATAGAAGGAAGTTTGCATGTATAATCTCACTTATTGATACAATCTGGCCTTTTAAGTATCTCAATGGCTTCTCTAATTTTGCACTGGTAGAGATTACCACATCTGGATATGATTATGGTACTAGAAAAATCAATTTTATGACCTGAATCTATAGTATGGAGTGAGAGTGCTGATGATGATGAGTGTTGTTTAACTGCATTAGCATGCTCATCTCTCCTAACACTGATGCAACGATTACTCATATTTATGTAAGAAGCTTTACAATTTTTACATGAGATTTGATAGACACCATGAGATTCAAGAGGGATTGAATCCTTAGGCTTGGTTATTATATTGCTGATCTTTTGATGAGCATAAAATGCTGTATCTATATTATAGGCCAGATTGTATCAATAAGCGAGATTATACATGCAAACTTCCTCTTATTTGGAAAGATTTTTTTAAAAAACATTCCTAAATTTAACATTTTTGCTATTGGTGGAATTTTAACATTTTATTCAAATCAGTGATTATAGCGCCTCTACAACCATCTTTCTACCTTTTATATCTCTGTGGATGACTTGTGTGACCAAGTTGAAATGTCAGTATATTAATATTAAAAGTTTTTAACACGGATAAATCCGCAAAATATGTATTTTATATATATACATATATATATAATTTAAACAATTCCAAGATATAATGCCACACCTGTAATATTTGATATGTTTTGCAACAGTTATCAAATGATTAAAAGTAGCACCATTTGAATTACATTACTGTTCGATCACCAAATAATTAATAGCACCTTAATAAAATAATATAATGAATTGATGTATAAATTTTATACTTTTCACTTTTTGCACACCCATATTAGCAATTGTATACCTCACCCCACTACTCTAGCTTGATGTCTGTAATTTTTTTAAATTATACCTCTTTTTCCTACCTTGTAGAATAAATATAATAAATGTCATCGT
Source organism: Epiperipatus broadwayi (assembly GCA_028023455.1). Lineage (NCBI taxonomy): Eukaryota > Metazoa > Onychophora > Udeonychophora > Euonychophora > Peripatidae > Epiperipatus > Epiperipatus broadwayi. Next base: position 8,485,813 of record JAQFVV010012424.1, read on the forward strand.
TGTTATAACTAATGACTACCAAAATAAGTAGCAAATTTATTTTATTATAATCACTGATTATAAGAAAGCAATAAACTAATTATAAAAAAGCTATCAACTGGATATTGTTAAACTAAAATAGTTTTATTTCATTTTTTGACTATATTTTTTAAAATCCATTATGAAACTAATTTAATAGATTGGACTTATTATCCAATTAATACATAGTTTGAGTTCAGATTAAAAATTATAATTGCAGTTTGAGTTATTATTCACTATTTGTTACTCTGCTATTAGAAGTGATTATATTTACCTGTTTAATAAGATTTATTTAAACTTAATTCAATTAATAATTTTAATCTCTGTAGTGAGGTTGCATTCTTTAGTGTCTAATATATAAACATATTAGACTGGTGGACATTCATCTTTATTGTTTAAAGGTGGCTGCCTTAATAAAACATTGAGATTGTTGATTATTGATATTGTTTACATGTTGAGTGCTTTCATATATATATATATATATATATATATATATATATATATATATATATATATATATATATATATATATATATATATATATAGTGTCCTTTTCTATAGGTCAGTAATAGTCCATCACAGTCAATTACTAAAAATTTTAAATTTTAGAATATGTTCTTTTGATCTGTTAATGATGGTTTGTCAATTATAATATAAAAGTACAATTTAAAGCTAAAGAAAATATGTAGTATATAAAATTATAGCGAATCATTTAAAAATAGTTATGTAAAGCTTTAGATATTATTTCATATAGTTGTAAAAGCAGGCCATAATAAATAACTCGGCTATAAATATTTAAAAGTATGTTCAATAAGCTCAATTTTAATAGTCTTAAACGTATAGATAAATAAATGTTATACAGTATTTAAATTTATAAACTATGTTTAATAATCAAAATTAATATCATATATTTTAAAAATTAGTTTTGTGATGGTGAGAGTTATATCTAGTTCTATATTTTCTAAATTGTTCTTCCAAATTTTATAATTATATTATTAAATATAATAAGTGTATCAATTTTATAAATCTGGGCAGAGAAATAGATTAAAAAATCGTCTTTCAAAGTTATTAATCATGTGACTTGTATAGTACATACTTTCACACACATGCTTGTTTGTATTTAAAGTAACAAAGTTTAAAATATTTTAAAAGTTATATTATAGAATTGGATAGAATTATTGCCTATCATAAAAGCAAATAATAATAAATATTAAGTTAACTATCGTATGTAATGTTTTAAATAATGTAATAAAGATGAATACAGTTAATAAAAAAAAATTAAATATTTTGTTTAAATAAAAATAGATAAATGGAATAGGTTATTAAAATTATTTTAAAAGTTATTTTAAATGTTTAAATAATTTTAGTAAAGTAATAATTGAATTAAAAGTGATGTTTTAAATAATATTTCAAAGTTTCATTATGTCATAATTTTTATTTTCAAATATAATTCTGTAAAAAATTGAAAATATATAAATTTGTTCTAAAGCTAAAAGTAAGAATCAACCAATCAAATGAGGTATTCTTACAGACTATAAATATGAATTGCACAGGGGGTATCAGGGGGATTAATAATGTATTGAAACCAGAGAAAGGTATATTAGCAGCTATCAAAGAGATAGTATTTTTAAAATTTTTATTTTAGTCAATTTTTAGTACTTTCTTATAGTTTTATTTGCAGAAACTAATTGATAATTTTTAAGAAGTATTTTGCAAAAGAGAGTTTAAAAAAATAATATATTTAGAAACTTCGTGAAAATGGTTTGCTAGTTTTTTAAAGTACTTGCCAGGATTATTTTATCTGAAATTTGACCTAAACTTCGCAATGAAAAGATGGATATACTGTAGAATAAAATGCATATAAATTCTAATAATATAAAAATGTTTTTGGAATATTTTGATACAGCTTTATTAATGCTTCACTGGAGAACTGTTCTGGTACAAAAATAATTCAGACATTATGCTGGAAGCTTAAATGGAAAGTTATTTGCCATCTAAAAAATTTGTGACGCATTATTTATAAGCTTATCCAGGAGTTTTAAAAAGAATAAGATACTTATATCTTATCATAAAATATAATAATGAAAGAAATAGAATGTTTAGTCCTTTTTAAAGGAAACATTTTTTTAAAAGAATATATTTTACAAGAATTAAAAAGAGCTCATAGAGAAGATTTTGTTAAGGAATTATAATATTAAAAAAACTTCTAGTCTCAGAAATATTAAAAATGCACCTTTAGAAGTATTTTTTTTTGAAGCGCTTTATCAAGGAAGGAAACCTATATAAAAGAATGAACATATAACAGTTGATTAAAAAATGAATCCATGGAAATATTGTAAAAAAAAAGTTTACCAAATATTTTTAAAGTTAAGCTAGATGGAGTGATGCATCAGATATGCCGGCAGAGAATATTGAAGAAATTTCACGGATTAATTAATATTATGATTTAATAATTATCGTCCTAAATACTAAAACCAAGGATTATTTTCTATAAATTTTACTAAATGGATTAATATTTATTTTTATTTTTAAAACTTTAACGCACTTGGAGGAGAACATTTTAAAACTCTAGAGAAAATAATAAACATTTTGGACTTATCAGGAACTATTGTCAAGAAAATATGTAATTATAGTTTTGATTCCTTTTATTTTATTAACCTAGTTTAAATCTAAATTTTTTTTATAAGATTAGGAAAACATAAAACATTAATTTGTTGATGATATAAAATTTTATAATGGAATAATCTAATAATTTAGATAAGAATATATTTTAAAATAAAGTGTATGAATGTATATTTCTTTATGTTTGCAATGATCGGTATCTAGTGAATGAAGAAGCCTACTGAATATGATGACCAGATAAAGGTTATTTTGGTAATAATAATGACTATTAATAATTTATAATGTATATTTTTGTTTTCTTTAGATCATCTATGGATAGTAAGAATGAAGTGTAAAAGTTTTAATTATATGTAACGCATTTTCATACAACATTTTAAAAAACATTATGAGATAGGATTGATTTGAAAATATGCATACAATGATTTTTTTTATATTAGTGATATAATCCAACATAATAACAAATAATTATGTGATTCTTTTAAAATTTTCATGTTATTGGATATTCAAATATTGTCTAAGTAGATTGTATATGATTAAACATACAGAATGATGAAGTGGACAGACTTTTCTTATGGAACAGCTAGATTGTTTTAAAATTATCAGTGAATTTTATTTATTGTTTTGTAAATGCAGATAGTTATTTATCGATGTAAGATGTAGAAAATGTTGAGATAGTGGCTTGGAAGTACTTAGTGAACAGGAAACCAAGATGATGTTTTTAAGAAATAGGATATGATAAGGAATAGAAATAATATTTAGTCTTTATGTGGAAATCAGCATAGTTAACAAAGCCCTATGACTGGTACACATTTTATTTGGACAGTGTTTTATATTTCTTTAAATATTTGATGTTCTAATAAAGCTGAAGAAATAGCTTTAACACCGTTCATGTATTAGAGGTTATTAGACAGGTAAAGGTCATACCTCTTTCTTGTAATGCACTGTGCCATGATTTTTGAGATATGTTATGAGTGATACTCTAGCTTTCTTCCTTAAATCCTATGCATCTATTTTACTATCTTTATTTCATGTAACTGTATCGTTCAGTAAGATATTTTGAAAAGAAATGATAAATAATTTAGAGCTTAGGTTATGCTATCGTTTTTGTATAAGATTGGTTTATTTGCTTATAAGGAACAGAATTTTATAACTTAAAATTGAAGGTCCAATGAATCCTAAAGGAAAGAAAAGAATCATAGAATATATTTTGAATTTTATTTCAGAAATGAAATATAAATTTTGGAATAGAGTATCTAAACAAGATATTTTCTTTAAAATGTTAATTATTTTTAAATGCTTTATTATTTTTTTAAAGAGAAAGATAAGTATTGCATATTTTTAAAATACAATAGTACAATGTAAATTATATAAACAATATGCATAGTATATTTTTTGTTTATTGAATAACAGGAATATATTGATTATTACACTTATATCATACTAAAGTAAGGCTAAATAAGAATATATTATGATTAGTAATTATCGTGTGATAAAACATGAAAATCTAGTACTGAATTTTGGATGAATATTTTATGTAACATCTTTGACTTTGCAAGATGAAAATTTGTTTAATTTTTTAAGAAATCCATACTCATTGTAATATTAATTTTGTTTTTCTGTAGAATGTTTTCCTATGAATGTTTTAAAAATAAGATAGTTTAATAATATTAAGGATGAAATATTTTGCTAACAAAATAACTAAATATATTTGTAATAAATTAACCATAACGAGAAACCAAATGGTAACATTTTATTTTGTCTTAAGTCTAAATAAAGATATAACTAAACTATAAATTATTTTTTTTATAACCTAGTAGATAAAAATGTAAGAATAAAATAAGGATTTCCATTGTAAATAATGTACATAAATTGTTTATTTATTTGTTGTTATTAATAAACTTTGTTAAAATTTGTTTTCAAAATTTTTGTGTCTGGATTGTTTATTTCTCCACTTCACTGCATGAAATCATGATATATTCATAACAATTGAAACAAATATATAATTTTGCACAAAAAGATAAATAGAGAATTATTTAAGAATTTAAATATTTATTGGTATTCTTTTAATTAAATAATCATAATTTTATATTATTTTATTGGTCATAAATCAGTTATCACAATAGTATACTAAATTATATGCTATCAGTTGGCACACATCCTTTGTTTATCAGATTATCATATGCTACCATGTATTTATTATATCATTACATGAAGATAAAAGATTATATTAAATTATTTTATTTTATTATGGTAATAAAAATATAATGAAAAGAAAAGATATACAGAATTAGTTAAATGATGAAGAATATTATTATTATTTATTATTATTAGTTAATTTAGTAGTAGATTATGACATAAAATTCCCATCTCATATTTTATTACCATATTTTTTTTTACTAACTTAGAACAATTTATGAACCTGAGATTTTTATTGAGCTAGATTATTATAGAAGAAGACTATGATTTAATTATTAACTTAATCTGATTGAGTAAGAGTTATTAAAGTCGTAAGAATACTATGAGTTTGTTATTTGAAATAGTAATAAGGGGGGATAGTGTTCTTATGCCATTGAGGTAGTATCCTGTGGGATATTGGCTCAATGTAATCTATCTTGTCACCTGTATTTTCATTCAAGTCTCATGAAAATATTAAATATTTATTTAATTTATTTTTATAAACTGAACTTTATTTGTATTTTAAATTTGAGCTGTGAAACATTTTAATTTTAATGCTGAATATTTTATTTATCAATTATTAACTGAGCTAGAACCCGTTTTATTTTATATCATATACTATTCTGAAGTGAGGATGCACAATATATATATATAGGTACATGTATTATGTCCATCCAAGATAATTTGATGCACTTGAACATGACCACATACGTGTAACAAAAGATAAATGATCAAAATATTTTGTGTTGAACCAGCACTCATCAGTTGGTTCAGATTGCCATCTGTCACACATATTTATAATCACTGCTCAGTTATATTAAGACAGCAAGTCTTTAAATTTTAATGGATATGTATATGTAGTCAACAAGAATTTTTACCATTTCATTCTTGAATTTTCAAAAATATGGATGGCTGAGGAGTTGGACACAAAGATCAATAAAAATGATGTTACCCATACAGATAATATTAAAAAAAGATAAATAAAAGAAGCAATATTAATAAGACAAATAAAACCCCAAAATTTAATAGGGATTCTGGGATTAGGATGAGATTGATATAGATATAGCTCTTAAATGAGATATGTAGATATAAATATATAAAGAGAAAATGGTACAGTTCTATTGACACTGACATACCATATCATTGGAGGGTTTCTGAACTTCAACTTCTCACAACTATTGAAATATGCATTTCAAACTAATTATCTTACAACTTATCTGGCTTAGTATTACCCACTAATAATGATAAGCCCACCACCATGCTTTCATACACATCATGGAAGCTGTGAGCCATTCAGAAAGGATATATCATCTCATGTGAAAAATCATGTTTTTATGAGAATATCTATGAGACAAATAAAATGTCTTGATTCCAAACTGAGCATTTGCAATTGTGGCAATTGCTGTCTATAGAACCAGCTGCAGTTACCTTTTTCTAGAAAATCAGAATACTGCCAGCTGTGATAAGGTGTATGTGTGTGGTCAAGTGATGATATTGCATCATTTTGGAAGCTACAACTTAAAATGCCAGTCAGATTCCTGTCAGCATTAGTGTTCAATTCAAAGGAGGACCTGGTTTGACAGTTCAAGATTCACTTTTTTGAAAACCTTACAGCTTATCTACTACTGGATCCAGAATGAGCTGACCAAGAGCTATGCCACAAGAGCCTCATTGTTCGGCCCTGCCTGTAGAGGTGGACAAGATGTTATTCCGACAGCAAAAGAACTACCAGGCAGGATGATTCTGCAGCAATGGATCTTTGGTCAGCTGTACCTGGAGACCAGCAAATGTTTCAGTTTCACCACAGATGGTTTTTTTCACTCTGCAACTACCCTTCTACAGGCCATAAGTGAAAACATCAAGCCTGGATCAAGCACCTACTCTGACTGATTGAAGGGCCACAAAACATCTGAGATCATGAGGTTTCAAACACATGACAATCAACCACTGCTACAACTTTGTAAACCCTATCACAGGTGCCCACACCCAGAAAATTGTCTTTGGTGCTTGCTGAAATGGTACAATAAGAAGTGAGGCACACCCAAGCAATTTCTGGACAACTACCTGGCCAAGTTCATGTGGTTACATTTGCACAAAGGGGAAGATCTCTTTCAGGCCATCTTAGTGGAGATGACTCTATGCCAAGATGAAATATAGAACCAGCAGCAATTTGTACCAGATGGTACTTTTTTATTATTTTTTCTAACTTGTTATTGAATAAATGTGTGTTGTGGTTTAACACAAATTGTCATCATTTGTTAATTTATGAAGTCAACCAACTTGTTTTCATTAATTATATATAAAACACTAAATAGATAAAGGAATCCTATATGATTATGATTTTATTTTGCATCTTTAATGTTATTAAATTCATTTATAAAATTTATTCTTATTCTTGTTTATAATAAATCACATAGACAGATAATTAATGAAAAAAACTGGACTGGTAACATTATATTTGTGTGTATTTGCATAGAAACAATGCCATCAAGTGGTCTGAACTGGGTAATAGAACTGTACTGAGAAAATTATTTATAAATGTACTATGGGTTGTAAAGATGGTTAAGTTACATAGGAGTATAAACACACACACACACACACACACACATATATATATATTCTGCCCTCCTCCTCCGTCCACGTCCTCTCCATAAAATTTCATATAGTGTTTAAAATATATTCCGGGTTCTAGCTCAGTTTCACAAATGAATAAATGAAATATCCAGCATTAATTAAAATGATTACTAGCTCTAGCTTTTAAAATACAAGTACAATTATATTTGTAAATGAATTAATAAATGTTTATTATTTTCATGAGACATGGAGTGACGACACGGAGAACGAGACAGACTACATTGAGATATTATCCACATGATACTATCTCAATGGCATAAGAACACTATTCCCCTTTTACTATACTAAATAACTAACTTATAGTATTCTTACGACTTTCTAAGCTCTTTTCACTATGATTAATATAATAATCATGTCTTAATATTCTTTGTAATAATAATCTAGCTCAATTAAATAAGATTAAGTAAATAAATAGAATAAATAAAATAAAATCAAATCTCAGGTTCATAAATTGTATTTTAACTGATTTAAAATTACGGTAGTAAACTATGAAAAGGGAATTTTATGTCATAAATTCACTACGCAGCAACTAACAATAATAAATAATAATAATAATAATAATATAATATAATCTTATTACTTCCTAAATGAAATAAATAATTACGTACGTGGCAGTATTTTAATAATCCGACAACAAAATACGTGTGGTAACATTAGCATATAATTTATTTTAATATTGTGGCAACCAACTTATGACCAATAAGTGATATAATTATGATCTTTTAATTTTATCATCCAAATAAATTTTCAAAATTATTATAACACTTTTATGTTTACCTATTTTGTGCAAAACTATATGTCTGTTTCAATTAGAAATGTGTATTGTGATATCATGCATCCATGTGGAGAAATAATAACGAAGACACAAAGCTTTATAATAAATTTACAACAAAGTTTATTAATAACAAAAACAAATAACACTATTTTACATTATGTACATTGGATATCCTTACTCTCCTATCACAAAATTATTTTAATAGTTTATACAATAAAACCAAACTTTTACTTATTTTTCTAGTTAATTCTTATCTTTTAAATACTTCAGGAAGTATAGTATTATTATTGTTGGATTTCTTATTTTAGTTTAGCTTGTTACAAAATGTATTTATTTATAATTATCCCTAATACTTTGTATCCCTACTATTTTTTAAAATTATATTTTATAAAATTACATTCGTAGTAAACATTCTACAAAATCATAAAACTCTAATTTTATATTAGTTATATGGACTCCTACAGATTCAAAAAACATTCTTCTACATTTGATATTACGTTTTATTGTTCACTATACAATGCTTATTGATCTAATATACTCATTCAAGCCTTGCTTCGGATGGTAATTACAATTATTAACACACCATGCACAAATATATGTGTCTATTACACATTATTGAATTATTTTCTTAACAAACTTGCAATATTTATTTTCTAAATATTATTATAAAAATATTCAAATTTTATTATCACTTAAAAAAAAACTTTGTTTTAGATTTCTCTTTTTAAAAAATCTTATATTCGTTTCCAAATTGGTTTTAAACTGTATTATATGATTCTCTCTCTCTTTATGATTTTTTATACTTTCACTTTTAAAATTACACAATTCTAACACATTCCAGTAAACAAACTATTCTTACTTAACAATAACATACCCTCAGTTCTATTTTATTCATTATTTCTGTAAAAATATCTTTCTGACGATGCAGATTCACGAAACAAGGATAGCGAAAATAGATGCACAGGATCAAAATAACTAGAATATTATCCGACATAAACCTTGACAATAATGGCACAGTGAATTAAAACACTATAGAGGAGCGACCTTTGTCTGTCTACCCACCTCTATTATAGGAGTGATGCTACAGCTATTTCTTCAGCTTTATATAACATCAAAGAGTTTAAAAGATACGTAAAGACACTGTCCAAAATATATGTGTTCAGTGATAGGGCTTAGTTAGCTATACTGAAGTCACACAAACTAACTATGATCCAAATACTTTATTTTTCTTATTTCTTAGCAAAACATCATCTTGGTTTCCTCTACACTAGTACTACCAAGTCACTATCCGATCTTATTTCTCTAGATTTTTCTATACAGTACATCGACAAATTCTTATCTGCATTTCTAACAATAATAAAATTCATTTTATTTCAAAACTATACAGCTGTTCTCTAAGAAAATCTTTTACTACTTTTCTCGTATATTTATTATATACAAACTATTTTAAAATATCTAATACTTTGTTACATGAAAGTTCAAAAGAATCACACAATTGTTTTGACAACTTATACTATTAATTATACTTGAAATAACTTATTGCATGCATATTTAAAATTATTCTTATCTCAGAATATGTTTTAATGTTGTATAAAATGTGTACTTATAATTTTAAAACTTTCACACATCATTCTTAATCAATAGATGATCTGAAAAAAATACATTATGCATTATGAATAAATACCAAAATTACCAAAACGATCTTGATCTTCTCGATCGTGTTCTGTAGGCTTCACCATCCCATTAATTCTTGTAGATATAAAAATTCCATACATACTTTTTATTTTTAAAACAATATTTCTATCATTCTTTTAATCTATTATATTTAAATCTCATTATTATTAAATTTATGTTTATATGTTTTCCCTAATCTAATATAGCATTTTATATTTTAAATACAATCAATAAAAAAAATATTTAAATTATATTTACGATATTTCTTCACCAGACTTTCTTGAAACGTTCATATTTAAGCTAAAAAAAAAAATTTTTATTTCTTCATTCAGTCACTTAATGTTCTATTTTAAAGTAAAACAATTACTACTCTGTTTAATAAATATTCATAAACGACAATCCTTGGTTTTCACAATATTGTATATAATTATTAATTCATGACATTCTCTTCTACTATTGTCTGCTAATATTTTCCCGCGCAACTTTTCCCCGATGCATCTTGTACGTACTTTTATTTAAATCTTCAATAAAATTTTCTGTCTTCATGGATCCATTTTCACTAAGTAATTTAATTTTATATTTCTTTTAAGCTCCAGCATTTCTTCCGTTGATTACTTTGTAATATTTTTTTCTGATAAGATAAAGTTGTAGGCTCCTTTCCATAAAATACATATTAGCACTTTCATATTCTTCTATAACTTTTTCTTTATTTCAAAATTCTTGTACTATATTTTTAATAATGTTTTCCCTTAAAAGATCAACCTTTTTTTCTTCATCATTATTTTTCTTTATAATAAAACGCAGATTAAAATTTTCCATAGAGAAAAATAACATAACTTTAAAGTAGCCTTATAAATTTTTCGTCATAATTTTTTTTTCTGACGGCAAGAAACTTCTCTATTAAATTTTCATATAACGTCCCATTTATATTTCTTTGAGTTATAACAATCGGTTTCTGGTTGAGCATAATTAAAGTTGTATTAAGACATTTTCCCAATATTTCTCCTTTTCCGTCTCTACTGTAGGTTATTTGGTCAAATTCGAATAAATTTCCCTGGTAAGATAACTTTTAAAATTAGCAATCCATATCGATACAGTCAAAATATATTATATGTTACAAAAGAATTTTTGAATAAATACAAAATTTTAAATTTATATCACTTTTCCAGCTACGGTGTTATCAGCTACAAAAATGTGTTACTTTCTCTTTCACTTACACATTACTTCTCCCCGCTCTGTATAATTCTTATATTTTTGTCTGCTAATTTACCTCCGTTGATTGATTAATAACTTTATTTTAGCGCGAACAAATTTACACATTTTAGTTTTATAACAGAATAGACGTTTAAAATAAAGAATTGATGACGTAATGTCTCAAAATATTATTTAGACTAGTATTTTTTATTTCACTTATAATTTTATCAAAATCATTTAAACTTTAAAAACAATTATTAAAACAATATTTAATATTTTAACTTTTACTCTAATGATCGATGGCAATTATATTTAGTTTCAAATTCACAAACCTTATTATTATTTTAACAAGCGTGTGTGTGAAGGTATATAATATACAGTCATGTGTTTACTAATTTTATCAGATGATTTTTTATTTACGTCTCGGTCTAAATTACCAAAACTGATATATGTTTATAAAATTTTGGAAAATAATTTTAAAATGTTGAACTAAATATAACTCTCACCATCCTAAAGTTTATAATAAAATATACTCTATTAATTTTGACTATTAAATATACTTATAACATTACATCTAGCATTTATTTAATTTATTAGTTTTAAAATATTATACTCAAATTATTAATATACTTTTAACTATTTATAGCTGTGTTATTTTATATGCCAGCTTTTACAACCATAAGCAAGGATATTATTAAGCTTTATTTAACTGTTTTCTTTTAAAATAATTTATTACACTGTTATATACCAGGTATTTTCAGCTTAAAATTGTACTATAAAATTTAATTATCCTACTATTATTTATATATCATACAAATATAACTTAAAATTTAAAATTTTTTAGTAATTGACCTTTCTACCTTATTATGACCTACAGATATGGGCACAATATATATATATATATATATATATATATATATATATATATATATATATATATATATATATTGAACTTGGTCCCTCAAAGTAGAAAGTTTATTGTTGTCAGTTTAAATAGTTTTTAACATATAGCTTTAATATCTTTTGAAATCTATGGGAATGGACCAGCTCTTCAGGCAATGATGTAGAATACTATTGATAGATGAACCATCAACAGCACTTATAACCAGATATAGGCTATAAAAGCATAATCTACAATCACATTTCCAGGCTATAGCACTTCTCAACTTCTAGATTTAAACCCGTGCCATCAAACACATATTATTTGTTTTGAGGATCAATCTCAGGTGTCCGCCAACCATAGATTATATAGTCAGCATGCTTTGGATGACAGGAACACAATCCAGCACTTGAAACATCCCATGGCTAGCTCACATTCTGAATGAGAGATCCAGTACATTTAACATAACACATAAAATAACTATACTCTTAAATTAATTATGATGCAGTGAGAAGAGAGAGTGAGAATAGACCAAATAGTATTTAAGCAAACATAATATTTATTCATGCACACACATATCTAATATAATGCAATAACATTGAAATTTACATATAAGAAAACATGTAATTACTCAGGATAAATTTTATAGTCATTCACTAATTAATGTTCATTTAAAATAAATATAAAGTTTCTATGGACCATTATTTAAAAGTATATTTACCTAAGTTTTCATGATTGTCAGTTATCAACTGGTTGGCTGTTTGTTCTCCATTTATGGTTTCAGGGCTTGTTTTTTATTTTTGTCTTGATAATAGGGGAGAGAGAGTTTGTGGCAGTGTCTATTTCATGATTTTTGCATTAGTTTCCAGTGAGGGTTCAGGCAGGGACAGTTAATTTGTGGAGGACAGTAAAACACTTCTGAAGATGATTTAGCAATGCATTTTTGCTAGATCTGCAGCTTCTGCAATATTATCCACAGCAGTACTGTATAGATAAATTCTGTTTGTAGATTTCTGGCTCTCTGGAGCAATGAATTGTATAACACATAAAATAAAGACTAGACTAAATTTGATCACAAAATGGACAAAATGAATAACAATAGACAGTGACAACTTTATATACCCTTCTCTCATTGTTTTAATTTCACATCATTATTTTCAAATTTGATCATAACTTGAATATGTTTTGTATTTGTTTTTAATTAATTTTTACATTTTGTTAATCCAATTGATTTTTGATTCCACATTAATCCAATCTTTTTCTTGGATTAATCTACTATTTCATGATAGTTTACATACTTTTTTAATTAATACAATTTCAATATTAATATCAATCAGAAATCTTATAAACTAATTACATTTTTCAAAATTTTTTTTTTTTACAAACTAATTTTTATTCTGATTTCACATTTTCTTATTTTATACATGTTATTCTTTTTCTTTTTTACTTATAAAAAAGGAAAGGCTGAATTTTAAATATTCTTTTTTTATTTTTAGATTTTCATAACATTCTTCTCCCCACCCTCTTGCTAAGAACAGTTTATTCTAAAAGAAAAATATGATGCAATCTTTTGCTTTTGCAAAATTTGTGTTCTAACATCTACTTTAAAAAATCATATTATATTTTCCTACTTTCATTTTTGTTAATAATTTAATCATTTATTTTTAAATTATGAACATGTAAAATAAACCATATATGTGTATTTTATACATATATGTCTTACTCACATTACAATATATATATATTGAACTGGATTGATATCTGATTCAAGGGTTTTACTGCCAAAATTAAAAACATAATTTTTGTTAAATCTTATCTAATGTAAATTTTTTTTTATTATTATTTAAAAAGAGTACATGTATTAAAACACCTACTCATTTATATTTAAAGTAGATCATTTGAATGTTTATAAAATTGTTTTTAAAATAGTTTTGTGATACCGCTTGTTTTTACTTTTTTTAAAATCAATTTGATTAAAAACAAGCTGGCTAGCTAATTACATTCCTGTTACTTTTATTTTCATAATTGTAAGTTCATTCTAAAAGTGGAGATTTAATTTTATGTTGTTTTTGTTCAAAATAATCCCTGGATAGAATTCTTAGATTAGATTGAGCAGGAGATTAAGATTTGCTCCTGCCCTGAGGTGTAGAAATCAACAACAAGGCTAGTTTATGCAGAAAATTGAGTGGAGATACAAATAACACCAAAAATTTCATGGGTTATTTTTTTTCTATTCTATCCTAGAAGGATTGACTAAGTCAACACTCCAATATTCATTCAGATTAATTAACCTCTTCAACATTTGTACCATTAGCAGTTTGTACATTTAATCTTTAAAAGCAAAATTTTCAGTTATTAAAACAATTTTGCTTTCTCTGGGATGCCAAAATGTACTGCCATACATTTTATAACCAACAATGTGTCATGCTAGTTTAACTCAAAAGATGGACCCATGCCTGCCAACTCTCCTTCAATCCTGTCATGAACACCTAAAGTGAACAAGATCCCACTGCCTCTACCTTGCTGCTGTCAAATGACCTAAAATGAACTAAAATAAACATGCGGCACTCTACGCAAACTGTGCTTTACCATAAGGTAAAATTTTCTTTTATTTCCAGAGTAAATTCTTTTAATTAAATCTCCGCTCAATCTAATAAACCTGTATTCTAAATTAATATTTAACCTCATAGTTATTAGCTTTATTTATTTTTTTATGTACTTTGCAGTGAGTCTTGGAATATTAGTTTTAAGATTCTAAGCTTGCTTTCAATTTTGTTTATTGGAGAGTGACTGGTGATTTTGTATTATTATATGTCTAACTTTTAAAAATGCTTTAGCAGTTTTGTATATTTTTAAATACTCACTCATAATTATTTTATTAGCTGAATAATTGATTTAAAATGCTGTGTTTGTGCTTTTGAAAACCACAAAATCCTTTGGCTGGTGACTTCTAGTCTTTTTTGTCCTAGTTTTCCATTTGTGGAGATTTCATTTCGTCTTTTCTTATGTCTCTGGTATCAAAAACTGGAATTGTTGTCTTTGTAATTTTATAAGTGCAGGAAAATAATATTTATCCTTTTGTAAATTACTGGTGATGAGTATTTTTTTTGCTAAAGTATTTAATGCCTTAAGTTAATGTTTGTTTTTACTCATAAACACTCTCCAATAAACTAACTTATAAAAATCTAGGAACATTGAAATTTGCTTGCTAGATTTATTTTGTATTTATGTGTGGCTTTAAATTTATCAGAACATGTACTAAGAACTTGTTTCATAATTTATTTCTTAATTATAATTATTTGTAATTCATTTTCTTGAAATGCTGGGGTAGATGTAACTGATTTTATAATGATTTACTTGTCTCCTATTGAGACCCTTAATTATTATTCTTAGATTAGTTTTTGCCAATCGTTTGGTTGGGGATTCACCAGTTTTAATTGTTTGTTTTCCTTTCAAAAACAGCTTTTTCATTTGTTCTTGAGGTAAATTAATCATCTTTGCTTTAAACGTAGTTTTAGATGCAGCTTCTACCAGGATATGACATTCTGGGTCCTGACACATTTTTTGGACCTAGAAAGGCTTGCTGGCACTGTTTTTGTTGATTTATTTCAAGAACGTATTGTTTTCATATCTGTGAATGGAAAAACCAATGTTTAGGTGAGTTCTCTGCTGAAAGAAATTTGCTCCCTCCCATTATACTTTGCTATTAGAAGATCAGTAGGTCGCCCAGAGCATTGTGTTTAGTCTTTCTGGTACACACCTGAGCTAATACTATTTGTTAACTTAGAAACTTTTCTTATAAGTCTTCTCTTAATAAAATTTTTAAAGTTTGTTTAAACTTAATTTGGCTGATGTTTGTCTTAATGCTTTTGTTTCTCAATTGTCTAAACAATATTTAGATCTTGTGTTTCTCCCTGAATCTAGTCAGTGCAGACCATCATCCATTCTGATCACAATAAATAAATTTTTCCAGATATGTAATGATCTGGTGGTGCCCTCTGTGATCAGAATAGATTGAGTGTCTGGTACAATATATATATATATAATGGTTGTTGATGATGATGATATAAAGAATTGTAGTGATTATAGATATTTGGTTTAAATAATATGTAATAGAAAGAACTAGGGTATACATTTTTTTTAAAAAAGAAAAACTTTTTTTTTTAAATATTAAAGTGGGTAAGTTTAAAAGAAAACAATATTTATAGGCTTAAGATATTAAAATAATAATAATAATAAATATAAAATATTAATTTTAACAGAAGAGTTAGGAGATAATAGATACTATATGATTTAAAAGTTAAAAATAATATTAATAAATGAATTACTGTTGAAATGACAATTATGTAAATATAAAATTATTAAGTATTATATTGAGATGAAGCTAATAAAAATAAAGTTTAATTTTGTCAGGAATAAAAGTAATTAGGAAATTATTAAAAAATAATAAAAATAAATAATATATTTAGATTAATAGTGTTTCTTGAATATGTATGTATATAGTTAAAATATACATGTATAATTTATATTATTTTTTTATTTATAATATAAATTTTATTTTATATTAACTACATTATTTTATTTGAGTTTAATTATATTTATTTCAGTTTTATTAGATTTTATGTTGTTTTTATTTTTTTATTTTTTAGATTTTTTATATTATTTATATAGTTATGTATTTTATTTTATTTTATTCATTATATCATATCTCTGAAGAAGACTGCAGAACAGTCAAAATGTAGGTGTATATGAATATAAATAAAATAAAAGGTGTTTGTTAAAAAGTGTTCAAAGTGGTTTGGATAAATTGGATTTATATAATCTACTCTTTGTTCTGTAAAATTTGCATTTTGTTTTCATATATTTTACCAATAGATTCAGCATTATAGCAAAGAAATAATGTACTGTGAGCAAAAAATCACATAGGAAACACACAAACTTTTTTTTTAATATTCTTATGAATAATATGGAATGGATAATAAACAATACTATACTCATGGCCACAAAGCCATCAAACTGTCAGTTTTGTCATGGATTGTAATATTGATAAGAGGAATGGTTGGAGATCATCTGGTGATTAAAATTGTTCATGGATTCCTAAATCTGTATTTCTATTATGGAAGTACCAATAAAACTTATCATGAAATAATGGATCTTAGGCTGAAGTTATATGCTAAACATAACAAATACCAATAGACAAATTTCCTTGAATTATCTATTAAGATAGATTTCACTTGTTATAATAATAATTAAGAGGACAATGGTAACTTATCAATAGATATCTATCAAAAATATCTCTTTCCATATTAATAACTTTAGTTATTGATTCAATCTTATTTCAATATTCTAAACACACTTAAGTAGTAAAGAAATCCAATAAGAAAGACTTAAATCAATTACTAATGTATTAATTTTTTAGTTCAAAAAACAAATATAAATATAAAACATAATTAATATTTCATATAATTTAGTTTAAATAATAAAATAACTTTTATTATAAAAAGGATTACTTGATTGGAAAGATGATATTGTACTAATTATTTATATATGGTACAAATATATTGGCCTTTGGTAAGAAAGATATTTAAAAGCTAAAAAAAAAAAAAAGTAAATTTAAAGATCTTGTAAAAGATGCATTTTTTTTTTTTTAGTGAGTGTAATTTAATTATTTTAAAACATACAATGGAAGTTAAATTTTTGGTTCATATTTACTATTGTAATTTAATAAAAAGTTAAAATTGGAAAAAATAAAAGACACACAGATTACTAATCCAGATAAACTAAAAGAGAATTCCACATGCAGATTACAATTAAAGTTTTAAAGCTAATTAAACATGGTAGGGAGAATTTATATATAAAAAGGAAGTTTGTACTTGGAAACTACAAAATAAATGTACAAGATTATTGACTGGTATTTTATGATAAAATAAATATAAAAGTATGGGCAGAAGTCTGAAAACTTTACCTTGAGTATAAAAGGAAGAAGACCAGTTGGATCAAGGTCTTGTCTTGTCTGTTTTTCATTTGATTGGTCCTGGATCACAAAAAGTCCCAGCACCACTCTATGCTGAAATAATTCATCATGCTGGAGTGGACCAAAGCTTTTGACATAGTTCACTATGAAGACATCCACCCCAAGAAAGTTTTCCTCACTAGCCTTTAGAACAAACCAATGGCCATGAGCTCATTCTATCTCTCATGAAAAACCATGCATGGTAATCGACAACCTACATAAACTGGCTAAACTTACTGATAAGTTATGATTAATTATTCTAGATTGTGATTAAATTAAGTGTTTGCAAATAACCATTCTCAAATATAAGCTGATAATGTAATCCCAATAAAGACAATGTTTCATATTCAGGAGACTTTCAGTTACAACCTTTTAGAATAAACTTAAGAAGTGACTATTGTTTGTTAAATTGTTTTAATTACTTTACCTAACTATCTAGACTAGCATGTGTGGGTTTTCCAATTTTATTTAATGGGTTATATCTTAAATATTTTAATTTGTTAGCATAAAATATTTCTAATAGCAATGTTTCATTGTGCATTATTATTAGTTATTAAATTTATTAATATTAGTTAATAGTGTGGTAAATGTGTAAATTACCTTTGCCACTATGCTTATTTATTAATTAAGCCCCAGGAGTAATATTATCTGAAAAACTTGCATCAAAATTATGGGATATGAGGAAGTTAGGAGTCTATTGACTATGGTGTCCTTTTATAAATTAAAACTAACTTTGTCGGCAATTCCAAATGTAATATTAAGTAATCTTAGGCTGAGATGATCAGGAAATATAACTATGTTTTTTGGAAATAGGAACAGGATATTTTCTTCTCCATAGCTTGATTAACTCATGCATTCTAGTGCATAATTGAAGGCCTATCAAAATGTGAAAAATGTTACAATGGCTTCCCAACTTGAGGCTTCAATACAACAAACACAATCTGAGATTAATTGTAATGGTATAAAGAACATTACAATGATGTCCCAAAACTCATAGCCAGAGAATGAATAGTAGTTAAAAAACTAACTAAACTGGATTATACAACTTTAAAAATATATTTTTAAATATGTCTATAGAAAACAACAATCACAGCTGATGTAAGTGTTAAGTCACAAATGTTGACTGGGTAGGAGAGGGGAAAATCATAACTCTGAGTTCTTTTATGCCAGTATGTAACATAAGACCACCTTTAAATGTCTATCAGTCTATTTGTAGCAGGGTTCCCAAAAATGGAAGAGGGACCAAGACTCTAAAGAATGAGCAATGCTCATATATGCTTATGACTTGGGCTTTCTATTTTTAGCATTATGCTTGAGTGGAAAGGACACAGGTGAATATGCAAATAATGCACAACATGTTAGACCCTAAAAGTGGGCTTTAAAGACACACATCACTTGTGAATAAGTTTATAAAAATATATCAGCACCCTAATACATTAAAAAAACAATATGGACTTAACCTAATTGTCTATTGAGATGAATTATTTTATCTTTTGGCCAATTCACCCTCTGGTGAATTTGTTCATAAGTATTATACATTAAAATGCATTTAAAATGGTATATTTTATTATAATAAATTCATTTTCTGAAAATTCCACAATGAAGTGGTAAAATTCAAAATTCACTCTCTTACAATAGACATAAGCTGCACCCTGACATGATCAGCCATTGTGTGTTGCCAAGGCTGTAAAACATTTGGTGTTTTATGACATTGAAATTTCCAATGACACAAAAACATGTTTATTTGCAATTTTATTATTGTTTTATATTTTTTTTAAAATTAATTTGCACTGTATTTAGTAGATATCAAGAAATATAAATTATTAGTAACTTATTTTGACTTGAAATACTTTATTTTCAAAAATATAATGTTATATTAGCCGCTAACATAAATATGGCCAGAAGCAAATTTGAAGACGAGCTGTGATGTAAACAATTTGCTTGTTATTTATGAGTAAGAAAAAAATCACAAATTTGCAATAAATATTTTTAAAAAAATTAAACTTTTAAAGAATAATTAATTAGATATTGGAGAAATAAATAATTATTCATTAAGATGTGTAAAAATAATGAATATTAAGAAATATTTCATTGATTTATAAACTGAAAATAATCTTTCTAGAAACAATGATGTGGGAAGTCTTTGTTTTGTTTGTGATCTCATTTTTTTAATATTTACAGAAACAAACTGTGAACATTAAAAATGTATTTCAGTAGTAAATAAAAATATCTATCAAATGAAGTCAAATTTGTTATTTTCTAATAAGTAATAATTATTTTATCATATATTTTACATTGATGTGTGAGACAAAGAAAATGTCAGAAAGTACTAAAATGTATGAGGTGTTAGGCTACATATCAAAAAGGTTAACTTAAGAATAAAATTAGTTCAAACCCCTATTTTATTCTCATTTCCTAGCCCTGGGGGTATTGTACCATTTATTTCTATATCGTAACAAATATATTGGCACTTGGTAAGATATTTAAAAGCTAAAAAAAAGGTAAATTTAAAGATCTTGTAAAAGATGAATTTTTAATTTTTTTTAGTTAGTGTAATTTATTTTTTTTAAATGTACAATGGGAGATAAATTTTTGGTTCATATTTATTAATGTAATTTAATAAAAGTTAAAATTGGAAAGAATAAAAGACACACAGATTACTAATCCAGATAAACTAAAAGAGAATTTCACATGCAGATTACAATTAAAGTTTTAAAGCTAATTTAAGATGACAGGAAGAATTTATATATAAAAAAACTTTGTACTTGGAAAATACAAAATAAATATACAAGATTATTGACTGGTATTTTATGATAAAATAAAGATAAAAGTATGTGCAGAAGTCTGAAAACTGGACCTTGAGTATCATGCTGGAATGGACCAAAGCTTTTGAAATTATTCATCATGAAGACACCAACCCCAGAAAAGCTTTTGTGACTAGTCTTTAGAATGGACAAAAAAAAAAGTTTAAAAACCAATGGCCATGAGCTCATTCTATCTCTCATAAAAATCCATGCATGATAATCGACAAACTATATTAATTCACTAAACTTACCAGCAAGCTATGATTAATTATTCCTGATTGAGACTAAATTAAGTGTTTGCAAACTATTCTCAAATATAAGCTGATAATGTAATCCTGACAAAGACAGTTTTTTTTTATTCAATAGAAGAAACTTAAGAAGTGAACATTGTTAAATTGTTTTAATTATCTTACTTAACTATCTGGATTAGTGTGTGTGAGTTTTCGAATTTTATTTAACATATTATATCTTAAATATTTTAATTTGTTAGAATAAAATATTTCTAATAGCAACTTTTCATTGTGCATTATTAATGTTAGTTATTAAATTTATTAATATTAGTTAATAGTGTGATAAATGTGTAAATTACTTTGCCAATATGCTTATTTAGTAAATAAACCCCAGGAGTAATATCTGAAAAATAACTAAGTTACAGGAAATAATAATTCCAATCCTTTTAGTTATTTGCATCAAAATTATGGAATACAAGAAAGTTAGGAGTCTATTGACTACAGTGCCCTCTTATAAATTAAAACTAACTTTGTTGGCAATTCCAAATGTAATATTAAGTAATCTTAGGCTGACTTTATCAGGAAATATAGCTATGTTTTTGGAAATAGGAACAAGATATTTTCTTTTCCATAGCTTGATTAACTCACACATTCTAGAGTGTAATTGAAGTCCTATCAAAATCTGAAAAACGTTACAATATATTGATATATATTGTAGCCTTTGATTTTGACCAAAGCTCCATTAATTTTAAGCTGAGTTATTTATGACAGTGTTTATTAAAAATTTTCTCATAAAGTGTATTTTATGGTAGTTCAAATCAAAATAAAAGTTTGAATAGGTTTATGTAAATTACTTTAGTACATGAACAAAATTCATTCATAAAGTCTTATAAACAGGGAGTATTTTATTTTTATATCAGTTTAGTAAAGTTTTAATAAATCAGAAACAGTCATAGTGAAGAATTTAGTTGTTAAAAATATTTTACCAATTATTATTAATAGTTTAGATTTTAGATTTTATTATTATTAATAGTTTAAAGATTGAAAAAGAAAGAAGGGAACTACAATTTATAAAGTTAATTTCTTGAAAGTGACTAGTAAAAATCATATCATTATAAAAGTGAATTATACCATTCTAATTTATTAAAAGCAAATTGTCTAAGAAAAGATCAAGAATCAATAAAAGTATTAAACAATTGGTTCAGATAGAATCTTATATGTCTGTATAAGTGCATATGTGTAGAATATATCAGAAAATTTTAATTATAGAATTAATTAATAATCAATAGAAATAGTGCATGATCTCAGTGGAAAACTCTTTTAGAGAATTACTATTTTATTTCAATATCTCATACATGGCAGTCAATTCCCATTCCCAATCCTGGCTTTAAAGTTAGGTTGCTTTGCATTATTTATTTTTTATTAACAATCATCATTTTTATTCTTTCAGAAGGATTTCCACAAGTGGGAAAATTTTTAACAAAACCATGTGACGTTTGTAAAATTGTGAATAAATAATTTGTAAAACAATGGCAGTCAACCAGTCAAAGTTTAAATATAATTTGATTGGCAAATAGATCATTCAGGAATTGAAAAAGGGGTCCATACAATATAAAAACTCAGCCTGTCTTTAAGGGTGGGCTCTCTTCATCATCAGTCTATCTAGAGGAACCTCGCCAGGCTAAATTATCATTTTTAATACTAAAAATTTAAGTTTTTACTGTTTGTTTTTTCTGGTTCTTTTTCTGAATGAGAAACTTAGTCAAAATTATTTTTATTATAAGACATGATTAATGACTAAATTTTTTTTATTGGGCATATATTTGTTTCTCCTGAAGTTAACTAATTTCATGATTTCTTTCTATACAACTGTAAGAAGTTTTGGCAATCAGCAAACAACGAAACTTCGATCACAGAGAAAATTTTGCTTAAGGAAAATTGAGGAAACACTGAATTTTGTGAATATTTATTTCAAACTTTTATTTATTAAATGAATGGATCTGATTCTTTGTATCATCAAAAATTCAGAAAGAAAATAATTCTATTTGTATTAAAGATAAGTGTGGAACTGAATTCGAATGCTACTGTTATATGTTAAATCCCGTTTGACATACTAACGTATTATTGTGGAATCAAAGTGACAATTTGTCAATGAAAAATGAATGACTAATGTAGAAAAGGAAATATAACTATTATCTCAGTATGCTACCAAACTATGATAAAATTAATTGAATATAATGAGAATTTATGAAGAAAATATATGGATCAGTGGACTTCTCTCAATGAAGCTAACTCAATGTATATGTTTAAAACAGAATTAGAAAAAGCTAAATATAATTGAATTAAAGAAATCCAAGAATGAATAAAAAACTTAATTGGAAATGGAAATTATTAATTTAAATTGCAAGGATTAACAATTTTTAAAAGCGATTTGATAAATAGACCTTTGGATTAATATTTTACATCTTAAAAATGAATTATGTGCTAAAACATCCAACAAAATGTGAAACCTCGAGGATTAATTCGTGAAAAGTTATTAAAGTTTTCCAAAGGATTATGTAGTTAAATATGTGTGCACACAAAACAAAACACAAACCAGAGATCTGTAGCTGCAACAATATATAAAAAAAACTCGGAGGACGATTTAACGAGGATTGTTTAAGTATAATTTTATTCATTATTTTTTTTATACATATTTATCTAAGTGTATATAAATATTATATTTAAGATGGAATGCATGTTATGACAGAGTGCAATAACTATGTCCCAAAAGTGAAAAGAGATAATGATTTTGCAAATGATGTGCATTTCTTTTTTTTTAATTATTATTATTGCTAAAGTTAAGTTAGATATAAGCTGATTCATGCTTAGACAATTATTGACTCATGTGTCAGTACAATATTTTGTGGAGGTAGTATATGTGTAAATTTTCATATAGGTGACCAAATTGGTATGAGACCATTTTTACTTGGTTGGTTAGGGAATCACCACCTAGCCAGTGAAGTTGTAGCTTAGCTCACTTACTAAAATATTTAGTAAAATTTTATGAAGTATTTAAATGTAGTGGATGAGTTTCCCACTTGGTTATTTTATACACTGTAAGATGCTCTCTTTATTGATATCCAGAGTGTGTTGGGCATAACCGTTTATTCTTGTATGAGTAGTGATGAATCCTAGCATACCTTAGCCTTAATGAAAAGATATATTTCTCTTATTCAGGTGTTTTCCAACCCTCATGCTGATGCTGACTTCGTTTCATTATGGGTGTACATTATTTAAAGTACAGTAAAGTATAAGTTATGAATGTTGTTTACAGAGTCGCAAAATCAATGTTACATTTCTAGATGAGTGGAGATTGGAATGTGTGATCTGTTGTACCGAGGCATTGAGTTGTTTAAATGTTTATGTAAATAATAAAAGCCAGAAATTATGATAAATTTAAATATTGAATTTGAGAAATAAAACATGTGGAATGAAGATGATAAGCAATGCATGTCATAAGTTTGAATTTACAGCCAGCTGAGGACTTTGCTGGAATGGTAAGCAAATGAAAATATTATTACTATAGAGACATTAATATATGGTTTACATGTGTATAAATGAAAGAATGATCAATCTGAATACTGATTCTTAAACACTGGAATAGTAATTTAATATACGCAAGGATAAGCAAAGCTGAAAAATATTTTAAATTTAAAAGCATATTTAATTGAGCTAATTTATGTATAAATTACTAGATCATTGTTATATGAAGAATTATCTTCATCATTAATATTCATAATTGTAGAAAAAATTAATTAGTGGATTGAGAAAGTTCAAATTTATTATATTTAAATATTACGTGATTGTTAAAGAAAATAGTATAATCATTTATTTTAAATATCAAGTTAATCCATAGCAGTTGTAGTCCCCTGTTCATTAATGGTAGTTGGGGAATATCTGTCCTGCCACTGCTAGAGATGTCATTTCTGCAAAAATATTCAGAGTAGGGGCCCAAAAGCAGCTGACAAAAAGTTCCAGCCGCTAGTTGGCGCTGTTCACCATGCACACGCACAGAAACATTATGCCAAGTAGCAGCCAGCACTACTGCCCGCTTGGTGCCGTGGTTAGTCATAGGTAACCAGCTTACATTTTCTGCTAAACATCAAGTAACCATCAATCTAGCCCATTAGGTGGCGCTGTTTCTCCACGCTATGCATGGAAAAACGGCACCATTTAGAAGCGATATTTACAATTGCTTGCTAGTTTAGGTTTATATCCATTTTCTTAAAACAAACATAGCGTGTAATGTGAAGGTGTGAATAATATAGAAAACCATAACTATTTAAATCTGCTTTAAAGTTTAATATTCTTACATTGAGTTTCACTCTCTGATAAATCTATGTATTTTTAAATTATTTTATTTTAAAAATCGATCTTTTTTTTTTCTGTAAAAATGTTTTTTTATTTTTTTTAAAAAGTAATTTTTACGACTTCTGTTTTACTTCAATCTTTCAAAACTGCTAAAAATCGTTCTTTCTGATCTTCGTTATTTTAAAAAGTAATTGTTTGTAAAACTTTTTTTTTTATCTTTCAAAAACCAAGTTTATTGTACATTTAGACCATAGAAATACAGACCAAAAAGTAAAAAAAAAAAACAAGTAAATGATTATGAAGTAGCATGCAAATAAAAAAAAAAAGGATATATTTGAGTTAATGTTTGCACAGGAAACTTTTGTGACTTGTATGTTGTTCCAAAAATAGACCATAGAAATCCAATTTGTCTAGAAGTTCATAGCAGGGAAGATTAAAATGAGATGCTGTTAGTAGGTAGTATTAATATCCGTGTTTGAGTTTTATGAAATGATGAACAGCAACAGCCACCCAATAAACAGCAAAGTTGCGGGGAGCTCTATCCAATTGCAATGGAGTCCCAGGTTTGTGCAGCTGTGAAGGGGTCAGCAGTGCGCATATCTCTATCCCTTTCCTTGTTTAGTATTTGGCAAAATGCTGTGAATATATTATTCAAGATCTCAGCATGGAACACCAGCTTACAGCGCAATGCCCAGATGGAAAAGTTAATTATGGCCGAAAGCCGGATCTCAGAGAATATGCCCTTTTCAATTGCTGTCTTGAGGTTCATTTCAATTTGATTTCTTGTCATGTTTTGTTGAAAATGAGATCTTAAATTGTTCAAAGTTATGCATTCGAAGAGGAAGTGATCGGTAGTCTCTTCCTGTCTTTGACATAATGTGCAATTAGGGTCAATATCTTGCCCCCTTTTATAGTGGAGGAAGGCATTTGTTGGGAGGGCATGCAGGTTCGATTTCAATAGGAAGTCCACGATTTTAGATCGGAATTGCTCTTCTATTAAGTATCCAAGTCTCAGATCCATAAGTAAGAACAGGTAAAACACATTTTTACAAACACATAGGCATATTTCCTTTAAGTATCAAGTTATTTCTACCAAAAGCACTCCAACCAAGTTTAATTCTATGATTAATTTCATCCATTATGTTTCCATCTGTATTAATAATCTGACCAAGATATTTATAGCTGTTAACTTCTAACTCATCATAATCAATCTTTATTTTTATATTTTGAGAAAATCCATTAAATATTACTTTAGTCTTTTTAATATTTATCTTTAGTCCTACTTTCCTATTTTCATCTGATAACTCCTGCAACATTTCCTGCAGCTCTAGAGCATTATTTGCAAAAACAACTACATCATCTGCAAAATCTAAATGACTTAAATAATCTCCATTTACTTTCACTCCTTTAGCTTCCCATTTTAATCCATAACACTGCTGTAAAAAGTTTTGGATATGGAGTCATCCTGCTTTTCACCCTTCTCAATGTTGACTTTCATAGTATCATTATGCAATCTAATTGTTGATGTTGCATTTTTATAAATATTCTTTAAAATATAACAATATCTTGGATCTATACCTTGATGATCTAATGCTTTAATCACTGATGAAATGTTTATAGAATCAAATGCCTTTTCATAATCTACAAATCCAAAGCATAATGGCAACTCATATTCATTTGTCCTTTTTATAACTTCTCTCAATACCTAGATATGATCTACTCTACTAAAACTACTTTTAAATCCAGCTTGTTCTCTTGGTTGGTGGAAATCCAATGTTCTCTGTAGACGAGTTGTAATTATCTTGGTAAAAATTTTGTATAAAACTGATAAAAGGCTGATAAGTCTGTAATTTCTAATATCTTCTTTATCACCTTTTTTAAATATTAATATTAATACTACATTCCCCAAGCACCTGCTACATCTTTATCATTTAGACATTTGATATATAACTTTACTAAAAAAATTCTATTTCTTCACCTGCTTCTTTTAATATATCAATTATAATTCCACCATTACCTGGAGCCTTTCCTTTCTTCATACATTTAATTGCATATCTCACTTCCTCATTTAAAATTCTGGGCAATTCAGAAGATGTAATAGATATAGGAGATACTTGTTCTTTATTACTATATAATTCTTGATAAAAAGTCTTCTATCCATTTCATGATGTCATCTCTCTTTTTAGTAATAATTCCATCTTTTTTTTTTCTTATTGCAGATATAAATTTTCTACCAATACCAAAATGTTGTTTTACATTCGTGAGACTTTTATTCTCTTCTACAGCTTTCCTTGCTAGTTCACAGTTATAGTTTCTTATATCATATTCAACTTTTTTCTGCACCATTTTATAAAATTTAAGGTATTCAATCCTTTTTATCTTTCAAAGGAAATTTTATTCACAAACTATAAGAATCATTTACAAAAAGAAGGACATTTACATATCAAACTCAAAGGAGACCAGTCAACAAAATCAGAGGTTAGACTTGTATATATAAACAAAAAACAATTAATTTCATATCAATTACATTAAGACATTAGTTATCACCAGAAATTGAAGACATATAACTTCCCATTCCAGAAATCATAGTAGTGGCCCATTTACATTAATCTGATCATGTATATCACATATGTGATGGTGTTAGTCAATTCAAACACATATAAGTTTGTTTAATTTATGAACATGTGGACAATGATTAAAACCATATTTGGCTATTTAGTCTATAGAGCTTTATCTTATCAAGTGAAGAGCATTTCCAATATTTCTGTGTGTATTAATTTAACACTTTAAATATCGAGAGATTAATCATTGTGAACAATATATGAAAACCATACACTTTACTTGTAGATCATGAAGTTAGCCAATCCAATATAGGGATCACATTGATAAAAATTACTTAAAAGCAGGTTTTCATAGAATACGTAAGACTGAAAATTACATGAAATATATCATAGATTCATTACAGTAAACAAATCAGTTACCATTAAGCATTATTAAAGCAGTCTTAATATATTCATTGGGTCATTGATTAAAACTGACCTGTTAATCAAATGAAAGCCCTTTCCTATTATTCATCAATTAGATGAATAACTTTATAATGGCATTTTCTAGTTCTTGGATCTCTTCCATATAAAGCTTATCTAGAATGTTTTAGGTAAATGGTTCATTCAAATTTTCTCAGTATCTGTGGATTTACAACTTTATATTCTTTTCATCATCGGTACTACAGTTCTTTTCTTCATAAATTCTCTAGTCTCAGTAAAAATTTTATTGGTCAATTGGCTTTTTTCTACTAGCTATCTTTACTGCAGTTTTTAAAAGTGTATCAGTTATTTTCATATTAATTTCATTCAAATCTGAATCATGTTCAAAATCTACTAATACTTGAAACCGATTTGTAAGTTCTAATTTAAATTCATTAGAATGTTTCTGAAGATTAGGAATAGCAACTATAAATATTGTTTTTCTTACTAATTTTTGTCTCTCTAGTTGTGCATTAACACATATCTTACATCTTACTAATCGATGATCACTTCCCATGTTAAATTTATTAAGAACATTACAATCTTGAAATATGTATTTTCTGTTAGTCAAAATATATTCCAATTCTGCTGTAACTTCATTTGGATGTTTCCATGTTTATTTCCTTTTAAAATTTTTTTTAAAAAAAAAAAAAAAATAAAAAGTTTTTTTTTTTTTTAAAAACCCCAAACTATGTCCTCTTTCATTTCTATTACCATAACCAAAATTACCTACAGCACTTTCATCTTTAATTTGTTTACCAATTCTAGCATTAAAGTCTCCCATAACAATTTTAAAATGTTGTTTACTCTGACCAAAAGCCTTTTGTATATCCATATAAAAATCTTCTACTGCTTCATCACTATGAAAATTTGTTGGGGCATAAACCTGAATTATCTCCATTTGGTATCTGCTATTAAGTTGTATAACTAATCTTGCCACTCTGTTCAATACACCATCAATCTAGATAACATTGTTCTTCACTTTTTATTTACAATAAATCCTACTCCACTTGTATTTCCAATATTTGTACCTTTATAATAGAGTACATGTCCATTTTTTAAATCAATTGTCTCTTCACCTTTTCTTCTAACTTCACAAAGTCCAATAATGTCCCATTGAATATAAGACACTTCTTCTAATTCTTGCAATCTTCCTTCACTTGAAAGTGATCTGCAGTTGTAAGTAATACCTAAATAAAAAAAGTCATCATCAAATGGCAGCCTGGGTCCACAATCAGGGGATTCTTAGCACGCTCAGCCTTCGGCCAACAACTGCTGCCTTGGTTGGTGACTTTACAGTCTCCTGGGAATAAGGGCCATGATTTATTTTTGTCTGTCATAATTGTATATATATATTGGAAAAATATTTATCATTTACACAAGCATTCATTCTGCCTTATCAAGCAACTGAGAAGAAAGTCAATGGTGTTTCTTGATCTTAAACTCAGAGGTAAAAATCCAATAACCTCATCATGCTGGCTAATGTGTGTTGGTGAGCAGCCCATCAATGTTTATATACTATATGAATAATCACATAGTAATAACAGCTGCAATGACAAGAATGTGTGGAGTGGACATTAAGAATTTGCCCTGCTCTGTTCCTTTAAGGCCTCCAAGAGGAATCAAAGGGTTCCTTTCAATTAATAGCAAACTCCTTTCTGCAGCCAAAACAAGATAAAAGGAATTATTCTTATACTGCACTTTTAGGGCCTAAAGTAAATAATTTATGTATATATAAAAAAAATTGATAGAATTTTTTAGTCTGATAAATACAAAATACATTAGATCCAAGGAACTATAAAGGTAAATGCTACTTTATAGTTAATTCTGATTGATAATTTGGAACTATGTTAAATGTCATTTCTATCACATCTATGAAAATTTTTGTAAAGTTGAACTGAATCTCAGAAAAGCAAAATTATCAATCTCAAGTTGAGACCAAAAATAGAATGTCATTTTTATTATATGTCTAGTAAAAAAAAGTATTATGAAGTTTCTCAATAATATCTGGACATATTCTCTATGCATAGTGGATAAATGTACAGTTATTGTAGATGATTGCAATAATAATTGAATATTAAATGTGTAATGAAGCCACTGATGATATGGAAGAAAACCGGTTGGATATCTAGCTTCATGAAAACTTAGATGATATAAGATTTTTTAAAGAGAATTCTCAAAATTTATTTATAAACATATTAGAAAAAATCTGTAATTCATTATGAATAAATATATCACATGAACAGTTGTTGCAAGTATGAAAATCTACTTAAGTAATTAAGGATGGCAATAAATTTGTAACCTCCTGGGTGCAGACAATTTCTTGCATTAAATCAAATCTTAATGATTAATCAAAGCAAATAATAGTTTATTAGTTGATATTGTGAAGTTGGTAAATATTTAAGTGTCTCTGTTGGGTGATATATATTAAAATTTGTCCATTTAGAAATTCATTTATAGATTCTTTAAACCACCTAACTATTCACAAGCATTACATTAAAAAATCTGTAGAGATTCTAACCAGTAAATAAATCCAAGTATATTTATTATCTCCTTTAAGTTTGCCACTGTTTTCTGTTTGATCACAACCCATAAGTTAATAATTGTTGAAATCTACCGAAAAATGCTATAATACATCATAATGGCAATTCTAGAGATATCATTCAGGTATAATTTTAAGTCACTATGAATTCTTTATGAACTTTCATTTTAGTATTGGTTATTAGAATTTGTTATAATCCTACAAATGGTCTAAATAGTACTTTCATTGAGATACATTCCACTCTTTGCAACTGTAAAAAAGGACAACAAAATTTGAACGACTGTTATAATTTTTCAAAAATCTTTTTAAAATAACACGATTGTGAAATAGTAATTTCCACTAACTTTTATACTAATACAAATTATATTTTGGTTTATAGATCTTTCAATATTTTATAAAAAATGGCAAAGCTTCTTAAAGTCTGGGAATTGCCAGCCACAGAAAAGGAAGCTATTGCATTTTTACAGACTGAAAACATTTTGCCACAGAACAGAAAATGTTCTTGTGGCAAAGACATG
Organism: Epiperipatus broadwayi; assembly: GCA_028023455.1. NCBI lineage: Eukaryota > Metazoa > Onychophora > Udeonychophora > Euonychophora > Peripatidae > Epiperipatus > Epiperipatus broadwayi. The sequence goes on from JAQFVV010012424.1 coordinate 8,517,268, forward strand.
ACTCTGCATTCTTAATGCAGATGGTGTCTTTATTGCAATGCCTGTGCCTGCAAGAAAAGTCATTTAATTCATGAAAGCACAAGGTTTGAAAGCTCCAGGATCCCCTTTTTGACAGATGTACATCTCGTATACTACTGGAATAGAGATGACCTTTCAGACCAATGTGGTCATGAAGATCTACAACTGTCCAGCAAGGCCTTAGTAAGCTGGAACAATGGGATAAGAGAACTGTGCAGTGAAAACCTGCTGTGCCACATAGGATGTCTAATCGGTGGTCCCAATAAAATTGTGGAGGTGGACAAAACCCTGTTTAGCAGGAATAAAAACCATCAGGGTTGTATGCTTCCCCCGCAATGGATATTCGGAGGTGTGTGCTGTGACACAGGGAAATGCTTTGACATGTGTGTTCCATGTACATCTGCAAGCACACTACTTCAACACATACATGATAACATACAGCCAGGATCCACTATATACTCAGACTGCTGGAAGAGCTACAGAATGTCTGACCTTGAGGATGCAGATTTTAGCCACATGATAGTCAACTACTGCTACAACTTTGTTGACCTGACAACTGGCACTCACACACAGAACACTGAGCATCTGTGGGGGCTGTTAAAGTGGTGAAACAAAAAACAGTGTGGCACAGCCCACCAAAACCTCAACAACTATCTAGTGGAATTTATGTGGCGATGCCTACACAAGGGAGATTTGTTCAGTGCTCTTCTAGCTGAAATGCGTCTGCAACAGTTGGATGGTGATTCAGCTCCTGCACAGGTACTTTTTTTGTAGATGTGTTTTATAGTAATGAAATGGTTTGTATTAATGTCTATATTGATGGTACCATATTGATTTAATTTTTGTTTTGTTTTTTATTTTTTAGAACTCAACAAGACCCAACTAACATTGCAGGTGTTCTTTTTTTTTTTTTAAAATGTTTTTTTTCTTTAAAATGGTTTTTTTTCTTAATAAACTTGTTATTTTTCCATTAAAATTGTCTTCACTTTCATTAAAATAGTTATTTTACAATTGCATATCTTACGGCTTGCTTGAAAAGTGTGTGTGTGTGTGTAAATGTTATAATTTTTCAAATGTCAAATAAGTCCGTTATGTTTTCCGTATAATTTTTTTTTTAACAGTTGAACTGTGTGTGTATATCTCATAGTGTATGTGTGCATTGGCCATATGTAATTTTGGGGATTACAATGGGAAGCTAAAGGAATGAAAGTAAATGGTTGACATACAATATCAAGACTGCATTCTTCTTAAAGACAAAATTATTTCCTAAATTCTAACTTCTACAATGATCCTGATATCTCCACTATATCTTCACTAAATCATCTAACCCTATTACACAATTAACCTATTGTGACAATAAAACCTAGATCTTAACTTTTTACTTATGGATTCAGCCTTGCTTGTGGTAACCATAATGAATATTAAAGATATTAATCCACAATTAAAAGTTCACAAACTAATTTTTTTTTGTTATAATCCATTTGCTTTTCAATAATGTACAAATCTGAAACATGCTCATATTTTGGCTTATTCAAAATAATAGATGAATGACAGACCAGCAATGGGCATCATTATCTTGTTTAATTTGAAAAATGTCTCTGGTCTGATTTATCTTTAAGAATTATTGGCTTTGTTATAATTATACATGTATTCAAATATTAATACTACTTTCCTGACATTTTCATAATACATCATTAAAACCAAAGATGTCATTATATTTATTTTTTAATTTCACAATGTAGTCAAACTCTAAATGATTACATGCATTTTGCATGCAACATTTATGCAAACTATCATTTTTATTCCACTTCTCAGTACTAAACAGTTCTTACAGATTGTATTGTTGACAACTTCTCAGCCTCATTACTTGATCACCTATTTCTCTCTTCATCACTTGCAGCAGTCTACATAAGTAAAGTTCATTCTTTTTTCTCTCTGATATTATATGATCAATCTTAGATTACAATTATAACAAAATCTAATAACCATTACTAAAATAAAGGTTCATAAAGGATTCATAGTGACTTAAAATTATATCTGAATGATATCTCTAGAATTGTCATTATGATGTATTATAGCATTTTTCAGTACATTTCAACAATTATTAACATATGGGGTTGTGGTCAAACAGATGGAAACATAATGGATGAAATTAATCATAGAATTAAACTTGGTTGGAGTGCTTTTGGTAGAAATAACTTGATACTAAAAGGAAATATGCCTATGTGTTTGAAAAGGAAGGTTTTTAATGAATGTGTTTTGCCAGTTCTTACTTATGGATCTGAGATTTGGATACTTAATAAAAGAGCAATACAGAGACTTCAGACCACTCAAAGAAGTATGGAAAGATGCATGTTGGGAGTAACAAGAAGAGATCAAAAATGCAATATATGGGTAAGAGAGCAAACAGGTGTTACTGACCTCATTGAAAAAATTAAAAGACTGCAGTGTAGTTGGGCTGGACATATTGCTAGAAGAGATAATAATAGATGGACAATTGAAATCTTAAACTGGATTCCAAGAGATTGTAAATACCTAGAAAGAGACCACATGTGAGATGGGTGGATGAAATAAAGTGTGCAGGGTGATGTGGGGAAAAGAAGCTAAAGATCAGAGAAGATGGATTGCAAGAGTTAGAAGAAAAACTATCTTATATTAAATGGGACATTATTGGACTTTGTGAAGTTAGAAGAAAAGGTGAAGAGACAATTGTTTTAAAAAGTGAACATGTACTCTACTATAAAGGCACAAATATTGGAAATACAAGTGGAGTAGGATTCATTATAAATAAAAAGTGGAAGAACAACATTGTGGAGATTGATGGTGTATCGGACAGAGTGGCAAGATTAGTTATACAACTTAATAGCAGATAGCAAATGCAGATAATTCAGGTTTATGCCCCAACAAGTTCTCAAAAGTGATGAAGTAGTAGAAGATTTTTATATGGATGCACAAAAGGCTTTTGATCAGAGTAAACAACATTTTAAAATTTTTATAGGAGACTTTAATGCTAGAATTGGTAAACAAATGAAAGATGAAAGTGCTGTAGGTAATTTTGCAGGAAAAGGAAAACTTTATATTATGAATTATTATTTTGAGAAAAATGTTAAAAGGAAATGGACATGGAAGCATCCAAATGAAGGTACAGCAGAATTGGATTATATTTTGACTAACAGAAAATACATATTTCAAGATTGTAATGTTCTTAATAAATTTAACACAGGAAGTGATCATCGATTAGTAAGATGTGAAATAGATGTTAATGCAAAACTAGAGAGAGAAAAATTATTAAGAAAAACAATATTTACAGTTGATATTCCTAATTTTCAGAAACATTCTAATGAATTTAAATTAGAACTTACAAATAGGTTTCAAGTATTAGTAGATTTTGAACATGATTCAGATTTGAATAAAATTAATATGAAAACAACTGGTACACTTTTAAAAACTGCAACAAAAATAGCTGGTTTAAAAAAGCAGCACTTGACCAATAACATTTTTACTGAGACTAGCGAATTTATGAAGAAAAGAAGGAATAGGAAAATATACAAAAATGATGTGTTAAAAAGGATTGAATATGTCGAATTTTGTAAAATGATGTGGATAAGAGTTGAAAATGATATAAGAAAGTATAACTGTGAACTAGCAAGGAAAGCAGTAGAAGAGAATGAAAGTCTCAAGAGTGTAAAACAACATTTTGGTATTGGTAGGAAATTTATATCTGCAATAAGAAAAAAAGCTGGAATTATTACTAAAAAAAGAGATGACATCATGAAATGGATAGAAGACTTTTATCAACAATTATATAGTAGTAAAGAACAAATACCTCCTATATCTATTACATCTTCTGAATTGCCCAGAATTTTAAATAAAGAAGTGAGACATACAATTAAATATATGAAGAAAGAAAAGGCTCCAGGTAATGGTAGAATTATAATTGATATATTAAAAGAAGCAGGTGAAAAAAATAGAAATTTTTTTAGCAATGTTATATACCAAATGTCTAAATGATAAAGATGTGCCAGATGATTGGAAAAATGCAGTATTAATATTAATATTTAAAAAAGGTGATAAAGAAGATATTAGAAATTACAGACCTATCAGCCGTTTATCAGTTACATACAAAATTTTTACCAAGATAATTACAACTCGTCTGCAGAGAACATTGGATTTCCACCAACCAAGAGAACAAACTGGATTTAAAAGTGGTTTTAGTACAGGATATCATATCCAGGGATTGAGAGAAGTTATAGAAAGGACAAATGAATATCAGTTGCCATTATGTTTTGGATTTCTAGATTATGAAAAGGCATTTGAATGTAAACTTTTCTTCAGTGATTAAACCATTGGATCATCAAGGTAGGTATTGTCATATTTTAAAGAATATTTATAAAAATGGATCAGCAACAATTAGATTATATAATGATACAGTAAAAGTCAACATTGAGGAGAGTGTAAGAGGGTATCTCCAAAACTTTTTACAGCAGTGCTGCAAGAAGTATTTTGTGGATTAAAATGGGAAGCTGAAGGAGTGAAAGTAAATGATTATTTAAGTCATTAAAATTTTTCAGATGATGTAGTTGTTTTTGCAAATAATGCTTTAGAGCTGCAGGAAATGTTGCAGGAGTTATCAGATGAAAATAGGAAAGTAGGACTAAAGATAAATATTAAAAAGACTAAAGTAATATTTAATGGATTTTCTCAAAATATGAAAATAAAGATTGATTATGATGAGTTAGAAGTTAACAGCTATAAATATCTTGGTCAGATTATTAATACAGATGGAAACATAATGGATGAAATTAATCATAGAATTAAACTTGGTTGGAGTGCTTTTGGTAGAAATAACTTGATACTAAAAGGAAATATGCCTATGTGTTTGTAAAAGAAGATTTTTAATAAATGTGTTTTACCTGTTCTTACTTATGGATCTGAGACTTGGACACTTAATAGAAGAGCAATACAGACTTCAGACCACTCAAAGAAGTATGGAGAGATGTATATTGGGAGTAACAAGAAGAGATCAAAAATGCAATATATCAGTAAGAGAACAATAAGGTGTAACTGATTTCATTGAAAAGATTAAAGTGGAGTTGGGCTGGACATATTGCTAGAAGAGATGATAATAGATGGACAATTGAAATCTTAAACTGGATTCCAAGAGATTGTAGAAGACCCAGGAAGAGACCACATGTGAGATGGATAGATGAAATAAGAAAGTGTGCAGGGATGATGTGGAGAAGAGAAGCTAAAGATCTGAGATGGATTAAACTTGGAGGGATGTTCATCCTGCAGTGGATTGATAATAGTTGATGATGATGATCTTGTTTTACTTTAATCAAAATTAAAAAAACTTGTAACAGCGTAATTATGGAACAAATTAACTCATTGTTAAGCTCTTATAAATAAGTAACATTACTTTTACAATCATTTTAAAATAACACGTTGATTTTTACACTGAATAAATCACCACACACTACAATCTGTTTGATGTTTTATTGCTTGCACATATATTAATTTTAATAAATTTATTTTTGAACTGAATAGATCTTTTAATATATTTAAAGGAAAGTTTTATTTGTTTTCTCTCCAGTAATTTAAAAATATTTATTGTGTAAGAGATCTTTGAATTATTGTTCACGCACGTAACAAAACACAAATTTATCTTTTTAAAATAACACGTTTGTGAAATAAAAGATCTATAAACAGAAATGTAATTTGTATTATTTTAAAAGTTGCTTGAAATATTATTTTAAAGTATAAAAAAAAAGTTTTACAAACACCTATTTTTCAAAATAACGAAGATCAGAAAGAACGATTTTTAGCAGTTTTGAAAGATTGAAGTAAAACAGAAGTCGTAAAAATTACTTTTTTAAAAAAATAAACATTTTTACAGAAAAAAAGAAGATCGATTTTTAAAATAAAATAATTTAAAAATACATAGATTTATCAGAGAGTGAAACTCAATGTAAGAATATTAAATTTTAAAGCAGATTTAAATAGTTATGGTTTTCTATATTATTCACACCTTCACATTACATGCTATGTTTGTTTTAAGAACGTGGATATAAACCCGAACTAGCAAGCGAGTGTAAATATCGCTTCTAAACGGTGCCGTTTTTCCATGCATAGCATGGGTAAACAGTGCCACCTAGTGGGCTAGATTGCTGGTTACTTGCTGTTTAGCAGATGATGTAAGCTGGATTGGTTTACCTATGGCTAACAGCGGCACCAAGTGGGCAGGACAGATATTCCCCAACTACCTCATTAACAATTAGATAATATTGTATTATCTTATAATTAATAAAATCAGCTGTTCGTTTGGTTTTATAATTTTGTTATATGGTTCAAGAGCAGGAGAAAGCTATGAGAAACTTTGTAAATATTGTAAATATTTTTTTTAGTTTATGAATAAAATTGTTGTTCTTTTAAAATAAACTCTTTATCTATGTCTCAATGTTTGGTGGTTCAATAAGTTCTGGATATTCCAAACATATATCAATACAATATTACTTATATTTTAAGCGTGATTTAATTTGTTACATTATACCAGGTAAAATTTATTTAAAGTAGTTTTATAAAACTGTATAACTAAAAATTAAGTCAAGAGAAAGTTATTTTAACACTGCCGAATTTAAATAGTAACTACAGAGTGTCAATATAATAATTCAGCTATATTAGAATTATAGAATTATCATAGGCAGTAGGATTGTTGTGTGATATAGAGTGCAATGGGTAGACATAAAATCCTTTATCCATCCACTGGATTCAAGGACCTTCCCAGGTGAGCTTTTTGATCAAAATTCCTTTTAATTATAAAGTGTTTATAGTGCTTTATTTCAAAATTCATATTCAAAATTTGATATTAATTACTGGGAAATTAGAGAAAGGGGGCATTGGCTTTGTCAGATTCAGCCAAGGTCAACTATGGATATAATCATTGGGATACTATTTATTTATCACTAATAATTCATAACAGAGTGTATAAAATTTCATACATTGCTATTCTGAAGCCCTGAGAAAAGATTGTCATAGGGGAGAAGAGATCTAGCCAAAATGGGAAGTTAATCTGAAAACTGAGCGAAAAAATTACTATGAGTTACTAATGTTCATAAGGATGCAGTAGGAGGATGACGATAGGCATAGAAATTGTTTAGTTTCTTTTAAATTTTAATTGTGGCTTTGATGTTCATGGATGGGAATGCATTGAGAGATGTAAAGTATAGTGGGGAGTGGAGTTTATATTTTCCTTCTCTTCAATAAATATAAGAATTTACAAGATTATTATTATTATTTGGAATCATGCTCTCTGTATTTTATTCCTTTAGTAATTAATTGTTTATTAACTCATTCATTAGATAGTGTTGTAAATTATGAAGTAATTATGGATAAATAATATTTAGCATTAGAAAATGTTATCAAATTACAATTTGGTGCCCTGGCAATTATTATTATGCTGCCTTTCACCATCGATCCTGAGGATGGCTGATCCTGAGATGAGTGATTGTGGGAGTGAGGGGTGTGATTCGGTCTGTCTGTTTATCTCTCTCTCTCTCTCAATGCATTAGGTTATAATATATAATCATAACAAAATTTCCATTACATTTTATTTTTTTATATGTGAGGAAGATATTCTGTAATTATCTCCTTTATCATTGTATTTATTAATAATTTTAATTAGAAGTTATCTTCATCAAGTGCAATCTGACAGAAATAGATTATAAATATACATTGACTGATGCTAGATTATAGATGTTGAATAAAAAATTATGTTATTTGTCTTATCCATGTAAATGAGATTAACGTTTGTTTTCTTAAATTAATCTTTTGTTATTCTAAGTAATTGTTGATTGACCTCTTGCACAAATCATTCTATTATACAAAATTATTTTATTACACAATTGATCTTTTATTATTAAGATAGTCAATTGTATATTCCATACTAAACCTTATTGGCAAGCAAATCATCATTTACTGAATTCTATTTTTTTTTTCTGCTGAGCAAAAACATGTTTTTATATATTCTTTGGTGCCTTCTATTAAATCATTGTAGATGTAAATCTAAATCATCATAGAGCCATTTGTGAATTAACTTATTTATTTATGTATTTGTTATATTTTTAGCTAACTAAGTGCATTACTTATTCATTATATTTTGGAATGCCCAATTATGTAGGGCATAATTGGAGAAATCTACTTGGTTCATAATTTTATCTATTACATTTTGGTCACCCAAATCTATGAGGTACTTGATGCCTGGGTAGCCCTGCTCAATTATAATATGCACCATTACACTTGCCTCCCAAATCTGTGTGGCATTTGTAGGTCAGGCAGCTTTCTATATATATAATACAAATAAAATGTTCGTTAATTAAAAATTATTGTAATAACAACAGAAATAATACATATAATAGTTAATTGCCATTACATTTATTATTTTTATAATATATATAGAAGGGGAGAGAGAAACCGAGAGAGAGTGAGAGTAGAATATTATTCATTTTATCTTTGGCACATGATTAATGTATCGGGGTCGTAAAAATGCAGTATTCTGAAAATTATTATTAACTATTTATTTAACAATAAACTTTTTCTCTTCGCATTAGTAAACAAATAAAATTTACTTTGTGCATAGAAAATATATCTTAAATAAAAAACAAAAAAAAAAAAAACGAACAAAGATGCAACAGTGGAAAATAGAATTTGATTTTTTTTTCATAAACAAATAACACTTTATGATAAATATGTTTGTCAATTCTTTTATTAGATTTTAATATATATATATATGGCTTAATAATTAAATTGTGTATATTTGTGTGTTAAAATAAATGCTAACAAACACATATATTCTGAAGATCATATGCTTACAGATATTCAAATGTGTGTGTGTATATATAATTATTGATTGCATTTATTTTTTTAATAATATTTTAACTGTATTTAATGTATTACTACAGTATTGATATATAATTTTAAGCAGAAGGAAATTACATCTACACATATGCTATTATATTATGCTTTGTTTTAATATTCTTCTTCTTCCTCAATTAAATATCGTTGACATGTGGAAATAATATAACAGAGCATGTGTATAGAGTGTAAATTTTATATATATATATGCCAAATGTGTTGACCGGGAAGCAAACCTGGGCCAGCTTGGAAGGCAGCTATGCCTACTGCTAGGCCACCAATTTCTTTTTGATTAAAAAATAATATATTTTTACAAAAATTAATAATTATTAATACATATAAACCTCTATTTATTGAACCGTTTTCAATTTCTATCAATAATACTTTGAAGTACAACAAAAAAATCAATGACAAAATAGTGTTACATTTCAGTTACCTTTTTTAATACAGAGTGCACACTTGAAATTATATAGTCCATTTTTCTCTATGATGATGTTTGATTTTCTTGAGACACAATTTATAGTCTGTTAGCATAGCTTCTACTGACATTGCTTGATGATTGAAGTATATTGTTTATTCATAATAGTGTCTCTGAATATTTCATGTATAATCATTACTAATGAACTAGAAGATGAGAGAGAGAATTAAATGTATGAAATTGCATTACTATGTCAGACCACCTTTTTTGGAAATGTGGACAATGAGAGAAATAAATGTCCCTTCTTTCTCATTGCTGAACTTTCCATTTTTTCCAAATGTTCTAATATAGTAAATATGCAAATGAGTTTTTTTTAAGTAGATATTTTTGGAAACAAACATTTTCTGTTACTGGTTGCTCATAAATGTCTGTTGTTTTTCTTTACTTCCATCCCATCTTGTCTACTGATCACTCTATTAAATTAAAAAAAAAAATCGCAAAATTCGCAATATAGTGTTTTTGTATAAAATTAATTTCATTAAATAAAAATATTAAACATTATTTTTTTAAAAAATAACCATAATTCATTAGAATGATTTACTTTTCTTTGTTTTTATTTTTTTTGTATTACCAAACATATATTAATAATTTTATTTAGAATAAAATGTTGATAGGTGTGTGTTTTTCACATTTATTTACTCACAGGGAGTTAAAAAATCCCATTTTCTTTATAACACGTCCATCCATTGCCAAGGTGTTGCGGTACTTGATTATCTTAAATAATTATTATCTCCACATATAATACAATTATATAAAAATTATGTCAAAATAAAACCATGCAAACAATCTAACAATAATTGTGTTTTGATTCATTTCTTAATTGTTTTTTCTCTAATAAACTAATATATGAAAATAACTGTTTCAATATATATATATTATGTTTTAGTAAAATTTACTACAGCATTGAAGACTACAGGTAATTAATTATTCACTATTAAAATATATAGTATGCAATAATAAATAATATGACTGTTTCAATAAGTATTTTAATAAACATTGTGGAATTTAAAATTATATTAAATTATTATTATTATTAACTGAAATACAGGCTTAATATATACCTGTATTAATATATAGGGTATATGAGCACAGACTTTCACATGACCCACCACTCTCCACTCTATCTCATAACCCATATATGTCAAAAAGATAAATAATCACCAATATATGTATTTTATGCTAAACCAACAATCATCAGCTGGTCCAGATTATCATCTCTACACATATAGGCAATAAATGCTCAGATATATATTAAGATAGCCAATCTTCATACTCTAATGGACAGGCTTCAGTCCACTCCACACTCCAACTTTTCAACCTTCCATCAAATTGAAAACTTGATAATGGAATGCTCAAAGACCACCCTGAGGCCAAGATTCTCATCACACCCATGTTGACCTAAAGTCAATCTGACCCACATATACAGGACATAATCCATTTAATACATATATGAGGGATGGGCAGACATCTCTTCTCTACTATGTAATAGCTGAAAGTCTGTTCTCATATACCCTATATATTACATATATTGATACAGGTATATAATAAGCCTGTATTTCAGTTATTACATAGTAGAAATGTCTGTCCATCCCTCATACATGTATTAAATGGATTATGTCCTATATATGAGGGGTCAGACTGACTTTAGGACAACATGGGGGTGATGAGAATCTTGGCCTCAGGGTGGCCTTTGAGCTTTCCATCATCAGATTTTCAATTGGATGGACAGTTGAAGAGTTGGAGTGTGGAGTGGATTGAAGCCTGTCCATTAAAGTATGAAGATTGGCTATCTTAATATATATCTGAGCATTTATTGCATATATGTGTAGAGATGATAATCTGGACCAACTGATGATTTATGGTTTAGCATGAAATACATATATTGGTGATTATTTATCTTTTTGACATATATGTGTTCAAGTGTATCAGTGTTATGAGATAGAGTGGAGAGTGGTGGGTCATGTGAAAGTCTGTGTTCATGTACCCTATATATTATTATTATTATTATTATTATTATTATTATTATTATTATTATTATTATTATTATTATTATTATTATTATTATTATTATTATTATTATTATTATTATTATTATTATTATTATTATTATTATTATTATTATTATTATTATTATTATTATTATTATTTCTAATCAACTATTAAAATTAATAAAAAAATATTTTAAATTTATTCATATGAAATTATTTACTGCTAGCATAATTTAAGAATTATGTATTTACCTTTTTTCAGTCATCAAAGTCTTTGTGATCCCAGAGTAACTTTGAATTAATGGTATATAAATGTTGTATGAATATGGATATTTATATAATATTCTTTGAATATTTTAATTTGTGAAAAGATAATAGTATTACTTTTATGAGCAATTTAGCTCCCATGAATATGCAGGAAACACAAAAGAATTATGTTTGCTTTTATACTGTATTGTTTATTTGTTGATGTTTATTCATTTACAATGACCCTGAGCATTTACAATGCTATTTCAAATTAGTATTTAGTAATTCTGTTGTGATCATTATCAGAATTAACATAAGGAACTCAGTATTTTTGATTATATGATGATGATGATGATGATGATAGATATTTTAACATATAAATGAAGACAAACCTTTCCATACACCTATTACAAGCCAGAGTAATCAATGGATGCAAAAAGACTTTGTGCATAAAATCTCTATCAAGTACTTACCCATGCAATATTCATATACTAGTTTCAAGGTTTTGGCCTTTACCAATGAGGAGACTTGAATCTGACAGCATTGCAATAGATCTTAGGATCGAATGCAATCCTCTAACAACCATCTTTTAGCTTTTTCAGTAACTGTAACTCTATTAGTCTAAAATGAAAACACAATAAGGTTTCAATCCAAGCTCATGTCTTGTATAGCCATACAGATCTGAACTCAGTTTAGTATCTGTATATTTTGGTTATTTTAGTTCTTTAATAATCATAGTCTCCACCATCCTTCTGTTTTACCAGTTTGTATAAGCATATGAAATGGTGATATTATGATGTTTTAGTATTTTAACATACATATGTGCATGAAATAAAAATATTGATATTTACTTTTATAATATTGTGTTCCACATTTGTGCATTGACATAATGAATAGCATAAAAATTTATAGAATGCCTCTTTTTAATCTAGACACAAATATTTCTTGTTAATTAACTTGTTCTGTTCTTCTGATTGTCAATTGTTTACTATGGTGCTATATTTATTGCCTATATTGGCTTCTTATGATCATTTTTTATCATTAGCTATGATTATTTATTGATGTTGATTAATACAAGATTATTTAAAATAAATATTTAATCAATCAGATATGGGGATGTTAAATTAGTACAATATCATTAAATCTTTATTTACATTTATGACATTAAAATTCCATCTTGCATTCATTTCATTTATTTCTTCTTTGAGTTTATGAAAAACAGAGATTCAGGTTTTTTTATACTATCAGTTGTGACTTTTTGTTTTATTTTAATGTTAATTGTGCAGTCAGAGAGATTTTTGTTTCCTAAATCACTATTGGTCGTTTTGTTTAATTAGGGAACATACATTTGAATATACTATTAAAAATACTATATTTTCATATATATATTTATTTTTCCATTAGGTTTTTATTTGCAGTTTAAATTTGCATAAATTTGTTTGTCTGAATAATAAAGTTTTAGATTTTAAAAAAAGGAAACCACTTCCTTACACAAACAAATGTACGAAAATATTCCCATTGATAAATATAATGCACTGCATAGAGATTGATGCTCAAATTATTGGTTTATTAACACTCAATCCAAGCACAAGACAAAACTTTTTTAGAGAAAAGAGTGGCTGGTATCTATCTCTACTCCGACTTTTTGCTTTAAAAAGTTCTATCTTATATTTTGGATTGAGAAAAAGTCATTTACTTAATAAACCAGTAGTTTGAGTTTTAATTTCATAACATCCTGAAGCCTTTACTTAACTTGGCTCGAAGAAAAATGTATTTAAAAATTGAAAGAATCAAGAGAATGTAAATTAATCCCCATATATGAGTATATAAAATTTATACTGACTGTTGCCTTTGACACAATAGTTCACTTGCTTAAAGTAAATTTTAAAAATTGAAGGTTTAAGTTTGAATCTGAAATGACTGTGATTGCACAGACATACATTACATATCTCAATGCATACTAATTGTTTTAGTCTTGATTACTTCTTAATTCATTCTACAAAAGAAATAAAGAGAACATTGCCTATGTCTCTGTAAATTAAGATCTTAAAAAACTTTACAAAAGATACTTTACAAAAGATGAACTGTGCAGTAATTGACTGGGAAGTATCGAAGTATTAGTCTCATACTAAGACTGAAGTTATAAAAGCCACAATGTATGCTCAGAGATGACATTTGAACAAAGAACTTTGTAGCAGAAAATTCTCTCCTAGTTTGAGTATTCAAATTTATAGTATTTGTTATGCAGAAATGTTAGCTTTAATTTGTCAGCATGTTATCTATTGAAAATCCTCAATGTGAAAATTGTGAATAAATGTTATTGTAATATTACTCTAGTGTATTCTGTTAAAATGAAAAAAGAGAAGTTTTTTAATATCTGATTGGTCTTCAGAAACTCTCAGACATAGGAGAATTCTATTCTAATATTATCATTGTTTAAGCCAAGATTGAAGAAGAATGGATAATAATATTATTCAAAATGTTTTATAATTAATAACCTATTTGTCTGTTTGTGTGCTATTACTAACAAGTTGTTTGTATTTGAAAAAGTTAAATAAAGTTTAAAATTTTCTAGACATTCATCATTTAAGGGTAGATGATGGAAATCGATTAACATATTATCATATCTATGTTAACATGGTATTTCGTTTGAATTTTTAAATGTAATCTAACAATTACATCAAATATAAATGAATATTGTATTTGATACCGAAACAGTCAACATATTACATTTCAATTCTCTAACTAATTTCTGCTTTTGAGCACTTTTCTGGGTTACTAAAAGATACTGGAATAACTTGTTGATAAATAAACCTTTTCAGAAATATTATATTCTTTTCAAAGTCAGCATTCTAAAGTATAAATTAATTATAATTTATATTGGTAAAACATTTTATCAATTTAAATTACATTTTCTTTTTTGTGTGTGTTTTGTAATTTTATTTAAACTTCTTTGTTGAAAATTTACTTATTTGTCTTTCAAACAGACAATCAAAGTGGGTCAACTATAAATGCCATCTATTTGTTAATGATAAATTTTTGCTTTTACATTTCATCAAAGAAAATGCATTATTTAATCAATACATGCTCCAATAAACCAATGAATTTGGTTTTTAATCAAAAATTAAAGAAAAAAGGGTGAAATATATATTGGTTATTTTTTTACAGGGGATAAGCAGTCTGCCCTGAGAAAAACAAGAAACGAGTTCCATTTTGCAACTTTTTGTTGCTGAGATATCGTTTGTAATCCAGATGAGGTTGCAATATTTGTGGGGGAATGGCTGCCATCGCCTTCAATATTTGCTTTCAACCCACTAATGTCTGGGTGTTAATCCTAATCACTGCATTGATTCAATAGTTTTGATTTTTAACATAGTTTAATTAATGTGTCATTAGAAGAAAATGTTTCATATTTCAATGACAAGGTATACTTTTTATTTTTATGCAAGTATAAGCATACATTTATTTTGAGATTACTTTATAAATTCTTTAAAAATAACCAATTTCACATCAAGGGAAAATGTTTTTTTTTTCATCCATAATATCTCAGCAAATTGTATATGATTTTTGATTACCTTATAAAAATTATGGCAAATCAAACACTTTTATTTTGATACAGATAAATATTGTTAAGTTACATATCTATTTTTCCCTGTTGATGTATTGAATATTAGATTAATATGTATAAAAATATGGATTCATTTCTTTTTAAATATGTGTCAAGATTAAAAAACAAGCTAATCCTCAATTTATTGCTTAGTATTCTAGTATAGTTTTAAAATTTCCATAATATTTAAATTCAGAAACTGAATAAAATGTAATACTCTCATGGTAGTTAACTATTATATATAGTCTTTTAATCTGCAAAATTACTTTCAGTTAATTTCTTAACCTGCCTCAACTGCAGTAAATTCAAAAAACAAAATGGAAGCAAAGGACATCAACTCATATCCCATGAATCCCGAATATTAATGTTAGCAGCTAGTCTATTAAATATATTTATTTTATTACTATTTATTAAAGTTGCCTTCTTAATTTTTCTTTTATTATAGTTTCTCTCTTCATGAACAATCTTAACTCTTTCAATATCAAACTTAAATTTATATTTACATGTCCTTTCATGATCCAAGAAAACTGAAGCATTCATTAAATCATTATTATTATTATTTTTCATAAGCATGTATAACAATTGGTAGTAGTATGTGTTGTGTATCACAAATACAAGCAAACACAACAACACTTTACTAGTTAATCTTTTATTACTATTCTATACATAAAATAATAGTCTATACATCACGCTTACTAATACTCGGAAACATGATCACCGTTCTAACATGGCTTCCTGCTCTAGTCCCGCAGTCTCGATAATGTCCATCCTGCAGTGACTGTGACGTCACCACGAATACATTACACTCCTTCCCTTTCCCCCCTTTTTTGAGAAGTGTCATAGTCCAACAGACGTACAGGAGGTTGGCGTACTCGCCGAGGGTGACCACTAGGTGTTTGTGGTTTACTCTCTCGGTGTATACTGGTGGTAGGTGCGGCCACCTGAATGGGTTCTCCAAGTGCTGTCTCATTCTGACTATCCTGGTTTGTCGCAGTTTCCTCTGTGTGTGTATTTACCGCTCTAGGTCGCAAGTGGTCTACATGTCTTTTTTGAATCCCGGAGTCCGTTAGAATCTCGTATGACAATGGTCCTGTCTGATGTTGGATAACTGCAGGTATCCATGGTGAGTTCTTTCCAGCCCTACGTGTCAATATTGTATCCTGTGGTTGGAATGTTCGTACCCTTTGTATAGGTATCTGAGTTATTTGCGGTGCCCTGTCAGGGTGCAGAAAATCCAGGCATGTTCTTATGCGCCGCTTGAACAGTAGCTCGGCCGGGCTAAGTCCCGGAAGAGTTGATGGCTGTAGTGTGTTGCATTAGTAAATAACGTGCAAGCCGCTGACTCCAGGTCCCATTTCGTAGACGTTGTAATCCCTCCTTAACAGATTGTACTGCACGTTCTGCCAACCCGTTGCTTGATGGATGATATGGAGCAACTCTTGCAT
Organism: Epiperipatus broadwayi; assembly: GCA_028023455.1. Taxonomy (NCBI): domain Eukaryota; kingdom Metazoa; phylum Onychophora; class Udeonychophora; order Euonychophora; family Peripatidae; genus Epiperipatus; species Epiperipatus broadwayi. The sequence continues at coordinate 8,533,960 of JAQFVV010012424.1, forward strand.
GGCGGACGTGTGCTCTTCCGATGAAGGAAAGTCGTGAACTCCATCGCCGTGAACTGAGGGCCGTTGTCTGAGACAATGCATTCGGGAAGACCGTGTGTTGCGAAGAGTTCTCTAAGTGCTGAGATGGTAGCTCCAGTCGTTGTCGATGGCATTTCCCGGACGTCGATCCACTTCGAGTGTGCATCCACGACAACTAAAATCATTTTCCCCTGGATAGGTCCAGCGTAATCCACATGTATTCGTGACCATGGCAAAGCTGGAATCTCCCAGTGATGTGTTGGTGCACGTGGTTGCTGGTGTCGTATCTCTTGACAGTTGTTACATTTAGCTATTAGTTGTTCTATGTCCTGGTCCATTCCAGGCCACCAGACGTATGAGCGTGCAAGTGCTTTTGTTCTCACAATTCCCGTGTGTCCCAGGTGCAGCTCACGAAGAACTATGGGTCTAAGAGATGTCGGTATGACCACCCGTGCCCCCCATAGCAAACATCCTCGGTGTGTTGACAACTCATTTTTTCTCGACTGATAAGATCGAAGATCTTGTTGAATGTGTGTTGGCCATGCTGTCAGGATGCACTCCTTTACTCTAGATAGCACAGGGTCTGCTTTAGTTTCTTTCTCGATCTGTTCTGCGGAAACTGGTGGGTTCTCCAAGTCCTCAAGGAATAATACTGCTCGCAGCTTCTCCTCACTCTGCTGAACCGCAGGGGATGGCCACCTACTCAGTGCATCTGCGTTCCCTATGCTCCTCCCTGGTGCATACTGCAGTCTGAAGTTGTAAGCCGTCAAGAGGCATGCCCACCTTTGCATTCGGGGTGATAGAATGAATGGGGTCGGCCGGTCCGACGTGAAGATTCCCAGCAGTGGCTTGTGGTCAGTCACTATCTCGAACGGTATTCCATATACGAAATGGTGGAAATGTTTCACCCCGAATATAATAGCAAGTGCTTCCCGGTCTATCTGAGCGTAATTTCTTTCAGACTTGGTGAGTGTTCTTGATGCAAAAGCAACTGGTGAACATAGGCCGTCTGCATACTTCAGGCTAAGTACTGCTCCCACTCCATATGGTGAAGCGTCGCAGGTTACCACCACTTGTTGGCGGGGATCGAAAGGCACCAGCACATCATCGGACGTCAGGGCCTCCTTCAGTTGTGTGAACGCTCTCTCATGTTCTTTGGTCCATGACCATGCTGTATCCACCTTAAGCAATTTATGTAGTGGTTCGGCTGTCATAGCTCGGTGTGGCAAAAAGTTACTGTAGAAGTTGAGCAACCCCAAGAATGCCTGTAGCTTCTTCTTATCTGTTGGTGTCGGTGCTCTCCTAATAGCAGCCACCTTGTCGGCCGCTGGGTGCAGGCCCTCCGCATCCAGGGTGTATCCTAAAAAGTCTATTGACGACACTCCGAGGACACATTTGTCTTTATTTACACTCAGCCCACAGGCAGCCAATTTGCTGCAGACTGTTCTTAATTTGGTGGTTAGGTCCGTAGCAGATGTTGCACATATCAGTACATCATCGAAGTATGGGAACACTCCCTGAATACCTCCTAGTATGTTGTCCACCATTCCCTGAAATATTCCTGGGGCCACGCTAATGCCGTACTGCAATCTCTTCACCCGGAAAGCTCCCCGATGAGTGATAATGGTCTGTGCATCCGCCGATGCCTCATCTACCGGCAGTTGTAGGTATGCTCGAGCTAAGTCTATTTTTGCAAACACTGAGCTCCTAGGAAACGATGCGAGAAAATGGTGTACTGCTGGTATTGGATATGGGTGATCTCTCAATGCTTGATTTACGGTCACCTTATAATCACCGCAAAGGCGGACCTCTCCTGACGCTTTGATGATAGGCACCACTGGTGTTGCCCATACCGGGTCGCAAACTGGCTCAATAATTCCGTCCTTTAATAAGGTGTCTAGCGCTGCGTCAACCTTTGGTTTCATAGCCAATGGCAATGGTCGGGCTCGGAGGCGAATAGGTGGTATTTTTGGGTCTATCGGTAAAGACACTGGCGATCCTCGATATCTTCCAAGGGTAGTGCTGAAAACCTGGGGAAAAGCATCAATGATATCTTGCATTGGTGAATGTCGAACTGAATGCACCCCCGATAAAAATATTCCCAAAGGGGCAAACCATTCACGGCCAAGTAGATTTGTACATGCTCTTTCCGCAATTAACAGGCGTAAACAAGCTGAATACTTCCCGTATTTGACGCTGACAAAGCACTGTCCCATAAAGGTGATCCGGTTTTGCTGAAAATCCCGCAGTGTTGCTTGCACAGGTTCCAACACTGGCAGTTTTCCTTTGCACAAGTCTTGAAAAACCCCCCGAGATACAATTGAATATTCCGATCCGGAATCTACTTCCATGCAGCATTTAGTATTGTTAATAAACACTCTTGCTGTAGTTGTGAGGTTTTTGCTGTCACTATGGAGCTTGTATATTAGGTCCAATGCCCCATCAGTATCCAATTCCTCTTTCACTGCCATGCACTGGGTGGATGATGTCTGAGTGTTCTGTTGTCGGGCCTTACATACCCTTTTGATGTGACCTGTCCTTCGGCAAAAATGGCATTTTGCTCGGCGAAAAGGGCATTCTGTACGAACATGTGTACCACCGCAGCCGCAACATGGCCCAGTCGGCATTATATGTTTTTGTAACTCCGTTTTGTATTTGGTAGGAAACTGCCGGCGGTGTTGTATTAGATCCACTGATGATGACAATCCAGAAGCATGCATCTCCCGCACCTGGTCCCCCGCTGCCTCGGCTGCTAAACTCCTCTGTACTGCGGCATCTAGGGTTAATGTTTCTTCGGTGAGCAGTCGGCGCTGTACACTTTCATCTCTCAGTCCACAAACGAACTGATCACGGAGGCGCTCGACGAGTGTCGTGCCAAAATCACATCCTTCCGCGAGACGTCTCAGTCCCGCGAGAAAAACACTAACAGTCTCTCCTTCTTTTTGTTCACGACGGCAAAACTGGTAGCGCTGATAGATTATAGAGGGCCTTGGGTTAAAGTATTGTTTTAACACAGCGGTGAGCTCGTCATATGACCTTTCTAATGGCTGAGCTGGGGCTATCAAAGACCGCAATATCGATAGCGTTTGTAGTCTGCAGGCTGCCAACAAAGTAGCTCGTTTCTTGTCTTCACTCGTAATATCATTCGCCAGGCAATAAAATTCGACTTGCGATGCATACGTATCCCATAGTTGTGGGAGCTCGACGTCAAATGCTGATAACTTCCCGACAGTTGCCATCCTTGAGCATTAACGCCTTGTTGCACGTCTTCGCGAAGAAAAGTATTTCTGTCGTTCTTGCCGTAATCCCAAGGTAAAGGAAAAAAAAAAACACAATGCAGCTAGCGGCATCCCATCCTCGTCGCCAAGTGTTGTGTATCACAAATACAAGCAAACACAACAACACTTTACTAGTTAATCTTTTATTACTATTCTATACATAAAATAATAGTCTATACATAACGCTTACTAATACTCGGAAACATGATCACCGTTCTAACATGGCTTCCTGCTCTAGTCCCGCAGTCTCGATAATGTCCATCCCGCAGTGACTGTGACGTCACCACGAATACATTACAGTATGAACACTGAACCCTACCATTTGATGGTGCTCCTTTTTACCCAATGCACATCAATATACCGATTCATGGGCCATCTGTTTGTTTATATAATATTATGGTAATTTTTTTTTTCAACCGGTTTTTAATTTTTTGTTCATTGGCCCATCTATTTGGTTTATATAATATTATGTTAAACCACCAAAGGTTTTTTTTTTTTTTCGTTTTTTTTAATAAACAAATACTTTGTTTTTAGATGGTCTAGGGATGTTGGTTTGTTTTTAAATTATTGACTAACTAACTGTCTATCAGTTTCTTTACATAATATTACTTATAGTAAAGCCAAGTTGTTGTTTTTTTCACCCATTTCTTTTACTTTTTTTTGGGTCATTTTTTAAATAAACAAACACGTTGTTGTTAGAGAGTGTAGTGGTGTTGGTTTGCTTTTAAATTATCGATTAATGGTCCACTAGTTTTTTGTTAATTTATGGTAACAAACACTTTGTTGTTTTTAGAATGTGGAGGGGGGTTAGTTGTTTGCTTTTAACTTTTCTTTTTAATTAAACATTATTATAATGTTAATTTACTTATCTTCTTTTTTTTGGTTGATGTTTTGATTTGCTGAAAGACTTCAACAATTTGGTACTTTTGAATAAACCAACACTTGGTTTTTTAGAGGGTGGAGGGAAGAGGGGTTGTTTTGATTTTGAATTGTCATCATTTTTGGGAAGTTATTTTATTACGAGGCCTTTTTTTCCAAATCTTTACACTACAAAAAGCTTTATACGATAGCAAAAAGTTATTCCTTAATTTTTGGGCCCTTTAATTTTAAAAAGTCATAAACAGTTCGTTTTGAAAGAACACTTTTTTTAAGCCGAATAGGAGAGGTGGAGTGATGGGGCAGGTTTGTTTTGATTTTTAATTGACTTCTTTTTGGATTTTCGTTTTGAACATTTATGTTACAGCACAGTTCGTTATTATAATTTTACTCTTTTTTGAGGGGGGGGGGGGCTTTTGAATAAACTTTTAAACACTTCTTTTTTGGTATAATAAAATATTACGTACTTTAACTGTTAATAAAACTTATCAAATATTATCTACCTATTTTAGAATCATGTGAACAACAAAAACAACAACAACAAGTTTCCTATAAAATAATTTATTGAATCAAAAAAAAAAAAAACTTTGGACAAGTTGTGAACCAAAAAAAAGTAAAAAAAAACTATTTTTAGGAGCATAAAAAAAAGTCAAAAGTATTACGCAAATAAAATAACAGGGAAGTATCAAAGCTGTAAGTAATGGGATTTTGGAGTCAACTTCCTTTAAGCAGACCACAGGTATGCTTGCAGGAGTGAAAATAGTATTCCCCAAATCCTGTAGTTTACTAAAAGCATGTCTCTCCTGCAAGTCTTCGCATCCAGTGGCAGGATTTTTTCGTTTTTGGGAAAACACAATATTGTGCATCCACTATTGTGTGGCCATCTGGCAATTCACTCAGCTTTGACCAATTTGACAACTTGGTGATGACATTTTACAGTTCTCACACAGATTCATGTGTAAACAGGCATTTGTGCGGGAAATCGGAAAAAACTCTGCTGAAAAAAATAAGAACCTTTTCAAGTTGTGTGCAGTTCAAAAGCATAGGGAAGCATGTATGATGGCATAACAATTCTTAATATGGAATACTAATTCCACTACACTTTCTAAAAAATTTCTGAAAATAAATTTTTGCAGAGTTCATCTCTTTCAAATACTGCCATCAAATCAGACCATAGAGAGAGTTCAAGAGCACTCACTTGAGGAATACTGTCACAATGCAATAGCTGTATTATTTTGTTATGTAATTGTAGAATAAATCACTCTCAGGCAACCTGTTACAACTCAAAAAACACCTCTTGTAGTGTCAGCTGTAAGTTAACGTCACTAAAATGGTATATTAATATGTGTTTTGTAAAAAACAACACCATCAAATGGTAGGGTTCCGTATTCATCCTATTACCTAACAATTAATACTCCTTTAATATTTTTTCAATACTGTACCTCGATTCACCTATATATGATAACACTCATCCACAAATTTTGATAAACAACATTACTTTTTTGCTTGATGGATATGACATTTTTAGAATTATTCACTAATTTATTAGCATTATTTGTAACAAAAAATGAAACATTAAACACATTCTTATATATATATATCCTCCAAAAATTTTCCTTCAGCATTTAAAGTTACAAAATAGATATCCATTTTTTACTATCAATCTTCAACACTTTTAAACCATTATAGTGATTTTTAAATTGACATGAAGTATTGTTAATCTGTTGCATTTTAGAACTAACTTCAATCCATTTTTTGGCAAATATCTCAATTTTTTTTAATTTATCACACTGGTAATAAAACTTCCAATCTTATGCATAATTGGTATTTCTGATTTCCAATTTATATAACCCAAATGAAAAGTACCAGCATAAGATGGCATGTTTTTGATCTTTTTTGTTTTGTAATGACAAATTATGTCATTACAAGTGTGATAAATTTAAAAATATTGAGATATTTGCCATTGGAATTGCTTGAAATTGATTATAAAATGCAATGGATTAACAATATTTTATGTCAATTTAAAAAGTGTTATAATGGTTTAAAGGAGTTGAAGATTGATAGTAAAAAATGGATATCTATTTTGTAATTTCAAATGCTGAAGGTGTGTTTAATGTTTTATTTTTTGTTACAAGTATTAATAAATTAATGAATAATTCTAAAAATGTTATACCTGTCAGCAGAAAAGTAATGTTGTGCATCAAACTTTTCATGGATGTATATTATCATATATAGGTAAATCAAGGTACAGTATTGAAAAAAAATTAAAGGAGTTTGAATTGTTATACAAGCTTGTGAAAAATAAAAATAATAATGATTTAATGACTGCTTCAGTTTTTTTTTTTGGATTATGAAAGGACATGTAAATATAAATTTAAGTTTGATATTGAAAGCGTTAAGATTCTGGTGAAAAGAAAAACTATAATAAAAGAAAAATTAAGGAGCCAATTTTAATAAATAGCACTAAAATAAATATATCTAATAGAGCAGCTGATAACATTAGAATTCTGGATTCATGGGATTTGAGTTGATGGTATTTGCTTCCACTTTGGTTTTTGAATTCAATGGCAAATGATGCAGGTTAAGGAATTAACCAAAAGTACTTCTGTGAATTGAAAGATTGTATATAATAGTTAATTCCCATCAACATTTATTGTTTATATTGTGTTGGCAATAGTTTTTAATTAATGGACATGTTATTTGCATTATATATATATTGCAACAAAACTTACTATAGCAAACGAAACTACAGGTAATTATTTTGCATCTACTGTTATAAGTGACACTCTCATTACATGCAGATAATTTGTGCAATATATATATATATATGGGCAGATAATTTGTGCAATATATATATATATATGGGCAAAAGGGATGTAATTCAGGTTCAAGTGCCAATTTGAATAGTATGGATTTGTATGTTGAGACTCTTGATATTCTATTTAAACTTTATTGAATAAAATTACTATGAAATATATGAAATATTAACCGAAAATGAGTTTCTTCAATAAGTACATGTAAAATAAAAAGTATTTTTATTAACTTCAAATATATTTAAAATAGAAAATAATAAATAATCTCAGGGCTTACAATAATAATAATAATAATAATAATAATAATAATAATAATAATAATAATAATAATAATAATAATAATGATGATGATGATGATGATGTGACTGCAAATTAATGTGATATGAGTGAATAAATAAAATAACTAACACAACTTTATAAAATGAAAAATCATCCAATTTTATTTACATCATTAATAAATAATAATAATCAGCCAATGACACTAATAGATTACATGGCTCAGATCAACTTATAATATTCAACTTACAAAGTTGTCACAAATAGTTTTTATAAATAAATGTCACAGAAAAGCTTTTCTGAAATTCAAATAAAATCTTTAGGTAAATGCAACAGACAAAAGGATATTATAATCCCATGCATTTTAGTACATATAATGATGAAATTCTTTAGCTTAGTCTCATCAGTGAAAACATAAACAATATAATATATGATAACTATCTGATCTTTATGCATTCATGCATTGTAGTATATATGTGTATAAATATACAAATAAAATAATATTAAAATTGTTTTACCTGGTCTGTAAACCTAGTATTGCTAAAAGCTCTAAACAAAAAAAAATATGCATGCATAATAATAAAAGAAAAAATTACATTTTATTACTTCTGGGATACTTTTTTTTTAAAAAAAGTTCTTGATTCTAAATCCCATAATCAGTGAAGCTTAACTTGGTTAATTCATGAATTAGCTCCAGGAAGTTGTTTTGTCATAGTAAATCAATTGTCTCTATAGCATTTAAGATACAATTTTCCAGGAAAGGTTCATTTGGTTCCTCCAAGTCATAAACAACTTCTCTCAAAAAATTTTAGTATAGCTATGATAAAGGGACTTATTTTGTAATGGAATAAATTTTTTATCTCACTATTTCTTAAGAGTGAATTTCATGAAATATAACTTTATTGAAATTTTGAAGTGAAATCTATGAATTGGATTCTTCTGAAAAAATGTGATGAACCAAATTCTAAATGCATGTAAAAAGACAATTATCAGACAGGAAGAAATTGGAAGCATCAAAAGCATTTGACCCTTTTCTACTTGGCCTTTAGCAAGGCATTCTCTTATTCAAATTCCAACTGTATATTTCTACAGGAAATATTCCTGATGTTATCAGCTGCAGATTTAGATTGCAAGTAAGTTTTTATTCTATATTATCCTTTTTTGCTATCCATTCATGTTTCAAAATTTCACATAACATTGTTATAGGGATTCTAGAATAGATTATCTAGTGAAATCTTTACATACATTTTGGTATAACCATACATGCATTTAAAGTTAGTTGTATTTATATGTTTGATTATTTCCATCAACTAATATGACTATTGAATGTCTTTAGAAAAATTTAACTTTAAGTAAATATTCCAAATACATTCGACTGTTAGTAATAGCACACAGGTCAGTATATGGTCAATGTTTCAAGAGGTATTATTATTTCCTATACTTCAGGTGTTGCTGACCTGACCAGTGACAGTATTAAAATGGGAATCTAACATGGACCCTTCAATTTAGAAAATGCTCTAACCAAATGAGCATTCAATACTTTAGAATCTAAGCATCCATGTTTGATTCCCATGCAAGTACTGTTACTGTCAGGCCAACAACATCTGAAAAAGAGGAGAGGATAGTACCTCTCAAATGTTGTGCTTATCTAACCTGTGTGCTATTACTAACAGTTGAATGTATTTGGAATATTTAAATAGAGTTAATTTTTTCTAAAGACATTCAATACTCATATTAGATGGTGAAAATAGTTTAATACATAAATACAACTAAAACACCATCGTCACAAACCTTTAAGAAAATATTTAAAGTTAGTGTTTTAAATTTTTTGGAGATTAATAAAAATATAAATCATTTAACCTTTATAAAATAAATATAATCTTTCAGTAGTTAGGATTTTCTTGATAATCTTATCTAAATTCACCTACACAGTTATTATTATTCAACCATTATTAATTAAAGTCTGAATTCTAGGAAGCTTTTATTTTTCAAATATTTATTTATAGTTTGAAATGTTTTGAAAAATAAACATTTTGAAAGAAATTATATATCATTTAATTAATATATACTGAAATAAAATATAGATAATTAATTAAGAATAAAATGCCCCTAGTAAAGCAAAACAGATAGTAAATGTAAACTTTTCTTTTAAATTTTAATATATAGGCCTAAGAATTGGCATAATGTTATAAGATAGATAGATAGATAGATAGATAGATAGATAGATAGATAGATAGATAGATAGATAGATAGATAGATAGATAGATAGATAGATGGATGGATGGATGGATGGATGGATGGATAGATAGATAGATAGATAGATAGATAGATAGATAGATAGATAGATAGATAGATAGGTAGATATATAGACAGATAGATAGATAGGTAGGTAGGTAGGTAGGCAGGTAGGCAGATAGATAGATAGATAGATAGATAGACAGACAGACAGACATAGATAGATAGATAGATAGATAGATAGATAGATAGATAGATAGATAGATAGATAGATGGATGGATGGATGGATGGATAGATAGATAGATAGGTAGATATATAGACAGATAGATAGATAGGTAGGTAGGCAGGTAGGCAGATAGATAGATAGATAGATAGATAGATAGATAGACAGACAGACATAGATAGATAGATAGATAGATAGATAGATAGATGGATGGATGGATGGATGGATAGATAGATAGATAGATAGATAGATAGATAGATAGATAGATAGATAGGTAGATATATAGACAGATAGATAGATAGGTAGGTGGTAGGTGGAGGTAGGAGATAGATAGATAGATAGATAGATAGATAGATAGATAGATAGATAGATAGACAGACAGAATAGATAGATAGATAGATAGATAGATAGATAGATAGATAGATAGATAGATAGATAGATAGATAGATAGATGGATGGATGGATGGATGGATGGATAGATAGATAGATAGGTAGATATATAGACAGATAGATAGATAGATAGGATGAGATAGATAGATAGATAGATAGATAGATAGATAGATAGATAGATAGATAGATAGACATAGATAGATAGATAGATAGATAGATAGATAGATAGATAGATAGATGGATGGATGGATGGATGGATAGATAGATAGATAGATAGATAGATAGATAGATAGGTAGGTAGATATATAGACAGATAGATAGATAGGTAGGTAGGAGGGGGGTAGGAGATAGATAGATAGATAGATAGATAGATAGATAGATAGATAGACAGACAGACAGACAGAATAGATAGATAGATAGATAGATAGATAGATAGATAGATAGATAGATAGATAGATAGATAGATAGATGGATGGATGGATGGATGGATGGATAGATAGATAGATAGGTAGATATATAGAAGATAGATAGATAGGTAGGTAGGCAGGTAGGCAGATAGATAGATAGATAGATAGATAGATAGATAGATAGATAGATAGATAGATAGATAGATAGATAGATAGATAGATAGATAGATAGATAGATAGATAGACAGACAGACAGACAGACAGACAGACAGACAGACAGACAGACAGATAGATAGATAGATAGATAGATAGATAGATAGATAGATAGATAGATAGATAGATAGATAGATAGATAGATAGATAGATATGAGATTAAAATAAACTTCCACTAATTACTACTATTCATTGGTCACAAATAGTCAATGAAAATGATGAACATCATTACTTATTCACTATAAACCTTGATAAAAATGTATAATTTGGTTCAATAAAAAAATCAAAACACTAATCCTCTGCTTATCAGATGCTGATCTATGGATTTTGAATTTCAGGTTTTTCCAAATAACAACTATCTAAATATTATTACAAGTTTTTTAACATGTGCAGGATAAATTTTGATTATTATTAGAATTATGAAACAATAAATTTTATTTATTTATTTGCATTTGGACAAAATTACATATCATAGAGAAATTAAAAGAGCATATGATAAACATTGATTTTCCTTGCACAAACTATTAAAATATCAACAACTCTCTATATGCAATAGTGTTTCCTGTCCTAGTTAAAATAATTAATAGATGCTAGAACTGGCATTGCTCTCAGATACAAGATTCTTTCTTGATGACAGCCATAAGCTACTAACATGTCTGAGTATATTGGATGAAAAGAAACTACATAATGATTTGAACACATAAATCTTCAGACATATAATGATTACTAGAACATACTTTAGGTAAACTAATTGTAGAAAAAAATTTGCTGTGAATTTACAAAAGCCAATATTGTCTTTAAAATTGATTAAATTCTATTTGTGCCTGACATTTTGATAGAACTTTTGAAATGTGATGTGAAATATTGTCTTCCAGCTTACTTAATGTTCTCAGCCATATATTGTATCTAACACTATACTCAGATATGAATTGGAATAATTTGAGTTAGTGTTTCAGCCAGTAAAGATTGTACATCTAAACAGCCTCATGTCAAATCTCTTGCTTGATGCAAAAAAGCAAACCATCTGGAAAATAAAAGAAACCTAGTGTAATGTAACCTATCATATATAATTTGTTGATGTTAGTGAATATTTAATTATCATGAAGAAAGCAAGAAAAAGTTTCATTTTACTAGTATTTTATTGCCCAGACAGCATTTGTAATCCAAATGTGAATGTAGTATTTCTAAAACTGTGGCTACCAACTTCAGAATTTGCTTTCGACTCATTAATGCATAGGAGTTTATTCTAATCATGGATTGACACAGTGGTTTTGATCTTTAGTCTGGTTTAGCTATTTCTTTAGAGAAAAATATTTCCCATTTCAATAAATCCTTAAACTTTTAATGCTCACAGAAGTACAAATATATCTTCATTTTGAAATTATATTGTAACCTTTATAATAAAAAAAAACAATTTCACATCATGGGGGAGGGTGCTTTTTTGTTTTTGATCCATAATTCTTGCACAATTTTTGAAAATTATATATATTTTAGATTACCTTATAAATAATTAATAGAAAACAGACACCCCTATTTTATTTAGAGGCAGATAAATACACTAGTGTGAGCCAAGGTTTCCATTTGACTGTTTCTAGTTTACCATTTTAGTTTTTTTTCTTAGTTTGGGTAATTAATTTTCTCTAAAATTATTTTTATTTAAACGAGGAGTTTCTAGGCTCTCTTTTTATATATAAATTATGTCAACATGTTATAACAAGTAAGATAATTTCAACCTTTATAAAAATGCTGTGCAAATTATATGGCAGCCATTGAAATTTCAAAAGATTTCTACTGAGATTTTTTTCTTAACTCAGTTTTTCTGAGTGGATCTTGTTATTAGAAGGGGCCATGGGAGCCTAAATCCTAGTTCTGTTCAGTATGAGAGCTGGGATGAGGGTGCTGTGGGGATCATTTCTGACATTTGAATTTCTCATTCATAGAAAAGAAAAAATAACATTATTTTTAGTGTTTTTTAGCATTATTCTTATAATTTTATCCATATATTATTGCAAAGTAAGCTGCAGTTTGGTCTAATGGTTTTAATTGCAAGTGATTTGCCTTAATTATTTCTATTATTTCCAATGTGGGTATTGATGAGGTAGGTCCTTTGCTATTCATGTGATTTTTTATGGACGATTGGAATGGTTTTCTGCAGAGACAATTTAAAGCTCACATATTTTATGTGTTCTCCATAGTTTTTTCAAAGTATACTGAATTGCTCTCCTCTGGGGATATTCGAAACCATTTCAAAGAACTGAACAGTAGATCGATTTAGCCTGTATTTTATATTATCTCAAATGTTTTTCTATTCCTCATCTTATCAACTGCAAATTGGGTTTTTCAATATTGTACTCCTAAAATGCTATTCATATTTGAACTCTAGACTTCCTAATTATAACATAGGTTTACTTTTAATAATTAATCACCTCATAGACTGATGCTTTGAACATTCACAGATTGATCAATTTTTAGAAATGCTATGGACAAAAATACTGTACCTTGTAAAACATGTTGTACCAATAAAGTTTAATCCTATTTTTTTTTTTAAAAAGTACAATCTAAATTCCCCTAATGTTGTATTAGTTTTAAAATTAATTTGTATCTATTTATATCATTAAACATGGGTCATTGTCAAAATTAGCTAATGTTCTATTCATTGGTTAGTTATCCCAATATATATTCACAACAAATCACTATAGTTTCAGTATCTTCATGTAGTGTTTAAATATAGAATCTAAATTATTGTAGATAGACAGTATTTTTTATAATCAATTATGAAGTATTAAGTTGCATAAATATATATATATATATATATTGTAACAATAGCTGGGTTTGAACACGGTTGGCAACTTAAGCAGAGACCCTGAGTATTATCGAGTGTTAATTGGTATTATTAATTAAAATAACTCAAAAATAAAAAAAAGAAATATATATATAAATTATTCATTTGAACCCTGTTACAAAAGAGTGTAAAATGAATGTGGTAAATATTAAAGGTGCAACCTATATAGATAATCATGATACATATTGTGTGATAGATATATATATATTAAATACTAACAAATATTTAGGTGAAAATGAAAGAGCAGTCGTGTGCAGAGTTGTATTTCATTGATTTTGTAGGTTGCATGTATTTTGATTTATTACATTACACTATGATTTTGAAATAATACTTGTAGCACATATTTCTTAATGAAAATAATGTAAAGATATATAAGACTAAAGAGAATTTAGAAGTGGTAAGCAATGCCACAGGTGATATTTGTGCTAATGACATTTGCCGTTAAAATTCTAAGAACTCTGTTGAATAATTAGGAACAATGGAAACTTGCTGGCACTAAAAGCATTCCAGAGATAGGGGTCACCAGCAGATAGATAGATCCAAAGGAGGGAAGTCATGAGAGTTACATGAAAAGAAAGAGAACTATTTTTTAAGGAAAGAGAAAAGAGGTAATTCAGAATTTGACCAAGAAGGGAAACAGATCAATGAGTCATTAAAGAAATTAACAAAAAGGAAATACTTTAGTTCAATTTATAAATTTCCATAGAAATGTATCCCATAGAAATGTTGGGGTAAGTGAATTGTGTAGATTCATTAGGCTGGCCTCACGTATAGCTGTCTGAACCTGCCTGAATATGACTACATTCGTTATGGAAAGTTAAGGATCTAACTATACCAAATGAATTGTTCGAGTAACTACAAACAAATATAACAAATGGACCATCCGCTGAAACACTTACCTAAGAACTAAAGAAGAAAGTAATAACTGTACAATGCTGGGAGCCTTCTTTGCTATACGGATTTATTAATACTCAAAGGACAATATCCAGTAAGAAACTGTAAGCTTACAGAGGATTTACCCTAAATCATAAACATTTGTCCTCCTAGGAGGTAATTATGACTTTATATATCTATAATTAATGAACCTTTATGTATTAGTGTAGTAAGAAACATGCGCTTTAGTGAAATGTTAAGAAAGATTTTTTTTGTTAAATTTTTAATATATAAGTTCAGCTAACAAACAACTCTGATGTATATATATATATATATATGCTCTCTTTCATAAATGTATGTAAGATAAAATAATATTTATTTAATGAAGGAATTAGATGTTTGAAATAAAAATATATATGAATATACTAATAAATGTTATAATTAGAAAATGCATATTTATTTATAGTGTAAGTTGTGTGATTTACATAGTATTCATAAGAAGGTATAAATGACTTATTTTTATTTATTACCCAAATACCATTCTTCCGATAGATTTATCTCCTACACCTTGAGATCAAGATAGTCTGGATATTTTATCCTAGAGACCAGTAGAAACTTTTAGTTTGTGTTTTCAAAGATATAATTCTTACCGTTAGATAAGATTGGTGCTTAAGGACGGATTAGTTATCGCTCATAAATATATCGACCAGTAGAAACTTTTAGTTTGTATTTTCAAAGATATAATTTTTACCATTAGATAAGATTGGTGCTTGAGGATGGATTATTTATCGCTCATAAATATATCCATTGAAGCAAAGGTTGATAATCTGATCATACCTGAAGGATTAGGAAAATATCAGGGTAGCAGGATGTTAATATATATATATATATATATATTGTTGTTGTACCGGGTTCAATCCGTTGAAGATCTTACTTACACTGCAAATGTTTTGGGTGGTTACAAACTTCTTTATAATCTTATTTAATTATAAATATTATGTGAACGAACCGGCACGTTCGAGCAAAGTGGAAAATATTATTGGACAGTAGTCCCATAATCCAGTGCTCGAAAAATCCCTTAACTAGCTAAGTCTATTTTTTAATCAACAACAAATTATTGTTTCATAATAGTGGTAAAAAGAATTGATAAAAGATTTGTAAAATGAATGAACAATTGGTAAAAAGACTTGATGAAAAGGATTGTAAAAAGAATTGACTGACAAAATAAGGTTTAAGTTTAAAGACAATTTATTAACATTAATTATACTAAATATAAATACTTTTATAAATTTTTGAATAACATAATATTGGCATTTTTAATCACGCACATACATATAATAAAGCATTAAATAATATTTGATATTTAGAACACAAATTAATAGTTCATTTTTATGTGCTATAGAGTTCTTGTAATTCGACTCTTGGAGGCATTATGAATTTCACGAATATGATGGCTACTTTAGAATGAATATAAGAAAAAAATGTTTACCTAGGATTTTTGAAACTGGTAGACTGCTTGTTGTTTGCTGCTTCTAATGAAGTATATCTAACCGGTTAGATTTGAAGTTTCTTGAGGAGGTTTCATGCTTATCCATTGGTATTATTCTTGGAGACAGTTAAACATTGAGTGGCTTCAGATTGTTACACAGACATTACTTTGATCAGATAGGTTTGACTGTTTTCATTGGACTTCAGGCTGGAGAAAGACGTATGTTTTTACGAGGTTTTAACACTGCATTTTTGTTTGATTTGCACGATCTAAATTATACTCTTCACTCTCTGAACTGAATTCAACTGTTATCTGCTTCAATTAACTAGACTAGACTGTCCGATAAAACTTGGCTATTTATACATAAGGTATGTTTTTGTTTTCATGTCTGCTGGCAATATCTGTTGTCGAAATTCCTTTGATAATGTCATGTTTTTGAAGATCATCTAATTAATAGCCATGCAAACGTGTTGTTTTTATATTTTTAATTAGTAGCCACCACTGTTTTTTAATGATAACTTTCACTTATTTTTAATATTTAACACGCATACATTTATTTATTATTTACAATCGCATATATATATATTACTAACAAACTTCTATTAACCATTTACACACATATATAACTCATCTAGACTCAATACTAGTTTTAAGATTACCTTTTCTCTAGTTTAAATAAAAAGAAATTTATATTTTGAACTTTGAATTACATTTCAATTAAGAATAATAATATGACCAACTCTTTAAACTCAAACCTTTTAGTTTGACGTTTCTAATTAATTAATTGCAACTTTTATTTTAAAACTCTTTGACTTTTAAATCTTATTTTTACGAAAACAAACTGTAATAAAACTCTTAAACTTTTAAATACTATTCTCTTTTACAAAACATTTTTATTTTAATATTTTTTTAAACAAAATTATTATTTGCCAATTCAATCTTGGTACATTACACCTCCCTCTGTTTTGAGAGTAAAATGCATCATTTTTGACTATTTTATCTCTGATAACTTTAACTCTTAATTCTAAATATTATTATTTTTCTAAGTTTGCTTTTTAATATCTTTTACTTTACATACTAAGGGCAATCTTCAATTATATTTTATTTCCTTCTATGCTGAATACATTTTTCACAATGATCAAATCCTGGATAATGACCATGAGGACTAACTAAATTTGTAACACAGGGATCTTTGGAGACGAGGTGGATGCAGATTCACTGACTTATACCGGCTTACACATATGAAAAGCGAAGCTTCAGTTGCCAGGTTACTATCGGACTTGGAAAAAGAAAGGGTCACTGTGAGTGGCAGGTTTTCTCTACTGTCCAACACAACTTACGCTTTGGAAAATGGGGTATGAGATATGGGGATTCTCTCCTGAAAAAGTGACTTACAACTTACTCTGGTTTTTCCCAGTGCACATTTTAAAAGAGGAATGATCCCTGCCAGTCTGTTACAGGTGCTAAATTTTATTTAGTTGACAGCTTTAACTTATCCTTGCCTAAACTTATTTCAATACTACCCTCATTCCCTTTATTTCAAACCCTTACACTCTTAATATAACTTAGATTGACTTTATATTTTATCTATTTTAATCTTACAATATTATTTTAAGTTAGCATGAACATTATTTTACATATTTATTTATATTAACCTGAACCATTATGAACATTATCTTATATATTTACTTATATTACACTAATCTAACAATATTATTTCAAACCCTCATGAACATTATTCTAACATATTTATTTAATCTTACAATACTATTTTTAAACTATTACTTTGACTTTTTTATTTACCATGCACATATTCAGAAAACTATTTTATTTTATTGTTCTTCATTATTATACAGATATTTGATTTGACTTAATTACTTTAAACCATTTATTTATTTCCTTTTATTAACTTGCGTATTGAAGCAATGGATCTGAAGTCCAATCCATGCTTCACAGCCTCCTATAAACTTAATTAGTATTGTAGGCCTGAATTAAGTTTATAGTCCAATATCAGCAGGGATTTGCATTAAAGCTAAAATTAATTATGTTTATTAAATTTGTATTGCATTTAAATATTTTGTTTTAAATAAATTCCATTCTAAGATTAGATTTCTGTTAATAAAAATTGCTTGTAAAATCTATTAGTCAAACATATATATACGTCAAGTGTATATATATGAGTTAATGCAAAATTCTGCTGAAATAGAATGCTTATTTTATTAAAAGAAATAATATATTTTTCTTTTTAAAATCTTGTTAAAATATGGCGTATGATTGTTATTTTGAGATAAGCCTGCCAACATTTTCTAAAAGAATGTATGTTTGTAATTAATTAGCCCATTCAAGGCAAATTAAAGATGACCTTCTCTTTCTTTTTTTAATTAATAAAAATTCAAACTTTAAAGAAAAAAATTTAGAATAAAAAAGTAAAAGTTATTTTTAGAAAATGTTATCTTGAAACAAAGGAGTGTGGGGAACTGATCATACAAACAATAAAAGGTAGCTTTCAAAAAAAGGTGTAAATAGGAGTGAGAACAAAAGACTTGGCATTCAGATTTTCCTTTTGGAGATGGCATTCAGAATTTGCTTTTTCTTGTGCTTGCTTTTGTCAGATTTTGCTTTTGCTTGCTGAGATTTCTCTGTAGAGAATTCATTCAGATTTTTCCTGTGCTTTGAACCCCCTAGATTTTGCTTCTTGTTTCCATTTTGCTCAAAAAAGTTATTCAACTATCATCTTCAAAATCACGGAGAAGTTTGAACATGCTACAAGCTAAAAGTCATATGAATTTGATGGATTCTACCATGCTAGGCTGTTAGGCAAATCTTTGCCTACCGCCAGGGTTCCCAAAAACCATCAACAAGCCGTAGTATCCACCCAATAGTAATCTGAACTCTGTGCCATGTCTGTAGGACTTTTTGTGAAAGCATACTACGTATTTCCACTTTCCTTGTCCGGGCAAATACCTATCAATGGACGGATCAAGCCACGTATTTCGAGGGAACATGACCAAGGAACCAGGAGGTAATCGTATCTCTCCTCCATTGAACTATTTACTTTCTACCCTTTTTTGTTCATACCCTTCTTAATTGCTTCATTGAATTATATTACTGAAATGTGTATTTAATTATATTTGTTATGTAACCATTTTTATTAGATTAATCTTAGATATATATTGTGACCTTCTGGTTTGGCACCATAAATAGTCATTGTAGTAGTGTGGTAGTATATCAGTAATATCTGATATAATCCTTTAAAAAAAAATGAAATAACATGAAATTTTTAAAAATCTTTTATTTTGACTTAAAACTGTAATCAAAAGTAAGTGTAAATGTAATTAAAAGATTTCTTAAATGTTTAGTATCTTGTTTTGGGGTATAATCAGTGATAGAATAGGGGAGTAGCTTGTTATATGCATAATCAGTACAGTCTGAGTTGATACTTACTTGTTTTATTTGTTCATAAAGCAGTGTTCAGTTTTGTTAGAATGATTTTCTAGTCCATTTGTTTTGTACATTTTAATTTATAGCATAAACAGTAAAATATGTTTCACTCATCATCATTCACATTGTCATTTCAGTCATATCAGTGTAATACTTATAGCGTATTACTACTGAATATTCATGCATTATCTATCCAACTTCATTTTTCATTCATATGTTTCATTAAACCATTAAATATCCCACATCACATTCAAATATTTAATTATATCAATAATAGTATTAAAAAACTAACTTAATTACATTTTAAATAAATCAATGAATTATGAACTGGTGGATATGATGAATACTGTAAAATATTTTATTTATTAAAACAATTGTCATCAATTGTATTCTATTGCTTTAAAATACATTTAATTATTAGTTCAATTTTTTTTTCATTTATTTAAAAGACGAAATAATTTTTTTTTCATTTCTATTTTTTTTTTACTGTCTCAAGTTTTTGCATAATTAAGTAAGTTTGCAAGGGGAAGGAGTGATTGACAATCTTTTTCTGGTGATGTAACACTGCCATAAACAATTGGAAGAGAACAATGTGATGTAATGATTTTTTAAAAAAAAATCTATAAAAAAGAATACTTATTACTTTTAACAGGGCAGTCGATTATTACTTTTGATGAGGTCAGTCAATTATTAAAACTTTTACAAGGCCAATTATAGCTAACCAAGGACAGCTATCACTAAGTTTTATTTGGCAAAGTTTAATAGTGAAATTATTTTTCCTCTTCCAGAGTTCAAGTTGAAAATTTAAACATATTATTTGTTTGCGAAATGTGTACATAAAAACCACTAAAAGATATGTCAATTTTGCTCCAGCTTATCATTTAAATTGTCCCAATGTTATGCTAAAGTACATGTAAGTGTTATATTCTATTATTCAAGATAAATTATTATTATTTAAGAAATGGGAATGCTTGATAGAACTGTAAAATTGTTTTATTTAAATTTAAAATTAACAGGAAAGTGTAAAAGAATGTCTGTTTATTTTATAACCATTAATTTTTTAAGTTTTAATCATACTATGAAGGGAATAACTGCAACATGCTTCATTTATATGTGGGAAAGATGTGAACTGTCATTGAACATTTTCAGTACTTTAATAAATAGATTTCATGCTAAATATAAAGAAAATTCAAAAATATACACAAAAATTATGTAATTTTATTGATACATTTATTGGAATTGTAGACGTTTATTTCCACTTTTACTCAATGAAGGAGATAAAAATTATGTATGCAAAAGAAATAAACAATTGATATTTACATGTGTCCTAAAAATAATACTGAAACAGTAGGGTCTGCTTTGCAGATCTTCATTTCACCTTTTCTCACCTATTTCCTACTCTTATACCTTAGTTTGAACCCCAATCTATCGTAGTGAGTCTGCAATATGCTTATATACCAAAAATCCCACCTAATTTTAAACCACGAGTACAATGCTCGTATTATATATATAACTCATTCCCAAATAAATAAAAGATTATAGATTATGTATTTTTTCACATAATTTAGATTTATTTAAAAGTAGGTTATATAGGTGATAGTTGCGCACACACTATGATATGCATTTTAAAACATATCAAAATTATAAATTGTTAAAGTTATTTTGTTTGAATCTGTTTACAAATATATTACCATCATAATATATTTTGATAAAATAAAACTCATTTAGTAAATATTCGTTTAGTAAATAGATTCAAATATTGCAATTTAAAAGTAAAATAATTTTCGTTTAATTTAATAAAAGTCATTCCAAATATTTCTGTTAAATGAGGGACAATAGTTTAATTAGTTAATGTTATATAAGTTTATCTAAAAACAGCAGATGTCCCCTTAAGGTTTTCTTTAATTAATAAAAGTAATTTTTAATTAAATCTAGTTTGTAATTCGAATGTCGACAGGGAAATTAACAAAAGAAATTAATTAATGTTGAATTCCTTTAGACATTCGGATAGATTTAATTACAGCTGATAAGTCCGATATATTTTTGTAATGCTTCAGGGCAGTTCTATTGTTAATTTCTACTATAAAAAGGAGGGTTTTCTTTTGTTTTATTCTAATGTTTCTAAGAGAAATCATTCTGAGTTCTATTCATGACAGTCGCCTCGGAATAGCCCGCCGCTGCTCCAGACCATCAGAAGCTATCACATAAGGAACCCCGGAACTGCTGCTGCTGCCAAAAATATGAACATTTCCAGATTTTGCTGTTAAATTATTTAAAAACCTGCTGACCATCAATCTACCTAAAATGCTTCTCCAGAGGTAACCCTAAATTAACCCAAGAGCTCTTGTGATAACTAACATGCTATAGCTATTTAAAATTGTTTTTCTTATATTTCACATAACTTCATTATTATTTCTTTAACGTGTTTACTCAACATTTTGCTCTCTATCCTTGAGTTAATATTTTCTATTGATTAAGCTTTCTGTTATTTTATTATGATAATGTGTCAGAATCGTCTTTGACCGAGTGAATTATTCCCTTTGATGAAAATAAGATGCCGCTATGAAGGCATATTTTAAATTTCTAAATAATTTTCCAATTTTATTATAATTTCCAATCACTCGTTCGAGGGTGATTCTTTTCTTTAATATATAATATAATCACATAGTTTAAAATCTACATGTTATTGATTTTAATCTAATATGAGAGTATGTGCGAGGTCAATGATTAAATGTGTCCCCTAATGCATGATTGCGTATATACATCTATACTTACTTTTCAAACCCGCAAGCATGCATTTTCCTATTTTAATTACCATGTTCTACTTTAATTACAAAGCTCATCATTGACGTTGAGAATGTGTGGACCCTTTTAAATGGATTTCTGGGAATTTGATTGGGCATTTCTCTCAATCCAAGTAAAACCCATTTAGTATGTTTTATATACACTAGTCTCGTATTGCTGGTACATGAATTGATTGTTGAGACCGCTTTGTTTTACTTTTCCAAGGATTCTTTACACGGCCAAGTCCATTCTCTTCGCTTGCAGTTTCCAGGCAGAGTGTGTCCCCAAATGACACACCTGGGAATTAAACGCAATCATCACACAGTCTCTAAATTTCAGCTGTTCATAAAATACTTTCCTACAGGTTAGCGGCGAGATGCCCTCCGTAATCATTCCGGATATTCAATATTGTTTTATTTGTATATTTATTTTACAAAGCATCCGTGACTTAAACGTGTCACACCCTCCAACTTTAATAAATTCATTATCAGCAATACTGACCTCCCAATGTAACTTTATTATTATTATTATCGAATAAATGCTTTGATCACATTCCCATTTTGTTGCTTAGTAAGCTTTTATCCATACTATTCTTGAAATCAATAAATATTTTAGAGCACTTAATTTTCAAATATTTTCTTAAACTTGTATAATTGCTCAAAGCACCTCGCACATGTCCCTATCTCATCAAGCACATTATCGTAATGCTATTAGCCCAAGGAATAGAATATATCACTTTGCTTTAAAACCCTTTTGGTCATTTATTGGAATATAATGCCCACAATTATTTAATACACGTCCCTGTCTCATATAAGCAGACAGTGGCATTATATATATAATTTATATGAATAAATTTTGTGAAATTATTTAAAACTAAATTTGATCTCTTATTTTATTTGATTCCTATCACTGTCTTGGTCTATATATATATTTCCTGCATTTCTTTTGTAAATCCATAGACGTTAATTAGCCACCCAAACTTCTTTTAGTATAGAGTCTTTTGTTTCTCCCTGACCACCAGGCACCGGTCAAAGGTTATACTAGTAGTGGCATCAGATGCATTATCATGTAGATGGTGTTGTGAAATTTGGACTTTAGATTCGAACTTAGTATATCTAAATGGCAACCCCTCCTAGAATGTTCAGTTTTGTGTCTGGGGTTTGAATTCTGCAGTGTGTTAGCGAGGTAGACGATTCTGACTGTTACAATACATGAAATAAATTATAAAATGGATAAACTTATGTTTCCACTTATTGAAGGCATTTTAAAATTTTATGAATGAATAGGAAATATTACCTTATACATCTTAAAGTGTGCATTGCCTAATTAATGTTTCCTAATACACCACATTAACAGGAATTCATAGCAAACCACTAGAACATTGAACCTGTTCTTCTAAATTAAAAATAATATTGTTTCTTTTCTCCTGCAGGAATGTGCAGTTTTGTGTTAATATTTGTCTTGTGCGTTATAATTATCATTCTTATTCATTTGGAGACATGACAAGCAAAGTCATGTAAAACTATTTATAAACTTTTTGTTTCATTTGGAAGGAAGGAAAAAAAGAAGAGAACTTTATTTTATGTAATGGTATTAGTGTTAGTTAAATATGTTTATTATATGTATTATTATTATTATATTTTTCTTCAAGAACGTCTCATAGATAGCATAATGAAAGAATACATTATGTTGGTAATTTTATATTATTGTTATCATTTAAGGTAAATTGGGACGTGTGTTATTACACAAGTATAATAAAATGAATGGAAGAATCTATTTATAGATTAATAGGGGTGAATAATTATTTTTAAAAAAAGAGTTCATTATATTAAATCTTACCGTGTATATATATATATATATTATAAATTAGAATACCATTATTTTCAATAATTATTTCATCTATAACATACAATTTTATTATTTATTTAGGTTCAATTTAACTACAGATTCGTGCCAATATCAATGCATTATATTATTAAAAAATTATTTGTCTTGCTTTGTCCATAGTAATTAGTATTTTATTCTCCAGCTGTTCTTTGAACATTACCAAGTCCTAAATATTGTCAGATATGAGATATTTATTCTTTATTAATTCTAGCAGTAATAATTAATATTTTAACAGTAATTCTTTGCTTACTGTGATTTTTAAATGGTCTGTATATCATATGCTTATACATGTGTGTGTCTATTATTAAACTTATTTATAATTATATGTAATTGCAAGTAAAAATGATTTTAAATCAATCGGATTCGGAAGGAAAAGATGATCAATCATTTTGAAGAATTAGAAAGTTATTTAAGAGAGAATTATTATTTCTTTGTTATGACTGAATGAAAAGTATTTTTGTGGCTATATGCTATAAAGTTCACAATGTTTATAATATTTTATGGGATTGAGTCAGTGTATTTGTTAGTTGAATATTTAATATGGGTAGTTTGCCCAGTGCAGTGTAGTGTAGTGTATGGAATTGAATATTCCTTTTCTTATCCATGTATTGGAGTATTTTGATAGGAGTGGATTGAGTCCTCCTTTTATATTTGATATATTGAATTAAATGTGTATGAAGCTAGAGATGTTATCTCCCTAATTTTCATTTGGTGATGAGTTATTCCACCAGTTATTTAGTCTTAAAGATAGACTTGGAAGTTATTGTTGTATTTACCTGTTTTGAATTATAGAAATCTTTTATCCCATGTGTGTATTGGATGTTTTCCAGCTTATGCTATAGCCTAGTGTTTGATAGTTTATGGATAAAAAAAGAATAAAAGGAAAGTATAGTGTCTTATAAAACAGCTGTATTGTAGTTAATAAATAAAGATTGATTGGTCTTCACTTTCATCCGTATTATGATTATATTGAAATATCATAAGCAAACCGATTAGATTGATTAACATTATTTATTTATTTTCTTTGACACACAGCATAATACAGATTCATGCACAAATTGTTAATTTTGAGATATAAAAAAATTCATTATTAATGTAGAACTTTACTTATCATGTTAAAACATTTTGTAGTAATCATTTAAGCTTCATCTCATTGATTTTTATCATTTAATCATAATTTGCATAAATAATCAAGCAAAGATAGGACATAGTTAATGAATACAAGGATTTACTTTATTTTGGCAAAGCAGAACCTAGTTATTCAATAGAATACTGTACTTCAAAATTACAAAGAAAAATACATTTAATTAATAGAAGTATTTATTTTCTTTGGTAAGATAGTCCAATATTATTCCTAGTTTAAATCCCCTTATTTTAATTTTATTTAAGATACTTTTAAAGTAACAATGCAAAATCTTAATTTGTTCAGTGTAATTAGAATATTAATCTATGTTGTTGTCATTGGTAAATGAATGTTATCCAGCAAAATGCTGAGTATAAGATAATTTAGTAATCAGTTACTAAAAGTGTAAGGTCATATTTTTTTTTAAATTATTTTTGTATAAGTCTATCAGAAATCACTGATAGCTAAAAAGCCATTTCTTTATAGCAAATGATAGGGACTTATTTAGTTCATTTAATGTTTAAAATAAAAATGTTTTACCAATCTATCAAAATGTTCTGATGAATGAAATATAGTAGATGTAAAAAGTTAACGAATCATGTTGTATTATATCTTCTTGTATAATCTGTACTCAATGATATTAAATCCCTTTGGAATTTGTGTTCATACCAATAAAAGAAAAGTAAATGTTGATTTAACTATTTTCTATTTGATTAATAAATATTTTGTTATCTAAATTTGTATTTGGAGTTTCTTCTCTAGCATTCATTCGTGTTTCACACTTCCACACATGCTTATACATTTATTTTATTTAATGTAACATAATTGTATTTTATTTAATTATAATAAATCTCTAAATATGATGATATTGATTTCCTTGATTCAAACACTACATGAGATGCCAATTACCTACTGATCATTTTAAAAGGGTTTTGTTATTTAATTTTGTTTAGATGATGAATTGAAATCCAAATGTGCCCGATTTCTTTCATTGTCTAACTGCAAGTATCTAATTAGGGTATTGTTTGGTTTATAATATTATTTTCATAGTGTTAAATAATAATTTGAGGTATAGAAATGTTAGATCAAGCTATACCATAAGTTAATTCCCTGAGATCTTTAATTATAATTTAGATTAGATAATAAATTCATTTAGCCAGATTAGAGTAGTGAGTAATTAAAATTTAGTAATGATAAGTTTAGTTTGAGTTTAGATCTAGTGGATTATACATTACAATTTCTAAAATATTATTTTATTTTATTTTAGTTATTAGTTTAATTGTATAATATAGTAGAGGTTGTTCATTGCATATGGATGATGGGAGGAGGTGAAATATAGAGTATTATTAGTTAATTTTAGCTGGTAGAATTTTACCAATTTAATTTTTGTTTAGCATAGAACTTAATAGATGTTTATTCCTATTAGTAATAATATTTTCTCCCACATCTAATGTACATTGTACACCTCATACTCCTCTGTATCCCTCAACTGAGTTAGTTTTAGGTGAAAGCTTTAATTAAGAGCCTCATGAATAGATTTAGGTAAAGTTAAATAAATATTTTATTCTATGATCCATAGAATTGGTGCCCCCGGGTAATTGTTAGTGTTGGTGATAGGTGTGAGGGGTTACAATATATATATATATATATATATATATGTATATTATATACAGTCCAGCACATATATATATATATATATATATATATTGTGTGATCATCTATTTATATTTAACTTTTCCTGTGCTATTCCTCTTTGCTAACATGTATAAATATTTTGTATTCCATTGCGGTTAAGTTTAAAAGTTAATTTTTCATTTAAAATCTCTTTCCAATTTCATTTATGTTTCTAAATTCAATATGAGTAAGTTTCCTTTGTTTACCAACTTGATCTCCTCGATAATGCCTCTTTTGTTCACCATTAGCTTATTATGTATATCTGATTTAGCTATATATATCTTAAATAATTTTAAACTGTTTTTAGCACAAAACAATTAGAAAATGCTTTGTGAAAGATTTTTATTATTGTACTTTATCAAGAAGATTCGAGTTGACAATTTTATTAAAATTGGGAAGAAAGGACTTAGACCACAAAAATATTATATCATTTAATCTGTTTTTATTGTCTAATTAGTTTTTCATTAATTCAGGGGAATAGCAGAGGCCATTAAATCATTATTAATATTTTAAAGTCATTAATTGAATATCTTATTTAACTAAAAAGCTTCAGTTTTTCTAATTTTATTTTAATGCTTCATTTTGCTTTTCCAATGATCCAGGCACGCAAAACACATTTTTCATAGTACTTTTATCCACATTTAACTATTTAGCTCTGTAGGTGTTCCCATCCATGTCTCTACCCTGATGCTAAGCTTGGCCGGATGAAAAGTAATTTATGCGTGTCTCAGATAATGTTGTTGGTTCATAGTTAGCCTCAAGAATAGGAGAATAAGGCAGAGGTCATAGTATTCTTGATTTAATATCTCGCATATGGGTGGCCTCGAGATACTTTCACTTAGTATTCAAACTGGGTTAAACCAGCATACATCATCTGACTGTCACAGTATATTAAAAAACAAGTTACTTTATTACGATTCATTATTACACATATTTTTCTTATGGATATTTTATTTATTTATTTAACTTGAATACTTGATTTATTTAATCCTACAATCATTACTTTTAAATCATTAATTTGACCTATTTATTTAACTTGATTTTATTGATTGATTTTTATTTCAACTGTTTATTTATGAGCATTTTTTAATATGTGCATGGAGAAAAAAAAATCTTTTATTTTACGAAGCCTCCATTATTATTATTACTTTCAAACATTTCATTTATCATTTTTCATTTATTTTTAAATTTATTATCTTAGTTTTAAATAGAAGTTTCAGATTTAAACTTCTCGAATTTATTTACATTAGAATAATTATTTTACTCATAGTCCATTTCTGGTCCTTTTTGTTTCCGTTTACCTTAATATTCCATCCCTATTACTAACTTTTAAACTTTATCAGGCAGTTCCTTCTTTCTACATACTAACTCTATAATATAAACTACCTTTTCTTTCTTATTTATCCCTCTTTTTATAATTTATTACCTTATCTCTTTCCCTTTCCGTTCTATTTTCAACTTTGTAAATCATAAAACCGTGATACCTAGCACAACTCCATATTACTTCAATATTAGAATATTTTTTTCTACACTTTCTTTTTGTTTTAACCCTACATTTACAACAAATATGAACATTTACTTCAACCTTTTTATGCTTATTTTCTATCTTGATTAATTTTATTTCCAAACTACTATGCTTAACGCTATCTCCTACCTTGAACTTATGTCTCCCTTCTATTTCTTGGTCTACATTTGTTTCTACTTTCTCTGTTGCAATGCTATCTGATTCTAATTCAATTTCTATCTCTTTTATCACCTCAACTTCCTTTTCATCTTCCTGACTTTCTTCATTCAAATCTTTCTCTACGGCTTCTATGGCTATATGATTTGTCTCTTCTTCTTCCATTATTTCACCCCTCATTGCCTTCATTTCTGTAATCATATCTATTTTGACCTGATTAATTTCTTTCATCAATTCTGCTTTGAGTTCTAGCTAACCTTGCTTTATTTCTCATATTTCTTCCCTCAATTCTTTTTTAAACTCTTGCATCATATTCATCATCATTTTCATCATCATCTGCATCTCAGATATTTATTCTTTCTGTTTCTCTACTAACTGAAGATTTTTAAAATATATTGGGCTTTCTTCTGCCACCATTTCTTTATTCATAGTTACACTATTACTTTTTATTTTTTCAAAAATTATCTTTTGCATTAACAAATCAAAAATTATTATTGTTTATTTATTTTTCTTACTAAGACAAAAACATACGCTGACTCAACCCCTTTGTCCTTTTCTCTACCTGTTCTTAATGCTTTAACTCCACTCAAAACATCTAACTGTCTCTGATTTAAGGGAATGATTTATTTTAACTATCATAAATAACATAAATCTCTTTTCATTTAAAGAAAAAAAGTTTCGGTCAATTCTTTTTTAAAATTAAACCAGTTTAAATACGTAATTTCAAGAAACAAAGTATTTAATTACTATTGTTTCTTAGGTCTAGCCCCAAATGTTGGGAATATCCATTTGTACCAGGTTCGATCCGTTGAAGTTCTTACTTACACTGCAAATGTTTTGGCTGGTTACAAACTTCTTTATAATACATTTATAATTTTATTTAATTATAAATATTACATGAACGAACCAGCACGTTCGAGCAAAGTGGAAAATATTATTGATAGCTTTAACTATCAACAATACCCATGATCTGATCAAGCTATGCAACACATCGCTCGACCACATTTCCAGATTGTGGCCCAACTTGGCTGCTAGATTCAAACCCCTACTATCTAAACACTTTATTTGTTTAGGAGTAAACCCCGGATGCCAGCTAGTCTGAGACTAACATGTTTGGACAGTAGTCCCATAATCCAGTGCTTGAAAAATCCCTTAACTAGCTAAGTTTATTTTTAATCAACAACAAATTATTGTTTCATAATAGTGGTAAAAAGAATTGATAAAAGATTTGTAAAAAGAATGAAAGATTGGTAAAAAGACTTGATGAAAAGGATTGTAAAAAGAATTGACCAACAAAATAAGGCTTAAGTTTAAAGACAATTTATTAACATTAATTATACTAAATATAAATACTTTTATAAATTTTTAACTAACATAATATTGGTATTTTTAATCATGCACATACTTAATACACACACTGACATATATAATAAAGCATTAAATAATATTTGATATTTAGAACACACAAATTAATAGTTCATTTTTATGTGCTATAAAGTTCTTATAATTTGACTCTTGGAGGCTTTATGAATTTTACGAATGCGATGGCTACTTTAGAATGAATATAAGAAAAAAATGTTTACCAAGGATTTTTGAATGGGTGTACTGCTTGTTGTTTGCTGCTTCTAATGAAGTATATCTAACTGGTTAGATTTGAAGTTTCTTGAGGAGGTTTCATGCTTATCTGTTGGTATTATTCTTGGAGACAGTTAAACATTGAGTGGCCTCAGGTTGTTACACAGACATCACTTTGATTGGATAGGTTTGGCTGTTTTCATCAGACTTCAGCTGGAGAAAGATGTATGTTTTTCCGAGGTTTTAACACTGCATTCTTGTTTGATTTGCATGATCTAAATTATACTCTTAACTCTCTGAACTGAATTCAACTGTTATCTGCTTCAATTAACTAAACTAGTAGACTGTCTGATAAAACTTGGCTATTTATATATAAGGTATGTTTTTGTTTTCATGTCCGCCAGAAATATCTGTTGTCGAAATTCCTTTAATAATCTCATGTTTTTGAAGATTGTCTAATTAATAACCATGCAAACGTGTTGTTTTTATATTTTTAATTAGTAGCCACCACTGTTTTTTAATGATACCTTTCACTTATTTTTAATATTTAACATGCATATGTTTATTTATTATTTACAATCACACACATATATATTTTACTAACAAACTTCTATTAACCATTTACACACATATATAATTCATCTAGACTCAATACTAGTTTTAAGATTACCTTTTCTCTAGCTTAAATAAAAAAAGATTTATATTTTAAACTTTGAAGTACATTTCAACTAAGAACAATAATATGACAAACTCTTTAAACTCAAACCTTTTAGGATGATGTTTCTAATTACTTAATTGCAACTTTTATTTTAAAACTTTTTGACTTTTAAATCTTATTTTTATGAAAACAAACTGTAATAAAACTCTTAAATACTATTCTCTTTTACGAAACCTTTTTATTTTAATAATTTTTTCAAACAAAATTATTATGTGCCAATTGAATCTTGGTACAATGTATATTATAACAGGATGGGGTGATAGAAATATATAAAGAAAAAGGGGTGGGGTGGTAGTGGATGGAAAAGCTGTTTGAACTGGCATGATGGAAAAATCACCATCAATCCCAAGTTCAAATTATACATACAAAAAATTTACAAATTATTTACATAAGTAATATTGAAAGATATAAGAGTTTGAGATCAACAATCTCTGAGATCATTGAAAAATCAGCCAGCTACTTCTTAGAGCAACCATAATAATTAATCATCAACCAGCATTATCTAAAAGTAAAAGTAATTATAAATAAGTATGAGTACTACTCAAAATACCATTCATTGCTGTGGATGGTCCACAATATAATAAATCAGTACAATAAAACAACAGTCAATCTTGTGACTGGATTTGAACAATAAAAAATATAAATCAACAGTCAACTTTGTGACTGGATTGGAAATGAGTTTTCTGTAGACCAGGCTAACTATTGAGCCTTTGCCACCTTGGGCAATTATTTAAACATAACTTGGATGCACCAGCTTAGTGCCCATGCATTAAAATACACAATAATCAGTAATTGAAACAATAATGCTGGAACATTTAAAACTTGCTGATCATCATCAATGCTCTGGCTGCTTGTACTGGCCAACTATAAACATAACTTCTAATAAGGATAAACTAAAATAAAATATAGTGCATGGGCTTTAAAGAGTACTCTCTTTTGCACCAACCAGGATGATGATTGATCATCTCTGGATGCTTCAAAAGCACTAATTACACATCCCCATTTATATATTCATCCCATGCATGAATCTAGCTCAGAGAACATAAGCTCTATTACTGTATGTGACCAAGAGGTGATGGAAACAATTTTAACAATTAAATATAAGTTTATTAATAACAAAAAAATAAATGATATTTAAGGTCTTATAGGATAAGGCTCTGATTTTGAAAAGTATACAAAATTATATACACAACTAAAGTTATTATATTGTTTTACAATATTTACCATTCAAATTTCAAATTGTTACAATGATTTACATATATGTGCACACAGACATGCAATTTCTATTATACAATTAATCTATTTCAATTGATATTCAATAATAACAAAAATGATTAAAATTTACATATATGTGTGTGTATGTGTGCATGCTGACATTTACATATTTTTACTTAACAGCAATAATATTATATTTTCATAATTAATTTCTTTGTAAATATGCATAAATTTCATACCTATACATGTGTATAAACAAAATATAGATACAATTTAAAATTAGTTTCAGTTTATATGTTCTCTCTCTCTTTTTTTTTTAAAAGTATAGTCAATTTTTGACAAGTACTTGTTGGATTAATTATCAGCATTTTTGGACCAATTTAAAAGATTTTCTTTTTTGATTTTAATTCAAACAAAATTATGCTTGCATTTGAATTATATATTCTTCTTTTAATGAATATGAAAATTATTTCTTTGCAAAATATATATAGCAAATTGTCTCTCTTTTAGACATTTGACTCAAGCAAATTATTTAGTTGTTTTGCTTTTAGTTGCTAATTTATAATTTTAAAAGTCATTTTAGGGAATATTAAAATAAACTAACTCAATGTATATACGCATGACATGTTTATCTGTGGTTTCCTGCATTTAGATACATCAGCATATATGTAATTATTTATTCAGCAAGCTTATTCTTTTGGTCCATTAGAAAAATATAATCCATGTTTGTTGTCATCACCAGGTAAAAGTATATAATTCAGGTATGGTTGGCTTCCTCCCTCCTGCAGTTGGTTCCACTTAGACTTGGATTTCATAAGCTTGAGGTCAGCAAGCAGTTTTCCACAACACTTTTAAGGCTATGAATTACAAAGAATCTTGACCCTTTTTTTCCTCCATGTGAATTCAAACTCTACCAGGCCACTTCCTTGCATTCTTACATCCTCATGCAGTTCTTTTGATAATTATTCTAGTCATCTTTGCAGCTAGCTTTACTGTGGCCATTTTCTGCTACAGTTACCAACTCTTCACAAAATATTTCAGCCAACTTTACAGCTAGCTCTTTTGCTAACTTTTACAAAACTGCAAGCCAAACTAACTGATATTTTTTATCAGTCTTTTTATAAATTCATGAAGGTGATAACCACCCCTTGATTGAAAACAGAATTTTATTTTTATTTCTCTAAATCCTTGGAATATATATATATATATATTTAGGGGATTTCTAATAGATAAAAATTTTATTTAATTAATTAAAAAATTTCAAAAATAAGTATGATGTTTGTACATTTCAAAATTAGAAATACAAATAATATTTATCAGATCTTTTTAAAATATTTAATTTTACAATAAAATATTATTTTAAACCCAGAGTTATTTAACCTTTTACTCATTATTATTTTATTTTAGAAAATATCTACAAAAATTTATTCTGTTTATTTCTACTTTTCCTTTATTTTACATATATATATATATATATTAGTGTGTGTTATGTAACCCAACTGGTTACTGTATATATATATATATTGTAATGATGAGTTACAACCTGACACACCATTTAACTATTTAGGACACTTTGCCAATTGGAGTCCCATAACATTTTTCCTTTCCAACATATATATTTACATAAACATCTTTTTATTTTTAAAGAAATAATAAAAACCATTAAACCACTTGGGAAAACATATGTTATGTGTTGTACCGGTCAAAAAACCCACCAAAAGAACTGCAAGTTGGATCCAAACACAACTGAATCAAACTGAATTCAAACCCAACTCACTAGCTCAGATTAGTAGAAATCAACAGCACAGTGCTATGCGCCAAAAACTAGCTCAATGGTTGGTGAGGATCAGAGACCCCTAAACTGACATTAATATCTGATAATAAACTGACTAAAAATGATTTTAAATCGAATCATATGTATCTGTTCAGGTTGCCAACACAGACAGTGAGCATTAACATTAAAATAATTATAAAAGAATTAAGAATGAAGAAACCAAGTGTGTTTAGAAAATATTTAATAATAATAATTTGTTTTGTTTGAATAAAATAATGATTATATTAATCACCTCTAGCCTTTAATATAGTTTAGAATTATAATAAGAGTGGCGGTCCTTATTATATGCCAATGAATATTATGCAATATTGGAATTCTATGTCTATGTCCCCAACAAGAAAATAAAGGCAGATAAAGGTATTAATTAGTAAAGAAAATTATTACTCTAATTTTATACGAAAGAATGTGATATTTATTTTCAAATTCGCAAATCCATTCATGAAGAGCAAGATACATATTTTAGGGCATAACTTTAATCTTTATTGGAAAACTTATTTAATTAAATATAACTGATAATTTGTTCGACTTTAATTGAAATCACTTCATCACGAATTACAAGCATCAGAGCAGGCTTTACTGAAACAGAGAGGTAATGGTGCTGACGAATTATGAGCTATAAAGTGAAATTGAAAGACGATAGCTAGTCGATGATTGAAGTCCTATGGCGGCTTGCATCTGACAAGTCTTATGTCCTTTTACTAATATGAACAGGAGAGAAAGTGCTTTCTTCCTCGATAATTTAAAATAACAGAAATATTATCACCGACCAGCCTAACGTAGCGGAAGATTGCCCTACATCAGCAATGTTCAAAGATGATGACTTGATAGTCATCATTTGAATGCTAAAACCCATATAGAATGCTCTACATGATGACTTATCAATTTAATTAAAGTCAAATGAGCTTTTAACTAAAATTATTTTAATGTATTTGTAAATCATATTAATTATGCCCCAATCATCGTGCCCTTCCTGAATCTTAAATAACAAAGTTGAATTAGAATATATTTGATCCTTTATTGGCCCTTTTGCAATAAAAACATTTTAAGATTATATATGAATAAATACATATTGGTGAATACAAAAAAATAGCTGGGGCATAGATTAAAAATGGAGCTAATAATTTATTATTAGCCAATTATAAAAATAACACACATTTAATAATTTATTTTGACTCGATAATTGATAGAATGGTAAATCTAGTTCTAATGGGTGAGAATTACTATTAGAATTAATATATTATTATTTGCACTAGGCAAAGGAAACAAAGGAGATCATCGAGTCGAAAGATTATTGGCATATAATTAAAAATAAATGACATTAATAAATCACATGATATATATATATATATATAATATAGTAAATGAACTACCAAGTAAGAAAAGAGAAAGTTTAAAGACTAGAGATTGAGAG
Source organism: Epiperipatus broadwayi (assembly GCA_028023455.1). Lineage (NCBI taxonomy): Eukaryota > Metazoa > Onychophora > Udeonychophora > Euonychophora > Peripatidae > Epiperipatus > Epiperipatus broadwayi. Next base: position 8,569,237 of record JAQFVV010012424.1, read on the forward strand.
AATTTATATAAATTTAAAAATAGCATAAATAAAAAGGGTTTCACAGAGTACTACATTTTTAGAATGAAAAGAGCTCTTAAAGGAAGTGTAAAATAAAGTTTGGAAACTGGCCAGAAGATTTAAGGTTCATTATGGAAATATATTACCCATTTCTTTTTTAGTTTACATGTCCAGGTTGGTAAAGACGTAGGCATGCATTCGGTTGATTACTTGAATGGTATATTAATGAATTTTCACGATTTTAGCAGCATGATTGGTCTGGAAAGAATTTAGCAGCTCCATTGAAGATTTTTAGGGGACTTCAGGAACAATAGCCAGATTCCTGATGTTTAGCCCCTTACCATGATAGGAACAATTTTTGAATTCATGATTTTGAACAGCACATAGTTTACTGGCACTTTTCTGCAACAAAGATGGCTTTTTTTCCTCCAAACTTTTCAGAGCTATATATACTGTCCTCTGATGCCTTCAGGCTAGTGCTTCTTTCATTATCAATGTTTTTAGATTTACTGGTTGTTTTTAGATACATTCCTTTGATAAGGCTTTCAAACTCATTAACTTGGATTCATTTTCTAATTAGAAAATGAATTCTCAAAATCAGAAAATGATTTTAATTAGGAAATCCTTATTTTTTTTTCTAATTAATAAAACTTTAACTGTTGTTTTTGGAAAGGGAAAATCTGAAAGCTTATCAAAAGAATGTAGCTTTTAATCATTAAAACTTTAACAAATTATTTAAAAGTAAAAAACAAATAGTCCCGACGCAATGAAACTTTCGAACAATTATATATATTTAAATATTTACAAATATATATGCACAATCCATGCAGTTGTAATATATATAAATTCATGAATAATTTTATCATGAATTTATTAATAAAATTGATCAATTTACATCTGAAAGAATTAATTTTAATACACATTTATAAAATAAGTTTCCTTTATGGAAATTAGCGTGGATTGAACATATAAAGCCCCATTGCATCAGAAATTTAAGGTTAGTACTAGGGTTTGAAGTGGGCTTATGGCTAGATGTCATGAAGCTAGGATCGAACTCAGATCCGACTGCTTCAGTGTCACTAAATAGGGAGAACTATTACAAAAACTTGCACATAAACCTCACAAAACAATGATTGAATTTAAATCTAATCACATAACAAACAGCTGTAGAAACAAAATTTAAAATGTTCACAAATTATTGTTTTAATCTCAATTATATATATTATGTCTGCTCAACAATGGAAAATGACATGGTTGACATAGTTAAAAAAACTACATGTGATTTTCAAAGTATTATTAATTGTTATATTGTCTTCTGCATTCAAATATAAAGCTTTTTTCTGATTAAAAAGAAGTTTGAATACACAGATGGATATATATGTTTGAATTTTTTTAACAAATATGTCTTATTTGTTTTTGTAAAAGATGTATACAAAGAACAAGTGTAGATTGTTTTATAAACGAAAAAGAGTAGAAATTATTTTTTCCCAGATAGTGATTTAAGTGGTTTGTTTAGTGGGAGATAGAGTTACAGATCTAAAAATGCTCCAAGGTTATGAAGTATCAGATTAGTAATTTTGAGAAGTTAATTGATTATATGGGTTGTCTCAGTGAATTATAATATTCTATATCAGAATTGAAAATTTTTTTTTTTTTTTATATTTTTTTATTTTATATATATATATATATATATATATATATATATATATGTAGTATTCAGAATTATCAAACGATGAACTTTTAAAGCAACCATATGAAGTGGAAGAAATAATTTAAAAGGGAAGATTCAATTATCTGCTAATTAAGTAACTTTAGTTGTATTCATGTAATAACAATAATATATAATAATTAACTGTTTTGTTATGTAAAAATATTGCCACTAAAGTCTTGAAAAATAGATAAATCAATAGATATATAATATCTTTATACCATGGTTGTTTGCTAAACAGTTTATACCATAGGGAATACTACATCATCAATAAAGTCATGAAAGCTTGAAGATTTCACCTACCCTTTTAAAAGAAACCTGAAGACCATCTTTTGCCTTGAATAAAATGACTAACCAAATCCAAGAAAGGGTAATTGGAGAAGATTACTACTTTTTGATCCAGACAAGAAATTTCCACTCTTCACAGGAGCAGTATTTCATTTTCATTCATAGGAACTTATTTGGCAAATAAACAGTTTCCAGCAAACTCATCAAACTTTAATTAATATAATGGGATAAAAATTGTGATTTTTGTTTTATTATTATTTTTTATTTTTTGTCTATTGTAAATTTTCTGTATATTTTTATTTTCTACAATTGGAAGCCAATGTGTTATAATTTTGGGAAAATTCATTATGAGAATAAGGAGGGGAAACTATTAGATTTAATTATTTTTTTATCATTTTCATTTGTATGAAATATTAAAAAAATACACTAGTTTGATCTTCTCATCCAACTGATTTTTGACAACATAAAGGGAAATAAGAGGTAAGAGATTTTAATATTATCTCACAAAAAGCAATACACTAGATAATGATAGAGTTTATATTAATTTATTTATTATTAATTAAGCTTACTTTTATATTGCTTTTGTATAAATAATTTATAGCCATTGATCTATCTGGACAACAAAGATTTTTTTTATGTTTGTATATATATTTTAAATTAGCCAGATAGAATCGCGTTCATATATATATATAATGTTACATATTCATCATTATAAATAATTGGTCAAGTGCAGAAATTTCTACCATTGGGTTGAGGGTAATGACTTTATTTTTATTAATATCATTATTAGATATCAATATGGTAGAAATTCATCCTTGACATAACAAATTACATGTGTCACATTGAATTATTGTTCTTGTATTTTATATTTTTTGTTAATCAATAAATGTTAATATAATTCATTATTTTAATTTGGTCTCTAACTCATCATTATTTCCATATCCACCATCAGCTTTATAGCTCTTCATTATTTATATACCTGTCATAAATTTTATTATCTTATTTAGTTTTACACCTATCCATATTATTATTATAGAGGAAATACATATACATAGTTAGGTCAATTATTATAACTTTTATACATATATACTTATACTGCACATATATATATATTTTTATATATCTTATGTTTTTGGATATGCTTAGTTGATTTTTGGTAATTAATTATCACCTATATAGAGGTGCAATAACTACTATTAGTATGATCTCCTTCCCTGATAAGAGAGTCCAAGCAATTAGTCCCTGAGTTTGAATATTGTAGCATAATGTGGCCAGAAAGAAATGAGAATTGGATGAACTAACCCAAATTGTATCTAGGTTAATAAAAATAGGTAGATACAATCATAGGTTATGTATTTCATCATGTAATCACTTGCATCCTATCCGAAGACCCAAAGTCCAACCATAGTAAGATGCACTTATGATTGCTTCATGTTTGCTTAAACTATAGCTAATTTCCCATCATATTTTACTAGTCAAAAGATGTTCTACATCTAACATGAGCTGGAATCCATGAAAATGTACTTCAAACCCAGTCAAGCCCAAGATTTAGGTCAGGAACCAACCTTAATTTGAACCCACTCCATGAGCCCCAGATTAAAACCTAATGAACAACATATAATGATGATACATGAGAATATGCGCCACAAACTAGCTCAACAGATACGATTACTACTGAGACTAATCCCCAATTTCAAGATAATGAATGATATGAGTATTTACCTATCTTTCTAAATAAAGTCAATACATATATATTTGGGTTGCCAAAATACAGTAAACATTAAGATTTACACTAATTAATAAATAAATAATCAACACCAAGTACGTTATATATAAAATATTTAATAACAAGTAAATATTATTCAAATGATTATAATGATTAACATAGATTATCTCTAGTCTTAGAAGCAAAAAATTGTAATGTACAATATGATGTCAATTGTAATCATATGCCAATAATTAATACATGAGTATTTAAAAAATATATCTATTATCTATGCTCTGACAAAACAGACATGTGTGATTAAAAGTATGTCTGGCATAGATGCCAAATGACTTACATACATTATTCATTAAGAGGTATTTTATTTGGAAAAGAAAATATGCTTCCAATTTCTTATAAGAGTGAGGTGAAATTTATCTTCCACCCATCCATAAATTAGTTTTGGGATTGCATGAGTAAATATAAAAGGTATGACTTAAAATATTTAGCAAAGGAAGCTATTTTAATTGACTATAAATATAAAATGATTTGATTTTAATGAAATCAATTCATCACAACTTATAAAGCAAAGAGCGGCCTTTATTTGCACTAAAGAGTGAAACAATACAAACACATTATGAGCAACAAAATGAGTATGAAATAAATGGTTTTGTCGATGATTTACAAAGATTAAGGGTGGCTTGTATTCGACAAGTCCTTTTTACCACACAAAGGATAAATGGAACATGGGAAAGCCAGGTAAGGACTCTGCCACTAACCTTTGGTGTTCCAATAAAATGATGATCAAATGAGGAAGTAATATATTCCTATATTTTAAAATATCAATAACATAACTGAAATGACAAAATCCAAGGAAATGAAAGGATGGCACGTATTAGAAATGTTCTGAATGGTAATGATATAATAATCATAATATTTAATTAAAAGCCCAAGTTACATATTATGATTGCTTAGTGTGATGCCCTGATCATATAAGATTAAGACCAAACTTATTATGAGCAAATATGCTTAACATAATTATATAATGATAATAATAATACCCTTTATATCATGCCCTCACCAAACACGAATGTAGGATACAAGATTAGAATTAGAAAATATCTATTTTCTTTTCCTTATTATTATTCATAAAACATATATAAAAGTAAATCAATCTAGATAAATAATCTTTTCTAAATTAAATAAATGGTTGAGAGCATAGTGGCTATAAATTAAGCTAATAACACTTATTAGCTCTTGTCAAAATAATATCAAGGAACTAAATAAATATTCCAACCCGATAATTAGTAGAACCATTATTAATTTAGTTCTAACAGGAAAATCATTAGGCTATAACATTAATATAATACTATTTTCTTAGGGTAAGTTTAAATGAAGGGTATTATCGAGTTGAAAATTTTATTGGCATATAATATCACAAATATATAATATTAATGAAATGAACAAGACTTAATTAAAATGAACCACCATAAAGGAGAAAGAAAATTACTAAGGTATTAGTTTAACACTAGAGATATAATGAAATAGAGAATTACTGTGCCAAAATTTTAAAGCATTTTAACATGAGTGGAAAACTTAAGGCAATAGTTACTTTTAAATATGAATTGAGATATAGTTCATGAACCAACCAGAAAGTTGCGGTTTAAAAATAAAAAAGGTTACCAATTCTTCCATGGTTTGCTCATTGATTCATAATGACAGAGTCCAGTTGGAATTAGGAGACAACGTAGGTGCACACTTAATTCACGTAGACTTCATTTATGGATTAGTTTCCTTTGGGATTTTAGGCAACTTATGATTGATATTGAAGAGTTTTATTTTAGCAGCACCATTTTGAGAATTTGTTGGAGAACTTCGGGGTCCAGCAATCAGATCCTTGAATTTAGCTGTGTGCCATACTGTGAAAATTCTTAAAATTCAAAATTAAAAGACATAGTTTCCAGTGGCAACTCTTCTTAAATTAATAGTAATGGCTCCCTTTTTAGAAATTTTTCCAGGTTTTTTATACTCTTGTCTATGGTTCCCTGCCCATTATGATCTATATATCTTAAGGCCAAAGCTTTTACATTATTACTAAAATAATTTTTCTCTAATTGATCTTCGATTCATTACTTCGATAAGACTTTCAAATCCATTATCTGCATTCATTTTCTATTTAGAAAATGAATTCAAAAATTTAAAGAAACGATTTTAATTTGGAACCATCTTTAAAGTTTTAATTATCATTTTAACAAATTAATAAAAAAATTCACTATTGTCTTTGGAAAAGGACGATTTAAAAGCTTATCAAAGGAATGTAACTTTTAATCATAAAAATTTAAACAAAATTGTAAAATATAAAATAAAACATTCTGATGTAATGAAACTTTATAATGAACATATATTTAACTATTTACCAATATATACACCTAATCCAAATAACTAAATACTCTTTAAATAGCATTATTTTAATAATTTACCATGAGGTAATTAATTATATTAACAAAACTAAACCTAAGATAATTAGCTTCAATAAATATTTAAATAATAACCTCAGTTTTAACTGAAATTAACATATATTGAAGATGGTATTCAGAAATATTCATTGTTTGTAACTGGGTTTGAACTAGGCTAATAAGTGAAATCTCATGAAGCTTGGATTGATCTTTGATCTGACTGCTTCAATATATAATATATTTATATCCACACACATTAGTAATACACGTGTGTGCATGTACAATTTTTAAATTTTTTTAAAAGTTACAAGTTCTTATTTAAGTCATGCTACATTATTTAAGTTTAAAAGATATCTTATTAAAAAAAGGATGATCAATTAATTAAAGTATTGCTAATCTATTGCATACAATAGGAGAAAAGGAGGTATTGGAAAGAATCCATTATCAAAGGAAGTGTAAGTGCCTTATTTCCTTATCAATAGAGGCAATCATATGAAAATAGTTCCAGTTAAACACCTTCGTAGTCTATGCATATTTTAAGGTGTAAAATGTAAAAGAAAACAAAGGCAAAAAAAACAATGTGGCTGCATATGTGTATGAGGAAATAAAAAACATATGGAACATCAATTAAGGAAAAAAAATAAAGTTAATCCATTAAGAGTTCATGAGATATACCACAGGTTGATAAGAAGTGAATATAAATGGGAAAAGGGACATTTTTCGAAGATTCTGACATATTCAGTAATAGTTTTGAGAATGCTGATATTCTGTTAATATTATAATAATTCTGCTAATATTCTGACATATTCAAAAATTTGTCTGGGTATTCTACATCTACTGTTGAACTGTTTGATTTTATGGAAATGCTTAAAGTGCCTGCAGGCATCGGCTTCTCTGTGGTCATCAGGCAAAGTCTGGCATCCCAGAAGAAAGTTACATCTCATCATCAAGATCCATCTACCTCCTACTAATTCCATGCAAGTCCTGAAGATCAAGAACTATTTGATCAAGCTGTGCAGAAGTCCTGAGAACATTTATAATGTTGCTGGTAGTATGCTTTAATTACATTTAAATGTTATATCACTGTAACTCAATTACTTATATGTCTTTCACTAATCTTAACTTATTAAATTTAACATAATATTCTTTAGTTGTGTTGATTCTACTGGTCTTAAGCATTTAACAAATTAGAAGTTAATTTTTTTATTTCATTTTTTTTATGTTAACTTGAATGTTGGAGTGAGTTACAATTTAAATCATTACATGCATTTATGCTTCTCCACTCTTAATGTCCCAAGGGACAGTGTGAGTTGAGAAGACATTAAATTTTAAAGTTGTCCAAATTAAAGTAATAACAAACAACTTCTTTAAATTAATTTCTTTTTTTTACTATTATCCCCCCTCTTGCATCATGCCAAGCATGATTATTTTCAACTTTTAGAATTATTTAAAAGTTATTTCAGAATGGCAAGCATATTCTTAATAATGAATTATATAAATAAAATTTTGTTTATCATGTCCTTATAGAGACAATCCCACCCAGATGTTAAAAGCAACTTTTATAGGTAAAAATACCTGTAATGGAAACATATATATTGATTTTGTTATGTTTCAATTTAATACTTCCCTTCAAACCAGTATTAATAATTCGGTTTATAATGAAATTTACTTTAGATAAAGAAAACAATAATGTGAATCATTTCTTTTTCTGTTATAATTAATGATTGGTTATGTGAAAATAATATTAATAATTTATTTGAATGTCTGCATTGCCTTGCCTATATATGTCAAATAATATAAATGTATAACAAATTTCAATTTATATATATATATAATAAAAATCAATCATATATATATATATAATAAAAATGGATCATACTATCAGTCCGTATTATGAGTAATTAATATTTATTTTCCTTTTGAATGTATAATATTAGTTTTCAAATTAAGATTTACTATGTAATATTTTACTGTGAATGGGTTTCAGTTTCTCATATGAATTATATGTGATTATGTAGGGAGATTTAGTATCTTGTCAAAGTGAATTTCATAATGTTTAATGTTTATTATTCTGTAAGTGGAAGATTTATATAATTATAGTTGTTTTATCATTATAAATGGCACTCCTGCACTTCATATTGTGATGTTATGGTCTTATTATTATTATTGAAATTGTTACCTTTGCTCTCACTGCATGGTTCACTCATGTTCATATGGTAAAATTGTGATAAGTGCAGGCCATATTTCTTCTTAAATGCCTGGGTTCCTAATCAAAGTATTAGTGCCAGTCTAGGTTTTTCATGGAGCTGAAGATTCCTCATGACCCTCAAATCCTAGATTTTAGCACATCATCATCTTCTTCATTGGGATGCACCCTCACTTAGAAGCAGAAGCACCCCTGCAGCAGGGATATCCTCATTTAGTAGTGAACCATGCCATCCGATCACCCAGACAATCTTTATTCTTTTTTTCTTGCCATTGACAAACTTTTTCCTAGAGTGGTACCACTGTATTAATTTATTGTTGATCTGTAACCTTCATCTATGCATTAGTAGCCCAGGGTAACCATAAAATCAAACTCGACCAGAATTGTTACTTTTGCATGAATATACCATTGATTAGAGATTCAAACCCATAATGGCTGATAGCTATCATGATTTAATTGTAAATTAAATAAAGCATATGTTGTTATATATAAGCCACCATCATCTTCATCCATATGATATAAAAGCCAATAGAATCTTTTATATTAATAAACCTGTAATCTACATATTCATTATATCCATTCCTGCAATAAACCTTATATTATAACTAATAATTATGTTTGTGCCATTTGTGAGTCAGAACTGTGACATAGTTTTCTAGAGTTAGGTTAAATTACTAAAATTGCTAACCAAGCACACCCACAGCTTGTACCTTATCAATAGCATTACATTTATGGTCATATGAAAATTAAAATTCATTAAAGTTTTAAAGTTCATGTTAATAAATCCATAAGTAAATCCAGTAACAAAAGTGGCAATAATGAATGCTAGTATGTATAAACTCCCGAGTAAATGGAACAACCTTGAGAAAAAGAATCTATATTTGTACCCTGAGCTACCAAAACACTGTATAAAGAATGGAAGCTGTGTAACATCATGGGTGTTAATTAAGTGGTAGAGATAAGACAGCCTAGGTAGGAGTTTAAACTAGGATCATGGGGTAACTCTGTGTATGCTGGTCGAGAGTTTCTTCCTGGTGTTTCAATCTTGTTTGCAAATATACTCAAACTTGATCATTACAATATGGCACACAGCAACGTAATTGTGGGTATACATATATATACTGTAATGGGATGGGGTGGGGTGGTAGTGAAAAGAAAAGATGTGAACTTGGGGTGATGGAATATCATCATCACTCTCAGTCTATTTATAAAATTATGTTTAAGTAATGTTTAACATCAAGAAATATATAAGAATTTTATCTATTAAAGAGAGCATGAGATTAGATTATCTCTTAGTCAGCCAGTCACTCATCAGAGAAACCATAATAATTATACTTCAATCATATATCAACCAGCATTATCAAAAAGTAAGTAATTATAAGTATGAGTAATACTCCAAGTAATACCATTCATCATCATGAATGATCAACAATTAAGATAAATCAGTACAATAGACCAACAGTCAATCTTGTGCCTGGATTGGAAATGGGTCTTGTGTAGGCCAGCCTTACTATTGAGTCTTTTCCAGCTTAGATAATTATTTTAATATAACATGGATGCACCAACATAGTGCCCATCCATCAGAATATATAATAATCAGAAATCCTAATAATCAAAAAAATAATGCTCAGACATTAAAACATGCTGATCATCATCAATCCTCTGGCCACTTGTACTGGCCAACTATAAACTTAAATTTTTAGGAAGACTAAACTAAGATTAAAGATAGTGCAAGGGCTTTAAAGAGTATTCTCTTTTGCACCAACCAGGATGATTATTGATCATTTTTGGATGCTCAAAAGCACTAAATACACATCCCCATTTATATATTCATCCTGTGCATAAATCTAGCTCAGAAAACATAAGCTCTATTACTGTTTGTGATCAAGAGATGATGGAAACAAGTTTTAATGACTGAATAAGTTTATTAATAACAATAAAAATGATATTAAGATCTTAGAATATGATTCCACAATTTTTGATTACCATATAAAATTCAAGTTATTATATGATTTACATATAACACACATATATATGCACACAGCCACACATTTTACAATTACATGAACATGTTTCAATTGACATTTAATAATTTTTTTAAAAAGATTAAAATTTGCACATGTCCTATTTGACAAGTATTGACATATGTGTGTACACATAAATATGTATGCAATTGACTTATATTACAATTGTCATATAAAATAATAAATATAAAATTAAACTTTTTAATTGTATATAAAAAATACTATAAATGTTTAAAAATTTACATATGTGTGTGTATTCGCATGCTGACATTTACATCATATTTTAATTTAATGGTAATAATATTATATTTTCCTAATTGATTCCATTTGAAAAACATACATAAATTTCACACATATATGTGTATATAAACAAAATATATAATTTAAAATTAGAATCAGTTTATAAGTTTTTTTTTATCTTTACAAAAAGTATAGTCAATTTTTGACAAGTACTTATTGATTAATTATCAACATTTTTAAATTTGAATTATCGAATCATGTATTCTTTACTTATTGTAAATTTTTAAATCCAGGTAAAATTGTTTACTTGTTTGTTTCACTTTCAAAATGTCTCTTTTTTCTTTATTCAGACATCGTAAACAGTAATTTAAAGTGAGTGGTCTATCCTCATGCTTTCATTTCCAGTACTTAAGATTTGCCCATATATAAGTATTTAAGGTGGAAAGAATAAGTTGATTCATTTTATTCTTTCATAAATACTATATCTTGTGTTGGGAATGAAAGTATTCATTTATTATTAACACTCATAAAAAGCGCATGCACAATAGCTTGAGAAGGCTGATCTTTAATCTATTACAATTTATAAAACATAGTGCTATAAAAATAAATGCTTATTGATAGAAACTAGAAAAACTAAAGAAAACAATATGGCTAAGATAAATAGTGATTATCATTAAAAAAAATAATGTAACAAAGAAATTTCCACATCAAAGTAATTATTACTTTATTGTTTGTTCATAATTTTTATTTTATTATTAACTGAGTTTAAATTACATCTTCAGTGGTAATTTCTTTGTATTCCTGACAAAATTTCCTTTGAAATGATATATAAAACATCTTACCTGAGATAATTTCAGAACTTACAGTAATAGGAAGATAAGAATTCTTCATTTTTTTCTTGCACCCCAAAGTTGAATAATTCAAGGAGTCTGAAAGAAAAAACATTCTCCCTAATAAAAGACAAAAAATTAAAATTCTATCAGAATGTAAAAATAATGAAACAAGTGTCAATATTATTACTTACCTCTATAAATACAATAGAAAAGTAAAATATATAATTTGAAATTCTAAATAAGATCATCATGGTACATGTATATGTATATTATAAAAGTGGTGTACATGTATGCATCATGCAATTCTGCTAATAGTTATGGGAAAATTTAAAAGCTGATAAACAAGATGCACTAAAAATTTGAGTTCATAATTTTTCATTATTTGCTCAAAATTATTTTGATTTTAGACTTTGGATAAACCAACCTTGTTCATAACGTCATCATACTGAATAATCATTGCCAATACAGAAAACAATTTACAAATTTAGAATATGGGAAGTCAAAGATTACTAAAAAGGTTCTAAAGGCACATATTTATATATAAAAAATGTTTATATTCTACCTCTTTCAGGATATGTCTTCCAGAGAAGCATATCTGTTCATATTATCTAATATAAATATGCAAAATATTAAATATTTCATATTATTCAATATTATTATTAATAAAAGATAAATCATTCCAGATCTTGTTAACCAATTGGCAAAAGTAATCAGTAAAACAAAAACAATAAAACTAAGTTAGTAAAACAAAAATAATAAAAACTAAGTTAGTAAAATAAAAATAATAAAAACTAAGTTAGTAAAACAAAAACAATAGAAGCTGAAATTTCTTTGTGCATCTGGTATGCAGTTTTGAATTAACATTGCATTTTTTTATAATAGGTTGACTCTTATAAATACAATCAAATTTTGCACTTTTTTGTTCAGCAATTTTTTATTACATTGGCTTTTGCCACATTTTTATGGGATTCTAATAGTAGGATTATTACTCCAAATGTCCTTCAATTGGAATACTGGAACCTCAGTGAAATTCCCAATGTCATCCCAAAAAAAGGCAGACAATTCCCATTCTGTCACAGTTTTTCAATCATGCATATATTTCACCTTAGTGGCATATTTATTAGTTTCCTCAATAATTGTTACACACAGCTTTTTATCAAATAACATATAAAAGAAATCTAAGATAGAATACTCACCCACAGTCAAAAACATCAAACTTGGAGTTTTTGTAAAATTCTCTACATTGACCAATCCTGTAGTAATGTTTGAAGGCATATTAGAAGCACTAGTTGATGAGCCTGCTCTACTGCTATCTTCTAAACAACATTTGTATTTTTTCTTTGCCCTTTTGCTGGTAAAGTGGTTGCTTCTTCTTCTTTGGATGATGATGTGAAATATTCCTGTAGATCGCTGTACATAACACTGTCATTGGAATCAAATGGTTTAGGAATTTCAAATTCATCAAGACTGGAAAAATCCATTTCTGAATCCATACCTGCCAATTAATTTCTTTGTATTGTTTTGTCTCCATGTAATTTAAAAAACTGAGAAAAAAATTAATAAAAATAATTGACCTTCCTCTGAAAAAAATAATAAAAACTTTATTTTTTGTTGAAGAAAAAAATGATGATTACCTACAGAAAGTACAAAAAAAGACACAGAGAATTGTAGTATTCATGCATTCATAGTCCTCTTAGTTTTTCTGTAATTTCGAAAAGAAAACAGAACTTTAACAAATATCAATGATGTGTGGATGGTCTGCCCATTAATGTTGAAGTAGGCAAGGTAAGATATGAAAAGTGAATATGTGAACTGCAGCTCCCCATGCCATGATAAGTAGACAGCCAAGCATGGACTACAAGTACACAATGCCCTATGACATCGTAAGAAAATATTTCATCTTTAAGCACTATCTTTCTTGTACCTAGAGAGATCATCCATAATGAATAGTAGCACAAAAAATATATTTAGCACTGAGCCAAACCTGCTCATCTCTTGTGAGTCTTAGAGGCTTACCCACTACTCTAGGAGCTCAATCATTTAGGTCTGGAAAGTGCTGAGCCTATACTTCATAGCATCATGACCCCAATTAATCCAGGCAGCCCTGCTCAATCATACATCCACCATAAACATGAAAAGTAAAAATTCATGCATCAGTTCCAAAATGTCATTTTATTAAAAAAATTATTTAAAATTTCATTATCATAGATAATGTTACTCACCAACAGCTGTATATATGTTTATCTGTGCTTCTATGTCTTTAGATACATCAGCATACATATAATTACTTCTTCAGCAAGCTGGGGTTCTGTGATTAAGCTAGATTTTTCTTTCTGAGTTTGCTGATTTCTCATCAGTATAGTCCAGGTAAGAGTTGCTCTGCAGTTGGTTCCATTTAAGCTAGGATTTGGTAAAATTCAGGTCAGCAAGCTATTTTGTCTTCATTTTTTAGGCTATTGATTCAGAAGTGACCCAGCTTCAAGTAAATCAAAACTCCTATGAGGGAAAATAATAGAAGCTTCTGGATCTACTGTCCTGCCTTCAGCTATATCAGTTCATAGGTATTCTGCCAACTCTCTCATCAGCTAAAACCAACTGCTGCAATCTTCAACAAGCTGCAACAAAATATTGTAAACAACTTTGCAGCTGATCCATTCTTACAAAAACTACTATCCAGACTGCAACTGATATTTTTATCAACCTTTTATAGGATCATCTGAGGTGATAATAATACCTTGATTGAAAACAGAGTTTTATTTTTATCTCTCTAATCCCTTTTGAAAACAAGCTTAAAATTTTATCAAGGTGTGATATCTATGTTTTCACTTAGATAATAGAAATTTACAAATTAATTAAAAGATTTCAAAAATAGACATTTTTACAATTATCAGAAAATATGATTATTTTTTTAATTTTTCAAATTCAGAAAATATTACTTTTTATTTATCAGAACTTTTTTAAATATTTAATTTTATAATAAAATATTATTTTAAATTGAGAGTTATTTAACTCTCTACTTATTATTTTATTCCAGGAAATGTCAAAAATATCTACTACAATTTTTGTCTGTGTTTGTGCACACATACTATTATTGTGTGCTGTGCACCCCAACTGGTTACTATATATATATAACGTAAAGGAAAAGAGAAATAAACACAGACAAAAAATTTTGTAGATATTTTTTACATTTCCTGGAATAACATAATCCTAGTAAAAGAATTAAATAGTTCTAAATTTAAAATAAAATTTTGTTATAAATTATTATTTTAAAATGTCTAATAAAAATTAACATTTTTATTCTGATTTTGAAATTAGAAAAACAAATATAATTTATGTTTAAAATAGAACTGATAATTGTAAATATTATTTTTTTAAAAAAAAAAAATCTTTTTATTGATGCTTGTGTAAAATTCTCTAAGTGGAAACATGTATATCACACTTCGATAAATTTCAAACTTGTTTTCAAAAGGTATTAGAGAGATTTAAAAACCCCTTGTTTAAATTTAGTGTTTTTATCACTTCACCAAGACTATAACATGTTTGGATAAAAAGATTAGAACAGGTTGGTTTGTAGTTTTTGTAAGAGCTGGCCAAATGTGTCTGGTTTTTAGTTGGCTAATAGCTAGCTGCAAAGTTGGCTAAAATATTTTATGAAATAATCATTTGCTGTAGCAGAGAGTTTGGCAGAGTTACACAGAAAACTACCATGAGTTGTAAGAGCTGGCCAGAAGAGACTGGATAGTAATTTTTGAAAAGAGAGTTGCTTAATATAGTTTGGTTAATATTTTTGTAAAAGTTAGATGTAGTTTGTTGGTAACTGTAGCAGAGAGTGGCCACAATAAAGCTAGCTGAAGAGATGGCTGATAGAATTAGAATTACCATGAAGATGTAACTGGAATCAAGAAAGAAGAATCTGCTCTATAGTTCCTGCTGGAATTGATTCATATAGGTCTGGGTCAATGTCTGATGAGTCTAGCCTGCTTAAATGTGTTCAAAAAAGAAAGCTGCTTGCCTAGAACAATTCTAGACAGAAAGGAGCTCATGAAATGCCAACATACCTGATTATACTTTCCCATCACAGACAATTACCTGGACTGGTGTCCACCAAGAAAAGCCATTATTTGCTAAAAATTTTGATAATTAATCAACAAATACCTGTCAAAAATTGACAATACTTTCATTTAAAAAAAGTACTTATAAAGTAATAATTTTAAAAAAAAAACAGATAACTAATTTTGAATTATATCTATATTTTGTTTACAGACATGTATAATTGAAAAAGTTATGTATGTTTTTCAAATGGAATTAATTAGGGAAAATATAATATTATAACAAGTTAAAATATAGGATATATATGTCAATGTGCACATATATTTCTACATGCACAAACATATATGCTAATTACATGGTACAAAAATTAATAATTCTATAATTTTACCCAATTTAAATATGTTCTGTTAATAAGTTAATAAAATGTGCATTTATGCATGCATATATATTTTTATATGTGTGTGTTTAAGAAGCTGTAGAGTATTTTATATCATTTAGAAGTGAGAATTAGAAAGGTTTATTTTGTAACAAGTCAAATATGTTCAGAAATTACATGCACACATGCATATGTGTGTATATATGTCAATTGTATTGCAAATATCAATGTGTATCAGATAGACACTTATATGTAAAATTTTAATCAATTATTTTATTAAATATCAATTCAAATATGTTCAGTGATATGCCTGTGTTCTGAATGAATTTTAAGTAAAGCTAGTGTATTATTCATGTAAATCAATGTAATAACTTGAATTTTGAAAATCATATATATGTCAATCAATATAATAATATAAATTTTGTATCGTAATTTTGTAAATCACAAATGCGATATTTATTATATGCTAATCAAAATAAGAAGGCTTATGTGTTTAGACAATATTCTGCAGAACTTAACTTCATTTTATTTATTGTTGTTAATTAACTTGTATTCATTTATTAAAATTGTATTAAATCATCATCTTTTGGTTACCATAACAGTTACAGAGCTTATGTTCTCTGAGATAGATTTGAGCAGGGTCTGAATGTATAAATGAGGATGTATATAGTGTGTTAGGAGCATTCCAGTATGACATTGTCCTGGTTTTGGCATGAGGATTAAATTTTCTTCAAAGCTCCTGTACTACAATTTATTTATTAGAAATTAAGTTTATAGTTGGACATCACATTAATTGTACTATGTTGCCAAAGCATTGATGATGATGAGCATGTTTTATTATCACAGAATTATTCTTAGATGTCTCTGATTATTATGTATCCTGATGAATTAGCACTTAAGTACTGCATCCAAATTAATCATTTCAATTATCTGCCTCAAGCTGGCAAGGTCTAAATAGTCAGCCTGGTCTACAGAAGACTTATTTCCAATCCAGTCACCAGATTGACTGTTGATGTAGTTTGATTGATGGAGCATTCATGATGATGAATGTTTTATTTTGACTATTACTCATATTTACTTTTACTATTGATAATGCTGTTTGTATGTTAATAATACGTATATTGCTTTAAGGGATTAACTGATCTCTTGTGATCTAGCTGGCTAATCTGATCTCTCACAGAGCTCTAATTTTATGCTCTCCTTAATTATTAAACATTCCTTTAACATTTTTTAATAATATCTTGCTTAAATACTTTTTGTAATTTTTAAATTTAATTGATTTGGGAGTGATAATGATTTACCATCACTCTAGGTATGATCACCATCTTTCCCCATCTCATTACAATATATATTGTAATGAATGTTTAAGACACGATTACAAAAATTATAGTTTTATAGGGGTGAAGAAAATAAAATAAATTTTATATAAGGTTTCGTTTGTAAAACTTGATTAAAAGTTTTTTTAATGCTTGTACAAATATATATGTATGTGCGTGGGAATTATATTTTAATACCACAGTTATATTTGTTTTGTTTTTTAATTTTAATTTTGAAAAAAAAAAGAAAACTAAGATTTTTTTTTTTGTTAAATTTATGTAAAAGTAAAGTGTACAAATAGATTGCTTTTCAGATTTGGGGATTTAGATTGATAAGGCTAATTAAAAAGAAAGAAAACAAAATGAAAAGAATTTTTCATGAGTTAATTCCTAGATCTGTAAAGGGCAATTTATTTCGTTAATTAGATAACTATTGTTATCTAGATCGAGAATTTTTAAATTTTAATTAAAAAGAAAAAGTTTGGTAATTGGTTGAAGAGATATGATTCAGATATAACAGGATGAATCAGGCCATTGGTTTATCTTGGACTAGCTTTCAATACTTAGATCAGTTAGAATACTTGCACTAGCACAAAGAAACCACTAACCAACTCGCCCAAGCCTACCGTCAGTGAATCCCGAGCAACGGACTATACTTAAGAAGTCTCGTGCACTAGCATTTAAATAAATTATAAAGGTATCTTACAGTTTTGCAATTTAAATAATATTGTCTTATATGTGTTTCCCTTTTTGAAAAAAAAATATAAATGTTTTTCAAGTTGTATCTTATGTAATTCGATTTCTGTGTGCTTGATTTTTTTTTCTTTCTTTTTTTAATGAGTGCTAGTTTCAAACCTATTACTGTCCATCCTATTTAAGTCTTAGTAAGTAAGATAGTAGTTTATTTTAATCTCACATTCCTTTTATTATAGAAAGCAGTCTGGATATTACAGACTATTTTATTTGACTTCTGGCTCGTGACCCATTTTATCATTAGTTCTACTTATGTCATGAAACTTTATTTATAATAGACTACTAAGAAATATAATAGTTCTTAGTTTTATTTTTTCAAGCTTCCAATTCGTTTATTAGGGGCACGTATGATCGTTTTAACCCTCTCAATAGGTAGATCATGAGCTCCTAGCCTGTCTCACTCAGAGGGAGGTCAATCGATTGAAAGTAATAACTTTCAACACTCTTTATTATTATTAATGTTTTGGAAGCTACCTTCGTATTTCTTAGCCTATTAAGAAATATAATAGTTCTTAGTTTTATTTCTTCAAGCTTCCAATTCATTTATTAGGAGCACGTACGATCGTTTTAACCCTCTCAATAGGTAGATCGTGAGCTCCTAGCCTGTCTCACTCAGAGGGAGGTCAATAGATTGAAAGTAATAACTTTCAACACTCTTTTTATTATTATTATTATAAATTTTATTAAACACTTACTATTATTTCAGTAATAGTTTTAACAAGGCTGTAAACCTTAGCAATGAGCATCTGAAAAAATCATCACTAGGGACCTCTGTAGGTCTTTAAAACACATGCTTATGCTATGAAGAAAAGAGAGAATCCCGAGAGAATCCTTCTTTACTTCGACCTACTTTTATATATAAATAGGTGAAGCAGAAGTGTTTTGATCTAAGAGTGTGAAGCTATTAAATACTTCACTAATTAAGTCCACAATTCTTATAATACATTAATACTCGCAAAATCTTACGATTTACTACGAGTTCATGAAAAGATCTTATAGTAAGAAATATATTACGATAATTTAAAGTTGTAATTATAAATTTTATTAAACGCTCACTATTATTTCAGTAATAGTTTTAACAAGGCTGTAAACCTTAGCAATGAGCATCTGAAAAAATCGTCACTAGGGACCTCTGTAGGTCTTTAAAACACATGCTTACGCTATGAAGAAAAGAGAGAATCCCGAGAGAATCCTTCTTTACTTCGACCTACTTTTATATATAAATAGGTGAAGCAGAAGTGTTTTGATCTAAGAGTGTGAAGCTATTAAAACTTCACTAATTAAGTCCACAATTCTTATAATACATTAATACTCGCGAAATCTTACGATTTACTACGAGTTCATGAAAAGATCTTATAGTAAGAAATATATTACGATAATTTAAAGTTGTAATTATAAATTTTATTAAATGCTCACTATTATTTCAGCAATAGTTTTAACAAGGCTGTAAACCTTAGCAATGAGCGTCTGAAAAAATCGTCACTAGGGACCTCTGTAGGTCTTTAAAACACATGCTTACGCTATGAAGAAAAGAGAGAATCCCGAGAGAATCCTTCTTTACTTCGACCTACTTTTATATATAAATAGGTGAAGCAGAAGTGTTTTGATCTAAAAGTGTGAAGCTATTAAATACTTCACTAATTAAGTCCACAATTCTTATAATACATTAATACTCGTGAAATCTTACGATTTACTACGAGTTCATGAAAAGATCTTATAGTAAGAAATATATTACGATAATTTAAAGTTGTAATTATAAATTTTATTAAACGCTCACTTCTGCTTCACCTATTTATATATAAAAGTAGGTCGAAGTAAAGAAGGATTCTCTCGGGATTCTCTCTTTTCTTCATAGCGTAAGCATGTGTTTTAAAGACCTACAGAGGTCCCTAGTGACGATTTTTTCAGACGCTCATTGCTAAGGTTTACAGCCTTGTTAAAACTATTATTATTAATGTTTTGGAAGCTACCTTTGCATTTCTTCTGTTTCGACATAAATCTCTTTTCCTAACTATGGGTTATAAGCAGGAAGCTAACCTCCCTTGTCTGACATGAGATCACTGTATACTTACTAATACTTCTCCTACTGCCAGAATTTTGCACTCTTTCCCACACAGGAAATCGCTCTCAAAGCCATATAAATATTTTAGTTCAATTTTGACTAAAGTACGTGTAGTACATATTTTAAATATGCTTTAAAGATTATTATTTAGATTTATGTTTATTTAATCATACTTTTAATAAAATTATTTATTTATTCATCTACTTAGTTGATTTTGTTTTCTGTTGCTACCTTTCCAACTCACTGAACAAAACATAGATCTCATTTTCTTGATTGATCTAGTCTGGTGCATTCGATTCGCATATCCTGTAACCCCTGAAAAATAAATGTCTAGTTTTAAATTTTGGACTAGTGGCGCCCTGGCAATCAGTTTATGTGAGTCTAAAGCTTTTGTCCGGTATATAGGATAGTAATTTTTGGTGCAACCAAACGTGGGAGCTGATATTAAAACTTTACGTGAGATGTTTTGTTCGGGTGGTTGGGAAAAATAAACAGAAACGTTAGGCAAAAATAGGTGAAATAAAGTTAATGGTAGAATAGAAGTTGATGGAAAGATGCAGGTAGTTTTGGATCTGTCCGTATTTAATGTTTTGATATTCAAAAAGAGTTTATTAATTAGTTCGACGTTCGTAAAGTTTTTAAAAAAAGTAAAGAGTTTAAGTTTGCTTTGTAAAAATAAAATAAAGTTAGCTGTTGAAGATTAAATAAAAAAAAACGTTAATAAACAGATTTAAAAGAAAAGTTCAGTTGGTAATTTGGAATAAAAAAAATTAGATTTAATGGAGCTAAGTTTATTTTGAAAATGGAAGCTAAAGAAGAAAGCGATAGAGAGGCAGGTTGGGGAGAGAGCCCAGTTTCATTTAAACACCCCCAGATAGTAGAAAAAGAAGAAAGCAAGACACAGACGATGATGAAGATGATGATAGAGTTGATAATAGAAATGAAACAAACTCAGCAAGCCGAGATGAAAGAAATACGACAGGAGTTGCTGGAAATGAAACAAAATATAACAAAACAAAATATAGAAATAAAACGGAGTCAACAAACAATACTGGAGGAGCTGAGAGCAGAAATGAAAGGAATGAGACAGGAAATATTGAAGAAAGTAGACAAAAATCAGGCAGCTATAGAAGTCATAGAGAAAGATAGGAATAAGGAGGTTCAGGAAGTTGAAATAGTAAAGGAAGAGATGAAAGAAGTAAAAGATGAATTAGAACAGGATAGCATTAGAAAAGGCAAGGTAGAAATAGAGATAGAAGTTGGTAGAGATTGGATGCAGATAGGTGGTGAGATAGAAAATGCAGATCAAAAGACCAAGAATAACGTAAAAGAGTTTCTGCAAGAAACTAAAAATAAATTGGTTAAAATATCTAGTGGTTGTGAATATAAATTTGAAAAGAAGAGAGTTAAGAAAAAAGTTAAGGAGTATGATTTTAAGGCAGAGATAAAAGCTATCTATAAAGCAATTTTATTTGAAAAGACTATAGAAGAGGGATTCATTCCATTTCTTATTAACGAGGTGGGCTGTACTAAAGTGGGACACATTGAACAGATATATTTTGCTCAGCTAAAGGGTCATAAGATAAATGAGCTACAAGATAAAACAGAATGAGAAAGAGACAAGGCAATAAATTAGAAGCGAAGAACATACAAAAGGGGGAAAGGAACGTACATTAGAGAGACAGTAAAAATAAAGAAAGAATCGCCTGACCGAGCGTAAGTGATATTGATCGGAGGTACTGCTAAAAAAAAAAAAACACTCAATGGATTTATAATTGGACTATGAGTTGAGAATAGAAATTTATTTCGACATAGGTGATTAGCCTGAATGAATTTTGTAAATGATATTATATAATTACAACTATATATGTGTGTGATAAACAATATTACATTTTGATATTTTGAATTCTGTTCATTTTTATTTAATAAAATGTATAGTGGCTATCGTAATTGTATTACTTTGTTGTAAATAGTTATTTTAATAGATCGCCAGTATATTCCTGAAAATTTATGTTACTTACAAATGATTTAAAATAGTATTCATTAGGATAGTCGGACGGATTTGATTTTTTTTTTTAAGTGAGAACAAACTTAGAGAAAACTGGTTAGTGGTAGGCAGAGCAAAGTCAATTAAGTTTTTTTTTTTTTTTTGTGATGACGGAGAGACAGTTGTAATGAATGTTTAAGACACCATTACAAAAATTATAGTTTTATAGGGGTGAAGAAAATAAAATAAATTTTATATAAGGTTTCGTTTGTAAAACTTGATTAAAAGTGTTTTTAATGCTTGTACAAATATATATGTATGTGCGTGGGAATTATATTTTAATACCACAGTTATATTTGGTTTTTTTTTAATTTTAATTTTGAAAAAAAAAAGAAAATTAAGATTTTTTTTTTTTTTGTTAAATTTATGTAAAAGTAAAACGTACAAATAGATTGCTTTTCAGATTTGGGGATTTAGATTGATAAGGCTAATTAAAAAAAAAGAAAACAAAAAGAAAAGAATTTTTCATGAGTTAATTTCTAGATCTGTAAAGGGCAATTTATTTCGTTAATTAGATAACTATTGTTATCTAGATCGAGAATTTTTAAATTTTAATTAAAAAGAAAAAGTTTGGTAATTGGTTGAAGAGATATGATTCAGATATAACAGGATGAATCAGGCCATTGGTTTATCTTGGACTAGCTTTCAATACTTAGATCAGCTAGAATACTTGCACTAGTGCAAAGAAACTACTAACCAACTCGCCCAAGCCTACCGTCAGTGAATCCCGAGCGACAGACTATACCTAAGAAGTCTCGTGCACTAGCATTTAAATAAATTATAAAGGTACCTTACAGTTTTGCAATTTAAATAATATTGTCTTATATGTGTTTCCCTTTTTGAAAAAAAAATATAAATGTTTTTCAAGTTGTATCTTATGTAATTCGATTTCTGTGTGCTTGATTTTTTTTCTTTCTTTTTTTAATGAGTGCTAGTTTCAAACCTATTACTGTCCATCCTATTTAAGTCTTAGTAAGTAAGATAGTAGTTTATTTTAATCTCACATTCCTTTTATTATAGAAAGCAGTCTGGATATTACAGACTATTTTATTTGACTTCTGGCTCATGACCCATTTTATCATTAGTTCTACTTATGTCGTGAAACTTTATTTATAATAGACTACTAAGAAATATAATAGTTCTTAGTTTTATTTCTTCAAGCTTCCAATTCGTTTATTAGGGGCACGTACGATCATTTTAACCCTCTCAATAGGTAGATCGTGAGCTCCTAGCCTGTCTCACTCAGAGGGAGGTCAATCGATTGAAAGTAATAACTTTCAACACTCTTTTTATTATTATTATTAATGTTTTGGAAGCTACCTTCGCATTTTTCTGTTTCAACATAAATCTCTTTTCCTAACTATGGGTTATAAGCAGGAAGCTAACCTCCCTTGTCTGATGTGAAATCACTGTATACTTACTAATACTTCTGCTACTGCCAGAATTTTGCACTCTTTCACACACAGGAAATCGCTCTCAAAGCCATATAAATATTTTAGTTCAATTTTGACGAAAGTACGTGTAGTACATATTTTAAATGTGCTTTAAAGATTATTATTTAGATTTATGTTTATTTAATCATACTTTTAATAAAATTAATTATTTATTCATCTACTTAGTTGATTTTGTTTTCTGTTGCTACCTCTCCAACTCACTGAACAGAACATAGATTTCATTTGCTTGATTGAGCTAGTCCGGCGCATTCGATTCACATATCCTGTAACCCCTGAAAAATAAATGTCTAGTTTTAAATTTCAGACTAGTGGCGCCCTGGCGATCAGTTTATGCAAGTCTAAAGCTTTTGTCTGGTATAATATATATATATATTGAAACAGTAAGGTCTGCTTTACAGATCTTTGTTTCACCTTTTCTCACCTACTTCCTACCCTCATACCTTAGTTTGAACCCTAATCTATTGTAGTGTGTCTGCAATATTCTTATATACCAAAAATCCCGCCTAATTTTAAACCACGAGCACAATGCTTGTATTATATATATAACTTATTCCCAAATAAAATAAAACATTATGAATTATGTATTTGTTCACATAATTTACGTTTATTAAAAAGTAAGTTATATAAGTCATAATTGCGCACACACTATGATATGCATTTTAAAACATATCAAAATTATAAATTGTTAAAGTTATTTTGTTTGAATCTATTTACAAATATATTACTGTCGTAATATCTTTTGATTTAAAATAAAATTCATTTAGTAAATATTCGTTTAGTAAATAGATTCAAATATTGCAATTTAAACAGTAAAATCATTTTCTTTAATTTAATAAAAGTTATTCCAAATATTTCTGTTTAAATAAATCAGGGACAATAGTTTAATTAGTTAATGTTCTATAAGTTTATCTAAAAACAGCAGATGTCCACTTAAGGTTTTCTTTAATTAGTAAAAGTAATTTTTAATTAAATCTAGTTTGTAATCCGAAATGTCGACAGGGAAATTAACAAAAGAAATTAATTAATGTTGAATTCCTTTAGACATTCGGATAGATTTAATTACAGCTGATAAGTCCGATATATTTTTGTAATGCTCCAGGGCAGTTCTATTGTTAACGTCTACTATAAAAAGAAGGGTTTTCTTTTGTTCTCCAGTTTTTTCTTCTAATGTTTCTAAGGGAAATCATTCTGAGTTCTATTCTAGTAATTTGTAAATCTTGACATGACAGAGTAGAGTGCGAGAAGGTTATTTCTCTCTGGAATGGTCATCTGCTGCCACAGACCATCGGAAGTTATCACACGGACCCCGGAACTGCTGCTGCTGCTGCCAAAAATATGAACATTTCCAGATTTTGCTATTAAATTATATAAAAACCTGCCGACCATCAATCTACCTAAATGCTTCTCCAGAGGTAACCCTAAATTAACCCAAGAGCTCTTGTGATTCCTAACTAACATGCTATAGCTATTTAACATTGTTTTCTTATATTTCACATAACTTCATTATGTATTTCTTTAACGTGTTTAAATATACTCAACATTTTGCTCTCTATCCTTGGGTTAATATTTTCTATTTATAAAGCTTTCTTTTATTTTATTATGATAATGTGTCAGAATGTCTTTGACTGAGTGAACTATTCCCTTTATTGAAAGTAAGACGCCGCTATTAAGGCATATTTTAAATTTATAATTTTCCAATTTTATTATCTTGCAAATCACTCGTTCAAAGGTGATTCTTTTCTTTAATATAATATAATCACATAGTTTAAAATCTACATGTTATTGATTTTAATCTACCATGAGAGTATGTGCAAGGTCAGTGATTTAAATGTGTCCCCAAATGCATGATTGCATATATAAATCTATACTTACTTTTCAAACCCGCAAGCATGCATTTTCCTATTTTAATTACCGTGTTCTACTTTAATTATAAAGTTCATCATTGACATCGAGAATGTGCGGACCCTTTTAAATGAATTTCAGGGAATTTGATTGGGCATTTCTCTTAATCCGAGTAAAACCCATTTAGTATGTTTTTATATACACTAGTCTCATATTGCTGGTAAATGAATTGGTTGTTGAGATCACTTTGTTTTATTTTCCAAGGATTCTTTACACGGCAAAGTCCGTTCTTTTTGCTTATTGCAAGTTTCCAGGCAGAGGGTGTTCACAAATGACACCCCTGGGAATTAAACACAATCGTCACCCAGTCACTAAGTTTCGGCTGTTCATCAAAATACTTTCCTATGGGTTAGCAGCGAGATGCCCTCCGTAATTATTCCGGATCTTCAATATTGTTTTATTTTATATTTATTTTACCAAGCATCCATGACTTAAACGTGTCACACCCTCCAACTTTAATAAATTCATTATCAGCAATACTGACCTCCCAATGCAACTCTATTATTATTATTCTCAAATAAATGCTTTGATCACATTCCCACTTTGTTGCTTAGTAAGCTTTTGTCCGTGCTATTCTCGAAATCAATAAATATTTTAAAACACTTAATTTCAAATATTTTCTTAAACTTGTATAATTACTCAAAGCACCTTGCACATGTTCCTATCTTGTCAAGCACATTATCGTAATGCTATTAGCCTGAGGAATAGAATATATCACTTTGTTTTAAAACCTTTTTGTCATTTATTGAAATATAATGCCCACAATTATTTAATCCATGTCCCTGTCTCATATAAGCAGACAGTGGCATTATATATATATATTTTATGAATAAATTTTGTGAAATTATTTAAACTAAATTTGATATCTTATTTTATTGATTCCTATCACTGTCTCGGTCTATATATATATTTTCTGCATTTCTTTTGTAAATCCATAGACGTTAATTAGCCACCTAAAGTTCTTTTAGTATAGAGTCTTTTGTTTCTCCCTGACCACCAGGCACCGGTCAAAGGTCATACTAGTAGTGGCATCAGATGCATTGTCACATAGATGGCGCTGTGAAATTTGGGCTTTAGATTCGAACTTAGTATATTGTAACAGTCAAGTTTGTACATTCGCGTAACAGAATTCAGAATCCAAGCAAAAGAGACCGAAGCTGACCAGACTAGGACTGTGACATCCCGAGTCCGACCACACTTCAACTCGTAAGCCAGGATTCCAAGACTCAAGACCCTACGAATGACCACCTTGAAATTACACGTAGTATACCTCTTTCCACACGGCCGACATAGGTCACGGAGAAGCAATGAGACTCTGATAATTAAAAGAAAGGTTCTTAATTGACTAAAATATCACTAATTTAATTTAACTTAATGCATAGTTTTCACATATATAGACTATAAATAGTAATTAGAATTGGATTGAATTAGATCAATAACGAGACAGAGAACGAAATACATTAAATTAATTATATATTTATTTACAATTGGCATGAAATTGATCAGTTTTACACATTTCAGCGTCGAATGTACAAACATTGGGTGGATAAGAGAACACATTCTCTTTTTATATACAATTCAAAATAGCTTTATATAAATAATTTTTATACAATTCAAAATAGCTTTATATAAATACTTTCATTTAATTTTCATAAATGGGTTTAACATGTGCCCATCTTATGAGTTGCTTTTCAATTAATACATAATCAATCACTACGTTATGTCTATAAATCTCGATAAGCCAAATCCTATTACATTTGTGGCTGGTATATAAATAATTATATTAAACTTTGATCATGAATTCATTTACTAAAATATACAATATGACTTAATAACGAGCGCATAAACCAGCTCAAGTAATGATCGATCGAACATGGCTTTCGAGAGAAAATTTCAGAATGCTGAAAGCGTTATGTTAAGGTGGGAGAGTTGGCTGCATAAGATTTTACCAATGCGCTATGGCACAGGTAAACAATAATAGGAAAAGTCGCTCTGCGGATGGATGAAATAACTTCAGGGTTCTTGCGACAAACGCCGGTACCCTGTAACCGATCGCAATGCTGCGTGAAAAGGAACATTTGTGTTCAGGAATGGCGGGGGACTTACGTGCTAACCTGGCCTTGGCTCAGGCTTCGCTACTGCTCTACCCTATAAGAGAAGATGTGCTGGCAATGCCGTGGCTCCATCTTAAGATACGTATATTACGTATAGCAGCAAAACGAGAATAATTTTATAAAATACTATCACATCCGCCAAGCAAAGAATAGTATATTTCATACTATGAAATACGAGTTAATAGCATATTAGCTCTATCAAATTGGGACCAACTCTTGTGTAGCCTGGTAATAAATGTCTATGCTACTAAAGGGAATATCATTACATCTGTACTTTGACATGTTCGATCTATTAAGTTACTTATAGATAATAAATATTTAAGGAGGGAAAGTATATTTCTATGGACTTAAGAATTTAAATGTCAAATATACTTATAAATACGATCAAGGCTAAATTGAATTCTTAAATAAACTTATCAAGTTAAGTTTTTTTAAAAGGTTGATTAACAGAGCCACATTTCACATAATAAAACATTTAAATAATAAAAAATATAGGATTTCGAAACAGCGCAGAAAGTTGACGCTATAAATAAATTACGCGAAGATTTTCAAATATCTTCTTAAAAAGATGAAATTAAGTGCCACTGTTTCGAAATATTGGCATATAAAATATAATAAGCATTTAAAATAAACAAAGAAATATAGACACAACCGCAGTGATATAACTTTAAATTAGACACTTATAATGTACTTTAAATGAAAGGAAAATATAAATAAGTCAGATTATTTAAACTTTAACACATTAAATTTTGATAGCAATTGACATATTTAAAATATTAAATGGATTTTAAGTTTTGATTACATTTAGCTTTATCATTATTTTAAAAAGAAAGTTAGCTAACTTATATAGATATATTTACATAAAGAATTACACAGAATTACACAGAGCTCTGCGGTTTGAAAAATAAAACGGTACCGGTATGATTTATCTGCAAGTTCTTGGCTGTTGGTTTGGTTTAGTTTGACTGGGCGGCATCATCTTTCCCATTATGTTAGGCTCGTCTCTTCTATCGGCATGATGGTGGTTTAGGCATTTCGACGAGAGAAACCCCGTTCTCCCATGGAGTAACAGCAACAAGATGCCCGCTTTTAGCCGGACATGTTAAACATTAACAATTGTGAATACTGGCTGCAATTCTCACTAACAATATGGCTGTCTTTCTCTTGTTAAAAAATACAGAGTATTTATATGTTTTCCTTATCGGAATCTCCCGCCTCAAGACTCACTAAACTCAGAAATTTAATTAAATATTTTCCAATTTATAATCCAGATCTTAGATAACTTATGTTAGAAACATTCCATAAGCTATTATTATAATTAAGATTTTTCGTTGCAAACAATTGTCCAATTTAGATTTTAAAATAACTTAATCTTATCTAAGGGGATTTTAATTAGTAAATTTTGAACTAGTTTTACTTTCTACGAATTCCAGGTGTGGTCGTTAATGACACTTGTTTACAATCAAAAATCTTTTTAATTACTTGACCAGCTTTTATTTTTAATCTTACATATAATAGAAACTCTTTCTATTTAAAAACAACCTTTTAACATTTTTTTAAACGAAAACATTTTTAACATATTTATTAAAAATAATTTACAAACATATTTTGATATAGCTTTTAAATATATTTTCGAGAAACTTTTCCCTGAAATATATTTAAAACAAGAAATCTTTTAACAATTTTTAAAGAAACATTTAATAGTATTTTTAGATAATGGCTTTTACATATTTTAAATCATGTCTTTCTTCTATATAGCACAGATTATATATCCACATATGAAATTACAATATTAAACAACAAAATTAATAATTTACTCTTAACTTAAATAATATAATAAACATTTTTAGAAATATTAAATAACTTTAGTACGCTATAATTTTACTAATCCTATCTAATTATAGCGTTGGTTCGCACGCAAATATATAATACTGTTTATACAGACATGAGCGAATTTTATATTTATTAACATTTAAATAGGTTCGAACTTAGCACAGATGAGAGTGTCATTAGGTTTGATGGTGAAACGATAGGGGCTTGGAAAGTTATCGTTTCAATATCTAGAAGGCAACCCCTCCTAGAATGTTCAGTTTTGTGTCTGGGGTTTGAATTCTGCAGTGTGTTAGTGAGATAGACGATTCTGACTGTTACAATATATATATATAAATCATGTCATGTCACATGACCTAATTTAAGAAGCTTGTATTACAAATGTTATATAATGAGCTTGCAAATAGCTCTTAACAAGCTTTTCAGAATATCCCCAACACCAGACCTGTTTCTGCTACTGGTTTCCTCAGTGAGATGCTGGGATATTCTGAAAAGTTTGGTAAGAACTATTTTCAATCTCATTATATATATATGGTTTGACTCAATTACATTAAACCTTATTCAAGTGATCCAGTATGAAAAATTTTAAATTTCAATTGGCAATAATTATAATATATTGAAAATCAGTGTATAAAATCAGTAGTAGGTTGAATGCTTATTTGATTATAATTTTCAAATTGAGTAAAAGCTCACCAATAAATATCCTGAGAGTGATGAAAACTTAGACTGTTTGAGATACACTAGAAAATCTCATATGGTCTAGTTGCAACCATATTTGAAATGATCATTAAATTGTATTAAATCAATTTGGAAGTATAAAAATATTTAATACTCTTCTTCTTCTTCTTCTTCTTCTTATTCTTCTTCTTCTTCTTATTCTTCTTATTATTATTCTTCTTCTTCTTATTCTTCTTATTCTTCTTCTTCTTATTCTTCTTATTCTTATTCTTCTTATTCTTATTCTTCTTATTCTTCTTCTTCTTCTTCTTCTTCTTCTTATTCTTCTTATTATTATTCTTATTCTTCTTCTTCTTCTTATTCTTATTCTTCTTATTATTATTATTCTTATTCTTCTTATTCTTCTTCTTCTTCTTATTCTTCTTATTCTTATTCTTCTTATTCTTCTTCTTCTTCTTCTTCTTCTTCTTATTCTTCTTCTTCTTCTTATTATTCTTCTTCTCTTATTATTATTATTCTTCTTCTTCTTATTCTTCTTCTTCTTCTTCTTCTTATTCTTCTTCTTCTTATTCTTCTTCTTCTTCTTCTTCTTCTTCTTCTTCTTCTTCTTCTTCTTATTCTTCTTATTATTATTCTTCTTCTTCTTCTTCTTATTATTCTTATTCTTCTTATTATTATTATTCTTCTTCTTCTTCTTCTTCTTCTTCTTCTTATTCTTCTTATTCTTATTCTTCTTCTTCTTCTTCTTCTTCTTCTTCTTCTTCTTCTTATTCTTCTTCTTCTTATTATTCTTCTTATTCTTCTTCTTCTTCTTCTTCTTCTTCTTCTTCTTCTTCTTCTTATTCTTCTTCTTCTTCTTCTTCTTCTTCTTCTTATTCTTCTTCTTATTATTATTCTTATTCTTCTTCTTATTCTTCTTATTCTTATTCTTCTTCTTCTTCTTCTTCTTCTTATTCTTATTCTTCTTATTCTTCTTCTTATTATTCTTATTCTTCTTATTCTTCTTCTTATTCTTCTTATTCTTATTCTTCTTATTATTATTCTTCTTCTTCTTCTTCTTCTTCTTCTTCTTCTTCTTCTTCTTCTTATTCTTATTATTATTATTATTATTATTAAACAATAATCAAAAGGAAAAAAATCAATTTATAATTCTAAATTTTGTAAACAATCTTCAAGTATATTGTATTGTAATTTAAATTGATATGAAACGGTCTAATTAGTTTTATCACTAGAGAGAGATATATATTGATTAGTATTCATACTATTCCATTATTGGTCCATTTTATGTACTACAATCCATTGCAATAAAAATAATAAATAACTTAATAGATAAGGAGAGGGGGAGTCTAAAAAAAGAAACAAATGATATCAGCTTCTATACTGAATAATATTTAAAGACATTGCATGCATGTATGTGTGAGTTTAAAACTAATGTAACGTGTAGATTTTATTTATTATGTTGATGTATTAAAATGCTTATTTTAACTTTAAAAAGAAAGTGTGTGTGTTTTTAATTATAAGATAAAACGATTGATTTATTTTAAATAAAAGAAAATACCTATTTTTTTAAAAATATTTGTTTATTTTTAATACAGGCAGGTAAGTATAATAATGTATTTTAATAAAGTGGGGAGGAAAAAATCTAACCATTGATAATAAATAATTGCTTTTAAAATTAAAAGGATAAGGAAATTACTATATTATTTTAAAAATAAGGATTTATTGGTTTAAGGACGTAAATGTTTTTCTGCGTTTCAGTACAATATTATTTATTATTTATTTTAAAATTGAAGTCATTGTTAGCTAGGATGATTTGTTTAATTGTCATAATATTTTAAAATTGTAGTAGTAGCTTTGGGTGGTGTGTTTAACATATGAGTTGTTGTTTTCTTAGAGGGTGATTAGAAACCGATTGAGCGAGCTGGGATCTCAGGTACCAAATTGGGCTGATCAGATGGACACATTAATTACACTGTACTTAGCTGGTGCCTAAAGGGTTTTTTCTTCTTTAAAAAAATAAAGTGTTTATTTGGTCAGTGTCTGTTTGGTAGTTGAGTGTTAGTGTTGTTGGTAGTTTACTACTGATAATAGTTTACACTTCACCTGAGGACTAAACACCTTCAAAGACTGGGTAATTCAGTAAGGCAAAGTAAAGGAAAGTAAAAATAAAGTTAAAAGCAAGTAAAGGAAAGTAGTAGCTGATATTTTTAGTTGTTGTTTTTTCATTGAGGTATTATTAGTTAGTAGTTGAGGTGTTTTAAAAAGAAGGTGGGCAGTTCAATATATATATATATTATTTTTCAGCAAAATTTAATACAATAGAATCTACAGGTAATTATTTAGCATTTGTTATTATATATAAAGCACTCATAAGTAATACAGAATTTACACAGTATATATATACTTGTATATATATAAGTATAAAGATATACTTATATATATACTTGTATATATATAAGTATAAAGATATACTTATATATATATTATTTTTCAGCAAAATTTAATACAACAATAGAATCTACAGGTAATTATTTAGCATTTGTTATTATATATAAAGCCATCATAAGTAATACAGAATTTACACAGTATATATATATATTTTTCAGAAAAATTTAATACAACAATAGAAACTACAGGTAATTATTTAGCATTTGTTATTATATATAAAGCCCTCATAAGTAATACAGAATTTACACAGTATATATATATATTTAGCATTTGTTATTATAATGCCGTCATAAGTAATACAGAATTTACACAGTATATATATATATATAATGTAAAAAGAAGAAACATCGTTTTTGCATCATGCATGATATGAGAATAAAAACATGGGCATTGATGGTATACTTGTGCAATAAATTTCACTAAATTTACACTGACTTAGTATTTCTTTTACATTAATAGTTATAATGACAGAGTATCAAAATATAGTTAAACATATAAATTATATCATTATAATGCTAGGACAAACAACATTTTACTAAAATTCTTCCACAATCATGGTTTCATCTATTAACAAATAGAATCTTTCATGAGAAATTCAATTAAACATATGATGTATATAAAAGTAGCCTTTCCATCATTTACTTCAAAAACAAACTTCTTTTAATATTAAAGAATGTCCTCATGAAATTGATGGCATCTGATTCGAAAAATTCTATCATCAGAGCTTTTTTACTCTTCATTTCAACTCACTTTTTTCATAAAAGATAACTTCTTCATTATCAAACAATATTTTATGACCTGTATTCAGTTCATGAATAAACAAAGCTGAGTTTTAATACATAGTTTTAATTCTACTCTTATGAACATGAACTCTTTCATTAACACTTTATGTAATCTGATCTATATAAATTTTATGACAACTGCAAGAAATCTTATAAACTACAAAATAAATTGATTTGCAATCAATTGACTATTTTGCACAAATAATTTGGAAAGTAATACTCATATTCAGAGGAATCAATTTGCTTCTGATTATACTGATGATAAAATCATGGATTTATTAGGAATATTATATTTAATACAAATATTTATAAATCTGTTAATAATAAAGATTTACATGTTAGTAAGAATAATTTCTTTGCCATATAAGTCATCAATTAGTAAATTATTTATTAGAACAGTTTTTTATTGGGTGTTATAAAAGTGATATGAAAAAGCTCTGAATATAAATTCATTAATAAATAGTTCAAAACAGTCAGTTGATTGCTAACCAATTCCTGGGGATAAGATGCCTTGTAGTTATCATAAAAATTATATCAAACACAATAAAAATAAGTATTAATGAAAGCATTAAAGTTCATAAGAATAGTACTAAAAATAGATATCAAAACAGCTTTATGTATTCATAAACTGAATACAAATCATAAAATGTTATGTGACAATGAAGAGATCATTTTTAAAGAAAAGTGTTAACTGAAATGAAGAGTAAAAAAAAACGTTGCAGATAAAACTCTTTGAATCTGAAGGCATCAACCTTATGAAGACTTTCTTTGCTGTTAAAGGAAGTTGATACTTGAAGGGAATCATATATGAAGGCTATCTTCTTTTATATTATAACAGTCTAACTCTTTTCTCATTAATATTTGGTTGATTTAGAATAATGCTATTCCCACAAATTATTTCTATGGTATAACAATATTTATTATTAATGAGACATATGGATTTGCAACCCATTTTATCAACCGAGATGGTCTTAATGTCACTTAATTATTTATTAACACTTCCTGCCCAGCATATTTATGGATGTCAATCCTATGCATGCATAAGAATTATGCTGGAAGTGATGAGAAGCCTAGCTTGTAAATAAATGCCCACCTCTGGCTAACTTACTCAGGGTGGGTGGTACTTAGAATGACAGAAACATGTATAGGTAAGGCAGTAAAGTATTCAATAACTACAACATGTGTATATACTTTAAACTAAATAAATAAGATATGAAATAATGAAAAGAGAATAATTAACAGTGCTCAAATGTTTAATGACATAATAATATATACATATATCTTTGTACAGACAAACAAACAAAAATGTCTAATCATTGCAAATACCAAATAATTTATAATGGTAAAACTGATTTAATATAATTAGGAATTAAAGACTCTAAATATAACATTGAGAGTGTGCATTATTATGAGTTAGAATAAATGGATGTATTATCTCGAGTTTCCTGGGGAAGGTAGCTTATTCAGACTCACAATGAAATTGAGTTCATTTGGAAACATTATGGCCACCAAAATTGTTCAGCAAGGGTATATTGTCTTTATTTTTTCTTAAATCTCCAATGGCTCCATTATGATTCAGGATATTGATAAAGAGAGATGCAGATAAATGGTCATAGATTCTTTTTTTAACTTCAGGTGGTTCTGCCCTCATGTAGCAGTATCATGGGATAAAAGCCCAGCATGTTTACAGATTTATCCCAACCTGTTCATATCATCTGGCAAATATATATCTATATATTTTTCTTTAAAAATCAATATTCAAAATATCCGACACTCTTAAAATAGATCAACGAACAAATAATACCATAAAAACTCTAAAAACTAAAATGATCTCCTGATTTTTTTCTATTTGTCCTTTTTTTTCTTTTCTAGAAAGTTCTAATCTCAAAAATCCTATCATGTGGTATTTGAACTCCAACTTCTTTTGTCCTATTTTCTTCTTTTAACCAAGAAAAATCTTTTAGCACTTTTTTCTTTTTTTGTCTTAACAAGTTTTGTTGCACACCTCAGAATAGAACTTCTAACATTGCTTCCAACATTGCTTCCAGTGGAAGCATTCTGTAGATAAAAATCTATTTTTACATATTTATTTTTTCTTTATTTTTTTTATTAAAAATAAAACAGAATTAGACACAAAAATAAACATTTATTATATGCTTTTCCAAAAGATTCTTTCTCTTTGCTTGACTATACAATAATATATACATACACATATTTCATAAATATAAATGAGCACAAATACCCCCCCCTTATGCCCATTTTAACTCTTTATTTAATCACTTTAAAGGGAAAAATAACAAAAATCAACTATATTCATCAACATATATGTAGTAATCTGTCTGTCTGTCTGTCTGTCTGTCTGTCTGTCTGTCTGTCTGTCTGTCTGTCTGTCTGTCTGTCTGTCTGTCTGTCTGTCTGTCTGTCTGTCTGTCTGTCTGTCTGTCTGTCTGTCTGTCTGTCTGTCTGTCTGTCTGTCTGTCTGTCTGTCTGTCTGTCTGTCTGTCTGTCTGTCTGTCTGTCTGTCTGTCTGTCTGTCTGTCTGTCTGTCTGTCTGTCTGTCTGTCTGTCTGTCTGTCTGTCTGTCTGTCTGTCTGTCTGTCTGTCTGTCTGTCTGTCTGTCTGTCTGTCTGTCTGTCTGTCTGTCTGTCTGTCTGTCTGTCTGTCTGTCTGTCTGTCTGTCTATCTATCTATCTATCTATCTATCTATCTATCTATCTATCTATCTATCTATCTATCTATCTATCTATCTATCTATCTATCTATCTATCTATCTATCTATCTATCTATCTATCTATCTATCTATCTATCTATCTATCTATCTATCTATCTATCTATCTATCTATCTATCTATCTATCTATCTATCTATCTATCTATCTATCTATCTATCTATCTATCTATCTATCTATCTATCTATCTATCTATCTATCTATCTATCTATCTATCTATCTATCTATCTATCTATCTATCTATCTATCTATCTATCTATCTATCTATCTATCTATCTATCTATCTATCTATCTATCTATCTATCTATCTATCTATCTATCTATCTATCTATCTCTATCTATCTATCTATCTATCTATCTATCTATCTATCTATCTATCTATCTATCTATCTATCTATCTATCTATCTATCTATCTATCTATCTATCTATCTATCTATCTATCTATCTATCTATCTATCTATCTATCTATCTATCTATCTATCTATCTATCTATCTATCTATCTATCTATCTATCTATCTATCTATCTATCTATCTATCTATCTATCTATCTATCTATCTATCTATATATCTATATATCTATATATCTATATATATATATATATATATATATATTGTGACCATCTGAATGGGCACAAGGGTTTAAGATACCTTGTATCTTAATTAAATAGCTATATTGTATTATAAAAAAAAATGAAATAGCCTTAGAATTTTAAAATTTTTTGAACAAGATTATTTAAGGTTTAAATATGGGTTGTTATGCAGTTTATTGACTACTTGATAGGTATTTATTAGTATTATTGTGGTTAATAGGGTATATAATGTAAGGAAGGGGGGTTGTTTGTTAATGAAATTGATATATTTTGTTGGAAAAATGCAAAGTTATCCTGTGTTAGTATAATATTTAGTTGAATGGTTTGTACAATCCTTTATTCATTATTTCTTATCCTTGTGTCAACAGAATAGCAGCTTTAATTATGTTTAGTTAAGACAGTTCAATATTTAGGTTGTAGTGCATGTGTATGCATGTTTGACTGCATTATGTTTCATTTCATTTTCATCCTTTAAATAACAGCCAACAATAGTACATTCACAATAAAAAAACATTTAAACTACAGTAGTCATCTTAAATAATTAACAAATATATATTTCTTTCCAGTAATTAATAAATAGTTGAATCAATAAATTATTTTACAAATTAAATAAATTATTAATCATTTTTATTTGATGGTTAATTAATATTCATTTTTCTTTTAAGTTTGTAAAAGATATTTATTTTAATTATTTGTATTATTTTTTTTTTTGTCATTTAATTCTGAAAATCAAAATCTTTTTTTTTTTGTTGTAAAGATTTTTTTTTTTTGAATATGTAATTAGCAGAGCTGGCAAAATGCGTGGGAGTAAGCTAGTAAAAAAAAAAAAAAAAAGAAGAAAAATGAACTGTTGCAAAAGAGAGAGCTTGTAACAAAGATCTCCAGTATGTAAAAAAATTAGCTTTGTAAAGAATTATAGCCAAAAAGACAGTGGCTTATATTTTTCAAACAACTAAAGTTAATTGCTGAAGTCAGATTAGAAGAAATATATCATGGAAGGAACTAATTTCAATATGCAGCACTAAACTTTATAAAGGTACTCGGCTTTGCTTATTCTCTTTCAATTTAAACATTCTAAACTAATCTTTTCGTCACTATTGCTCTTGTAAAGATGTATATTAATATCATGCAGTCTATATTATTTTATTTAATTTCAGTTTTAAATAAGAATGATTCACATAAGTATTATTATTTTATCATTAAGCAACGTATTTTTTTTTTTTTTGATATATGGAAAACGTGTGCAGAACTGTTATATAGAATACATATTATTCTCACTATTTTTCGTGCTATGTCTTGCGAGGATTATACATAGACTTAAGGATGTGTCTATCTTGATAGAGCATACCATGTTTAAATTCTTCGTAATTAGATAACAATACTCATTTATTGGATATATATCTGGAGCTAATACGCATTTATAAATTAAGGAAATAAAATATAACTACTTCTGTTTGAATTGAATTTGATGGACAAAATTGCTGGTAAATTTAGTTCTCTTCAATAAAAACGGAATATCAAATAAAGCATTATTAATCACGGAATTACTAAAGACAATTTACAGTGGATAATGCTATTCAAAATAATAAGGACAATTGCGTATTTAACCCAGAACGGCACGAGGAATATCGTATATTTCTCAGTATAATAAAGGAGAAATTAACTGCTTGTGATTTGGTATCTCAATGGATATGGTATGAATATTGGAAAGTAGTGGGTTTATTTAAGTTAAACTTATATATATATATTTTTTAAGTTATACTGCAGAAGTGCATTTAATTTAAAGTCGGTTTGGAATGTGTCCTACGTTGTTTATTATAATATCCCGGAGGAAGCTTGGCAAATGAACTTTTTATTCAGATTACAAAACTAATAACTTTTGTGTTTTTATCTTTTTAATTTTTTTTATTACTTAACTCATATAATGTATATAATGGATAGAGAAGCTTTATTATTATTATGTTTATGTTATAATCTATGTTATTTTGATTTTCAAGACCGTCTCGGAAAATGCGCTACTTAAAAAAAAAAAGTAGTACGCCGGTAAAAATATTGATTGTGTTCAAATAGGTCTTATTATTTTCCTTAAGAGGATGAAGGAAATATTTTTAATAATATATTTATTATTAGAGAGGTTTACATTTATTTTGCATATGTTATTATCTTAAAGTGAGAATTATTATTATTATTATTATTTTTTTGAATCAACGAACGAACGTATAATAAAAATAGTTTGTTAAATATAAAAAGAAAGTTCGTTCATAATAATTAGAAGCATTAAATCTTAAAAGTAACCTAAAGTTTATTAAATTAAAACAGTTATACCTTAATGCAATATTTAATTATCATATTACCTACTTAGTGTGTAATTTAGGGTTAATGTTATATATACTTTTGTTCGCGAGTGTGTGTTTGTTTTGCACAATTGTAATATTTGTGTGATAGAGTATAATTTGTGAATATTTTATGCATAAATTCGTACAGTGTCGTATTTCCTGAGTTGAACAGATTGATGTATTATCTGTAGGTATTTGTCTGCTAGCATGTATTTATAAGGTTCAATATTTTAGAAGCTATGATAATAGAAAGAAATCTGACTGCGTTGTAATATTTATAGGGATAGGAGATCTTGCTTATTTAATATATGTTAATAATTTCCATGAGTAGAGCCTAGTTTATTTTATATGCGTATGATTAATGATATTTTTGAAGTGATGTTCTTAGGGTCCTGGTGTTGTGGAATTTAAAATCCCCACCAAATAATGTATTTAGAAGTAAAGGAGTTATTGTTAAAAGATGATTAAATGATGCTTAGGAAGTGATATGACGTTTTTCTTGGATTCTTGGTGTTGAGTAGATGTTCTCCACCAAAGGTATATGTGGAATTAGGTGAATTCTGGTAGAAGTGTTCAATAGATGTTTATCTGCTCCTCATGTATATTCCCTTTATAACGTGTTGTATGTAAAATCATAAAATATAGCTTTGGGTTAATTAAAAAGTGGTTAGACAAATTGTTAGATTAATTCTGGATGTAGCACTAGTGTCATATTTATGGAGGATTTACGACATTGTTCGAAATAAATTAATTATGTGATATTTTCTTAATGAAGGGAGAGTTTACAGAAAAGATTGTTTTATAATATTGCTGCTTGAACGTACACACACACGCGTAATATAAATAATATCGCGAATTGGGGTATAG
Organism: Epiperipatus broadwayi; assembly: GCA_028023455.1. NCBI lineage: Eukaryota > Metazoa > Onychophora > Udeonychophora > Euonychophora > Peripatidae > Epiperipatus > Epiperipatus broadwayi. The sequence continues at coordinate 8,609,028 of JAQFVV010012424.1, forward strand.
AATTATGAAATATAAAAATGAGAAATAAATGCTCGGAAATATACTAAATTCAGTTAATAAAGGTATAAAACATTAAGATTTAAACAGGAAATAAGTATTTTAAAATACAATGTATCTATTTAAGTAAAAATTAATCATCAAATCATCAGAATAAACATGATTTTGCTATGTATGAAAGGTATAAGGAATTGGAATTATTATTTAGTCAATTAGAGAAAGTTGTTTTGCTGAAAGCCAAAGATTAATGGTTTGATTTATTTTGTCAATCAACCGTAATATCCTCTCGAAAGTATTTATATATTTTTTTTTGTTGTGATAATAATATGATATTTCATTTATTCATTGTCGTATGGATAAAACATCTAAGCAAGTATGTGTTCCAAGTCGGGATCTTTAAGTTTATTATTAGTTTGTTTAGATAGTAGGAATCCCAAACTGATGCTAAAGATTTATTTAATAATTTAAAGGTCTATAAAACGAAGACCTATTTTGTAAATATTATGTTCATCCCAATTTATTTTGTTTATTTGTAATAAATGATGTATTTAGTTATTTAAATTTAAAACAACTGTGTCGTGAGTTATTTTTTTGTATACATTCGTATTTCCATTTCCACATCTCCACATTGTATAAATCTATTATAAAACAGATATACTATTTTAAAGTTATCATATTAAATTTGCTAGTGTCTGACAATATTGTATTTCTTAATCCAAACATTATAAAGAGTATTTGCCATTTGATAAACGTATTAGAAAGGTTGCCAAGTCAGTATATTCGTTAGATGATGATATGAGATTAAAATACCCTATCTCTGTCATTATCTTATTATTGAAGCACAGTAAAATATTTAGTCAATTTGTTTCATTATATTTTAGCATACTTTATAATTATAACTTATGGGCAATGTAGTTTATTTAATTCAACTGTGTTTATTAAATTCCCTGAGATCTTATTATTTATTTCTTGATTGGCATTAGAGTAAATGTTTAAATTATGATATGCCAAGTAACAAAATTGTCTACGAATATAATTATAGCAAGCTGATATATGTTATACTTGGATGAAGGAAGAAATTAAATTTAAAGTATATTTTTAATAGACTGTACTAAGTAAACATTATGATTCTTTATCATACAATCAATTAACAAAGGAATTTACAATATATTGAATGTTTTATAATATTTCTTCCTTTATTCATTTATTATTATATATCTTTTGAACTGCCTATACCCTTCCACTGAGCTGAGCTGAACATAAACTTAAGTATAGAGTCTCAGTAATAATTTTATATTATATATTTTATTATATCTATTCATTAATAGAACTGGCGCTTGGGCATTTCGCTCATGTAATGTAGATGAGCGATGTTGGGAGTGTAGGTTATAATATATATATATGCATGGCTACAAAATCCCTTACCTTGGAACAGGGTTTAATCCTGGCTCCTGTTACAGAGATATTTTAAGTGCTGGCTCTAGCTAAGCATTTATTATAAAGCTTTTAGAGGAATTGGCAATCCTCATTCTTTATAACTTACAAGCTTAAAAGATAGGGTCATGTGATATATGACTCTTATTTGTTATATATATATATATAGTTGGAATTTAGCTAATAAGATCTATTCGTAAAAAGTAAAAAAAAACTAATTAAAAATAAAAATCTATTTGTTAAAGATAAAACCATGGCTTGAAAGAATTTTACTAAAATTTTGTTGTTTTGGCTAGTACTGTATTGTTATATGAAGTTCTATTTTACTTATAATTACAACTAGATAGTTAGATAAATAGGTAAGTAGGTGAGTAGGTAGGTAGGTGGGTGAGTGGGTAGGTAAGTAGGTAGCTAGGTAGATAGGTAGTTAGCTGGATAGGTAAGTAGGCAGGCAGGCAGGGTAGGTGTGTGGGTGGGTAGGTAGGTAGGTAAGTAGGTAAGTAAGAGAGTAGGTAAATAGGTAGGTAGCTAGATAGGTAGGCAGGCAGGCAGGTGGGTAGGCAGGTAGATGCATGGATGTGGGTAGGTAGGTATGGTAGATAGGTAGGTAAGTAGGTAGGGATAGGTAGGTAGGGGTAGGTAGGTAGGGGGTAGCAAGGAAGGTAGATAGTGTGTGTAGTTAGGTAGGGGGTAGGTAGGTAAACAGGTAGGCAGGCAGGCAGGAAGGTAGGTAGGTTGGTAGGGAGAGAGGAAGGTAGGTAGGTAGGGAGGGAGAGAGGTAGGTAGGTAAGTGTGTAGGTAGATAGGTAGGTAAGGAGAGAGAGAGAGAGGGAAGGAGAAAACAAGGGTAGGTAGGCAGGCAGGTAGGTAGATAGGTGGTTCAGTGGGTGAGTAGGTGGGTGGGTAGGTAAGTAGATAGATGGATAGATAGATGGAAAAATAGATGGATGGATAGATATATTGATGGATAGATGGATAGATAGATGGATATATAGATGAATAGATGGATGGATAGATGGATAGATAGATGGATAGATAGATAAATGTATAGATGAATGATATGGATGTATAGATATATGGATGAATGGATGGATGGACAGATAAACAATGGACTGATGGATGCATGGACAGACTAATGGATGGTTGGCAGGGTGAGTGCTGGGTAGGTGGGTGGGTGGGTAGGTAGATGGATGGATATATGGATAGTTAGATGAATAGATAGATAAACAGATAATGAAATTTAAAACTCCCAGTTATTTTTATTATCCATTACTCACATATAATAAAGATTTGATTAATATTATTATATATTCATGTATAATGAATGATAAAAGTATATAATGTTGTTCAGTAAAAAAACAATAAAATCATCTTCTCAGATGCTGATCTATGGATCTTGAATTTCAGAGTTACTCACCTATCTGCACTAAATCTCAGAAAACATTGTATTACATGAACTAATGATAACTATATAAATATGATTACAATTTTATTTTGAAATTATTTTGAAAGATGCAGAGTATATTAGAGATTAATATTAGAATTATGACACAATGAGTTATGAGATGAAAGTAAGAAAGTAGGACTAAAGGTAAACATTAAAAAGACTAACATAATGTTCAATGGTTTTTCTCAAAAGATGAAAATTTGATGAGTTAGAAGAAGATAAAAACTATAAATACCTTGTTAGATTATTACTACAGATGGCAACAAATTGGATATAAGTAATCATAGAAGTAAAATTAGTTGGAATACTTTTGATAGAAATAACTTAATATTAAAAGAAAATATGCCTATGTGTTTTTAATGAATGTGTTGATAATTCTTACTTATGGATCTGGCACTTGGACACTGAATAGAAGAGCAATACAGAGACTTCAGACCACTCAAAGAAGTATAGATAGATGCATGATAGGAATAACTAGAAGAGATTGAAAATGCAGCACATGGGCAAAAGTACAAACAGGTGTTACTGACATAGTGAAAGGATCAAGAGACTGAAATGGAGTTGGGCTTGACATATTTTTAGAAAATATGATAATAGGTTGTCAATTGAAATATTTAACTGAATTGTAAAAGACCCAGAAAGAGACCACATGTGAGATAGATGGATGAAATAAAGTCTGTAAGGATCATGTGGAGAAGAGAGGTTAGTGATCAGAGAAATAGACTGAACTTAGAAAGTCCTTCATTCTGCAGAGGATTGGTAACTGTTGACAATGATAATATGAAATTTTATTTATTTTTTTACATTTGGAGAAACGTATTTAGCTTAGCAAATTTAAAGCAGCACATGTCACCATTGATTTTCTTTGATCAAACTAATAAATAGTATCAACTTTCTCCATACAATCCCCCTGTACTAGTCAATAATTTCCAGAAGGAGTATTGTTATCAGATCCAAGATTCTTCATTGATGACAGCCAAAAGCTAGAGACAGCTTTGGGTTATTTGATTAGAAGTCACTAGATAATGATTTAAATGCATAAATATTCTAGCAGCTATTGATTACTATAACTTGCACTAGATGGCATAATAGTAATGAGATACTTGTGAGGAATTTAAAACATCTCATATTATCTATAACATAATTAAATTTTATTGGCATTTGTGGTTTCTATACAACTTTAGAAATAAGGTGTGAAATTTTGTCTTCCAGTTTACAAAATGTTATATATTTGTTGTTCAACCAGGACCATTATTATTCATATATGAATTTGGAACCCAATGTGAAGTAGTTTTCGTCTAGCAAAGATTATATATTTATGCTGCCAGATGTAGAATCTTCTGCCTGCCACAAAAAAAAGAAAATAGCACAAATGTAATTTAAATTTATTAATCTTACATAACCAGGCTATTCATAGAGCAAAGCAAGAAAATGGCTCCATTCACCAATATTTCATTGTCGAGATGGCATACTTAATCCTGATGAGATTGTAATATTTCTGAGGTCATGGTTACTATTTTCTTCAATATTTGCTGTCCACCTATTGATGCCTGAGAGTTTATTCTAATCACCGAATTAACAAAATGCTTTTGATTTTTAACGTGATTTAGTTAATGTTTTGTTTGAGAAAAGTATTTCTCTTTTTAGTGACTGAGTAAACCATTTATTTTTATATAAGAACTGTATTCTTACTCCATCCCAGCTAGAGTTCACGGTTCACACACAACTTAATACAACAGATTTACATTTCATTAATTAATACCTATTTAAATTTATTACAATTACAGAATGGTGTGGAGTAGTTGAAGATTTGATTGATTTGAACTGCAATAATAATAACTTCATGGCAACATAACAAAAGTAATTAATTTAAACCCATAAAATCTTATAACTAATAAAAGGGATTTATGTTATAGATTCGAAATAATGACAAACCGAGATTTCAAAGTACTAAGATAATATATATTTATTATACATATAAGTGTCATCATACAATATACGTCAATTTTTGTCTACACAACTTGATTATACATATTGGACTCGCAATTACATAATTTAAAATTCATTAAGTAAATCAGATATTGTAAACAATGTTATCACATTTCAATTTAGCAAGCAACTGCGACCCATTTAAAGACACAAATTAGATTTTAATACAGCCAAAATATAATACATTTGTTTACTAAATATAAACAATTGGTTAAGCAGTCTGCCAAGTATAAATCAGCAATAATCCATCATTTTAGCCCTCAATAAACTTATAAATAGAAAAAAAATCTATTTTCTTCCTCTATACATATATAGACAACTGAATATGAATGAGTTGCATTAGATCATTATTACATTTAAATAGGTTGTAAGTTATGAATGTGGGAAAGCAAACATTTATCTTATTTAAATACAATTCCATATTATATGTGATTAGTTAATTAACTAGTTGGCGAATGGAAGACATGCCACCATGGTAGAGAAAGCATTTCTGGTTTATAAATAGAGAATAAATAAAGAATGCTAAAGATGGTAAGATGTTATGGCCACAATAAAAGAACACATGAGATCATTTACGATCCTCAAAGAGGCTTTTCTAGAAGAAGTCGATGAATGAGGGACATGCTGGCCCACCAACCAAAACATATCTTTGCATAATAAAAAAATTCATGTGCTGGGATGGCTTATCCATTTGTTCGTATGCAAATTTAATGGCAGTATCTGGACGAGAAATCCCTAATAGGAAATACATCTACTTTTACAGGAGACTAACATTATTGGATTAGTCATATTTGAAATTCTACTGGTCCTGAGAGTTATGTAGCAAAGAACAATAATAATGACAAATGAATAATTGTAACCATAAAGTACATAATACTGTATCCACACATATATATTGTGCAAACAAAGGTTAAATAGTTATCTCTCTAGCATAATAGAATGTCCACAAAGCCCAGGGCATTTTAATGAATCTTAAGAAAGTATAATATAAAAGGAAACAGTGAGAATAAAAAACAAATTTAAAGGAATGGATTGTTTTCCCACATTTTCCAAACTTTAAAATCTCTTATGGCTTAGACTTTATAAACAAATGATGTTTATATAACAATACATTAAAATAAACCCTATATTTAAAGAAATCACTTCTGGTGAGTTTTTACAAAATTCTGACTGACAATTAATATGTAGGTGCTGATCATAAATGCAAATGAGATATACAGAGTACATACTGATAAAATTTAATTTTAAAATCGCTATAATATAATTTACCTAATGAGCTAAGTTGGTTTAAAAAAAAAGTGATGGATTTTGCTGAAGTAATTTAATAAATTACATTTTCTTTTGAGAAATGATTACGGGTAAAGATTAATTAGTGATAAGAGGAAACTTAAAATTTTAAGACTATTCCTATCATTTAAATGATTTACAAAATAACAAACATGCAAAACTAAATGAGCTTATCTATTAATTATTTAGTTGTAAAATTTACATCTCCTGCAATAATTTTGACCACAGAAAATAATAAACTAGGATTGTAATATGCTTTTTGAATTTTGTACTTAACTTGGCAGCTTAGGCTAAGTCAACATTAAAATAAATAAATTGCTGTATCAAAATAATACGGAGCTCTACTAAGATTAAAATGATTAAATTTTATAAAAATAAAGTTAATGATGCATTTAAAGAAACTTGTATAGATATTACATATAGATATTTCAGGATGAATAAATGAGTATAAACTAATCATAGATTAATATTAATTTAAAACCAACATTGTTAAAAGATCAGAGGCTGGCAGCACACAGGGTAACCTCAAATCATAGCTGGAGACAGGCTTCATTAAGGCAGGTTTTCTCAATGCAGTTTAATATTATGGACAAGATGTTGACTGCACTGGAGTGGCATTGTGATCAGCTGGAGGAGACAGAGTACAGGAGGTGAATCATCTTATTTTACCTCAACATTATTTAGATGAAGCTTAAACTGGCTTGAAGTATATTCACTCTGTGATCAAGAGTCTAACTGATCCTGATAGGCAAAATTTAGCTATTTATATGATTCAGCCTTATCTACCAGGATCCAATGTGCATGACATTTTCTGATGACTTTCTCTGTGGTCAGCATCTGCCTGGGTGGGAAATCTACAATCCTGCATTAAAACATGTCCCAAGGCTTCATTTGCTAATTAAAAAACAATGGCACAAATCTAATTTTCATCTTAATTAAATTTCATAAGTCATTGTATTAAACCAAGCCTATAGATATAATATTAATAATAATAATAATAATAATAATAACAACAACAACAACAACAACAACAACAACAACAATAATAATAATAATAATAATAATAATAATAATAATAATAATAATAATAATAATAATTGAATAATAATAATAATAATAATAATAATAATAATAATAATAATAATAATAATAATAATAATAATAATAATAATAATAATAATAATATAATAATAAAAATATATATATATATATATATATAAAAAAATAAATAAAATAATAATAATAATAATAATAATAAATAATAAAATAATAATAATAATAATAATAATAATAATAATAATAATAATAATAATAATAATAATAATAATAATTGAGGAATTTATATTCTGTAAATAATAAATTTTATAATACAATGGCTTGTAACACTTACATTTAATAAAATAATAAATTTATAAAGTATGACAAAATTACAAAGTCTGCTTTATAAATACTGAATTTACTGTTTTTACATATTATTTAGTTATATTTATTAAAACAAAATATAAAATATTATAACCTGACTAAGTAGAAAACGACTTTAATGAAAAAATCTTAAAACATTTGTCACACATAATTAGTAATAATAACACAAATAGTCAAATGTTATAGCTTACACGTACTGATTATAAATATTGATGATAAATTATATATACTACCGCCTCAAGCAATATGGGTGTCAGTTAATATATGACTAGGTTCAAATCCATATTAGTGCTGATGACATTGGCACTAGGTGAAGCAGAAATATGTGCTATAATATTTCCAGCTTCAGTACAAACACATTTACTTTGAGATTACTCCTTACAAACTTTAAAAAATATCAATTTCACATCACGAGAACGTATTTATTTTCATCCATAATACCTCTACAATTTTTGCAAACTATATGTTTTTGTTTAACTTATAAAAAATATTACAGACATTAATATTTTATTTAAATGCAGATAAATATTGCAAAAGTATTTATCTATATTTGCCTCTTGATATATTAATTTTTAGATTTATATAAAAATATGAATTTCCTTTATTTATATTTTTTAAATATGCATTAATGTCAAAAGTACACTAATGTTCAATTTATTGTTACTTGTCCCAGTATCGTTTTAAAATCTCCATGCACTGTTTAAATGCAAAAACTAAAAGTATTGTAATATACACGATATTACTTATATAATCAATTATGCAGTATTAAATTGCTTATATAACAATATATATATATATGGTTTGTTTTTTAGTAAAATTTACTACAAGAAAGAAACGTACAGGTAATTCCTTATCAATTGTTATTATCAAAAACGCCCCAATAAATTATAAAGAAACTATGCATAATATATATAATGTTAAAAGGGGGTTACATTGGCAACAGTTTGAAATTGTTGATTGTTATTGATATTGTCTACATGTTAACTGGCTTATATATATATATAATACTGAAATATAACTATATTGTCTATACTAAACAATATCCTTATATTTGAATATTACATATTCCGCCTGTATTCTGCCCAAACGTCTTTTGTATTTAAATGAATATATTAAGGTCCTATACGTAAGGGGTCAGAGTGATTTAAAGTCAATATTGTTATCAACAAGGGCTTTGAGTATCATCAGATTTTTGATGATATGGATGGCTGGAGAGTTGAAGGGTGGAGAAGACTTGAAGCATGTCCATTAAAGTTAGATGATTTTCTATCTTAATATAAACTGATCACTGATTTTATATACGTGTGGGGGATGGTGATCTGGGTCAATTGATGAATGCTGGTTCAGCTTGAAATACGTATATTGGGTGTCATTAATCATTTTCATGTGTAGGTGGTCAAGTGTATCAGTTGCGTAAGATAGAGTGCATAGGTATAGGAGCTTCAAAGTCTGAGTTTAAGTCTCTTCTAATTATATATATATATATACATAACAATAAAAATAATAAATATAATGTAATTAACTATTATATATAGTCTTTCAATCTGCAGAAGCACTTTTGGTAGATATAAGTGCATATAGAAATACATAGATAAGTTGGTAGATATACAGAGAGTTATGAGATTTAAAAAACTCCAGCTGATTATTACTAACCAATAATCATGTATAATCAACAAAGTTCATAAATATTTATTATATAGTCACATGTAGTAATTGGTAATAACGTATACGTATTTAAATATGATAACAATTTTAATTTGAAATGTTGCAGGGTACATTTGAATTATTATTACAATTCGGAAACAATGAATTTCATTTCTTTATTTATATTTAGACAATTTATATACCACAGCGAATTTAAGACAGCACATGACCACCATTTGTTTTTTTCTTTTGCACAAACTATTAAAATAATAGCAACTTTCTCCTTACAATAGTATTATCTGTTCTAGCTATAGTAATGATTAGATGCCAGAAAGGGCATTACTCTCAGATCCAATGTTCTTCACTGATGACAGTTATAAGATAGAAAGTAGTCTGGGGATACTTGATGACAAGACACTAGATAATGATTTAAATATAAATCTTTTGGCCTCTATTGATTACTATAGCTTGCACCAGGTGGCCTTTTTATGGATAGATTTTCTAAGAACTTAAAACTGCTAATATTATCTTTAAAATTATTATATTCTATTTGTGCCTGAGTTTATATAGAACTTTTGAAATGTGGTGTGAAATATTGTTTCTCATTTTGTGTAACATTGTAAATATATTTGTTGTTCACCATTATATTCATGTATGAATTGGTATGAAACTCAATGTGAGCTGGCAAATTTTTGTAAGTATAAACAGCCTCAAAGATAAGCTTCTCACTGCTACAAAAATGGAAATAGCCAGAAAATTAAAAAAAGGAATCTATGTTCACCTACCTTACATAGACTGGTAATATAGCATATTAATAGTCAAGTAAATTATTAAAACTATTCTTTAACTTATACAAATATAATTACATAAAATTTGTAGTCTTAACAAACATTTTATATATATAACAACAGTTTGAGACTGTTGATTGTTATGTATATTGAAATTCTCTAAGTGTTGACTTGTTTCTAATGATGTATATATATATATATATATATATATATATATATATATATATATTGTGAGAGTACCATATGAGCCTCACCTAAAACAATTTGTGTTTCTTTGTGAATTTAACTGTGCCTATATCGAATCAACAGATATAAATAACTTACCACCTATCTTAAGCTTTTCATGTATCAGCTATATACATAAACTAGTTAGTATTAAAAGAATAATTCTAAAAATGAATAATTCTAATTTGTTTATACACACACATAAATAAATGTTTCCAACTAATAGTATTTTTTATTAACCAAAACTTGACATTTGACAAAACCTTAAGTCAAGATTGCATTTTTATCAGTTGAAACAAAGGAAATAAACGTTTGGGGTTCATTACAAATTGTATATGTTAAACAATAGAGAGCGTGAGCGTGATTATGTGATATGCTTGCAGAAATTAATCCAGTATAAAAACGAACTAATATTGTTATAACAATAATCTTCTATTTAGTTATCAAGGCAAGAACTATGTCTGTAAATTTAAATGTGTTCGAATTTAGAACACATTTAAGAAAAAAAAAGAAGATTCAATATTTTAAAACCTGCTTCAAGTAATTAATTTACTGCCTTTTAATATTATAAAGAGCTATAAAAAATAATCATTGAAATTAACAAGGTTATAAAAGTTATCAACGTCTTCGAAATGAGTTTACAAAATATATATTTAAGAAGACAAAAATTTATAAAGATGTTCTTTGGCTAGATAATTTATGCCAAGGATTTCTGCTGATGTTTTAAACCTGAACATGTAAATTTATTCCTACTCAATGCCTAGAATATAATCGTTGTAATTCTCATTTAAAAAGCTGCCTTAATATTGGAGTATTATATTGAAGATGTTAAATATTTTACTACGCAAATATTTAAAAGAATGAATATCTGTATTGCCTCTTTGAAGGATGATCAATGAACTTTATGTTTCAACATTCATCATCATTTTATTTCATCTAAGGAGGGATATAAAACCATTATTCTTTCTCGTCTTGGATTACTTCATTGTGTATTTTAATAACCCTTAAACTTTATTTCCTTTGTGGATAATTATATTTACTTAGAAAAATTACTTAGTATATTAAAGTGGAGAACTTATAAGATGAACACTTTATTTTTTTTATTTATTTAATAAAATTTAGATGTTGATATTTTGATATATACTCTGATGGAAATGACAGCTGACTAAGGTAAACGTTTTTAAATTATTTCAATTTGGAAGTAAGTTTTATTATATTCCAAATTGAATCTTACCTGACAATTATCATAATTTCTTTTTAAACATACATAATTAATATCAGAATACATTCTATTATTAATCTAGTGTGAATGGATGTTATCTTATATAGACATACAGCACACACTGAAGCATTTTAATGACACAATACATAGATTTATAATGTATGGTGGTATTATTTATTGTACACATGATTCTAAATTATATATATGTAAATAATTACATTATGTTTTTTCTGAATCTTAAATAGTTTATTATTGTATATATATAAGCTCAGATTATAATTCTAAATTTTAATATTTTTATTATTGATGTGATAATATTTTTGTTTCTATTACAGATTAAAATGTGTTAAACTTGATTTTAAAATTAAACAGGTCTCGTTTGTTTATTTTATTTAGTCATTTTATAAAACCAATAATTATAAATATACATACTCACGCATATATATATATATATATTGAATCAACTTAGTGATTTAATATTTATAAAAAAGATTTTATATAGCTTATACTAAATTTATAATTACTATGGGATATTTGTGGAAATGCCTGAAGAGAGTCAATTGCAATTTCTACTCTGAGCTCGAATTCCGAGAGTAACGAGGTTATTAATAGAGGAGTGAATTGGATTGTATTTTAAATCACATCATCCATGGCATTCTATAAGAAGACGCAAAGTCTGAATATAGTTAGATGCGACTTCCTCGAGTCCTGAAAAGGATCGTCCCATTATGATATATATATATAGTACTGTTTATTTACATATGGTACAAATATATTGGCATTTGGTAAAAGCTAAAAGAAAAAGTAAATTTAGCGATCTTATTAAAAAATGCAATTTTAATTTTTTTTAGTTAGTGTAATTTTTTTTAAACGTACAATGAGAGTTGATTTTTTTGTTTCAAATTATTACTTTGATTAAAGATAAGAGAGAAAATTGGAAAGAATAAATGACATGCAGATTACTAATCCAGACAAATAAAAAGAAAAATTCTGAAGTAAAAGATTACAATCATTAAAACTTTTTTTTTGGAAGCTAATTAAAGATAGCAAAATTATGCTTGGAAAAAAAGACTTTGTAACTTAAATTTAAGAAAGAATGTACTAGATTTTGATCTGGTATTCTGATAATAGAACAAAAGGAAATAGATGTTAAGAGAAGTCTAAAAACTAATCATGAATATAAAAGGTCAAAAAACTTCAAATGTTGTCTTGTCTGTTTTCCTTTTGGCTGATCCTGGATCATGAAAGATCCAGGACCACTCTATGCTGAAATAATTATTCATACTACTGGAGTGGATCAAAGATTTTGACATTGTTCATCATGAAGATCATCAACTCAGAAAAGCTTTCATGACTAGCCTTTAGGACAAACCAAAAACAAGTTAAAACTACTGGCCACGAGCTCATTCTACCTATGCATGATAATCAACAATATTCATAAACTCACTAAACTTACCAGTAAGCTAAGATTAACTATTCCTGATTATGTCTAAATAAAGCATTTGCAAACCATTCTCTAATAAGCTTATAATATAATTCTGATAGAAACACTAAATTTTATTATTCAAAAGACTTTTGTTTACCTAAGAAATCTAAGTGTAATATGAACTGTTTTAATTAATTGATTCATATCTGGATTAGTGTGCGTGTATTCTTTACAACTTAGTAATTTGTGTTTTTAATAGTTTAATTTGTTAGAATAAAATATTTATTTCTAATATCTACTATTCATTGTGTGCTATTAATGATAGTTATTAAATTTATTAATTTTTATTAAGATTTGAGTATATAATTTACCATTGCCAATATTTGTTAATTAAGCCACGGGAATAATATTTTCTAAAAAAATAAAGTTATAGAAAATCATAACCCTGTTCTTTTAGTTACTTGCAACAAAATTATGGGATGCAAGGAAGTTATATTGACTATGGTACCTTTTTATAAATTAAAACTAACTTCATCAGCAATTCCTGTCATAATAATTAGTAGGCCAGTTAATCAGGAAATATAGCTATGTTTTTAGAAATATGAACAAAATATTTATATTTTCCATTTTCATAGCTTGATTAACTTTAAAATGTGAAATTGTTACAATGGTTTCCCAATGTGAGGCTTTGAAACAAAACACTACCTGAGATATGATGTTAAACCCTGATTGTACAACTAAAAATATATTTTTTTAAATATGTCTAGAAAACACGATCACAGTTGATGTAGATGTTAAGTCACAAATGTTGACCGAGTAGGCAGATACTGGAGAGGGAAAAAGCATAGCCTGAGTCCTTATATGCAGTATGTAACATGAGACCATCTGTAAATGCCCATTCGTCTATTTATAGCAGGGTTCCCAAGAAATGGGGGGGGGGAACAAGTTGCCATGAGCCTGTAAGACTCAAAAGGATGAGCAATTCTTGTATGTGCTTATGACTTGGGTTTCTTATTGTTAGTATTATGCTTGTGTGGAAAGAACACAGGTGAATGTGAAATGTTTCTCATTCCCATTGAAACTGTAAGATTCACATTCGAATCTTAAGTTTTACCTTTTCTATTGTCTATCACCCACCACTCTATCCTACCCGAATTTAAACTTTTTTGGTATCGAATTGTGCGTGTAGCAATATTAAAAATGAAGAAATATATGTAAAATCCTCCATAAACACACACACATTTCGATAACAAATTTAAAGCAATGGATAAAAATAATTAATGTAATTTGTATTTTTTTTAGTATATAAAAATATATAATTTTAACCACTTATTTTAAATTATAAAGTTCCTTATTTATTGCTTTGTTTAAATTTCATTTAGTATTAATTTTAGAAATAGATTGTAATATTTAATTAAAAGTAAAAATAATTGTATGTTCCCTTTTGTATTTGAAATTTTAAAAGTAACAGTCAGTGAGAGATAATAGATTAATTAAAAAGAAAAATTCCCTAAAATCTAATTACCAAAAATGTAAATGTAAAATTAAATGTGAACAATAGTAAAGCAGCTTTCTATATAACTTAAACGTATAAGAATGTATTGATTATCCTTGAGGCAAATGATTGAATCCAAAAATAAATATAAAAAAAGTAAAAGATAAGATCAAGAAAGGAGGACATTTTAAACTTTCTAGGAACTTTCAGTTGAACTTTAGCTGTGCTCTCGATCAGCTGAGAGTCTCCAAGATCTTAAATTAATTTACCTGCCACAGTATGGTCGAGTAGAAAGCACCCAGACTATTCTCCTTCTGGAGATGGCCTATCATATGCCGAACCTTCCCATTGCCCTCTATAAAATCAATCGAAAGAATCTGCTGCCCACAATCAGAAAGCTGCTGCTACTATTCAAATAATGAAATCACCTAAATGCTGAAAAGAACTGCTACTGCTGGAATCATGAACAATTTGCTATTGACCACTGATTCAGAAAACATCGTATAAAACAGGTACCTGTACTACCCAAGCTCTAGAGTACTTTACTAATATCTCACTATAGCTCATTCTTTATATAACTTATAAACTGTAAAATTATCATTTGTAAAACTATAAATTTAATAATTAATTTTTTTATGTAAATTTCTCTAATAATCTAGCTTACCTCATTCTATCTTTCTTGGGTATGTATTTCTAAAATTCACATTTTATTATCTAATTATAGCATGCTCATAATTTTCTAAATGTGAATTCAATGCTTCATTTATTGTAATGCAGGGGTCTACTATTTATCAAATGGTTGACATTAGTTATTAATACTCACCCAGCTTACCTATTGTTTTATATTTTATTAAGTTTTTAATTAGTAATTCCGTAAATTGCATTTCTTTGAGAGTCAAAAATGTTCTTTATTAAATGTTGATAATGTAGGGCTGAGTTGTAAAATATATTTAAATCTTAACAGAATAGTCTGTAGATTATACATGTGTTACGTTTTAGAGATGTGATGACCTATTATAAGCCTTGGATGCTCAAGATTCTTTAGGATTTAAAATAATCCCAGTCATTCTACAAAAGCTGACAAATGAATGTCCCATAGGACTTGATGATCACCATGCAGCCTGGAAGCAATCGTGGCACGAACCACTTGCCCTTGGTTATGCTTATGTGACACCTTATCTCTTTGGGCTTACGGCAAATGCCAGCCCATTCTTTTAAACTCATCCATGGCTTCGCAGTTTCAATATACTGCCATCCTTATATCGCCTTTCTTGATGGACCATGTGTTTTCTTCATATTAACTTTATTATTTAATGTATAACTCTGTCTCTGCATTAGTGACATACTCACTCTCAAATAAATGTTTGCCCATAGTAATTAGTAAATATCTTTAATTAAATAAATATATGTCCACCACTATGATTAATCTTAATTTAGATTCTTGCATTGCAAAGGTATAAATCCCTGAAGGCATGTTCTTGAAATACTTCCTCGAGAATTTTAGGTAGCTAGATTACATCATCAAATAAATGTATTTCTTTTTGTAAACATAACAGTATCGGAAACACCATTACTGAGATTTAAATATAAAGTATTATTGGTTAAATGATTTCATATAAAATATTTCTAAATAAATAAATGTATTTCTTTATTATATAACAGTATCGGAAAATCCCGCTACTGAGATTTAAATCTTGCCAAATATTATTAGTTAAATGAGTTATTATAAATGTTTTAAATAAATAATTTCAAACTATACATCTGCAGTTACGTTTTATTTATTCGATACCCATTCTATATAATATTTCCTTGATTCTGTAAATATAAATGTTTAATATTAGTGTTATTATTGGCTAACTCGAAAATAAAATCATGAATCTCTTGCATATCCCTGACCACCATGCCTAAAGAAGTATTTACTAATGTAGCATCAGCTGTGTTGTTTTGTAGATTGTATTGTGGAACCGATAAACTATGTTCGAACTCAGTACTATGGGTGGCTTCGCTACCTAGATGGTGCTGCAATTCTGTGTGGTGGTCGAAATCTGCACTGTTAATGAATCACACATTTCTGACTGTTACACCAACATGTTAGACTTTAAATGTAAGCTTTAAAGTCACACATCACTTGGGAATAAGTCTACAAAAATATATCAGCATGCTAATACA
The DNA here is from genome assembly GCA_028023455.1 of Epiperipatus broadwayi. Taxonomy (NCBI): domain Eukaryota; kingdom Metazoa; phylum Onychophora; class Udeonychophora; order Euonychophora; family Peripatidae; genus Epiperipatus; species Epiperipatus broadwayi. The sequence goes on from JAQFVV010012424.1 coordinate 8,625,573, forward strand.
AAAAAAAACTAAATACAGACTTAAGACTTAAGAATAAAATTGGTTTAAACCCCTATTTTATTCTTATTTCCTGACCTCAGTGGTATTTTACCATTTATTTATATATGGTAGAAATATATTAGCATTTGCTAAAAGCTAAAAGAAAAAGTAAATTTAGTGATCTTATTAAAAGATGCAATTTTAATTTTTTTTAGTTGGTGTAATATTTTTTTTAAGACGTACAATGAGAGTTGATTTTTTGTTTCAAATTATTACATTGATTAAAAATAAGAGTTAAAATTGGAAAGAATAAATGACACGCAGATTACTAATCAAGACAAATAAAAAGAAAAATTCTGAAGGAAAAGATTATAATCATTAAAACTTTTTTTGGAAGATAATTAGAGATGGGAGAATTATGCTGAAAAAAAAAGACTTTGTAACTTAAATTTTTAAAAAAATGTACTAGATTATTATCTGGTATTCTGATAAAAAAAATAGATGTGCAGAGAAGTCTAAAAACTGATCATGAATATAAAAGATCAAAAAACTTCAAACATTGTCTTGTCTGTTTTTCTTTTGGCTGGTCCTGGATCATGTAAGATCCAGGACATGCTGGAGTGGACTGAAGCTTTTGACATCATTCATCATGAAGACTTACCCCAGAAAAGCTTTCATGACTAGCCTTTAGGATGAACCAAAAAACAAGTTAAAACCAATGGCCACCATCTCATTCTACCTCATGAAAAACTATGCATGGTAATCAAACAATCTTTGTAAACTCACCAAACTTACTGATAAGCTAAGATTAACTATTCCTGATTGTGACTAAATTAAGCATTTGCAAACCATTCTCCAATAAACTTATAATATAATCCTGATAGAGACATTAAATTTTATTATTCAAGAGACTTTTGTTTACCTAAGAAATCTAAGTGTAATATAAACTGTTTTAATTGATTCATATCTGGATTAGCATGCGTGTATTCTTTCCAACTTAGTAATTTGTTTTTAATAGTTTAATTTGTTAGAATAAAATAGTTAATTTCTAATATCTATTATTCATTGTGCATTATTAATGATAGTTATTAAATTTATTAATGTTAGTTTATTAGGATTTGAGTGTATAATTTACCATTGCCAATATTTGTTGATTAAGCCCTGGGAATAATATTCTTTAAAAAAATAAAGTTACAGAAAATAATAACCCCATTCTTTTAGTTACTTGCATCAAAATTATGGGATACAAGTTAAGTTAGGACTTTATGGCATCTCTTATAAATTAAAACTAACTTCATCAGCAATTCCTTTCATAATAAATAGTAGACCAGTTAATCAGGAAATATAGCCTTGTTTTTAGAAATATGAGTGAAATATTTTCCATCTTCATAGCTTGATTAACTTTCACTTCATAGTGTGTAAAAAAAGACCTACCAGAATCTATTAAAATGTGAAAATGTTACAATATATTATAATCTATATTGAAGATAGTTCTGGTAGCAGAAGGGTAGACATAAATTAATATGAATATTTCTGCTCTTGTGAATATTATCTAGATTTAGACTAAATGGTTAGAAGTTTTGCTGAAATACCATGTTCATCAGTGGAATCAGAATGCTTGATGATGGATTTATTAAAAAAATCATGTCATTTTTTGGAATTTGCTGATACATTAATCAAATAATAATGGTGTTAAAACTTGTTTTGCAATATAACAACTATGTTTCATATTAGTGTATATACTTCAACATTACCAGCACAAAATTTCGAGAAGGCAAACTTTTATTCTTTGTGGATAGCATTATTACATCAATACCATTAAAGTCTCAATTTTTTTTTCCATATGGGAGACTGTAATGCATGAGTTTCTATAAGCAATAGAAATAGACTAAGAATTGTTAAAAATAATGGTATAGGTGTTATAAAGTGAAAGGTCTGATTTTAATAAATTTATGCCTAGTATATAGATTTTATCTGAATCTACAATGACAGTCACGTTATTTAAGAAGAAGGAATAATATAAAGATCCTGGGTCAATTTTTTTTACATAAATTACACTACAATTAGGTGTCAAAATATGAGATTTTTAAGGTAGCATTTACAATCACAAAACATTGGCTGCTTCCTGGATAAATTTTAGCTTCAAATTTAAAATAATGTTTATAATACATTGCACAGGCTTAAACGTGCATTTATATATGTAATGCATGTGGGATTCGAATTCAGACTTTTACACGACCCACTACTTTCAGTGCCATCTCATATTGCTGACCCACCTGATCACACACATGTTGAAAAGATAAATGCCATTAAATAAACAACATAATCTCTCACTTAGCAGTGGGCAATATTCATAATAAAAAGTAGACTCCACACTACCTATAAAGAAGATTTTCTTGAATCGCTAAAGCGGGTGTAAATATTAATCAATTTAATTATTTATTTAGCTTAAAATAAATATGGTATTAAACTCATACCTTGAAACAGCCTAGTTTAATTGTGAACCAGTATATATATATCTATTTGAGGGATGGGCTTAATGCACTAAGTTTATTTTTTTAATGACATATTAATACTTTTTCCAGTGCTAAAAGAAAATGTTCGTTCAGATTGCTAAAATTACTTGTTGTTGGTTTATTCCAAATATATATTTTACGTATAGGCAGGTATGTGAACATAAAACGATATTTATATATATACAAACATTTAATTAACTATGTGATAATATGTTGGACTATTTCAATTATCTGCCATGTACAGCCACTCACTCAGCTTAACAATCAGGTAAAATAGACAAGCAGAAACCAAAATGATTAGACAAAATAGTTTAATAGAATTATTAGTCGGATAGTTAATATTACATACATAAACTAGAATATAGTTATCTTAACTTACAATCACTGGCCATGAAGGCATACAAAAAACATAATCGAGACCGGTGTGGCCTGCAAAGTTCCTAGGTCCACTTTTTCACCTTCAGTAGTGGAGTTCACTGGCGTTTGTTCCGTTGTTTAAGTTTAAACATTCTTGAATTTCATGTGCAATCAATAAATTCCCCGCTGCAAGTGCTGTGTATTTATTTTTTGTTGTGTTGTTGGTGTGAGAGTATATTTCCATCTAGTAACTCTTGGGATTGGATTTCCAGAATTACAGGTGTGCTCGAAGTATTCATTTTGTTGTTATTGATCTTTGTAGTTTGTTTACCTTATATTTTATATTTTGACAAATTGATGTTGTCAGTAGACATAATAAGGTCAATAAGTCATATGCTTATGTGTGTGCTTATTTTTGAAGTGGCAAAGTGTTTTTAGATACAACACTTGCCCATGACCTAGGATTCTACTCATTAACAGCACAGGTGATTCATTTTATTGATTTTTGTCACATTTTCTGCAGTCACCAGTGCTATATTCAGAAGCAATATGATCCAATATAGGCAGGCAAATAGGATTGAAAAGTAAGTTAACCAGTTGTTATAATAATAAAAGGGCAATCATATTGCTCAAGATATCAACAACAATCTCAGATGATTTTATTCTACATCTATTCATATGATCCAAAAACAGTCTTCTTTACTTTTCTACTGGAATATAATCTATGAACATGAGTACTTAATAAACACCAGATATCATAGTGGTATAAAATGTATAACCTGCAGACCAATGATTTTCTTCATCAATGAAAATTAGAAATTAAAGCTGAACTAATATGCACAGGTAGCAGACATGTTTGATTATTTTATATTCTTCAATCTAAAATTGTCTGATGGAAGCATATGAGTAAGTATATGAGGAAGCCATACAATATTTTCTTGGTATAAAACTTTCTAGCCAAAGAATGGAATGAAGGCAACAATTATAATCTGGTTACCAATCTATATAAGTGAGATAGCTTATGTTAACAATTTTAGAGTTTTTTAAAAAAAAAATCCAAATTATTAGTTTGAATAAGCTAAAGAAGTAAAGGCAGGCTGCTATATATATTAGTGACACAAACTTCACATATTGATCATAATCTTCACCAATGCATAAAAAACCGTTAACCTGGTCTGAAGATGACAATTTTTAATATTAAACTATCTGACATCCATTGATACCATAAGCTTACACTAGGTGGCTCTAGATTAGACTTTTTAAAGATAATTAACAAATGATCCAGATGGGATAATACATATATTTATAAGAATAATATGATAATTTGATTAAGCTTGAAAGATTACTTAGAAGCTCTTTGCATATTTTGAAAAATTATGATAAAATTAGTGTCTTTGTAAAGCTCTTTGAGATTTTAAATAAGAAAAAAAAGTGATACATTTTAATTGGCTCAAAAACAAATTTATTGTATAAATAAGTATGGCATATGATACAAATAACATTTATTGTGTATCATATAATATAATTGTTTTGATATTATAATTTGTGTATTTGTATTAAGTTTAAAATTTAAAAAAATGTAACTATATAAATTGTGGCAATTGAGAGCATGATTAGAGTTTAACAGAAAAAGAATGATATTTTATGCAGATATATTTAATCTGTATAAATAAATATATAAACTAAATTATATTCATCAGACAATTTGATTGTATTTGGCAGGGTGAGTTACATCATCAAATGCATTCTAAAAGTCAATTTAAGTTTATAATCATAATAAAAGTATTTGTAGAAACTTATTTTATAATTACAGACATACATTCAACTGCAATTATAAAATAATTTATCCACCAAAATTATCAAAATGATACTTAATAAGCTAACTATAAATTATCATATTGCCTGTTACTTATAATAAGCTCATTTTTAGAAAGTATACAGACACATACCAATAAATTTAGGTTTGTCAAACTGAAGATTTATCGATGAATGCTAGAGGTGTAAAAAAAAGTGAGAATGAATTAATCATCTTTACTAATAATGAAGAGTTTGTATTTTTTAAAGGTAATTTGAAACTCACCTATTTAAAATATTCATAATATTTACTTATCTATTTCTTTGAGATAAATATTATATATATATAATTTTTAACATTAATATACACAATATATATGAAAATAAAATTACCGTTAACACTAACTGAAATAATCATACAACTATCTACACCAGTATACAATTACAAATATTCAGTAACGCTATTATTGAAATATAGACTTTTAAACAGACGTTATTGAATATTTGAAAAAAGTGAAATGAAAATGTTTGGTAGATTGCAGTTTATGGATAATAAAAGAATAGCCAAAATAGTATTTATTTGGTTATGAGTAAGGGCAAGTAACAAGATGGGTGAGAAAGGTAATGCGGTATGCAAAAGATTTGGATAAAGAATTTATATCAGTATATTTGTACAAAAGATGGGATGATTATGTTAGGAGGATTGTTGAGTGTTATAGTGGTAAGGAATGGGATAAAAGACTAGATTTATTAATAAAGAATAGGGAGTTAGAGAGATGGAGAACATGTATGGAGAGTAAAAAGAGTTTAAATCTATATAGAAATAAACAGAATATTAGGTGCGAGTTAATATATGATAATAGTAAGGAAAGTAGTTTATTGTTTAAAGTTCGAACGGGATCTTTAGCAACAAGAGAATATACATGTAAATGGAAAAATATGGGTGATTTAGTCTATAAATTATGAAAGAAAGAAATAGAAAATATTAGGCGTCTGTTAATTGAATGTAATTGCTTGAAAACAGAAAGGGCACATGTCATGAAGTTATGGAAGAATAAATATGAAAAAAGTGATTATACAGAAAGTGGATTATTGTTTTTTATGCCTGGTTTGGGAAAAGATAAGGGGGATTTAGATATAAAGTCCATAGAGTTGACAAAGATTATGTTGTGGAAATGGGATGGAGCAGAATATGGGAAAACTTAGAATGGAAAATAAAGTGGCTAACAGGTTTCTCTGGGCATAATTGTTGAGAGATTCTTGACTCCTTTTAAGGAGAAGCTACAGTACATCATATCCCTTTTTATTCTTGATAAGGAATGTTGCAGAAACCAATTAATTCTAGGCTATTGTCTACTTTTAGAAATCAGTACTTTCAATCTAGTTGCATTAATTAGTTTCTAATCTGGAGCGCTTATCTTTAATACAACTGATCAGTAGCGTTCAAAAATTTAAATTACAAAATTCTTTTCTTATTGTCTATTTCATTTAATAAAACTTATTTTATTAAAAATTATTAATTATTATATATGTATATAGCATTATCTAACATTAAATGTTGCATAGCTAGACAATTTGAAACTTTTAAACTTTCCAAATACAAACAACTGTTACAAACCGCACAATGAGAACACATGTTAGTAAATTCCTTAACGTTTTGTGTGGTATGAAAACAATACCACTCGAAATGTGTAATTTACTAACCTGTGTTGCATTGATGTGTTATTATTAACAGGTGTTCTTTACATTTCTTTTCACTAATAAATATGAAAGGTTTAATTTAAAAATATCTAACTCCTTTCTTTTTCTACAATATATTTTATAGAAGGTATAAAACAATTAAATTTATTTAATAATTCTTCCAGTTTATCACTTTCAACTGCAAACAATCATCAACATATCTAAAAAATAACTTTAAATATACACAACCATAATTAATAATTATCTTTTTCAAATAATTAATATCATCATCATCATCATCAACCATTATCAATCCACTGCAGGATGAAGGTCTCTCCAAGTTTAATCCATCTTCTCCGATCTTTAGCTTCTCTTTTTCACAACACCCCTGCACATTTTCTTATTTCATCCATCCATCTCACATGTAATCTCTTTCTGGGTCTTTTACAATCTCTTGGAATCCAGTTTAAAATTTCAATTGTCCATCTATTATCATTTCTTCTAGCAATATGTCCAGCCCAACTCCATTTCAATCTTTTAATTTTTTCAATAAGGTCAGTAACACCTGTTTGTTGTCTTACCCATACATTGCATTTTCGATCTCTTCTTGTTACTCCCAACATACATCTCTCCATACTCCTTTGAGTGGTCTGAAGTCTGTATTGCTCTTCTATTAAGTGTCCAAATTTCCGATCCATAAGTAAGAACTGGTAAAACACATTTGTTAAAAACCATTCTTTTCAAACACATAGGCATATTTCCTTTTAGTATCAAGTTATTTCTACCAAAAGCACTCCAACCAAGTTTAATTCTATGATTAATTTCCTCCATTAGGTTTCCATCTGTATTAATAATCTGACCAAGGTATTTATAACTGTTAACTTCTTCTAATTCTTCATAATCAATCTTTATTTTCATACTTTGAGCAAATCGATTAAACATTACTTTAGTCTTTTTAACATTTATTTTTAGTCCTACTTTTCTACTTTCATCTGCTAACTCCTGCAACATTTCCTGCAGCTCTGAAGCATTATTTGCAAAAACAACTACATCATCTGCAAAATCTAAATGACTTAAATACTCTCCATTTACTTTCATTCTTTTAGTTTCCTATTTTAATCCACAAAATACTTGACTAAATTAAAACGAAGGGTGGAAATAGGTTATTATTGCATACATTACTATAATTTATAGCAATCCTATTTAAATGTAGTTATTATTAATACTTATGAATATCTAAAGTTCTATTTAAGATAAAGTTTAAAAGTTCAATACTGGTATTAAGAATTCAAAAGTTCTATTAATGACATCAATGAATATATTTATCTAGGTCTAAACACAGTCTCTGGTTTTTCATATGGGTGATCATCCCTGTCTTCTGATCCAGTTAGATTCACAGTAGGCATATATTTTAGTTCATGTAAAACTTCTTTGTTCCACATCCTATGACATGGCTGCTTCCATTGATTTGGTGTCACAGATTCAAACATCGGCACAAAGGCAAGTCAGAGTAATATATCACTGCATCTGGCTAATACCATACATGAAATGAGCAGAGGAAAAATGAATACCAGTTTCAATATAACAACACATTTCTCTCTTGGCATGATCGTAAAAAGATGGTTTCATCATGCTGGACTTCGTTATTTTAGCTGCTTGTAGATTTTGTTCAAAGCTGCTGGCTGACCTTGGTTAACTTTCTGTTCAACTATTGTCTTCTATAAAATTTCTCTGGATAATCTTCTTGAACAATCTAAATAATCGAATCATCTGAAGAATCTGAATCATCACAATAATCTGAATAGTCTGAATCATCTGATTCAATTAACAATCTGAATAATAGTCTATTTCAGCTTTTTATATACTCTGACACCACACCTGCTTGAGTTTTCACCAACACTATCAATTCATTTGATCTTTATTTTTTTAATTAGTGCATTTTTTATTCTCTTATTTTTCCATTTTAATTACAGCAAAATTAGTCCTATATTGTTTCTTTAATCAGTCTGGGATCTTAATATCCAGAACCTGATTAATCTTGTACAAATTGTTTCAATTCATTATAAACTTTTAATTAAAAAGTGCTTTTAACCAAAAGTACTTTTGAAAGAATTATATTAAAATAGAATACACAAAAAAAAAAAAGGAATAAAAGAAAGATACTTTATAATTAATAATTTTAAACCTATTTCCCAATATATTTTCTTTTTATTTTAACTTTTCTTTTTTTTTCTTAACTATTGTATATTGACATATACTTGCAATTTTTTGATTTTATTTTTAAAATAAATAAATCATGTAACTCATGTATATATACACACCCTTACCCTTACACAATGTGCGCTTAGCGATGGAAATTGGTCCTCCAAAACTCATCGTTAAGCAAGAATATGATATACAGAACACAGAATTATAATGGGGGTCTATGGGAAAAAATTGGTCGGTTCCAGTCGACATAAAATATCTACATTGGTTTCCAAGCTCAAAGATTTTTTTGATTTTTTCATGACTATGATGACTAAATACGATATCTAAAAAGAAAAGTTTTATATCACTAGGAAAAAAATGCATATTTTCACTTTAAAAAGTACAGAACAGCAAAAAGAAAGAGAAAGTGAAACTAAATTTGAATTTAAAAGTTTTTGTATTCTTCCGCAGAAGTTTTTCATCGTAATGAAAAAAAATCCATACTGAAGTGCTTTTTTTAAAATTTGTATTACAGTATATATTACTGTACATTTGTGTTTATTACTTATGTGAAATTATTCAAATTAAAAAACAATGTTTAATTATTAATTATTTAATTAAACATAAAGACATTGCTGTATTCCACAGTAACAAAATGTTTAATGCTTATCATAAAGCAGTCAACTTTAGAAAAAAAAATCAACTTATTTTAAAAGTAAAAAATCTAACTTCTAATTTTCTAAAACATGGCTAGGTTTATTTTTCTTACTGTATATTTTTAGTAATGTAATAGTGCCCCCCCCCCATTCGAGTAGAAAGATTATTAATTAAATGCAATCTGTTTTTCTTTTTAAACTTTTCTAATTTGACATTTGCGTTTTAAAATGTTTTTTTTCTTTTGATTTAAAACAACTTGAGTGTAAACAACATGTTTATAAAAGAAGTTACAAAATCAATAACTATTTTTACATAATTATCCAGGTGTTCTAAAAAAAATATATCATAATTAAGAAACACACCCACACAGTTTGATATTCATATTTAGTGTTCTCCTGAAAGTTTGTGATGATGGTATTTTAGTTGTACTGTAATGTATTTATATATTGGAGTATTTCATCATCTAATGTAAGTGTTGAATGTCTTTAGAAAAATTAAACTTTATTTAAATAATCCAAGTACTGTACATTACAGTATATTTAAATAAAGTTTAATTTTTCTAAAGACATTCAAAACTTATATGTATACAGTATTATCAACAAATTAAAAATCCTTCTCCTTTTTCTTTTAAAAAACTTTATTTTCTTATCTCAATACTGAACATATATATATACTGTTGAAACAGTAAGATTCGTATTTGAAACTTAAGTTTCACCTTTTTTTCTATCGTCTCTCACTCACCGCTCTATCCTACCCAAATTTAAACTTTTTGGTATCAAATTGTGTGTGTAACAATATTAAAAATGTATAGACATATGTAGAATTCACCATAAATATGCACACATTTCGATATCAAATTTAAGGCAATAAATAAAGATAAATAATATAATTTAGATTTCTTCTTTTAGTTATATAAAAAAATATAATTTTAACTATTTATTTTGAATTGTAAAATCAGTTATTTATTGCTTTGTATAAATTTCATTTAATAATAATTTAGAAATAGATTGTAATATTTAATTAAAAGTAAAAATAATCATATGTTCCCTTTTGTATTTGAAATTTTAAAAGCAACGGCCGGTGAGAGATAATAGATTAATTAAAAAGAAAAATTCCCTAAAATGTAATAATAAAATGTAAATGTAAACAATAGAAAGGCAGCTTTCTCTATAATTAAAATTAACAAAAATGCATTGATTATCCTCAGGGCAGATTAATTGGAATCCAAAAATAAACTAACAAAAATGTAAAAGATAAGATCTAAGAAAGAAGGCCATTTTAGACTTTCTAGAAATTTTCAGTTTAACTTTAGCTGTGCTCTCAATCAGTTGAGAGTCTCCAAGATCTTAAATTAATTTTATCTGCCATGGTATGGTCGAGTAGAAAGCACCCAGACTATTCTCCATCTGGAGATGGCCTATCATATGCCAAACCTTCCATTGCCCTTCATAAATTTAACCACTAAGATCTGCTGCCTAAAATAATTTGAAAGCTGCTGCTGTTAAATTACATGAATCATCTAAATGCTGTAAAGAACTGCTAATTCTTAGAATCATGAACAATTTGCTACTGATCATTGAATCAGAAAACTTCTCATAAAACAGGTACCTGTATCCAAATTCTCTAGAGTACTCTACTAATATCCCGCTATAGCTTATTCATTTTTTATATAACTTATAAACTATAAACTGTAAATTCTCATTTGTAACGCTATAAATTTAATAATTAATATGTAAACTTCTTTAATAATCTAGCCGGCCTATCTCTATCTTTCTTGGGTACGTATTTCTAAAATCTACACTTTATTATTTAATTATCGCATGCTCATAATTTTCTAAGTATAAATCTATGATCGTTTGAAACAGTGGATGCATGTCAAATTTTCATTAATATTTACTTTCATAAATAACTTAATATTTTCATATAAATCGACACACATTCAATGCTTCCTTTATTGTAATGCAAGGGTCTACTGCTTAGCAAATGGCTGACGTATTAGTTGTAATAATCACCCAGTTTATATATTGTTTTATATTTTATTAAATCTTGATTAATAATTCCATAAAATTGCATTTCTTTGAGAAACATTCATTATTAAATGTTGATAATGTAGGTCCGAGTTATGAAATATATTTAAATCTTAACAGAATCATCTATACATTATACATGTGTTACATTTTAGAGACGCGATGACCCATTACAAGCCTTGAATTTTCCGGATTCTATAGGGTTGAAATTAACCCCAGTCATCCTAAACAACCTGACAAATGAATGTCCTGTAGGATTTGACAACTGTCATGCAGCCTGGAAGCAATCGTAGCATGAACCACTTGCCCCTGGTTATGATTATATGACACCTTATCTCTTTGGGCCGATGGCAAATGCCAGCCCATCGTTCTTATAAACTCATTCATGGCTTTGCAGTTTTAATATACTGCCATTCCATATCACCTTTCTAGACATCCCATGTGTTTTCTTTTATTAACTATATATTTTATGTATAACTCCGTCCCTGCATTAGTGACATAACTCACTCTCAAATAAATGTTTGCCCCTAGTTATTAGTAAATATCTTTAATTAAATAAATATATGTCCACCACTACTATTATAAATCTTACTTTGGACTCTTGTATTGCATAAGTATAAATCCCTAAAGGCATGCCTTAGAAATACTTGCTTGAGAATTTTAGATAGCTAGGTTATGTCATCAAATAAATGTATTTCTCTTTGTAAACATAACAGTATCGGAAAATACCACTACTGAGATCTTAAATATAAAGTATTATTGGTAAAATGATTTCGTATAAATGTTTCTAAATAAATAAATGTATTTCTTGAATATATAACTGTATTGGAAAATTCTGTTACTCAATTTAAATACTAACAAATATTATTAGTAAATGATTTATTATTAAAATGTTTCAATAAATAATTTCAAACTATACGTCTGCAGTTACGTTTTATTTATTCAATACCCATTCTATATAATATTTCCTCGATATTGTAAATATAAGTGTTTAATTAATATTAGTGTTATTATTGGCTAACTTGAAAATAAAATCATGAATCTCTTGCAACATCCCTGACCACCGTGCCTAAAGAAATATTTACTAACGTGGCATCAGATGAGTTGTTTCGTAGATTGTATTGTGGAACCTATAAACTATGTTCGAACTCAGTACTACAGGTAACTTCACTACCTAGATGGTGCTGCTGTTCTGTGTGGTAGTCGAATTTTGCACCATGATAACGAATCACCGTTTCTGACTGTTACACTGTATATACAGCATTTATTTAATACAAAACTCCAACGTTTCCACTGTTTATCTTTATACAGTCATTTTCAAAGATATCTCTCTCCCACTGCTATATTTTATTACTCTTCCTTTTACATTATTTAATTACAAATCAATATTGAAATGTTGGAGTTTTATATTATATACATATATATACTGTATATGTTCAGTATTGAGATAAGAAAATAAAGTTTTTGAAAATAAAAAGGATTTTTAATTTGTTGATATTATTGTAGAACATATATATGTATTTTAAAAGAAAAAGTGGATGAACATTTGCTGTGCTATTATATATGATGTATACAGTATTATAGATTCAGTAATTATAGATATTTTAAGTGTTTTATGAATAAAATATTGTATGTGTATACATTTACTGCAAAGTCATTACTTGTATACATATTACAATAATATACTTTTGCTTTTGGGTAAAATGAGTTTAATATACCTATGTGTGACGTCATCAGTGAAGCAACATTCAAGATGGCTGCCAAAATTTTTTTTCCCCGATCGTTTAAGTGAAAAATCGATTGTAAAATAAAGTAGTGGGTACAAATTGATGATGATTGCTATTGCGAAATATCGCTAAATAGTCAATTGCTAAGTGGGTTAAAGGTGTATTTATTTAATGTTTTCATGATTATATGATGTAAATAATATACTTTTTGGATTAAACCATGTGTTAGTTTTGATTAATTTCCAATGTTTCAGATGAAATAACAACATTTGCATTGTCAAGGTTAACTTTTTAAAGAAAAACCATTAGATCTCAAATAGTAATGAGATTGAGTGTGAGATAAAGTATGAGATTGAGTGTGAAATAGTTGAGCAATCAGAATGGTGGATTAAACAATATATATATATATTCAAACCTAACAAGAATTATCAGTAAGCTATAACTATAAAATATTTCTAACTTTCTAATATTAGTAACTATAATATAGTTTAGTTTAAGCTAAGTACATCAATAGCCCCTATAATTAGGCATCCCATTTTCTAAGCCAATAAAGTATATTCTCGGTGACATGCAAACTCACCAATGTGCATCCTCGGCCTAGCTCAGTGGTCGGTTATTTATAAAACAATTTAGCTTCAGAGATACACAGTTAAGATAAAGAAAGAAATTAAAATCATGAAAAAAATTATCATCGATAAAATAAATATCTTGGGAAGAAAGAGAAAATTGCCATCCTTCCCTAATTAATAATTTAAAATAAAATAACATCCTCTCTTTATCAAAAACACATTCTCTGAGCTATTAGTATTTGCACTTTTCACCAATGATGATAACTTTTTATGTTCGGCTTAATGTTACCCAAAAAAATATCCATTATGTAAATCATTTGCCAATATGATCTGAAAATACTTTTCTTATAGCACAATTGTAAGTTAAACTCTTTTAAGCCACACCACAATTGTAATGTCAACAATAATTGATCACTTCTTAAATAAAGAATAATTATAATGATAGTAATAATCTCAGGGTTTCTTTGTCTACTTTATTAAAAAAAAAACCTCTAGAGTACTATGCTGTCACATATGACTGGTATTCTGGTAAGCTATAAGAAACATTCACTTTACTTCAAAGTTAATGGGTCTTCATATATCATAACAACTATTATAACTATTTAAAAGGGGTGATAAATATGATCAACAATGACATAAATAATTACATAAAATTTGAATAATGCAGTTTTATCCAGAATCTCAGCCAGAATAATAAAAAGACAAGGGTGCTTTTTGTATCCTTCCATCATCCATGACAACGCAGTAAATTAACTAAGACTAATTCATTCACCAATTTAAATAAATATAACTGGAATAATGTGCAGTCAGGGTTAATAACTTGGAAATAAATTCATTCTTACAATTAAATGATGTTTAGTCTGAAGTTGGCAATTCTATAAATAATTATTATTAAAATAAAATGAAATGAAATATTCAAATCTGCGTAAAGTTTGTCTATCTGGTATATTAAGCTTTTGAGAGTTTGAAATGACTTCGAACTCAAGAAAATGTTTTGCAAATATTGTGCAAACACACATATACTTAGCATATAAAAAAATGAACTCACAACGAATATTGACAAGACTATAATTTATTACTATCACAAAACTAAAAAATATATATATACAAATTTATTAAATAATATCACATTGATATGAAACATAAATCAACATTAATCTGTCTATTGTTTAGGTATAAATTAAAATTATAAATTCGCATGTAGCAATCATGCTATTGCATTGGATTGCCTGGCTAAAAAGTGCATCTTATTTATGAATACATTAAGCTATAATTTTGGTAAACTTCCTATAAATCTTTTACTTAAAGTTATTGACTAACTATTTTTGTTTTATTTATTTATTAATCTTATGATATGAAGTACGCAAAATATTAAATTTATTACTAATAAAGTTAATCAAGTTATGGTTTATAATTGAACAACCTAATACTAATTATGGGTCATTTATCAGAAGTCGCATTCACCATCTCACATTTAACTTAATGTCCATCTAATTTATGATAAATATTTTAATTATAAGTGTAATTCAAACTTTGAATATTTCTTAATTATTAACTAACACTAAATATTGTGTTTGAATATTCCTCCAATAACTAAGCATTTTCAAATGCGCAATTTTAACTTAACTTTCTCCATTAGTTTGCTTGTCATCTACTAGCAAGATTCAGTAGCACAATACAGATATTGATCTCAATTACTAAGGCACTATTGATACTAAAGTGCACCTTGATGAACTAACACCTCAAACCTAACATTTATCCTTGCCATAACTTTTAAAAAAGCACAATAATCAACACCTTCTATGGTGGAACTATCTTTAATTTCACATGAGGAATGCAAAATAACAACTAATGTCTGCAGAGTAAAATACTACACTGAAGTATTTGGTGTGGTCTTGCCTATTACTCAGGCATAACACCTATAGGTATGAAATTTATATTTCACCACCTAAAAAAAAAGCGAACACGCGCCATGTATAATCCGCTTTTGGGATTTAAAATACCTTAAGTTTCCTAAATATTATATCAACTATGGATTGTTCTATTCATGAGAATCGATCATCTGGACTATCAAACCTACCATAACCTTGTATCAAAGCTAATCCTCCCATGGAAAATAAAGTATTTTGGGGAGATCATTTTCATCCCACAAAATAAAATACATTATAAGTATTAAATATGCTGATATTAAGCATATAGCGATTCTACCCTTAGGCAAGATAAGAAAACACACTAATCAAAATAAACATATGTTACTATGTTACAATGTATACTTCTATCAATATCTGAAACCAATGGACATGACAGAAGTAAAGGATAATAATTTTAATTTTAATAAAGGAATATTCAAAAGTAATTGGTAGCATACTAGCTTAAACTAAATAAAGTGGACGTGCTATTAAAAAATAACAATTACTAAATTAATACAATATCAATTCTGTTGACTCTTTAAACAAGAACTATCTTGTTATAGCATTTTTTTTTATGTTACTTCGGCTAAATTTACTTTTTACCGGTAAAAAAAAAAAAATAAAACATTTTTCTTTTAAGTACCTAACATGCAAAGTTCATATCTTCAATTAACAAATCAGATATATTTCATAGGTATTACTTCATATTAAATACAAACTTAATCCAGGGTAATGATAGTAAGACATATACTTATCATTACAAGATCATTAAAATATTATGTGACAGATATAAACCTTAGCATACATTAATATTATAACACAAAATAACAATTTTACCATTTAGTTTTTCTTTTAAAAAATATTAAATAAACAAATACACATTATCTCATAAGCAGAGCTATTTTTCTGTTGAGCTGTTTGTCCAGGTGAAGAGTTTTCATCCCGTCAAATTTTACAAAGCACTGAAAGTAATAAATGCATTTTTTTTTTCCTTTAATGAAAAGTTTTCTTTTATTTAACAATTCTCATAATAATCATGTAAAGAAAATTAGAGTAGAACTGAAGATTAATTCTCACTTGAATTGTACTAATAAAATTTGGATCCAAGAAAAGTAAATGAATATTCTAGCATAGACAATAAACACACACATTATTTATTGACTACACGTATAATTAGCTAGCTTATGTATTGAGAAAAATGCGCACTTTTTCCTGTAGATTAGTATGATAATAACTGCAGTTGACTTATAGCATATATGAAGTTTTAAGAATTCAACCTTGTGTATAGTATAATATATCATTTTATTTTATTATTAAGTCACTAAAGATATTTAGTTCTCGTTCATAATCTCAGAATTTTATTTTCCAATAGTAATTTTTTCCTTAAGAATGCACGTATATAATTTCACATTTATTTCAAAAGAGTTGTTCTTTTTCTATTTAAAAAAAACATGCAGGTGTATGTATAGCTTAGTATTATTATGATTATTATTATTTTTTTCTTTTTAGACAATTCTTAGCAAACAAAAACATATTTCAATGTATAAAGTTGCATTTTTTAGAAATGCAGATGATCTACTTAGAATAAGCACTAAAAATGTTTCTAGTTCTTCTTTCTTTTCTTTTAATATTCCTTTTAATTATTTTTCTCCTACACCAAGAAAATTTTAATAAATAATAATAAGTCACTAAATAAATATTTCCCACTTGGAAATTATTTGTTTTCCTTAATTTAGACAAAATAATAAATTGCTTAATATTCTTAGCTAATTTCTTCATTTTTCTTGGTTTTGTTTAAAAACATCCAATTCTTAAGATGCGATAATTATTTAATGTAGAAAGTTTTGAAATAGAATGATGGCATACAAATTCAAGATATCTTACCAAAAGATTCAGCAATGCATTATGAATAGAATTTTTCTTTGATTGTACATTTATTTCTGCAAAAATTTAAAAAAAATTGGGTTACCAAATTTCAGCACTGTTATCTCTTTAAAATACAGATGGTAGACGATATAAAAAAAGATTTTGAGTATGAAATTGGTCCTTCCTTTATCTCTAGCAACCTCTTCCAAGAAAAAAAATAATCACTTCATTATGACATAAACAAAAGAAAGGGAAAAACTTATTACAATCATATACTTTTCAGTATTATTTAAAATGTATTACAAAATAGTTTAATAATGAAAATAATAAACACATTTAAACCAACAATAATTATCTGTGATTTTAATTATACATAAATTATTTTCTACAAATGAATTTACCAGAAGTTACTTTTCCTTAGAATAAGACATCTTAAAATTATTTAATAGACATTTATGGTTTTTTCTTCTTTCTATAACCATCTAAAAACTAACTACAGTTTATTGTATTTGTTTTACCTTATCTTAATTTGCTCTAATAAACAATATTTTAATTAAATTATTCATGTTCTTTTAAAAACATAATATTGCATTAGGAATATATTACTTATTCATACAAACCATGTCTAGGTGAGCGAATAGCACACTTTATTAACCAATTGTTACTATTTTTTATTTTATCTTTTTATTTTTTTAAATAATAGCATTGTTTTCTTGCTGAAATAATGCTAAATAAATCCAAGTGCCAAAAGCACTGGGTTACAATTCTCCCACCATTATAAATAAATAAAAAATAAAATAATACATGCATTCTTAACATTTCTTATGGTATTACTAAGTCAATATTTTAATTCTCTCATAAGTTAACAAATATAAATTTTAAAGATTCAATTTTGCTTTGGATATGGTAGTAGGCTTCAGGCATTATAGGTACCTCTTGTTCCATCAGGGTTGAGACCAGAAAGGCATTCTCACCCACTTGTTTAATAGTTTTATAGGGGCATTCATAAAAATGCATGAATTTTTTGAACATATGTTTTTGGAGATTACTCACATGGGGAGTTCTAATTAAGACAAAATCATGGACTTTAAAAGGATGTGGACCGGCTTTAGAATGACGAGTGCATTTATCACCCATCTTTTTAAGATTAATTCTGGCCAGTGCTTGGTCATGTTCAACATTAATGTTTTCCACAATTACAGGTAAAGGTGTTTTGATCGGCAAAGGTTCAGGTTTACCAAAATGCAGCCTAATTGGAGACATCCTAGTAGACTCACTTATAGTTATATTTATATAATTAATTACATATGGCAGCTTATTGACCCACTGTTTGTGATTGTGTTCTACATAAACCCTAAATAACCTATTTAACTCATGCATGATTCTTTCACTTGGATTGGATTGGGGGTTTCTAATAGAGCACATGATATGTTGAATATTTTGTTTCTTACCCCACTTTTTCCATGTACCAGAAATGAATGCAGTAGCATGGTCAGTAAGTATTGAAGCAGGTCTTCCTATTAAGGGAATTTGATAAGTTTTCAAGCACTTAATAACATTTTTAGCATCTGTTTTTGGGACCGGATAAGCAGAAACATATTTGGTAAAAACATCATACATAACAAGAATAAATTTTTGATGGATGAACTGTGGAAGTGGTCCTTAAAAATCCAGTGCCAAAAATTCATTGGGCTTACTGGGCAATATGGGTTGAAGTGTTCCCACATATGATTTATTTTGAAACTTAGTTTTTAAACAAATCTCACATTCCTTAAGTCTATGGGCAATTGATTCTGACATCTTATGAAAATAAAAATGCTTCTTAATAATAGGTTCAATTTTCTGAATTCCATAGTGTCCATACTGGGAGTGGATATAATCTATTAGTTTATTGACTAAACATAAAGGAATAATCACTCTCCAAGAACTTTCACAGCCCTTTTTCAATTTCTTCATTAAAATCCTATCTTTGAATCTATACCCTCTCTAATTCTTTCAGCATACTTACTTTTCTGATCTAATTTAGCTGGGTCTGATAAGAAATGAACTGTTTGCTTAAGCTTAGCATCCTGTGCTTGCAATAATTCCAAATTTGTATAATCTCTAACTATTTCTTCCTCTAACAAACTAGACATATTACAAATAATTATATTTTCAGTTCTGGGGTTCTGATAATTAACAGAGACAGGATTGCAGCTCAGAATATCTGCAATGACATTATCCTGTCCTGAACAATATATGATTTCATACTGATACTGTTGGAGATAAAAACTCCATCTGATTAATCTTTCATTATTAAGGTAGCTCTTGTTGAGGAACTCTAAACTACAATGATCAGTTAATACTATAAATTTTTGACCCCAACAAAATCTGTCTAAGTTTCTGAAATCCCCACACAACAGCTAATGCCTCATTTTCTGTGGTTGTATAATTAAGTTCAGCCCCCTTTAAATGTCGACTTAAGAAATATAATACTCTAGTTTCCTTATTCTCATTAAATTGATATAAAATAACCCCTAAACTGAACCCACTACTATCTGTTTGCAAACAGAACTCTTTATTTAAATCTGGATAGGCTAAAATTCTGTCTTTAAAAAGTTATCTTTAATACTTTGAAATTCCCTTGTATGTTCCTGGGTCCACCTCCACTTTTCACACTTTTTTAATAAAACAGATAAGTGCATAGTATCATATAATTTTTTTTTTTATAAAATCTGTGATAATAATTACACAGACCCAAAAACAATCTCAAGTGCTTTCTAGTTTTAGGGACAGGAAACTTTTGAATTGTGGCAAATTTTGTCTGGATGGGGTTTGACTCCTTCAGCACTAACTATGTGGCCAAGAAAAAAGATTTCTCTAGCAACTAAAATACATTTTTCTAAATTGACTTTTATATTGTTATTGGAACACTCATGAAGAAACATGCTAAGATGCTGTGAGTGATCAATTAAATTTTCTGAAGCAATGACAATATCATCAACATATATAACTAACAAACTTTTAAGTTCTTTTGAAAAGACCATATTCAAGCATCTGATAAGGCCAGCCCCACTATTAATTAAACCAAAGGGCATCCTTTGAAAAATATAAGATTGGCCCTAGTAATGGAATGCCATATATTTTGATCATTTTTGTGGAGTGGGATTTGCCAATAGCTGGCTGTTAAATCAAATGTGAAGAATATGCTCTTCCCTTTGAACTTTGTCAATAACTCCTGAATAGGTGATGGTATGTCATGCTCAGGGACAGTATGCTGGTTGAGTGTACATGCATCCAGGCAGACTCTAATGCATCCATCTTTCTTTTTAACTACTACCAATGGATTCACATAAGATGAAGGACTGGGTTTAATTATCTGCCAGTCAATCATCTTATTAATCTGCTGTTGAACCTCTGCCTGGTATTGATAAGGAATGGGATAAGTATGCTGCTGTAAAGGCTCATTATCTTTCAATTTGATTCTATGAACATTACCCTTTTAATATACCAGGTATTTTGGAAAAAACACATCTATACTGGAACAACAACTGGAAAAATGGTTTATATTATTCTGTGCCAATAATACATGAACCATCTAGCTTAACTTTAATATTTACATCAACTGTTGTCTCCTGTATGGTCATTAATTGATTCATCTGACTATTACAATTGACTATAAAAGGGCAAATCTCCTCTTTACATCCAAAAGTTTCATTTCTGTAATCAATATAACAATTATTTAGAGTTGTGAAATCAGAACCGAATATGGCCTCATAAATCAGACCCGGCATGATTAAAAAACATGCTCAAACTTGCACAAATTAATTTCTAATGTAATAAAAACCTGTTTATTAGATAACTTAGTCTTCTTTCCATTAGCGAGCATTACTTTAATCACTTTAGTTGGTAAAATTGGAATAGATTGGTCAGCTGAATTAATTTTCAAGTAAGTTTCTTCAGACAACCAGGAAGCTTGACTGCCTGAATCAATTAAGGTATTAACAACAATTCCTGAAATGACAATCTTTATCATGGGACAGTTGTATAAAATAGGTGCTCAGACATTTTGCCAGGTTCCAAATAATCCACATCAAGGTCTATATTATTGATAATCCACATCACGTTGTTCCCCATATGTTTAGAAATAGGGCCCTAAAGTGAGGAATGTTCCTGCAAGGTCCTTTTTAATTTAATGCCCCCCTACTTTTACTACCTTTTACATTTTTCTTTGGTATTGTTTGGATACCACTAGTAGAAGGCTGATTCCCATTCATCACTCTTCTTTTAATTGTTGGCCTACTGACATGGCTATCCTGTCTACCATAGGGATTTGTCATGTAACAACCTTTTCCTCTAACTACCTTCCTTCTTCCCACATATGGCCTATCTGCAAAATTGATATTACTCATAACAGGATGGGTGTCTCTATTAACCCTAATTCTATTATCAACATTTCTATCACTGGCCTCCAAAGAATCTAAATTCTCCACTACCTATGGTCTGTCTATCAGCAGTAATTAAGATCTGCTCTATATGTCTTTGCAAATTATGGCAAATTATTCGCACAATTTGTGGTTCAGATAAAGAATAAGCTGTCAAGCTTTTCAATTTGACTGTTTGACTCCTGAAGAACTGAATGTAACTACCTTTATGTGCATGATATCTCTCCTGAGATATTTGATATCTCAGGTTATCTTGGTGGTCTTCCCCCCAAAAGCTGGCTAACATAAGGTATTTGAAATCCCCATACATTTCAGTTTTAATAAATAATGATTGCCACCAGTCTTTAGATGCTGCACACAAATGGTTAGTGGCAATAGCATTCCTTTCAATCTCAGACAAATGACATAAGGTTAATAACTCTTCCAGATTCCATAAATACTCACGTGGATTCTCCAGATATTCTCCTTTAAAAAAATTAGATTTTTAAAAATTTTAAGGCCATGGAGCTATGACTTTCTGACTCTAGCATAACTTTATTTCTAGCCTCATTTAATGGATCTAACATTGATTCAACTGGGTGACTTACATTATATAACTCAGAGATTATTTGGTTATTATTTGCCTCTTTTACTTGAGTTTCAGATAAACTTTTAATTTGAACATCTTTTTTTACTTTTTATAAAATCATCCATATTACAGTCTATAGCCTGCATTCGATTTTCTAATTTTATCTTATAGTTCTGCCATTCACAGTCTACCCTTTTTGAAATATCTTCTAGGCCTACACTTAAGTGTTTAATCTGTTGTTCAAGTTGGTTAAAAGTTTCATCTTTATCTAGCCCAAATTTATCTTCTAACCTTTGATAAACTTTACTCTCACCCTGGGCTATCAACTCCACTATTTCACCTTGGAAATTGCTATGTAACATCTGCACTTTACTCCTTATTATATCATTAAAATATTCTACTTGTCCCATAACTTGGCTTAACTCAGTTTCTAGATTTTGATTAATCTCATACTGGGATAATTCCTGATTTTCTAGTTTAGTCGTTAAGCTTTTAATCTGGCTCTGCCATCCTTTCAAAACATTGTTAGGTTCAAAAGTCATATTTTTAACTTCCTCTTTCAAATTACCAAATTCACTTCTAACCTTGTCTAATTCTCCTTTAATAGATTCAACTCTATCCTCAACTTCTCTTTGAAACTCTACTGTTTCTTTTTGACAATTTGTCATTTCCTGTACCTCATTAATAAGTACACTATACTGACTTTTATAATCCCACTGGACAGTTTGTATTATATTTTCTGACTTTTCAGAATTTATTTTAATCTCTTCCCTAATTCTTACTTCCAACTTTTCAGAGGCCAATTTTGAATCTTCTATATGATTTCTTAGATCTTCCCTTAATTCTTTTATCTCATGTACCTGATTTTGAGAAGTCTTTTTTGTCTCCTGCATTTGATTCCTTAATTCATAATTTAAATTTTGCATCTGACTTCCTAGCTTATTATCTAAATTTTGTATCTGACTCTCTAATTTAATATCTAAATTTTGCATTTGACTTCCTAATTTATTCTCTAGACTTTGCATCTGGGTCTCTAATTTACTATCTAAATTTTTCATCTGACTGTTGATTTCTTTTATTTCTTGTGCATGGCTATCTAACTTACCATCTAATGTTTTTATCTGACTCTTAATTTCTTGAACCTGATTATCTAGCTTACTGTCTATTTTTTTCCAGAATCATTGATTGACCTGGCTCATTTCCATGTCTACCCTTTATTACTTTGGCTTCTTCTGGGTTAACTATACCCAAATCTTCCCCTTCCTCTTTTAATTCTACATTGAGATATGGAGTCTGCATATCAAGTGATTGTAACTCTCGGAAACCTCCCAAATCCTCATAAATATTATGATCATCCATATTTTCACTAAACATCAAAAATTCTAAACTCTTCTTAGTATTTAACAGTACTGAAATATTAGCAATGAAATATTAATAAAAAATATTGACAAGAAAATACTGACAAGACATCCTGCCTCTATGCCTCTCCTACTCAAAACAATCTACATCACAAAATTATGCTCTGACATTAAATATCCTTAAATTTCAAACTTTAATACTGAAATGTTTTTATATGCTTCTTGGTCCATAGAAATCTCTATTAAATAATATTTAACATAGCATAAGTACCAATCATGAAAACCAGACAAACAGATCATCATAAATGATAAAATCATTAAAATATTTTATAGAATTGCTCACAGATCGCAACATCATAAACTAACAACTTAAATTTTTTTCTCAGTGGCAAAAGATTAGATCATATAATAGATATTCATATAATATCTTATGGTTAAAGAAACACTTTATTATTGGCAAATATTTCTTAATCAATGAATAACTAATCCATTCAAGTGCAAACAATATTAAAATTAACTCCAATCTAAGTCTATTACATTTATCATGGCTAGCTATAGCCATCAATAGCCCCTGGAGTTGAGCGGCCATTTCTAACCTAACAGGAATTATCAGTAAGCTATAACTATAAAATATTTCTAACCTTCTAATATTAGTAACTATAATATACTTTAGTTTAAGCTAAGTATATCAATCGCCCCTATAATTAGGCGTTCCATTTTCTAACCTAATAAAGTATATTCTCGGTGACATGCAAACTCACCAATGTGCATCCTCGGCCTAGCTCAGTGGTCGGTTATTTATAAAACAATTTAGCTTCAGAGATACACAGTTAAGATAAAGAAAGAAATTAAAATCATGAAAAAAAATTATCATCGATAAAATAAAGATCTTGGGAAGAAAGAGAAAACTGCCATCATTCCCTAATTAATAATTTAGAATAAAATAACATCCTCACTTTATCAAAAACACATTCTCTGAGCTATCAGTATTTGCACTTTTCAACAATGATGATAACTTCTCATGTTCGTGTTAATGTTACCCAAAAAAATATCCATTATGTAAATCATTTGCCAATATGATCTGAAAATACTTTTCTTATAGCACAATTGTAAGTTAAACTCTTTTAAGCCACACCACAATTGTAATGTCAACAATAATTGATCACTTCTTAAATAAAGAATAATTATAATGATAGTAATAATCTCAGGGTTTCTTTGTCTACTTTATTAAAAAAAAACTCTACAGTACAATGCTGTCACATATGACTGGTATTCTTGTAAGCTATAGGAAACATTCACTTTACTTCAAAGTTAATGGGTCTTCATATATCATAACAACTATTATAACTATTTAAAAAGGGTGATAAATATGATCAACAATGACATAAATAATTACATAAAATTTGAATAATGCAGTTTTATCCAGAATCTCAGCCAGAATAATAAAAAGACAAGGGTGCTTTTTGTATCCTTCCATCATCCATGCCAACACAGTAAATTAACTAAGACTAATTCATTCACCAATTTAAATAAATATAACTGGAATAATGTGCAGTCAGGGTTAATAACTTGGAAATAAATTTATTCTTACAATTAAATGATGTTTAGTCTGAAGTTGGCAATTCTATAAATAATTATTATTAAAATAAAATGAAATGAAATATTCAAATCTGCAGTAAAGTTTGTCTATCTAGTATATTAAGCTTTTGAGAGTTTGAAATGATTTCGGACTCAAGAAAATGTTTTGCAAATATTGTGCAAACACACAAATATTTAACATATAAAAAAATGAACTCACAACGAATATTGACAAGTCTATAATTTATTACTATCACAGAACTAAAAAAAAATATATACAAATTTATTAAATAATATCGCATTGATATGAAACATAAATCAACATTAATCTGTCTATTGTTTAGGTGTAAATTAAAATTATAAATTCGCATGTTGCAATCATGCTATTGCATTGGATTGCCTAGCTAAAAAGTGCATCTTATTTACTAATACATTAATCTATAATTTTGGTAAACTTTTTATGAATCTTTTACTTAAAGTTATTGACTAACTATGTTTGTTTTATTTATTTATTAATCTTATGATATGAAGTATGCAAAATATTAAATTTATTACTAATAAAGTTAATCAAGTTATGGTTTATAATTGAACAACCTATTACTAATTATGGGTCATTTATCAGAAGTCACACTCACCATGTCACATTTAACTTAATGTCCACCTAAGTTACGATAAATATTTTAATTGTAAGTGTAATTCAAACTATGAATATTTCTTAATTATTAACTAACACTAAATATTGTGTTTGAATATTCCTCCAATAACTAAGCATTTTAAAATACGCAATTTTAACTTAACTTTCTCCATTAGTTTGCTTGTCATCTACTAGCAAGATTCAGTAGCACAATACAGATATTGATCTCAATTACTAAGGCACTATTCATACTAAAGTGCACTTTGAGGAACTAACACCTCAAACCTAACATTTATCCTTGCCATAACTTTTAAAAAAGCACAATAATCAACACCTTCTATGGTAGAACTATCTTTAATTTCACATGAGGAATGCAGAATAACAACTAATGTCTGCAGAGTAAAATACTACACTGAAGCATTTGGTGGTTTCTTGCCTATTACTCAGGCATAAAACGTATAGGTATGAAATTTATATTTCCCCACCTAAAAAAAAAAAGCGAACCCACACAAAGTATAATGCTCTTTTGGGATTTAAAATACCTTAAGTTTACTAAATATTATATCAACTATGGATTGTTCTATTGATGAGAATCGATCATCTGGACTATCAAACCTACCATAACCTTGTATCAAATATAATCCTCCCATGGAAAATAAAGTATTTTGGGGAGATCATTTTCATCTCACAAAATGAAATACATTATAAGTATTAAATATGCTGATATTAAGCATATAGCGATTCTACCCTTAGGCAAGATAAGAAAACACACTAATCATAATAAACCTATGTTACAATGTATAATTTGATCAATATCTGAAACCAATGGACATGACAGGAAAAAAGAATAATAATTTTAATGAAGGAATATTCAAAAGTAATTGGTAGCATACTAGCTTAAACTAAATAAAGTGGACGTGCTATTAAAAAATAATGATTACTAAATTAATACAATATCAATTCTGTTGACTTTTTTAAACAAGAACTATCTTGTTATAGCATTTTTTTTTATTGTTACTTCTGCTAAATTTATATTTTACCCGTAAAAAATAAAATAAAACATTCTTCTTTTAAGTACCTAACATGCAAAGTTCATATCTTCAATTAACAAATCAGATATATTTCATAGGTATTACTTCATATTAAATACAAACTTAATCCAGGGTAATGATAGTAAGACATATACTTATCATTACAAGATCATTAAAATATTATGTGACAGATATAAACCTTAGCATACATTAATATTATAACACAAAATAACAATTTTACCACTTAGTTTTTCTTTTAAAAAATATTAAATAAACAAATACACATTATCTCATTAGCAGAGCTATTTTTCTGTTGAGCTGTTTGTCCAGGTGAAGAGTTTTCATCCTGTCAAATTTTACAAAGCACTAAAAGTAATAAATGCATTTTTTTTTCTTTAATGAAAAGTTTTCTTTTATTTAGCAATTCTCATAATAATCATGTAAAGAAAATTAGAGTAGAACCAAAGATTAATTCTCACTTGAATTATACTAATAAAATTTGGATCCAAGAAAAGAAAATGAATATTTTAACATAGATGATAAACACACACATTATTTATTGACTACACGTATAATTAGCTAGCTTATGTATTGAGACAAATGTGCACTTTTTCCTGTAGATCAGTATGATAATAACTGCAGTTGACTTATAGCATATATGAAGTTTTAAGAATTCAACCTTGTGTATAGTATAATATATAATTTAATTTTATTATTAAGTCACTAAAGATATTTAGTTCTCGTTCATAATCTTAGAAATTTATTTTCCAATAGTAATTTTTTCCTTAAGAATGCATGTGTATAATTTCACATTTATTTCAAAAGAGTTGTTCTTTTTCTATTTAAAAAAAACATGCAGGTGTATGTATAGCTTAGTATTATTATGATTATTATTATTATTTTCTTTTTAGACAATTCTTAGTCAACAAAAACATATTTCAATATATAAAATGGCATTATTTAGAAATGCAGATGATCTACTTAGAATGAGCGCTAAAAATGTTTCTAGTTCTTCTTTTCTTTTTAATATTCATTTTAATTATTTTTCTCCTACACCAAGTAAATATTAATAAATAATAATAAGTCACTAAATAAATATTTAACACTTGGAAATTATTTGTTTTCCTTAATTTAGACAAAATAATAAATTGCTTAATATTCTTAGCTAATTTCATCATTTTTCTTGGTTTTGTTTAAAAACATCCAACTTTTAAGATGCGATAATTATTTAATGTAGAAAGTTTTGAAATAGAAAAATGGCATAGAAACTCAAGATATCTTACCAAAAGATTCATCAACACATTGTGAATAGAATTTTTATTTGATTGTACATTTATTTCTGCAAAATTTAAAAAAAAAATTGGGTTACCAAATTTCAGCACTGTTATCTCTTTGAAATACAGACAGCAGATGATATAAAAAAAAGATTTTGATTATGAAATTGGTCATTTCTTTATCTCTAGCAACCTTTTCCAAGAAAAAAAATAATCACTTCATTATGACATAAACAGAAGAAAGGGAAAACTTTTTACAATCATATAGTTTTCAGTATTATTTAAAATGTATTACAAAATAGTTTAATAATGAAAATAATAAATACCTTTAAACCAACAATAATTATCTGTGATTTTAATTATACATAAATTATTTTCTACAAATGAATTTACCAGAAGTTACTTTTCCTTAGAATAAGACATCTTAAAATTATTTAATTGACATTTATGTTTTTTTTTTCTTTCTATAACCATCTAAAAACTAACTACAGTTTATTGTATTTGTTTTACCTTATCTTAATTTGCTCTAATGAACAATATTTTAATTAAATTATTCATGTTCTTTTAAAAACATGATATTGCATTAGGAATATATTGCTTATTCATACAAACCATGTCTAGGTGAGTGAATAGCACACTTTATTAACCAATTATTTTTATTTTATTTTATCTTTTTATTTTTTTTAAATAATAGCCTTGTTTTCTTGCAGAAATAATGCTAAATAAATCCAAATGCCAAAAGCACTGGGTTATTATATATATATATATCATTTTAGGAAGGTTGACAAAATCATCTTCTAAAACCAAAACAAAATCATCTTCTAAAACCAAAACAAAAGGAAGAAAAACTTCTAAAGTAAGTACACAATAGTTGTGGGGTATTCTATGACAATTTCAAATTCTTTCCATCTTATTACTCTTTTTGTCCATCATATTCTTCCTCTTTTTCTTTTTCTTACAATTATTATTATTATTATTATTATTATTATTATTATTATTATTATTATTATTATTATTATTATTATTATTATTATTATTATTATTATTATTATTATTATTATTATTATTATTATTATTATTATATTTGTTTTAGTTTACAGTGAGTCAAACTCCATGGTTTTGGGTTCTGAAGAATAGAACTCGATATTGCAAACGAAACAAAACAAGTAAATAATAATAGTACCTATTAATTATTATAAGGATAATAATAAATTAATCCAAAAACAAATATTGCATATATATATATATTGTAACCAGTTAGGTTACATGGTACACAGCAACATAGTTGTGTATGTGCATATATATATATATATGTTATACTTAATGTTTTCACGGTTATATGATGTAGATAAATTATAACTTTTTGGGATATACCGTGTATTATTTTCCATTGAGCACCGATATTTCGACGGAATAGCAACCGCCATTTTCAAGGTTAACTTTTGAAAGAAAAACCGTTAGATCTTAACAAATAACGTGACTGTGTGCGAGATGAGAAATGAGATTCCAGTTCAGCATTCACAATATGAGGCTTATCAAAATGTTTATTTTCCTCAGTATTTTTACCTGTTAATTTTAAGTTAATATTGGATAAAAAGAGAGGTTTCCATATAACTGGAATATGTTATGCTTCATCAGTTCTATTTAAACCAGTAGGTCTCTTTAATATTTCAATTGAATTGAAATATTAAAGAGACCTACTGGTTTAAATAGAACTGATGAAGCATAATGTATTCCAGTTATGTGATTGAAATATTAAAGAGACCTACTGGTTTAAATAGAACTGATGAAGCATAACGTATTCCAGTTATGTGGAAACCTCTCTTTTTATCCAATATTAACTTAAAATTAACAGGTAAAAATACTGAGGAAAATAAACATTTTGATAAGCCTCATATTGTGAATGCTGAACTGGAATCTCATTTCTCATCTTGCACACAGTCATGTTATTTGTTAAGATCTAATGGTTTTTCTTTCAAAAGTTAATCTTGAAAATGGCGGTTGCTATTCCGTCGAAATATCGGTGCTCAATGGAAAATAATACACGGTATATCCCAAAAAGTTATAATTTATATATATAAAGTTGAAAGGAAAAGTAGAAATAAACACAGACATACATTTTAGTAGATATTTTCTACCTTCTTGGAATAATAATCAGGGATTTAAATAATTATGAATTTAAAATAGAATTTTATTATTAAAAAGGTCTAATAAATATTATTTATTATTCTGATTTTGAAATTTAAAAACAAGCATGGTTTACTTTTAAAATATTTTAATTAAAACTTGTATAAAGTATTTATTCTTTAATTAATGTTTGTTTTCATTTCTACTATCTAGTTAAAAATCTGGGTAGTTAAAATTTCTAAAGGATTATCACACATTTGGTCAAATTTCAAAGGATTAAAGTAAAAACCTGTAGATCACATCTTTGGCCAAAATTCAAAATTGGTTTTGAAGGGATTCATATTTTTTAAAAAAGATAAAAAAAACACTGTGTTTAATTAAATGTTTTGATCATCCCAATCCATGTCTATAAAAGGGTGGGATAAAAGGATTATCTCAGTTTGACTTGTAGCTTTTGTAAGAGCTGACAGAAGAGTCTGGTTTTAATATTTTGAGTAGGTGTCCAAATTGGCCAGCTGCAAAGTTTGGATAATAATTTTTTTGAAGACAGTTCTTATAATATTTTTGAGAAGCAGTTGGCTAAGAGTTAGTTGCAAAGTTTGGATATTAATGTTTTTGAAGAGAATTATTATCTTACCATTTTTGTGAAGCAATTGGCTAATGGCTAACAGCAAAGTTTGCTTAATATTTTTGTAAGAGTTGGCTACAGTTTGTTGGTAACTGCAGCAGAGTGGCTACAGTAAATCTAGCTGCAAAGTCTAGCTAAAATATTTTGTAAAGAGTTAGCTGCAGTTTGTTGGTAACTGTAGAAGAAAGTGACCACAGTAAATGTAGCTGCAGAGATGGCTGGCAGAATTATAGAGGACTGCCATAAAGACATAAGAATTCAAGGAACTAGATGTGCTAATTTATTGCTGAAGTTTTGAATCAAGAAGCCGACCCACTTCTACATTCACTAGACTTCTAAAAATGGAAAAATTAGTTTGCAGGCCTAAAGTTGGTAAGTCTAAGACAGAAGAGAACCTAAATCAAGACCAACTTGCATGGATTATATCTTCCTGGTTATGACTTTCCTAGACTGGTCTCCATCAAGAGAAAACATCAGTTGATCAAGTAGTTATATGACTGCTGCTATATCTATATGCAGAGAAGCACTGATAAATGTATATACAAGAGTTGTTTTTAAATAATTCATTTAAAAATCGACATATATAGAACAATATTATTTTCTAAGTTGTTTAAAAATCTATATATTTTAAAAGATAACAAGTAAAATTTGCTTGCATTGAATTAAAATCAAAAAGTCGAGAATTAATTTCTTGATTGTCTTATTTTATTTCAAGAAAAAAGGAAATCTAAAACCAGATTTTTATAATAATCAGTTAAAGAGTAATTTTATTTTATTTTTTTTAAAAAAGTGACATTTGAAAATGTATTGATAATTAATCAATCAATGGTCAAAAATTTGATAGTACTTATTTTAAAAAAAAAAGACTTTAAATTGCAAAAATAATCTTTAATAATTTTGTGATAAATATAAATGTTATGTAGATAAATTGCTATATCACAAATCTGTGCAAATTATATATGTGTGTATGTTTCAGTAAACCTAGTATGTAAAATGTACATTATTTAACTGAAACTTTAATCCTTTATTTTATTTTTATATAACTTAAGATTTTGATAATTATTTTGTAATAAATCACATATGTTCGGAAATTACATGCACACACATGGATGTGTGTGTATATAGATCAATGCTTTTAAAGTATAACACATATGTAAATTTTTAGTCATTTTTAAATTTTCTTAGATGTCAATTAAATGTATTCCTTGTATATTATAAAATGCATGGTCTGTGTATTTATATATATATATTATAACGATCGAAATGCAAGTGGAGATCGAATCTAACTGCAAACTACGATATCTGCTCTACAGGGCGCCATCTAGGCATTTAAACCTAGAAAAATTTATAGAGTAGGCAGATACGTGCTGTTAAGATTCCACTTTATTTAAATATTCAGATCGTTAGCCCAAGTCACTAGCTCAGTGGAGACGCAGAGATAAAAATCTATATCTTAATTTATATCTTAAATATAAATAAATAAAAGCCACTGCCAGAAATTAACACATAAAAATATTTATTTACGCACATATAAAATAACATTTAAATTTTGAGGAATAAATTCAACATTTTAGATTTTTCTATTAATCTTTAGTTTTACATTTAAGTAAATTACAACCATGAGTTTAATATTTATTTAGTGAGTCGAGTATGAATAGACTACATAGATCTGCATTTGAAAAGAAAATATTCTTCCCTGATTTAACCTTAGGCAACAAATTTCGCAATCAAACCGGCGCCAATCCATCTGATACATTTATGTATTCAATGTAGCATGAAAATATGACAACACAAAATACTATACTGTCAGGAATGTACATCTGAACAGCAAGTAGAATTAGAGAAAAAATTGTCTCTCTACCAACCAGGAATGCTACATCTGTTGGCGAGTAGAACAATAAACATAAAACTCCATAGGAATGGACTGCGGTCCTTTGCCATCTTACAAACCCATCCATAGGCAAACAGAAGGTGTGTGGCGTATATATATAATCCTGCCCGTAGCGGATCTCATACTACATCTACAATTACACAAATATATCCAATCCATTGAACCAATTCAACTACGAAATGAATAACCTAAGATTACCCTCCCTTAATATAACTTTACAAAACTATATAGCCATTCACGCCCGACTTAAATTTAACATTTAAATACGTTCGCACAGATTATTTTTATACAATTTGTTTTATAATGTCGAGTATAGATCGGCTGCATAGATTCCACGGTCAAAAACATTCCAAATTAAACACAACCGATCAAAATACAAAGTCAATCGATAACGTCAATTGCTGAGGGAATACAGGAGACCCTTTGGTGTTCATCATAAGACACCGCAGTGACATCGTTGACTTATATATTCTAATCGACTGTGAAAACCACAACATAATCAACCGCTAACGAATCTATGCAACGTCTATACCCAACTTAAATGTAATGCATTTAATAATTTCTACAATAAATATTACTACAAATAAAAATAATAAAATGGAAATGATTTTAGCAAAACTTAACTATATAAATTTAAACAATCAATTATTAATTTGAAAATCAAATAAGAGTTCATTTTAAAATTTAAATTAGCTGAATCTTTAAAAAAAAACAATGACGAAAGTTCTTAATTACTTTTTTTTGTTGTTGTTAATTTGTAAAGTTCATAGCTCACGGTAGAAGAGTCCAGGTTTCTGCTTTTAATTCCCGTGACGCCTCCATTGGAAGATAATGTTCTGGAGATGGCAATAGCTGGTTCAAGGTATCACAGTCTTTTCATTTTTTTTTTAAATAGAGAGTGTGGTATGTGCGTCCTACCACATCTCTCAAACACAAAACGCTGGAACTGTCAGAAAAAACTGTATTTCCCTTTTTATATTATCCACATGGATTCAATCAACAAAACGTCACTAATCCATCACTTTCGTTAGGGTCCGAGCCAAGGCTTAGTGCTTCCATTGGTCAAGCTAATTTCTCTTTATTTTCTTATCTATCTTTCATCAGATCATTTTAATTATACAAGAGCCCAAGGGCCAGTTTGGTTTTCGATAATTCATAAACAATCATTTCCATTTACAGATTACATTAATTAATACCTGTTTTTATTTTTAAATCTTGTACTTTTTTATAAAAAAGTACGTTCAAATACTTATTTGTTTTTTTTTAAAAAAAATATTTTTAAAGTTTGGCCTCTGTGCGAATGTATATACGTTTAACAAACATTTTAATTTTAGCGTTTAGTTTTTTACTTTTATTTGCGAACTTTTAAGTTTTTATTTTAAATTAATGTAACGACATATTTATATATCGTTACATATCAATAAACTTCCTCAAAAAACAAAAAACATTTAAAAAAAAAAAGACTTTACTTAGTGTTAGTAATTTCGTTACACAAATTGATTATATATGAAAATTTCAAAAGGACAAAACTTTTTTTTTAAAAGACAAAACAGTAATTACACACAAATATAATGATTAAAAAAAATGTTGACTGTTGATTCCCTATTACCAGCTAAATTTCTGCCCCCTCCCTTCCAAGTTTCATTTCTCCTACCTTTAACTATTACTTAGGCAAGTTGAACGATTAGATTTTAATTTAACAAGACTTTTTTTTTTAAAAAAATATGATTTAGATTTATTATTACGTTTTATTTATTAGTTTTTATTCCTCGAATTTATCTCTACATATGCGCAATTTTTCTTACTGGCAGCACTTTTTAAACAAAACTTCAAACTGCAACTCCACGTCAATACAACAAATATATTTATACTAATTTCAGAAAAAATATTACAGGCATGATTTATTTTCAAAAGTACTAGTGGTTTATTAAACATCTGGCTATAACTTTACGTTAGTACAAAAATGTACTTATTTCAGAAAAAACAACAAATGTTATTTGCATGATTCACTTTTAAAATTCTCAGGGCACTCGTGATTTATTAAAGATAGAAAATTTCATCATCATCAATTCCCCTTCTCAGGGTCAATCTCTGAGGTAAGGCCACACTTGGGATGCCAATTATAACGATCCAAAACAATAGTGGAGATCCAGCAAACTACGATATCTGCTCTACCAGGGCGCCATCTAGGCATTTAAACCTAGAAAAATTTATAGAGTAGGCAGATACGCGCTGTTAAGATTCCACTTTATTTAAATATTCAGATCGTTAGCCCAAGTCACTAGCTCAGTGGAGTAGCAGAGATAAAAATCTATATCTTAATTTATATCTTAAATATAAATAAATAAAAGCCACTGCCAGAAATTAACACATAAAAATATTTATTTACGCACATATAAAATAACATTTAAATTTTGAGGAATAAATTCAACATTTTAGATTTTTCTATTAATCTTTAGTTTTACATTTAAGTAAATTACAACCATGAGTTTAATATTTATTTAGTGAGTCGAGTATGAATAGACTACATAGATCTGCATTTGAAAAGAAAATATTCTTCCCTGATTTAACCTTAGGCAACAAATTTCGCAATCAAACCGGCGCCAATCCATCTGATACATTTATGTATTCAATGTAGCATGAAAATACGACAACACAAAATACTATACTGTCAGGAATGTACATCTGAACAGCAAGTAGAATTAGAGAAAAAATTGTCTCTCTACCAACCAGGAATGCTACATCTGTTGGCGAGTAGAACAATAAACATAAAACTCCATAGGAATGGACTGCGGTCCTTTGCCATCTTACAAACCCATCCATAGGCAAACAGAAGGTGTGTGGCATATATATATAATCCTGCCCATAGCGGATCTCATACTACATCTACAATTACACAAATATATCCAATCCATTGAACCAATTCAACTACGAAATGAATAACCTAAGATTACCCTCCCTTAATATAACTTTACAAAACTATATAGCCATTCATGCCCGACTTAAATTTAACATTTAAATATGTTTGCACAGATTATTTTTATACAATTTGTTTTATAATGTCGAGTATAGATCGGCTGCATAGATTCCACGGTCAAAAACATTCCAAATTAAACACAACCGATCAAAATACAAAGTCAATCGATAATGTCAATTGCTGAGGGAATACAGGAGACCCTTTGGTGTTCATCATAAGACACCGCAGTGACATCGTTGACTTATATATTCTAATCGACTGTGAAAACCACAACATAATCAACCGCTAACGAATCTATGCAACGTCTATACCCAACTTAAATGTAATGCATTTAATAATTTCTACAATAAATATTACTACAAATAAAAATAATAAAATGGAAATGATTTTAGCAAAACTTAACTATATAAATTTAAACAATCAATTATTAATTTGAAAATCAAATAAGAGTTCATTTTAAAATTTAAATTAGCTGAATCTTTAAAAAAAACAATGACGAAAGTTCTTAATTACTTTTTTTGTTGTTGTTAATTTGTAAAGTTCATAGCTCATGGTAGAAGAGTCCAGGTTTCTGCTTTTAATTCCCGCGACGCCTCCATTGGAAGATAATGTTCTGGAGATGGCAATAGCTGGTTCAAGGTATCACAGTCTTTTCATTTTTTTTTTTAAATAGAGAGTGTGGTATGTGCGTCCTACCACATCTCTCAAACACAAAATGCTGGAACTGTCAGAAAAAACTGTATTTCCCTTTTTATATTATCCACACGGATTCAATCAACAAAACGTCACTAATCCATCACTTTCGTTAGGGTCCGAGCCAAGGCTTAGTGCTTCCATTGGTCAAGCTAATTTCTCTTTATTTTCTTATCTATCTTTCATCAGATCATTTTAATTATACAAGAGCCCAAGGGCCAGTTTGGTTTTCGATAATTCATAAACAATCATTTCCATTTACAGATTACATTAATTAATACCTGTTTTTATTTTTAAATCTTGTACTTTTTTATAAAAAAGTACGTTCAAATACTTATTTGTTTTTTTTTTTTAAAAAAAATATTTTTAAAGTTTGGCCTCTGTGCGAATGTATATACGTTTAACAAACATTTTAATTTTAGCGTTTAGTTTTTTTACTTTTATTTGCGAACTTTTAAGTTTTTATTTTAAATTAATGTAACGACATATTTATATATCGTTACAATATATATATATACCTTTATGGAAACCTATTAAGAAGTATTATAAATTAATGTAATAAATTTAGTTGTGTATAGTAATTTTGTAAATAGTAAATGTGATATTTTTTATTGTATGTTAATCAAAATCAGAAGGTTTAATTTATATGTATAGCCATATAGACCTTAATTGAATTTTTTTGTTATTGTTGTTAATAAACTTGTATTCAGTTGTTAAAAATTGTATTGCAGCATCTCTTAGTCACATACAGTAATAGAGCTTGTGTTATCTGGGCTAGATTCCAGCATGGATGAATATATAAATGGGAATGTATTTAATGCTTTAGGAGCATTCCACTATGAAATTATCCTGGTTTTGGTGTGAGGATTGTATTATTCAAAGCTCCTGCACTACATTTTATTTTACTCATAGAAGTGAAATTTATAGTTGACCAGTGCAGTAATGGCACTAAGTGGCTAGAGCCTTGATGGTGATCAGCATGTTTTAATATCCCTGCATTGTTTAATGGTTATATATTCTTATAGATGAGCACTTGGTTTGTGCATCCAAATTAATGTTCAAATAATTGTCCAATGTGGCAAAAGCCCAATAGTTAGCCTGGTCTATAGAAGACCCATTTCCAATCCAGTCACCAGATTGACTATTGGTTTATATTTTGTACTGTTTAAATCTAGACAAAAGATTGACTGTTGGATAATCATTCATAGTGATGAATGTTTTCTCTTGTTATTTGTTTTATGTATTACTTATACTTATTGATAATGCTGGTTGATGTACAGTGGGTTTTTAACTATAGTTGCTCTAAGGAGTTAACTGATCTCATGCTCTCTTGAATATATTACTCATATATTTATGATGTTACACATTACTTTAACATTTATTTAATATCACATTAACATTTTTAATAGCATCTTATTACTATATTGGGGTTGATGATGATTTGCCATCACTCCAGGGATTTCCAACCCTGATACTTCATCCCATTACAATATATATATATATATATATTGTAACCTTCTCACTGATCTAACTGGTCATAAACGAATCATGCCTCATGTTTTAGTGACTAAATTCTCCTATGCAACCTATAATACTCTCATTATCAAGACTATAAGCATAAAGAAACAAAAACAAAATGATTCCTGTATTGAATAAAACTAGCATGAAACTATAGATCTAAAGAAGATCACAAAGTGATTAATAAAGATAATAACTTCTGGTCAAATCAGCTTTAAAATCCACACAAACAAAAGGTGATGAGGTAAATTTGATATTCAGCAAACCAATCAATAACTAATAATTATATCTCTGGACTGATTATGAAATTAAACTTATAAATGAAATGATAAGTAAATTATGATGTAAATGACTAAGTGGATGATGAAAAAAAGTGATAATTAAATAGTAGAGTGAAATAAGTCTAAAAATGAAGAGAAAAGAATGAAGATGTATGAGAATAATGAATGATTAAGATGATGATATAATAAGAGTTAATGAATTGTTAAGATGCTAAAAAAATAAAGTTAATGTATGTTTAATCAATTATGATAATGAATTAAAGTCAAATGAGAATGAATAAATAAAAGAATGATCAAGATAAAATTGAAGAGTAATGTTGATGATGGAGACTGAAATCTGAAACTATAATCTAATATTGTATTAAATGGTAAAAAGATAAGCTAAATAAAAATAGGGATTTCAAGCTTGACACAACCAGAATATTTATCATAAAGTCAAAACATGTTATGCATTTTATGCCAAAAGAAGTAATTTACATCCTAAAGTTTAGTTGATTTTCATAAAACAGTGGAAGCAATCTAATTCAAGTCCAACTATCATAAATAACTAGCAATAAAATTTACTACAAGTTCAAATTCTACCTTGAAACTTAACAATTAATTCTTTTCAGGGTTTAAACACTCAAAGATCATTCTCCAAAATGTACTTGGGTCAGTGAGCAGAATTTTACCACTACCCAAATAGAATGCACAAAACAGCTCTCAATATAAACTCAAATTAACAACTATATTTAGCAGCTACACATAAAATTTATGAACTAACTAACTCTTATAACTTTAATATTTAAAAAATAGGAATAACTTTTTAGTAACTAAACATGATAACTTACCAAATTTCTTTTTTTAGATAATGATAAACCATGTGATCAAGATCAGTGAACCAATTAAATCAATATTATATTTATCTTTTAATCTCTTACTTAAAATAATCTGTACTCTAAGTTATTAACATTTTGATTATTGTGTGATGATGCATTAAATGTACTCTTAAGTGATAGGGCTTAACAAAATTATTTTGGTATATTAACCAATAGTTAACTGTACTATATTGGTTGATGATGATTTCAATATATAATCTTTTGATATTTCAATAGCAATAACAATAATGCTGTGTATATGGTGATTAGCAATAAGACTACAGGCAACTAAATAAAATTTTAAACACAACAAACTTTATTTACAATATTTACAAATTTTAATTCAAAGACATGGCATG
This sequence comes from Epiperipatus broadwayi, assembly GCA_028023455.1. NCBI lineage: Eukaryota > Metazoa > Onychophora > Udeonychophora > Euonychophora > Peripatidae > Epiperipatus > Epiperipatus broadwayi. The sequence goes on from JAQFVV010012424.1 coordinate 8,665,040, forward strand.
AAATAAAACCAATATATTAAATTAAACTAATGGAAAAAATACTTGGTATCCCATTGACCATATTCTTAGTTAATACGACCAACTTATACACTGGTATTCAAAGTATCACTTATTACTGTTTAGACTATCTTAAAAAATGAAATAATGAAACCTTATTTAAGCTAAACTTGCACTTAAATTACAAAACTAACAGTGTATTTAGGATCTTATGATATGCACAAATTTTAAATTTAGAATTCAAAAGTTATAAAGTCGTGCATTATATCAAAACCATTTCTTTTATCAGAATATGATAAGGGCAATTATCATATTCTGCACAATCAATAACTGATTAAAATTTGAGATGAATAGGTTTGGTGTATTAAAGTCGGAACAGAATCACAAGTCAAATACACACATATCACTAAAACATTATCTATGTCCACAACCTAATCATTGAATAGTTGACTGATCTTACCAATCCATTGGCAAATCACTACTTAATGAAGATAAATCCACACTGCCCATGTGCATCTCTTGCTTTTACGTCTAAAAGTTCTACAATCATTAATAGATTTTGTTTTGGTCTGTCTATAACTGATGATGATTCTATAACATCATAAAACACTATTTCAATTAAGCAAACACTACAGATAAACAGGTGTTCCTTAATCTGACATTATTTTATACTTGCTATATGATTTTTGAACTACTATACTTCACCATACTCAGTGGAAAAACTAACTATATCATCATGAGGCATCTAACAATAACGGGAGGCTCTATAAAACAACATGACAGTTGTATAATAATATGGCTTATTCTACTACCTCTCTATGGGTATAAACGTGGGCTTTGCCTCATCATGAAAAAATAGAATGCAGACCATGGATATCCTCTTTTGGGATGAAAATGCTAACCACGCATTAATTATTACTCACCCTCTACCAAACTATCCTCTCATGCAATCAGCAATGGGTGATTCTCCTTCAGCCCATGCTCAATATTAACATTAATCTATTTGATGCCATTATATGTAGCATACACTTAACAGCTAAAAACTGTCACAAATCATTCTCAATATTATAGCAAGGTAAAACAACACTAACAATAACAGTGGAGATATACATATTCCATTTCACAATGCAGAACCATTAATGTATCAATAGACAAACCAAAATATATATGTCAAATGATCATTAATTATTTTGGAATGACAACTATACTTTTGTTAGAGAGAGCACAACATATTTAAGCAATAAAGATTAACCTGCATTTGTATTCAAAGTGGATGAGTTCATAGGCAAACTTAATAAATAAAAAATAAAAACACTTATATTAATTCTTTCATATAAGAATGCAATTAGATCATTATAGTATATCTTTGACAAAATATTTGTTTGTTCACCTTTAATAAAATATTAAAATCTGTTAAAAAATATGAGAAATAAATCTCTCTTCCTCTCTGTCTAGATGAATGATATATATAATATCATGTTTTCCCTTAACTGGAAAATATAAAAATACATGTAATAGATGTATATATTTTACACATTTTTTTTTCTCTTTAACTCAAATATATATATATTTTATACCACAATCAACACATGTTTAAAAACAAAATTCCCAAATAACACAGGACATAAGTACTATAAACCAACACAGCAATAAAAAAAATAATAATAATAAACAAACATTTTCTCCCATCAGATTTTATCCTATTAGTAAAGTTTATTTTATTCTGGTGAGCTAAAATGATAAGAACTGATATTATGATGAGCAACCATTCTCAGATAACTCATATACATTTTTATTATCCTGTTTGATGCATAATAAGGCAATATTCAATACTTCTCCAAAGACAAAAAAAATCATGTATTGGTTTCTGTACCGTTAATTAATAAGACAATTAAAATTCACAATTCCAAGTGTAGCATACTTAAAAGGATAAGTTTATCTACTTTTCTTGACAATTTTCCTTAATAACTTTATAGGTTATTGTAGTCTTCTAAACAAACGTTTTAAATACTTTTATTGATTTATTCATTATTACATAGTGAGACAAGGTTTAAACATTTCAAGTGCAGTATAACTAAAATCAGTTTATTTACGTTTTAATCCAGATGATTTTTCTTGAAAATGACTTTATAATTTTATTGCAATTAATATCTTTAACTTGTTTTTTTTTTTTAAAAAAAAAAAATAATTTATTGATTCTGTTTTTTCATCCACGGTAATGTTTGTAACACTTTAAGTAATTGGGATATTTATCAGACATTTTTTTAAAATTTTATTTATACGCGTTGCACTGTAAAATTTTTAAAAGTAAAGATTTATTTTATTATATTTCCCTTGACAAAGTAATAATTGTTTAGCACTATTAAAAAGAATTTATCCAATTACAAGTATGATATCCTGAGCATTTTTAATGAATCTGTAATCGTTCATTTCTATCATTACATAAGTTCGCACTAAAGAAAAATTATCAGATGAGTGTTTATTTCTTAAGAAAGAATTGAGAATAAAATCACTTGCAATTATCTTTTAACTTTATTAAAATTATATGATATAAAAGGACTTTTGATTTATTTATAATATCTTCTGAAATCTTTCTTTAAAATTATTTTGAATTATTTTCTTAAAATTACGATTTTCAAATGATCATATGTTATGCCTTATGTTTAATAGTGGCTCAAAATAAAAACATTATCAACTCTTTATTTTAACTGTAAATAATTTGTGCATCATTTTTAAAGATAAGATTTTAAAAATATGAACAAAATAAAAGCAAAAGCTTACTTTTTTTTGAATTTTTATGAGTTTGAAGCAATATTTATGGGAATAAGTTATGATCCACAGGGTTTCCATTTCCTTTCCAGTATAACTTTTAAGAACTATCAATCAATGAAAAATGGTGTTTAAAATGATAGCAAGGTTTGAAAATTTTTTACTCCATTATTTTAGATAACAATATACTATAATCCTTATTCAATTAAATTCCAAATTTTTCTGATTTTTTTTAGCTTTTTTCCTCCTTATTTTAGAAAATCAGAGATGAAATCTGTTGTTGTTTAGTTCTCTTTTTCTTAATCCACCCCCCTACAACTTTGTTAAATTATATATAGTTTTTATTACAAAGCATTGTGGTAATAAATTGACCAATAATCATAGTATGAATATATTAATATTACTCCACCTGGATTTCCTTTTAATAACTACTCATACTTATTCAAGACAGCTTTAGATTCACTACAAAAAATATGCTTAAGTAATTGACTATAACCATTTATTTTACAAGTTTTTACTTAATTAATTTATTTCAATTGCTATTCAACAATGATAAAATAGCAATATATTTATCTCCCAATTAATAATAAAATTATTATTTTATCCGTAGTCAAAGTCTACACTGGGTTTGAAATCTCATCTCCACTCAAGCAATTTCCTAGTGCATCCAGAACAACCTTTATTGAAAGCCACTCATTTAGATTTTTATGCCAGATATATTATTATGATTTAAAATTTTGGATTATTTAATACAGGGACCTAAATAAAAGGTCACAATATATATTATAATGGGACGATCCTTTTCAGGACTTGAGGAAGTCGCATCTAACTATATTCGGACATTGAGTCTTCTTATAGAATGCCATGGATGATGTGATTTTAAATATAATCCAATCCACTCTTCTATTAATAACCTCATTACTCTCGGAATTCGAGCTCAGAGTAGAAATCGCAATTGACTCTCTTCAGGCATTTCCACAAATATCCCATATTAATGATAAATTTAGTATAAGCTATATATAACTTTTTTATAAATATTAAATCACTAAGTTGATTCAACATATATATGCATGAGTATGTATATTTATAATTATTGGTTTTATAAAATGACTAAATAAAATAAACAAACGAGACCTGTTTAATTTTAAAATCAAATTTAACACATTTTAATCCGTAATAGAAACAAAAATATTATCACATAAATAATAAAAATATTAAAATTTAGAATCATAATCTGTGCTTATATTTAAATACAATAATAAACTATTTAACATTCAGAATAAACATAATGTAATTATTTACATATATATAATTTAAAATCATGTGTACAATAAATAATACCACCATACATTATAAATCTATGTATTGTGCCATTAAAATGATTCAGTGTGTGTTATATGTCTATATAAGATAACATCCATTCACACTAGATTAATAATAGAATGTATTCTGATATTAATTATATATGTTTAAAAACAAATTATGATAATTGTCAGGTAAGATTCAATTTGAAATATAATAAAACTTACTTCCAAATTGAAATAATTTAAAAACTTTTACCTTAGTCAGCCGTCACTTTCACCAGAGCATATATCAAAATATCAACATCTAAATTTTATAAATAAATAAAAATAAAATGTTCATCTTATCAGTTCACCAATTTAATATACGGAGTAATTTTTCCACATAAATACAATTTATTCGCAAAGGAAATAAAGTTTAAGAGTTATTAAAGTGCACAACGAAGTATTCCAAGATGCGAAAAAATAATGGTTTCATATTCCTCCTTAGATGAAATAAAATGATGATGAATGTTGAAAGGTAAAGTTCCTTGATCATTCTTCAAAGAGGTAATCCAAATATTCATTCTTTTAAATATTTGCATAGTAAAATATTTAAAATCTTCAATATAATACTCCATTATTAAGGCAACTTTTTTAGTGGAATTTATGATGATTATACTTTAGGCATTAAATAGGAATAAATCTACATGTTCAGGTTTAAAACATCAGCAGAAATCCTTGGCATAAATTGTCTAGCCAAAGAACATCTTTATAAATTTTTATCTTCTTAAACATATATTTTGAAAACTCATTAAGAAGACGTTGATAACTCTTATAACCATGTCAATTTCAATGATTATTTTTTTATAGTTCTTTATAATATTAAAAGGCAGTAAATTAATTACTTGAAGAAAGTAATTAAAAATAGTGAATCTTCTTTTTTTCTTAAATGTGTTCTAAATTCGAACAAATTTAAATTTACAGACGTAGTTCTTGCCTTGATAACTAAATAGAAAATTATTGTTATAACAATATTAGTTGGTTTTTATACTGGATTAATTTCTGCAAGCATATCACATAATCATGCTCACGCTCTCTATTGTTTAACATATACAATTTGTAATGAACCCTAAACATTTATTTCCTTTGTTTCAACTGATAAAAATGCAATGTTGACTTAAGGCTTGTCAAATGTCAAGTTTTGGTTAATAAAAAAAAATACTATTAGTTGGAAACATTTATTTATGTGTGTGTATAAACAAATTAGAATTATTCATTTTTAGAATTATTCTTTTAATACTAACTAGTTTATGTATATAGCTAATATATGAAAAGCTTAAGATAGGTGTATGTTATTTATATCTGTTGATTTGATATAGGCACAGTTAAATTCACAAAGAAACACAAATTGTTTTAGATGAGGCTCATGTGGTACTCTCACAATATATATATATAGAGAGAGAGAGAAATGATTTCAATGATCCTGTAAATAATTTATTGCTTACCAAATATAACACTGAGAATATCTAAACTACTCCAAAAGTTAAATTTTATAGAAATCCAATTTATCAGGGGTTGACAATTAAATGTTAATTCATCTTGTAAGTCATTTTTAAGAACCTTTATAAGTCTTAATTGTTTTAAATCATTTTAATGTTTTTATTCTAGTGCTTTAAAACTCATTTATAGTTGTAAATGACTTGAAATTGCTTAAATTAGGTATAGTTTTACTCTAAATATTAATGAGGTAATGTTAGAAAAATATTAAGTGTCAAAACTATTTTAATAAAGGTACTAGTGTATAAAAATCAATGTTAGAGCTAAACTTTAAATCTTTAATGCTCATTATTACCATTTAAATTATTTGGTCTTAAAATGCATTTTAATTCCATTGTTTGCTAATAAAGAATATATTTTTCTTAATGCCAAGGTTAAGTCAACTAAATACGTTTTAGTTAGTTAATTAATAAAGCTAAAGAATTAATTTATTAGTAAAAACTGTTAATTTTAAATAAAAGTAAATATTAAAAAACATGTGTCTGTGCTTAGGTAATAATTTCCATTTTTACTTCATCACAATATTAAATTATTTTTAAATATTTATTTTAAAATGTCTTATTTCAATTATATTCTGGAACTTACTTATATTAAATATTGTATGTTTGCTTAAAAAATAATGCAAATTACTGTTCTTTTTAAAATAATGTAATTTATTGTACAATATTTTATTTTCATTATAATAAATTTTAGTTTTATAAATAATTGTATTTAAATGTAACATTTTAACTAAAAATTCTAAACAGTTATGTTAAATCAGTTTATTTTTAGTTATGTCTTCCAGGTTGGCAGTTAATCTTTAAACTTTAATAAATTAAGAACAAGGGCTGGATTTAAATGTCAACTGCATCCAACAAAATCAGTCACATGATCAGGAGTATAAAAGATGAAGACCTGCAAACTTATTTACTTTACTAATTACTTCACTTTTAATTTTTTTATTTACTTAGTTGCAGAATTAGTTATATTTTATAATTTTAAGTCTAATTAATTTTAATAAATGTTATTTTGTTTAATGTAACATATATCATTAAGTAAGTTTTTACCAGGTGCTAAAGTTCTAAAGTTTATTAGGATATCTGAAATCAACATCACTTTTAAACATGACAGGAAGTTTAAATAATTATTTTTTAACAATTGCTAAATTATTTTTGTGCAAAATTGCTACTTTGAGGAAATTTTATTTGGCTCACCATGTTTATGTAAGAACTTTTATTGATTCTTATTTCTTTATTTGCAATAGACTGTATTATTAGTTAAAGTATTCTCTATGCAATAATATTAAGATTGTTAACAACTTTAATCTCTTTTGATATTTCCTAACAGTTCTTAATAGTTTTAAAATGTGTTAACTTAAATATTAGAAGATCTTGAAAATAATAAGTTCATTAAAAGACCATCAAATGTATAATTCATCTGTCCATGATAGACTATTTGAATTATGTATGGCAGAACTTATTTATTGATAAATATAATTTCATAAATTATCAATTTCAATTTTGAAATAATATTTTAATTACTTATTTTTATTTTAATAGAGGAATGAAAACAATCACTCATAAATTTTTTGTCTCATATTTATTTCAGACTGGAGACAGAAAAATATTTCCTAAATCGGAGAAATTAAAATATTTGATTTACTTTTTTGATTGAAAATTATTATCTGACAATTTATTTTAAAATTAATATTCTACAATAGTAATGAAATATTTATTTAAAATTTATTGCTAGTACTTATTGTTTAACTATGGTCTGTACTAAATAATTGGAAGTCATATACTCCATAAAAGAAATATTAAATGCTTCTTATTGAATTATTATTCAAGTTTATTTTGCAATTAATTTTATTACAAATCTACTCTATAATGAAATCTGCATTTCATTCAAAGAATATATGCTCCTATATCTTCTTATTGTTATATTTTCCATAGAATGAATGAAAAGATAATATATTATACAAAAGATTGCTTGCACCTTATTTAAATATTCTTTGCAAAAAATTGCATGACCATTAATTACATTTTGAACTATGTTCTTCAGGAAATCTATTACATATAGGAAATATTTTGAATGCTGTATATATAATGTTAAATCTGCTGTTTTTCAAAAAAAGAAGAAAAAATTGGTGTTTGCAGAATATAATTGCAAAGATGGTATCCTGTTAAATGGTGGAATCTCCAGGATGAATTAGTTTTAATTATGTATTTTAGTAAATTGGGTGTATCTTTAAAATTTAATTCTACACTATTGTAATTTTCCATGTATTTTATTTGTATTATGCATGTCTGATATATTTTTATGCATTATTTGTAAAATGTAATATCCAGAAGTTTGCAAAAAAATTACTATTTTATAATATTATATGATTTTAAAGTGTTATTTGTCCCTTATCATGAGTATTATTTATTTATTTGAATGTATGAGTTTATGTGAAATCAGTGAACATGATAGAGGCAAATATTTTTTTATGTTTTCCACATCAGTTAATTATTATATTTGTTTAGGAGATTATAATATTAGACTCTCTCTGGTTTTAATGTACATGCTTATCTTACTATTATAGTTTACAAGTGATTGTATCTTTGCCTATTTCTTGTCAGTATTTATTTTATATTTTCCCCAGAGATCATAACTCTATTTTTCTCTCTTGTGGATGTTTTGCTAGAACATATTTTATAAAGAGATTGTAGCTGCATGTATTTCTTATTATAGTATATTCTATGAGTTATATCATTCATGATTCATATTTAAGCATAAATGATTTATTTAAGGCAGCTATTATTGTTGCTAATATATTTTGATGGTTCATTCTCATTTTCCTTATGTTCAGAGACAATGTCATAGCATAATTTTTGCCCTCAAAATGTAGGTCCTCCCTTTTGAGTTCATGACATTATTTAGATTCATTACCTTATCTTTATCTCTGATGTATTATATCTTGTATGTCATGTGTGATGTACCACCATGACTATTTTTGACAATTGATATAGTTGTTTGTTCTGAGAAACATCATCTTTTCTTCTGTTGCACTCTTGAATACCTGTTTTAAGTTATGTATGGTTTTGATGTATAAGTCTGTTTTTGTTGTGCCTTGCCAGCATTTCAGGGCATAAAAACAATATTTATTTATTTTAGATATTAAAATTGTATTTATGGGTATAAGTAACATGCATCACTTCTAGCACTTATTTCATTACTGGATTGATAAGATATGCTTAGTTTTTAAATATACTCATTGTTGGGACAACATAATATGCTTGTTGTGGGAAATGTACATCTTGTGAAAATGCTAATATTAAGAGAGGTTTTTCATTAGTCAGACAAAGTTAATAATGGTCAATTATCATTTAATCTGTACAATTATTTTTATTATCTGTAATCTTTAAAAAATATTTATCCTATGCAGTGAACTGTATGCTTTGAAATATTGTAGATTTCGAAAATTGTTCTTTGGTTGTCCACATTGTTTAAAATAAATGTTTTTATTATTAAATAAGTTGTATAGTTTCAATATCATCACTATCACATGCTATCCAGAAATCTTGACATTACATACTCTATTATATAGTTATCTTATATGTTGGTCTGTAATAGTACATGAACATATAATTGAATATTATAATCATTTTACTCAAAATGGTCCGTAGATGGTAAGAAAGCATCTAATAGAGAGATTATTCACTTTCTTAAATTTAAATGACAGCTTTAAACAATTGTATTTTATTAAAAGAAGGTTGCTTTAGTCATAATTTATTATTTATTTTCATAAAGTATAGTCGATTATACATCAAAAATTTAACTGCTTAAATTATTTATCTTAAATTCATAAAGAAAAATTTGATAGGAGTTATTAGAAGGATATCCTGGGTGGCCATAAAATTTATTATCCACTCATTATGTCTGAATGTAATCCTGGGATTTTTATTTTATTCCAAATTAAGAGTTTTTCATGTATTTATTTTATGTAAAATATTTTCTTTAAAATTAATTAATATTATTGTCATTTAAATAGGCATTATCTTATGGTAAGAGTACATTTGTTTCCTCATATTATTATTAGAAATTCATTCATTGCCCAATAATTCTTAAATGAAAAAAAAAGTAAATATTTAATAAAAGAATCCTGAGATTTCAACTTAATGTAATTGAAAATTAAAAAAATTGTTTTGTAAAAAAAAATTATTTTAATAAACAATGTGCACAAAATATAAGAAATCTATTATTGTTTATCAAAAGATTTAAAATGTGGATCTGATCATGGCAATGCCATATTGCTGATGATTTTAAAAGCGATGTAGTGGGAAGTGTTAGAAAGAAAAGGATTTAATATAACCTAACCATTCTATATGTTTTCAATATTAAGAATATCCCAGTAATGTGTGAGAGTGAGGTGAAAGTTCTCTTAAATTTTGTTAAATAAGGCAGATTATATATACAATGCTTATTAATTGCTATTATTACCCATATCGTTCTTCTTATTGTAGAATATACCATTCAGTAACCCCTCTGAGCTTAGCCTATAGTGTGGAGATTCTTATTTTGGGCATTATATCACAATGACTGAGAAATCATTTTATATAGAGTTAAGCATTGTGATATATTATTATAGCCTTTCATTTTTCTTTTCGTTAGAGTTTATAGTTTTGGCTTGCCCACATATTGGTTTTCAATCGGTTATAAGGTAAAGTACTGAATGATCATCTTGAATAGCTGTAGATTAATGTCAATCATTCTTTAATGTTCTAATTTTTACGTGTGTGTAAGAAATCATTATTGATTGTGCCTGAATTTAATGCTTGATCTCATTGGAATCTGATTTTTAAATGGACATATTTTTTGCACAAGTTCAGATTATATATCAGAGAGAAGAGATTTTTTTTTTACTACTGGCGATACTGATTATTACTATTAAATATTTTATTGTAGCATAAAAATATAAGGTCTTAGAAATATGAAGTTTCTTCTTAAGCTGACCCTACAAAAAGGGGATCCTGCATTTCCTCCATATATTTATTGCTGAAGTGAATAAATGTTATTAAATGCATTTACAGTTTTTTAAACCACCTAAAAGGTAATGAGTCATGATCCAAAATTTGTTGCCATTACCTTAAATGACTAGAGATTAGTTATATTGATTTGTTTATGTATATTATTTGTGAATGTACTTGGGTATAAAATAATATTTGTGAAGACCGATAATTAGCTATCCTTACAAGAACCTCTCAAACATGTTTAAAGATTCTAACCTTAAGGTAAACCGATTTATTTAAATTTACTAACCATACATGCATATTATATTTATACATTGTACTTAGCCACACATACACATATGCTTGGTTCTTCCACTTTATTATCATAATAATGTGAAAGGCTTAAACCTTCAAAACCTGCGCCTTAAACATGCTAACGTACAGCCAATCAGATCTAATAATAACTGCATGTAAACCTCTTAATTCTGAAGCATAAGTCAGCACTATTAGAAAAAGATGGGAACCATGCAGACCGGCAGAAGTTTACAGATAAGTTTTCTTAAAGATGTAACCTGCTTAGCCTTAGATAAGCATAATTGTTATAACTGACCAAAACAGCACACTAGTTATTGTGTATTGTAATGGTGTTGCTTACCTTCACATGCTAAAGACAGAAAACAGTACAATAATAATCGTCTTATTAATGTGCTTGCATTTCTATGTTTATTATTTCATTATTAAAACATGCAAGAATACAATGTTATTCACCTGAATGTTGGGAAATATCATAGCTAGTGTAATTACATGGCAGTGATTATGATAAATGTAATATCTGTATTTAATGTTAAATATACAAGATGGTTATATATATGGAGGTTGTCTTTTGATAGTAGTAAGGGCAAAATAGAAATTGTGTAATTAAATCTGAAAAAATAAAACGAAACAAGTAAAAGTCTGAAGTTTTGATGTTATTGTAATTTTTTTTTTTGTGTGCTGGTGTGGTGAAAGGATCAAAAAAATGTAATTAATAGGAAGAGTTTTTTTAAAAAATTGTTTGTTTTTATTTTTTAAAAAAAGGTAACAGAAATTGGTTTTAAAAATAAAAGTTTTAGTATATTAGCAGTATAAAAATAAAGCCAAAAAAATATTGCCTTATAGGCCAAAAAAAAGTGGGAGTATTTTTAAATAATAAAAAAAAGAAAATGAAACTTGAAAAAGTCAAAAGTTTTGATCTTATTTTAATTTGGGGGTGAGAGGTGGTGGATTGAGAAATACTTTGTAAAAGTTAGAGACAGAAATTTTTTGGTTGTTTTTCTTTTTAAAAAAAGGTGATAAAAATTGATTTCAAAAATAAAAATTAAAGCCAAAAAAGATCTTATTTTAATTTGGGGGTAAGAAATACTTTGACTTCACTGAGACAAAAGTTACTTTTGGTTTGTTTTTATTTTTTTTAAAAAGATAATAAAAATTGGTTTTAAAAATAAAAGTTTTAATATATTAGCGATATACAAATAAAGGCAAAAAAGATATTGCCTTATAGGCCAAAAAAAAGTGGCCGTATTTTTAAACAAAAAAAAAAACCCTGAAACTTGAAAAAGTCAAAAGTTTTGATCTTATTTTATTTTGGGGTGGGGGGATGTATTGAGAAATACTTTCTAAAAGTTAGAGACAGAAGTTATTTTTTGGTTTTTATTTTTTAAAAAAGGTAAAAAAAAATTTATTTCAATAATAAAAGTTAAAGCAAAAAAAAAAACACTAAAAATGAAATATTGTGTTAACAGAGAAAGTAGAAAAAATTTAAGAGATCAAAAAAAGTCACCGTATTTTTAAAATTGTGGCTCAGTAACATTACATTTTATTGTTTTAACACATAAACAATACCAACAAGCGGCTGTGATTGGCTATCAAAAGACAATTGGAGTTTGTATAATAAAAAACTTTTTTTTTTAATTTTGAATTTTTTTAGAAAAATAATAAAAAAATTAATTCTACCCCTCCATAAACATTTGTGATAAATAGAAAAACAAATTAATTTATGTATGATTGATTAGATTTGTTTTTGTTCTGTTTCTTTTTTTTTAACCGGGTAAAAATGCGATGAAAAAATAAATAAAAACTGTTTATATTAATTAAGTTTAAAATCTTATTATTTTGTTATTACTAACTTTCTTGCCAGTCTAGCACGGCCTGGTGATTGAAGACCACTGGCATAGAAGGTGGGTCCCATCTTTTTCTGATAGTGCTGACTTGTGTTTCAGAATTAAAAGGTCCATGTGCAGTTATTATTACATCTGATTGGCTGTACATTAGCATGTTTAAGGCACAGGTTTTGAAGGTTTAAGCCTTTCACATTATTATATTATTTGCTTGTGCTTAATAAATTTGATATATTATTATCATTATTTAAGATTTAAAAGAGAAAAGGTTACTTTGATTTTTTTATCATCTTGAAACTAGTTTTTTTTTTAAAAAAAAAATAAAAATCATATTATAAAAGATCGGAGTTATACATAATTTTCATTTCAATATATTATTATTTATTAAAATTCATATTTTGTTTTTGAATTCTGAAATAAATATATTATTTTTATTAAATCTGATTTGTATTTTTTTTTACTAAGGTAATATATTTTTATTTGAACAATATAATAAATTTTGTATAGTCTTGCATGAATGTAACATATATTAAAACTTTGGGGTATTCTTTTATTGTAGAAGAGAGTCGATACATAATTAATACAGAGTATCCAATTTTGCTAAGCACTCAACCAAATTTCGTACTCACATATATCGAACATGCATATATTTGAAAAGACACAATTACATAATATATAGATTTTATGCATTATTATAAAATATGGATTCAACATATAATAATATATATTCAATGTGTATTTCTATCATTTTAATTATTATTGGCCAAATTTGAACTCAGACATTATGTAAGTAGTAAATATTTAATTAGATTCCATGGCTCATTGATGTCTGCCTTCTTGCTCTATTCTTTCTCTTGTCTACTAGTCTGTCAGGTAGGAGCATAAAACGACCAGTTGAGACGAGTTAGTTTTATGCGGAGTGAATTTAATGCAGAATGGGTATTAAATTGGTTGTGCCTTTACAAAAAATAAACTAAACGTATATTATTTTCCACATAAAATAAATAATTATTACTATTCAAGAATTTAATAGTACATTAAAAATTAAGAACAATAAACTTCTCAGTTCAATTTAATTTCAGATAACATTCTTACTGTATCCTTACATACATGTATTTTGTTGTGGTATCCCATGTATAAAGAACTACTTTAATATGAATTGGTATGCATTTTTAAATGTGAGCAATTTAATTCTCTCAGTTCTCATTTAAATATAATGTTCAATTAATTAATTCTCAAGGTTATTAATTCATTTAAAATATAGATTTAAAGATTAAGTTATTCTAGATATGATAAATGTAAAAGGAAATTTATTGTACATCACCCTAGCCTAGCTACTGATTTATATTTCAATTAATAAATGAATATGTAATTTAATAGCTTGAAAGTATGATCTTTTATTTTAACCAAGCACAGATATATTTAAATATAACAATCACTTTATTATAAATAGCAAGTATATAAACAAAATATCAAAATAAGGATGCATTCAATAAGTACTCCTCTCTAAAGGTTTGCACTGATATAAGATTATATGAAAAAGACCAAAATAATATAGTGATATAAATTACTTCTATAAGTTATTTTTGATAATAAATTGTGTTCACAAAATATGACTTTTTAAAATGACAGTTATGAATGGATTTGGAAAACAAATCAAATTGTAATTACTTACCCTATACTTAAATAAACCAATAGAAAATCAACAATATGTTGCCAAGACAACAGTCAGATATTAAGTTCAGCCTTAAAAAAGATTGCTGGTATTTTCTATTCATTAATTTAAACATTTTATATGGGATTATGATTAACACTGTAATGGAAATCTTTCCAAAATATTGCAGATTCTCGTGATAATGGGTATGTATTTAGGAATATGTTAAAATTCATGGATGGCCTCTGCAATATGAATTATTAATGACATCAATCATCCGATATGGTTGCTTAATAGTAATATTAGTAAGCTATGATTAGAGCAAAAAAAACCTACTTTTTATCTCTTCATATTTATTTTTGATATATATTACCTAGTTTATAGTTGATTGTTTCCGACTCCACTCTGCAGTGCCATTTCTAAACCATTGCTTGTTTTGTAAATTTATTATTTATTCACTAAAAATAGTATCACAACAGGGACAGAAGCTATCCATTAAATGTGACAATGTGTGTTCATAGTCTTATGGATTGTCTTTAAGAATATTCATGCCTTCATAAAATCTTGGCAAAAACTCGAGTTTATTTATCCAACTGGTTTTAATGTCATACATAGTTTGAATCATTTCAAATGTTTCAGTACAGTTTCATCTGTTTGAAAGAAAATTTAATGTTAGTATGATTTTCCATTTTGGATTAATGTACCAAAACACTAATTTTTTATTTCATATGTTATTCCATTATTTCAGTTTATTAATATTTTTGTAGTGAATAATTACATTTTTAAATAACAAAATTATGTAGATAAAGAGATGGTGCTGCAGTCAGTTTGAAAAGTGGAAAGGCAAGATGTTTAGATGAATGAGCAGTAGAGATGGTAGTGAATTTAGGGTGAAAGTAAAGCTATTATCATATAATAAGATGGCACAGAAATTTTTCCAGGTAGTTGGAGTAATACAAGAGTAAGATTATTATTTAAATAAAAGGGTGAGAATCATAGAAAGTTAAACAATTATAGACTGATAAGTTTTTTCATATATGGTGGCTGGAAGAATTGCAAAATGGATGGAAAAAAATAATGTAGTGGGGGAAATGCAAGGAGGTTTTAGGTCAGGTAGGCATATAGGAGATAGTTTATTTGTAGTTACACAACTTATGGATATGAATAGGAATTCAAGTAGACAGTTACATATGAGTTTTATAGATATAGAAAAGGCATATGATAGAGTAAACAGAAATAAATTATCGATAAGTTTAGAAAATTTGAGAATGGATGCTTTAGTGGATATTATTAAGAAATTATATGAAAATAATTACTATACATTTCAATTAAGGAATACAGAATCAGTTAAAGTTAAAAATGGGGTGAGACTAAGGCAAAGATGCCCTAGGTCACCTATTTTGTTTTGTTGTATTTGAGTGAAATGGAGAGAGCAATAGAAAGACTAGGAAATGGGATAGAGATACCATTATTAAGTAGCAAGGGAGTATATACTTTGCCGGGTCTTTTTTTGCAGATGTCTTTTTGTGTGCAAAAAGAAGATATGGAAGTTATGCTGAGAACATGTACAAGGGTGGGTAAAGAAATGGGGATTAAATTTAGTAAAGAAAAATCAAATATAATGATGGTTAATACTGATGAAAGAGAAGACAAAGAATTTTTATTGGGGGATATAAAGTTAAGTGTGGTGAATAAATATAGTTATTTGGGAATCATTTGGAGTAATTAGAAAAATTGCTTGGATGAATGGGAGAAAAAATTGATAAATGAACCAAGAAAAGAAAAGGACTGATAAAGAAATTAACAGTGTTTTCATATAATAAATATGATGTAGCTAGAATTGTATGGAAGAGAGTGGGTAGCAGGATTAACATATGGAAATGATGCATTGTTAGGAAAGAGGTATTAGATTACTTAGAAAAAGTATAAAGAGAAGTATGAAGACATGCATTAGATGCAGATGCATGGACAGCAAAGGAGGCAATTCAAGGAGAAATGGGATGGTCAAGTTTTTATATCAGAGATGCAAAAAGCAAAATAAAAATGTCTTGTAGATTGCAGTTTATGGATAATAAAAGAATACCCAAAATAATATTTAATGGGGTTATGAATAAAGACAGGCAACAAAATGAATGAAAAGGGTAATGCGGTATGCACAAGATTTGGATAAAGAATTTATATCAGTATACTTGTACAAAAGCTGGGATGATTCTGTTAGGATTGTTGAGTGTTATAGTGTAAGGAATGGGATAGAAGAATAGATGAATTAATAAAGAATAGGTAGAGAGATGGAGAACTAGTATAGAGAATAAAAAGAGTTTACATATATATAGAAGTAAACGGAACATTGGGTGCGAGTTAATTTATGATAATAGAGGACAATAGTTTACTGTTTAAAGCTCAAACAGGATCTTTAGCAACAAGGAAATATACATGTAAATGGAAAAATATGAGTGATTTCATCTGCAAGTTGTGTAAGAAAGGCATAGAAAATATTAGGCATCTGTTGATTCAATGTAAATGCTTGAAAGCATAAAGGGTACAAATAATGATGTTATGGAAGATTAAATATAAACAAAGTGATTATACAGAAAGTGGGTTATTGGTTTTTATGCTGGGTTTGGGAACAGATAAGGGGGATTTAGATGTAAAGGCTATGGAGTTGACAAAGATTATGTTGTGGAAGTGGGATAGAGCAGGATATGGGGAAACTTAGGGTGGGAAATGGAAGGTAAAGTGGCTAATAGGTTTCTCTGGACATAGTTGCTGAGATTCCAGACTCTAGAAGTCACAGTGCATAACATCACATCACATTTTTAAAAAAAAACGTTACCAATCACTTTGTCACTAAGATTATAGAATTATGCATACACAATCAAGAAACAATTAAATGTTTTGTTTTTATTTTTTTAGTTAATTCATCTCCTGTTTTGGGTAAGTTTCATTCTTGTTTCTTTAGTCATTAATATTATTTTTTATTCAAATTTTAGTTTATTAGATAATTGTAAATAATGTAAAAACAAAAAAAGATTGTATCGCCATTTTTATTTCATTACAATTTTTAATATTTGAACATTGCATGTGATTGATGTGTGTATTTGTTAGGCACTTTGTTTTGTATGATTTTTTTTTTAAAATCATACATTAATTTCATGTAATAAATATTGATAATTACTACTCTTAAGAAAACAATCGTGTTTGAAAACACACACCTTGCAGCAATGTATGGTTTTCACAGTGGATTTCACTTGTTGCTTTAGTACAAGGGCAAATTGAGATTCTTAAGAAAAAAATGTTTCTGCATTGACAATGCAAAATAATAATAATAAAAAAATAAGTGTGTTTTTTACTGATAGTCCCCCTCCCCCTAAATGTTCTAATCTTGTGTGTTCATAATTCTCATGATCTTTCGGGGAAACTATTAATAAAGAATTAAATTAAGTAAAAAAAGAAAGATAGACAGACGGACGGATAGATAGGTAGTCAGAGAGACAGATGGATAGATAAAGAAATAGGTAGGATAAATGGAAAAGATGCTGAGTAGATAGATAGATAGATTTACAGAGATATACTGAAAGAATAATAGATTACTAAGTAATTGGATATAAATAAATGAACAATCAATTACCAAATGAGATTAAAATTTATATCATTGGTACTTGTGTATAATTCAACCGATGACGTTTTTGACTTACCGATTTCCCTTCCGGTAGACATCGACATTTTTTGCATGACAACATTGTCATGGTAACCAAGTGACTGGCGTGATTAATCCATCAGAGAGTCAATTTTTTTTTTTTTCACCCGCGAGATTTAAAATTCGTAGAGAGGTTTGGGAAATTTTTTGATTTTTCTGTCTATTGTGATTTTGCTATCCACAGTATCACAGTTACTTTTTTGAGCTGTTAATTCGGGTAAAGTGTTTTATTTATCTGTTTATTTTGAATTTACAAATATTTTTTGTTAATATTTCTACAATTGAATTATGTTTTAATTTCATTTTTAATTTCTGAATTGTATCATACAGAAAATTATTTTTCGTAATTTATTCCGGTAAACTGTTTTTTATTTATCTGTTTATTTTAAATTTACAAAATCTTTTTGTTAATATTTCTACAATTCTCAAATTATTTTTCATAAATTCATCGTCAATTATAAAACCTTTTTGTTAATATTTCTACAATTCTCAAATTATTTTTCGTAAATTCATCGGCAATTATAAAAATTACAGGGTGCGATGCCATTAATACCAGATTTGCATTAAATGACGCCATTAATACCAGATTTGCATTAAATCGCGTCTTTTTAATTTAGCTGTTTATTTAAAATTTACAAAATTTTTTTGTTAATATTTCTACAATTGAATTACATTTTAATTTAATTTTTAATTTCTGAATTGTATCATACAGAAAATTATTTTTCATAAATTCATCGGCAATTTTTAATTTCTGAATTATATCATACAGAAAATTATTTTTCGTAAATTCATGGGCAATTATAAAAATTACAGCTATGAGAGTAATACAAGGTATAGGTGTACGCCAAGCCTAACGGCTTGTCAAAAACACAAAGGGCCCCCCCTGCCAACTCCAGCGCTATGCGCTGTTTTTTATAATTAAGCATAATAAGGGTGGTTTTATAAATTAGAATATAGTTTTTTCTAAATTATTTTGACATATGCATGTACATTTTTATTTTATTTTTTTTACTATTTGCCTGACCTGCGTCAGATTTTTGCCTTTTTTTTTTGTTTTTTATCACGTGACCTGCGTCACATTTTTTTTCTTTTTTTTATGTTTAATTTTTTTTTTAATTTTTATATTTTTGCCATGTTTTTTTGTTTTTTACCACATGATCAACCGATGACATATTATCCTGAAGGCATATCGGTCTAATGTTGCATTTTTTAACGTGCCGTGTTCACGTAATCTGCGGACACATTTTAGCGGCTAAATGTGTCTGCAGATCACTTGGAGACGTTATCTTAAAAATCGCAACTTTAGACCGATGTGCCTTCAGGGTAATACGTCATCGGTTGAATTATACACAAGTACCATATCATTTAACAAGTACAAATTTAACTTAGTAACAAACTATAACTTTTGAATCATACTGATTGAAGTTCAGACTTTGGTCATAAAGGGCATTCATTGCTAAAAAAAAAACAAAAAAACATGCTATTTAGAAGGATGACTTGAACTTTTCAATTTAACTTTATATAAATTCCGTGTTCAAAACTCATTAGATTTGCTGTGTACAACCACTCACTCGGCTTAACAATCAGGTAAATAGACAGCAGAAACCAAATGATTAGACAAATAGTTTAATAGAATTATCAGTCGGATAAATAATATTACATATATAGTTATATGACAATTAAGTTTAACTTACAAACGCTGGCCATGAAGGCATAAGAAAAACATAATTTAGACCAGTGTGGCCTGCAAAGTTCCTAGGTCCACTTTTTAACCTTCAGTGGTGGAGTTCACTGGGTTTGTTCCATTGCTAAGTTGAAACTCTTGACTTTCGTGTGCATTCAATGAGTTCCCCGCTGCAAGTGCTGCTTAGTTATCTATTGTTCCTTCTTTTTCTTGTTAAGGAATGTTTCAGAAACCAATTAATTCTCAGCTATTGTCTACTTTTAGTAATCAGCACTTTTAATCTAGCTGCTTAATTAGTTTCTGATCTGAAGCGCTTATCTTTAATAGCGTACCAAATTTAATTACAAAATTCCTGTCTGTTTCATTTAAAAAAACTTATTTTAATAAAACATTAATTACTATATACGTATAACTTATTTTAACAAAACTTATTAATTATTATACACATATATAGCAAGATTCTAATGTGCATTAACAAAACATCACATGACTTCTGCCTATAAATTAATTAACATTCTTTGGCATATGACAGTGATTAATGATTCTCTATTTAGTAGTGCCTTACATCTTCATATAATTTTCTAACTTGTAGCTTCCATCGAAGCAGAAATTTACCGTTGGCACTGGTGCTCTTCGATTTGTTTAGATCGTACATTTTCTTAGGCCAACGTCATTTACCCTTTTGTTTCACTAACTAAAAGGCTGAAATTCACTTATAAGTTCTTTAAAATATGCCATTGTGGTTGTATATTCACTTAGAGATGACTTCAGTCAAATAATTGATATCCACAGGTTCGTAAAATGGCCCAAAACTATCACAAATTCTCTTCCTATATACCACAGAAAATTAAAAATGTATTATTCCTATTGTTTTTCCCAGTCCTTTAAGCATCAGAATTCAAAAGTAACTATTATTGTTTCTTCAAATTGCCGCAAGGGGTCAGAAGTAGTTAGAAATTACAGGATTCACTTACTTATATTTAAAGTTGACATAATTTTAAATAGTCCCAATGAATGTTAATCATATGGACATTATGATAATTTAGTCTGTCAGTTTTGGAAACAATAACAAGATATTTTCTTAAAACATTTATGAATATGCTCCTACGGTCTTATCGTAAAATGACTTTAAAAAATTTAAAACCAATCAACGGATCAATTGACCAGTCATATATTCTTATTATCTCTGGCTTCAGACTACCTTAAAGATTAGAGACAAACGAAGTGCAAGAAAACTCTGTAAACTGCATTTTACCGTTGGATAAAATTTTACTTTTGGAAATACTTAAAACTTCCATTTTAACACATCTTGCAGCTATTATGGATTTCAAGAAATAGATTATGAATTTTTCAAATGCCTATATTAAATAGATTTCAAAGTTGTTTATTTAAATAGCTTTACGTATGTTTAACGCTTAAAACCAGCGCCACCAATTGGATTTTGAGGCCCCAGACACAAATATGGAATGGGACCCCAGTAAATAAAAAAGTGAATAAATTAATAAAATCTTTAATTTTTAATACAAGAAAGAAACATACAACATTCATTCGTATCTAAATAGTAATACTTGACTTATAACACATTAATATAAAATAAAAAAAATTAATATAACTTTATTTTCCTTGCTTTAATTTCAGAAAATTTATCTATTATCTCACATAAATTTAAGTCTTCGCATAATTTATTTTCTATGGAAAACAACAATAGGTTGTATAGTCTTTCTTGTGTCACTGTGGATCTTAAATAGTTTTTATTATTTTAAGCTTTGACAAACTACCTTTGGACTCAGCAGTGGTTATCAGAATTGTTAATAAAATCTTAAGATATATATGCGCAAGATATATATGGAAACAGTAAGATTCAAGTTTGAATCTTAGTTTCACCTGTTCTATCATCTTTCACCCACCACCTCCATCTGACCTAAATTTAATTCCTAGATATTGGAATTATGTGTGTATAATGGTATTATAATATATATGTAAGCATCTGTTAAATGCGCAGTGAATACACACATACATCAATATCATATAAACATTAAGAGTAATGTATTTTCTTAAATAATTTTAAATTTCTCTTTAAGCTATTAGCGTTTGTATAACACTCATTATTTACTTTGCCAATTTTTATATAGTGTTATTTAAAAGTAATGAGTATTAAAATTGGGTTTGGATTTATTAATTTAGATTTTATATAAATTATTAATGTATTTTCAATAGTTGTAAGTCATGGTTGATGAGGGATTACTTAAAATTCCTAAAAAAGTTCTTAATTGGTTTCAAATGTCAAGTTGTATTGTATCTTGTAATCAAGTAAAAAAAAAATGTACTAAAATAATGGACAAAAACAAATTAGACAAAAGAAAAGTGTTCAGATTTAGTTAAAAATGTAGAAACTATTCACTAATAGATTGATTCACCTGAGGGTTTTTCAGATCGATCAAGCAGGCATGGACTAGACAGGAAAACATCTGGACTCAATACATCATGTTCGATGGATCTCCACATTTATAGATAAGAAACAAAATTAATATAAAGGGACAAAATTGGATTCACTGTTGGCTTGCTCTTCAAACTTTATTATAAAATATAGTATAACCTTTGTCACTGCTGATGTTTCTTTATAAATCTAATGTGATCCAACTTTGAAATGATCGAGTAGATGGTGGGAGAACTATTCTCCTCCGGAGAATGGTTTATCAAATGCCTGAGTTTTCATATATGCCCTCCAGATGAAATATTGAACAACTGCCAATATATAACTATGCTACATGCCGAAAACTGTGTTCAATATCCATCTTAAACACTAAAACCTGAAAGCCAATGAAGGGAAACTGCTGCTGTAAATATGGAACAGAAAATAAGTGACTGATTCTAAAATGTGCACAATCATCTAATCTAAAACAGGTAACCTGTATTCCAAGAAACTCTAGAGTACTTTAAATCTTTTCTTTTAAAAGCTGTAGCTATACTTATGAATTTACTTATTAAAATGTTAACATATATAAAACTGTATAAATATTTTTCTTGTAATTAACTTACCTGATCTTTTATATATCATCTTGGGTACTTATTTTATATTTTCAATTTGTTTTTCTTTACTTCTATAATACCATGCCTAGATAATTTCTGATTGGGCTCATCCTATTCTAAATAATATAACTAAAAGCTGCCGCCATATTGTGCAGACTACTAAAATCGGGAGTTATTACATCCCCCCTCTTCTTACACTTGATTTAAATTGCCAGCTCGGAAAATATCCAAATCTTATCACATGCAATGATGTGCCTAAAATGTCAAATGTGTATCATACTAATATCAATGTTTCAATGTATCTAATAATTTCAATTATTTATTATAATGATTTATTATGTATTAAAATATGCACATTTGGTATTTGCTTCATTTAATTATAAATGTGAGTATATGAGTAATTGGGTAGTGGACATATTAATTATCAAGCATATTTATGACTAAACTTATTAAACCCATGTAAGATTCTCCTTTAATAAGATTTAAACCACTAAACATCACATGATCACCATCTCTTATGCTAACACATAACTGTATGGAGAGTTTTGCCTGTTTAATAAGGTTTACCTACCCATGTTAAACTAAGTAATTATATATTGTTTGAAAGCATAAATGATCCATCGCCAGCTGTAACTGTTAATAGTATCGGAAATAATAAAATATTGACACCAAAGTCAAACATCATTTTTATGTATATTTCTATAATTAAATTTTAACTTTTCATCATACATCTGCCGTCATAATGTTTATTTGTTTGCTACAGTCATAATAGTATCTCATCTCGATAAATAAAATATTAGATATAAAATGTCATAAAATTGTTGCTTTTAAGAATTGGCTAACACTATAATAAACTAGAATCATCTCTTGTATCTTCTTGACCCCCATGCCTAGAGAGAATTTTGCTAGTGTAGCATCAAATACATTGTTGCGTAGTGGGTGTTGTGGAACTGACTAACTATATTCAAACCCAGTACTGCTCATAGATTACCCTACCTATACTGCTGCTCATGTCTGGTGGCTGACTTGGGAAACATGTTGATGAGACATGAATTTGACTGTTACAATATTATGTTGCTGATTAAAATAAGGTAGTTGGGTGTGTCGATCATATTAGCCCATGGAGCTTTAGGCATACTCCTGATTGACTAACTTTAGGAATGCTACTTCTTGGAATTATTACAGTTGATGTTGGATTTACAATATATATTTATTATTAATTTAAATAACTAAACATACATCCTTGTTCTTAAGTGAGTTCCAAATTTATGTCTGAGCACGAAGTGGTATTACAATATCTTATCTAATAAAAAGATTAATAATAACCATTAACATATTTATCTAAGGAGAAAAGTAATATAGATGTGATTTGAAGGTATTTGAAACTCATAGACCAAATTTTGTGCTACATTTTTTAATTTATGTATTTGAAAATCAACATAGGCACACCTGCTAGATCTATTTTATTATTTTGATTATTTTACATTATTAATGTTTATTTTATTTCTTTTTTTTTTATATATAGGAATTAGAATTGGTCTATTGCTTGCAGTAGCAACGGTTGTATTAATAAATTAAAATAGTGAAATTACTTTTTTGATTTTTGTCTTATTTCTTACATTTAATATTTTTTTAAAATCTATTATTGAAAAAATATTTAAACAAATACTTAAAATTTCTGTATAATTCTTAATAAGATATCAGCTGCTTGACAGGAAACTTCTTAGGATAATAGCTGAAAGTATTCAGTATTTAAAAATTATTAATCTTTTGCAAGGTACCTGAATTTGCATTTCACAAACATGTATTTAAATGCATAATTTCATATTCCACATCGTGCAGAGGCACTTTATTCTTCCTTATCACTTGTTCTTTCATTCTAACTATCATTGATTCACAAAAGATATTAGTATTATTGTTATTCATATATTTTCAATTCATCAAATACCACATGCAGATAAACTTATTGAAAGTTTTAAATATTTTAATGTCTGATTTTACTCTTATCTGCCTTTCACTTTCTATGCAAGTATCCATCTATCTATTTATATCTTTCTGTCTAGTTATCTAGCAAATTAATTATTTTATTTCTACACATGATATGTTTTATAATGTTGATTGGGGAAAAATAATACATCAGATTAAATAAAATAATCAAATATATTTATTACAATAACAGAAAAAACAGGTTAGTATAAAATAATAAAATGCTATAATTAATTTGGATTTACCTATAATTTATAATCAAAATCGAGAATAAAATAGAAAGAAAAGTAAGTAATTAAAATTACTACTTATAAAATAGTATAATGGTTTGTGAATCAAAGTAAAAAAATCAGATTGTCTTAATAAGTATTAAAGTTAATTAAATTTGACAAATGTGACATATGACTTTATTTTCACTAATATAAAAATCAATATGTATGTTTGCGATGTTCAGAAAGAGATAAATTATCACTCTTTAAATAATGAATTCCACTATCTAACTAAACTATTAACTACAAACATTATATATTGCAGTGATAGAATTCAATCCACACACATATATTAAATCAAAAAATGGAGAAAAAACATTTTTTGTCTGTGTTTGTGTATTATAAATATTTATATATATGATTTTTTTTCTTAGGAATAATGAAAAAAAAAAATTAATGAAGATGAATATTATAAGAAAGTTAGTTGTTATAGACTCTTGTATTTTATTAAATAATATAGTAATTCTATTATATAATTTATTTTTTTAATTAAAACAGGCTAAAATAGATTGAGGTGTTAAATCTAGGATTAGCAAATAGACTGAAAAAACACGTGTGGTCTGAAGTAAAGATAAGTTTGACAGTCAATGATAATGACATTTGCAATTTTCTTTATACATATATTGATTTTTTTTTTGTTATATGAATTTTGACTTGGAAAATTGTCAAAAAGAATAGCAATCTTTGACACAGAAGAAATATTTTTTTTTATTACTTGACACCAGTAAAGTTTGTTAGTTTCAAGTTTCTTTTGTTTTTTAAGATCATAGCAGTTTATTTAAAGACTTTTGGCTGATTAATGAAGAAACTTTAACCTAGTCTTTACATAGCTGAAGATAAATTATGAAAATTATAAAATGGCAGTCAGAAAGAAATTGTCTTAGTATTTTTTTCAAGTTCTAGTCAGTCAGAAAAAAATGAGTTTTAGATTTTCAAGGAACAAACGTTAAAATATTGCTTTATATGAAAAAAACCAAAAATGAGCTTACAATTACTAAGTTGGAGAGCTTGAGAGAAAAGGAAATCAGAGAACAAGTTTAATGTGCCATTGAGAAAAAAATAGACTTTCAAAGAACAAAATAGAGTCTTGTTGATAAATGAATATCACTTTTGAGCTATTGGAAAAAATAATATATATCGAAATTATGAGAAGAGTTTCAGTAAAGAACTTAGTGAAAGAAATGAGTTTTTATTGTGATCAATAAAGATCCAATCAGGACCAAAAGTAAAATAGCTTTATAAACAACTCTATAAACAGTTGCTTCAAAGAAACTCAGTATGTTTTTAGTAGTTAGAATAATGCATCATTAAATTGCATTTTGTCCCAGGATCAAAACTACCATGAGTTAAACATTTTGTCTGCCCATACATATTTAAGACCAAGAGAATGGCAGCATTTCTAGTTAACTATGCCAAAACCACATTTTGTCTGACTTCTTTTCCATCCCACGGTTTATTAAAGAATTATCATCCTTAATGAGAATAAGATATATATATAATCCACACATCAAGTCTTAACTAATCAACTAAGCAGTTTTTAAGTTTTATTTTATTTTCATTAGGAATGCCAGAAACCACCCTGACAAATATAGACAAAAGAGTAGACTTTTGTCTCAACTTGGACATTCTCAAGAACTGAAAAATGGATCAGAAACTGAAAAATTATTAATTTTTTTTACTTATTTAAAAGTAGTCTTCTGAATCTCCTTCTATGAATCATTGTTTCTATTTTTTATACATAAACATCAAGTTTTTTTTATCATTATTATGCATAACATTACAAATTAATTTTGAAATTAGACTTAATTTTTATTACCTTTGAATATTTTTTATTGTAATTTAATCTTTTATTTGTTATTGTCATTGATTGGGTTACCTAGACATTAATAAGATAACTAGTACTACTTGAGCAATCTGTCAGTATATTTTTTTATATTTATTTTGCATATTTAAGTTTGATATAAATGTTACTTTGCTCAAGATTTAAATAATTTTGATTTATTTGTAATTTGATATGAAGGGGAAAATGTTTTAACATATATGTCAACATATCATGGGTATGTGTGGATGACTGCCTATATAGATATACATCAGTTAGGATGTTAGGTTATATTAAAATCTTAATGCTCAATAGGTTGTTTTTTACCTTAAGTGAGCAAAGCAGTAGAGCAGGGATTCACATGTATGAAAGTGAACACACACATACTATGTATATGATTTTTATGTTGCATTTATAATAAAGCTGGGAGGAAATATTGAATAAATATTAAATTGAATGTTTTTTTATTGGAATATTTCATTTTAACCAGCTTATCTTAAATGGATGAGCATATGTATTTAATTATTTGATTATGCATATAGTATTTTTTTAATTGATGTATTATTTTGATTAATATAATAAGTAAAGTCAATTAGATGATCAGAAATTTGTTTTATGAAAAAAAAGGAATCTTAATAAACAGAATTATGTTTCTGCTTTAGTGTTATTGTTAGTGTTATTTTTAGTTTTGGTTGTCATCATCATTGGTTTGATTTAATTTCCTAATAGGGATCTAAGTATTCATGCCTAGTTCAACTGAGATATGAATTGTTAGTTGGTTACAATTTATTTATCAATGATTGTATAGGGTGTTTATATAAATATTAGGATTGGCAAAACTTTATTAAGTGATTATAGAGATTTAGAAATAGTCCCACACCCATAACTGAAATGGGATATAAATATGTAAAATTGTATGTTATTTGATTATTGAGTACGACATATAGGGCTTGAGGTATATAGTAGATTTCCCTCATGTCTCTGTAGCAGAATTTAATCAGATATACCTTATACTTATTTAAATTATTAATGAATAAGCAAACAATTACCTAGATGTTGCTAATGATCATGGATATTTTTCTTTATAGTATAAAGGTTTTGGGTAAATTTAATGAGATGTATCTTAGCTTCAAATTAGTATATCAATTATATTTGTAGTCACAAGTTGGAATGGTATGGAAATGTTAATATGAGTATGATGCAGTATATACCATCGGGGTAATCTGTTGGCTTAAACCAATAAATCCCACAAGCTAGCTATAGCTGACAGATACCCCACTGGATAGCTTTTATATTCTTAGTTGAAATTAGTATAGCTACATGGCTGGTACAATGTAATGATAGTTGTAATATAAACTGCAAACCCATCCATGGTAATAATCAATAGTTGTTTATAAGGTGGTTATACTTATTGATATTGTTCCATCCCGTTCAATGTTGTGTATTGGTACAAAAATGGTGCACCGTGAGGCTGCAAAGGCATATTGGCACCTGGGATTTCAGTTGACATGGCACACTATTAGAGCTGGCTTACTTCAAAATAGGTTTTTGAAATAGGGATTGTGGCCTAGTATGATATATTTTGTCAATTAAATACAGAGTAAATTAGGTGGCGATTGAAGTGATAAAGGTGGATATAGGGGACTTAGAATAAAAATGGTTGAGTGGATAATGACAAAAGAAAGGTGTGAACAGAAAATTTTGTATAAGTAGAGACATATAGCAGAATACATACTAAGAACTAGTGGTTGTAAAATATGTGGAAATGTAGGGTGTTGACTCTAGGTATGTTAGAGATCAAGGGACAAACAAAAGAAAAGGAAAAACAAGAAATAAAGAATATCTTTTTACATATTTATACATAGGACTAGAAAGAATTTAATATGGAACAAGATAAAAAGGTAGCCACTAAAGAGACAAAGGCAAGGCTATCAGGAGTTGTTGCAAACTATAATTGCACAACTTAAAGAAATGAAGCAAGAAATAAGTAGGAAAATAGACAAACAATCTCATAAAATAGATAGTAAAATAAATGATTTGAATAGTGATAGAAGATAAGATAACTTGTCTAGATCAAAAAATATAGTAAGATGGATAGACATATAGAACTTGGGAAGGATTTGCAAAATCAATTCAAGTCTTCTAGTAATAAAATAGGAAACATGGAAATGGATTTAAAGAATAGATGGCAAGACAAGATGCAATTCAAGATATAAGGAACTGGCAGATAAATTAACAGTAAGTTGAGAGAAATGGGATAACTTTTGGTACTATAGAAGAAAAGCTAGAAGTGGTCCAAAAGAGTTACTAAAAATAGCCAAGCAGTGTGAGTAATGAACTAGATCAGAATAGCTTTAGAGATGTTAGCAGTGAAGTTAATACATTGAAGTTAAAGGTAGCTGCAGTCCAAAAACAAAAGTAGAATAAAGATCTGGGTAAGCCAGCACAAAGCAGATGAGTTAAAGAAAGTGCAAAAAGAAATACAGAATATAGGTGATCAAGTGGCAAAGACATCCATAGAAGAAGTGGAGAGTGTAATGCAGAATTCACTAGAAATGAAAGTAAATAGCTAAAAAGATCAAATATAATTTTGTGAAACACTAGAGTCAGAAAGGAATTGTATGAGGTTAGAGAGTACCTACAGTGTCAAGAAAAAAACATGAATCATAAAATTTGAGTCATGATGAAAATAATGGCCAAAAAGCAGATTGCTAAAGGTCCAAGGAAACCTGCACAGTTCAAAGTAGGTGATAATGTCCTTGTTAAAACATCACATGTTAGTGACCTACAGAAACATAAATTTAAAAATTTTTATAATGTATATTAAGGGTGATTCCGGATCCAGAAAAAGGGGGAAAATGCATATTTACTGGAATCGCCAGAGGGACAAAAAGGCACATATAATGCATGTAGCCTAAAGCCAATGGTGATTTTTGCATAAGCAATTCCTGCCTCATCTTAAATTTGATAGAAAAAAAAACAATAAGAGAAAGGAATGATAGTTATAGAAAGTGTAACTCTAGTTAGAGACTACACTATAGCTATATGTATATTAGATAGACAACCTAAAGTACTTATTTAATTATTTAAAAAAGATAGTTCCATAAGACTATCCATTTTTTTCTTTTTGGAGGGGAGGCAAATGTAGTGACAGAATTCAATCCCCGCACATATATTATCAAATCAAAAAAGGGAAAAATTTTTGTGTATTATATTTATATATAGAATTTTTTTCTCAGTAACTAATAATGAAAAAAAATGAAGATTATAGGAAATATTTAGTTGTTATAGACTTGTATTTTTATTAAATATAGTAATTCCATTATATAATTTATTTTTAATTAAAACAGGCTAAAATAGATTGTAGTTGTTAAATCTAAGATTAGCAAATAAATAGCCAGAAAAAACACACAGGTTGGTCTGAAATAAAGAGAAGTGTGAGTCAATGATAATGACATTTGCAATTTTACTTACACATACATTGATTTTTTTTGTTGTTGTATGAATTTTGACTTGGAAAAACTGTCAAAAAAAAGAAAACTTTGACACAGAAGAGATTTTTTTTATTACGTGACACCAGTGAAGTTTATCAGTTTCACATTTCTTTTGATTTTTAAGATCATAGCTGTTTATTTAAAAAAACCTTTGGCTGATTAATGAAGGAACCTTAACATATAGACTTTACACAGCTGCAGATAAATTATGAAATAAAAACAGCTGAGTCAGAAAAAAATTATCTTAGTATTTTTTTCATGTTCTAGTCAGTGAGAAAACAAATGGTCTTACTTTTTAAAGCTCTAGTCAGTGAGAAAAAATGTTTTAGATTTTTGAGGAATAAATGTTAAAGTATTGCTTTATATGAAATAACCAAAATGAGCTTACAATTATTAAGTTGGAGAGCTTGAGGTAAAAGGAAATCAGAGAACATGTTTAATGTGCCATTGGGAGTTTTTCAAAAAACTAAATGATGGTCTTATTTTATATAAAATAGCCAGAGATGTGTTGATAAATGAATATCACTTTTGAATTATTGAAAAAAGTAATATATACCGGAATTATGAGAAGTTTAGTAAAGAAAAGAACTTAGTGAAAGAAATAGATGAGTTTTTATCATGATCAATAAAGATTCAATCAGGAGGACCAAAAGTAAAATCATCTTATAACCAATTCTATAGTTGCTTCAAAAAAAATGGACTCAGTATTTATATGTTCTTAGCAATTAAGTAATGCATTATTATATTGTATTATTTTGTCCCAGGATCAAAACTACCATGAGGTAAACATTTTGCCTGTCCATCTATATATATATTTAAGTCAAGAGAATGGCAGCATTTCTAGTTAACCATGCCAAGACCACATTTTGTCTGACTTCTTTTCCATCCCATGATTTATTAAAGAATTATCATCTTTAAAGAAAGGCAGAAGAAAAAAGAAAAAAAAGATATATATAATCCACACATCAAGCCTCAACTAATCTATTAAGCAGTTTTTAAAAGTTTTCTTTTATTTTCATTAGGAGTGCCAGAAATAAGGCTAAAAATATAGATAAAAGAGCAGTCTTTTGTCTCAGCTTGGACATTCTCAAGAATTGAAAAATTGATCAGTAACTTTGAAAATTTATTGATTTTTTTTATCTCCTTCTATGAATCATTTTTTTATACATAACATTAAGTTTTTTTTATTATCATTATAAATACATTTTGAAGTTATTAGACCAATTTTTTATTATCTTTGCATATTTTTTTATTGTAATTTAATATCTTTTATTTATTATTGTCATTGCTTGGGTTATCTAGACCAGTGGTCCGTGCTAGATTGGCAAGAAAGTTTTTAATAACAAAATAATAAGATTTTAAACTTTTAATTAATATAAACAATTTTTATTTATTTTTTCATCGCACTTTTACCTGATTAAAAAAAAAGAAACAGAACAAAATCTAATCAATCATACATAAATTAATTTTTTTTCTAATTATCACAGATGTTTAGGGGGGGGAGTAGAATTAAATTTTTATTACTTTTCTAAAAAAATTCAAAATTAAAAAAAAAAGTTTTTTATTATACAAACTCCATATATATATAACTTCATCTAAGGCTGAGCTATTTACAACTTTAAGAAAATTTATCTATAGACTTCTGCTGGTCCACGAAACCTTATCCTTATTTTTGCCAGCCTGCAGGTGTAAAAAGGTTGAAGACCACTGATCTAGACATTAATAGGATAACCAATGATACTTGACCAATTTGTCAGTATATATTTTGTTTTTTATTTATTTTGCATATTTAAGTTTGATATAAATGTTGCTTTGCTCAAGATTTAAATACTTTTTTATGTCTCATTTATTTGTAATTTAATAATATGAAGGGGAAAATGTTTTAAGATAATATATGTCAACATATCAAGAGTGTGTGTGGATGACTGCCTATATAGATATACATCAATTAGGATAAGTTAGAATAAGTTATACTAAAATCTTAATGTTTTTTTTACCTTAAGTGAACACACACATACTGCGTAAATGATTTTAATATTGCATTTATAACATATATAGTAAAGCTGGGAGAAAATATCGAATAAGTATTAAATGGAATGGTTTTTTTGTTATTGGAATATTTCATTTTAACCAGCTTATCTTAAATGGATAGGAGCATATATATTTAATTCTCATATTTGGTTACACATATATTTTTTTTAATTGATGTATTATTTTGATTAATATAATAATTAAAGTCAATTGGATGATCAGAAATTTGTTTTATTTAAAAAAGGAATCTTAATAAACAGTATATATTTTTGCTTTGGTATTATTTTGTTTTATTTAATTAATTCATAACATGTATGCCTGGTCATCTGATCATCATCAGGGAAGTGGTTGCTTGTCATCATCATTGGTTTGATTTAATCTAATTAATAGGGATCTAAGTATTCATGCCTAGTTCAAATGATAGATATGAATTGTTAGTTGGTTATAATTTATTCATCATTACCAATGATTGTATAGTGTTTATATAAATATTAGGATTACGATTGTCATAACATTAAGTGATTATAGAGATTTAGAAATAGTCCCACACCCATAAATGAAATGGTATATAAATATGTAAATTGTTTAAGTTATTTGATGATTCCCTCATGTCTCTGTAGGATTTAATCACATATACCTAAAGCTTATTTGTTTAAATTATTGATGGATGAGCAAACAATTACCTAGATGTTGATGATGATCGTGGATATTTTTCTTTATAGTATAAGAGTTTTGGGTAAATTTAATGAGATGTATCTTAGTTTCAAATTAGTATATCAATTATATTTGTACAGTCACAAGTTTAAATGGTATGGAAATGTTAGTATGAATATGACGCAGTATATACCATTGGGGTAATCTGTTGGCTTAAACCAATAAATCCCATGAGCTAGCTATAGCTGACAGATACCCCACCTGGATAGCTTTTATATTCTTAGTTGAAATTAGTATAGCTACATGGCTGATACAATGTAATGACGGTTGTAATATAAACCATGAACCCTTCCATGGTAATAATTAATAGTTGTTTATTAGATGGTTATACTTGTTTATATTGTTCTATCCTGTTTGACATTGTGTACTGGTACAATATATATGATACAAATAAAATGTCTGTTAATAAAAAAACTATTGTAATAATAATAATAATAAATATAACAGTAATTAACTATTATATACAATCTTTCAATTGACAGAAGTACTTTCAGTTTAATCCCTTAACCCTCTTTAGTCGCCATTAAATTCAAAAAACATAATGGAAACAAGCATAATCAACTCTCATGAATCCCGAATTTTAACATTAGCAGCTTATTTATTAATTATATTCATTTTATTCCTATTTATTAAAATTGCCTCCTTAATTTTTTTTCTACTATGGTTTCATGAAGAATCTTAACACTCTCAATATCAAATTTATATTTACATGTCCTTTCATAATCCAAGAAAACTGAAAAAAGAAACCATAATAAAAGTAAAAGTAAAGAGCCAGTTTTAATAAATAAAATGAATATAATTAATAGATAAATTGCTAACATTAAAATTTCATTGGATTTGAAATGATGACATTTGCTTCCATTATATTTTTTGAATTTAATGGCAGCTGAGGAGTGTTAAAAGAATGAATGAAATTACGTCTGAAAATTCAATGAATGTATATAATAGTTAATTACTATTATATTTATTATTTTTATATATATGTAAACCTCACGGCTTTTGAATAAATGATAGCCTTCTAATCCAGACATATTCATGTTGTGGCATTAAAATCTGCTTGAAATATAATCAACCATAAAGAAATGCATAAGGACATTCTGCCCTATTAACTGTGTGATATTCCACTTTTATTAGAGTCCATTTAAGAAGCATATTCAAATAATTATTTTAAACAAAATTTATTTCCACTTATTAATCATACTTAATAAATAAAATAAAATTGTGTGAATTAAAAGAACACACTACTCCAGAATAAGCATAAATATTATTGAAAAGTTAGCAAAGGCAAATAATAGCCTAAATATATTTATATTAACATTTAGCTCATCAATTTATATGCCTAACTCTCCTCTTTAATTTATTTTTATTAATTAATTATTTATTTATTTAATTTAGGTTTGGTTTACTATCTCATTTCAATCCTTTTTATACATCTAAGCAAATTCATAAAGGTTAATAAGTTCTTAATTTTTTTTTTTATACCAGTCCAATGGCTTGGACCTACTTAGAAACTTATGTTTCAGGCCCCTAAAGTCTGAGCACCATAAATGTTATGAATCAAACCTTTACATTTTAGAGCCTCAAAACTGATGGCTATAAATATGTAATGGTCCTTACTTACCAGGATGAGGGATTCGTATCTTACTCTCATCAGATCTAGGGTATTTGGATAGAATACTAAAAATGACATGATGAAATAATTAACCAATGATCATGTATATTTTTAATGGGTTAGCTATTTATTACACATTAAATTTAGACACAATTTAGGCTAGTTCATCTATACTTATTCCTCTTTTTGGATTCCACATATGCCTCAGTATTCGAACTCAGGTAGAATATTGCAATAAACTTTCTTTAATGATGAATTTACACTGAGTTGGAAATCAATTAGATGGTTTATTTTATTATCTCACTATATTATTATATACTAAAAAAATAAATTGTGTAGATGTGTATATATGATAATCAATTGGAGATTGGAAAAGAAATGATTCCAGTAAATCATTGACCATTTGATGATGTAACATTTTCATAGTTCAAAATATCTATTGGCCAAGTGAATTAAAGTTCTAAACGTTTGATTGGTCGATTACAGAATCAGCTATAAAAATATATCCATCTTTTAATATTAGTTTTGTTTGTAAAAAGCAAATTAGTAATTTGTCAGATTATGAAAGTGAATGAAAGTTTTTTCAAAAATAAATTTCTATTTATAATTATAAAAACATTCTATAGCAGTGAACTTAAAAAGAACATTCATAACCTATTATAAAATGCTCTATATGTCACTGATTTCTTTTTCAATGTATGTTAGTGTAAAAGCAAAAAAATTTTACTAAAATCTTAACTATTTTTCTAAAATAATTATATTTTCAGCATATTTTATCAAGATAATTTATAATATGTAAAAAAATACTTAAAAAATACTGTAAAACATTCATTTTCATTTTGAAAATCAAAACAAATAACTTTTGGAGTGGTGAAAATTGTTGACAAGTGCTCCCTTTTCTTCAAAATGAGAAACAACCAATTAGCATCTTCGAAAATCCATCTCCCATTGTCAAAACTTTAAATTTAAACACTATTGATTTTTTACTTCTAAAATAATTCTAGAGAGGGCAGCATCTTATGGTACATTTAAGCTATATAATGAGCATAAATTTGTTACGATAAAGTAAAAATTACCATTTTTTAGCCGAATGATTCTTTAGCCAATCCGATTAAAATTGAACCTGATAGTAAAAAGATTAAAAGAAAAATTGATTTTTTAAATTGTACTTTCATGCAAACATATATCATACACAGACATGCAGTTATTAACTTTAAAAAGTATGTTCACTTTTATGTCACAGTAATACACTATAACTAAAACAAATCAAAAATATTACTAACCTTAACTAAGATATGGTGGATACAGCAAATTATTTCTTATTGTAATGACAATAATGTATAAAAATAACATTTCTTTGCTTTTGCTGCATATTAATGACTTCATTACAAACTTTGATAGCTAAAATAAAATATCAATTTTTAAAAAACAACAAAAATATTAAGCATATAAATACAACCCTGCCTTTTCATAATGCAAAGTAAATTTTTTTTCCTTCTTGTCCCTTTTGAGAACTTGTATGCAGGATACATTAACATGTGAACTGTGTAGACAAGCGGCATAGCATGAAGTTCCACTGAAAACTGATAGTTTAAAATATATTAAAGTTTAAAATACATTAATAAATAAAACAATAAATTCATACATGGAAAAAAATATTATTTTCAACAATTATTCCTCAATGAATATCACTATAAAATTTTAGTTGCTTTGTCATAGTTTTAAAATTAAATAGGTACCCTTTCCAATACTTTCCTATATTTGTCTCTAATACACATAATTAATTTAGATTTAGTGTGTTTAGTTTAAATTTTATTTTTTTATCATTTTGGTTGTCATTTAGACTCTTGTAAATTTAAATCATTTTTTTCTTTTGGTAAATAAATGTAATTTTTTTCCACTGTTTACAACAAATATAATAAAATTTATTGTATTTAATGGAAACAATAATAAAAAGCCAATTTCTTTTTTAATCACAACTGATTATCTGAAAACAGTCAACAAATTATAAAAAAAGTTGTCAACAGGATCCAGTTAAATAACAGTAATTTTATTTATTTATTTTTGCATTTTTATGACATGTTTTTACTTTATTATTTTAAACAAATTTTTATTAGGCTAAACAAAGGTTACATTTTATAAAAGGGCAATAATAATGAAAGAAAAACTGTTATACAATTGGTTGTTAGAAGAGACTGGTATTAGTCCATACTGTTCAATAGAGTTGATTGTTGTGATAGTTTTGATCTCTTGTTTTTATCTTTTGCATTGATTGCAAGAAGCATGAGTTTTGATCTGGATGAGGCTGTGTATTCATTATATTACACCTCATGTACCAGATTGAATAAGGGATAAAAATTGAAAGTCTTATTATAGGGAGTTTTGTTTTAATACATTCTTGTAGAGATATTATCATGTAATAGTCCACCTTAATGTTCTGAAAGATCATAAATCTAACTCTTCTTAGTCCATTCCATGAGTTGATGATATGGTAGTATGTCTTGTCTTCTCTTTGGCATCTGGGGCCTAATGGGTTAATTTGACTGATATGCCATTTGTTATATAGGAACGAAAATGTTGGCATAGCATCAAGGTTTATCTTTCTTTATACAATTAGCTTAACATGTAGTGCAAATAAGTCTTATAAAAAAATTAAATTTGAAGTAAACATTGTATAAAACAAATATATGTCATAGGAATAGTATGGCATACTGCTATTATAATGCTTTCTAACTATTGCAGGTTAGTCATTATTATCTTGAGGTCTATAATTAATGTTTAAATTGAAAGTTTACAAACACAGATGAATGATACATTTTTCTTTTAGTTTAACTTATCGTTTATTTGATAATGTCATATGGAGCTAGTATGGGGTTAATTGTTGTGACTTTGATAAGTCATTATGATTCTTTGGTAATGATTTGTCCAAATGTTTCATAATCATAAATAAATTGTTTGAGTATTCCTGAAACTTCCCTAATCCTTTTAAATAATTGAGTGTCATTTCCTTTACAAAATATTAGCTGAGTAAAAGAATGATAGAGTAAATAAGCAAAATCATTTCCAAGAAAATTTATATAAAATTTAAATCGTCAATTACAAAAGATATGCCAGGGCACAAATCAAACAAGGCATGGAAATTTTAAAACATAATTTTAAAATAATCATTGTTTATTTGCTTCTTATTCAAAACATTGTTTTAAAACTTTTCCAGACAACATATTTTTCCCCCTAATTTAGAGCAGGACTGGGGAACCTTTAGTTTGTGAGTCAACTGTAGCCTTTAAAAACTCTAAACTGGGCTCAAATGCATTTACATATATATATATAATGGTCCTATATAATACTTTCTTTAACATAATGGTGTGGATATAGTGGATTGAGTTTAGTAAAATAAAATATTTATTTTCTCAACAATATACTTTTCTCTCTCCAACCGTTATTGTAGTTGAAATTCATTCTATCAGAGGTGCAATATTCCAAATATATATTGAAGCAGTCGGGTCTAAGTTCGATCCTAGCTTCATAATATCTCACAAGTAGCCCACTTCAAACCCTAGTACTAACCATGAATTTCCAAATGCAATGGGGCTTTATACATTCAATAAACGCTAGTTTCCTTAAAAAAATAAGTATCATATAAATGTGTGTTAAAACTAACTAGTTTGATGTTTAAACTAATCAATTCATTAATTAATTCATAATAAAATTATTCATGAATTTATATATATTATAACTGCATGGATTGTGCGTATATATTTATAAATATTTAAATATATATATTCATTATAAAGTTTCATTGCGTCGGAACGTTTTATTTTACTTTTAAACAGTTTGTTCAAATTTTAGTGATTAAAAGCTACATTCTTCGATAAGCTTTCAGATTGTCCTTTTCCAAAGACAATGAGGAAAGTTTTATTAATTAGAAAAAAGATAATAATTTAAAATATAAGGACGGTTCCTAATTAAAATCGTTTTTCAGATTTATAAATTCATTTTCTAATTAGAAAATGAATTCAAAGTTAATGAGGTTGAAAGCCTTATCGAAGGAATGTATCTAAAATCAATTAGTAAAAATTTATAACTTGGATAATGCAAGAAGCTCTAGTCTGAAGACATCTAGATTTGGAATAGGTGGGAAACCAGAGGACAGTATAAATAGCCCGGAAAAGTTTGGAGAGAGAGAAGCCATATTTGTTTTAAAGAAGTACTATTAGAATCTATGTGCGTCTTTAAATTATAAATCTATATAGTGTCTCCATCATCATGGTGAGGGGCTAAACTTCGGGAGTCTGACTGCTGGGCCCGAAGTCCCCAGAAAATCTTCAATGAAGCTGCTAAACCAAACTTTCTCCACACCAGTCGTGCTGCCCAAAATCTGAAAGAATCAATCAAAATGTCATTCAAGTAATTTATAAAATGCGTGCCTATGTTTCATCCAACTGGACTCTGCCGTGTGTAATCTAAGGAACCAACCATCTTTCTTGAAACAACCGCAACTTTCTGGCCAGTTTCAAAACTTTATTTTACACCACATTTTAAGCTATCTACTGTAAAATTTCCTTTTTATTTATGCTATGTAGTAATTCTCTATTTATGCTATGTAGTAATTCTCTATCTTAATCTGTAGTCTTTGGAATTAGTATTATGTTAACTTTCTTTTTTCTTACGATGGCGGTTCGTTTATCTAACCTTACTATATATATTAAATAATCATTAATGTCATTTATTTCTATTATATGCCAATAATCCTTCGGCTCGATGATCTCCTTTGTTTCATTTGCCTTATGGAAGTAATATAATATTAAGTCTTATAGTAATTCTCGCCCATTAGAACTAGATTAATACCTGTTCTATTAATCATAGAGTCGAAAGAATTTATTAAATGTTTACTATTTTACTAATGACTGATATAAACTATTGTCTATTTCTAACCTATGCCCCCGCTATTTTCTTGAGTTTCACCAATATTTATTTATTCATATATAATGTTAAAATGTTTTGAAAAAAGGTCAATAAAGGAATTAAATGAATATACTCTAATTAAAATTTTATGCTTTCTATTAATATTCAGGGAGGGCATGCTGTTTGGGGCATAATTAATATAATTTTATAATGGCGTTAAATCATTTTAGTT
Organism: Epiperipatus broadwayi; assembly: GCA_028023455.1. Lineage (NCBI taxonomy): Eukaryota > Metazoa > Onychophora > Udeonychophora > Euonychophora > Peripatidae > Epiperipatus > Epiperipatus broadwayi. The sequence continues at coordinate 8,704,899 of JAQFVV010012424.1, forward strand.
AAAAGCTAATTTGACTTTAATTCCATGATCAGGTCATCACGTAGAGCATTCTTTATATAAAATGGGTTTTATTAATTACGCTCGATGATTATCAAGTCATCATTTTCGAATGTTACTGGTGCAAGCCATCTCCTGCTTCATAGGCTTGTCATCGGTGGTACTATTTTTACTTTAATTACTGAGGAAGAAACCACTTACTCCACTTGCTCATCCCCGACCTGGCTTTCCCTGTATTCCACGTCTCTTTGATAGGGCAGAAAGACTTGTAAAACAAAATTCGCCCTCCTATTTAAATCACTGACAAGCCATTATTTCTCGTATTCATTTTTATAGCTCATAAGACGTCAGTACTGTTTACTTCTCATCTCAAATAAAGCCCCACCCTCATGCTCGTAAATCGTGATGAATTGATTTTTATTAAAGTCGAACAAATTCATATTCATTTATCATTAAGTAAGTTTTCTATTAAATATTAAACTTGTGCCCTAAATACTTATCTTGCTCTTCATGAATTAATTTATGAATGTGGAAATGAATCTCACATTCTTTTTTTTAGAATTAGAATAATAATTTCAGTCACAACCAAATACCTTTAGCTACCTTTATTTTCTTGTTGGGGCATAGACATATATAATCCTCCTAGAATATTGCGTAGTAGTTATTGGCATATAATAAGGACTGCCATTCTTATTGTAACCATAAATTCTGTTTAAAGACTAGAGGTAATCTATATAATCATAATCTAAAAGTTGAACAAAATTATTATTATTATTAAACATTTTATTAACATATTTGGTTTTTAACTCTCTTTTTTATTCAATAGTTATTTTAATAATAATGTTCGCTGTCTGCATTGGCAACCCGAAAATATACATATATGAATTGACTTAAAAATATCCTTAGTTATTTTATTATAGTTATTAGTGTCAGATCAGGGGTCTCAAATCATCATCATCTGTTGAGCTAGTTTCTTGGCGCATAGTCATGTACAGTTGACTTAGGTCATCCATGGATTTGATCTGAGCTCGTGAGTTGGGCTTGAATTCAGTTTGGTTCGACTGAGTTTGAATCCAGCTTTGAGTTTAGGTTGTTGGTGTGGGTGGTTTTTCAACTGGTACAATATATATATGCTGTGTGGTGTACTTGATTAGGATTTAATTTACGATGCTGAGAACATTTTGTTCGTTTTTATAGTAATTTTTACAGATAGGAGTATATTAAAAAAATAAAACTAGAATTTTATTTCAATTTATTATTATTTTGTATTTAGTTTTTTTTTTTTCATAGGATGACTTTATCAAATAAAATAAGAAAATTGAAGCAGAAAATTACGCATTTCAACAGAAATGAACTAACATCTTTTTTATGGCAAGAAATAATAAATCAATCTACTTGATATATCTGTAAAGTATTTCACTTAATGAAAAACACAAAATTAAGAAGCATTCTAATGACAACAAAATTGTTGGAAAATAAAAAAATATTAAAATAGAAAACTTGAAATGAAGCTTTATCAAGTGGTTGACATGTTTTATAAAAAGTACAAAAAAGTCATGAACAAAATACATTTTATCCAGAAAAAGCAGAAAGTTTGAAACCACTTTCTGATGTGAGTTTATAAAAGACTGAATCATAGTTGCTGTTTAATTAGTCTGTCCAAAATATATAAAAAAAATTGAGAATATAAATATGTTGTGCAGAATAGTTATACTGCAAATAAGAAAAATTATCATTACATGTGGAACAGCCAGAATGACCCTTATTTAAAAAAGAAACCAATCAACATTGCCTGTTAAAACAATTAACCATCCCTAATGATTAAAGTTAAATTAATTACATTTTTGATCAAATAGGAGGCTACTGTAAGTCAATAATTATGTGTATCCTGCAAATATTATAAAAATTCCAATGGCCCCTGGCAGAAACAAGTTCCCCATCACTAATTTTAATAATAATTATTTACCTCTTCAAAAAAATATTTAAAATTTGTAACAATTATCTTGCACATAATCTAACTTAATGCATTAAAAACAATGTACTCACAATAATATTCTTACCCCTTTCCTCTACTCCTACAATACCATTGTTTTAAAACAAAATTTATGCTAAAAATAGAATTGACCTTTAAGAATAATAAGACAAACTTACACACATTATAAAATCATTATTATTACTTCATTAAATTTAAATTCCAATCTAAATATTGTTATTGAAATAAATGTTTGTTCACATTTTCTGTCTCATTTACATAAATATATTATGGGTAAAACATATAAAATTGACATATATAATAAATTAAAAACCAAATTTATATATCTTTAACTGGAAAAATCTGTTGTGTTTGGCTGAATTGCAGGTTTCAGATCCAAACCAATAGTAATATCAAAAAAATAAACACTATTTAATATGTATAATTTATTAGAACAAATATACATACATATTATACAATCAATAAATACAATTTGATGTATAACTTAGTCAATAATGAGCTGGTCATGCTGAATGACTGGGCTCATTTCCAGCTGTATATATTAGCTTATCTTATGAGTTCTAGTCTTAACTTTTCTGGCTGTACTGGTCAGCTTGCCTTGAGTTTGTTAAATGACTCTTCCACCTGTACTGGTCAGCTTGCCTTGAGTTTGTTAAATGACTCTTCCACCTGTACTAGACAGCTTACCTTGAGTCTGCCGTAGTTGTAGCAGCTTCCAGTCCTATTGAGGACTTGCCTCACTGCATAGATATATCGGAAGTGGATGTAGTAGAAACACCTTCACTGTTGGAAGTGGTTTCAATGTAGAGCACATTCAGGTTAGACAGGCATTATCTCTCTCTGTTAAGAGCACATACTCTCATTTAGGTTAGACAGACATTCTCTCAAGAATGCGTACTGTCGTTTAGGTTAGACAGACATTCTTTGACTTGTCTCCAAAAAGGTTGACTATTTATTGCCAGATCCCCTCCCTTACAGGTAACAATCAGATCCAGATAACCTAACCAATGGTAGGATTTTATGCACATGTTTACCCATTGGCCATATTTATGTTTTACCCTTTGGCCATGTTTATACATTGACATAAATATACTATGTTGTACATTTATATGTTAGATGTTGAATATTTACATCTGTCTGGTATATTGTTTGTCAGTGAAATTGTGACTTTATATCTATCTATCTATATTGTAATGGTCAGCTTACCTATGTTTAAATTATTTGAACTCATTTCAAGTTATATGGGCTCCATATGACATTAATTATCAGAAAATAGACCAGCATATCTATATGTATAACACAATAATACAATTAATTAATGTCTGCTAATAAAAAAATTGTAATACAATGTAAATATCTTCCAAATAATGGTAAATAATAAAATAAATTCTGATATGAACTTTAATCAATAGTAGTACTGTCCATTATATTTATAATCATTTTCAACCAATCTGACTTAATTTCAAAGTGGAGTAAAACAGCATCAACCAGAAACGACATATCAATGTACAATCCCATAATTCATTAATCTTAATATTTGCTGATTATCCATTTATTATCACAATGTTATAATAATTAATAAAAATTGCCTCTTTAATTTTTCTTTTTTCATTATTTCTTTCTTGATATAAAATCTTAATTCTTATCAAAAAATCAAATTTACAATTTCTATCATGATCATAAAACATGGAATCTGTAAATGAGTCACTTTTATTCTTTTCATCTCTTTAAATTATCTTCAATATTCTTTTATATAACAATTTATGTTCTTTAGTTTTTTTTTCAGTACTACACTTCAAATCTCCAATATATGAAGCATTATATCCACAAAAAATGTGATAAACTATATTACTCACATCATCCTTAGATAATTTATCCTTAGAATTATAAAATAAATGTACAAACACAGAACCTAATAGATAGTTTTATTTTAATTAACTGAAAATTACTTTTTTGGGGGTCGATGGAGATTTCAAAAAATTATATAGGAGTCTATGATCAAAAAAGTTTGGCGACCCCTGAACTAGAGTAATCAATATAACTGGTGGGCTTGGATTGAAGACATTAAAATGTTTTCAGTTTAAGACTCATAGTTATAGTTTTGTAGTTAAGTGGAAATAAAAGGTGGCTGCTGGAGGATTGCATTAGATCCTAAGATCTAGGTGCAGTGCTCTCAGGTCCAAGGTTCCTCACTGACGAAGGCCACAAGCCAGAAACTAGTCTGGGGATATTGGATGAGTAGGCACTAGATGGGAATTTTATGCACACAAGCCTTCTGGCATCCATTGATTACTCTAGCTTACTGTGTGTGGCAATACGTATAGTGAGTTTTGCCTGTTTTAACAACAGTTATACACAAGCATAAGAAGCGGTGGTCATGTGATGTTTATTGGCTTAAAAAATAAAGTGTATTATTATAGCTTTCAGAAAATTTTAAAATTAAGTTTTTAGTAATAATACTGAGTTTAATTTTAAAAAGGATTAAAAGGAAAATAAATGACAAGTTATTAAAAAAACCATGAGCTGAGGGTGAATTTAAGGCTTTTATTTTTTTCTTCGACTGAGATAGAGAAACCGAAAGAATGGAAAAGAAATTCTTCATTGATAAGAGATCAAGTAATAAAACCACTGTATATTTTAATACAGTATTATTTGTAAATCGATATTTTATATGATTTTTTTTAAAAAAAAATATTTTTTACATAATCATTCCTATAATTAAGTTATAATTTAATTAGAACAGTGAATTATATGAGAAAATAATAGGACCAACTTCGTTTATAACACTGCACTTTTTTTGAAAAATATAAAAAATAAAATTTTAAAAGCATTTCTTAATAATATTTTCTAATGATTCACATATATAATTCAAAAATATTTATTACGATTTTCCCATAGAAAATAAATAAAATGGTCAAGTTTGAAATTTTAATTTAAAAATACCACCATTCATTCATATGCAATACCAAAAAAACAAAAAACGCACTTAAAAATGAACGCAATGATGTATTTAAATAATAGTAATTAAATAACTGTATTGGTTTATTCATGATAATATTTTATGTTTATTAGTTAGCTATTCAATTTTACATATTGAATATTACCTGCTAGAATGTGATTCCCAATAAAATGTAGACAAGATGTTAGACAAAACTGCACAATATTGCTTATCGACATTATAAAATTTTGGCTGCTGCTTTTTAATTATAAAATTGGACTTAAAATTGTATCAAATAGATTTAAAAATGCATTGATAATATTAATTTTTGAAGAGATATTTAAAACTGCATTTGTTTAGATACGAAAAGTTTGAAAAACGACAGACGTTTTGCATATACTTCGCTACCTAGTGAGAATTTTCTAACCTATAAAAAAAAAGGAAGTTTTAATAATAAATGTTTGTTGAGCCGAAAAATTATCATTGTTTTTAATCATCATTATAATGATTTACGACTAGTTTGTAGATTTAATTTAAAGTCTAAATTATTTATTGAGTTTCATTATAAAATAAAAAGGTTTTATCACAAAATGTAAACATAATTTTACTTATATATAAAAATGTATATTATATACATGAAAAGTTGAATCTTAGTTTATAGAAAAATAAATAGGCACAAATTCACATTCTTAATTTAAATATTTACCATTTGTTCTCAGTTGCTATATAAAATAGAACTCTTTATAGAACAATTTTTATGCATTTTGAATTGTTAATTACTGCAATAACGCAAACACAAATTTATTTCTTGCGTGGTTTAGTGTATTGGTAGAATGTCACCATGGAGGGTAAAGTGTTCGGATCCATTCCAGTTTTGGCATTCCCCTCGTTCGAACTTCTTAGATCGCCCGAGTCATTCCATTATTCGTTAACACAAATATATACGTATCCAACTTGCAAAGATTTCATATCCAGAAGATGTTAAAAGGTAGCTTTTTTAAATAGGTAGAGAGTCATGCATAATTTAGTGGAATGATAGAGTATCAGAGCCTAAACTATAAAATCTTCAAATTCACTTGATTTGAGCACTTCCAGTGGTCAAACTTTTTATAAACACTTGAGCAGTAAGAAAAAGGAGCCAAATTGGCAAAATAAATTGTGACGTTGAGACAATCAGATGTGAGCTAAGAATATGAAGACACTTAAAATTAAAGGAATGGTAGAGTAACTTCTGCTTATTATTCATTATTACAGTACTATAACTGTTATATTATATCCATGAAGTAAAAATGCCTTTAAAAAGATCATTATCAATATTATAAATGAATCTATTTTAGAAAAACATAATATAAAAACATTTGGATATCTTTGCTACAATAATTCCTAAAAAAAAATATCAAAGATTAAAGCAATAAGTAAATCTAATCTCAGATATTTTTATTATTCAATATTATATAATAAAAGATTTTCTAACTACTGCAGAGAGTATATTATGGGAAATAGTAACAACATTTTTGGCATCTTTTTCTTGATTTAATTCATGCACTAAAGATAAATCTACAGATCTTAACTCTCAATGGTTTTTGCAATTAACCGTATGACCGGATAATAGCAAATTAGGAAAAGTAGTAGAGTTTTGTGATATCATGATGATCTTTTTATCATTTTGAAAGGCTATTTCATTAGAGACAATATTTTTGAATGCCTATATCAATTTAGGGATGTATGAAAAGAAACAAGAATACTTGAAACAGGGGTCACTGCTTATTTATGACTTTTAAATTTGATTCCACATCTTGTGATTTTATATAAAAATTTGACCTGTATATGTTATATACAATGGTCATATAAAAATGCTATGGAAATGCAAATTCAAATTTTTCAGATGTTTACCATTCTGAGTGACAAATCTATGAGTGTTTCTAGATAATACATACTAACAAAACAACAACTTCCAATATGTTTATAAAAAGTCAAATGTTTCTTGGCCAGCTTGAATTTGAAATCTTACAGCACCGAAATTAGGCATTACATTATTGTAGATCATTTGAAAGATTTTTCTAAAACTCCATATGTCACAATATTATAAATCATTCCAAATATTCAAGGATATTCTTTAAATCATAATCATTCATTCCATACCTATATCAGATAAAATAGTGATTTTAATAATCATCAATATATTCAACAATAATTAATCAATTGAAAAATAGTCTCTAGTTTTAATTCCATTTTTCTGGTCCATAGCTTCTCTTTCAACAACATTAAAAAAAACTTTTTTATTTCAGTTATCCATCTCACTTCTGGTCTCTTTTTAGGTCTCTATTCTTGGGATACAGTTTAAGATTTTCCAGTTACCACATTTTAGTATTAATTTTTTTTAAATGTTGATAAAATATTTGGTACTGATGGATTCTGGTATTTACATTCCATTTTTCATTTAATTGATAACTTTGACATTACTGAAAGGATTAAAAAATAGAAGTAGAGCTGGACTGGATAGATTTCTAGAATAAGTGGTAATAAATGGACTGTTGAATCTTAAACTGGATCCCAAGAAATAAAAAATCTAGAATAAGACCATGTATGAGATGGGGATGCATGAAGTGTGATATGGAAAAGAGAGACTAGAGATTGAAGAAAGTGGATTAAACTTGGGGAGACTTTCATCCTGCAGTGGTTTTATAATGGTTGAAAATGATGATGATGATGTGAAGAGATGTTTATTTAAAATTTATATGTATATATGGATGCATTTTAAAATAAGCCCATTGAGTGAGATAATATAGTTTATATATACTTATATAAGACTTATATCAGTAGCTCATTATTGCATAATGAACATTGAATGGCAGATGTTAGAATAGTTTCAAATGAGACACAAAATTATACAAAGCACTAATGATGGGATAAATGTTTTTTTTTTTTAAAAAAAAAATAATTTGCCAAGAGACTTTTGATTCATAAAATGTGATCTTAATCACATTACTGCATTATCATTATTTCACATAATTAATATTCATGTTTTTTTTAAGTTGTGGAAAAGATGGAATAAACAAGAATAACTATAAATAAATGGTTAGCTTTATTTATGTTGATTTTTACCCCTTATCAATATGCTGTTTTGTTAGATAGTAATGCAAGATTACTTGACACAATATTTCAGGAATTTGACTAATAAAAATTATACATAGTGAAATATCAAATATATGCTCCAATTAAACATCACATGATTACCATCTCTTATGCTAGCACATAACTGTTATTAAACAGGCAAAACTCTCCATACAGTAGTGCCACCCTGTGCCAACCAGAGTAATCAATGGATGCCAGAAGGTTTATGCATAAAATCCCCATCTAGTGCTTACTCATCCAATATCCCCAGACTAGTTTCTGACTTGTGGCCTTCATCAGCGAGGAGCTTTGGATCTTAGAACACTGCACCAAGGCTCCTCACTGATGAAGGCCACAAGCCAGAAACTAGTCTGGGGATATTGGACGAGTAGGCACAAGATGGGGATTTTATGCACAAGCCTTCTGACATCCATTGATTACTCTGGTTGGCCCAGGGTGGCACTACTGTATGGAGAGTTTTGCCTGTTTAATATGCTCCAATTGTAACTTTTATTTTAAATATAAACAATTATATTTCCTTTCTTATACACATATATTAATAAAATCTAAAGGTTTAACTAAAATAGGGGGTAGAGTCCCTTATCACCTTCAGTGTGGATCCCCCCACCCAATGCTCTCTCCACTTGACCTCACCCTTTCAGTGGAGCTTACATAAAAATATTTATTTCTAACATTTCTTTCTATACAATTAATATAGGTATTTTTGAAATTTCAACAATATTACAGTAATTGGATAAAATTAGAAAAGAGTGACTATGAAGACATATATGTAACATTTAAAATAATCACAATTTAACATGTTAAATAAAATCCCATTTATGATGTTTTCCAAAACTTCTGAGAGTAGTTTCTAACATCTATTTCTGAAAGCAGACAAACAAAAGAAAGATTTAAAGAGTGCAATAATGAAGAGTATATTATCAATGTGTTTTCCTAAAGGTTTGTGATGGTGGTGCTTTAATTCTTTTATATAATGGAATATTTAAATAAAATTAATTTTTTGTAAAGACATTCAATACTCATATTAGATGATGGACATAGTCCAATATCTTAATAATCACTCTAGAAGAAAATTTATCTAGTACAATAACATTAATTATATATTTTTTAAAAGTAACTCTATAAATTACATTTATATATTTTAACAAGAACTATAAAATTAGATTCAAGATAAGATTTCAAATGCCTCTGATATAATATATTATGTAAAATCATCACTTCCATTAGCTACTTCCTTCATTCATAATTTATCACAAAATTGTCACTTCCATTAGCTATTCTCATAACTTATAATTTTATATCTATAGGGTAGATAATATTAATTAAAATAAGAAAAACACCTGAATTCAAATACAAAAATATATAGAAAAAGTTAAAGTTTTTGTTAGTAAATTAAGAATTATATATATATATATAATTATATTACATTTGTTATTTATACTGTATTTAATTATATACATATTTGTAACTCTGATGAATACTGCTGGGCAGTTAAAGCTGTAAGTAAATAAAGTAATACTAAGAAGATGTTGAATTAAATAAATGCATATTGTTAAGAAGAAAGGAAATTACAAATATTATTTCCAAGAAGAATATTCGTTTTACCACATATACTTTAATCATTTGTATAAAGACATCTGATATAGGCAAATGTCTGTCAAAGTGTCAACTGATGAGTAATGGTTTAACATGAAATGTTTTATCATTTGCACTTTTCAGATGCTTTTATTCATATATGGTAAAATAAAAGATAGGAGTATATTATTAGATATGGTAAGAAATGGAATTGATTATTCTTGTGGCTGTGTTGAATAGCAGTTGAAGTTTATAGTATAAATCTGGGATAAATTGATATAATTTTTAGCCTAATAATTAATTAGTAATAATCATTAAAAGTATTGGTCTGGGAAATATTATTTAAGTTGTAAGAGCAGTAAGTTTGTCACCTTGATAATAAATTATATATGAGAATATTTATTGATCAGTGTTTTATGGTACAATTTGAGTGGTTTTCTTTTTTTTTCAGTAATATATATTCTATGTAGATATTTTTTCAAATTTTTTTTATTCCCTTGAATATATGCATAATGACTTTGACCCTCTGTATTATCACTGGTATTTTATAATGTTTTTGGATCTGTTTGTCTGATAGTTTATGTTTTGATTCAGACTCATGGAAGCCAATAGTTTTTGTATTTATATCATTTTTCTGGTGAATTTGGAGAATAGCTAATATTATTAATTTTTTTGTTAATATAGTTTATTCTCAATTTTCTGTTCAGTTACTTGAATGTTATGTCATTTGACTTCCATATGTATTGTGTAATGTAATTTTTTTAGCATATTAATATGTGCAAATATTAAATATACTATATGAATGCAGATAAAAATACAAAGCAATTGGTAACCAAGTAATAATGTTATCTTTATTAATTTCTAATTGATTGTCTTAGTTAAGAGTTTATATTTTTCATTTTAATCTTCTATTTTTCAAAATATTTCACTGTTGGCCTACTCATTGGGATAAGCTTTTTTTGAGTTATTGTGCTAGTAATTTCTTCCAAATGATTATTATGAAATAAGAAATTAAATCTAAGGTTAAAATTATATTACATTTATCCAGTATAGTAATCAATGAAGCATAATATTCTTACATAAAGCCATTATTATTGAATATATATATATATAATCATTAGAAACCACTCAGCACTTAGACAATCCCAGTATAGATTACAATCAACAATCTCAAACTATTGTCAAGTTAACTTCTTTTTAACAATAAAGGTGACATATATATATATATGATCTTGAACCAATAAGCCACATGCTGTTGAAAGACATTTCAGCACACACACTCTACTAAGTTGCTGAGAAATTTTGTTTTCATGAGCAATCTAGTAAAATGGGGGGGGGGGGCTAAAATGTATTTCAATTGCATTAGGTTTCATTGCTCAAGACTGGAGATTACATACAGCATTTAAAAATAATGCTGCATTTATTAAATTATATATATATATATATATAAGGAATTCCATATTAAATTATATATATATATATAAGGAATTCCACCTTTATTGTTAAAAGGAGGTTGCCTTGACAACTATTTGAAATTATTGATTGTTATTGACATTGGGATTGTCTAAATGTTGATAGGTTTTTAATGATATATATATATATATTAAACACTCCATTAGATATTCTTAAAACACATGAATTAAGACATCTGTTAAAGACAAGCTAGATGTATTTCATATTAACCAGAACTTACTAGATGGCTCATATAAAAATCTTTTATCTAGATCTTCATCATTTCTTCATTATTTAACAATAAACTTTGATTTGCACAAATCAAACTGTTTATAATTATCTCCCAACTTTGCCCACTTCAGACAAATATGTAAAAGACTGTGGGCTAAACTATCTTAGGAATGTTGGTTTATCATGAAATGCATCTTGAAGATTATTTGTCTTTTCCAGGTATCTTTATTTATATATTTTAAAAATGTGTAGATAAATGACAGTTTTTAAGTATATCTATAAAAAAAAAAAAAATGAATTTTTTTTCATTTGTTTATGATTAATTAAAAAACATATTAATTTTTAACCGAGGTTTAAAGTTTATATCTTTGTTAAAGATAATTCTTATCCGAATAAAGGATAAATTATAATTATTAAGGTATTTAATTGAAATTGTTGGTATCAAAGTTATGAGTGCAGAAAATTTGATACTTATAAATAAAAATTTAAATCTATTATGGTTAAGTGCTGAAAATCTGTAATTATTAAAAATAAAATCAACCTCTGATCATGCACTCACTGACCAGTAAGAGTTTTAAAAGCTTAAATGAATCACTTAAGAATAGAGCATATTCATATATATACACACCAACTATTACAGACTGTGCTTATATCAGGGCTTGAGACTATCGCATGCCTGATGTTATAATTGCAGATAGTAAAAATGGTTCTCTTTATCTTGTGATAGATTAACTAAATTTGTATAATTCAATTATCAATTATAGTATCAGGCATGCAATAGACTCAAATCCTGATATAAACATGGTTGTTAAGAATTGATGTATATATGAATATGCTCTAAGCTTAAATGATTCACTTAAGCTTTTAAAACTCTTACTGGCAGGTGAGTGCACAGAGATTTATAATAATTATGAAATAGTGCATGATGGGAAATTGATTTTCTTCTTAATAATTACAATCCAAATTTAATAATTTGATATATGAGAGATTGTGATCTGGACCAACTGATGAATATTGGTTCAACATGAAATACATCTTGAATTATTTTTGTCTTTTTCAGGTGTCTTTCTTCATATGATTTGGAATAGGTGGAGAGAGGAAGTTTTAAGTATAACGTAGATATGAAGTTGAATTATTTCAATAATTATTTCTTGTATTTATATTTAATTAAAAACAAACATCTTTAATTGAATAATATAATGAGTGTGCTAATAGCTTTTAACAAGCTTGTCTGAATATTCCTACCCCCAAACAGTTTTCAAGTTGTGGCTATTGTCAGTGAGGGATATTCGGAAAAGCTTGTTAAGAGCTATTAGCACACTCATTTTGTAGTGCAAGCATATTAAATCAAGACACGTGATATATGACTATTTTATTACTATCTTTAATTGAGATTTAAAATCTATATCTTGGCTAGGAATAATTAATTGAATAAATGATTGATTATAATCAATAATGTATTTATCTGAAATGGTTGATACCAAACATGTTAGTGCATAATTAAAATCTTATTATAACAACAATTGAAAAAAAACAGATTGGAAGATAATATTGATGGATATCTGTAGTCATAGTTTTCTTTAATGCTCATTCATTCAAGTAATATCCTGATTAAAACATTGCTTAACTTTAGAAGTCAAATAAAAATGTTGCTTTTCGGATTGAGGCTATCTCAGACTAATATTTGGGCACCAAATATCTTGTAACAACTCCTAGTTGCATTGAAAAAAAAATGTTGATACATGTTAATAATTATAAGTACAGGGATGAACTTTAACCGAAAAGTTTGTAAATTGAATTCTATCTATTGATTCTAACAATCAAATATTACATATATCTTCAAGCTATTAACTATTCATCTATTACATATCTTAATCTGCTATATATTAGGGAAATGGGCAACGAATGTCGATATTTGTTTCGAAAATAATTTATCACATTTTAATTTTAAAGTAAATATTTAAAAAATCTAAATATTTAGTGATTGTTTGAGAAATCTATATTTGACAACGTTAAATTATTTTTAATTGATGAATAAATACTAACTTGATTCAAAATCATAATTTTCAATTAGTCTTGGATTTGCAATACTAATATCATTACATTAACAGAATGCTAGCTATTTATTTTATTTAAAACAGAGGCAAAACTCTCTATACAATAGTCCCATCCAGTGCAAGCCAGATTAATTAATGGATGCAAGAAGGCTTGTGCATAAACTTCTTATCTAGTGCTTAGTCATTCAATATCCTCAGACTAGTTTATAGCTTGTGGCTTTCATTAGTAAGGAATCTTGAATTTGAGCACATTGCACCTACATCTTTAGATCTAATGCAACCTTCCTGCTGCCACCTCTTATTATTTTAGTTAACTATAAAGCTATCAGTCCAAAATGAAAACATGATAATGTTTTCAATCCAAGCTCTTTCCCTTGTATAGTCATATAGATCTAATCCTATCTAAACATTTTGGTGTCTTTAATTCATTAATAACCATAGTCACCATCATACCATGGACAGGAATGGTACTAAACCATTAAACATCACATGGTTACCATTTCCTATGCTTAAACAAGCTGTTAAAACAGTGACAAACTCTTAATAAAGTATTGACACCCATGCAAGCCATAGTAATCAATGGATGTAAGAAGGTTTATAGCATAAAAATCCCTATCAAATGCCTACTCATCCAATATCCCCAGACTAAATTTTAGTTTATGGATTTCATCAGTGAGAAGACTTGGATTTGAGAGCACTGCACCTAACAGCTTGTGTAAGCATAGGAAATGGTGATCATGTGATACTTTTTTTTTCTTCAAGGAATCCATTATTGCAATTCTTTCATTTCTTGACACCTAAACAAACAGAATTTATCAGAATTGTTGAAACATAATAGAATGATCTGAATCTCAGGCTTACAAAAAAACTAAAATCAAAATCTAAAAAGTTAATTTAAGTAAGCAAAATCACTTTTTCTGTGTACTTTACACAATGCAATACTTTATATAAATACTTTCAAAATGGCTGACAGCTTCAACTGACAAATAGTTTTTGTCAGAGTTATATAAATACTTTATATTAAGCAACTTTTTTTACATATAATAAAACCAAATTAATTTTAAATAACTCAGTTGCATTTTATATATATGTCATAACTCACAAATGATAATTGTTAGTCTCAAATGCACATATGTATTTCTATACATGAAAAAAATAGTACATTACATGAAAGAATTGACTGAAAAAAATATTTAAACTAAAAAAACTCCACTTAATACAAAAACAAACTTACATATGTGAACTTTATGCCATCTTTGTGTTAATTTGATAATAAAACTGAATCTTTAAATTAATATGCACAGTGCACCAAAAACATAATGGAGTTCCTAGAAAGTAAGCGAGATGCATACGAGTTTTATGTGTGGAATGTAATGCAAAATTACAAACTTTTTTAGATGAAGTATTAGAAAAATTTTACATGGACATATTATAAACTTATTAAAGTTTATAATAAAAATTATGCTAGAAGAAATTATAGTAAATGGAAAAGACAAACTTCCAGCTTTGGAAATTTTTACAAAAAAAAAAGAGCTCTGTCTGGAAAGATAGTTATATGTTCATTTAACAGACTTATCTAGAGAGGAGGAGATTTAGATACATTGTTGTACAAACAAGTCTTATATATAGAATGAGCTACAGGTATATAAATAAAGAAACAAAATTCATTCAGAAATAGTTACCGTGAAAGTGTTATTTAGAAAGGAGTTTACACTTAGAACAAGATTATTGGGAAGCTTTGCAAAATTAATTAGTATTTATAATACTCATCATAACCATTTAGTTTCTGTCAGTATAGCTAACAATTCTTGCAGTCTTAAGTAATTCCAGAAGTCTGACCTAAATAGTAAACTACAGATGTAGAAAAAAATAAACTAGCTCTCAGAATTTATTATTATTTCAAGTAACCCTTGCAAACATGTATTTTAGTTGTTGTTAGTAAAGCTTGTAAGAGTGTATTTAATGTAATTAATAATCTTTTTCATTAACCAATCTTTCTTCTATATTGTGTGCTTAAAAAAATGTATACCTGAACTCTAAGTGGTTTGGATCCCTATTGTAGTTAAGTTTAAACTTAATTATATTTAGCACCTTTTGAATCCAATAGAACATCCTATATATAAAATCCATGTGAATGTATGTTTGTCCATACTACTGTCACATGTCAAATTCAGAACCAATTAAAAAAACTATTATATTTGTCTGTAACACTGTCAAAAGAAATAATTCCACCACAAATAAACTGAAATCTTTTTATGAAGCATTTTATGCAAAGGAAGTAATTTCTTCCTTATATTTAAGAGGTTAATTTGATTACAAGCATTTCTGCAAAGCAAAAAAAAAATTGTTAAAGCAACCAATTAAAAAAATTATTACAAAAATTATGACCTTTTCGTAGGCTGGGTACATTTGTAGGTGACTAAAAAATATGGTATTTTAAAAAAAACATAATGGAATAAAACGTTTGAAAGAAAAAATATTTGGAAAAAAATCAGTACTTGTGCTTTTAGGTACAATATTTAAATCCTGAAGAAAATGTAATTACAGTACATAAATTCATGTTTGAAATATGATATTAAGTGAAGGAAAAAAATAGATGCTATAGTAACATATTTACATTTTGTTTTGGTTGGAATATAATTGAAGACATGTAGTTTGATATTACATAGTTCATAGACCCATAGTAATAATATGCTTGAAATTTGTTAAAATACCAATTAAAAAAAACTCTTAAAAAGTACCTTTCCATAGGCTGGGTAAAAACTTGTATTATAATAATTTTTCAAAAAATTTATTATTGTTTCATATATCCATGTTTTTATTTTCTGAATAACTTTTTTTTTCTTTATTTAAACTTGTTTTAATATTTTTAATACCAAAAGATAACTAGTTTTAAAATGAAGCCAGAAATGAATATAATGGTTTTGGAATAAAACAATTACAATATATTTCAGTATCTTAACACATTGCGGGAATTAAGACAGCTATCAGATGTGCAACATTTGAAATGATCTATTTTAATATATGATTTATCAATAGACATCCTTTCAAAGGAATATGGTATCAGTTCAGCAGAAGCATTAAATTTTCTTTCAGATATTATAACAAACTCATCAACCAGTCAGCCAAAAATCTTATTTTTATTATATATTCATTATAATAATAAAATAATTTTATTGATAGGGATGTCATAATAAGTACAAGCATCTGGAAGTGTCAATACTGGAATCAATCTAAGAACATTCATCTCCACAGTCTAACAACTCTATCCACTGCACTATTGATTAAATATCATTGGTGTGTAGGATTGAGTTTTTCAAAGATGATTGAAGGATTTGTTAATTTTCCCTATATAAGAAATGAAATTTGTATTGTCCTATTACTAGTTAATAGTTTTTCTGAATCGATTATAAGTTTGTGCAATTCAATGTGAAAGCTTTGATCTAGAATTTCACCAAGTGTACCAATAATATAGTATGTACTATTAGAAATATCATCAAATGAAAAAGTGCTACTTAAAAAAATCAAATAGCAGCTTAGAGAAATGGAAATAAAGTTATTTCTAATATAATTAATGGGATTTGATCACACACTTTTAAGCACCTTCAATCATCCACTCTATCCTATATAACCAATACACATGACTATATACATGTGAAAAAGATAAATTATCTCCAATATACTTATTTCATGCTGAATCAGCACTCATCAGTTGGTTTGGTTCATCATCTTCCACATGTATATGTAATCAGAGCTAAGTTTATATTAAGATAGCAAATATACAAACTTTAATTGCCAGGCTTCAATCCTCTCCACTCTTCCAACTCTTCAGCCATCTATATTATTGAAAATCTGATGATGAAATGCTCAAAGCTCTTGTTGATGTCAATATTATTGTCATACCAATGTTGACCTTAAGTCACTCTGATCCTTCATATGTAAAACTTTAATATGTCCATTTAAATGCACAGAAGGGACATGGGCAGTATATTGGCTGAATATTTAAATACAAGTATATTGTGTATACTTAAGCTATTTCTAATAGTAAGAGCCTGAACATCTTGAGATCAAATAGTAGAACTAAATAGAGATTAATATTATCAATAAGTATGTGAAATAAAAGAAAATCCAAATTTATCAGTAATGCAGACTTTACATTAACAAAGTCATTAACAAAAATAGCCTACATGAAAATGTTATTTAATTACAAAACAAAAATAAAATTCTCAAGAAAGAGTTAATCATGCTCAAATACAACTATCCTCTTTATTCTCAACATAAACAAAAGATAGATCATTCACATGGAAATCCTGATAATTTGATGCAGAGGTAGAGTAATTGACTAGGAACTCAATTTCTGTAAAATATGGCCTAATTTTGTTACTTTCTATGTTCAAATTTTTTGGAACCCACAGCAAAATCATGCATTTTTTTGTTTTTACTGATAAGGTGAAATATATATATATATATATTGAACCAGGTGGGTCACTGATTATATAAATTAAGACTAGAGAATATAAAATAAACAAAACTAAAACTAATTATTATTAAATCTTGATCCACCCAAGCTGCACTTTCAATATTGCAGTACACTGGCCCAACAAGTGGAGAAAGTCAAATACAGAAGATGTAGATCACCAACAGCACCTGTAAACTAAACCACAACAAAAACATGACCTGTGGCCAAATCTTGGCTGCTCAATTTCAATCCCTCTGCCATCCAAAGCATTTTATTTATTTCAAGGTCAAACCTCAGGCACCAGCTAATCATAATCTATAATTAGCATGTTTGGACGGCATGTAAACACATTTAGCACTTGTTTTAACCCTTTTCTAGCTCTATTGTTTATTTATAAGATGGCAAACTATGATACACTGCTTAATGATTGTACTTAAATAAATGATTTTGGAAGTGATATACTATTGTTAAAACAGACAAAACTCACTATCAAGTGATATACTTATTGAAAGAAATGAAAAAAACTATAACTAGCAAGCAAATACTTTATTTAAAAAACACGCTTAATTATGTAACACTAAGAAATAATATAATAAAGAAATTATATATCATTAAACAGGCTTTTACTAAAATACATGACAATAAAGGGTAATACAGTAGATACTATAGATATACTTATGCACAGAAACCATGACATTTAAATTTACTCAAGGAAAGCTTTATATGTATTAGTTAAAATATATAATGAAAAGATTATGTAAACACACACACTAGGATTCACTTATATGATAAACATGGAAAGCACTCGAAGATTGCTATGGCTATTGAAAAAGTCATAATTAGTTCATGCAAGGGAATAAAAGTTCATAATTACCTAGGATTTATACTTTATGCTTCTAAAGATATGGCTCCTTGTTTCTTGACCATATTTGATCACCAACTGTTTGGATTTTTGTTTTTTTCTCTCACTATATTCGTGATTTGGCTTTGGGCAGACTTCCTACATTTACTGAGGCAGATATTTGTCGAAAGTTCAGGCTATTTAATAGGTGTGATTTCTAGGTGAAGGATTTCTGATGTTCAGGAGGACCAGAACTCAAGACCAGCTGCATACTTTGGTGGTTTTCTAGCACTGTGTGATATTAGGTGGCTCTTCAGTAGCTATGAAGATATCTAATTGCATTCTAAGGATGCTCATGGCTATGATCATCTTTCTGCTCTGGAACTCTTTGTCAGTGTCGATACTAGCACAGTTTTAATATTGACAATTGCTATGATGTTGCATACTCATAGCAAACCAAGAATCACAGATCAAACAGAAATTTGATTCAGAATGAAGATGGATTTTTTAGTCCTTTTATAGGATTTCCTTCCATTGTCTCCTTATCACTCCTAATTAATTTGTAAATTTTATTATGTTTCCATTGTTTTCTTAATCTGTATACCTGCTTAGATTAATCTAGCCTATAGATAAGATATTGTTTCAAATTACTTTTCATTCTGTTTTCATTATTGCAATTTATACTTATTATTCCCTTTCTTCAATTTATCAGCTGAGCAATCTTTAAGTGGATTTAAATATATATGCTTTTCTTTACATTATAACTCAATTCTCAGTTTGACATATACACATTTTCTCTTTTCTTTTATATTTTTAATTCATGAAAAGAGAAAACTCTAATTTTAACTTTTTATTTAGTTAAATTCCCCTCCACCCTATCACTCTTTATTTATTAAAACTTTTTTACTAATAAGATGATGCAGCATTTTGCCCTTTGGGATCTGCATTAAAAAAAAAAAAAGTCTTTAAACTTTTCCAATTATCTTTTTTTTTTAAAAAAAAAAAAAAACTTTCTAAATCAAACTTCTCTTTCTTAAACCCTTCTAAATTATTTCTTTCAATGAGATTTTTACTTCAATCATTTCTTGATAAATAAATCCACAGTATTTTTGTTTAAAACTCTTTAACTATTTGTAAATTCTTTTTATATTAAAATTTTACTTTTATAAAATTTACGAACATGTAAAGATGTTCATTAGCAGTGCAATATATATATATCAAGTTGCAATATTTATTGTCTATATAAATATATTGGACCATTAATAAAGGTGGGAATCCACCTTTACTGCTAAAAGGAGGTTGACTTGACAACAATTTTAAATTGTTGATTGGTATTGATATTGGGATTGTCTAAGTATTGATAGGTTTTTAATGATTACTTACAAACTTGTTTAGCCTTGAGCACTATTACACTTATTATTTAGGTAATACTATAGGTAAAATTTGAAAATTATAATTGCAGTTTGTAATGTTATAATTGACTATTTATTAGTTTGCATTTAGAAAAGGTTATATTTACCTGTTTTAAGAGATTTATTTAAACTTCTTTGTATCAATAATTTCAGTCTGTGATCAAATTGCAATCTTTAGTATCTATATAAATATATTGAACTATTAATAAAGATGGGATTTCACCTTTATTGTTAAAAGGTGTTTATCTTGACAAGAGTTTGAAATTGTTAATTGTTGTTGATATTAGGATTGCCTAATTGTTGACTGGTTTTTAATGATATATATGTGTGTGCGTGTGTGTTAGAATAAATTATAATATATATATATATATACTAGATAATATGTAATAAAATAAATTCTATAAGAGTATGTAGATAATTATCAATTATTATGGTAATAAATTTTGGTATAAAACAATATTTATTACTTTGCTTAAGCCAGGCTTACCATAAGATATATCTTTGTCAAAATATGACTAAAGTGATTATTAGCAAATATATTAGTATATCCACATGCATATAAATGTACATTAATGTTCGCTAATATTCACTTTAGTTGTGATACCCTTATCTAAAGCCTGACTTAGCAAAGTAATAAATATTGTTTTATACCAAAATTTATTACAGTAATAGTTGAAAATTATCTACATACTCTTATAGAATATATATATATTTCACAAAATCTTTTTTGTCTGATACTTACTTTGTTAGAAATAAAACCTTATTGATAGTTCTGCCCTATGCACTGTTAATGAATTAAATAAGAAGTACTTTCACTATTTTAACAGTTCCAGATATAGCAATTATTATTAGATGAAACTTGGGAATTAATATGATCCATTTTATTTGCTTTCTTATAAACTTTATAATCATCTCTTTTTATTTAATGTTTTGTTTTTTATTATCGCCTAACATTTTGTTTCTTTTACTAGAGATTTCTTCTCTGCAATGTTTGAATCCGGGCAAAACCTTTCACATTTTTGCAACCATCATTTAAAGAGCAAACTTTTAACTGTTTTTAAATTGATATTTTTTAAAACCTTATGCATGAATATTTTACTTTTAATTAATGCACCTCCTCAAATCGGTATCCCCCACCAACATGTAATGCAAATAGTGCATTTCTTTTAAATGTATCACATGATAATGGTTAACTCAATGTGATCCATAATATTTGAAACCCAGTTGTTAGCTTTGCCCTTAAGAAAGCAGATGGGATCTTGTAGATAAGCTTGCCTTTGTCAAAATAGACTAGTTGATTAAAACACCACTGATAAGGCTATTGACCATAAAAGTACAAAAAAGAATATCACTTGAAATGTTGTTTTATAAACTAACCTATATGTTATTTATTATTAACAATCAAATATATTTGAATGGCTTATTGTTCTATTATATTTGATAACAAAAAATATAACGTCCTTACAAAAATAATGAGTGGTTCAATGTGTATTTAAATGATTTCAAATTTTTATGTAAAAAACTATAAACACTATTTGGCAGCATAATATTTTTCTGAGTTAAACATTATACCAACATTAATCCATATGATATTAGTATCCAAAGTAAGCTTACATTCGATGAAGTTATATATAAAATGTATATATAGTAAATAAGGTACACATTTACTTGCTTAAGGTATCACTTTTTCCAAATTCAATCATTCTTCAAATACATTGAAGCACCAATTGTGTTGCCTGTGTTTTTACATATAGTACCCTGCATGGTTTAGTGTTTCAGCATAGTTGGTAAAGCATCTAACTTGCTATTGGAGATCCAAGGATTGTTTCTGGTGCTTAAACTTCTTATGAGCTCCCAATCAATAAAGTCATATGCTTTTTTCCCATATATATTGTATATCACGTATTATGTAATTTAAATCTACTCTCTTGTACATATATTAATTCTTGTATATAATTTCATGCTGGTAACATTTACTATATAAAATGTTCGAATTTTTTGAAGACATTTAATAATTAATTCTAGATGATAGAAATACTCCATCATATATTTATAACTAAAATAACTCTCTATTTAATTTTGCCTTCAGATATTTATTTCAAAAAATAATTTTACCGTATATTTTTATTAAAAAATGAATATTAAAAAAATCTAGAACGAAATATGTAATGAATGTCTATAACGTGACAAGCAAGAAAAACCAATAAATATAACTTTGAAATATATTTACAAGATATTTCTTTTGAGATTTATATTATTGATTGAAACGTTATTAATTCGTTTATCAATGAAATTAAATATGAGAATAAATTCAATAGTCATGTGATCTTTTTATATTATTGAAAAGGTTTGACAAATCTTAAGTTCGATATATATATATAATCTTATAAATAAATATTAGTAAGTACAGTAATTAAAAATTTTGATAAGGACAAAAAATATAAACATCACTTAGAAGTGCTTTCGACTAGACTATCCTCCTAGTCTTTATCAACTAATTTGAAAGATTAACCTTCCCATAATTTCGTGATCTTAACGTTTGCTGCCTGCCTATTGATCAATTCTTGCATGTATTTATATATTAGCATAGATTTTTTTATTTTCCTTTTATTTCTTTCAGTTTGCAATATTTTTACATTATTATAATAGAAATTAAAACCATATATACATGATTTATTATGGTCATAACAAAAGGAAGTTGATACATTATTATTATCTTTACAATCTTGTTTCGTATATTGAACTCTTTTTAATAACAAGTGCTCTTTGGTTCATCTCTCCAATGTGCATCTCGAATCCCCTATATATCTGCTACTACACCTACATATCCATTTATAAATAATGCAATTTTTATTTGTAAATAAGGTTTTATCTTTAGTTATTTATTAATTTATTTAATGTAGGAGGTGCATAAATTAATTACTATATTTACTAATATTTATTTCTAAGATTAGGTATATTATTTTGAAAAAATACAGACATCGATTTATAATAATAATAATATACATATATATATAATAATAATTCAAACAAATATATTTAACACAGTATTCAAAATTAAATAATATATTCTTTACCAGAAGTACTTTCAATTGTTTCACTGACAATCTTTTCAACTGTTAATACAAACGTCAAAAATAAAACTGCTTCCTCTTCAATCTTTCAAATTCCCACAATCTGTTGTCTTTTTTCCGTTGTTTTTCATCAAACCACCTCTTTCCTAGTTCTCTGCCTCTTTATTTTCGTTTCCTACACCTTTCAATTTGAATAATTTTTTATCTCTATTATTAAATTTAAAACCATATCATGTTTTATTTGATCAAATATAATTGATGGAGTTTCATTTTACTGAAGTTATTTTCTTTCTGTACCTTTTTATAAGTCTTATGATCTTATATCGTTTTTGTAATGTACATTTGGATCCCCTATATATTTTATTCCACAACTACATCCAACATATATATAACAGAACTAATTCAAACTTAGAAATCTTGGCTTTGGAGTTATTTATCATATCATTTATATTATTTGAAGAGAAAAAAATTCTACACAAACCACTAAAAAGTTTATAAATTAATTTAGCTTGTTGATTAGATATAAAAGGAATAGAAATCCATTTATCACTTTTTAATTTACTTAATATTTTCTTATTATTACTCTTATTTTGATTATATTTTGTAATTGTATTATAAATAATATCCTTCCATAACCAACTTCAACATCAGTAATATATACATTAATATTTTCAATTTTATCACTAATAAATTTGCACAAATAATCATTCTAAATAAAAATGACTCAAACCAGCTAATTTATGACTCTATGAACTTTAGAATTATATGGAATATAACCCCTAATTTCCACAGGCTTTAAAATCATATTATAATCAAACACATTATTATTTCTTTTAATAAATATATCTAAAAACTTTATAGAATCTTCCTTCTCTTCATTTAACACCCATTTTACATTATTAATCATATTTAACTCATTAAACAAATTAACTATTATTTCATTATGTGCACATATAAATACATCATCAACATATCTACAATATACTTTAATTCCTTTATATTTTATCTGAGACAATATCTTAACCTCATAATTAGAAATAAAAAAATTACAAAGCGTGTACCATTGGAAGCCCATTGGCCACCAAAATTCATTTTATAAAGCAATCTTAAACCTAACATATTTATCATTCACAAATCTTAATATTTTAACAATAAAATTCCTAATATTATTATCTATAGATTTTAAAAACAAAGCCTTTCAATATCTCTATTGATTCATCTTAATTGAACCATACATTCAGATATGTCAAGTGTCACATAACATCATTATTATCAATTTTTATATTTTTAATCCTATTAATAAAATCAAAGATGATGAACGATACTCCAAATCAAGCCATCTTGCATTATTTTTTCAATATATCTACAAGCATTATAATAAAAAACACCACCAAAATCAACAATTACTCTTAATGGATAACAATTTTTATGCAATTTATATTTGCAAAGTCTTGGAAACACGCGCGCGGATATAAACGTAATATGTCTTTGCATCAATAACTTTTTCTTTTTAGCGTCATTAAAATGTCATTAATAAATTTCATTCTATATGTATCAATATTATTTAATTCACTTTTTTCAAAACAAAGCTTCTTCATTTGATCCATAATTTTCATATTATATTCATCCTGTTTCATTAGGCACATCCTAAACCCTTGTCCTCCTTCAAACAAATTAATTTATTACTTTTTAAAAAATTTTTAAATTCATAAATTTGTTTTAACCAAACATTATCATTTTGCTTATCAAATGTTTTATTTTTTATTTCATTAATTATTTTATTCCTATCATTTAAATCACAATTTATAACACCAAACGAATATTCAATCGCCGCATTTAATTCAATACTAGAATCTTTCCAACCTCCACCGACGTATTTAGATCCAAAATTTAAAATATAACGCTGATTAAAATTCAAATCAACTCCAGAGATATTCACATAGTTTTGATCACTAAAATTTCTTGGAAACTTTTTATTATACAAATGTTCAATTTTCCTATTAAATTTATCCATCATTTTTGAATGCAAATTATTAAAACGTATTTGACAAATCTGTTTATATTCATATAAATAATCAATATTATTAACGTAAATTTGAATAGATTGAATGATGGGTAATGCAAGTTTTTATTTTTTGTACGTTTGTATTAACAGTTGAAAAAGATTGTCAGTGAAACAATTGAAAGTACTTCTGGTAAAGAATATATTATTTAATTTTGAATACTGTGTTAAATATATTTGTTTGAATTATTATTATATAATTTAAAAATACAGACATTTAATGGTTGTAGTTATTTATATATATATATATTGTAACAATATTGCCATTTGGAAAAAAAAATCATCAAAGATAATTTAGCACAAATTATAATAATTATATGGATGTAAAAATTTAATGCTTAATAATTAAAATAATCTTTGAAATTTCACACATAAACCCAAATAACAGAAATGAATCAAGATAGTAAAATATAATTTAATTCAATGATAAATCATACTAATGGTCAGACATAGCTAAAATAATAAAAATATTACAAACTATATCACCTCGCCAAACCATTAACCACTTCTAAATGACTGAAGCAAAATAAAATCCCTTATGGATTAAAAAATTATATTAGGTTAAAAACAATAGCACCATCCCAAATAAGGAAGTCCATAGGAGGATATACCACATCATCAGTTTTATCAAAACCACTACCATGACTAATTCAATAGAATATGAACTCTTATCTCCCTAGTTATTATGAGTTTAATTTATAATTTCAATGGTAGAACTTATGAGAAGATTAACAGAAGGTCAGATTAATAATTAACAAATATATATGTTTATTATACAAAAAGATAAAATATTTAAACATCACTACATTAAATTAATAAGTATTTAAACATTACCATACTTCAAGTGATCCCCCTTCAGCACTAAAGTTTTATCAATGTCTTCAGTTTTAAATCCCTTTTATGTTAGGCTTAACTTTTTTCCTTTGTTTGTTTGCTTTTCATTATGGAGTCAATTTCAGTATTTGAGACAATGAAAATCCATTTTTAAGAATGTAGAAACATAAGTTTTTTAAAAATTTTTTAGCTGCTTCAAGTTTTAATTTATTCAGATTACATTTTCTTAAATCATATTTCTTCACTTCTCCAAACACAAAATATTCTGTTCAGTTAATGATCACATTGCAAAGATACATTTTTACCATAGATTTAGCAGAGCTCAGAAATGACAGTTCAAGTTTGGTCACACATCAGACTGAAGCTAAATAATTAATTCAGGCTATATTGATCCAGGGTAAATGATACACACATAGGAATTAGCTGCCATAAATCCCAATATCTATTTTATATTATTTATATTTATTCATAACTTGGCTGCAAGTAAAAATAAATTTGAAGTTTTTACAAGCTGCTAATGACAATTGTAAAACAAAAGACAAACTAGAGACATTGACATGAACACTGGCTTTAAAAAAAAACACACTGGCTTTCAGTAAAAATTTTATGAACACATTTTCTTTAAACCAACATTGATTAAAAATAAATAAATCACAGTCTATTATTTTTCTAATCATATTTTTTTAAAAACTGATTTTATTAATTACAACAAAAATATCTTCCATTATAAAATTCCCTTTTATAAATTTGACATTTAATAAAACAAAATTAAATGTAATCATATTTTATTTCAAAGTTTGAATAATTGACCTTTGAACCTTGACCTTTAATCTTAGAGATGCCAGAAGCAAATTTAATTTTACAAACAAATTTGTTTTTCCTTTTGTTAATCTATTTGACTACTCATTTTTTAAATATCTTTTTTTAAAATTGTTACCCAAAGTTAACCTGCACTTAACTACTCCTTCAATGAATTATGTATCTTACTTTACAGCTGATACATTGCCCTTTGACCAGGTTAGAAATAATACAAGTCAATTCAGATTATTGACATTGGGTGGCTTTATTTCTATACTAAACATTAACATTATAAAATTTGTACAATAAACTTGGCAATGAGATAGAGATTAAGCAAGTGAGACAGCAAATTTTAAATCATTTTCAATAGTAAACTGAATAAACATGGAGGTACCAAATTTAAAATCACTTTCCATATGAAAGTAAACTAATTAAACATTAATTATCCTTAATAATGAGCTGGAGATCAAAATAGTAGAGGTATTAAATTTAAAATCACTTTCACTATTAAAATAAACTAAATATTAATTAAACCCAATTCTAATTTCTTAATGATGTTGCAACTACATTGAGAACCAAATTGTGCAATACATGATTGCTAACCATATAATATTGGTTTTGGATAGCTTTTTGAAAATATCAGGAAAACTCTACTGAATATTCGATTTCAACTTCCAATTTATAATTATTATTTTACTGAAAATTCTTTTCTACCAACTAGTCTGCAATAAGCCTGGAATATCTTTCAAGACATGGGCGTTTTGAGCACAAACACACTGGCAGCTCAGTTGAGTCCTTCAAAAAAGAGGATTCATCATACAAATATTTTCAATCAACAATTAGCACCCATACTAAAACATTACATACTATATGTCTAACTTATCAAATCATCTTCCCATCATCATTAGTTGTTCTCTTTGACAAATTTCAAAGAGTGGGCATAGTATGTTCCCTTTTCTATTCATTTGTTAGTCAGTACAAAAGCATTGTTGTTATATTGGTGAATAATAGTAAATTGGGCCATCATAAATTTTTTGAAAAATTTTATATACATGTTTTTCAGGATGACTTACAGGATTAATCTGAATAATAACTTTATCACTTAACTGAAAAGCTTGGATAGAGGTCTTCTGCTTATTTATTCTTAGATTTCCTGTTTTCATTAATCTATGTTTTGCTTTGGTCACTACCTAGAAAACTATGTGTCATATGATCAGCATAGAACACGTGTTTGGAAGAAAAATTTATAGAATGAGCACATTCAAATACTCGTTATCTTTTCATACAGAATAATAATAAAACAATAAATAAAGACATCATCTTCTGTAAATGATCATTTTTTCTGTAAATATAAAGCCATATAAGTCAATAACTTCACCTCTATGATAGTTATGATTTTTAATTTCATAAGGAACAACAGCAAATATTATATGCATAATATATAATAAAAGTTTCAAAAATATCTTAACTATAAATGTCTTTTTACTAGTAGTTTTTTCTTATATCCCAAAATTATTTGTCTCACTATATATTTTTTTTAATAATTATAATCTTTATGTCTCAAATTCTTATTTGACTCATTATGTTTTTTTAAAACAATTTACATGCATTTTTTTAATGAAATGTTTCTGTAAAATGATATTTTATTTTTCATTGAGATATAGGCTTATTAATTCATTAATCAGATCCAGGGGCTTTGATGAGATAAAGCCATTCAAATTTATAACAGAATTAAACTTCCCCTCTTTCCAGTTATTTTTTTAGGCAAAGTACGACTAGTACTAGGCAACTATAAATCACCCCTGGTTTTACTGCATTTTTCTTTATGAATAATATCAGAATCACTTCTAGTGTGCCAAAAGACATTAGTCCTATCCAGGCTGCCAATGTTTTGTTCCCTTTCTATTGCCAGTTCATGAATTTCTTCTACTCCTGTAATCTATCTAATTCACTTAATGTTCTTGCCTATAAGTTTCTTTCAATTGGGGTTCAAATCCTCGCTCCTTTGGGTCATGTATAAATCTACTACTATTGAATACATTCAATAATTCATCCACCTATTCGACAATTTTTATTTCTGTATGAATTAACACCTGCTCTATATTATTAGGAAAGCTGTGCCTTACTATTCTAATAATTTGATTTCTCTGACAGTAGACAGACTGTTAAAGCTTTAAGTTTAACCACTTGTCTATGAAAAAATGTAATGAAGGTTCACCAATTTTGCCATCTTTCTTGTGATACTTGATGCTTATTGTTTTCTTGATAATCCTCATTCCTGTAAATTGATAACAAGGCTGTCTCAATGAAATTTTGAGGCTTTTCTATAGTGAATCCCAACAAGCTTGAGAGGCCTCTTGTATAGGCTATATGCAATCACAATTTTAGTTTTTTAATTCAACTGATTCATACAGAAATATTTATCCAAACTATTGAGATACTCTATAAAAGCTTCACCTGCATGCCTCGAAAAAATTCTAATTTTTAAAAATTGGTTAACAATCGCAGGTGTATTAACAAGTATGTGAGAGTTTAAATTAACCCTTTTCTGCCCAGTATTATTCAGATGATTTAAATTTTTATTTATCTTATTAACCCCCTCTCTCACCCAAGAATTTACTATCTCTATCAGTTTTCCATATTCTCTATTACATTCTATCTCTATCCTTTCAATTTTTTCAACAATAGTAGTCATTTCTGAATGAACCTGTTTTTACTCCTTTTATTACCTTATGTAGCATTTTTACATTGTTTTCTTGCACAATTTTTTTTGCTGTATTTCCTGGCATGCCTCTTCAACTTTATCCTCAATCTGAGTTAAATCTCTTTGTAATACTTTATAATTTCTTCCTTCATCTGTTCATATCCCCTTTTAATTTGAGACTCCAGTTTTTCAAACACTTCATTTTGTTTTTCAAATTTTATAGCTCTCTCTTTGTTTTGACTTTTGATTTTTTTCTAATATTTTACTTTGATCTTCAGATTTTATGACTATCTCCTTCATTTGATTTTCAAGTTTTTCAAATGTTATTCCTGTCTCTTTGGCCATTTTTTATATTGATTTTTAAGTTTTTCATTTTGTTCTTTAAATTTAATGGGCATCTCATTGTCATAAATCTTTTCATTATTTGAGACTTCTAATTGATCTTTAATTTGTTCCTCACTGGAATTGTTTTCTGCTTCTTCTTCTTCTTCTGGAGTCTATATTTTTGTTATGATCTAGTATGCATCTAAGTAATCACAATATTTAATTACAATATTTTTTAAATAAACTATCTTAAAATTATTTTTGCTAAATTTCTTATCCAATAAATTAGTGTGACCATTCACCCTTTCACTCTGTAGTAATATCTATTACTACCTGCCAGATTATTTTATTACCTGCCATTTCAATAGTTTTCCCTACTTATGCATATTTAATTTATATTATTTGCTTGTATTTTTTTTGAACATCAAAATTTCAATTAATATAAAATTTAATTCAGTTATTATTTTAACTATTAATCTCTCCTCTGTTCTTATATTTTTCACAAAATTATTATTCTCTATTTTTCAAATAGCCAGGGTATTGGACACTCACATTAGATGCCAATTTATAACTAACTTTCTATTTGTACTACTAAATACTCAATGTCTTTGCTAAGCACACATGTTAGGTACCAATTGTAATGATCCTGCCATATGGTAAGAGATCATCAAAGAAGAAGATGATGATGATGATGATGATAATTTTATTTATTTATTTATTCATTATGAAGCAAACAATAAATGTATAATACAGTGAGATAAAATTCCATACAAGAAAAATCTTGTGTGAGGAATTTAAATGTAACAACTAAAAACACTAATAAAATACATATATATATATATAATTATAACATAAAATATTAAAAGCACACAGATATTGTATTTGGCAATTCAATCACAGTAGTAAATAATTACAACATAACATACAATATAAACATATATATATAAAATAAAACAAAAAATAAAACTAATGCTTAGTATAATATAACCAGTGCCATAAATGCTTTTTAAAAATCAAATAACTAGTGTTCATTAAATTCACAGAACAATCTCTTATAAATACATATTAAATAATTTAGGACCATTTATTAACTAAATTGCTTCCAACTGGATGTTTTAAGAAAATTATGTAAAGCTAGCTGATATTTAGTAGATAAACGAGTATTTACTAAAAACACTAATACAATACAAAAAAAAAGTATAAATATAACATAAAATATTAAAATTATACAGATATTACATTTGGCAATTCAATAACAGTAGTAAATAATTACAACATAACATACAGTATAAACAAAAATAAAATAAAATAAACAAAATAAAACTAATGCTTAGCATAATATAACCAGTGCCATAAATGCTTTTTAAAAATCAAATAACTAGTGCTCATTAAATTCACAGAACAATCTCTTATAAACATATTAAATAATTTAGGGCCATTATAACTAAATTGCTTCCTACTAGATGTTTTAAGAAAATTAGGTAAAGCTAGCTGATATTTAGTAGATAAACGAGTATTTACAACAGAAGATTTAGTATCCAAATGAAGTTTCCTACAATAAATATCAAGAATCACTCTATATTTATACAAATGGAAAACATCTAGTATATTAAAAGTGGCATAAATATCTTTAACAGATGTGGTACATGATCTACCAAAAATGATACGCATTGTATAATTCTGTAAAACAGACAATGTAGTCATTGCAAAAGTAGAACAGTTCCCCCAAACTGATATATTATAATGTAATAAGCTTTGACAAGAAGAAATATATAAAGTAATCAAAGCTGACCGAGGAAAAAAAATAGATAAGTAGAAAAACATATAATTTAATTTACGTAAACGAGAATAAAGAAAGTCAATATAGCTTGACCAAGATAGTCTGGAGTCAATAAAAACACCTAGATAGCAAATATTATCAACAAATAAAATGTTAGCACAAGTACAAGTGCTATTACAATGCCAAAAATACTTATTACAAATAGTAATGTTAAGCAAATGAATATTTGACTTATAAGAAAAATTAATAGCTTTTGTTTTACTCCGGTTAACTGATAAATTATTAAATGCTAACCATTTACTAATTAGGATTAAATCATCATTAATTATTTTTTCAACAAAATTATATGAAACTGCAGCATAAGATAAAGCAATATCATCTGCAAAACCATAAATCTTAGATTCTAAAGGTAAAGAAAATAAATCATTTATATAAATTATAAATAAAATGGGACCCAAAACTGAACCTTGTGGTACACCATGGTTAACTGTTATAAAAGAGCTTACAACACCAGAAATATTTGTTGCTTGTTTTCTATCCTTTAAGTAACTCGCAAACCATGAAATAAATCCACCATGAAAACCATATGAATATAAATGCTTAAGTAAAATTTTGTGAGATACAGAGTCAAATGCCTTAGACAAGTCTAAATAAATAGCAACAGTTTTAAAATCCTTATCTAGTGAAGTTGTCAAATTGTTTACATGACTATAGAAAGTGTCCAAGGCACTTCTGCCAGAAATAAATCCATATTGATGTTCAGATAAAATATTATTTTTAGATAAAAATGACATCATTTTCTCTTTAACCACCATCTCTAACAATTTGGATATTACAGATATAATAGATATTGGTCTATAATTGTCAAGCTGTACAGGATCACCCTTTTTAAAAACAGGTGTAATAAAACCAACTTTCAAACAAGTAGGAAACAAACCAGCATTTGAGGAAAGATTAAACAAATAAACAAGAACAGGTATGAAAGCTGACTTATTTTCCTTAAGAATCTTGGGTGTTAACTTATCTAGACCAGCTGAATGAATATTCTTTAAGAGATCAATTTTACCAGACAAATCCAAATCAGTAACATCTGTACACAAATAATAATAATAATAATAATAATAGAGAGCGCCACCTGGATACAAACCTAGTAGCAGGTAAGCAAAGAACCTCTTAGCTTTTTGTTAATAAAAGGCAATTTATTTGCTAATAACTAATAAAAATGTCCAATAAAACAATTTAAAACACTCAAATATTTATTTTGATTGAAAATGAGTAAAAAAGGACAGAGAAATCCAGAGAGTTTTTTTTATCGAAAATCCGTACCTAATGCTAATAGACAAACGCATAGTTAAAAGCTAGCGGATCTAATAACTAATGCCAAAATCTCAGGCAAATTTAATTTTTTAATAAGAGTAGATAAAATATCCAATCTACAAAACTCAATAATTTTGCGGATAACTGAATTGTATTGGTTATATATATATTAGTGTTTGTTTTTTTTTAAAAAAAAAAAAGAAATTTAAACATACCTTTAAAAAATAATTGAAAAACTTAAAATGGCGATCGCTCAACCTATTAACCTGGTGGGTGGTCCATCGCAGGGTACGAGAAAGTCATATGCTTCTATAGCAAAAAAAGCCCAAGATTATGTAAGCCCGACAAAAGGTCCTAGGTTCAGAAAAACAACAGCAGATGATTTGGAAAACATGAATCTTATAGATCAAAATAAAAATGATCCACCCCCCCTCATATTGAATGGACTGATGAAATGCTGGAACAGATTGGAGAGAAATTCAACAAAACAATACTTCGATCACTTTTCCTGACGTTTAAACGTTTCTTCACCGATAAATCAATAGTACTCGCTGTAACAGATAGTCTTTGCACTCTATACAGTTTCCCCAAATCCCTTCTAATAGAAACACTGCATGAAAATAATATGCTTGAATCGGTACAATGCATAGGCGACCATCCAAATAACAAATATGTGGCAGTCCAGTTTTATGAAAATGCGCAAAGAGAACAATTTAGAGATCGAATTAAGACACTAAGTAATTTCGCACTAATAAC
Source organism: Epiperipatus broadwayi (assembly GCA_028023455.1). Taxonomy (NCBI): domain Eukaryota; kingdom Metazoa; phylum Onychophora; class Udeonychophora; order Euonychophora; family Peripatidae; genus Epiperipatus; species Epiperipatus broadwayi. The sequence goes on from JAQFVV010012424.1 coordinate 8,738,638, forward strand.
AGTCGATGAGAATAAGTATAAAAATATCTCCGGAATTTTAAAAAATACGTATTTTGGCTACAACATGGAAGATTTCCAAAAAATGATGAATCCTTTCGGAAAAGTAGTTTTCTTCCAGCAAAAATACATTAAAGAAGCAGCAATTCCCGTACTAACAAATAGCTTTGAATTCAAAATTAAATTGAATAAACAAGTATACCCGGAGAATATCCCCACACACATAACCGATGAAGAAGCTACACTATATATTTATGTCAGAGGGTTTAAGCCAGGTTGATTCCGTTGTGGAAGAAGAGGACATATTGCAACGGAATGCAATGAACAAACACAGCAAAATAAAAACAACAATACATCAAAAAACTCAGGAAACGTTACAGAAAGCAAAGACATAAATAACCAACTAGACGAGTTAAACTACCCTACACTACAAAGCACCCAGGAAAACAACATATCTAATAGAAATGAAAGAATTAGCAATCCAGTAACCACTATAACAAGAGAAATTAAAACAAATAAGGAAAATCAAAGCAGTGAAAACCCGCCCAATTTAAATAGAATGGAGGAAAAAGAAAACGAGAACCTACCAAAAGAGCTTAAAGGAAAAACGAATGAAAATGATGAGCAATCAGAAAGCATAATAATAAATAAAATGACCACAGAAATCATGGATAAAATAACACAGTACTATCCAATGCTAGAAAGCACATCAATTGAAAGCAGGAAGAAAACACATAAAAAAAAACAAACAAACAAGAGAAAGTAAGAAAATTAAAATGAATGAGGAAGAAAATGATCAGATTAATTTAACAGAAGAAACCACAGCAGAAGAGATGGAAATAGAACTAACCACACCAGAAGAAAAAAAATAAAAAAAACACCACACTATAGCACACATATCCAAACACAAACAGAATCACCACAGGAAAAAAACATGCAAACAAAAATGGCAGAATAAACCATGTTCCAATTTAAATCTCCCTCGCAATATAAGTTAAACTCAATGAAATTTAAGATAGGCGCAATAAATGTTCGGGGATTAAACTCGAAAAAAAAAATACAAGAAATCAATCACTGGATACAGCAACTCCAACCTACCATATTAGGACTCGTAGAAACGAAAATCTATAACGGATCGCAGATAAATCCAGCACAACTTATGAGTAAAATGGGTTTCTGCACATGCTCTAGAGACACACTAACGCCCTCAGGTGGAACAGGAATATTTATTAGCCAAAGAAGTCCCTTTACAACATTTAAAATAATATACATAGACACGAATCTATTAATAACCACATTCAATAATAAAAACTTCTCAATAAATATTATTTTTGTATATATACCACCAGGGCCAACTGTAATTAACAGAATAATAACAACAATTAACTCAATTTTTTCAAACAATCCCTACCCAACTATTTTTACGGGAGATTTCAACATAAGTTATAAGAAATTTATTACGAAATGGATACACCAATTAACATTTCCACTCATGAGTGGAGAAGATTTTCTACCACCTAACTCTATATCCTTTAATAACAATAGACACGGAACTTTAATAAATCTAATGTTTTATTCCCCAATGCTGCATCATTCAATAGAAATATCACTTTCCCCAACCCCTTTTTCAGACCATGCAGCACAGATAATAATGCTAAACATAAACACACACCGTAGCGCAATAATTAATTTGCAAAAAACGATCAGGATCCTACTACCAGATAATACTACGGAGTCACTTTTTTCAGAAATTTATATAATGATAAATAAAATAAATCAGCTTGAATTAGACCCGATAACCAGATACATAGCTTACACTAACACGCTTTCATTTAATATAAACCATATCACACAAAAATCAATTCCTCCCTCCAGGCTAATTAAATTAGCAGATGAAATATACAAAAGAATCAGTCTGTCTAAACTGGTTCAACATAATCAAACAAACATAATTAAACCCACCCAGCTCTATAAACAGACTTGCAATAAATTAAAACAATATCTAAGCATAAAAAAGAAAAAAAATTGTCTAGCACAGCCGCACACATGGACACGCGGATATATTAGGTGGGCTTTGGGGTATCCATCCATAAATAAAGTTCCCATGGCAATGGAATCGGAAAATAAAATTACAGCAGAATTTAACATGATTGCACTTATAAATATAACTATTTCAAAACAAAGCTAACTAAGCATGCACAATTCACACCCAAAGAAGATTATTTTGGAACAACTGAAGATGAGATGCCATTTAAAATCAAGGATTTTAAGGTAGTTTTAGAATTAATCCCACCCACGTCATCCAGGACCTCCAGGCATTCCACAGTTTGTACTTGCACATCTTAGCCAAACTATAAATACATACCTGTGTCAATTGGCAAATCAAATATCACAAAAAATTTATAGCATACAGGGATTATACAACATATCAATGGTACCATTTATAAAAAAACAAGAACCTATTACCAAGATCACCAACTTAAGACCCATCTCAATGGAGTCTTTAGGAATTAAACTGCTAGAAAAAGTAATAAAGGTGAAAATTGAACCATTTATACTGACAAAAATATCACAACATCAGTATGCAAAGAAAGTCTCATCCACAGGTCAGGCAGCACTAATCTTTAAAACTATAATTAACTCAGTAATTAAGAAGAAGAAATATGCTCTAATTGCAGTACAACTAGATTTTGAAAGTGCTTTCAACTCTGTACTGTCGGGCTAAAACAGGCAGCCTTGGCTAAGCTCCAGGGTGAAGGCGACGGGCCTTTACTTCCATCCAAAAACCACCATCACCAGTATGCCGCCATAACAGCTCCGCTCTAACCATGGGAAGAAGATGATGCCGCAAGCCGCCACAAAGACTCCCGTAACTCCAGCTCAAGTACTACAAGATGACCGGTAACCTCACCATTTCTAACTGCAGTTCAATATATTAATTTTCCTTTAAGTCTAGACTTATAAAATGTATTTTAATTCTAAAATCTTGAATTCAAGTAAATTGCTAAATGTAAAATTTTATTCTTAAATTTAATTATATAATTCTGACCTACTTTCTAATGTTTCCTAACTAAATGATTTTAATAATTTTATTTTCAATTTTCTCACTGCAGTTGTGACTATGGTTTCTTTATTTTTTTTATTTTAAAATATAAATTATATGCTAATGCCTTGAAACAGCGGGCATTCAATATTAATAATAAAGAGAAGAGAGAATGACCCCTCTTCATTTAATAATTATTTATCGTAGCTTAATGCACGCTGTTTTGAAACCCTCTTAAATAACTGTTAAGAATTGGCTATGTGCTGATTATTATTTTGACCTTGATTATTTAATTATTTGTTTGCAATTTTAAAATGGGAATCTTGTTTTAACCCAAAGTAAATTTCAATTTAATTTTCACTAAGCAATATCCAAGCCTTGAATAAGTATATTTGTTATTTAGTTCATTTTGTAAAAGCTCTCCAAATATACTTTTCCCCTTTTTCTTTTTTATTAATCGCGTAATCAAATGTGTTATTTGAGATTGAAACTAGAAAGCAAAGAATATTTAAAAGTACGCCCACGTATAGCATATGATATTAAAAATGCTATATTAGAGTTGGCGCTAATGATTCCACTGATTAGCTATCGTTCTCGTGGCTAAATATTAAATATATTTCAACTCTTTTGCTTGGCGGATGTGATAATTTTATTATACAATTTCAACTTTCTCGTTATGTTGCATTTTTCTTTAAGATGGGACTCGGAACGGCCATCCCTCTTACACTCCTTGGGTCGCACACAAATAAGACCTGACATCAAATTCCAGGCAATAGTGTTAGCTACCCCAACCCTCTTTAGCAGCATGGCGATCGGTCATAGGGCTCCGGTGTTGGTCACAAAACCCTAAATATTAATCCATCCGCAGAGCGACATTTAGTATAACTGTTTACCAGCGCTATAGCGCATTGGTTCTTTTGGTTGCCAACTCTTCCTCCCTTAAATTAAGTTTCAGCCATTGTCTGACATATTCAAGAGCTAGTTTCGGTCTCATGTACAATAGTTTGAAATAATAATATTATAGATAAATTTGCCTTTAAATGTTTCACATATATGAGAAAACAAGGCTTCGTCTGATTGCTTAGCTGAAAACCATGGAATAAGAGGGATTAGCATAATCTGCCCCATAGCTACAATGCAGTGACTGATCAATAAGATAATAAAGCAAATGATGAAAACAATATTTAACTTCATCAAATAAAATAACAAATGTAAAATAATTTTCATTGTAAGGAGAGAAGGTTAAAGCGCTCTCCAAAATGTTAGATGCTACGCGCATTTTAATTGTAAAATGCAAGAATGGTATAGATAAAATCGTCAAATTTAATCTGCAAAAATAAACATACAATTTAATAAATTACTCTGATCTCGATCTTATTTAAATCAATCCAATTCAAAATTCTCTATATTATATATGTGATTTCCGATGCATTAATTAGTTTTAAATATATACAGTTAATAAATTCCATTTTTTTGTTATGAGTCTCATTGCTTCTCCGTGACCTATGTCGGCCGTGTGGAAAGAGGTATACTACGTGTAAGTTCAAGGTGGTCATTCGTAGGGTCTTGAGTCTTGGAATCCTGGCTTACGAGTTGAAGTGTGGTCGGACTCGGGAGGTGACAGTCCTAGTCTGGTCAGCTTCGGTCTCTTTTGCTTGGATTCTGAATTCTGTTACGTGAATGTACAAACTTGACTGTTACATAGTATTTTTTTTTTCACCGGGTTTGGACGCCCAAATCGTGGGGCTTGTAACTTATTTCCACCCCTGAAGAGACCAATGATCAGATACATATAAAATGAAATAAAAAAAAATTTTGCTAAAAAAAAAAAAAAAAAAATTTTTTTTTTTTCAAATGACTTTTGGGTAAATTTTGAGTTTAATTTTGTTAAGCTTTCTTGCTCACTGGTGACTGGCGCCCGAGGATGATTTAAATAAGCTATAGGTCATCCTCATATAAATTTGTCATCAGGGGTAGTGAGGGAAAACATTGTAGTTTAAAGGGAAAGAAAAAAACCGTTTTTTTTTTTTTTAATGTAAATCATATTTTATGGATTGGATTGAATAAGAATGAGAATGAAATTGGAAAGTGGGTCAGATATAAATTTTACTGTTTGAAACTGGCACAGATGTATAAAACAAAATATTGTTACAATCATGAATGAATTTAAAATTAAACTTTAAAGCAGCTGGAAGAAACCGAGGGTGAGTCAACTTTTATTATTTATTTTTATAATTGTATTTATTAAAGTTATGAAATAATGGGCGGGTCTTGCAAAATAAAAATAATATCGGTATAAAGTTAGGCATCATAGTAGAGTTAGGCATCATAACAGGATGGGAAGTGAACCAGTCACTTTCATTCACGGAGTTTAGCCATCAGCCGTATATTCAATAAAGTTTTTTTTTAGTAAATTAATCAGTATTGTTTGAGATCTAGTTTAATAAGAGTAAAAAAAAATAAAAAAATAATAATAATATGGAGGAGGACCAAGAAATAATGAGTGAAGGGGAAGAAGTACAGAAGGAAATAGAAGGGAAATGTTTAGGGATCACATTAAGGTCAGGGAGAAAGATCGCAGAAGAGAGCAGCAGCACAGGAGGGGAAGTGAGCCTTAGCCCTGATGAGGAAAGTCCTACAGGAGGAGCTGCCATTATCTCAGAAGAACCAGTAAATAATGAAGTAGAACATAAACAGGTGGAAGAGTCCAAAAATAAAAATTGGGATGTGAATTTTATGTTGGAGAGGATGACTCAAATTTTTATAAAGAGAGACGAGGTAAATAGTCAGAAATTAGAGGAGAGAGATAAAAAAAATACGTTGGAAATGGAGCAGAGAGATCAAAAAAATAAGTTGGAAATGGAGCAGAGATTAGAGGAGAGAGATCAAAAAAATAAGTTAGAAATGGAGCAGAGATTTGAGGTGTTGGGAAAGGAAATTAGAGAGGGAAACAAACGGTATGAGGAAGGGATAGTAGAAGTGAGACGAGAAATGGAAATGCAAGGCCAACGACTTGAAGAAAAGCTATGTAGGAGCTGGCAGGAGTTGTCCATCAGCTGCCAAGAAAAATATGAAGAAGTTCAAGTAGAGGTCACAAAAAAATTAAATCAAAACCGAGAAGAAACCAACAAGGAAATAGAATCACTAAAAGAACAACTCGCAGATGTTAGAGGGCAGACCGAGCATCAGGAAATGGTTATGGAGGAGAAAGTCTCTAAAATGGGGCAAGATATCTGCCGCAAAATTGAAGAATACGAAGAGGGACAGAAACAGATCAGAGAGGAGATTTCTGAGTTAAAAGAAAACTTGAGTTATAGAAATCATGTTGTTGCCCAAGAAGAAAATGCCATTACAGAAGACATCCAGGAATTGAAGAGAGAAATTACACCAATAAGGGAAGCAAAAATGGACATTGTAGAATGTAACGTAACTACTGGTTCCCAAACCTACAACCAGAGCAAGACAAACATTGTACCAGATATTAGTAAGACTACAGATAGTGTAAAAGATACTTCTAATATAAGGGAGATGAAAATCAACATGGAAAACATTATGGATAAAGAATCTGAACACGGTTCCATCCCATGCAGGAGTGGTTTAGAGTTAACACTAGAAAATAGACAACCAACTATATATGAATCAGTGACATCATCAATGAATAGTGAGTCAGAGAAAGAAAGTAAGAAGCAAAAAGAATCTGTACATTTTGCACCAGTCGCGTTAAACGATAAGGGAGTGAATAAAGAAAGTTATTTAGATGATCTGGGCGAAACAAGTCAAAAAAATGGGAATATCGTTATATCAGATATAGAAAAAGAACCAGCGGTTAAGGAAGATAAGATTACACATAGTGAGTCAGTTTGTCGGGACTCGAAGTCAAAAAGGGGTTCGAAATTAGAGGAAGATGATTGGGAATTAAATAACGAGATCCCATACGAAGGGAGTGAATTTGCCAGAAGCTTAAAAATGCACCCACGTCAGCCTCTGTTAAGACCAACAAGCGAATGTAATGAGACGTCTGAATCCGAGGATGATGATGACATGTTGGGATATTGGTTTGGCTTTAGTAGTCACGAGCCAAGTATTAAACAACCCCCAGATCCTACTTAAAAATTTATTAGCTAAAAAAAAAAAAAAAAACATTAAATATATATACTGCATATTTAAAAAAAAAAAAAAACTAACATGTCTACCCCCCTTCTAACTGACGAATATCCATTTGGATATTAATTCAGATTTATTGAGATCTCATGATTTTTTTTTATGATTGATTGGTGATTTAATGTGTGTATTGCTCTTGATATTAATTTTATTGCGCGTATGTTTTTTTTTTTTGGTGGTAGGAGAGTCGTAAGTATAAAGGAACTGATAAATAAATCCCTTAGCGCAGCAAGTAAATAAGTTTATGTGCATGGGAAAATAGGAAATTATTTAACAAATTGATAACGAAAATTCAAGGTCATGATGGTAGCAAGGTCATTTTTTTTTAATTGTTTTTTTTTGTAAGTTTACGGAAATGAAACGGTTGTCTTCAAGTCCCTCACCGTTTCACCAACCATCCTAATAACCCACTCGTCTGTGCTAAGTTCAAACCTGTTTAATAAGTCTAAATTAAGATTTGTAAGCTAAAAATTGCAATCACGGCTATATAAACAGCATTATATACGCACATACGAAAGAACACTATAAGTGAATAGTATTGCCAGAGTTATAGCGTATAATTTTATCGCGTAATATTTTTAAACAGTAATAATGTAGCGTCAATTTATTAATTTATTACTTAAATTCGTATGTGGGAATATAATCCACCTATATTGCATATACATATATAGCATAGTGGCGTGATTAAAATATTTATTAAATTTTAAGTTTCATTTTTATTATAAACCAATTTTATGTAAAAACACATTGAAAGGGTGATTGATTGCGAATGCGCTGACAAGTTTCTTTTTAAAAAGAAAAAAGATTTTTTTTCTAAAAATAAAAGTATTTTCGGAGAATTAAAAGTTTAGTAAAGTTTTGCTGTAAACAATTGTATCAGTATATGCCACACCTGCCTTAGGTTTCTAAAAAGAAAAGCCAATTTTAAAATAATCTAGCTAATTGATTCTAAATTATTTTGGAGACCTCGCTAATTAAAAATATGTTTACAGCAGGGATTTTACACATAAATTATAAAATCAGAACAAAATTCCTGACTAATTAAAATAAAATCTAATATCGGATTAAACTGATTAAAATTCGATTTAATTAAAAGTTGATAATCAGAGAAAAGTTATAACACCTAAAAGGAATGTCAGCATGTTTGAAGTCAACCATTAATTTCATAAGCAAATTAAAAATTTTGTAATCTTGATGGAGATGAAATTCCAAGGTGTGTGGGCTGATAAGGCGATCATTTAAAAAGGCCATGTAAAGTGGAGGAGCCATCTTAGATCTTTACTTTTTGAAACCTTGACAGCTTGAATGCTACATCTGTGAAGTTTTGCCTTCTTTGATCATCGTTAAGCTTTTGGAATCCAGCGTGTATCCTGAACCAAAAGCAACCGAGAACATTTTGACATCCAGTTAAGACAATAATTTTTATATCTGTGCGAGAGAAAATGTCGGGCTAAAACAGGCAGCCTTGGCTAAGCTCCAGGGTGAAGGCGACGGGCCTTTACTTCCATCCAAAAACCACCATCACCAGTATGCCGCCATAACAGCTCCGCTCTAACCGTGGGAAGAAGATGATGCCGCAAGCCGCCACAAAGACTCCCGTAACTCCAGCTCAAGTACTACAAGATGACTGGTAACCTCACCATTTCTAACTGCAGTTCAATATATTAATTTTCCTTTAAGTCTAGACTTATAAAATGTATTTTAATTCTAAAATCTTGAATTCAAGTAAATTGCTAAATGTAAAATTTTATTCTTAAATTTAATTATATAATTCTGACCTACTTTCTAATGTTTCCTAACTAAATGATTTTAATAATTTTATTTTCAATTTTCTCACTGCAGTTGTGACTATGGTTTCTTTATTTTTTTTATTTTAAAATATAAATTATATGCTAATGCCTCGAAACAGCGGGCATTCAATATTAATAATAAAGAGAAGAGAGAATGACCCCTCTTCATTTAATAATTATTTATCGTAGCTTAATGCACGCTGTTTCGAAACCCTCTTAAATAACTGTTAAGAATTGGCTATGTGCTGATTATTATTTTGACCTTGATTATTTAATTATTTGTTTGCAATTTTAAAATGGGAATCTTGTTTTAACCCAAAGTAAATTTCAATTTAATTTTCACTAAGCAATATCCAAGCCTTGAATAAGTATATTTGTTATTTAGTTCATTTTGTAAAAGCTCTCCAAATATACTTTTCCCCTTTTTCTTTTTTATTAATCGCGTAATCAAATGTGTTATTTGAGATTGAAACTAGAAAGTAAAGAATATTTAAAAGTACGCCCACGTATAGCATATGATATTAAAAATGCTATATTAGAGTTGGCGCTAATGATTCCACTGATTAGCTATCGTTCTCGTGGCTAAATATTAAATATATTTCAACTCTTTTGCTTGGCGGATGTGATAATTTTATTATACAATTTCAACTTTCTCGTTATGTTGCATTTTTCTTTAAGATGGGACTCGGAACGGCCATCCCTCTTACACTCCTTGGGTCGCACACGAATAAGACCTGACGTCAAATTCCAGGCAATAGTGTTAGCTACCCCAACCCTCTTTAGCAGCATGGCGATCGGTCATAGGGCTCTGGTGTTGGTCACAAAACCCTAAATATTAATCCATCCGCAGAGCGACATTTAGTATAACTGTTTACCAGTGCTATAGCGCATTGGTTCTTTTGGTTGCCAACTCTTCCTCCCTTAAATTAAGTTTCAGCCATTGTCTGACATATTCAAGAGCTAGTTTCGGTCTCATGTACAATAGTTTGAAATAATAATATTATAGATAAATTTGCCTTTAAATGTTTCACATATATGAGAAAACAAGGCTTCGTCTGATTGCTTAGCTGAAAACCATGGAATAAGAGGGATTAGCATAATCTGCCCCATAGCTACAATGCAGTGACTGATCAATAAGATAATAAAGCAAATGATGAAAACAATATTTAACTTCATCAAATAAAATAACAAATGTAAAATAGTTTTCATTGTAAGGAGAGAAGGTTAAAGCGCTCTCCAAAATGTTAGATGCTACGCGCATTTTAATTGTAAAATGCAAGAATGGTATAGATAAAATCGTCAAATTTAATCTGCAAAAATAAACATACAATTTAATAAATTACTCTGATCTCGATCTTATTTAAATCAATCCAATTCAAAATTCTCTATATTATATATGTGATTTCCGATGCATTAATTAGTTTTAAATATATACAGTTAATAAATTCCATTTTTTTGTTATGAGTCTCATTGCTTCTCAGTGACCTATGTCGGCCGTGTGGAAAGAGGTATACTACGTGTAAGTTCAAGGTGGTCATTCGTAGGGTCATGAGTCTTGGAATCCTGGCTTACAAGTTGAAGTGCGGTCGGACTCGGGAGGTGACAGTCCTAGTCTGGTCAGCTTCGGTCTCTTTTGCTTGGATTCTGAATTCTGTTATGTGAATGTACAAACTTGACTGTTACAGTACCAATAAAAATCTTACTAAACTAACTAAAGGAAACACAAATACCACGATCAATATTATATGAAATAGCCAACCTACTTTTAAACAGAGAAGTACATATCACCCTTAACAGAAAAATGTCATCATCATTCTATCCCACTCAATCAATACCACAAGGGTCACCAGTAAGTACACTACTGTTCACCTTCTACATAAACCCCTTATTGGAAGAAATTAAAAAAAAAATACAGGGAGTGTTAATACCAAATACAAAAAGATACATTCCTTGTATAGCTTATATGGATGATATCACAATATTCTTAACATCAAAAAAGCAACTACAAGCACTACAAAACATCATACAAGAATATACAAAAAAATTCAAACGTAAAATCAATATCAATAAGTCAGCTGCTTGGACAATTTTTACAGGGAAAGTAAACAAACAAATTTATCAAGGAAAGCCCAGCAGTTTTCTAGGTTTTCCATTTTATCTGGGAATAAATCAAATGAGAACAACAATACAAAACAAACTCAAAGTGGATGCAGAAAGAATCACAGAATCATTATCCAGATCATATCTATCAATATACACAAAAATATCATTATTCAATCAACTCATAATGTCAAAAATAAGCTACTATTTACCAATAATCAGTTTCACAAAACCATTTATAGCCTCAATTAATTCATTTTGTAGCAAACTACTATGGAACAGGAAAGTAGTTGCCATTTCAATAAAGCAACTTAACCAACCAACAAAATGGAATGGTCTGGGACTTCACTCAATATCAGTGTTTCAGACACAAAAAACAATAAATCTGCTAATAGCCATAGTCAAAAGATTTCCAGATATTGAACCAATATTGGAGATCACACGCACAGATCGTCCACCACCTACAAACAATTATATCTTTACGTTGCTTGAAAGCATTGAGAGCATCAAAAACAAAGTAACAATGAAAAGTCCAATAAAATATACATATTGGCAAATACATGATTTCCTAACACAAAAACAATCTGAGAATAACCAAATATTTGTATTGGGAATTGATAACAGCCAATTACTTAAAAAAATTTAGGAAATGGTACCTGGAACCAAAATTTTACGATTTCATAATTAAAGTCAATTTGAAAGCACTACCTACAAGTCATTTTATTAGATACAGAAGATTCTATATAAATATAGATTCCTTGGGTATGCTGTGTCATAGGGATAAGGAAACACAGGACCATTTCATACATAATTGTTCAGGACTTGAAAAAGTAAGACAGATAATGGTTGGTCGATATAGGAAAAATGGAACCACAATAAATGAGATTCTACAAACATTCAAAAATAATGGAATACCCACCATAATGGCAGCCACTTTCAGCCTATATGCATTCTGGTGTACCAGATGCACTTTTACACTGGGCAACAACACGAGGAGGCATCCTAACACCTGTAGGAACAAATTTCAAAAAATAAAAGAAAGAGACAGCATTATTGCACCACCTGATATCTTTGCAGCAATTGGTCTCTTTTTAAAATTCAGGCCACTTTATAATAAAGGATATAATAGAAAAGGACAAAGGCAAACATGAAATTCAGTGTTGCAAGAACATGAAAATAATTACTGAAACCATGATCATTGATTTATATTGTACATAAACTTGGACAATAAATATTTCATAAAGTGTGAAAAAATCAAAAACATTATGAAAGCCACTATCTAAGTTCTAAAAAGTCAATTTTTAAGTGCAAAGAGACTCTAATCAAATAAACAGACTGTAATGTAATAACTGTGTAAACCAATGTATAACACTATGTATAATCAACAACCAATGTAACCACTTGTTTGAATAAAGTTACCTTTAAATAATAATAATAATAATAATAATAATAATAATAATAATAATAATAATAATAATAATAATAATAATAATAATAATAATAATAATAATAATAATAATAATAATAATAATAATAATAATAATAATAATAATAATAATAATAATAATAATAATAATAATAATAATAATAATAATAATAATAATAATAATAATAATAATAATAATAATAATAATAATGATGATGATGATGATGATGATGATGAAAAGGTTAGTGCTTAATAAATTTCACATTCAAATCCAAATAACAGAAATGAACCAAGATAGAAGTAAAGTATAATTTAACTCAATCATAAATCATATTAATAGTCAGACATAGCTATAACAATAAAAATAATACAAACTATGTCATCTTAGCAGACCATTCATCACTTCTAAATGACTGAAGTAAAATTAAATCCCTTATGGATTACAAATTTATATTAGATTAAAAACAAGAGCTCATCCCAAATGGGGAATCGCATAGGAGGATATACCACACCATCAGTCTTGTCAAAAACACTACCACAACTAATTCAATAGAATTATGAACCTTATCTTCCTAGCTATTATAAATTTAATTTATAATTTAAATAGAAGAACTTATGAGAAGAGAAACAGAAGGTCAGATTAATAATTAACAAAAATATATCTTTATTACAATAAGATAAAAATATTTAAACATCATTACATTAACTTATAAAATAATAAGTATTTAAACATTACCATCCTTCAAGTGATCACCCTTTAACACTAAAGTTTTATCAATGTCTTCAGTTTTAAATCCTTTTTATGTTAAGCTTAACATTTTTTCCTTTGTTTGTTTGCTTTTCATTATGGAGTCTATTTCAGTACTTGAGACATTGAAAATCCATCATTGAGAATGTAGAAACATTAATTTTTTTCAATACTTTAGCTGCTTTAAGTTTTAATTTATTCAGATCATATTTCCTTAAATTATATTTCTCCACCTCTGCAAAAACAAATATTCTCTTCAGTTAATGACCACTTTGCAAACAAATTTTTGCCACAAATAAGTAATTATAACAGTTAATTAATTTTAAATAGTCTGCTTATTTTAAATATTCATCAATACAAGGTTTATCCAAGGTGATTAATCAAACCATGTCCAGGCATGTAAATAAATTAATAGCTAATCACCCATATCAATGCAGAGATAAATCCCAACCACTACTTTCTCACCATATAGCATTTCATCTTCTAATGTAAAACCTACCATTCTAATGTATGGAGGTGAGACTAAAATGTTAATTTCCAGAAAAAAAACCTGATATCTTTGCTAGATATAAAAAAATATAGTGACAAAATGTTTTTTTTTTTCTATGCATTATCAATAATTAGTTGTTTATTGATTTATATTCTTATGTGTGATTTTAAATATTTGCATTTTAGTGTAGTTTTTAACTGAATTGATATTTTAGTGATATATATCTATATTGTAGTAATAGAATTCAATCCCCACATTTATATTATTAAAAAGAGAGAGATTAGCAGCCCACCAATTTTTTTGTGTGTATGATATACACTTGTATATATGATTTTTATTAGTGAGTAGTAATGAAAAAAAAATTGATGATGAATATTAAAAAAAATAGTTTTAAACCCTAGTATTTTTATTAAATAATATATTTTTATATAATTTATTTTATAAGTTGAAACAGGCTAACATAGATAGTAGAGCTATTAAATCTAATATATGTGTGGTTTGAGGTGAAAGATATAAATGTGTGGATAAATATTAACAGTATTTGTAATCTCACACATATATTCAGATTTGTTTTGTTGTATCAATTTTGACTTGTAAAAAAAAAAATTTCAAAAAGAAGAACGTTTTTTGATATAAGAGAAGACAATATTTTTTTTTAAAGGAAGCCAATAGCAAAGTTACCAGTTATCAGTTTTAAGTTTGTGTGTGTGTGTCAAAAGATCAAAGTATTTTGTTTGTTTTTTTTTTAAAAAAAAATCCTAGCTAATTGATGAAAGCAACTTTAGCATGATAGGGAAAGCTCTTTGCACAGCTGTATTTAGATTATCTTGAATATGAAATATAAAAACGACTGGGTTAAAGAGAACTTAAATTAGTATTATTTTTTTCTTGTTAAAATCTTACAGAGAAGAGTAAAATTACATTATTATTGTGATGTCGCAAATCTTATTCTGAATCATGAGTGAAGAAATCAGAAAAATGAGTTTTAGATTTTCAAAAAGAAAAAAATGTTAAGGGACTGTTTTAAATGAAATAACCAAAATTGAACTTACAATTTATTAATTTTGAGAGCTTGAAGGAAAAGAAAATCTGATAGGAAAAAGTTTGATGTGCCAAGAGAAACAGGGAAGTATTTTATATATAGGAATCATGAGAAGTATTTAAAAAAAAAAGGAGCTGAGTGGGAGAAATAAATGAGTTTTTACAGTGATCAATAAAGATCAAACCATGAGGACCAAAAGTAAAATAGTGTTATAATAGACTATATAGATAGTTGCCTCAAAAAAATGGACTCAGTATTTATATGTTTTTATTAGCATTTAGAAAAAAAAAATGCATTGTTAGTTGCATTTATTGTTGCCCTGAGATCAAAACTGCCATGAGTTAAATATTTATCTGCATACCTATACATATATCTAAGACCAAGAGAATGGCTGCATTTCTAATTAACCATACCAGAAACACATTTTTTCTCCAAGACTTCTTTTCCATTCCCTGGTTTATTAAAGCATTATCATCAGTGGTCAAGAGAAAGAAGAGAAGAAAGAAGAGAAAAAAGAAGATGTATATGATCCACATATCAAGCCTCAACTAATCTAATAAGCATTTTAAAAAAAAGTTTCTATTGTTTCATTAGAAGTGCCAAGAAATTGAACAATATTTTAATTGATATATGCAAGTTTCTTAGAAATACAAAGAATGGCAGGAACTTTGTCCAATTTTAATTTTGTCTTATAAAATTACAAACAGAGAAAAATATGAAGTGCCAGAAACCAGCCTGAATATAAGGAAAGTGAAATCTACTGTGTCAGCTTAAACATTCATCTCAAAAACTGAAATATGGATTGGTAACATTTAGAACTTTATTAATAATTTTTTACTTAATTAAAAGTAATCACTTAAATCTTCCATTGATCAAACCTTATTTCTTCTGCTTATTTTTTTAAATACATAAACATTAAAAGCTTGTTTTTTTAATTAATTACTATCATGCATAACAACATTGCAAATATATTTTGAAGTTATTAAGCTTAATTTTTTTTTATTATCTTTGAATATTTATTTTTATTGTCCTTTAATATGTCTGTTATTTATTATGTCATTTATTGGGTTACTTAGATATTAATAGGATAATCAAATGTACTTGAGCAATATGTCAATATATATTTTATAACGTTTTGTTTTATATTTATTTTGCATATTTAAATTAATATAAATGTCGCTTTGCTCAAGATTTAAATATTTTTTTATATATGATTTATTTGTAATTTAATAATATGAAATAAAAAAAGAATGTTTTAACATTATAACTATGTTAACATATCACAAATGTGTGTGGATGCATGCATATACAAGTATAGGTCAATTAGCATAAGTTAGAATAGCTTATACTAAAATATTAATGCTTGATATATATTCTTTCATTAAGTGAGCAAATTAGTAGAGTGGGGATTCACATGTGTGAAAGTAAACATACATAGTAAAACTAGGAGAACTATTGAATAAGTATTACATAGAATGGTTTTTTTTAAAATTGGAATATTTCATTTTAAACCAGCTCATTTTAAATGGATAGAAGCATATGTGTTTAATTCTTTTATTTGGTTACACATATAGTAAATTTTCTTGCATTTATGTATTATTTTATTAATATAATATAATTAAAGTCAATTAGATGATTAGAAATTTATTTTATTAAAGGAAAGGAATCTTAATAAACATAGTTATATAATATTTTTTGCTTTGGTGTTGTTATTATTAGTATTATCATTATTTTTAGTTTTTTATTATTTAATTAATTCATTACATGTGTACCTAATCATCATCAGGGGGGTTGGTTGATTGTCATCATCATTGGTTTGATTTAATCTTATGATTAATAGGGTTCTAAGTATTCATGCCTAGTTAGAATGATAGATATGAGTTATGTTAGTTATAATTTATTCATCATCATCAATGATGGTTGTATAAGGTGTTTATATAAATATTAGGATTATGGTTGTCATAACCTTATTAAGTGATTGTAGGGATTTATAGAAATAGTCCCACATCCATAATTGAAATGGGATATGTAAATTATATGTTATTTGATTATTGAATTTGACATATAGGGCTTGAGATATATAATAGATTTCCCTCATGTCTCTGTAGAAAGATTTAATCATCTGTGTTTTAAACTTATTTTGTTTAAATTAATGATGTATGGACAAACCATAACCTAGGTGTTGATGATGATCATGGATATCTTCTATATAGTATAAGATGTAT
Source organism: Epiperipatus broadwayi (assembly GCA_028023455.1). Classification (NCBI taxonomy): domain Eukaryota; kingdom Metazoa; phylum Onychophora; class Udeonychophora; order Euonychophora; family Peripatidae; genus Epiperipatus; species Epiperipatus broadwayi. The sequence continues at coordinate 8,755,660 of JAQFVV010012424.1, forward strand.
CTCAACTTTAAAGTTAGTATATCAATTATATTTGTGCAGTCACAAGTTTGAATGGTATGGAAATATTAATATGAGTATGATGCAGTATATACCATTTGGGAATCTGTTGGCTTAAACCAATAAATCCCATGAGCTAGCTATAGCTGACAGATACTCCATCTGGATAGATTTTATATTCTTAGTTGTATAGTTACATTGCTGATACCATGTAATGATGGTTGCAATATAAACCTTGAACTCGTCCATGGTAATAATCAATAATTGTTTATTAGGTGGTTATACTTGTTGAGATTCCGTTCGACGTTTTGTACTGGTATAATATGTAGTATTTGTGAGTTTTCAAATAAACCAAGATGGCAGCCCATATTTTTGTGCTAAATCTATACAGTTTCGGAGGGGGGGGGGGTGTTTACAAAAAAATGCCTGTTAGAAAATATATTTAATAATTACATTTTATTTTTGATTACTGTTATTTTAAAAAAATAATATTTGTGGAAGAAATTAATTACAATAGTTACAGTTTATTTTCTTTTTGGATTAACTTTATTAATGGAAAAATGGGAAATATATATAAATACAGTATTTACATTTTATTCATGTTGGTGGTATGCAATCAGATTGTGACTATTAACTCGTATTTTTCGAAAGGGCGGAATCTTGTATGAAACAGTCCACTGCGCCGTGTTCTGTAACAAGACGATCCTAAATTTTATATCATTATGATGATTTACAAAAAAAACTGCTGAAAGAAAACACGCTGAATTGAAACAAAATACTACTCGCTAAGAACGTCTCGCCTCTTACCACATTATAATATAAGTTTTTAAAAAATTGAAATAAAGCTTCTTAATGAAATTTATTGGAATTTTTTTTTTAAATTAACAATCAATTTATTCATTTTGTTTTAATTTAACAATTAATACATCTTTGGTAGATTATTGACCCTTGAAAAATTTATTAAAAATACGGGGTGCCATCTTGATTTACTTGAAAACTTGCAAGTACATATATAATATTTGATAAAAAATGTTTCTATTCAATTTAAGGAGCAATGCATTAAAAACAAAAAAAATATTTTTTTCTTTAACTACAATTTGGGATAGAATATTTAACTTGAAATAAAAGCACGGGATATCAATAAACTAATTTATGAATACCCCTCCCTATAGACAGACTTCCCTCACTTATATTTTAAGTTAAATAGTGTATCCCAAACCCAGTTGACATTGAAGAAAAAAAATATTATTCTTTAATATAAATAAAAATGTTTTTTTTTATAAAATATTTATTTTATATATATATTAGTCTTTATCTTTTAGTTATCCAATATTTAGCAACAGTCTTTTTGTAACTATTCATATTCAAGTTTACAAACTAAGAAAGTAAGAAATGAAACTGTATTTCACATTTTTGAAATGAATTTCACATATGTTAAAAATCACTTGCAAGATGGTTTTAGTTTATGAAGGATAAGTTTGAAAAAAAAAAAGCAAGTTTAGTTAACCAATCAAAAGAAATTAAAATTTTGTCCTTCATTTTGTGTTTCTTTTTATTTAATTAATTGTAAATGTATTTTAGTAAATATTCATTGACAGTGGATTTATTTTTTTTAAAAAAAATACTATAATCTAATGCAGATCATTGAAATCTTGCCAAACCAATATTGTGCATTTTGAAATTTGGCTCATTAACACTGTTAAACTGGAAAACTGTCTGGATAACCCTGAAATATTTCAGTATCATATTGCATTATCATCAATGCCTAACATGCAACAAAATTTGAAGGGAATCCATCTGATAGAATTAGATTAAAATTCATCATAAGATTCCACATTGACATACTAACAAACAAATAAACAGAATTTTTAAGTTAAATAAAAGTCTTTTCTAATATATATATACAAAATATTTTATAGAAAAATCCACTACTTATGAATAATCCTGGAATGCAAATTTGGCAGCCATGTTTTTTTAATTATACATTTTCAGGGATATAGTTAACTCATAATCCCCTAATGAATATGTTTTACTTGATAATATTAAAAATATCAATAAATCAATTATAAATTCCTATTAACTTTAAAAAATAGCAATAAATATATTATAAATTCCATTCGCAGAAATAACCCCAAACTATGACAATACATTTTAAATAAAATAAATTTAACAACTCAAATCGCAGTAAATATAATTTTTACAGGGGATTTTTTTTAGGATCAAAAAGAATTATTCATGTCAGTGGCCTGAAATCACTAATGGCTTTCAAAATCACCACAAATGTATTGTCTTGTTTGTGCATGCAATTTATTGACACTTTTTAATATTGTAAAATATATTCCATAGAGTTCCAGTATAACTATACTCCTGAAATGCATAATTAAAAAACAATATGGCCACCAACCTTAGGTTCCAGAATTATCGTAAGTATCAAAAATGTTTTTGTTTAATTTGATCACTGATGCATTAAAACACAATAAATAAATAAAATTGTGGAGCTTCCTGAAATTAATTAACTCATTTGTAATAGAATTAATTAATTTCTGGATGCTTCATACTTTTATTTGAAATTAAGGTTTGTCATCTGATCCTTCGTGTCAGTCGCTAGAGGCGCGATTTCTAATCAAAAACACATTAATATAATGTTTCCGGGCCAGCGATTCTCTATTAATATTGATTTTTTTTTGTTTGTTTGTTTGTTTACAAAGTTTACTTTCTTTTGTTTCTGAATTATTTTTCCCAAATAATATTTTTGATGATGGTATAATAATAGTTGTTTTTTTTTTTTGGATTGCCGAAATTTAAGAGAGAACGGGTCTTTTTTTGGTGTGTATTCAAATAGTAATTTGTGTGTGTTTTTTTTTAAAAATAGTATTACTGTTTTTGTAAAATTGGATTGCTGAAATTTAAGAGAGAATGGGTCTTTTTTGATGCATGTTCAAATAGCAATTTGTGTTTTGTTTTGTTTTTAAATAGTATTACTGTTTTTGTAAAATTGGATTGCCGAAATTTAAGAGAGAACGGGTTTTTTTTGGATGGATCTTTAAATAATAATTAATGTTACTTTGATAGGTTTCCATTTGATTGCCGAGAACAATTAGTGGGAGGGGTGTTTTTGTGTACGATTAAGTAATAATTTACGTTACTTTGATAGGTTTACATTTGATTTCCGACAACAATTATTGGGAGAAGTGTTGTTTTTTTTTCCACGCGCGTGTGTGTATGTTTAAATAAAAATTAAAACCATTACTTTTATCGGTTTACATTTGATTAATGACCGATATGACTTCCTTTCATTTATAAATTATGATTTTTGTTTCTACGAATAAATATTTTTGACAATGGGACAATAATAGTTGTTGTTTGTTTAATTTTTATTGATAAAAGGTTGTTTTTCGGTGTAGTTTCAAATAGTAATTTGGGTTACGTTTAAATAATAAGTTACTGTCTTACTTTTATTGGTTTACATTTGTTTGACACTAATTATTGGGAGGGGTGTTTTTTGTGTGTACGGTTGTAGACAACAATTATTGGGTGAAGGAGTGGGTTAACCGTTTAAACAATAGTAGTTTTAAGTTATGGTCTTACTTTGATTGGTTTACATTTGATTGCCGATAGTAATTATTGGGAGGGATATTTTTTTGGATGTACGATTGTAGACAACAATTATTGGGGAAAAGGGTGTAACTGTTTAAAGAATAGTAGTTTACGTTACTTTTAGTGGTGGTGTACATTTGATTGCTGACAATAATTAGTGAGAGGGGTGGATGTTTTTGGATGATGATTAAATAGTAATTTACCTTCCTTTTTATTTCACATTTGATTGCCGACAGCAATTATTTGGAGAAAGGATTTTGTGTGTGTGTGTGTGTATGTTTAAATCAAAATTGAAGTTACTTTTATTTATTACATTTGATTGACAACCGATTGACTTTTTTTTCGTTTATAAATTATTGTTTTGGTTTCCCAAAAACCTAATATTTTTGACAATGGGACAATAATAGTTCTTAATTTAATTATTATTGACAAGAAAGGATCTTTTTTGGTGTACGTTTAAATAGAAATTTGGGTTGTGTTTAAATAGTAATTTGATTATTATTGACAAGAAAGGATCTTTTTTGGTGTACATTTAAATTGTAATTTGGGTTGTGTTTAAATAGTAATACTGTTTTTAAAAATTTAAGTGACAAAATTAAAGATACAACAGGGGGGGGGGGTTATGGATCTTTAAATAATAATTTTCGTTACTTTAATTTGTTTACATTTGATTGACAACAATTAGTGGGGGGGTTGTTTTTGTGTATTTTAAAATAATAATTTACATTTTTTGGTTAACAACAATGTGTGTAGGTTACGTTACTTTATTTATCAATTGGGTTAATAATATTTACTGGTAGACATTTCAATATCATTAATGGCATGCTGTACGGTCAACTTGTCATGGCTCCAGTAATGCAGCAAATGTAAAGACTTGACAAACGGCATTTGAAATCCCTCAAACCAGCTGTCTTTTCGAAGTGCACATTTTTTTCAGCAAGAACGAGACTTACAAATGAAAGTCCAAAGATCTTTATGGACTTCAAGTCTCCTACATTCGCCGCACAAACATCTTTTTTCTTTCAGCAAGATGTTTTTCTGCTGTAGAAATGTTACAGCACTGACGGCTTCCGTGTCTGGCAATTCCCATCTTTTCATATTTTTTGTTTTCGAATTTGCCATACTTTTTGTCTCGGAAAATTTCTCACTGAAACGTGACTCAAAGCATGATCTTTAAAATATTACCCTAACCCACCGTAATCAAAAATTTAGGAGGAATATAAATTTATGAGGAACAATCACGATACTGTTAAAATTGTTAAAATGTAACAGTACATCAATTCGTCTTTAAAAAAAAGGTACCAATGAAAATTTAAATAATTTTGACACAATCAAATTAATACACCCTCGTACGATATTGTTACATCAAATACATAACACAGCATTACGATATAGTGCATGATACAAACAACTACGGTATTTTCCTCTGCTTTTAGCATCGGAAAAAGCCACACTGTTAGTCGCTAAGCCGAGTTAACATTCTTTCTAGATTTTATCATAGAAAGAAGACTTAACTCCAAGTTAACAGTCTACCTTTTAGCATAGAAAGAAGACTTAACTCCGAGTTAACAATCTTTCTAGGATTTATTTTAGAAAGAATGCTTAAAGGCTTGGATGCAGCCGCGGAAATGGCATATTTCTAGAAATTTAGCTAGAAATCCCGCCTCTAGCGGCTGACACGAAGAATCAGATGACAACCAAAATTAAATATAGGAACCCATTGTGGATGAAGAAAATAATTATTATTTTGTTTTTTAGTGCATTATTGACCAAATTAAATAAAAGTACTTTTTATAAAATCTTATATATATATATTAGTTTTTGACTATTTTGCAATTTTGCAACAGATTTTGTGTAACTATTTATATTCAAATTTAAAAAATGATTATATATACAATGTTGTTACAGTTCTAATATTTGAATTGAAATTGCTGCATGTTAAAAATCATTTACATTTTTTTTGGTTTGTTTACAATATTTTTTTGTTTATTAAGACAGCTTCTTAAAAAAATCAAGTTTAAATTAAACAATGAAAAGAAATTAAAGTTGCAACCTTTATTTCCTTTTATTTCAATGTTAATTAGGAATTAGTCATGAAATTCATTGAAAGCATATTAAATAAAATATATACCACTATTTAATGTGCATCAGGGGAAACTTACTAAAATGAATATCAAAATATTTTGAAATTCAGACCATAAATACTGTTAAGCTGGATAATCATGAAATATTTTATTGTTATACTATATAGTCACCAATAACATAATTCATGGCTGCTGAAAGGAGGTTGCTATTATCTGAAAGAAGACACTTTGATTCCTCTTGGAGGCCTTAAAGGAACCGAGCAGGGCAAATTCCTAATGTCCACTCCATACATTCTTGTCATTGCAGCTATTATTACTATGTGATTATTCATATAGTATATGAACATGGATGGATTGCTCACCAACATGCATTATCCAGCGTGGTGAATTTATTGGCTTTTTACCTCCGAGTTTAAGATCAAGAAACACCATTGTCTTTCTTCTCAGTTGCCTGATAAGGCAGAATGAATGTTTGTGTAAATGATAAATATTTTTCCAATACATATTTACAATTATGACAGACAAAAATAAATCATGGTCCTTATTCCCAGGAGGCTGTAAAGTCACCAACCAAGGCAGCGATTGGTGGCCAAAGGTGGAGGGTGCTAAGAATCCCCTATATATGGACCCAGGCTGCCATTTGATGATGACTTTTTATTTAGGTACTTAAAACTGCAGATCACTTTCAAGTGAAGGAAGATTGCAAGAATTGGAAGAACTGTCTTATATTAAATGGGACATTATTAGACTTTGTGAAAAAAAGGTGAAGAAACAATTGATTTAAAAAGTGGACATGTACTCTATTATAAAAGTACAAATATTAGAAATACAAGTGGAGTAGGATTCATTATAAATAAAAAGTGAAAGAACAACATTGTGGAGATTGATGGTGTATTGGACAGAGTGGCAAGATTAGTTATACAACTTAATAGCAGATACCAAATGCAGATAATTCAGGTTTATGCCTCAACAAGTTCTCATAGTGATGAAGTAGTGGAAGATTTTTATATGGATATACAAAAGGCTTTTGATCAGAGTAAACATTTTAAAATTGTTATGGTAGACTTTAATGCTAGAACTGGTAAACAAATGACAGATGAAAGTGCTGTAGAGAATTTTGGTTATGGTAATAGAAATGAGAGAGGACATAGACTTGTGCAGTTTGTAGAAAAAGAAAAACTTTATATTATGAATTCTTTTTTTGAGAAAAATGTTAAAAGGAAATGGACAAGGAAGCATCCAAATGAAGGTACAGAAGAATTGGATTATATTTTGACTAACAGAAAATACATATTTCAAGATTGTAATGTTCTTAATAAATTTAACACGGGAAGTAATCATCGATTAGTAAGATGTAAGATATGTGTTAATGCAAAATTAGAGAGACAAAAATTATTAAGGAAAACAATATTTACAGTTGATATTCCTAATCTTCAGAAATATTCTAATGAATTTAAATTAGAACTTACAAATTGGTTTCAAGTATTAGTAGATTTTGAACATGATTCTTGAATGAAATTAATATGAAAATAATTGATACACTTTTAAAAACTGTAACAAAGATATCTGGTAGAAAAAAGCAGCAATTGACCAATACAATTTCTACTGAGACTAGAGAATTTATGAAGAAAAGAAGGGATATGAAGATATACAAAAATGATGCATTAAAAAGGATTGAATATCTTGAATTTTGTAAAATGGTGCAGAAAAGAATTGAAAATGACATAAGGAAAGATGTAAAAGAAAATAAAAGTCTCAAGAATGTAAAACAACATTTTGATATTGTTAGGAAATTTATATCTACAATAAGAAAAAAAGATGGAATTATTACTAAAGAGAGAGATGACATCATGAAATGGGTAGAAGACTTTTATCAAGAATTATATAGTAATAAAGAACAAGTATCTCCTATATCTATTACATCTTCTGAATTGCCCAGAATTTTAAATGAAGAAGTGAGATATGCAATTAAATGTATGAAGAAAGGAAAGGCTCCAGGTAATTATGGAATTATAATTGATATATTAAAAGAAGCAGGTAAAGAAATAGAATTTTTTTAGCAAAGTTATATACCAAATGTCTAAATGATAAAGATGTACCAGATGATTGGAAGAATGCAGTAATAATATTAATATTTAAAAAAGGTGATAAAGAAGATATTAAAATTACAGACCTATCAGCCTTTTATCAATTTAAATTTTTTTTTTTACCAAGATAATTACAACTCGTCTACAGAGAACATTGGATTTCCACCAACCAAAAGAACAAGCTGGATTTAAAAGTGGTTTAGTACAGTAGATCATATCCAGGTATTGAGAGAAGTTATAGAAAGGACAAATGAATATGAGTTGCCATTATGTTTTGGATTTGTAGATTATGAAAAGGCATTTGATTCTATAAACATTTCTTCAGTGATTAAAGCATTGGATCATCAAGATATAGATCCAGGATATTGTCATATTTTAAAGAATATTTATAAAAATGCAACAGCAACAATTAGATTACATAATGATATTGGGAAAATCAACATTGAGAAGGGTATAAGACCAGGTGACTCCATATCTCCAAAACTTTTTACAGCAGTGCTACAAGAAGTATTTTGTGGATTAAAATGGGAAACTAAAGGAGTGAAAGTAAATGGAGATTATTTAAGTCATTTAGATTTTGCAGATGATGTAGTTTTTGTGAATAATGCTTCAGAGCTGCAGTTAAATGTTGCAGGAGTTATCAGATGAAAGTAGGAAAGTAGGACTAAAAATAAATGTTAAAAAGACTAAAGTAATGTTTAATCGATTTGCTCAAAATATGAAAATAAAGATTGATTATGAAGAATTAGAAGAAGTTAACAGTTACAAATACCTTGGTCAGATTATTAATACAGATGGAAACATAATGGATGAAATTAATCATAGAATTAAACTTGGTTGGACTGCTTTTGTTAGAAATAACTTGATACTAAAAGGAAATATGCCTATGTGTTTGAAAAGAGAGGTTTTTAACAAATGTGTTTTGCCAGTTCTTACTTATGGATCTGAAACTTGGACACTTAATAGAAGAGCAATACAGAGACTTTAGATCACCCCAATAAGTATGGAGAGATGCATCCTGGAAGTAACAAGAAGAGATTGAAAACTCAATGTATGAGTAAGAGAACAAACAGGTGTTAATGACCTCATTGAAAAAAATTAAAAGATTGGAGTTGGGATGGACATATTTCTAGAAGAGATGATAATAGATGGACAATTGAAATCTTAAACTGGATTCCAAGAGATTGTAAAAGATCCAGAAAGAGACCACATGTGAGATGGATGGATGAGATGAGAAAATGTGCAGGGATGCTGTGCAGAAGAGAAGCTAAAGATCGGAGAAGATGAATTGAACTTGGAGAGACCTTCATTCTGCAGTGGATTGATAATGGTTGATGATGACATAATTCATGTATAAAATTTGATAAAATTCTGATCAACAGAAGTGTGTTACAAGATTTGACCCAAATAAACAAATATAATTTCTAAGTTGAATACAAGCATTTATAAATACACATTTACCCTGCTTAGCAATGGAAATTGTTTCCCCAAAACTCATTGTTAAACAAGAGTAACGCATGCAGAATAAGCATTTATAATGGTTGTCTATGGGAAAAAAAATTGACCGGTTACTCCAACTAAAAAATTACACTTTAAGTTGGGATTATTACATTAAAAAAGTAACTTGTGTTTATATAAAAAAAAAAATTAAATCCTTAATGTATGTTATGTGCTTGTGTACTGAGTGTTTTATGCAGGTATTCACTTAAAATATGTATTTATGTATGTATGACAATGCAACTTAAATCTAAGAAAAAAGATAAAAAAACATTTAGCTTAAAGTTATGTCCTATAATCCATTCAACAATCATCATTATCCAGTTTGGTTTCCAAGTTCAAAGATTTTCTTGATTTTTTTCATGGACTTATTAGTTGCTATGATGACTTTAAACAGAATTTCTAAAAAAAAACATGTTTAATATCGCTAGAAAAAAAATGTGTGTTTTCACTATCCAAAAAGTATAGCAAAATAGGCTGAGAAAGTGAAACAATTTTTTGTGTCTTCTGCATAACTTTTTTATTACACTGGAAAAAAAATCCATACTGAAGTTTCATTTTTTTAAAATTTGTATTACAGTATTATATTATATTACTTATGAGAAATTATTAAAATAAAATATTTAATAACAAATCATTTGATTGAACATAAAGATTTGTTGTTTATTATTAATGTAACAAGAGTCAAATAAGCATATGATATATTACAAAAACTTAATCACAGTCAATTTTTTTTAAAAAAAATGTCAGCGCATTGAAAAAAGGAAAAAAAAATCTAATATGCATATTGTAATTAATATTTAAGACCTTTGTTATAATGTGTACTGTAGTGGGGTTTGTTATATCCACACTTACGACTGTACAGTCAGCAAATAACTATATTTCTATAGTTTGCTAAAGTTCAATTCCCTCAATGTTCTTTCAGGCTGGCTGCTACAAAAACGGTTCACAATGGGCATATCTTAGCCCCAGTCCAGTTAGCTGTACACGAACTCTTCGTAGTAAGCACTGCAACTGACCTTAAGCTCCTTACAGCTTCGTCTCTGCAACAGTCTACTTCACTTGAAAACCGCTGGAAACTCAACTCTTTATTCAGCTGCTATCCAGACCGTTTCCTCAGGCTGTGGTCTCCTTCATTTACGCCTGTGGACTACATTTACACTGGGTGCTGGTCATTAACCGCAAGCACTGATGCAAGATATCTCTACTGGAATTGAACAGACTTCTACTGGATTTGTACTCAAAATAACTGCCTACTCAAATAACTGCCTTGTGTAGTTGTTACCCAGTCTTCTTATCACTTTCTGATAACTGCACAATTAATACACTGTCCAATAAGGTAATGACTCTTATCTAGAAATATTTGCAATCAGCAAATATTTCTTGGAATTGTCGATCGCCATTACATCAATGCCTTAATTAAATTCCACAGTTATCAGCGCGCGATCTAAAACAACCTCTCGAATAAATTCTAGTTTTTCTGGAGTGCACAAACATGTCTGCCATTTTTACAAAACACTACAGGTTTTTTTGTGCATGACATGTCACTATTTTATCAAGTGCGGTAGCCATGTTTTTGCAATGACTTAGCAATTTGTCAAATAGCACAATCTGATGGCAGAGTTATGGGCTATTTAAGTAAAAATGAAAGCCATTAATCTTTTTCACTTTATTTGTATTGCATTTTCAACATATACAATTTATTAATTACATAAAATCATCCTCACATTTTTTTCCCAAAAATGCAATTCATATATGATAGATAGCAGTTTTGATTTGATTGAAATTAGCATTAGTAAAGATTTTAATCCAAAAATGTTCTGAAATTTTACTAATATTTATACTGTACACAACATATGACCAAAAATTATTTTTAGTTTTTTGTGGAATGAAATTTATATTTTTTCTCGGTACTGCATTTATTTTTACACGTGTGATAATGTTTCCATTGCTTTGGATATCTGAAAAGAATTATGAGATAATTTAAAATCGAGGAAGCAGAGTGTTATTTTTAAATTACATTTAGTAATTTTTGATATTAATTGTATAAATCTGAAATCATTTTATCCTCTTTGACTCCTCCCCTTTTACTGAAAATATTTTACATTAGCGATGGTAGCAGTTTCGGTATTTTTGACAGAAAAATGTTAATTCAAAATTCATTAACTGAATATTTTAATTAATACACGTTTTGTACATGTTTAATTTTATGCTGAATGAATTTGCTATTTACATTCGTGTACTGAATGAACCTTTTTATTTTTTTTGCTTTTGTAGACATTAACAATGAAAATCTTTACTTTGGATATGTTATTAATAAAGTACTAATTGTTTCGTAAAACTACTGGATGAAAATTAAATAAAATATTGTACATTCGTGTATCATATTTTAAGTTTATAGTCAAAATATTGAATGCAGCACTATAATGTGTTTTATGAATAAAATAGGTGCCACACAATTTCAGCAGGTTAGACACTACGTGTATTTTGCTTTTGAATTATATGACTTTAATGACCACTTTATGACGTCATCATAGTGAATAATCGATTGTAAATCAAAATAGTGGGTATAAATTGATGATGTTCTCTATTGTAAATCCTAGCCTAAAGGGCAAGGGCTAAGCAAGATGAAGATGTACTGGGAAACGACATTTTAAATTTTAATTGTAATTATTACTAATAATTTCTGAATAATGTTTCCATTTTTAGTATCAAGAGGCAGACAAAATTCGTTTGATTCACTTGAACAAACCAAGTTTCATTGTTTTAATTGTCTTGAAAATTTTTTAACACTTTTATTTAGTAAATGCTGATTCTTTTGAATATCATTTTTTATCTATGCCATTCATATTGTAACTACTTTTTAATCAATATATTTTAACTAGAAGTGTACTAAATTTACCATCTTGAGTGGTCATTTTGATTTATTTTTTTTGAAGTCTCAGTATATTATTTTTGCTGAAAACGAAACTTTTTACTACACACGCGCAGCATGTTAATGTGCTCTCACACATGTCTTTTAATTTCATTAATAATTTATGACATTATTTTAATTTGCTATAAATATTTAATACGACTAGTATTAATAAACGTTCTAAAAATATCAAACTATTTTTTTTACAAGTAATAAATAAAAAGACATTAACGATTCTTGGAGATTATAAACAACAAACTTGACAAATTCACTTAAGAAAAATAATGAACAAGGAAAAAATATATTTAGTTAGACGTTTAAATACATTTTAAATAATGTTGTCTATCCAGTTATTTCATCGCTTATGTAAAATGACATCAGTTATTGTTATTTTTATTGACTGACAATTAAATAGATCCATGCACTAAAGACTAGATTTCGACTCATGCTTCATAAAATGTTTGCAGTAAATATTTATATATATCAAAAAATAGATGCGGATATATAAAAAGTTAATTCAAAAAAGTAAAGGCAATTTATTCGCTACATCTTTTATAAACATGCTTATTAATATATATTTCTATACAAATAAATTGCCACTTTTCATTAATTTTTCTTAGTATTTGCGTGCTCACACATTTCTCTAAAACGATAAGCGATGAAGAAAAATATTTTTTTTCTTCGAAGACTATGGTCTGATGCGAGGGACAATCTTTAAGCACTCCCAGCCTTGATCAGCCTAATAAATACTATATTCCTTTTATTTTATTAAGCAACTAAAGTGAATAAATATAAAGTCAGAACTTCAAATAGCCAAACTCATATGAATTTGGCTGTTTGAAGTTCAGCCTTTACATTTATTCACAAAGGGCCTTGCTGAAATATAACGTTTGGGTGGGTGAGTTAAATATTTTCTATTTAATTTTCACCTAGTAATGTGCATGTATATATATTTAAATAAAAGTTTTTATAAATAAAAAATTTGAAGACACTTTTGGATTTGTTTCAATGTGTGTGTGTGTGTTTAATTACTATGGCATTGACAATTCAATTTGATCTAACCTGTTATTGTCTGGGTACATACGTATTTCGGTAATTTCTGTTAAAGACACTGATAATAGAAAACAGACTACAGATCATTTGCACATGTTTTTCTACTTCACTCAAGCCATTTATGCATAATACTTGGTCGTTAAGCAATAAATCACATTAAAGTTTACTCAGATGGTGGCGGGGGGGGGGAGATCTAGAAAACAGCACCTATGAACTCAGAAGAAACCATTTATACATACAATATTAATGCTTCCATATCAATATTTTTAGTTAAAAAAATATTTGAAAAGTTTTGCATGATGTGCATAAAATTAAATACAATATATAAATTGTGTTAAAATCTATTTATTAACTAAATTATAATTTATGCTATTGTTTTAAATACAAAATTAATAATTCTAAATATTTTTATGATATTGCATGATTTAAAATTTCTACATTCTACCCCCCCCCCCCAATCTTTCACTATAATTTTTTTTAACTCAGATATAATTTTAATGAAGTATTATTTTTATTTTTTAAAATTTTTAAGTCCTGCATGATTTAATTAAAGGAAGAACATTTTATTTTGTTTTAATAAAAGATATACCTTGGAAAAATCTATGGTAAAGATAATCACTAACAGTTTTTTAGTTTAAAGGAAAACAAAAAAAGTTAAATTATAAAATACAGTTACATTACGTATTATAAGTCTTCATAGTCGAGCGTTAAAAGGCGTAGGAATTTGTGAACGAACTTGTCTGATAAAGCATTCGAATAATCCGATGTAATGTTTCAGTAGCAAAAAAATAAATCCTGAGTTGGCAACTAGTTGCTGTCATCCAAGATGATCTGTTGTTTTATTGCTATTGATATTTATCAATATTTTATAGAAAAATATATACTTAAAATTCTTTAGAACAATTCTCAAGTCAATCTTATTTTACAGTAACAAACTCTCCATTCAATAGTGCCACCCTGTGCAAGCCTTAGTAATCAATAGATGCAAGAAGGTTTGTGATTACTATTACTGGCACTAGTTGACACTACTGTAAGGAGAGTTTGCTACTGTATTAACAGCTTGTGTAAGCATAGGAAATGATGCTCATGTGATATCATAGTGATTTGAAACTTTATTTTCTAGAGAGAAATTGAAAAAATTATTTTTATTAAAATATACATTTTCACTTTCTACAAAAGAATCAAGAATCGGCATCTCATTCAGGATAATAGAAAGGGTATTTTAAAAAATGAATAGCATTGTCACCTTAATTTAATTATTTTAAACTATTGTCTGATTGGAAAGCATAGTTTACCATGCCAATTATGGTGTAAGTAAACAAATAATAAATTAATGTAATATTTGGTTAACTGAATAATACATTGTGATATTAGAGTGACCAAAAATATAAATATATTTATTACAATTTTGTGATGAACAGTTTCACTTGAATTGTACTGATTCTGTATTTTAGTTTTTGTTTTTATGTATAGATGGCAGGAGAAGTCAGGGTGGGTAAAGAAATGGGGATTAAATTTAGTGAAGAAAAATCAAATATAATGATGGTTAATATTGGGGAAAGAGAAGATAAAGAACTTTTATTGGGAGATATAAAGTTAAGTGTAGTGAATAGATATAGTTATTTGGGAATCATCTTAAGTAATCAGAAAAAATTGCTTGGATGAATGGGAGAAAAAATTAATAAATGAAGCAAAGAAAAGAAAGGGATTAATAAAGAAATTAACAGTGTTTTCATATAATAAATATGATGTAGCTAGAATGGTATGGACGGGAGTGGCAGTAGCAAGGTTAACATATGGCAATGGTGCATTATGTGTTAATAAAGGGGTATCAGATTACTTAGAAAAAGTACAAAGGGAAGTAGGAAGACATGCATTAGATGAAGATGTGCACAGCAAAGAAGGCAATTCAAGGAGAAATGGGATGGTCATGTTTTTTTTATATGAGACATGCAAAAATGAAAATATTCAGTAGATTGCAGTTTATGGATAATAAAAGAATAGCCAAAATAATATTTAATTGGGTTATGAGTAACGGACAGGTAACAAGATGGGTGAGAAAGGTAATGTAGTATGCAGAAAATTTGGATAAAGAATTTATATCAGTATACTTGTACAAAAGGTGGGATGATTGTGTTAGGAGGATTGTTGGGTGTTATAATGGTAAGGAATAGGATAGAAGAATAGATGTATTAATAAAGAATAGGAAGTTGGAGAACTAGTGTGGTGAGTAAAAAGAGTTTAAATATATATAGAAATAAAGTCCTTGTTTTTACTTCACCTTCTCCGAAAGCACTAAGCCATATAATTCCTTTTCTATATATAGAAGTAAATGGAATATTGAGTGCTAGTTAATTTATAATAATAGCAAGGAAAGTAGTTTACTGTTTAAGGCGCAAACGGGATCTTTAGTAACAAGGAAATATATATGTAAATGGAAAAATATCAGTGATTTAGTCTGCAAATTGTGTAAGGAAGCCATCGAAAATATTAGGCATCTTTTAATTCAATGTAAATGCTTGAAAGTAGAAAGGGTACAAATAATGAAGTTATAGAAGAATAAATATAAACAAAGTGATTATACAGAAAGTGGGTTATTGGTTTTTATGCTGGGTTTGGGAAAAGATAAACAGGATTTAGATATGAAGCCATGGAGTTGACAAAGATTATGTTGTGGAAATGGGATGGAGTAGGATATGGGAAAACTTAGAATGGGAAATGGAAAGGGAAGGTAAAGTGGCTAACAGGTTTCTTTGGACATAGTTGCTGAGAGATTCCTGACTTCATATAAGGAGAAGTCACAGTGCATCACATCACCATTTAAGCATTAGAATTTTGATGGATATTTTCTTGTATTATGCTAAAAGAGAAAAGTTAACTTTATTTGTTTTTTTTTTCTCTAGTTATTTTTCAAATTTCAATATATTTTCTGTTAATTTGATTCTTAACATAATTACAGAAATGAAATATATGAATTATATTAAAAATACAGAGTCTACAATTGTATATATTTTAATATAATTCAAAAGATTGTAAAAGATCTATAAAAAAGACCACATGTGAGATGGATCAATGAAATAAGTAAGCATGCTGGAGTGATGTGGAGAAGAGAGAGACTAGAGATTGAAAAAGATGGTTTGAACTTGGAGACTTTCATCCTGCAGTTGATTGGTAGTGATTGAAAATGATGATGGTGGTGAGATTAAAAAATATGTTTTTTTAATTGTATTTAGATTTATGTGTTAAAACATAGCATTGGTGGCCTAGTGATTAGCATCGCTGCCTTCCAAGCAGCTGGCCCCGGGTTCGCTTCCCAGTCAACTCATTTGACATATGAAAAAAAAAAAAATTATTCTATTAAATTTAGATTGAAAGCTCTCCCTAAATTTTGCTCTCTAAAATTGATCTTTTTAAAATAGTTTTATTAAATTAGTTACCCAGAGAGTAATATTTAATAGCAAATATATTTAATTTTGTCACAAACGTTATTTAAACTAGGCATAGTTTGAACCTCAAAAGAGAGTAGTTAAATAAACTGTAAGTTTGCTTCAATTATTCTATCCTTTTTACTTCTTATAAATGAAATGAAATTTGTTTTAGAACATTTTTTATACAAATCAATACAGCGCATTAACACTATTTATTAATAATTAGAAAATGTGTTGATAATTATACAATTTAGAAGATTTTAAATCAAACTATCCATATGTCATATGAGGACATAAAGAAGCCAATTGGTTTCTAGTTATTTCATAGCCCCAAGTGCATTTGTAATCATGATAGCATTCCCATAATCTGCCCGAGAAGAGCTAATTTGGGTTTGGCTGAAATTTTGTGATGACGGTATTTTACTTATCATTATAAGTCGGATTATTTTCATCATTAAACTTTTTAATAGCACATAATTTGATATATAATAGAATGTTTTAAGTGATATTCTTCAGGTGTTTCTAATTTGACCAGTGTAATACTATTGTGGAAGTTGAACCTGGGACCTTTAGATTCGCGAATATTGAACTTGAAGTGACACTCTAACCTATTACGCTATTCTGACAATGGCTTAGATTTTCTAAGGACGTTTAATATTACTGGATGATGGGAATAGTTTAATATATAATTACAAGTAAGAATATTCATTTATTTCCCTTTTATTTTATGTTGTAATAATCAACTTTTTAAATAGAAATTAAATCTATTGTAATATTAAACCAAAGTAAACATTCTTTTATTATTTTTTTTATATTAAATTTATATTTTTATAAGTCATTGGTATTTCTTTATTATCCGGGTCTTCATTTAAACATCTCGATTATCACATAAGTTTTATGCTTTTTTATAAGTATGTGTAGGTTTATACTTGATTATAAAAAATGTTGGTTCAATATATGTTTGAAATGTAGCACTTGTAGTATTTAAAAAAGAAATAAACCCAATAATTTCGAGAAAAGATGTTCCTAAATTAATACTGTGTCTCTTTGATAAACACCATTTAAACCGTCAAAGATCATCGCTACTCAAACAATAAATACAGAACACAAATTGCCATCTGTAATAGTTTAGTTGCAGTATAGTATTAGCTATTTTTAATTTATCCTAATGTATTAAATCTCAGGTGGGGCTAACCAAGTTTCATAACAGATTATTATGTAAATTGAAGATTCCAATAAAGACTTGAAACATACATTATTGTGGACTATTAATATTTTGTCTTATAGGTTAGATACCTCTGTAAATTTAGTAACCAGTAAACATTTAGACAATACCAATACAAACAACAATCTCAAACTGTTGTCACAGTAACCTTTTTTAACAATAACTGAAATTCCATCCAACTTTATTTATGGTCCAATATATTTATATAAGCACTATAGATTACACCTTGACCACAGAGATGAAATTATTGATACAAAGAAGTTTAAACAAACCTCCTTAAACAAGTAGGTATAATCTGTTCTGAATGTGAACTGATAAATAGTCAATTATAACATTACAAATTGCAATTATAATTTTCAAATTGCACTCAAAGTATTACTTAGATAATAAGTATAATAATGCTCAAGGCTAAATGGGTTTATAAGTAACCATTAGTAACCAGTCAACACTTAGATAATACCAATATAGATAACAATCACATTGGTGTCAAAACAACCCCCTTTTAACAATTAAGATGGAATCCCACCCACCAATATTTATGGTCCAATATATTTATATAGACACTAAAGATTGCAACTTGGAAAAAATTTAAAGTTCTTGATACAAAAAATTTAAGTAAACCTCCT
Organism: Epiperipatus broadwayi; assembly: GCA_028023455.1. Classification (NCBI taxonomy): domain Eukaryota; kingdom Metazoa; phylum Onychophora; class Udeonychophora; order Euonychophora; family Peripatidae; genus Epiperipatus; species Epiperipatus broadwayi. The sequence continues at coordinate 8,774,168 of JAQFVV010012424.1, forward strand.
TAAACAGGTATATATATATGAAAAACAAAAAACAAGTTAAAAACTTGCTAACGCTTGTATTTATGTCAACAGATGGCATTCTACCAAAAACACCATCAAGCGTATGTTGATCTGAAAGTGAAATTAAAGTTAGAGATAGTGAATGCTTGCTCTGACGTTTATGTAAACATATGTTTGACGGTGTTTTTGGTAGAACACCATCTGTTGACATATATATATATTGTGACCTTCCAGGTTGGCACCAGGAAGAAATGTGAGAAGTTCACATTTGTGTTAACAAGGGTTAAAGATAGTTATCTGAGAAAAATGAATTGTAATTTGCTAGTTAAAATTAGGATTTAAAAAAATTAAAACTTTAATTGGGTGTACTGATTGGTAGAGTTTTGGATTATATATGTTTGGTAGTAGAAGAGGAGGATGAACAACATCAGGGATGTTTGTATGTAGTAGAAAAATTTACATGTCATAATAAGCAGATACATAGATATATTATTAATTAGAATTTTCTTTTCTATATTTTATTTATTATTTACTAATTATGTATTGTTCATAATCTTATATTTAAAATGATAAAGATTATTTGTATATTAGTGAATAACATTTGTAAATTAATATTTGATATTTTTTTTATTTATTATGTTTTATTCCGTTCAAATATTGAATTGTTAAAATTTTATAAGTAAAAAATTCTGGCACACTTCCAAAGTTGATTGTAATAAAAAAACAGAGGGCGTGAGTGAAGAGAGACAGAAAGTTTAAAACTTGAAGGAAAGTATAAAAAAATTCCAAGGAAGAAGCTATAAAATAAATAATAAAGCTTAAAAGAATCAATAACTCTCTAAGAGTATTAGAACAAATAAAAAAAACATTGCGAGGATTCTGATGATATACCTATGGACGATTTTCTATTATACTACTGGAATAATATAAAAATGAAGAGATAAACCCCCCAGAGGGAAGCCAGCTCCAAATTTCTGTCAAATGATGATCCATGTTCACTACCTTTAAAATGCTTGGATGTTATGTAAGCTAAGTAATTATGATTTATTTTAAAGTATTACCAAAAATAAATAATATTAGAATGACAAAATTGTTTAAAATAAAGCTAGCTAAAATTTTCTTATTAAACGCTATAATTAAACGCTTGATGTGTGTTTTCAATTTTAACAATTTTCTATCAATATTCTGCAAAATAAAATTTAAAATGAAAGAGTTTATCCATTTAATCTTATATCAAGAGGATAATTTTATACTGTATAACTTTGCTATTCGCACATATATAATAAAATAATTCCAATGCATGCAAATGTTATTATAACGCCTGTCACGGAATTCTAGGATAAAAAAACCTATTGTCATTCTTAACAAATTATGCTTTAACAATCAGATAGACATTTTTTTTATGTTATAATTTACTGTTGTCTTTGAAATTGAGATGTATGTTTCATTCAACTTTCAAATTTAAAAAAAAAAAACTTAACATGTAATGAATGGATATTGATAAGTATTTTTCGTAATTGCTTATAATAAATGTATAATCAATTTTTTTTTCTTTTAAAAAAAACAAACAATGTAACTTCATATTATTATAATATGATAATCTACTATTTTGTATGATCTAGAAATTATATTATATGTGATTATAGATATTCAGATGTGTGCGTGATGCTATAAATTATTATTTTTTTTAAAATTGTATTTATTATGCTTTAATTTCGTTAATGAAGTTTATTTAAAAAAATAAAGAATTAAAACCTTTTCTGGTATAAGTTTGTTTATGTAGGAAGTGTATTGGGTGCAGTTGGAGGTTGAAATGGTCAAGGGACGATTAGATTATTTAGATTGAGTTTGGTGATATTATTTAACCCTCACTTATATAGGTGTAAGTGTTTGGTTATTATTTTTCCCCTTCCTTCTTCAATTTGGTATAGTTAATGTTAGATGATATACACTGATTATAACAGATAAGTGTTTTATAAATTTTTATAATACGTATAAAAAATGATTAATTTGTTGCACTATGTATTTTATAAATAAGTTAATAAAAATATGTTTTAGAAATACATTATATTTACAATGTTATAAAAACGCACATATTTGAAAATATATGATTCATATATTAAATATTAGTCAATTTTGGTTTTACTGTAGAAGAAATGTAATTGGTTAGCAAGGTGCATAAAATATTTTTTTTATTATTTATTATTTATTTTGTCTTTTACTTTTAATAAGTGTTTTATTGAATTAATAGCCCATATGAATTGCTTGATTATATGCATTGATTCTCCATTTCCACACACACATATATGCTTAACATAACATAGCCCTAGAATATCTAAATTTGCCAGTATAAGTCAAGTTTTATTTAATTTGTCTGGAGTTGATAAATCTCAGTATTACAATGTCAATAATATATTCTACTTTGCTTAATATAGGTGGTGATGTGGATATAAAAGGTACCTGATTCTCATCATTGTCTATATTGTAATAAATGTAATGATTGTTAATTTTGCAACAGTTTTATTATTGAATAGATGCTTAGAACATATTTAAATTAACATTACAGAATTATTGTTTATAGACATTTTATTACTCTTATTTGCATCCTATATGAAGACCATATTCTATAGCCTCAACTGAGCTAAGCCATAGGGTAATTACAATATAAGAATCTTTTAAATAAGTTTAAAAGCAATTTACAATTGTAAATTTTATTCTATCTTGTATAGAATTGGCGCCTGGGCATTTATAAATCTAATAAAGTGAATAAGTGAAGAAGACAGAGGTTACAGGGTGGTTTAAGTGCCTTACCCAACATGGATGGCATGACATTTATAGGTTAAATGCTTGATATATTTATGGGTTAAATGGTTGCACAATGATTGGTGATCGATTCATCTTTGTTCTTATGTGTATTTTGTTCTTTATTGGAGATTATATATTATACATTCTATTATGAATGCCACACAATGTGGCAGCATGATTAGTTAATGATAGGGGAGTGGAATAACAGCCAGCATGTTGGATTTAATTGATGATTATTGTAGATAGGGGTAAGTAGCGCCCAACATGGATGGCTCGATATATACATAGAGGCCACAGCTGCCAAGGATTTAAATGGCTGTCCAATCATAGGATCTTGATTAATTAAATATATCCTGCAGAGTGTTTATTTTTTTTTGTTGGCTTAATTGGGTTAAATGGACACCCAAACTGGGACATAATATATATTGTCATATACCTGAGATGAGAAATCAGAGTGATTAAAGAAATCAATCCAGTGCCATTAGAATTACTTTATTCCTGTTTTAAATATACAGGTAATGCAAAATTGGTTCCAAAATAGAATCAAGTTGGCAGTTTTCTTATTCTAGGATTTTTATATTAATCTGGAAGATTAATAGAAATGTTTGACAAAATGGAACTAGGGGTAAATGGAGCATCAACTAAGGTTTGAAATAAGCCAATTAGAGTTTGAAATAAGCCAATACCTGAAAGATATGTAGTAGATATATTAATGTCAGATGTATAGTTTAAAAAACATTTTTTTAGGTGAAATAAATAAATATAGCCATGAAACAGCTTAGTTTCAATTATAAAGCTATATAAATCTCATAACTTATAATAAATGTTAAAGTTGATAGCATTTTTTTAGATATTTTGCTTGTCAATGAAATATAGCATTGCTTCCAGATAAGTATAAAATTATTGGTAGTGTTAAATTATAAAGTAGTAATGTTGTTCATATTCGGAACATTTCTGTTATAGAAAGTCTATAATTTTGAAGGTTAAATAGGATGCTTGATTGGAGTTTTGTTGGTTGTATTGCAAGTTTTGGTGATGGATGGAGAGTTTTTGTTATTGTCTAAGTATATAGTGTATTCATGTCACTGGTGACTGATTGTTCTCATTCACTGCTCCAACCCAAATTATGATATCAGTTGTTAGTTATCATGAAACAGTTAACAGTAGTCCTGCCATGATTTTGCCTCTAAGACTCCAGAGAAAGCAAGGCATAGTTCTTTCTAATATATATGTAATATTTGTCTCTAAGACTCCCAAAGATGAGCAAGACAATATTTTATAAATAGCCCCTAAGACTTGGATGCAAGCAGGGCATTGTGATAGTGTTTGTAGTAAAATATTATGGGTTGTAGTAGCTTAGAGTGACTAAAGTGGGATGATCATCAGAGTGTTCATGGAGCATTGTCTGTTTTAAGAACAGTGATGGAATTTTTCTATCTATCTCAAAATTGTAAACTGCTAATTATTCTTTTGGCTGTCAGTATCTGTTGGATCTTTAGAAGAATGGATGAATATATAACTTGAATATATAGCTCATTCGTAAAAGGCTATTTTCTATATTCTTATGCAAAGGTTGGCATCTACCATATTTAAGTAAAAATTGTATATCAGTTGTCATAGTAAATGCATGTCATCATTAATTTGATTTTGGTTATAAAATTCGTTTTTTTGGGATATAAATGCTGGTTATAATATTTGAATGTACCCAATACAGCATAAAGATAAATGAACATGTTTAAATTGTTTCAGTCTTTTATCAATAATTTGAATTGGTGTAACTATAGTGGATCATGTAAAATTTAATTTATAATACCAGCTATGTTTAGATCAATGTTATCTAGTTAAAACTTAGTGTCTTCTTATCTATGTGTGTGTAGAAAATCGAACATTATATGGGAAAATAAAATTATGGAAATTTTATGTCATTTTAGGTAATGATGGTGTATTTGAATTGTTGGTTTGGTGGAGGTTGGAGCTGGTAAACCTTATTCTCTTTAAGTAGTATTAATAAATTTTTAAGAGATTATAAAATGGAAGAGTTTAGCTTATATGATAGTTTGAGTGGGTCTCAAGAGACGCCATCTCCAGACATTGTTGCGATGTCCCCTGACCTTGAATCAGGAAATGAAGCTATAGATATGTCATATGGAGAGTCTAGTAAGATGAGAGATACATCCCTAAAACCACAGATGGTGACCTGCTAATGTGGTTCAAAGAGATGTTTACAAAATTAGAGTTAGGTCAAACAGAATTAAAATCAGAATTAAGATAACTAAAGTCAGGTCAAATAGAATTAAAATTAGAATTAAGAGAAAAACTAAAGTCTGGTCGAGTAGAAGATAGAGAAAAGTCAGAAGAGATGTTTGTAAAATTGAAGTCAGAACTAAAATAAATAAAATTGAATCAAGATAAGTCAGAGGAGAGAATGGCAGAAATAAAATTGGAAGTTTCAGAAATGAAGTTAGAAATGGTAGAAATAAAAACTAGTATTGTTAGGCAGATGCAAGTTATGGAGGAGAAAGTAAAAAGTCAGGAATCAGAGATAGCAATAGAAATAAAATTGAGTCAAAAGAAATCAGAGGAGAGGATGGTTGAAATAAAGTCAGAAATGTCAGAGATAAAATTAGAAGTGAAACTAGAAACAAAGCTAGAAGCAAAGTTAGAAATACCCAAAATGAAGCTAGAAATACAAGAGAATAGTAAAGGTCAGGTAGTCAAATCAGTATTGTTGGAGACAAGTGTTAAGAACTCACTACAGAAAGTTAAGATACCTGATGATGATTTGATTGTGCTGTTTAAGAAAGAAAATCAGAAGGTTGTTAAACTAGTTAGTAAGAACATTGGTTTAATCAAGGAAGAATTAAAGGCATACAAAGAACTTAAATTAAATCAAATAGAAAAGGGAGAACCTAAATCTGTTGAGATAGTTAGTCAAGATGTTAAAATAGTAGATGCTAATTTGAAAATTAAATTAGAAAAGAATAGTAAATCACAAAATATTGAATTTAAAAGTATAGAAACTGAATTTAAGCCCTCAGTTGAGATAATTGATAAGGATATAGCAAATCAGAAAGTATCTTTCAAAATAATTGATAAATTTGTTAAAGTAACTAGTACAAATGTGAAAAAGTGTAAAGAACCTATTAGTTTAATTAGTAAAAGTATGGCAGAAAATAGACAACTTGTTAAAATAATAAGAAAAGCAAATCCACAAGTAATTAAAATAGTTAATGAAGATATTAACTTATGTAGTAGTTTGGCAGAAGAAAATAAAGATTCTGTTAAATTAGTTAACAAGGATGTAAATGATAATGTATCATTTGATAAGATAGCAGAAGATGATTTAAGAAAAGACAAATCTTTTGTTGAATTAGCTATTGAAGAAACCAAGTTATATGTTGGAAAAATTAGTACAGACAGTGAGTTAATTCATGAAGAAATAGAGATTCAAAAGGAATCTGTTGAATTGGTTACTAAAGAATTAGAAGCAAATATACCATCTGTTGAGTTGATAGATGATAGGAAAAAAGATAAACTATTGATAGATTTAGTAAATGGGAAAAATTTTAAAAATGAAGAATTAATTAGAAAGATTCTTGAATTGTTTGATGAAAAGATGAAAAAGCATAAAGAATCTATTGAAATGATTAAGAAAGACATAGATATGAATGTGGAGATACAAAAGAAATATCATAGTTGTGTGGAGGTAAAGTTAGATTTTCAGAGTATGATAAAAGAAGTAACGGCAAAGGAGGTAGAGGTACAATGACGAATAGAAAGGATAAATGAAACGATATTAGAAATTCAGAGATATAGTCAAGTGTTAGAGGAACATAAAATGGAGATAAAGAAGAATAGGGAATTATGAGAGAGATCACAAAAACAGTCAGTAAAGATGAGTGTAAATTTTCAAGGTTATCCCAAAGTGATAAAACTAAATGACCCTAATCAGTCAAAAGAGGTAGACTTGATTTTGCAGAGTCAATATAAAAAAAATCAAGAATTGGTTGTAGAAATAGTTAGTGAAGATGAGCAAATGGCTAAAGAGCTTGTGAAATTAATTGATATTAAGATAGAAAACAAAGAAGTTATACAGTCTGTAGAAAAAGTTAGTACAGATGTATAAATAACCAAAGAACATGTGGTGTTAATTAATAAAAAAAGTCAGTAAAATTAAGGTAAAATTTAAGGATAAATTAAGAAAGATATTTAATGTAAATATTCTTAGAAAAGTTATTAATCCAGAAAGAGATTTAGGCAAAGCCAAAGTAAAGCTTAAATGTAAAAGTAAGAAGAAAACCAAAGTAGATTTTGTGAGAGAGGTAATTAATCACAATAAACATATGAAGAAAATTAAAGTAAAATTCAAAGAGATGAGTAGAGAGAAGGTTAAGATAAGTTATCTTAGTCAAGGTGTAGATTATATAAGAGATATTGGGAAAGAAAAAGTCAAATTTAAAAGAATAAATGAAAAGATAGTTAATTTAAATCTTGGTAGAAAGATTGCTGAAGAAGAAAAAAAGTTGGAAAGGCTAAAATCAAACTAAAGAAAGTAAATTTAAAGTTGATCAATGTCATGAGTTTAAAGACATCCAGAAATAAAAGGATTGAGCATAGAAAGGTTAAACTAGACTAAAGAAGGTTGAGATAATGTCTCTTAGAGATAAACTTATTAGAAGAAAGAAAATAAAGAATAATCGAGCAAGGTTTAAAGTTACTCAAAATGCTCGCAGTTTGATTTCATGTCCTGCAAGATATGATTAATAAAAGTTATACATATTGTTCAATATAGAATTTAGTTTTTTTTTTGCTTATTTAATGTTGCTAAAATATAATAGGAACAATTGTTTGTAAAAGCATTAAATGTTTTTATTGTTTTATGTTTATTCGACAAATATAATTTTCTAATTGTGGAATGATCTTAATGTAAAATTTGATGTGCTATTAATATTGATTGTTGTTTATCCAATTCATTTTTCTTTCATAAGGGGGAAGGACTGTGACCTTCCAGGTTGGCACCAGGAAGAAATGTGGGAAGTTCACATTTGTGTTAACAAGGGTTAAAGATAGTTATCTGAGAAAAATGAATTGTGATGTAATTTGCTAGTTAAAATTAGGATTTAAAAAATTAAAACTTTAATTGGGTGTACTGATTGGTAGAGTTTTGGATTATATATGTTTGGTAGTAGAAGAAGAGGATGAACAACATCAGGGTTGTTTGCATGTAGTAGAAAAATTTACATGTCATAATAAGCAGATACATAAATATATTATTAATTAGAATTTTCTTTTCTATATTTTATTTATTATTTACTAATTATGTATTGTTCATAATCTTATATTTAAAATGATAAAGATTATTTGTATATTAGTGAATAACATTTGTAAATTAATATTTGATATTTTTTTTATTTATTATGTTTTATTCCGTTAAATACTGTATTGTTAAAATTTTATAAGTAAATAATTCTGGCACACTTCCAAAGTTGATTGTAATAAAAAAACAGAGGGCATGAGTGAAGAAAGACAGAAAATTTAAAACTTGAAGGAAAGTATAAAAAAATTCCAAGGAAGAATCTATATAAAAAAAAGCTTAAAAGAATCAATAACTCTCTAAGAGTATTAGAACAAATTAAAAAAAACATCATGAGGATTCTGATGATATACCTATGGAGGATTTTCTATTATACTACTGGAATAATATAAAAATGAAGAGATAAACCCCCCAGAGGGATGCCAGCTCCAAATTTCGTCAAATGATGATCCATGTTCACTACCTTTAAAATGCCTGGATGTTATGTAAGCTAAGTAATTATGATTTATTTTAAAGTGTTACCAAAAATAAATAATATCAGAATGACAAAATTGTTTAAAATAAAGCTAGCTAAAATTTTTTTATTAAATGCTATAATTAAATGCTTGATGTGTGTTTTCAATTTTAAGAATTTTCTATCAATATTCTGCAAAATAAAATTTAAAATGAAAGAGTTTATCCATTTAATCTTATATCAAGAGGATAATTTTATACTGTATAACTTTGCTATTCACACATATATAATAAATTAATTCCAATGCATGCAAATGTTATTATAATGCCTGTCACGGAATTCTAGGATAAAAAAACTATTGTCATTCTTAACAAATTATGCTTTAACAATCGGATAGAGTTTTTTTATATTATAATTTACTGTTGTCTTTGAAATTGAGATGTATGTTTCATTCAACTTTCAAATTTTAAAAAAAAAAACTTAACATGTAATGAATGGATATTGATAAGTATTTTTCATAATTGCTTATAATAAATGTATAATCAATTTTTTTTTCTTTAAAAAAAAAACAATGTAACTTCATATTATTATAATATGATAATCTATTATTTTGTATGATCTAGAAATTATATTATAGGTGATTATAGATATTCGGATGTGTGCATGATGCTATAAATTATAATTTTTTTAAAAATTGTATTTATTATGCTTTAATTTCGTTAATGAAGTTTATTTAAAAAAATAAAGAATTAAAACCTTGTCTGTTATAAGTTTGTTTATGTAAGAAGTGTATTGGGTGTAGTTAGAGGTAGAAATGGTCAAGGGATGATTAGATTATTTAGATTGAGTTTGGAGATATTATTTAACCCTCACGTATATAGGTGTAAGTGTTTGGTTATTACTTTTCCCCTTCCTTCTTCAATTTGGTATAGTTAATGTTAGATGATATACACTGATTATAATAGATAAGTGTTTTATAAATTTTTATAATATGTATAAAAAATGATTAATTTGTTGCACTATGTATTTTATAAATAAGTTAATAAAAATACATTTTAGAAATACATTATATTTACAATGTTATAAAAATGCACATATTCGAAAATATATGATTCATACATTAAATATTAGTCAATTTTGGTTTTACTGTAGAAGAAATGTAATTGTTTAGCAAGGTGCATAAAATAATATTTTTTTATTATTATTTATTATTTATTTTGTCTTTTACTTTTAATAAATGTTTTATTGAATTAATAGCCCATATGAATTGCTTGATTATATACGTTCGATTCTCCATTTCCACACACACATATATACTTAACATAACATAGCCCTAGAATATCTAAATTTGCCAGTATAAGTCAAGTTTTATTTAATTTGTCTGGAGTTGATAAATCTCAGTATTACAATGTCAATAATATATTCTACTTTGCTTAATATAGGTGGTGATGTGGATATAAAAGGTACCTGATTCTTATCATTGTTTATACTGGTATAAATGTAATAATTGTCAATTTTGCAACAGTTTTATTATTGAATAGATGCTTAGAACTTATTTAAATTAACATTACAGAATTATTGTTTATAGACATTTTATTACTCCTATTTGCATCCTATATGAAGACCATATCCTATAACCTCAACTGAGCTAAGCCACAGAGTAATTACAATATAAGAATCTTTTAAATAAGTTTAAAAGCAATTTACTATTATAAATTTTATTCTATCTTGTATAGAATTGGTGCCTGGGCATTTATAAATCTAATAAAGTGAATAATTGAAGAAGACAGAGGTTACAATATATATATATATATATAACCAAAACTGTCTAACACTATAATAGCAAAATTAAAAATGCAAAACCATAAAACAATACAATACTAGATTAAATTCAAAATTTTACCAAAATCCTTACACAGCCATGGTTTCATCTACTACAAATAAATGGACCTTCTCAAGTGAAAATCAAACTAAAGAAAACATATATATACAAACAAACAAACCTTCCCATAATTCATTTCAAACTCCACCTTCCCTTAATATCAAAAGAAGTCTTCATAAGATTGATAGTCTCAGAATCAAGGAGTTTTATCATCAAAGTCTCCTTTATCCTTTTTTTTAACTCATTCTTTTCATAAAAAGTAACCGAAGTATTGTTAAACAATATTCTATGACCTGTATGCAATTCATAAATATATAAAGCATGGTTAAGATACCTATGTTTAACTCTACTTATATGAACCTTAACCTTTTCATTGAGACTAATTTTACTCTGGCCTACATAAAATTTACCACAACTACATGGAATTTTATAAACAATACCAGGGAGGTGGTTTTGATTTTGTAAAATTAAAGTTTTTAGATTTAAATGTTGAGAAGGTTAATGATGTTTTGTTTTCAGTCATTTTATAAAACCTAAAAATTAGAGAAATATGATTAGGCCTGATAGTTATCAGCCTTTTATACATAAAAAAATGTCTTTGAATTTTTGTTGTCAGAATAGAAGGCTTAATAATTTTAATAATGATGCTGATATTCAAAGAAGTCAATTTGCTGCTGAATATGTAGAATTGGTTTATAGTCATGATTTTATTAAAAAAGTGGTATTTAATAATAATGTTTATAGTCATGATTTGGATGATAAGAATTTTGTTGGTAAGGATGATGATTATATGTCTTTACCATTTAAAGCATCAATATATAATTTGGTTTATAGGAATAGTCATTTGTTAGGTGGAATGAAGGTTGCATGGAGGAAAGGTTCTGATTTGAATTCATTACTTAATGGTTCAAAGCAGTCTATTGATAGTAAGTCTATTCCTGGTATTGTTTATAAAATTCCATGTAGTTGTGGTAAATTTTATGTAGGCCAGAGTAAATTTAGTCTTAATGAAAGTGTTAAGGTTCATATAAGTAGAGTTAAACATAGGTATCTTAACTCTGTTTTACATATTCATGAATTGAATACAAGTCATAGAATATTGTTTAACAATGCTTCGGTTATTTTTTATGAAAAGAATGAGTTAAAAAGAAGAATAAAGGAGACTTTGATGATAAAACTCCTTGATTCTGAGGCTATCAATCTTATGAAGACTTCTTTTAATATTAAGGGAAGGTGGAGTTTGATATGAATTATGGGAAGGTTTGTTTGTTTGTATATATATATGTTTTCTTTAGTTTAATTTTCATTTGAGAAGGTCTATTTGTAGTAGATGAAACCATGGTTGTGTAAGGATTTTGGTAAAATTTTGAATTTAATCTAGTATTGTATTGTTTTATGGTTTTGCATATATATATATATATATATATATATATATATATATATATATATATTATTGGAACATTCATTATTATAAGTCCATGAGTGCCTCTATAATTATTTCCATAACATTTGTTACACGGTTGATAACCAGTGTGACCTGGTTGAAATATGGCATACAAATTTTTACTGCAATTACTTATACATGTATGCAACCTGAATAACATTATATATATATTGAAATGAATGTTTTCATGGAAAAAATAAATCATGTTTTCAGGAGTAACCATGTTTAATAAAATTAAATATACTAACATGTTTTTCTAAAGTATTTGTCTGAAGGTTTGTAATGATGGTACTAAGTACTTGGTATAGACCCGATGCTATGTTTTCCTAAAGATTTGTGATTTATGGTATTTTAGATGTGATATATTGAACTACTTCACTACTTCTGTCATCTATTATTAAATGTAGGTGTCTACAAAATGTTAAACTTTATTTAAACTTTTCCAAATGTAAACAACTGTTAGTAAAATCATACAGTGCCAACTTAGGTTTGTAAAATATTGAGTAATCTACTAACCTGTGATGACTTTGGGTGTTATTACTAATAGTTGTCCATATTTGGAAAAGTTTAAATAACGTTTACTATTTTCTAGGCATTCAACATTTAATGGTAGATGTTGGAAATAGTCCAACATATTATTACATCAAAATATATCAATGTTACAAGATAACCCTTGCCTTCAACTGGACGAAAAAACCAGTAATAACCATATGGTTGTAGCAGAGATAATTGTATCAAGTGGTTGTTGAATAGTTTGGCTTAAATTTGTCAGGACTTTTTATATTCATTTGCTTGAAGAAACTCTTCCAAATAGTTGGGAATTTCATTGTTTCATCATGTTTGTTAATGTAATTTTTTTAAAAAATATTTTTATAGCCTCCCTAAATATTCTCTGGTCATGTTTATTATCTGTGGAAAGCATGGTTTATAATATAGATATAAACTCGAACTATATGAATATAACAATAATATGCTATAGAAAACTTAGTATTCCATATGATTTTTAATCATTATTAAATAAATTTACTATTTTATTATCAAATAAATTACTTTTAAATAAAAAATACTTACAACTAAACGAAAAAGTTTTTACAAGTGGCATAATAAATTATATCACCGAAATAGAAATATTCTGTAATATCTAATCTTTATCTTCTTCTATTGTGGTTTTATTTGAAAAATGTTAACTTTTTATTTACAATTAACAAATGTTAATTTGCATATATTTGATTAATAAATCAATACTAGTATAATGTAAATACTGAACTTTAAGATGTAATTAAAAGGGATTTGAACACAGACTTTTAAGCTTTCTTCAGCTATCCTCTCCACCTTATATAACCAAATACTTATATTGTAGATCATTTATCTTATTCACATGAGTGTGGTCATGTGTGTTGGTTATATAACATGAAGAGGAGAACTGAAAGAAGTTTAAAAGTCTGTGGTCAAATCCCATTAAATGTATTTAATTAGTAAAAGTAATTTGAAAAAATAAAAATAAATGATATTTCAAAATGTCTCTTTTTCCAAGAAATCCCAAACCCTCTTTTTTCTGATTTTATATAACTATCTGCAATGTTATTTAAATGTTATGTGCATTTAGCTGAAAGGTAGACTTTTATACAACTTTGACGTGAATAAAAGTCTGCCTGTTCGGCCAAATGTATGTAACATTTAAATAATATTACGATGATCCAGAAAAGAGAAAAATAGTTTTGATTAACTATCTATAATGTTATTTAGAGTCATAGACGATGCGATGCGATGGACTGTGACTTCTCCTTTTGCGGAATCAGGAATCTGTCAGCCCAAAGAAATCTGTTAAGCATGTTACCTTCCTTTTTTGGTCCACACCTTAAGTTTTGCTCCATCTCATTTCCACAACATAATCTTTGTCAACTCCATGGCCTTTATATCTAAATCCCCCTTATCTTTTAATCCAAACTCAGCATAAAAACCAAAAACCCACTTTCTGTATAATCACTTTGTTTATATTTATTCTCCCACAACTTCATTATTTGTACCCTTTCTGCTTGCAAGCATTTACATTCAATTAACAGATGTTTAATATTTTCTATGCCTTCCTTACACAACATGCAGACTAAATCACCCACATTTTTTTCATTTATGTGTATATTCCTTTATTGCTAAAGATCCTGTTCGAGCCTTAAACTCACCCAATATTGTGTTTACTTATTTATATATATATATAAAAACTCTTTTTACACTCCATACGAATTCTCCATCTCTCCAACTCCCTATTCGTTATTAATGCATCTATTCTTTTATCCCATTCCTTGCCATTATAATACTCAACAATTCGCCATTCATAATCATCCCGCCTTTTGGATAAGTATATTGACATAAATTCTTTATCCAAATTTTCTGCATACCATACTACTTTTCTCACCCATCTTGTTGCCTGTCCTCTGCTCATAACCCAATTAAATACTATTTTGGTTATTCTCTTATTATCCATAAACTACCGAACATTTTCATTTTGCTTTTTGCATCTCTCATATAAAAACTTGACCATACCATTTTCCCTTGAATTGCCGCCTTTGCTATCCACCTATCTGCATGTAATACATGTCTTCCTACTTCTCTTTGTACTTTTTCTAAGTAATCTAACATCACATTTCTAGCACATAATGCATCATTACCATATGTTAACCCTGTTACTGCCATTCCCTTCCATACAGTAGCATCCCTCAGTGCAATTCAGAGTAACAATGGATGCAGGAAGGTTTGTGTATAAAATCCCTATGTATTGCCTACTCATCCAATATCTCCAGACTAGTTTCTAGTTTGTGGCTTATATTATTTAATGGCCCAATTCGTTATTCTTAGAATTTTTACTTATTATCAAATAAATATCTTTATTTTATTCAAGAACTTTCGTCTGTAGTTTCTTGTCTGTAATATTATCTTTCCCCTTTCATATCTGACTTCTTATAAATCTCTAAAATATAAATTATTTTATAATTTACCATATTTTAATTTTGTATAACGTGAAGTAAATGAATAACCACAAAGTTAAAAATTTAAAATTGTCATGAAATTTATTTTTTTAAGAGTTGTATATACATATCACTCCAGAAATATAGAGAGATTTAGTTTGGTAGTAACAAGAAAAGATGAACAGCAGTGAACTGAAATCACTGATATTACTGAAAAAAATTAAAAAATTGAAATGAAGTACTCTTGAAAAAAAAAAAAAAAAGTTAAATTGGACATATTATTAAAAGAGATAGTAAAAAATGAATAATGCAAGACGTATACTGAATTCCCAGAAATTCTAAAAAATCTAGAAAAAAGTCACTGAGATGGATGATAAAACAACAAAGTTCATTGGTGTGTTGGGGAGAAGACAGGTTATGGATCGGAAACACCGAATTGAACTCGGAGATATCTTTATATTTCAATAGATTGGCAGTAGTTGAAAATTATATCTATGTTAATATAGTGAAATTCTAAAAGTAACAAAGCAATTTTGTGGCTTTAGAAAAAAATATTTCAATCTATATTTTCTTTTACATTTAAATAATTTGAAGCTTATTATTTTACAAATTATTATTTATTTATTTTTTGGGTTTTTTTTTTTCACAATTTTTAAGGTGATCCTCCATATTTATTTCAAAATCTTCAAAGTTGCATCGTGTGTGTGGACATTTTTGAACTCCTAATATTTTCTGAACTTCTATGTTAGTTTTTGGTATGATTGGTCGAAATCCTGGAAAAGAGTCAGGTTTGCTGCAAATTGGACAAGTTTTAAAATAATCTTTGAGTATGTCTCCGTCTCCGTACAAGCATCTTGCGCATATTTTGTGTTGACATATGCCAAATATCATGTGAAGACTAGGACAGAAACATATAACACATGAAAATCTGATTTCGTATTCTTCTAACGTCATTTCTTCATAGTTGTGTATAGACATTTTTGAAAGAATAAATATTCTAATATATATTTATAAATACATATTTAAGCGTCATAACTTCGTAACAATGAGAAAATTATACAATAGTGAATTATTGCCTATAGATATTTAAATAACTGAAATTTATAGCAAGAAAGTTTTATTTCTATAAAAGCTCATATCTAACGGTTAATAATAAAGTCTTTTAAGGATCTCGTCTCATAAAAGGCTTTTGTTTTAGTCTTTTAGGTTTTCCTGTCCACTATTTTATTTAGTTTGATTATTAGAAACATAACTGTGGTTGAATTACTGTTTACACATTAAAGTCTTCAGCATAATGTGCAGGTGTTATACTTCATTGTGAAATTAAATTTTGGTATTGGGAAATAATTGATATAAATACAAAAATTAATCCAATTCATACAGTTTATTTTATGCAGGAGGAAAATTAAGATATTTATTTTATCTCAAAGAAAAGATTTAAAATAGTTATAAGGAACAAAATAAGATTAGATTTACTTAATAAATTGGGGGAATTACGCAACCTATATTATAGACTTTCATAGCAATTTGAAAAAATAAAAATTAGTTGGGGAAAGTACTTATAATATTTCATGAAAAAAAAAAAGATTTTTTAGAAGTAAATTATTATACTTTGGCTCACAAGTGTTAAACTTTTTGCATTTCGAAAACAACCAACTACTTTAGATAAATATATTAATAATTATTTCTAATTGTTTATTAAATGAGAGATGTTCTTTTGACGGGAGACAAAAATAATTTCAGCTGAAGATTAAAAACTACTAGTTATTTAATATTATTTGCTCAGTTATCAACTTACACTTAATGCAGGGATAGAACGACAGATTTTTTTTTTTCCATATGTCATAGCATCGGCCGGGACGCGAACCCATACCCGTCTGCAATCAACTACTTGCTTGCAAGGCGGCTGCGATGACCTCTCGGCTAACAACGCTTGATTTTGGAGCGTAAGATCCTCGGTTTCTAGATTTGGTACTTGCGACTCTCGAACTTATGAATTCCCGAATAATAAAACCATTCGATTATTTAATTTTGTTTTTTAACTAATAATTTGTTGAATATAGATTTTCATTCAAAATTAATTCGATTTTCTAAAATGTTGTTGTAGTATTTTCTTTAACTTTTAGATATAAGAATTATTTTCTTCTGTTTACAATCCTTATTGACGAGTGAGTGCAGGTGCTGAGAGTAATTTCCTTTCACAAAATTACATATTGAAATACAAGTATTATGTATATATTTAACCTAAATATAATGAAAAGGGATTTGAACCCAAACTTCATCCACTCTATCCAATATAACTGATACACATGACCACATACATGTAAAAACGATAATGATCTTCAATATAGGTATTTGTTTCAGCATGAAATACTTATATTGGAGATGCTTTATCTTTTTCACATGTATGTGGGCATGTGTATTGGTTATACTGGCTAGAGTGGATGACTATGAGGGGGCTTGAAAGTATGGCTTAAAAAATTGCATTATAGAAATCGCTAAATTATTATTTAATATATTTATTAAATGTATATATAATTTGACATTTTAATCTATTTACTATAATTTTTTTTAGATTTTTTTTTTTAAAAACAAAATCACATTTTTTTTTAAAAGTTAATACAATAAATTAATGTTTTAATGGCTACTAAAAAAAAGAATATATAGATATAGTTTTATGTATGGGAGTGGTTGTATAGTGAAGTTTAAAATATATTTAACATAATTATTATTAAACTATATTGATTTATTTTATAAATAACCAAGCAAAAGTATTAAAAATTTACGAAAAATTCCTTTTTAACAATTCTTCAAAATAACAGATAAATATTGGGGTAGTTTTAACAATTTTAATATATTGTATAATAATTTCTGTCAAACAAACAAAGAAACATTTTGCATTTATAAATTTTATATTGTTTCAAAAACTGTGAGCCGATCAAAAATTTAGAGCATTGGTAAACAAATAACTATTACCGAGTATTAATTTAATGTATATAAGTGAAATTTACATGTACAGAGAACGTATGTGTTTAAATATACGCATGTATTCAAACCTGTGGCTGCACAAAAGATTTGCTATCAACTGAAAGGAGATCTTACGATTCCTCTTTAAAGCTCCCCAAAAAATCCGAGCAAGGCAAATTCCTAATATCCCCGACATATATTATTCACTGTGCAGCTATTATTGCTAATTGATTTTTCAAATGTTAATGAACACATATATATTGTTTACTAATACACAATCTTCCTGTGCAGTGTTTATTGGCTTTCAAGAAACATCAGTCTTTCTTCTCATTTTCCTGATAATGTTTAAGTAAAATATTAGTTGAGTTTTTTTGATGGCCAAATTAATGTAAATGTGAATGTTTTTTTTCTCATATATTTATAATCATGATAAACAAAACTAAATTATGAATTTTATATTCAGGAGACTAAATAAAGTTACCAAAATTAAGTGCAACAAGGAATAACTGAAAGCAGACGATATTAAAAATCCCTCGATTACCGATCTAGACTGCCATTGGATACTTAAAAATAGCCGAGTACTTGATTACCAAGGCTCTTGGCAGCACAAGTGAAGTGGTATTTATTATAAGTAAAAAATGTAAGAATCACAATTTAGAGATTGATGGTATATCAGACAGAGTAGCAAGATAGTTAATCAAATTATTAGAAGATGTAAGATACAAAGTGCAAATAATTTAAGTTTTGTCCTGAGTTCCGATTTTGATGAAAAAGGAAGAAATTTTTAAATAGATGTTCAAAATGCTTTTGATCATACCAAAACATTTTAAAATTGTCAAAGGAGACTTTAATGCAAAAAATGGTAAACGAATGATAAATGAGATTTTTGTGGTAAAAATTTGATTATGATGATAGAAATGAGGCCGGATATGAATTTTTGAAATTAAGAGAAAAAGAAAACTTGTATATTCTGAATTTTTTTCTTTAGGAAAGTGCCAAACAGAAATAGTCATGGAAGCATACAAATGAAGATACAACAGAACTGGTATATATTTTAACTAATAGAGAACATGTATTTCAAGATTGTAATATTATTGATAGATCAAACACAAAAAATGAATATCACATCGCGAGATGTATATCATATGTGGGTTGATGCAAAAAAATTAGATGATTAATAGTATTAAAATAGTATTATTAGTTAGTATTTTTAATTTTCAGAAACACTCAAATGAATATAAATTAGAACTTGCAAATCGTTCTAAAATATTAATAGACATGAAACTGTTTCAGAGTTGAATGAAATCAAAATTGATACCCTGTTAAAAACTGTAATAAAAACAACTTACTAATAATTTTTTTAGTGATACAATACAATATAATAAAGAGAAAAAGAAATGTGATTTTTTTCATAATTGATACATTAAGAATTGAATATCTATAGTTTTGTAGAAGAAGAAAATAATAATGTAAAAAATATAATTGTGAATTGACAAGAAAGCTATAAAAGGAATAAAAATCTCAAAAGTGTTTTGAAGGAAAAATTGTTTTAGCAATTTAAAAAAACCCCAATAATACTAAAAAGAGAAATGCCATAATGAAATGTATTGAGTTCTATAAAATATTATATAGTTGCAATAGCAGCAGCAGTAGTAGTAGCAATAGTAGTAGTAGTAGTAGTAGTAGTAGTAATAATAATAAGTAGTAATAGTAGTAGTAGTAGTATCCTATACAGTTATTGCATCTTCTAAATTGCTAAACAGTTTAAATAAAGAGATGAGACATGCAATTAAATTGTTGAAAAAGATAAAAGCTTAGGAAATAATGGCAGTATTATTGATATTTTAAAAGAAGCTGGAGTGGGGATAAAAGTTGTTGGTAGTCTTATATATCAAATATCTAAATAATAAAAATGTGGCAAATGATTGGAAGTATGCAGCGGTGCAGCGGGTAATAATAATATTTAAGAAAGATGATAAAAAAGATATTACAAAGTACAGATCTATCAGTTCTATACAAAAATTTTAATAAAATAATTACTATTCATCTACAGTGAATTTTAGATTGTAACCACATAAAAGAACAAGCTGTATTTAAAGATGATTTCACCAAAGTGGATTACATCCAAATATTGAGAGATTATGGAAAGAACCCCGAATATGAATTGTCATTATGCTTGATTTGTAGATTATGAAAAGATATTTCTCTAAGCATTATGTGATACTAAATTCCATATCTCCAACATTTTTACATCAGTTTTATTTGAAGAATTTTATTGATTGAAATGGAAAACCAAGATAATAAAAGTAAATAGTGATTAATTAAGTCATCTAGATTTTGCAGACGATATTGTTGTTTTTGCAAATTATGCTCCAGAGTTTCAGGAAATGTTGCAAGAATTATCAGATGAAAGTAAAAAAATCGGACCAAAGATAAATGCTAAAAGAAAAAAATAAAATAATGTTCAATGGCTTTCAAAGAAGATATTAAGGATTAATAACTATGAATTAAATTAAGTTGATTACTACATATATCTTGATCAGAATATGTAATAGAGATAAAAACATAATAGATGAAATCAACGTAGAATTAAACTTAAGATGAAATGCTTTTGATAGAAATATTAATAAAAGAAAATATGATAATGTATTTAAAAATAAAATGTTTTTAATGTATGTGTTTTTCTTTAGGTTTATTGCCTTAGTAAATATTACTGCATTGAAAGAAGAGACTGAAATAAAGCTCGACTGGACATACTAGTAGAATCGATTATAACAGGCAGCCAATTGAAGTTTTAATTTTGATCCCAAGAGATTGTAAAAGATCTAAAAAAACACACACGTGTGAGATAAATAAATGGAAAAAAACACACATATGGAATAAATAAATGAAATAAGAATGTTATAGGTATGATCTGGAGACAAAAAACTAGGATATAGAGAAATTCGATTGAATTTGAAGACCTTCACCCTGCAGTGGATCGACTATAGTTAAAAATGATTTCAATCAGAATTCAAATGTTTTTACTGTTTATTACTACACTGAATTAATAATAATAAATATACAAACAAATAAAATAAATTACGATTTAAATGTAAAGAAAAACTTTAAATACTTGTTATTATAAGTGTTGTAAATATAAAAATAGTAGATGAAATACATAATTTACACAATAAATTTTAAAAAATTATTGAACTAGTTTTCTGCTCTATTTCTTTAGCTTTTATCTGAAAACAACTGTAAGACAGTGTCCAGTTTACTGAACCGTAAATCATATTGCATGCATAATAATAATAATAATAATAATAATAATAATAATAATAATAATAATATATTAACACAAAACACTGGAATTAACTTTACAATTTTATGTATACCAATATATAAATAAGTAAAAACTATAACACTAATTAAGTCTAAAATGATTGAAAAACAATCTAAGTAAACTATCAGCACTATTTCTCTTATTAAAAATGTCTATGCATATATATAATATATATAAGTAATAAAGATGTAAACCATATTCTTAGGTAAGTATTCATTTTAGGAACTGAAGTTTTATTACGTGATTCGATGGATTGGATTTTCCAGTAAAAGCTTAAAATGAATTTCAATCTTATTGAGAATTTTTTAGTATAGTGATGTTTCTCTCTTTTTGTTGCTTTTATAATTACTGAATCTATACTCCATTTTACAAATGTTTCCTCCCCTCTAGATATGTTTTGAAAGATCAGTTCTAGAGTGCTATCTAAGATAAATATGAAGATAGTCAAAACAAAATAAATTCAAAAAGAACAATTTTTATGAATTATTACCACTTCCCCATGAAGATAATTTGGAATCAGGAAATGTATTTGTATTGTGCATTAATTCAATACTTTATTCAATTAATTTTTTTAAAATGCGGAATATTTCCCATGCTGAAAATAAGAGTTAATGTTATTTATCTTCTATGGATGCCCGGTCAGTATGCAATTTGAATTCACAAAAAAAATGCTTTTATATAGATAGTCCAAACTACTAATTCATTTTTTTTCCAAAAAAGCTCAAGAGAAAAATACCACTTATATGGGCAAACTTAATAATAAAGAAACTGTTACAGTCAACATGTGTATCCAAATTTTGTAACGATTCCTTATTGTCAAATTTTTTATGATTGAAAATATCTTTTCCTTTCATAAATATTTCATAATTATTTTTTTTAAAGTTGAGTAAAATAAATCGATGCCCCTAGAGAATAAGAATACAAGAGGGGTGGGGGAGTTTTGGTGTTTTAGTTCTATTGTTATCAATTTTTTTAACAATTCCACGTTATTAAATTTTAATAATTCAAAGCATTTTAAATATTAGATAGTTATTTTTTTAAAAACTGAGTAAACAAACTTAGCTATTTGTAAGATTATGGTAATTAAAAATATTCAGAGGAACCCCTAATATCATATAAGAATGTTATCAATTATCCAGCATTTTTTTTTAAAAATTGCTCAGGACATTTTAGTTGCACTGGAGGAAGAAATAATAAAGAAAGAGAAATAGAAAGGAAAGAAAAATAATTAAACCAACACAATTTTTTTAAACTTCTGCTTTAATAATCATCCTCATTGCTAGCATCGGTAAATGATTGAGGTTATCTTATTTTGAAAAAAAGAGAGACAAATTAAGAGTGAAAATTGAGTTTTGTGTTTACTATACAAATCAAACCATGAACAAACAATTCATAACGTACTAGTCTTTCAATCCATTTACTTGACATCTTTACATCTCTTTTAACGTCTTCTAATTATTTCTAAGAAACTTCAGTTATTCAGGTGTAAGGGTTCTCCAATACAGCCCATGCCCAACAATATTCTTTTAATGAAAGCAGTAAATGCTGTGTGGTATTTGTATAGTATCTATGATATATAATCTATGTAATATAAATGGGTTGACTCGTTAAAAGATCTGTTGCTCCTTAGCTATTTTGCCTTCTCAATTCAATGATGATGTGCTGTTATAATTAGAGGTGCTATAGATCAGAAAAGTTGACTTAAACCTGAAGAGAGTTTTGACCTGCGATAGCATGATAATAATTGAAAATGATGATACAACTATTAAAATTGTTAATCTATTATATATAATAAAATAATTTAGCTGAATTTATTATTTGACTCTTTCTATTTTAACTCAAATATTATTAATACCACAACAACAAAAACACTAGTCTTTTCATTAATAATTTACAATTTAAGATTCATCAATACATTCCTATTTGCAACTCCAGGTTAGTTATTTCATTGTGATGCAGATGAGATGTATTTCTCAATCCATTGAACATTCTCCCCTAAATCAAAAGATAAAGACAATGGAAATGAGTTTAAATACGATGTTAAATGAAGCTAGTGAAGATAAACACTTAGCATTTATAGAATATGGCATATTTTCTGCCCATTTGTGAAGATTATATCATACCAGTAGTCAAATTTTTGATTTTATGATCAATACAATGGAAAGCCATTCCAATCAACCTGGATTAATCTGAAATCTCTCAAGTATTCTATTATTTTAGTAACTGTGCATTCTTTAATACTTTATGAAAAATATAAATATTTTTAAATATTATTTGATTTAATTTTTTGCCTCTGATTATTAAGCATTATATAATAATCATATATATCTTAGTAGATATCACGGAACACCAGATAAAAAAATAATTATTGATTATCAATTATGTAGTCAAGTCAATGTCATATCATAAACTAACTGTAAATGATGGAAAATAAAATATTAGATGAAATTTTGAACTTAGAGTTCATTTTGAAACTTTTTACATCATTACAGATTTTATTATATTCTGATAAAAAGTATTCTTAAAATTTTAAAATTGTTTAGAATTTTAATTGTATATTTATTTATACAAATATATGTAGATGGACAATTGAAATCTTAAACCGGATTCCAAGAGATTGTAAAAGACCCACAGAGACCACATGTGAGATGGATGGATGAAATAAAGTGTGCAGTAGTGATGTGGAGAAGAAAGGCTAGAGATCGGAGAAGATGATTGAACTTGGAGAAACTTTCATCGTGCAGTGAATTGATAATGAATGATGATATATGTGCTTTACATGTTGGTTTGTATTTTCATTAAAAACTCACCTTTATTTATTTATTTGGCTTTAAAGCGTTCTCCTTTATGAATATTTATAACTGATGATTATCAACAAATTAATTATTTTTTAAAATATTTATGTTTTTATTAATTATGTTTTGTATTGTAAGAAAAAACAAGTAGCTTAAGTATTTATTCCAAAGTCGTTTGTTTGGAAATGACAGGCTAAGCGTGAATAGCATGGTAAAAAGAAAAGAAAAAAATTTTACCCGATGATTATCTTTTGATTTATTACTGCTGCTACTAATTAATTAAATGGGTTAAAAATAGAAAGTGTGGGGGTTTTGTTTACAAATTTTTATTTAGTCATGATGCAGCGTATTATGAAGATAAAAAAGATATATATTAAAATGACGATTTTTACAGGCAACAGATATAAAGTTATTATACTTTCTGGTTCATCCGTGTATATTTAACAATTACTATTTATTAATGCTTTGGATAGATCATTGGATAATGAATGATATTGTTAAAGTGTTTTTAAAGTAACATTTTTTTCTGAATTTTTGGCAGGTGTTAGCAGCTGCATTGTAAATAGAATAGTACTGTCAGTTATACATGGAAGAACATCGTAGGTAGAGAAAGAAAAAAGCTAATAATTTTGTTTTAATTAATTTCTGAATATTACCACATGTTTATTCAGTTCAGTTTTAATAATAGATCACCATCCATTAAAATAATGACCTGATAACAGTGAGTTATTTGCCTTTAAACTTGTATCACTCTTATACTAAGAAAATAATGACGCAATTAAAACTTTAACGACACCTAAGTGCTTGTAAACGATAGTTATTTCTCCGCACTTTTATTAAAATATTTGCAATATAAGAGATTTATTTCTGGCAATATAAGCACTTCTATTAAAAAATTAAAAGAAGATTATCACGGGGACATTTTTTTCATTTTAGAAATGCTATGAATAAAAGAATTCAATATTTTTTGTGCTCGTGTAATAAAAACAAAGTACAATAGGAGTAATGCTCAAGATTTTAGGCAAGTTTTTTTAAAAATAAATTATAGTTTAGATAGAAAGATTAGAACATGAATATAAATCAATCGTCGAATAGCTGAATAGATAGGTAGATGGATAGATAGATCAGCAGATAAATAGATATGTTGATAGATAAGTAAATAAATAGAAATATACAGATAAAAATACAGACAGATAGACAGCTAGTTTTATTTATATATGTGTTCACAATTATATTTTTTTAAAATATAAGTATAGACACTGGAAAACTTTAAACATGGTGTAAAATACATTTTAATATAAATCATATATCATAAAAATGGAAATTAATGAACTAAATTTTGCAATACTTTCATATAAGTTATAATAAATAATAAAAAACATCATAGACAACTGCTATATATATATAAGTAAGTGTTATCTTGCCAAAATGTTGGTATATTTAATATTATTTTATTAAACACGGTTGTTCCAAAAACATGTTTTATAAAACATCTTTTGCACATGACATTTATTTCAACATATTAATAATAATTACACATAAAAAGCCTTTTTCAGTACCTTGTTCTGTGCCTTTTCAAATGTTAAGCATCTATTTTAATGTTATGTGATGTGATGTATTGTGGCTTCTTCTTAAACGAAGTCAAGAATATCTCAGCAATTATGCCCAGATAAACCTGTTAGCCACTTTATTTTCAATCCCCACTCTAAATTTTCCCATATTCTGCTTCATCCCATTTCCACAACATAATCTTTGTCAACTCTATAACCTTTATATCTAAATCCCCTTTATCTTTTCCCAAACCCAGCATAAAAACCAATAATTCACTTTCTGTATAATCACTTTTTTCATATTTATTCTTCCATAACTTCATTATATGTACCCTTTCTGTTTTCAAGCACTTACATTCAATTAACAAATGCCTAATATTTTCTATTTCTTCCTTACATAATTTACAAAATAAATTACCCTTTTTTTTTCATTTACATGTATATTCACTTGTAGCTAAAGATCCCGTTAGAGCCTTAAATAATAAACTACTTTCCTTACTATTATCACATATTAACTCACACCTAATATTCTGTTTATTTCTACATATATTTAAACTCTTTTTACTCTCCATACTAGTTCTCCATCTCTCTAACTCCCTATTCTTTATTAATAAATCTATTCTTTTATCCCATTCCTTACTACTACAACCCTCAACAATCCTCTTAACACAATCATCCCATCTTTTGTACAAATGTACTGATATAAATTTTTTATCCAAATCTTTTTCATACCACATTGCCTTTCTCACCCATCTTGTTACCTGCCCTTTACTCATAACCCACTTAAATACTATTTTAGCTATTCTTTTATTATCCATAAACTGCAATCTACCAAACATTTTCATTTTACTTTTTGCATCTCTGATATGATAGAACACCATCTAGTTTTCTATAAGGGAAGTAAAATAATAAAATTAAACAATAAAATAGAATAAATTATTTTTTCATACAAAAATTCAATATAACTTTAAAGAATTGACTGTGTAACAATACAATATACAGAATAAATAATACAGATACTATTCCACTTTATATACTATCATATAATTTTCCATTCAGAATAAATAATACAGATACTATTCCACTTTATATACTATCATATAATTTTCCATTCATTTTTAATTGACTAGTTATTAATTAAATTTATTGAAGTTTTACAAATATTTATCCAATTATTTATGTAATGCTTCTTTCATGTATTTGTCTTCTTTTGGATTTTTAATGTGATTTAAAGATTTAATATTTTTTATAGCATCTTATGTTCATATGTTCAGTAATGATGTATAAAGAAGATTTATCATCTTACCTATTAATTACATTGTTATGTTCTTTGGCTCTTATCTCTGTTTCCTTGTATGATCATAGTAAATCATACTTCAATGGTCACAATTAATATTACTTATGATTCCTTTTTTTATTTTATGATTGAATAGTAAAAAACTGATAAAGTAATAGGTAATTGTACAATCTCATAATTATGTATTAATTTATTATTATCTATTAATTTATGCAGATTTTTACTATTCAACCAAAAATATATACAAAAGGAATCATATATAAAATTAATTGTGATCACTGCAATATGATTGACTATAGTCATATAGGAAAACAGTTACAAATAAGAGTCAAAGAACATAATGCCGTTATTTAGGTGAGGTGATAAATCTCCTTTATGCATTCACAACTTAACCTATGGATGTAAGATGCTACAAAAAATATTAAACCTTTAAATTACATTACAGAATAAAAAAAAGACAATATAGGAAACATTTTACATTAAGCATAACTTAAATAATTGTATGAATATTTTTAAAGTTTTAATAAATTTAGTTAACAACTGGTCAATGAAAAATGAATGGAAAATGATATAAGGTAGTATATATAAAGTTGTATAGTGTATTATTTATTCTGTATATTGTTATGTTATATAGTGAATTCTCTGAAATTATATTGAATCTCTATATGAAAAAAAATATTTTGTTTTATTTTGTTACTGTAATATTGTATTTCCATTATAGAACATTAGATGGTCTTCTGTCTGCAATAATATATGTTTGACATTTGAAAAGGACACAAAATCATTGCCAAAAAAGGTCTTTTATGTGTAATTATATATATATACATACATACATACATACATACATACATACGTACATACATACGTACATACATACATACATACATACATACATACATACATACATACATACATACATACATACATACATACATAACTATTGTATATGATTTTTTTATTCTTTTTATAAATCACATCTCATAAGATGATCTAAATCATGGCATGTATTAACTGATAAGACATGATTTATTCACTTTAGAATTGTTTACAATTTTCAGATCTTTAACCATATGTTTAAAAAAGTAATGTGAATACATTCTTAAATTATTTGAGAGAGATATCAATATATAGATAATGAGCTAGATAAACAGATAAATAATTATATTGGTTGATAAATAGATGATGGCTAGATAGGCAGACAGACAAAAGCAATATACAACTAAAAATTATTCTACAATCTCATCAATTTTGCTTCATACCAGTTTTGTTGCAATATATATGAGTATATTTTATTGTGGTCATGGCTAATATTTTCATATCAGAGATGAGTTTAAAACCTTTTGAACATAACAATAAACTGAGCACTTCCATTAGCTTCCTTTTGTTATCAGAAATTGTTTTCAAATTTACTTACCATGACAACAAAGTACCGGTATTAAACAAACTTTGAATCTCCAATAGCTAGTAGTTCGTCTTTTTTGAGAGAGATATATATAGACACCTTCAAACCTTGATGGTCAAAACATTGTTCAATAACATTTCTCATTGTCCTTATTTTCTTTTCAAGATAAACTTGCTTTCATTATTGCTAATTAAATTTGATTTAAGTATTAGCTATTGCTAAAGGGTTTACATTCTTTCATAATTTGGGGAAAATATTTAATTGTTTTGTTTTATTTAAATAAAAGTATGTACCGATCCACAGCGATAATAACTAAAAATTATGTTGAGATTGTTAAAATAACTTGATGACTTTGTAAATAATTCTGACATATTTGCAGTTTAAATATATATATATTATTTATTCATTCATTTATACAGATTAAATACAGATTAAAATATATTTACACAAATCGTCATTTTTCTCCTACTAAGCAATAGTTGCATTTTTATGTAGAAGAAAATTCCCTTACCAGTTAATATATTTACATTTTCTTTGATTTTAAACATAAAACATATATGCTAATGATAATATTAACAAATTACATTTCAATAATATACTAATTATACATAATAAAAATATTAACTGCATCATACTAAGTACTCATATATATTATGCAATATATTGAGTTGGTTTCCCGCCTTTTTCCCCTCTTCAGTAAATTTTTTAATTTGATTTTTTTATTTACCTATAATATTGCAAGTTTTTTGATTCAATAAGTAAATTATTGAATAATCTAGGAACACATTGATTTCTTAATCTAGTTCCATACTTTTTACAATATTTTAAAACTAAGAATGGATCCATTTTTTTATTCACATTTCAAACTGTTTTATATAAGGACTTTTGAAAGTATAATCAATTTTTTTTTCTTTATAATTGGATATACAAGAAGTTCATTGAATAATAAAATATTATTTTTGTATCTAATTTTTTTCTGATTTTATATAATTTTCTTCTCTTAATTCAATTTGTCTTTTTTTTCAGTAATACTAATCTATTAATATTAGAAAAACTTCAAAACCACAAAGTGTTAATCCATATTTCAATAATGATTTGCTTGCTGATTTACAGATAACAATAAGAATATTTAAATAAAAAATATCTTTGATTTTGTAGAACATTGTTATAAAATATCTAAGTTTATCAATTAATATGTTAATATAAAGTTTCCAAGACATTTTTTATATCTATTATCATTCCAAAATATCTAATATATTTTATTTGTTCTACTTTTATACATTTAATATCACTACATATTGCATTATTATCATATATATAATTATGTGAAAATAGATTTACATTAATATTTTTTATATTTCATATGAAGAGAGAGAGTATTAACATACATTTTGTTTTTTCTCCATTTATATAAATTTCTAAAAACACCTATGGAAAACTTTGTTTAAGTTTTTTTGACATTTTTAAATTACAATGTCAATATTGTTATTACACTCAAAATAGCAGTATTATCTGCATATTGATCCTTCAATATTACTTTAGATCATTTATGAAAATCAGAAACAACAATGCAATAAGAATAAAACCTCGAGAAATTATTATTTTTGCTCATTATTCAGTACGTTTGATATTTTTGATGCAACATATCTATCATTTAATTATCCTCCAATTTCACAATTTTCTAAACTGTAAATCAATTTTTTATTTTCAATAGTGTCAAAAACCTTTAAAAAATCTAAAAAAAAATACAATTACATTTTTTTTTTTCATTAATGCACTATTAATTGTATATGCAAAATTCTACAACTACACAGTTGTGGTTCTTCCGACTATGAATCCATGCTGGTTTTTATTTAAAAAATTATTTTTATTTAAAACTTTTTTGATTATTCTATATATATAATTCACTATTATTTTAGTAATTGAATGAAGAATAGATATAGCTCTATAATTATCAAAATTAGTTTTATCACCAGACTAATAAACTGATCTTAATATAAATGTTTTTAATATTGTAGAAAATTCAGTACTTTCTATAATTTCATTAATCACATAACATTTAATATCTGATAGAATATCAATATTAGTATTTTTATATTTGCCATTTCCATTTTTTTATACCTGGGCTTAGTTTAATTTTACATTCTTTTATTATTTCATATATATTTTCATTTAAATTTGACAGAAACATTGAAAAAGGTTGCTTATTATATATTTTTTGAAATATTAATGTAATAATTAAATTTGTTTAGTTCCTTAATTCTTTCTACAATTATGGTATTAAAAATATTCACTAGAAAAAACTATCATTCATTTTAAATATTTTTTATTAATCTTTATCACTTATAGATCTTGATTTTCTTAGTAATATTTCATTTATTTTTCTTCAAGTTTTTTTTAGGGCATCCTTAGTTTCATTAAAAAAATTTACTAAAGTTTCTCTGTTCTTATTATAGAATTAATTTGACAGTGAGCCAAATCAGCAAATAAAAGTCACATCAGTCCAATGGCATATATTATATCAAAGAAACCTCATTTGTATCCCAGCCCAATAGAACCAATTCACGATTAGATATTCAAATTTATGGGTACCATAATATCCATATAAACATTGACTATATGAAATAAGGCAACCTCCTCTCACTCTTATCATCATGGATTTTATATTGAAATATTGATCTATGCAGCCTATATCAATCAATTTGCCTTCCTACTCATCCAATTGGACTAACTGATCCATCAATGGTCTTAAACATTCATCTTTTCATTGTCATATTGCTAACTGCTTCAAGTCTCTCTCTACAATTTAATCAGTTCTCAATATAATACTCACTATATATTTTTTGACCCTTTTGACATTAAGTAATAGACTGAACAGGATTATGACTGAGACTGTCAGTGAGAATATTCTCAGATCTCTTGCAGTATTGAATAGTATAACTAAATTCTGGAAAAAATAGATTCCACCAAACTAACCTGCTGTTTGTCAAATAGCTATGACTAAGGATTCCAAATTTTTAGTGATCAATAAGAATGATCACTTCTGATCCTAGTAATAAAGGCCTACATTTTTGGAATGTCTACTGTATTGCCAAAGATTTTTCAGTCACTGTTTAATTAATTTCAGGACCCTTGAGCATCTGGCTTATGAAGTGTAGAACTCTTATTAAATTGTTATCCTGAATTTGTGATAAGGTTACCCCCAACTCATACCCACTACTAGCAGTCTGAACAGTGAATGGTTTTGAAAAACCCAGAAAAGAAAGTATCACATGCTTCATAAAACCCATTTTGATTTTCTCAAATGCCTCTTCCTGTTTCATAGTCTATTTTCATTGATATCTTTTCTCAATAACTTTAACAAGGGCTCCATCTGGTCAGCAAATCAATCATAGAACTTACTGTAAAAATTACATAATCCCAATAAAGAATAAATCTGTTTTGTAGATCTAGGTACAGGAAATGTTTGGATTGCAAGGACTTTATTCAGATGGGGTCTAATTCCCTAATAATGTATAACATGTTCTAGAAAAACAACTTCATCCATGAGCAATGCACTTTTTTTAAGTTGAGTTTAATTACTTTTTTAAACATTCAGAGAAGAATAATTCCACATGTTGCAAGAGTTCTTCTACTGTGGATAATGTCACAAGTACATCATCTACCTTGACTTCAAGAGATAGGAATCTGAACTAGACATCATAATAATCCTGCCCCACTATTTATTAGACCAAAAAGCATCAGATTAAACTGATATGAATATCCCCTGTATTGGAATGTTGTATACTGGCAGTCCTCATTATGAAGTTTAATCTGCCAATAACTTGACATTAAATCAAGATACAAAAAAACTATTTGCCTTTAAACCTTATCAACAATTCCTGCATGGGTAGAAGAATATTGCAATCAGGGACTGTAATTTTATTTAATTGCCTTGCATTGAAGCATATACAGACTATTCCTTCTTTATTCTTGATCACTACCAAGAAATTGCAATATGGCAAAGAGCAATTTGAAATTATGCACCACTCCATTATTTGTTTGAGCTGCTTCTCAACTTCTTCCTTATACTCATCGGGAACTGGGTAAGAACTTGGCTGAAATGGTTAACTTTGAGTCAATCTAATTTTCTGTTCAATGCCTTTGATAACTCCAAATATGTCTGAAAAAATATTTTTCTAAAATGGACTTACTATCCCTTTCCACTTGGTGGTAGCCATTTTATGCAACATACTCCTACAGAATCATATAACTGAGGTGAAAAAACAGTAGTACTTCATTGTTGCAAGTGATTTAACTTTTTGCATAATTTAAAATATATTTGTATCTAGTAAAAAATCAGATCCCCAATATGTCATATATAAGGTCTTTCATGATCGGAAGTAGATGTGATATTGGTCCTCTATTCATCTCCAATTCTGGCTAAATTTGTTTTGGTGCCACTTTAGCATTGCAGTTATGTGCCATGGTTACATTGATGGAAATCAGACACAGAGTTTGTAAGCCAGGTTGGTGATTTAATACTTGATGATATATTCACTCTGATATAATGGAGATTTGGCTTCCAAAATCTACTAATGCCTCCACCATTATTCATTCAAATGTTATTCCTACTTTAGAACATGTTTGCTGAGAATAACATGGCACTTTATCTTCCCATGAGTGCACTAAATTCATCACTTCATTCACTTCTGTCACTTTGTGATTCTTCTTATACTTTTGCATGGTCTCTTTTTCATGGTATCATTTTTTGTTTCTCAGTGGCCAATTGGAACTATTTTTATTATTTTTAACTTCTATAGCATATAGATCTATCATGTCTGTCACTTTGTCCATTGGTTTCAAATGCTGATTTTTCCTGTTTAGTCTACTGAACTTAATATTTTATTCATATATTCTGCAAACTTCTTACTCACACTTAACTACATCTCCTCTATCTCTAAGGACAAATTTTCACACACAGTTTGACTTTCTGTCATCTTACACCTTTTGAGTGTTATCAAATTGCCACTTGTTTTCTAAAGAACTGAGTATAGTTCTCTCCTTATCAACATTGAAGTTCTCTGATGTAATATGGTATATTATAATCTCTTGGTGCTCTTCTGTCCAGAAATTATCTATCAAAGTTTCTCAATATCTTTGAAACATTTCAGGCTGGTTAAACAATGAATACCATCAGCATTGTGCATCCCCTTGGAGATGACTGCATGATATTGTTAACTTGCTGTCCTATGACATGGGATTTAGGTGAAAATATTTTTACAAGGCTTCACCAACTTTGTCTTTAAATGTTCTTACTTTCAAGAATTGATTCACACTCAGGTGAGCTTAAGGATATTTTTCTATCTGCCTCTCCTGAGCTGATGTGGATTGCAAGATTGAGTTACTTTCCTCCCATTTTGTGTCACATAACCGATCTTTATCTCACTATTCTTTGATATATTATCACTTTTTCCAATTGGATTCATTACCATACCATTACCATACCATTATATTTTTGATTTAAATTATTATCACTAATACATCTCTGTTCTTTATTTATATTATGGTCAATGAGAACTTCTGTACTCCATTCATTCATCCACCCTTCTAACATTTATTATTTTCCAAATTTCTGTTACATTCTTATCATTTTTCTTTTCATATTCCCTCTACTTTCTCTCCCTTGATTAATTTTATTATTTGCAATTTTGTTAATTGTTCTCCTTCTATGTCAGGTTTCATATCCAATTGGTTTCTGGATTTTATTGAATCCTCTCTTCATCTTTCATTAGTATCTCCTCAATTTCTTTTAACTTTGTGCCAAGATTTTGATGAGCTTCTTCAACTTTTTCTTCATTGTTCTGTTGTATATTTTTGATACTTTGGAGTTTCTGACTCACATTTTGTTCCATATCACCTAACTTATCATTATTTTCCTGGCATAAGTTCAGCTTTTCTTCATTTTTCTGTTGCCTATCTCCCATGTTCTGATATCTCATATCACTGCTATATGTTTTGCCATTTCCCTTCATTTTTCCCCTAGTAATTTCTTCCATACTCTGTTGTATCTGTTGCAATTTACTGTTCAAACAATTTTGGAAGTTTACATTTATATTTTGGTATTTGTTACCCTTAAGTTCTAGTGTCTTTTGCAGCTTTAACTCCAAAGTATGCTCATATCTTGGAATTTATTGTCCATAAACGTTTGCATCTTTTGTTTAAGTTTTTCCACCATGCCATTTTCACTTTTTTTGCATCTCTAACTGCTCATCATCATGCTTCTATTGCTCCATATTTGATTCATTAGCCTTCTTATATAATTCTTTATCATGCTTCATCCTTCTTGATAAAGCTCTGGTTATCATGTAGCATTTTATTTTATTTTGATTTGGTATTTGTTATTATCATACTTTAGAGGTATGTTTGTCTCTCTCTATATATCCTATACTACTTTTCCTTACTTTATTATTAATTTACTACTGCTTTTTTATCTATTATATTTCTTTAAAACAGTATACCAGACTCTTACCTTCCACTATACAACTAATCCAATTATCATCTACCATGTTTGCCTTGAGTTGCTTGTTTTTCTTATCTCCTACTATATACCCTTCACCTACCTTACACTCAGTTCATTTTTTCTTCACTCTCTATATTCCCATTTCCTTCACTTATTAGTTTTCTTATCTACCATATATTTTTCTTTCTAATATGAAATATATTTCTAACATGAATGTGAAGAAACAAAGAAATAACAAATATATTACCAAGAAAAAAATCTAAATTCTAACCAAATGTTATCTATTATTCCACATCCCACACCAATGGACACAAAAACCATCTATTGGTTATATATTTTATTTTTTTCTCTCTTTAGGACCTACTTGTTGTATGATAAAATTTACTATTTTGTTTGTGCTCTATCATGATGTGTGCTATTTATTTCAAATGCCACATTTCTTCATATTATTTGTGCCCTATCTTATTGTGTGCCATCTTATTACTATGCCACACTTCTCCACATTTATTCATGCCCTACCTCATTGCATGCCATTATACTACTATGCCACACCTCTCCAAGTTGTTCATGCCCTAGCTTGTTGTGTGCCATTTTATTATTCTACTGGATGTCTATACTTTAACAAAAAGCAACTTATCATTTGGTGACTGCTTAACATGAATCTCGCACACAGTGAATGACAATTACTGTACCAATTACATGAATACGTTATTATTTCAGGCTCATTTAAATTAGATATAATAAAAATTTTAATCTAACAATAAAAAAGACCAAACTAATAATAATTAGTTATATTTTCTAGACACTTTGTCTTTTCTTTCTCTAGAGCATATTTCTAAGGTCTGATTGATACCAGCCTTAAGTTCCAACTTCTCAAAAAATTATGCGCATATAAAGATTTACAACAATAGAAAATGCTTATTTTCCAGATATGGTACTTTTCCTACACTACCTCAGCCTTTTTATTTTACTTCTCAAGGCAAACACAGGGCAATGCCAATCTTGGAAAATAATTATGTAAGAAGACTAAATAAAATCGAAGAGGACAAATGACTGAATACCAAACTAGATGTTTTAATACAATTAAATAATTTATTTACTGAAATTATCTACAATTCCTTTCCCAATAAAAAAAAAATACAATCATGAATATATATATAAAACATTCCTTTTACCATGACATATTATTAACAATATATATATATCCTATAAAAGAACTAGACTTCTTCCTCTTCTGATCTATTATTTGTTTACATATGTCTCTGAAGACTTGTATCTACAACATAAGAACAATCTAATTTATACAGAAATTAATTTGACTACACTGTTTTAGTTGTGAATTCTGGGTAATTTTGTTTATTAATAATAAATAAATTAAGCAAGTAAATCTTATAATATGTAACATATCTATTTTGTTTAAAAGATCCTTTTTTGGCATGCATGATACAATGTCTTTTATTCAAGGCTTACCTCTAATTCTCTAATTGCATGAACATCATCATGTTTTGCAATACACATGAAATGATGCCCCTGTTGCACTTTCACTTTCAGTTTTAGCAATTGTACTCATTTGAAGTTTAGATTTTTCTATTAAATTGCAATTATGTCATCTCTTAAAAAAATGTATACCTTTTTTTCGTAATCAGTGTGTTTCATTTTTAGGTGGCTATAACATTTATCTGAAGCCAATAAACTGTTTGCTAGTATTTTATTACATAAAACACACATTTGTATTGCCAATATAAATAAATTCCCAATTTAAATGACTTTCACCATTTTTCCTTTTTCGTATGCTCTTACATAGCATCTGTTTTTTTTAATATTAAATTTTGAAGAAACCACAGTTTCTTCTCTAATCACAGACATGTCAAAAAAAATAGTTTGATCTTCCTTATTTTAAAGTTCCTCTCTTTAAGAAAGAATCCATGGGTTATTTTTGAATAATAATTAAATTTTAATATTAGTCAGAACTGTAATAGAAACAAAAAAAATACATAAAGAATACTTCAAAACACAAACGTAATGTGAAAGAAAAGTAATATAAAAACATTTGTAATAAAAATGATTTGATAAAACGTTTAGTAACAAAAAGTAAAGATTGTGAAAAAATAAGATTGTAATATATAACATCAAATGTAAAATAGGTAAAAGCTGTAATGCTGAAACAACTACTTAAAATAATAATAATAATAGTAATAATAATAATATGAAGAAAAAGGAGAAGGAGGAAAGGAAGAAGTGTTCAATCACAAAATTTACCATATCAGTTCAAATCTATTATAATAAAATCGTAGTAATAATAAATGTACATGTTTAAACAAAATAATACAATTATATGTTTAAAAAACTATTATTGTCGTGGATATTTGATCGTCTGGTAAAGCTGATGTCCATTTTATTTTGACAGTTTGCTAACAATTATTGATAGCATTGTCAGCATTAGACAATCTCTACCAGTGTGTTTTAACATATTCAAACATTTTTTTTTCAACTTGGACAGCATTTAAAATCATATGGGGCTTACATGCATTTTTGTAATTTTTCATGACTTGCTAACTTTCCATGGAACACTGGGTTTTACGGAACATAACTTAAAAACCACTGTACTAGATAATAAAATGATTAACAGTATTATTTTTTTTTAAAAAAAAACTATATTAAAAGTAAGTAACATTACAGTAATAAACTAAAGATTTGAGACGATGGTATTTTAGATGTGATATGTTGAACTATTTCCATTATCTATCATTAAAGTGTTGAATGTCTAGATATTTTTAAACTTTAAACTTTTCAAATATAAACAACTGTTAGTATTAAAGCACAAATAGATAACATGGGTTAATAGATTACACAACGTTTAGAGTGGTGTTATTCTTCACTCTTCTTCAAATGTTGCTGATCTGACCAGTGACAAAGTTAGCATAGGAGTCAAACTTATACCTTTAGATTCTTGAATATTGAATTAAAGTAATGTGAGGTATTTTGTCAAAACATGGAGACTGGAGAATAATACCACTTGAATTATTGTGTAATATACTAACTTACATCATCTTTGTGTGTTATTAGTAACAGTTGTTTGTACTTGGAAAATTTTAAATAAAGTTTATTTTTTTAGACATTCAACATTTAATGATAGATGATGAAAATAGTTCAACATATTATCAGATATAAGAGTAAGTAGCTCTTTCTATATTTTGATTATATTATGATTGAAGAAATCGTTCTAATTGATTAAATCCAGTTCAAAAGTAATATACATACATAGAAAGGTTATATTGGTAAAAATAGTGATATATTGAGAGTTTTAAAAATGATAAAGAAAACTCTGGACCAGTTAAATCTAGATTATTTTTTATAGTAAATCATATTGATTTTGCTATAATTTTTGAAAGGTTTTAAGAGAATGATACATATTTATTTAACATACTTTGTATTTTTGTCCATCCATCTGACTGAAGTTAATTTTCACTCACTTCCCAATTTCTATTCTAGCTAAAACTTCACATACATATGCATTTTAAATCACTATAAGAAATCTGCAAAAACTTTTAACAAAAAAATATTGGAAAGATATACATTTTCTATTTTATATGGGATTCAGTGGGATGTGATGTATTATGTATAATGGGATTCAGTATTTTTTGTGGTACTGCCATCTAGTGGTATTAAATTGTATCAAAACTTTCTTCATTGTTAATTGCTGAAACTATATAAAACTAAAAAGTAGAAAATACTTGCAACCAATGTCTACTTTTTTACATTACTCTCAAGTGGACATTAGTTGCAAGAGATCTGATGAGATAATTGGCATTGATAATTATATTCTAAATGTGATCATACCATGCTTTTATTTATGAAAGCCAAGTGGAATTTTTTTCTGAACTAAATAAAACTAAAAAGTAGAAAATAAAATAAAAAATTCTAAAGTAATGTTTTATTTATATAAATACACTAAAAATGGATAATGGCTTTATTGGTTGGAAGTTCATAAAAAGTTTGAGCACCAGAGAAGCAAGTGCCAGTATCGATACTGGGATCTTTCAATCCCAAGTTTAACACTCTACAAACTGTGCTAAACTGCACAGGGCATATAAATGCACTAAAAAAATAAAATTGCTCTAAAAAATAAATAAAACATTTCTAGCTTTCACAAATAGAAGCATGGGGTGACCATATTCAAAAGTTGAATTAACATCACCTTATTCACCATATCACTTGAAATTGATATCACTTCCTTATATTATTGCCAAATAGGTATTCGTTACATGTAAGCTGATGAATAATTATATATGTATTAATGTTTTAATGATTTTATGAGCAGGTTAAGTGATTTTATAACCCTAAGAATAAAAACCTATTCACAAACAAATAAATCTCAATATGTTATTAAAATAATTTATAAGCTAGATTTCCAAAAGAATCATTTAAACAAACATGTAAATAATTCCCATCCATTGTTGTCAGTGCCAAGATATTTTGTCATCTTTTATTTGCTAAAATAGATTGGCATTAATATAACAAAACGTCTTTACACAGAAGCTAAACTCTCCATACAGTAGTGCCACTCAGTGCAAGACAGAGTAATCAATGGATGCAAGGAGGTTTGTGCACAAAATCCCTATCTAGTGCCTACCCATCCAACACCTCCCAACCAGTTTCTAGTTTGTAGATAGTAGGCACTAGATAGGGATTTTATGCATAAATCTTCTTGCATCCATTGACTACTCTGGATTGCACTGAGTGGTGCTGCTGTATGGAGAGTTTAGCCTCAGTGCAAACAGCTTGTGCAAGCATAAAGAATGGTGATTGTGTGATGTTTAGTGGTTTAATAACAAAAGGTGAGTATTATTTATAGGTTTATTCAAATGATTATTTGAAGTCCATGCTTTTAAATTATCTTAGTAATGTGTTCAAACTTGTTTGATGCATGAAATATATATACACTTTATATAATCAATATAAAAAAAAATCAGATTGAAATATTACTCTTACCTTACTGATATATGGTAACTTTAAACAAAATAAGTTTAATAATAATTAAATGACGATAACAAATCTATTACATTATATTAAGTTATTCAGAGCCTGGGAAAGAATCGTGTATAAACTGTAACATATATCTTTGAATTATTATCATGCTATTGATAGCAGAAGTTTATAGTACTTTGGGGATTTAATATAAAAATTGCTTCCACAGTACTGCTAAGCTGTTGCCAATATCTTTGGACTACTGCACCACAACAGTAATAAACAGCTGCATAA
Organism: Epiperipatus broadwayi; assembly: GCA_028023455.1. Taxonomy (NCBI): domain Eukaryota; kingdom Metazoa; phylum Onychophora; class Udeonychophora; order Euonychophora; family Peripatidae; genus Epiperipatus; species Epiperipatus broadwayi. The sequence goes on from JAQFVV010012424.1 coordinate 8,814,130, forward strand.
TTTCTTAACACTATATGGATTTAATTTATATGTTGCTTCCATTCATGTTTATATAAGCTAAAGATTTCACCGTGCACCGTGCGAACAAATGCTATTAGAGCAAAGCATTCTGGGAATAACAGTTACTAATATCAAAAATACTTGGTTGTCTTTTTATAACAAAAACTTAATGTATAAAGTTGGATTATGTCATTTTTTATGAAGAAAAAAATTGAACACATATGAAAAATTTATAATTATTAAATGGAAGCAATATCCCTTGCATGCATGAACCACATACCTACTCTTGACTCTATCACTGTATGTCAATGCTGATAAACTTATTATCGCATATTGTTTGATTATTTCAACTTGCCTTTGAACAGAACAGTTTTTGGAGAGCTGATAGAGAAGGTTCCAACGATCTGCATTATATTATTTAAAGACTACTTTATATATATTACATGTCATATAACAATCACAACCCTGCATGGTTTACTGCAATAATAAAATCGATCTCTGAAGCATAAGGTCGCCTGATCGACAATTATGGTACACGGACTTCTTATGAACTCCGGGACAATAAAAGATTCCTTACTAATCATCCCCCTCTTTACATTACTGTATTATTTTAGTTTACCATTTAAACTTTATTTATTTTCTGTTTACAATTTTATTTATTGATCCGCTCACCGTCCCCCCCCCCCAAAAAAAAATAATTAAAATTAACGGGCTAATAGTCAGTACTATTTTACACAGAATAGATATGGATTAGCGAGAAGTTTTTAATTAGCTTTAGTTATTCAATTTTTGCAAAAAGTGAGGAAGATAATTATTAATAAGCAACTTTCGGAACACAAAATCTTAGAAAGTTTAACATCATCTCCCAGAGAAAATATTCTACATATAGTAAAGGAGAAAATGTATGTAAGTTAAATAAACTATATACATATAACAGGAATATTTAAGTTGCTATTTTAGCAATTTATTTTTTAAATAAAATATTTGCTTAAATATAAACAATTTTTTCTTGCTAATAGCAATGGCACTAATGCAGACGTTGATCAAGCACAACTATATGTACTGCGTACTTTTTATACGTATCTTTATTAACTTAATTAACTTTATAGCAGAGTATGAGTCTATACACCATTAACTACCATATCGGAAACACTCATGCTCACACGCATATATATATATATATCTTCATGTATTTTTTTTTATTGTTTGAATGGAAAAACAATAAAAACTCTATATTCCAATTACTAAACAAAAAATTATTAATATTTAAATACAAATATACTTTATATCTCTGGAGTTTTGATTAATTATAGGGGATTTGAACCCTGACTTTCAAACTCCCTTCTGCTATCCAATGTATCTCATACAACCGATACACATGACCACACACATGTGAAAAAGATAAATGATCTCCAATATACATATTTCATGCTGAATCAGCACTCATCAGTTGGTCCAGATCATCATAAACCGAGCACTGATTACACATGTGTGTAGGAGATGATGAACTGATGAGTGTTGGTTCAGCATGAAATACGTATATTAGAGATTATTTGTCTCTTTCACATATGTGTATCGGTTGTATGAGATAGATTGAATAGATGAAGGGAGCTTCAAAGACTGGATTCAAATCCCCTATAGAATATTCTTCTAAACTCTAGGATCACCGCTTTGCAATGAATCCGACAACGAGATGAGATATTTGGTCGTTTGATTTGAATGCAATACTGTACTCACTTTTCGTGTAATACCTTTCTTGCATACTTAATATTTGCTTTAAAAATAACGTAGAACTATTTAAATTTATTATTAACATTTAAAAAAAAAAAAACCCTCGTTTTATCTCTTTTTTTTTTTTTCAATTTAAATATTTAAAAATTGAGCTGCTATAAATTCGATAAATCTATCGTCAAATGTTCCATTTATTTACGCTTTTATCTTAGTTTAATTTAAACACTTTTTTTATTATATTTATAAATGCTTGACGGAATTCATCACTGCTAGCGTTATAAACAAAGGGATTTAAACATGAATTTAAAAACGCCATCCAATAGGTAAACATGTAAACTTTAGGTGAAACTGCATTTTCGTTTAAAGCTACCGGTATAAAAATTGACATAAATGGTCCCCAACAAATAATGAAAGTTAATAAGATATGTCCTAATGTTAAAACAGCCTTCTTTTCTTTTTTTATTCTGGATTCTTTTTGCCTGCTTATCTGGACTGCTGCAGTTCCTTGATCGCTGTCTAACGAAGTTTCTTCTGTAACCACACTAATTTCAATACGTTTTGGCACTTCGACCTTTACGTGGTCACCACCCGAACTTATTTTGCTTCTTGCTTTAATCACGGATACTACCTTCACATAACACAAAGCTATTCCTAATAAAGGGATGTAATAGCCAACTATAGCCATATATAATACGTAGTTGGTGAATTTTCCTGGATTCCAATAGCAGTCATTCGGCGCATAGCCTTCTAAAATATCCGCTGCAAAACCTGGAAGCCAAACTATAAGAACTGAGCACCATGTTATAATTATAGTTACAATATATTTACTTTTTGACTGAAATTTGCGATAATGCAGTGTCCAAGTAACGGACCAAAATCGATCCGCAGATATTGCTGCGACAGTAAAAACGCTTTCGAAGGTCATACCGTAATCAAAAAATTTCCAAATGCCACACATAATGGGGCCTAAAGGCCAAGTTTGATCTTCTACTGTGTAAACTGTATAACAAGGCATTACAATGAATCCAACCAGGAAATCAGTAAAGGCTAAATTGACTATATAGTAATTGAATGGAGTTTGAAGCTTCTTATCCATTTTCACAGAGGCCATAACCATGATATTTCCTGTTAAGGTGATTAATATAATTAAAATACAGGCTATAAAAATAAATGTTTTTTGGATAGTAAACGCGTGGTTAAGCAAAGTAGTTTCATTCGAACTGTTACTAAACATTGTTTTCTCTCAACTAAATCTCTTAATTTACCGTTTTTATAAAATGAGATAACCTATAATTATTGATTTTTTTTTTTTTTTGAGAATTCATAAAAAAAATTAAGTTATGATTTTCATAAAGAGAGTTTTATTTCTTTCATGCTATTCATAACTGCGAATAAAGTAATCTACAACGAAGTTATTTTTATTTTATTTCTTTAGCGCAGCTTTAGAATGAGGCGTGACAATTACAAACATTCTTCTCCAATATCTTGTCAATGGTTTGTTACACGTGATGTCAAAATAAGAGAATTCAAAGACAGAGTGGTCGATGACAGAGGGAAGTAATGTTATAGAAAATTAAAGATTTGCTTCAAAATTTAATAAATTTTAAAACAACGCAAAAGTTATGATTAAATAATTAATAAGCTAGCATATTTTCTTTCTTCTTTTATATAAATATAATTAGCTACTATAATGCTTACTAATTCAAAATAATCTAATAATTAGACACGACATCTGTCAAATACGTAATATATTAATACGTATATATATACACGTCTGTCATGATACAAAAATACGCAACAGGCTGTTTACCCTTTCTATGACCTGTGCCCGAATCCAAGCCAAGTAAACTTGGAAACTGTCAACAATCTTGCATTTTTAAAATTTTAGATAGGGTGATCCTAGTCAGCTTAATTATCCATCCAATAGTGATCAATGAATGGCTATTAATCTATCTTAGCTAGAGAGTAATATTTAAATGGAAATCCATTTAAAATCTTTATCATCCCGTAATTGCCAATTTGGTTAGTACTGTTTTATTTTTCATTGTTTCTTTATGAGGGACTATTAAAGGATTTATCTTAGGATGAAATGTTTGAAGGTCAATATATATATAGCATATCTTTCAAAAGCTATTCAATCTTTTGTCAACAAAGCAAATATACTGTTCTTATTAATTTCAGCAGGGAACAGATATATTTTCATCTTGATCTGTTTTAGATTTACAGTATATTAATATGCAAACAGCCTTCCATTGCAAGATAATATCTCTTTAATGACTCTTCAAAGAAAAAAAAACAGTTTCAAACCATTAAACCTCTCACTTGCAGTCTTGAAAGTTATAGAATCCTGAAATACTCATGAAGTTTAAATATTTTCATATAATATATTTACACTGGAAAAATCTACAGTGATTATTATTATTGTTGTTGTTTGGAAGAAGATTGTATAAAATATGGAAGGAAGTTTAATGTTGAGCAGAACAAATGTTTGTGGATAGAACGTAATAGAAAAATAGTACAAGTTAGTATTGATGACAATATAGCTCAACGGAGAATGAGTTTAGATATTTGGGTAATTGTTTATATAAGAATGGAAAAAATGAAGCTAAAGCTAGAACAATAGCATTGACAAAGAATGTATTTGTCAAGAGAAAGAAAATATTTTTTGATCTATAGAGAGGACCTAGGTATGAAGTGTATTATTGTACAACTAGAAAACTTGAAAAATAAATAAAATAATTAATAATAAATTGGAGCTCTTTGAAATGTCGTCATGAAGAAGAATGGGGAAAATTAGTTGAATAAATAAAATGACAAACAAGGAAGTTTTAGAAAGAGCAAATAGAAGGGGGAAAATGAATAAAGAAATTAGAGAGATAGAAAGAGGAACTAGATTGAACATATACAAAGAAAAAAAATTATTTTGATAAAAGATGTTTTGGAGAGAATAATGAATGAAAACAAGAAGAAAGGACAGGGAAGATTGGCTTTGCTCGATGATATAAGAGATGGGAAGAGATATGTTAAATTAAAGATCTGGGCAATGAGTAAAACATAAGTAAGGAATTGATAAATTAGCAGTGTGAGTACTCTCTGGATCTGTCCTTAAGACATAGCCTTGATTGATTTAAAATAATGAAATTTTTTAATGATTTATATAGTTTTTATTCCCAAATTCCTATTTTCAATCTCTTATGAATAGGTAATCTTCAGATATATTTAACATACATCTTATTATTAAATAAACTAATGTAAAATATGAAAACATCAAATCGGATTGGGGGCATCATTTCGTAAATACTAACACATACAATTATATTGTTTTTAATATAATATTAAATCATCTATGCACTTTATCACTGTTTCACAAACAGTGATAAAGTGCATAGATGATTTAACATTTTATTATATACATTTGGCAATGCAATAAGAAAGATTAGTTATTATATTGTTTATATATTATTAATATATAATTATTATTATTATTATTATTATTATTATTATTATTATTATTATTATTATTATTATTATTATTATTATTATTATTAATACATTTAATAACATAGACATAAAGATGTAAACACAAAAGTAACATTACTACATTTAAAATAGTATTAAAATAGAAAGAAACAACAGTTTATAACAGAAATGAGAACAGTAGAAGTTCATTAAAAGAATTACTGATAAAAGTAAATTATCTGTCAAAATAATATGTAACTAAATAAAACTTTAGATTTAACTTTACAATTTTTAATATACAAATAAATAACAACTATAGTTACTTTATCTCATAACTGCTATCTTGATTTGCATTTACTGTAAATGTTACTCAAGATGGCAGTCAAGCTGTAAGCTAGCTTACTTATAATATGTTGTAGTATTTTTAATTGTTAAATATCTTTAAAAAAATCAAACTTGTTATATTTTATTTAAATTTTTCAAATAAGTTCAACCATTAACAGGTTAGAATATAACTCAATATTTCAAGAAATATCATTAACCTTTCTTCTTCCAATGTTGCTGGCTTGATCAGTGACAGTACTTTCAGGGAAAATGTTAAATTTATAAAGCTGAATTTAAGGTGGCACGCTAAAAAATTAGACTTTGACAGAATAGCGTAGTTATTAAGAACATTATCTTAAATTCAGAATTTATGAATCTGAAGATAATCGGTTTGATTCCATTAATACTGTCACTGATCAGTTCAATAACACCTGAAGAATAATGGAGCAGAATCAAACTGATAATCTTCAGATTCATAAATTCTGTATTTAAGATAATGCTCTTGCTAACTGGACTATTCTCTCAAAACCTAATTGGCTTGATTCCACTAATACTGTCACTGATCAGGACCAACTAATGAGTGCTTGTTCACCATTAAATATGTATATTGGAGATCATTTATGTTTTTCATATGTGTGGACATGTGTATCAGTTGAACGATATAGGGTCATTAGCTGAAGAGTGTTTGAATGTCTGTAATAAAATCCTCCCTACAATTACATCTAATTTCCAAGTATATTAAATTATACTTGTATTCTAATAATATAATTGGATGATAAATTAATTACCAATCATAATGATAGCATATTGCATGGCCTCCTCATCAATGAAAATCTTCCTTGCATGATTTAGACATGACATAGAGTGTCAGAATCTGGGGTGCAATGTCTGTGGATTGATTCCAGTCCTGGAATTTCCAACACCCAAACTACTTTTGAACTCCTGAGAAATAAAGCCATTTGATTATTTTGCCCCGAATGGTTAAATGCAACATAGATCATAAGATAGGAGCACAAGCTACTCAGAACTGATTCCAGTGCAGTACTTCCAGCACTTAAATTCCCAAGCAATAAAGCCACCCTATTATTTTGTTCTTAATGTTTTAGTATAAAATGTCAGACTTAGGTGTGTGAGGTTTTGAATTGATTCCAATGCTGGAACTTCTAACACTCAACCTTCTTATGAACTCTCTTGAGTAATAATGCCAGTGAATGTTTTTTTAATGACAAGCTAAGTTAACCATGTTTTCATTTCTTACCAGACACAAAATAAAAAAATCATATTTGACATGATATTGGCTGTTTTATTACAACAGTAAGATTCGTATTCTAATCTTAAGTTTCACCTTTTTCTGTCGTCTCTCACTGACCGATCTACGTTTTCATGATATTGGTGTACAATTACAACATACTATTTTATCCTATGAGTGAAGTTACACTTTTAGATAGTGAGTTAATTGTAATAATTACTAGAAACTAAGTTCTAATTTAACAGTGTGGGATTTTCTGCTTGAGTCATTAAGAATATAGTAATTATCATTGAAACCTTTATAAAGACTACTGACTGATGTTAAATACTAAACTGATATCTGACTAAGTTTACAGGTTATTTGCATCATCCTACAATTTCTTTTCCCAAACTTTGCCAACTGTTTTTGTATTACAGTATACAGAAGCATTTCATGGTAGCATGTAAAATATGCAAGGCACCCAAGCAGTATAATTTGGGAAGTGACAGATTCCTAGGAGCATAAAGATGAGGGCATTATTTTACTATTCTATTTTATCTTACCACCTGATGATTTGCAGAAAATGTTACTATGTATTATCAATAAAATATTTTTTTGTTTAAATAACAATAAATATTCTGGTATTATTAATGCTTTGTTATGGTAAAAACACAGACTGTGTTTTGCGCATAGAAATGTATTATTTCCAAGGTTTATAAAACCGTTCTGTATTTTTGTAGCATTACCATTATTGCCCGAAGCCTAAGATCAGTCTCTAAATTTAAAATTAATTTTAAAAAAATTACCTTCAAGCATGACCCAAAAATGACTTACAAATTTGGCTATTATAGGTGAAGCAAGTGACATGTATATGATTTAGATTTGGGTAATATTGTGAAAGAATTTCCATGTATAAAAGCAAGAAGAATACATTTTTAAGTATTTGAATTGCACATGTATAAACTTTTTAATTTTTATTTTATATTTTCATCTTTTCTTATGATAGATTATTCAAAATAATTTAAAGATGCAAAACAATTTGCAGAATGGCATAAATTCATAAAGTCATCTTAATAATATACATACCTTATAATTGGGAACATGATCGATGATGTGATGTATAGTCTGATATTGAGTCTTATAATCATGTTTCTCTAAAATCTGTTCTAGTGCTGATAAGATCTCCAGAATTCTTTTTCTAAAATTCCATTATTTCTTCTCTGAAAAAAGTAACTGAGACATTATTGAAACATTTTTACATCCGGTTTTAAACACCATTAGTTTCCGACCATTCTCTTTATGAATGATCTATTACCCTTTCTTTATTAAGAAAGTCTAAAAAAAGAAGTACATACACAAACATACACATAATATGAGAAAATCAATTAGTATGCAATTTTCTTTAAGTTTATATAATTACCAAACTAATAACTTTGTTTTCAGGTAATTATTATTGATTATAGCCTACTATTTATTAATATATTTAATTATCTAGTCAAATAATATATTTCCCATTAGTTTTATTAAATTATCGTTTTCATTAGTAATATTTAAAACATTGACGAATTTAAGTTAATTCATTGGAAAACTTTTCTTTAGGATTTCAAGCCTTTTTTAAAAATGTTCTAATTTTGCTTCTGTTTTTAAATATACTTATTCAAATCATTTTTATTTGTATATATACACACACATAATATGCATTTATATATGAGTAAGAATTTATGTCACCTGATTTAAAAGTGTTAGATATATTACCGCTGAACTGAATAGCTTTCATGGAAAAAACAACCTCAAAGCTTTTAGTGGACATCTCATGTTCTATATTAAGAATGGTCAGTATTTTTTTAGCATCTGGACGATTCGAACTTAATCTGATGTAGAGAAGAATTATAATTATTAGGGTTTAAAATAATAGACTGCCCAAATATAACATTATTTCTATATTTATTAATCATTACAATATCAAAATTATTATAATTGTCAATATATTTTTTATTATTACATTTATAAATATAGAACTGCAACAAAAATAAGAAATGTACAATAAAAACTTATCGAAAATTTAAAGAGGATATTTGTTATTGTTTATTTTTTAAACAATGAATTCATATCCTGCATAATTTAATAGTACTGACGTGCAAGATGTGTTCCAAATTTTCAATTATTCGAGATCTATTTATAATTTAGTAAATGTCATTTTGTAAAGAAATATTTCACACTATAACGTGCTGCTACTTTTTTGAAAAAATAAAAACAAATAAACACCTTCTATTGGTTTTTTTTATTGTTTTTTTTTAAAGTGTCATAGCATTGGCCGGGACGCGAACCCGCAACCCGGGCAACTGCCTGTAAGTGCAAGGCAGTCGCGCAGACCTCTAGACCACCAATGCAAGACTACACCCATTGTTAGACTGTTATTATATACATTTTGAAAATATCTGCGAGCCGGATTACGACTTTCGAGGAGTCGGAAGTTGACCATTCCTACTCTATAGCTAAGTGCAAAATCACATTGTGCTTAATATTACATTGAAAAAACGTATGAAATATATTTAATTTATTTCCTACACTTTTAAAGTAATCAAAGTCTAAAATTCACAACAATAATTAAACACTCTGTCTGTACCTATTTCTGCAGCAGAAAATAATCTCTCAGTGAGTCGTCTTGTATATGCTTTGAATGTTTGGTGCAATCGTTAGGTATAATAATTAAAAAGGACAAGACCCATATAGTCATTCCACTAAGTTTTATCATCTTTATTTTTATAGAGTGTAATTGAAGTATCATTTAAAAAAGTCTATAGAGATCTAATCAAAATGCTTTCTTTTTATCTTTAAGGCTTTGAGAGATACCTATTTTCTCTGATATTTTATTTACATGAATTTTTAATTAGGGTCTTAAGTTGTTTTAGCTTTAATAGCATCAACATCATCTATTCCTGCAATTTCAAAAAGCTTAGGTGTAAAATAATCTGAATCACTGTTGGTTGTATACAAATAATATCTGATCTTCTTGTGGTATTATTTTTGTAAACAATAATGGTCTTAATAAAACATAGATGAATTAGATCTGCTTAGATGATTTACCTCATAAAGGTACTGGTTCACTATCCAAGCTTGCTGTAGCACCATGTCTGAATAATTGCATATATTATTTAGAAATATAATTTAACTATTTACCACAAAAAATTTAAGATGTTAGTATTCTGTGTGATGAGTTATGACATAAAATATAACAGTGTGTTCTATATCTCAATTGACTATTGAACATTTTGTTTTAAACTGAGTCAAACTTCTATTGCAACATTTAACATGATTCAAACCATATATGGTAGTAAAGTCAGGAGTTATAAGAATGTTTCCAAATGGCTTGTAAGATTTTGTAATGGAAGGGTGTGAACTGAAGGCAATATTCAAAGGTATTTAACAATATTGCCACATTTTACATTGTAACTTGTGGTCCAGGCAAGTTAGCATCCATGATATGATGAGTTTGTGATTAGACAGAATCTACAGATAAACACCAAACTCAGATGAGTTTGTGATTAGACAGAATCTACAGATAAACACCAAACTCAGCTGTTAAAATGACATGGGTTGGCATTAAATTGTTGCATAGATGTTTATGTGTTCAAAAAAGATGTTGGTTATGAAAATATTGTTGGAGTAGAATTCATACATTTTATAAGTACCTCTATTTGTTTTGCAGTTGCCATAATAATTTATACATTTTGACTAGGATATGTGATCAGATACAACTTATATTATTGAACATTAAGTATATAATGAATAAATAAGATTATATTAATAATAATTCAATTTTATTTAGAGTATAAAGCAACACATAATTGCCAATTATATTATAATGAGTAATAACATGATAGAGAGGAAGAAAAAAAGTAGATAATACACAAGTAAAGAGGAAATGATGTGGCTTTATAAATTGTATTTTAGTTTTATGGTTTTATAAAAGTGAATAAAATCATGGTTGAGGATATTATTAATCTTTATATATTCTGTTTTAAATATTAATCATATAAAATAATGAAAAAATCTAATCAGTACTGAATTACATTTAAAAAGTTGTGTGATTTGATATTGTATTAAAAGATGTAGAAAAATCTATTTGAGAATCAATCTGAAATAATTCTTTATGAAGAGATGAACTGTTTTAAAAATATAATAGCTTTGATTTTTCTTTTAAAGTCAGTGGGAATGATCAAGCGTTGTTGGCCTAGTGATTAGCATAGCTGTCTTCCAAGCAGCTGGCCCGGGTTCACTTCCCGGTCAACACATTTGACATATGAAAAAAAAGTCAGTGGGAATGTGAAAATAGTCTTTAAAGGTGCTGTATTTAGAGTAAATGGCAAAAGCAATTGAATTTTATGACTATTTCTTGTTGAAAGTGGGTTTCAAATTGAATTCTAAGATGGAATCAAAAAGAGAAAATGTTATATTTAATATGAGGGAATCGAATCAATGGTTGAATTACATGTAAAAAGTTGTGCAATCTGATATTGTATTGAAAAATGTAAAAAGATATATTTCAGAACCAATCTCAAATATTTCTTTATAAAGAGATTTTCTTTTCAAAATCAGCTGAATGTGATAAGGGTTTTTAAAAGGGCTTCATTTAAAGTAATTGTCAAATCAGGTTGCATTTTAAAACTATCTCTCTTTGGAGGTAGATTTCAAATGATTGAATTGAATTCTAAGATGGGATTAAAAGGAAGAAAATTATATATATTTTTTCCTTGCCCATGGAACTACTCTCCTTATCGTCAAAGCCCTATTCACCTTGGTATTAGTATGAATTGGGATGATGATAGAAAATGTAATTCCAATATGATTTTGATTATGGTAGAAATAATTATGTAATCAAAAATAGAATAAGATAATTGTACGAGTTCAGACTTTTTAAGGTAAAAGATAAATGAGTGGGCCATTCATTTTTATTAATCATGATTTAGTTATTGGTGCACCATACAGAAAAATTATTTACATCATGTTGTAGTAGGGAGCAATTAATAAAGAAATTTATTTGCATGATGATTTTACATATGTAAATCTCGTGAAAGCATCATATGCTCATTAAGACCAATAATCTTCAATATGTTGTCAAGGCAACCTCTTTATATATATATATAAATAAAGATTTCTTAACAGTTGATGGAAGATTCATGATGTTAATAAGAGTAGGCTGCTTTTATATGATTTACATTGATAAACCATTTTAGCTTTGAGTGAAATCAACTTTAACTATATGAGTATATATATACTGAACAAGAGGCATTCTAAAAAAATTGTAATTAGAATGAAGATATTTGATTGTTAAATTTAACAATCAATGTTCTAGAATAGGAGTCGGCAAACTTTTTAACATGAAGAGCCATTTTATTTAAATCTACTTCCCCAATTAAAGAGCCACAAAGTAAGAGATATCTCCCGATTCTCTTTTATTAAAGAGCTGCAAGATAAAAGACCCCCCCCCCTCCATTAAAGAACCGCAAAGAAAGAGATGAAACATGTTTTTGAAAAGTATGAATTCTTCAATGGCTGTGAATATATTTGAACATTTATTTCTCGTAAAAATCAATAAATAAAAACAAAAAATTACTTTGACAATTTAATTTATTCGTACATTTTCAATATTTAAATATTCATCATATACAATAATTACTATTCTATTGTAAGGCTGAATTCAAGAAACAACATTGCAATGTGAATTTTTCCTCTCCTAGAGCCATCAACATATTTATTTACAAATTACAAGAAGAAATAAAAAATGCATTTATGTTTATCATGATAAAAAGAATCACGGGATTGGAATCAAAGAGCCATATTTGGGAGTCATAGTTTGCCAAACCCTGTTCTAGAATAAATAAAGAATCCAAACAACATGGTTTGTTTTTTGACATATTTAAATTATGTAAATTGGTAAGAAAAATACCATGATTAATTGTGAAAAAGACCTTAGACATGTCAAAGTAAATGGAATCAGTTCTGTTCTGATCTCTTCTAGAGTGAGCAATATGATCATAAATAAATCATATGATCATCTGGAGATCATTGATGATTGGGCACCAAAGTATATATTATCACAACATATCTATTTATTTTGAAAAAAGGTTTTTTTAATTTTATTTTTCTCATTTGTGATTCAATTCAGAAACTTTAGATCTAGAATCTGCCGGCTGTTTCCACTGTGATAAACTACTACTTATCAAGCTTAGATTGTAAAAAAAGTGCTTAGCCTAAAATGGAAATCAATATTAGGAAAGATTACACAAGCAGAAAACATCACATGACTCGTAATATATAAAGCTATTGAGTATTGATTATTAAAACTTACAGTAGATGACATAACTGTGGTAAGAGAAAAAGATAATGTTTCTACTGAATAGAAAGGTTCAGATAAAATTTTGAGTAACATTGAAAAGGTAAAAATATTAAGTGTTAAAATATACTGTATATTAAATATATATATTACATTTAAAAACATGTCTTGAAGTCAGCGATAGCTGCTTTACAAGCAGTTGTCCCGGGTTAGCGGATTCCTTCCCGGCTGATGCTATGACACATGAGAAAAAAAAAAAAACATGTCTTGGTGTAAAGGAATAGAGGATGAAGCTCAAAAATGAAAAAGAATAAAAACCAATTCTAAAAATAGAATATATAATAGCACTATTTAATTGGAAAACACTTAGATGTAAATAATATGCTCAAGATATATCTAGTAACTACTGCATAAATAAGACGTTTATTTATAATCTGTAAATAATATATAGGGTATATGAGCACAGACTTTCACACGACCCACCACTCTCCACTCTATCTCATAACACTGATACACTTGAATACATATATGTTGAAAAAATAAATAATCACCAATATTCGTATTTCATGCTAAAACAGCATTCATCAGTTGGTCCAGATTATCATCTCTACACACATATGCAATAAGTGCTCATATATATATATTGATATCTATATAAGATATCTAATCTTCATACTTTAATGGGCAGGCTTCAATCCACTTCACACTCCAACTCTTCAACCATCCATCCTATTGAAAATTCTGATGATGGAATGCTCAAAGGCTACCCTGAGGCTGAGATTCTCATCACACCCATGTTGACCTAAAGTCAATCTGACCTCTCATGTACAGGACATAATCCGTTTAATACATATATGAGGGATGGGCAAACATCTCTATTATGTAATAACTAATATACAGGCTTATTATATATCTAAACCAGCTTATTATTGCTAAATCAGCAATCATCAGTTGGTCCAGATTGTCATCTTTACACATATATGCAATAAGTGCTCAGATATATATTAAGATAACTAATCTTCATACTTTAATGGACAGGCTTCAAGTAGTAAATAAATAAATCTTTTTTACTACGATCATAACTTTTTTTATTCTTCTAACATAAATTCATTTTTTTGTATATTGAAATTTATTTGATAAAAATATTAAAATTCTTATGATATTTGATTCATTATGTCTTCTATTATTATTAAATGTTCCCCATTGCTATTAAAACGTACATATAATTATCATTTCTCATGATTGTAATGAAAAAGATTCTTATGTTTAAAAAGAATATTAAAAATAGGTAATTATCTTAGCATTATTGTTAATAAACTTATTACTAAAATTATATTGAGATTTTCAAGCATATCAAATTTGTTTTTAATGACGAAATAAAATGTGAAGATTTATTTTTGTGGTTTTATAATTAGTTTTTTAAAAAAAGATAAATGAAATATGAGACCTACAGATTATTTGCAGTAAAAAATTTCAAATATTTTTTCATTTATCGGATTAAATCTCAGATGAATATACAATTATTTTTTAATTAATAATACCATATATTTAAAAGCTCTTACATAAACTTATGTATTTTCTGATTGTCCTCCCCCACCCCCACTCCCATATCAACTCTTACATATATTTATTTTCTAATTGTTTAAGACCGTTGTCTCTCTTTTTTTATTTTTTCTCTTTTTCATCATCAAGATTCAGCACTCTCGCTCTATCAGGTGTGTGAGCGTGCATATACATATGCGTGTACATATATATTTAAAATATTAGTTTAAAAAAATTGGGGTTTTGATAGGATCAAAAAGTAAAATTATACTTGCTTATGTTTGAGTTTATTTTTTTACTTTTTTACTAATAACAACAACTACAAGAAGAGGAAAAGGAGAAGAAGTAGTAGTAACAGTAGCAGTAGCAGTAGCAATAGTAGCAGTAGCTGTAGCAGTAGTAGTAGTAGTCGTAGTCATAGTCGTAGTTGTCGTAGTCGTACTTGTAGTCGTAGTAGTAGTAGTAGTAGTAGTAGTAGTGGTGGTGGTGGTGGTGGTGGTGGTATGGAGGTAGTAATAGTGGCGGTAGTGGTTGTGGTAGTGGTAGTTAGTAGTAGTGGTAGTAGTAGTAAAAAAGCAAACTGTTTTAAACATTTATTATGAAAGGAATTTTTGGTTAACCTTTTCAGTTTAATTAAGAGCAAAGACTGTTGTAATTAGCCTTGTAATAATATTTGGAGGCACATTGAATAAACAATTAATAATTTTGGAAAACAAAATAATTATGTGAAAAATACTTAGATAAGCTCAACTTTTGATTTGCAAATTATTATCAATTTTTCAAGAGAACTTATAATAAGCAGAAGCAGTTAAATTATTTCAGTTTATATGAGTCACTTTTTAAATTATGAGACACTTTTTAAATTAATACCATAAACAATTATCTTTATTAATTTTAGTTGTTACAAGCTAAAGTAAAAAAATCCACAAAGCTAAGTTATCCTACTCTTTGTGATAGTATGAAACCAAATTCAAGCAATGTTAGAGAATCAAAAAGACAGAAGCTAACTCTTCATGCCTGAAAGGATAGCTATTCATTATTAGCATGCTTTTGCATAGTATTAACCTACTTCACTGGAAAAAGAATCTTTCATGTTTCATTCACAAAATTTACAATCAGCTCATTACTTGCACTGGAAGATTATAAAATTCAGGCTGAAAAATAATTAAACCATTTTAAAATTAAATCCTAAAATGTTTTTACAGGATTGGAAATAAATCCATCACATAGATTTTATATAAGATATTTTTCAATTTAATCCAGTAAATCCACCTTAACAATAGTAATGGCTATAATATAATTTAATTCAAATCTTCTGTTCCAATATTTAAATAAAAGAGTATTTAATATTTAATAATTATATTAAAATTTTAATATTTTCTTGTTTCATATCTTTGAATATTGAATACATATATCAATTAACATATATATATATATGCATACATACAAAATCAGTAATTTGTTTTAAAAGAAAATTATTCATTAAATGTTTTTTAAAATCTTTTGTCTTTTAGCCTAGTATTTACATAAATGATAGAATTTCACACATGTATTCAAAGAAAGAATAAAGGAAGGAATTTTTTTGTAAACTTTGTGCAAAATTGATACTAATCTTAAAATTTTGTGAGAATTATTTACTTAATCTAAACTATTAATGATTGCTTGTACCCTTATTAAATAATGATGAGTGTTTGTTAATTATTTTTAATGGATCTATGTAACTCATTATTGTTATTAAAGTATATATATCATAATCTTTAATCCTAGTCTTTTGTTCTATTGAAAATTAGTAAAGAGAATATTTAGATAATTTGTTAGATTTGGTGTTTCCTTTAGTTTAATTAAGAGTAAAGGATATTCTCCTAAAAATCTGAGTGATGACTAGAATCCTGATGCAAATTAAGTGCATATATAGAGAACTTCTAGGTCAATTTACACAAGCAAATATGCTAATCTATGCTAATCAGTGACTAGTTTGATATATGTTTATTTGCATGTGGATATACTAGTGCACTTGCTAATATTCCCTACAGTCATGCTCTGATAAGATACACTGTATCAAAAGCCTGGTAAGCAAAGTAATAAATATTATTTTATACCAAAAATTTATTATTGTAATAGTTGATCTACATACTCTTGTAGAATATATTTTATTATATATATATATATATACCTTTACATATTTAGTAAAGAGCATTTATGTAAGGATTCTCCATGGTGAATATCATCAATTTGTACTAACTATATTGTTTTACAATCATTATTTGCTATAACAATCTTTAGCAAAAATGTATTTTTTTAAAAAAAAACAGACATTTTTTCAAAATGGTACCTATTTTGTAAGATTGATGACAATATAAAATCATGACATCCTTAAAGCTATTATCATTCAAAAATAAAAAAGCAAAATTCATGCTCAAAATGTACAGTGGGATATAGTGTTTATTCATTACACAGCATATAATATTATCTGATGATAGAATTAAAATATGATTAATGTACTTATCTAATTTTATTCAATATCTTTGCAAGACAATCAGTGCTTTCATTAATGACATATCCATAATAAAAATAATTTTATTATCAATGGCTACAAAAGCAAATAAAATTCCAATTTTATTCAATACAATAAGTTAATTAAATCCTAATCAGATCATTCACATCAACAAAATATATTAATATTAAAATTTTAAATGCGCACATTAACTTAAATATATTCACTCAATCAATTTTATAGATTACAATTATGAACATCATTTTTCCTGAGGCAAAAAAATATTGTCATTTTAATTATAAAATATGGTCATTTTAATTGTTATTTTGAGAAAACAATGCTTTTGTACATTACACAGTTGAAATCAATTTTACCTTATTAAAAGTTACTAAACATAAGTTTAAAATATGATTTATTCTCTCAGTAGAGGCTCTACGACTTTTATTGTAAACATTAAAAAAGATAGCATCAGCAGAAAAAAAAGTTAATTATTTATAGTATGAAAACTGCAGCAATCAACTTCACATTACATTTCTTAATGTATTTCTTATTTAATTTTAATGGCATTTATGTAAAAAAAAAAAACTTACGAGAGACTGCAGACACGTTCATTTTTATTGGTTAAATACTACAAAAATAAAAAAATGGTAATAGGACATAAATATTTAAAAAAAATCATAATTCAGGAAATATCAATCTTTAGTGATGTAAGAAGCAAAATAGTGGATTGTCAATGAAAAAATTATATAATTTCTTTTTTAAAAAAATATAATTGCCGAAATATTTTTATACAGTGTATTTGCTCTCAGTTTAATATTTTTATAATAATATGCTTAGTAAAATATTTATTCACTAATTAACAACTTTTTTCAATTTAAGCTTTATTTTTTTAACTGTATTCTTATATATTTTGAATTTAAGGCATTTTTTTATGTGAGATTTTGATTTGTGAGGCATTTTGGGGCAACAAATTGAGCTCTTTGTCTGAGATAAAAGAATGTATACATATTTTTATTCATTCATAGAAATCTAGCTATATAGTTATTCTGATTGTTAAAATCAGTATTATTTATATTTTGGATTATTATTTATCATCACCAGTGACCCTGCCACCAGATATTATCTCCATATTTGTGTAAAGCATGTATTCCTTATTTCATTTTTTCTTATTACATTAATATACAAAAATAACGCAAAATATTTTTAAAGCCATTCACCAGAGGGAGTATTAATTTATAAAGTAATGTTTAAAAAATCTTTTTGCAGTTCCATTTATAATATCAGAATTCCATCATGTACTTATGATGTTCACAAAAATAATTTAAAAATCTTAGTTAAATCTGTAAGAAGAAAATCACATTATTTTTAGTGTTAAAAACTAAATTGAATTCACCAAATCTTGTACAAAATTTTAGAAAAGAATGAATAGTTGGATGATTTATAGCTTCTACTATATTTTTTAAAATTATATTTACAGTAGTATAAGTTGGTGCATTCCAGAAAAAAAGTAGAAAATATTAGAGAAATATATTTAGATCATGAACTGATAAGCGGTAAATTTAATTAAATAATTTACATTAATTATGATCGATAAATTCTAAGAAATATTTGCTGATTACAAATATTTCTTGATAAATTACCTTATATGGAAAGGAATTCCTAAGGCACCAATTAATTAGTTATAGACTGCTATGGAAGAAAGTAATTAATTGTGAGAGTAATTAAAAACTATAAATAGAGTAAGAAACAAAGTGTGTGATTCATTTCCAGTACATTTTGCAGAGATATCTAAGTGGCAGTAGTTTTAGTTAATGTGTAGCACTCTCAGTGAAAATGTGTTCATGGGCAGCAACTGAATAGGCTCAAAGAGTGTGGGAAACTGGGACGGTGGGAAACCATCTGGATAGCAGCTAAATGCAAAGAGTTGATTTTCTAGCAGATTTCCAGTGAAGTTACCAAGAAGACTGTTGCCAAGAGACAGAAGTAATTGTAGCTAAAAGAAGCTCATAGTGATGGTCTCAGTGCTCTATGATGAAGCAAGATGTGTTCATGTGCAGGTGAACTGGACTGGGGCAAAGAGTTTGGGAAACAGGTAAATGGGAACCATCTTGAAAGCAACCAGTCTTAAAGTGGGTCAGGGAAATGAGCCATAAGGAACTATAGAGTTATTTGTGTTGTGACTATAGCAGACTGTTTGCTATTCTTATTATGTACTGTTTTGTTGTTTTGTTTTTTGGTATTCAGAATGTTGCATTTTGAATGTATAACAGCTTCTATCAACTGTATAAGTTATTCATGGGTTTTATGTGACATGAAGTGCAAGATATGGATGGCTAAAATTTCAAATGTTTTTCCAGAAATCATCATATATTTGAAGACAGTAGTTATTTTTAACATGCATATAAAAGTTTATGATTTAAGTTGTCCTATTATATATATATCACTATAATTAATTATCTGGTTATTATGTTAAGAAATTAGAACGTATAATATATCAGTTCAATTATTAGACTCTCTCTAGAAAGGTCATTCTGAAATCAGATATTATAGGTTATATTAACCACTTCGTGAATTGAAAATTATGACAAGACTTGGTGTATTGGTTTCACTGAATTTTTTTCTTCCACTAATCTCTTATACACTATTGTGTATATTGGTTCTATATAGTTTAGTGCAGTAGTAAAATGGCAGACTCTGGAGCTCAAAGTTCATAGATCTCAGATGAACTGTTTCACTTTGGTCGTTCAAATTTTTTATGAACTGAGCAATAAAACCATTCAATTTATTTATTTATAATGAATATTACAACTTCTATACTTTCAAATAAAATCTTAATACAAAATAAGATTCTAGCTAATATGCGATTGGTTACGATTAGTAACGTAAACTGGTACGGCTAGCATTGCATTGTTGTAGTTTATACAACTTGTTTCACAATAAGCTTTTTAGGAAATGCATTAGTATACTAGCTCAGTAATATTCAATTGAATCTTTTTTGTTCATATTTGGTCAAAGTTGTGGACTTATAGTTTCATGTTTTTATTTTACTATTCATAAATAAAATTCTAGAACATACGGTAAAGATCTAAATATTAAGTGACCAGACGTCCTGCTTTTGGCGGGATGGTCCCGATTTTTAACAATTTGTTCCACGTCCCGCGGCATTTTAAAAAAGTCCCGATTTTTGGAAAGAATGCACGACAAGCTAGGGAATGGCGGGAGAACGGGAAGGGAATATACGGTTTTCGGCGGCCATGTGGCTATTTCGCCAGGATATGAGTTTTATATTATTTTTGTTAATTTTATAACTTCATGACCTTTTAAACAATGACAGCAATCTACTAAAAAAAATTCACTCAAATGAGAAATATGCCAAAGAATAAAATAATCCTATACATAATTTTTTTTAATGTATTATATTTGTAAATTGTACTTACGTTGAAATTAAAAAATATATATTACAATACTATTTTTGCGTTTTATGAAAATTTTTGTTGCTCCATATAGACCAAATTTTTAATCAAGAAACCCCCCTCCCCCCGGTCAATGGTGTCCCGCTTTACCAATGTTAAAATCTGCTCATTCAATCTAATTAGTTTGCATCCAATATAATAAATTAAATTGGTTATAAATAAAATTAATGTTTTTAATAATTAAACAATGAATTTCAGTTATACAAAAATAATAATAGTTATCTAAATTAATTACTTATGCATATGTGGACATTGAGAACTTAATATGACTTAACACCAAATAATACAGAATTGGTGGGTCCTCTTGTGGTTGTTGTAATAACTAATTTCAATATTTTACTTCAATATTATAATGGAACTTAAATCCCATTGAACTACAATCACAAACACGCACACATATTACTAGAGGCAGAGATTTAAGTATTGGAAATAATACAAGATGAAAATACATATCCGAGTTAAAAATCAAAATCATAATGGCAAAATAAAGAGAAATAAGATTTTTAAAAAATTAAATTAAATAAAATTCATCTCACCTCAACCACTTATCTTTCAAAAAAAAAAAAAAATACAAGCTTTTCTTTCAATAGTGCACTAGCACAATGGTGGTGAACCTTTTTACGTGTGCGTGCCAAAAATTTCCAAAAAATATTTATTGAATGATTGGCATGCCATAAAGTTATTAAATCAAAATATAAACAATTTAATTATTGCAGTTTCTTAAAAGTTTATAAAACAAAACAATAAAAAAAAAAATAATAACCATAATAATTAAACGAAATTTCTAAATAGGTTAAATACAAGTGAACGATATTTATTTAGAAGAGCACAAGTTGAATAAAAAAAATAGTAATAAAAGCAACATTTTGAAAATAAACATGTAAAATCAACATAAATAGATATTATTTAATGAGATTTTTGCTATTGTACATTGGATATCAAATATTTTATATCTGGTTTATACTTTGTCACTTTTAATAATGTACATGCTGAACTAGATCATCTGTCATTCTATTTCTCGAACTTTCTGAAAACAATGATTCACATGCATATGTAGAGGAGAAAATTGATAATATAGCAGTCGCTATTTTTTTAAACAATTAAATGTTTCAGGAATAGCATTCCAGGCAGTAGTTCCTCTTCAATATTCTTTTTACATATGCCCAATAATCTATCATTTTTCATTGTTTTTAACTCATTCCTCAAATCAACAAATTTCTGTTTCCATATAGAACTGGATTGAAAATCGACTGATTGTATTTCCAGATCTTCCATATTAAGCCACTCAAAAATTTTTAATTTGAGACTATCCATTAATATTATGTCTGGGTATAAAATAAATTTTGATGTTTCTGAAAATTGTCTGAACTATGTAAATCTTAAAGAAAATTCATCAATTATCAATTGAATAACTGCACAAAATTAACTATTGCATAAATTTTATTTGATCTGGCTTCTCATGAGATTCTAAATCAATCAAGAACTTTTTTATATTTGGAAAATATTTGAATATGTAAGCAATAACATCATTGTTGAAAATTTGTAATTTAACTTCAAATACTTTGATTAAATTAAATATAACAACAAATGTCTTATTATTACCTTGCAGTTTCACATTTAATTCATTTAGATGCAAACACATATCAGTAAAAAACATTAATTTCAAAACCAATTCAACATCCATTAATTTATTATATTTTTCAAGGATTTTCTCATTATGTAAAAACAGGTTAATTTCATCTAAAAATTCAATGAATCTTTGAAAAACTTTTCCTTGACTTAACCATCTGACATTATTGTACATAAGTTAACCATTGTATACTAAGTTCACCTCATTCAACAAATTTATTTTTTTTTGTTTATTTTGAGCTTGTGTAGATATAAAATTGACTAACTTAGTCGCAATGTTGATAACCATGTCCAGTGGCTTAAAGTTGACATTCATGCATAAAACCTGTTGATGTATAATGCAATAAAAACCCAAAATTGAATGTCCAATACGATTGGTAAATAAACTGAGAAAAACATTTCCTTTTCCATTCATACTTCGAGCACCATCTATAGTTATTGATACAATTTTGGCAACATTTATTTCTTTTTCAGGGAATACATTTGAAACTTTGTTGCAAGTATCTGTTACTTTTATTGCTGTTACTAACGAGGATAAACTGATCAATTCTTCTTTGATATTATTCCCAACACAATAGCAAATAAAATTAGCCAAACTAACTGATCCATTTATGTCTGTACTTTCATTAAGGCAGAGAGAAATTAAATTAGAAGACTTTATATCTTTTTTCCTGGTAAGTTAGGTTGTTAACCATTTGCAGGATTCTTTCTTTAACTGTATTTTTAGTCAATGGTGAATCTTTTATTCTCTGAATAATTTTTGCTTAATTTTCAAAATCTTCAAAAAGAACTGGTGCACATTTCATCCAAGTTGCTTTTATATGTTATCCATCATTAAAATGTTTCTGTGTTCGGAAATTATATTTGAGATATAAAAAAAACTAGCAGCAGTTATATTTGAATGATTTTTGATAAATTTCATTATAGTTGTTGATTGAATATTTATATTTTTAAATGCTTGGGCAATATATTCTTTTTGTTCATCTTTACTTTTTTCACAGAGTTATTTATGATTGGTTTCATAATCCCATATCACCTATGATATTCTCAATATAACTGTTGCAGAATATAAAACACATACTGCCTTGGTACCTTTGTTAATCATTCCATACTCATTATTCCATGAATTTCGAAATTCTCTACTGCTTTTGTTTTTTATTTTCACTAGTCATATTAATATAATGGTAAAAAATTTATTCAAAACTAAATTTAAATGAACTTTAATAATTTTATAAATCAAAGATTTATTATATATTAAAATGTATTATTATCCTTACATTTCACTTTTACAGCAAAACACACACAAAAAGTTGTTTGATGGCATTGATTACACATTTCATTCCTTTGTTCGCTATTTTGATTACATGAATGGTGTCAACATGTTTAGATCAAAAAAGATTAGGACAGAAAACCCATTTTATTACTTTTATTTTAGATTTGAAAAAATTTATTTACTCCAAAGAGTTATAAAATATTATACTGAATTTACTTCCTAGATGTATTAAAATCATTTGACCGGTTTATAGAATATGATACCACAGTATATTGATACCACTTTATTTGACTTAAAATATCATTTCCACTTACATAGATATAATCTTTTGTAATTTATTGCTTCTTATCAAAATTCAATTGTAAATTGAATTCTAATATAATATTATAATTATTTATTTTACCTTTAGTTTACAGTAAATTTTTATTAGTACAGATTTTAGCAACAAAAAAAAGTATTGAAGAAAATTGTGATAATAGTTCGCATGCCAGTAAAAAAATTTGAACGTGCCATAGGTTAGCCATCACTGCACTAGCAGATTTTTATCCCATGCCTTCTTTAGAGGTCTTTTTCTATCCATAGGGATATATATACTCCAGGTTAAATATCAATATTCTAACCTATTTATATAACATAGACAGTCAAACCACCATTTTATTAAAAAACAACAATTTTTAAAAATTTCATGTTTAGACAGAAAAGCTTTAATAACTTTTAATTAGCTAAAATGACAAATCTAGATCTATATAAACTCTTCAAATATATCCATTCTCTCCAAATGTTTTAATAAATCATGTTACTTCTAATGAATATTAATCCAGTTATTGCGATTTCCAGAAAATTTTCAAAATTCGATTGAAATCTGATCTTGCAAACTTTAACGTATGCGATGTAATTTAAATATAATTTAAAAAAACAAAAACAACATAGAATGAATTCAAGATGAAATTTATCAGTGTGAAAAAAAATGAACAGAATATATTTTCAGGAAGAAGATAAATGACTATACTCTGCTCCGTTATTGATATTCATTGTAGATATTCTGTTTGACCATCAGACTAAAAAATTAAAATTCTGACACTGTTTGTAAATATTCTAGTACATTAATATAATTAATGGAATCTTTTTTGCTAAGCAATTTTATAGGCTAATTGATGATCTAATTTTATTAGCAACAACTTTAGCCGTCTATCACAATAGTTGGTTATATAATCGCGAATGGTTTTTGTAAGTCAGATTATGACTGACTTATGATCAAGTAAGGACCTTCAGGAAATATTGGTGAATCCACATCATTTTACTTTTTGTCTTATTTATGCATAGCTCATCCTCAGAAAATTTTCACATTTAATATATTACATCTATAACGTTTTTAAAATACACAATATACAACAACTGGTAATACACATTCAGTCAAATATATAAACATATGTTAAAATATTAATTGCATGGAAAAGTTTGACAATAGATATATATGTTATTAGATGAATATGGGAATAGAATTATACCAGTGATGATAGTCAAAAATTGTATAATTGATGATGGGTAAGTATGATGAACTATTTTAGTGAAATTATAGTATTATTTACCTAAGCACAATGTTATAAAACCACATGCTAACTAAAATATTGCTTGCTTAAAACAGAAATCATGTATGAATAATTAAAAAAAAATTGGATTTCCCGTTGATGATTGGAAATACTCAATACTGATTAATGGCCTACATATATCTTTGATTGCCTTGGTCAATATTTTTATTAAGTTATAATTGTGAATGCAAAATAACTCTTTTATCTCTGTTGAAAATGGCGATTTTGTCAATATTGTTTAAACTATCAATTACCATTTTTCAATAATAACCTGAGAATTGTCCTAAAAGTTTCTTGAAAACATGAAAAATATTTCAAATTGAAAACTAAAAATTATGAGTAACAAACATTTACATGGAAATATGATCAACAAGGTACAAAATCGTGATTCTGGTTCATGTATTTTAACCCTAAAAGTTAACAATCATGTATTTTATTATTTTAAAACACTCATGAAACTCTACCAGAATTAGAAGCTGCATAAAGCTACAACATTTATATTTAAAATATTTCTGTCTTAAGAAATAAAACTGTAAGGGATTTGTTTTTGGTTTCAAATTATTAACTTTAACATAATTTTGTCTTCTGTATTAAAAACTAGCTTATTTAATAAATTTATATTTAGCTGTGATAAAAGAAAGCATTAATAAGGACGTAAAATATATTATTAGATTCCAAATATAAATTTAATATTTTTAAATATCAGATATACGTGAACAAAGGTGAAACAATATTTTTATTGGACTATGAATCTTAATGTTTGATCATAGGAAATGGTATAACAATATTATTTTAAGATATGTAAAAAAAAAAGATAGAAAAAGAGCATAATTAACTTTAAGAAAAGTTATATAAAAATCCACTTTAAGATGAATAAATAATCATATAAATGATAAAATAAAGATTCACATTAAATAGATTAAAACTTTAAATTGAAACAAATTTCTTAATTTCACATGATCGCCATGTCTTATGCAACACAAACAGTGCTCTCAGATCCTAGTAGGCACCTCACAGATGAAAGTCACAAGCTGGAAACTAGTCTGGGGATATTGGATGA
This sequence comes from Epiperipatus broadwayi, assembly GCA_028023455.1. Taxonomy (NCBI): domain Eukaryota; kingdom Metazoa; phylum Onychophora; class Udeonychophora; order Euonychophora; family Peripatidae; genus Epiperipatus; species Epiperipatus broadwayi. Next base: position 8,840,269 of record JAQFVV010012424.1, read on the forward strand.
GTAGGGACTAGATAGAGATTTTATGCACAAACCTTCTTGCACCGGTGGTGCTACTGTATGGAGAGTTTAGCCTCTGTGTAAATTTTTTAAGTATTGAAATAAAAAATTATTTAACCTTAATGCATGAATCAATTGTGTGTGAATATAGATATATATATACTGTGTGGAAATAATTTTAAGACTTAATTTTAAAAGTGATAAAAACATATTGCCTATTCCATTTTGATTAAATGGATCATATTTAAAAAGAAAAAAAATATTTTAATTAATATCTAAAAATGAAATGATCTACGCTTTTTTGTCAGTGTTGTATGGATCTAAGGTATGTCCAAGTAGTGAATATTCTGAGTGATTTAAAAGGTAAAATGCAGATATATTAGATGTTCATCAGAAATATTACCAAAATCACCCTTTTCTTTATTTTGCTGTAATATCTTATAAAAATGTAATTTATCCAAACCACTTCAAACATTTTTTAGCAAAAACTTTTAATTGTACATATATACATATACCTATAAAAGCTTTGTGATAAATGCTTAGCCAGAGAAAGTATTTAAAATATCTCTGTCAGGAACCACCCCTAACCTCTGACCATGGTTTCATGCTTTGGCACTCCTCAGAGAGGCGCAAGGATAGCTTCAGACCCTAGATCTAAAAATACTAACCCAAAGCCAGCATTTATCTAAAAGTTATCTATTGAGTAAAAAATCTGAAAATTTCAGATGCCTACATATCTTACAAGCTTAAGAGAATTGGATCATGTGATCTATGACTCTTATTTTGACTATTTATAGTCTCTGTCTTAAGTCTTATGTGATGTTATATTGCTAAGACTAGTAATATATGGTATGGATGAAGATCTCTCAGCCCCATATAGCTATTTGAGTTGGATAGCTGGATTTGAAGACATGTAGGTGTCTGAAATTTTCTGATTTTTCCACTTAATAGATAACTTTTAGATAAATGCTGGCTTTGGGTTGGTATTTTTAGATCTAGGGTCTGAAGCTATCCTAGCACTTCTCTGAGGAGTGCCAAGCACGAAACCATGATCAGAGATTAGGGGGGGGGTTTCTGACAGAGATATTTTAAATGCTTTCTCTGGCTAAGCATTTATCACAGAGCTTGTTGAGCAATTGGCAATGCTCATTATTTATATCCTAAAAACTTAAGACAATTGGGTCATTGGATCTATGACTTTTATTTTGACTATACATGTACCTATGTTTCAACTGACTTGCAGTCTTCTTCAGAGACAGTTTAATTTAATCCATTAATTTATCCAAACAACTTCAAACACTTTTTAGCAAAAACCTTTTATTATACATATATACATACACTTATGTTTTGACTGTCCTGCAGTCTTCTTCAGAGCCAGTTTACTTAAGGAATTAAATAAACTAATAATTATCTTTTCAAGCTAATGCACATGCGCTTTATGGATCTTAACAATAAATGACTACTCTCATTTTTCCAATAGAAGATAAAGTCTTTATGAAAGAATAAAATGAATCCACCTATTCTTTCAACCCAAACGTTTAAGTATGGGCAAATCTTAAGTACTGTAAATGAGAGTGTGAAGATATTAAACAATCACTTTAAATTACTTTTACTATGTTTGAATGAATGATGCCTGGGAAATTTATTAGAATTTACGATACATCATTCTTAAATAAAATTAAACATATGTAAATGAGATATTTATTTTATATAGCGTGATGTTTTTGAATTGTAATAAACTAATAATCAGCTTTTCCAGCTAATGCACATGCGCTTTATGGATCTTAACAATAAATGAATACTCTCATTTTTCCAATACAAGATAAAGTCTTTATCTTGTATTGGGAAAATGAGAGTATTCATTTATTGTTAAGATCCATAAAGTGCATGTGCATTAGCTTGAAAAGCTGATTATTAGTTTATTACAATTCAAAAACATCGTTCTATATGAAATAAATATCTCATTTAAAGAATTAAAGTAAATTGGCTCTGAAGAAGATTGCAGGACAGTCAAAATGTAGATGTGTGTATATGTGTACAATAAAAGGTTTTTTCTAAAAAGTGTTTGAAGTGGATTAGATAAATTGTACTTATAATAGATGTTCATGTTGGAAAATATTGCTAACTGTAATTTAATCATCCAATAATTGCAGTTGGTATATATTTATTGAAAATCGCACCAGTCTATATTAGTTAAGACAAATATTTACTAAAGATATATGAGTATTTTACCACGAGTGTGCTCTGAACCATATGCCTAAGTGAAATGTTAAAAAACAATTAGTATTCATAAGTATCATATTGTTTAAAGATTTATTTATTAGCAATTTGCTATATGTAACTGCCCTGTACTGTAGTGTGAACCCTATTTAAGTGTCTTTTTGATATGTTTTATATATCTTGATTTAGATATTAAAGGAAAGCTATTGAGAAGTTACTTATATAGTTCTTTTTATTTAATGGATGTTATTTAACAAATTGCCTCTTAATAATTTTAACACTTAACATATTCTAGCTCTGACGTGTCCAAATTTAAAATGATACAGTAGACATAATTGTTTAATTATTATTAAAGAGATTTAAAATGATGAATTATAAGATTAATTTAGCATAAAGAGAATTTAACAAGTTCTGATAGGAATAATTCACTTCCAAAACATTTGATTCAAACTTGGAGAGATATGTGCATATATGTTATAATTCCTGAAAAGTATGTGTAATATGTCCACAATATATTGTTAATGATCTATAAAGATATATTACAACCATATCTTATGATATAGTTAGACATGCACCTATTAATTATAGAAAATCTATTACTACAGAAGGTCATGCTTAATTAATGTAATAGTAACGTATCATTTAATATAGGGAGGAGTAATTAGTTCTTAAGAGTGAAGTAATTAGAGAGAAAAAATAGTGAAAAAGATTAGTCCTAGAACTCAAGATAAATTTAGACTTAGTTGGTGAGGAAATAAAAGTAATATATCATATAAAATCAGGAGATCTTTCCTGATGTAAACTGATATAAAAAATATACTATACAATTGCAAATATCTTATATATAACAAATATATGGTATCAAATAAAAGTTTTTGATGTTATCTTAAAAACATCTTCATAAGAAGAGAATGAGCCTCATGATCTTTTAATCAAAAACTGGGAATAAATTGCTGTATGTGAATAGTTAAGGAGTAGAAAAGAGAAATAGAGAGTGGAGATGAAGTTATGGCAAGGAAAAGAGAAGATAAAGTAATCGTATATCATTATTTACACAGTCTTTATCATCAATATTATGATAATTTTATATGGTAAACCATGCTCACATCAAACTGAAGAGTATATTTGAAAAAAGTCTGAGTTTAAATTAGATTCTATTCATCTTCTAAGCTCTGAAAAAACTTAATGGCATCCAATGAAACGTATAGAAAAAGGATACAAAGGAAATGTAAATAGACAGATGATACATTTTACAATGCTTTGATAAAATATAAATGGGTATGTTTTCTTTGTATTTTATTTCATCTTTTATAAATATGATGTCATAATATTGAGCCATTTATTTAATGCTACTTTTGTAATTTCAAACCTGCTCATTTTTATATTTCTAAGTTTAGCTTTTCATCAGCATTGTGACCTCATTATGGTCATCACAATATATATTAAAGTTATAAATATATTATTATATATAAATGGATTGGAATTGAACTAATTAATCCATGTGATTATGTTTAATAATGGTATATATATTCATCTTTAATTGAAATTGAAAGTATACATCTGAGCTAAAAATGCTAGGATAATTTTTAGCCCAAAAAACATTAGCAATAATCATTAAGATGCTTATCTGGGAAGAGGGGAGATGATAAATGTACATTCAATAAGTTTGACCCTTTCACAATAAATTGTAATAATTTGTTATCGATAAATGCTGAGCAATATAAATAAAGATATGTCAAAGATTTTGACCCGATTCAATTAACCATGCTAGTCCTGCATGAAATGCATTTTGAGTAGTTCATTTATCTTTTTCAGAAGTCTTTCTTTGTGTGATTAGAGTGTATATGATAAAATTAAAGTTATAACTATATTATTGCATATTGGTGGAATGAAATTGAATTAATTATTCTAGGTGGTTGTATTTAATAGTAATAGATATGTCTATCTTTAATTAAAGTTAAAATTATATTTCTGAGCTAAAGATACTAAGATAGTTTCTAGCTTTAAAAAAGATCAGTAATAATCATTAAAGTATTTATTTACATGGGAACATTGGTATCATAATTGGGTGTACAGTTAATTTGGCATCTTCACGATAAATTTTTAATAATTTGATATTGATAAATACTAAGCTATGTTAATAAAGATATGTGAGAAGTTGACCTGGGCCAAATAATAAAGTTTCGAGAAACTTTGAGGGTCATTAGACTTTTTCAGATATATTTATTCATGTGATTATAGGATATAAATTAAAGTTATGAGTAATATATAATAAATACCGTATTATTTTAACTGTTATATGTTATATCCAGTCTTCGCCAGTGAAACTAGGTGCTGTTGAAAAATATTTCATCACCCCCATCTAGTAAAGTGGAAGAGCTAAAATGTTTTTCAACAGCATTTGATTTTATTGGTCAAGATCGAATATTACATACACACACATAAATAAATATATGGAAGCTTTATATGATTCTTCACATTAAACTTTAACTTATTTGACAGTAGTGAACCTTTTATAAACTTCTGTAATTAATATCTCTAATGCAGTTAAAAGTAATGATTAATTTGATATAACCGTCTTAATCATAAAGATGAGAGGTTAGTGAGAACGTGATTATCACTGAATAAAAATTATAAAATGATTAACAACAACAAAAAACTGCAAACAAAGTAGAATGTCGATTTCTACTCCATTTAGTAAAATTAATCTGAATGTTAAAATAATATATATAAATTATATAATTTTTTCCTTCAATCATAATTTTGTGTTATATGTAATTAATTTATGGACTCTACACACTTTTATTTCAAGTTACATATAACAAACAAAATTGGGTACTGATTTATTATATGCATTGCGATTTTGTAATAAATGATCATATCATGACCACATGCAGATTAATTGATGTCATTTATGACCTGGATGTGTCAGTGGGGGTTTTGAGCAGTTCTTAAATTTTAAATGGCCATGAGTGCATACTAAATCAGTACCCAAAAGAAAAAAATAGTTTTTAGTGCATTACTGATCAAATTAAATAAAATGTTTTTTATAAAATACTTTTTTATGTATATTATTTTTTAGTAAAGGATATTTTAAAATGGATTTTCTATATTCAAATTTAAAAGCTAACAATCAAAACAATGCTCATAATATTTTTAGTATTTGGAATAAAATTTGTGCACACTAATAATTGTTTACTAGATTTCTTTGATTATGAAGATAGCATTTTAAAAAAAGCAAGTCTTAGATTAACAATCAAGAGAAATTATGATTTTATCTTTGAGACTATTTACTTTCTATTTTAATTAATTGCATATGCTTTTTAGTGGATTTGTCATGAAATGCAATGAAGTATATTTTAAAAAATATACTGACATCTAGTGTTTATTACTGAAAACTTACAGAATCAATATGGATATAATTAAAAATTTAGCTCTTCAAAATCTGTAAGATTAGGTAAATAGTTGAAAAATCCCAAACTATTGCACTGCCACGATGTTTAAACCATGTACAAAATTTGAAGAAAATCCATTCGATAGAAATATGTTAAAAATCAGATATAAGATTTTAACCAAACAAATAAACAAAATTTTTAAGTTACATAAAAGTATTTAATAAAAAAAGTTGTTTATTGAAGCTATTACACATTAGTGAATGATCATATGATTAAACAAGAGAATGAAGGAATTTGCAAAAGCCCCATGATGTTTTAAAAGAGATACAAGACAAAAAAGAATCTTTCATTCTAAAAAATAGTGCAAACTCTTAAAAAATTGATATAAATATATTTGAAACATTCTATAGCTATATTATTCCTGCCACAGTTCCCTTTTAAATAAATAAAGCTTGAATTTTAGAACTACACTAAAGGGTGTGTGGTTGAAATAATATAGCTATGGGGCATTTCAAATATTTTATATACATTTCATCTAGAAATATGCCTTGTTTATATTTCTATATTTAGATAGAGTATAAAACAAGAATGGGAATCATTTAAAACTCTTATTACTCTGTGAGAAAATAATATCTTCTTCATCAGCTCTCTTCATTAAAACACTTTAGGAAAGGTTTTTATTCTACAGACTTGCATTAAGTTCAAGAAATTTCTGAGACTGCCTTTTATATCTTCATCCATAAAATATTCATGTTTACTCCTCAGTTAAATTATCAGAGCAGAAACCTGAAAAGAATTGCTAAGTAGTTTGCTATCTTATCTCTGTATATTGTTTTGTGAATTTAAGGTAAAAATAATTCAAGCGTTGTTAGCCGAGAGGTTATAGTCACCTTGCAAGCAAGTAGTTGGTTGCAGATGGTTGTGAGTTCGCATTCCGGCCGATGTTATGACATATGAAAATAATAATAATAATAATATTTGAACAGTCTGGATTTTTCTTTCACTTATTTACATATAGATAAAAGTAAAACAATTTCAAAAAGATCATTTTCAGACAAAAGCGTATATAGAAGCCCATCATGGAGGAACAGTAAATGGCAGCAATAACTTACCAAGCTTTTCAATTGTCAGGTGATAAGATGAAAGCTATTTTCCATCATTGTTTCTCCAGTAGCTAACAATAGATAAATACCAATCTATTAACCAATACTGGATGCTTATCAGGATTGGCTGTGGTGCAGATACCTGAAAAAAAATTCAAACCTGTTGAAAAAAAAAATTGACTTAATTCACTCTCATTTTAAACCAAGATCATAGGCATATCAGGTGAGCATGCTACTGTGTATATGCATGTGTATGTATAAAAAGTTTGTTTTTGAAAAAAAAAAAGATGCATTAAGTGTGTAAAGTTACCAAGAAAAAGTTCGCATAAATTGGATAAAAAATATTAATGTTTTCAAGATTTGACCACTGCATATTAAAAAAAAAAAACTTATTCTACCCAAGCTGATAGTTTGGATTGTGAGGAAGCTCGTAAAAGAAAACTGTAATACTTAGAGATTGTCAATCATAACCTGATTTAAAAAATTGACTGTTTTTGCAATATCAATTTTATAGTATGTTTAAAAATAGATGCACATTACAAGATGAGATATATTTTTTTCCAAATGTAAGACTGTAATTTATTGTTTGGTTTTAAAATACCTTTGGATATTGATGGTTCAAAAGCAAACAAAATAAAAAGAATGTTAAATAAAAGGAAGTTAAATTTTATTTTGTCTTGGTTATCAAGCTCCAAATACTAGAACAATTTATGTGTTTTAATTTTCTGTTCACAATATATAGATATTTCTTGTGAATAAAGTTGCTTTCAACTATGACATTAATGAATCATGGAAAATGAAATCACTTCCCTCATGCACTTATATAATGCAACACTTAATTTTTCACACTTACAAATATTTTACAGTTTCAACTGTTCAACAGTCATCTTCAGAACTGTAATATTCACAATACATTCATAAATAAAATACTTTATCATTGAAAGGAACTGTACAATGTTATAAAAAATTATTTAAGTCTATAAAGCATATGTTTAGAAGTTAAAGAAATTATTTTCTCTAATAAATAAAAGTAAGTAAAAAAAAGCCAAGTATTATATTGCTAAATAATCCAATTGATTCTATGCAAATAGGTAAAAATTTATCTCATTAAAAATATTTATATTATATGTGGATATTGAAAATAAGGTTAATTCTATGTTATTTAAATCAGAAAATTTGAAAATACCTATTAAATATATATCTTAAAAGAAACTAGGATATTTTTTTTAACCCAATAAACATCACATGATCACCATTTCCTATGCTTGCTTATAACTGTTATTAAAACAGGCAAAACTCTCTATACATATTGCCATTCAGTGCAACCCAGAGTAATCAATGGATGCCAGAAGTCTTGTGCATAAAATCCCCATCTAGTGCCTATTCATCCAATATCCCTGTACCAGTTTCTGGCTTGTGGCCTACATCAGTGAGGAGCCTTGGATCTGAGAGCATTGCATCTAGATCTTAGGATCTAATGCAACCCTCTAGCAGCCATCTTGTATCTACTTAACTACAAAACTGTGAGACTTAAATTGAAAACACTGTAATATTTTCAATCCAAGCTCATTAGCTTATATAATCATATAGGTCTGAACTCAGTTCAGTACCTATACATTTTGGTGACTTATGATTCTTTAATAACTATAGCCACCACTATCCTATTAGGCAGGAATGGTTTTAAACCAATAAACATCACATGATCATCATTTACTTGTCTGGGAATATTGGATGAGTAGGCACTAGATGGGGATTTTCCATCTGGCATCCATTGATTACTCTGGCTTGCACTAAGTGGCAATACATATAGAGAGTTTTGCCTGTTTTAATAAGTTATAAGGAAGCATAGGAAATAGTGACCATGTGATGTTTATTGGCTTAAAATCAATCCTGCCTAATAGGATAGTCGTGGCTAACGTTATTAAAGAGTTGAAGTCACCAAAATGTATTGGTACTGAACTGACCTATATGGCTATATAAGCTAATGAGCTTAGATTAAAATATTATGATGTTTTCAATTTAAGACACATAGTTTTGTAGTTAAGTAGAGATAAAAGGTGGCTGCTGGAGGGTTGCATTAGATCCTAAGATCTAGGTGCAGTGCTCTCAGATCCAAGACTCCTCACTGAAGAAGTAGGCACTAGATAGGGATTTTATGCAAACGCCTTCTGACATCCCTTGATTACTCTGGCTTGCACTGAATGACAATACGTATAGAGAGTTTTGCCTGTTTTAATTTGAGATTTTTTATTCATTCCATCTACCAGAAAAAGAATTGTACTCAAAACTTTAGTGATGTTGAATATTTTTTACTTCCTAAGAGGATTTTTATGAACCATTTACTATCGTACATTGAATTGCTTAAATCTTTAGTTGTATTTATTTCCTTTAAGTCAATAAGTCCATATACTGCATATATATATATGCCGTGTGTGTATGCATGTATTACAAATACATTTATATAATCACAAAATAGAATAATATAGGCATTATTAATGTGTAAAAAAATACATTTATTAATTACAATAATTATTGGTTTTATATTTTTCATCAATTGCTGACAATTTAATTAAGAAAATTAGATATAACAATCCAAATTTCAATATCTAACATTTTTTTTATTTATATAAAGGAATTAAGTAATACATTAAACGAGCATGTACTTTATATATTTGAGCAAACATTTTCTCTATTTTTAATGCTGAAAATAAAATTTAAAATTAATAACGAAATTATTTAAAAATTGGAAATATGTAAATCCTTTTTAAAAAAAAACAAACAATACAATATAATTCTTATAGCTTCTCAATTTAATATTTTAATTACTTATTCTATTAAAACAGTATTGTTGTGAAATTATTTAAATAAACTGGATCTAAAATAGGTGCAATTATAATTATATACCAGTTCACATTGTAACTGAAAATTATATATTGTTATCGCCTGCAGAAATTGTTTAATTATAAAGTTCAGTCCACTTAATTAAACATAAAACAATTCCATTATAGAAATGAACTTTATTTGCGCTTGGTGGAGCCACTTGTTTAATCAGATTATTTTGCACCCATCCTTCTAATTAAATATAGCACAGTGGTAGATTACGGAGCTCGACCTCCATGGATCGCAGATCCAACTTGGTCGCTTTCAACGCTCAAGCTTATTATGAACTCCCGAGAGAATTTAATATTGCACAATCATTTAATTAAAAAATGTATACGATATATAAATTCTTTTTCAAAACTTACAATAAAGAAAAAATAAGCCTACAACTGGAGATTTTTTTTTTAATTTATGTGATTTAATATTCATTTAAAAGTTTATTGGTACAGGTAATTTTCATTGATGATGGACGATCACGAACGGCTACTAGGTTTTTATAACGTTGCTGGAAATAAGGCCGTAAGCAAAATGTTTTGACAATGTTCCAGCTCAAAAAAAAAAAAAAAAATGCAGACAATTTGCCACTTGAAAATTGTTTTTGTTTTTTTAGAATTTATGGCATGAAATAGTTGTTAATCACCTGAAATCAAAAAGTTATATCTCAAAATTATAAAATCAATAAAACTTTCCTGCAAGTATGAAATATACTTCTGGCTGCAAAGAAAACTATATTCACAAACTATTTCATATCGTTCTGGAGACATAAAAAAAAATGTCATTTCTAAAGCAAAGATACATTTAAAAAAAGTCCATAATATAGATCGTCATAATTTTTAACCATTATTTATTTCCGGCAGGATGAAAATCTTTTTCAAAATGAATCCAGTTTTTCTTATTTATAACTTCCCTTCCAACCGTGTCTATAAAAATCTCCAATTCTTGTACAATTTCTTGGATTCAATTTAAGATTTTAAATACTCATCATCAATTGCTATTTTTTTTTAAAGCATTATCTTTACCAAATCATATTTCAGTCTTTTGATTCCTACCATGATATCAATAATACTAATTTGTTCTCATGTATTTAACTTTCATTCCTATCTTGAAATTGTCATTAAATATCTTTCCATATTTTGCTGTGTGATCTGAAATCTTTCTATTGCTCTTGTATTAAGCATCCAAATCTCAAATTTTTGGATAATCCCTGGTCAAACACATTTATTAAAAATTCCTACCGTTCAAACTCATAGAGAGAGACAATTCATTTGAATATTAAATTATTTCTACTAAAAGCATTCTACGCACTTTAATTTTGTAATTAATTTTTTTTTTTTTAAATTTGTATCTGTAATAATAATCTAACCAAGATATGAAATAGCGTGATACATATTGTGAATTCACCTTAAGCTTATCTTGAAATAATGGACTTATCCAAACTACAATGTTATCAAGATCGGATAGAAAGTACAATATAATTAATTAATGAAATAACCATGAAAGAAAATAAATAGCCAATGATATAAACAGCTTGCTCTGTACTGCCACTATGAATTCTGCAGTTATGGTAAGGGTGGATAGACAAGCAAAAATAAATATAACAAAGAATTTGAATGATTAACATTTGATGTTTATTGTTCACAAGTTAACAATAACAAAGTAATAATTAACAATGCTTACATCTTATATTAAATAACACATATAGTAGTGTAATATTAAATGATACTTATACATATGTAGCCACAATGGTAAATTAAATTATAATAAGCCAATGCTTATATCTTATATTAAATAACACATATAGTAGTGTAATATTAAATGATACTTATACATATGTAGCCACAATGGTAAATTAAATTATAATAAGTCAATGTAGCCTGTAAAAGTCCCTAGATCTATTTTTAAATTTTAGTGATATAATTCATTAGGTACATCCATGGTCCTCTTGAACATTTGAGCCTTGCAATTTTCTTGTTTATAACATCTATGAGCTCTGACGATATGAGTATGTGCATGAACTTTGATTCTTTTCACAGGTGAGTTTTTATTCTGTTCCAGACCATTCTCTGGTAGCAATGCTATAGTCATGCAAATTTCTAAATCAATCTAATTGCTACTAATTGCATATCCATTTCTAGAACAGGAACCAATCTTTAATTATATCAACTTAATTAATCTCTAATTAGATGTATTTCTTTTATCACAATTATTTTCTATTAACAGAAATCTTTAAGTATGCTTATCATAAATATTTTTATTTTAGTAAAACGTGTATAACTTTCTGCTTTGCTATCATAAATAATTTAGTTCAATTTTTTCTAGTATAGCACAATTTACATTATTTTTAACATTAGTTCAGTTTACATTATTCTAAACATAGCACAGCTAGGACAGTGAATCTGTCTTATATATTAAAGAAGGAATCTGGCTATGCATTGGAGATGAGATCCATTTGAAAGACAGTTTCAAATAACTGTCAGAAATCAAACAATAAGCTCATCCACAACTTTGTAAAATGCAGTGAGGTACACAGGGGAATTCAAAAATAACTGGAATTTTGTAATAAAAATGTATATTTATTTTTAGGTATTGCAAATTGAATCACTTTAAAAAGTATAGTCTATTTAATGCAATGAACTGATCTAAACCAGTTTGTCACTATTCAAAATAGACCAGAAACACTTGCAAAGTAATGCATTTTAACACTTCTGTCACACACACACACACAGTCTGCAAAAAAAAAGAAATATTTATTTGAGAGATTTAAACAAGTCCCATGAAGTGAGATCGAAGAAATATTGCTGATAGATAAGCTGGTTCATGCTAAATTTAGTTAAAAAGTGTTTTACACTTGAGGCTTTGAGAGATGACACTGTTGGATGGAGTTTGCACTCTTTTCTTTGCACAAAATGGAATGTTTACATTTTACTGCATCATGTTTCAGAACTTGCAGATAAAATGTCCTACTGTTACAAACTAAATCTGAGAGCAAAATACTACTTGCATCCAAAAATAAATTAACATTAATTCCAACATTTTAGCTATTATAAAAAAAAAAAAAAAAATACATGAAATACACTTTAGAAAAAAAATTGCTATGTGTCCCCATGATTGCACATGGGATTGTCATTTGGAAAATTGATGTAGAAGGATTTCTGCAAGAAGTATGTAACAGCAAAAGTATATTTTACAGAGAAGTGCATAACAGAAAATGATTCATTACCCCCCCCTTTATGTTCAAGCCTGGAACAGAAAGCTGCTAGCTGCTGAGATCATTATACCAGCACATGAGGCAATGCTACCTGGGATTTAGTCACAGCATTCATTCCCAAGCACTGGACTGTTAACAACTAAACACTCACACTTTGTCACCTATAACCGAGGCGAACCTCTGTATTTAAACTGTTGTAAAATATCTTGTAACACTGCTTTATATTTTTTGTCATTGTAAATATCTATAATAAATATTTTAACATTTATTTATTGACTGTGTGTTATTACTGAATGAGCAAAATATTATTCTATAGTAATTCAGATATAAACACAACAATATATTTCCCTACTTCATTTTTGTCACATCCAATTGCCATTTAAAAATAATGATTTTTTGGTTATATTTGAACACTACGTTAAAACTTTTTAGCGTTCATCTTTTGTCCTTGCTTTCAGTTTATCAAGATAGCTCTTGTAATATTGTCTTAAACATTTAAAATGTTTTACCTTATCAAAAGATTTTGATATATACTAAGACAATAAAACAATTATTCAAGACATTAATAGATTTATAAATGCAGATGATAACAATCAACCCTTAAGCTATCAACAATCTCAACCTGTAGTCAAGTCAATTTTCTTTAACAATAAAGATGATACTACCTTTATCTATCGTCTGATATATTTATATAAACACTAAAGATTGCAACTTGGCCAAAGAGTGTAAGATTAATAATGCAAAGAACTTTAAACAAATCTCATTAATCAAACAAATATAACCTGTTCTGAAAGCAGACTAATAAATAATCATTAATTCCATACATATTTAGTAAGACAATAAAGCCAATTACCCAAGGTTTTAATAGCTTTATAAATGTAGATGATAACAATCAACCCTTAAGTTATCACAATCTCAATAGGTAGTCAAGGCAATCACCTTAAACAATAAAGAAGGTACCATCTTTACCTATGGTCCGATGTTTATATAGACACTGAAGATTGCAACTTTACCAAAAAGTTATTATTGACTATTTGTTAGTCTGCTTTCAGACCAAGTTATCCTTGCCTGATTAATGAGTTTGTTTATACTTTTTTGCATTTTTAATCTTACACCTTTAGGCCAAATTGCAATCTTTAGTGTCTATATAAACATATTCGACCATAAATAAAAGTGGTACCACCTTTATTATTAAAGGAGTTGCCTTGACTACAGATCAAGATTATTGCTAGCTTAAGAGTTGATTGGTAATTTTTGATATACCTTTACAAAAACCCTCTATTTTTTATGTAATAAGAACTTCTAATGAATATCTTGAATACCTATATATGTATGAATGACCATTTTCTACCTTCCATTAAGTTGAGTAACTAAATCCTTTTATCTTATGTCAATATCCATAAAATTGTTCTGTCATCTTTATTTATAATAAATCCCATTCCACTTCTGTTCTCAATATTTGTGTTTTGTAGCAAAGAACATCCATTTTTTAAACAATTATGTTATTACACTTTTTTTCTAATTTCACAAAATCCAGTACCATTTAATATTAGAGTTTTTTTAATTCATATTGAAAATAATTTACAATTGAAGATAACTGTGATGGCTTAGCTCCATAACTAGTACTTAGGAGCACCTGTTTTTAATCCCCAATTGCTGCAGTGATCAATAATTAAATAGCTCCAAAATGATTGGGCCACAATTTACATTTGTAGTTGCATTTATAAAATGAAATCTGAATTCATACATATGTTCAACATATTGTCTTTATAATATAATATTAAATTATCTATGCTCTTTATTACTTTTTCACATTTTATTTACAACTCTCGACAGTTTCGATTGCCCCAGAAATCTTCTTCAGAACTTTCACTGCTATCTCCATATCTCATTTGCCTTTCCTTCCAAAAATCTTGACAGTCTCTCTTAAAAACTATAAATCAACTGAGAAGAAAGACCATGGCATTTATTTAATCTTAAATTCAGAGATAAAAGCCAATAACTTCAGTACATTAATTGACATATATTGCTAAACAATGTAGCCTTATTTGTTTAATGTGCAAATAATTATGAATGAAAATTCATGAAATAAGAACATATTGAATGATCATTAAGAATGTTTCCTGTTTAGTTACTGTAAGTACTCCAAATGGAATCAAAGATTGTTCTTTCAATGAAGTTTGTTATGCAAATTCTCATTTTTTTAGCATTATATTCACTTTCAATTCATATCTTGGTGTCTGATATTAGAGGTGGAAGAGCTTTTTGTGGCATTTCTTAAGTTAAACTTTTATTTTTTAAGTATTTGACACTTAATTCCAGCCCAACTTATTGTTTAATAGATAGCTAACTAAAATCATTGAAAATATAAGATTCTCTACTTTTAGCAAGAAATTATGTCCACAAATCCCTTTTTTACTCTAACATTTTCTAATGAACTTTCATCCAAAAATATTTTATTTTCAACACATGCTTCAATAAATTTGATTTTTTGGATAATGAAACTATAATAACATGCTAATATTTTTATTTTTATTATTAATTGCTCTATATATTGAAATATTACATAATACATTTTACATTGTACCTTTTATATTTTCTGTGTCAAGAATTCAGAATTTCAGTATAATTACATAATATTGTATTCCTTAATATATCTTAAGTTTTTCATTTCATATTTCTTATGTTGAAATATTTGCTTTCAAATATATGATATGTAATTCATAAGATGACTTTTTTATATTTCTTATATTGAAAAGATGTTAAGATTTTAGGCTTTCAACATTATTAATCAATTTTCGTACATGAATTTCAGACTTTTAGTTTTATAATATATATTTCAAGCTTTCTGTTCTATATTTTGTATAGTGAAATATTTGCTTTGAAATGCATGATGTCTATGTTGTACGTATATTGAAAGATTTTAAGCTATTAAGTTTTTATTATTATATATATTTCATATAGATTTTTAATATTTTTAATACAAATATTTGTCTTTAATCAAAAATGGAAATTAATGAAGTTCATTATGCAAATATCTTTTAAAATAAATTACAATAACAAAAATATTATATGTAATAGCTAAGTAAATATTGTAACCATCATGGCTTACAACAACATGGCAGTATGTGTGCACAAATATATATAAAGTGGAAAGGAAAAGTAGAAATAAACAGTTAATTTTTTTGCAGATATTTTTTACATTCCACTGGAGTAATAACACCAAAAAATGTAAATAATTTTGAATTTAAAATATTTTATTATAAATTAAACATTTAAAAAGGTCTAAATACTTTTATTGAATTCTGATTTTGAAATTTAAACAAACACGTTTTATGTTAAAATAGATCTACTGATAAGTGTAAAAATCCATTATCTATTTTAGAAATCTTTTTTAAAAATTAAAACTTATATAACATTTTGGTAAAATTCTACTATCTATTTTGAAATATTTGTAGATCACACTTTGATAAAATTCAAGGTTGCTTTTAAAATGATTAAACTAGATTTAAAAAATTGTTAAAGATAGGAAAAACATTCTTGAGTTAATGAATTTTTTCTATCCTATCCTATCCATAAAAAGAGTGGATAGAAAGATAAGTAGCTGGTTTTCCTAGAAGTGAGTGGGTAGCTGGGTTTTTTTGGAGTTATATAGAGCCCCCATGGAGATATAATAGAAGACAAGAAGGCAAGTCCAACAGCTGTTCTGCATGTAGTTCACTACAGAGGAGTTTTGATTCACATGGAAGTCAGTTAAAATTATACTACAGAAATATTATTCATTATGTTTCAAATTGTTTTATAAAAAGTTTTTGGGAAGTCTTAATCATTTTTTTTGTATAATTATAAATTCAAAAAGCTCATCAAATAATAAAATATTGTTTTAATAAATGTTAGTGTTTTCACGTAGCCATAAAATGTTATTTCATATCTAATAAAGATTTATACATAAGTTTGTATTCATTAATAAGAATATTCAAACGAAAAATATCATTGATTTTGTAAAAAAAAACTTATTAATAAGATTGTAATATGATGATTTCAAAACTTTTTTAATCTATTATCATTCCAAGGTATGTATTTTACTTGTTGTATTAAATTATTCATATATTAATATTACACATTATATTATTATTATACATAATTCTAAATACTAAAACCTGTAAAGTTTTGTTAATGTAATGAAAAGTAAATGTTATCACATTTAATGATGAAATGGGTTAAAATTATGAAAATAAAGATTTATTGATGCTAAGTACTTTCAATACAACCAGATATTATAATGATAGCAGAGTGAAGTGGATAGATAATTGCATTCCATAAGTAATGTTGAATTTAAATATCATAGGGATCAAAATGAATATTTGCAGGTGAGACTTGCATACTAATGAAGAGGAGGGGCTATAAACACTTTTTCAGATAGAGGGGCATTATACTTCTTTCTTGGCAATTGAAAAGGCTAATGTCTGGTCATAGTTTTAATCTCTCCATGGCCAATGTAGTATGTTCAGAGTGTGATGATAAAAAAAGGTTAAGGAGGCTTTCAATCACCAAGGATATGAATGCCATTAATAAAAGGGAGTCTAGCATCTCTTTATCTAGAAAATAGCATTTATAGACACTTCCTCCTTATTAGCATGCAACTATCCCCTATATATATATATATATATATATATATATATTCATTCTGATCCCATTAATATTTAAATTCGACATTTATGGAATGCAATTCCCTATCCACTTCACTCTGCTATGGTTATGATATACCTGATTGTATCTGAAGCAGTGTATATCTACCAATAGATGTACTTGCTACATGTTGCTATGTTTGAACCTATCTCCCAGGGTAGAAAAGATTTTCTTAATAATATAAACCCACATACGTTAAGAATAGGCATGTGTGTGTGTGCAATTATAGGAGGTAAATGGTTATAAAGTTAATTCATAATCAGACTTAGCAACCTTAAGCAAAAAATAAATTATTTCATTGGAAAAGTTTCCAGCTAAGTTTATAAATTTCATAAAATCAGTAAAAGCATTACATAGATGTTAAAATAAATATACAATGGGAAAGTGGTTCAAATGCATTAGGTAAAGTAAAATAATTGCTGTACCCCTAGAGCAATCCTGAAACAGTTGCAGTTTGTCACCTTACAGAGAAAATACATTGTACAAAAATAGGAATACAATGCACAGCAGGACAGAGTAGTGACATTAAGGAATAAATGCACTTAAGGAACATCATCTAATAGCTTTCTCCAAATGCGCTGTAGGCAAAAAATTAT
The DNA here is from genome assembly GCA_028023455.1 of Epiperipatus broadwayi. NCBI lineage: Eukaryota > Metazoa > Onychophora > Udeonychophora > Euonychophora > Peripatidae > Epiperipatus > Epiperipatus broadwayi. Next base: position 8,858,357 of record JAQFVV010012424.1, read on the forward strand.
AGATATAAGGAGAGCAAATCTCATTGTTAATATTAATTCTTATTAGAGTGTTTTGCAGAAATTATTAATATCAAAAAAAATATTTAAGAACTGTATTAAAAGAACTTTCCATTATACCATGCTAAAATTACAAATGGCAATGATGCACAAGTAAATTGGCATCAGCTTCTCAGAGTCATAATGGCAGAGAGCTGAGCATACAAACCATTTCAGAGCCTAATGTAAGGGAGAGATGTCTTCATCATCACCACCTATTCCACACCAGGAATCAGTTCATCCACTTTCAAGAAGCTCACCAGAATGCCGGTAAACGTTTACTATTATTATTTCCTAGAACTGTAACTAAAGTATAAAGTTTTATTGCTGGTCTTAACCTAGATAACCTAATTAACCCCAATGATTGATAATTATATGTAATTTTATTATTTCATTAACTATTAATCTTGTTGCTAGTTAAGTTATCAGGTTCCTATAAAATGTTTTTTTTTTGTTATATATATATATATTGTAACGGTCAGAAAACGTGTGACTCGTAAACATAGTGCAGAATTCGACCACCATACAGAACAGCAGCACCATCGAGTAGCGAAGCCACCCGTGGTACTGAATTCGAACATAGTTTATCGGTTCCACAATACAATCCATGAAACAACGCATCTGATGCGACATTAGTAAATATTTCCTTAGGCACGGTGGTCAGGGATATGCAAGAGACTCATGATTTTATTCTCGAGTTAGCCAATAACCAAACTAATATTAATTAAACATTCATATTTACATAATCGAGGAAATATTATATAGAATGGGTATCGAACAAATGAAACGCAATGCAGACATATAGTTTAAAATTCTTTATTAATACATTTTAATAAAACAAACATTTACTAATAATATTTTGTGGACTAAAAGCTTCAGTAGTGGGATTTGCAACATGATTATATTTTAAAGAATACATTTATTTATTTAGACATTATTTTATATTGAGGAATTCAGTAGCGGTATTTCCGATACTGTAATGTTTACAAAGGAAATTCACTTATTTGAAGGCTTAATCTAGCTACCTAAAATTCTCGAGTAAGTATTTCTAATGCATGCCTTGGGGAATTTATACCTTTGCAATGCAAGAGTCTAAAGTAAGATTTAAGAGTAGCGGCGGACATATATTTATTTAATTAAACTATTTATTTTATGACTAAGGGCAACATTTATTTGAGAGTGAATTACGAAGATAATGCAGAGGTGGAGTGATATATAGAATAATAGAATTGAGCAAAGGAACACGTGGTACGCTTTAGAAAGGCGATATGGAATGGCAGTATATTGAAACTGCAATGCCGCGAATGAGTTTATAAAACTGTCGAGCTGGTCTCTGCCATCGGCCCAACGAAGTAAGGTGTCACATAAGCATAACCAGGGACAAGCGGTCCGTGTCGCAGTTTTCCGGCTGGCTGCATAATGTCAAGTCCTACGGGAGCACCCATTATGCCCGCTTGTGTAGGATGACTGGGGTTAATTTCAACCCTGAAGAATCCGGAAATTTCACGGTAGAATGGGTCATCGCGTCTCTAAAACGTAGCGCATGTATACTGTATAAACGATTATGATGAGATTTAAAATAGATTTCTAACTAGGCCCTACATTATCAACATTTACTAAAGAACGTTGGCGACTCTCAAAGAAATGTAATTTTCTGGAATTATTCATTAATGATTTAATAAATACAAAACAGATATAAATTGGGAATTATTGTAACTAATACGTCAGCCATTTGCGAAGTACTAGACCCCTGCATTACAATAAATGATGCCATTGAATGCGTGTCGATTTATATGGAAGTTAAGTTATTTAGGAAAATACATATTAATGAAAATGTGACACGCATTCACTGTTTCAAACGATCATAGATTTAAACTTTGAAAATAGAGACAATTGTGAGCATGCAATAATTAGATAATAAATATAGATAAAATGTAGATTTTAAAAATACGCACCCAAGATAGAATGAGGTGAGAAGAAAATAAATAATTATGAGGTTTTACATTTTATAATTTAGATAAGTAGTATGAAGAAGAGCTATAGCATATTATTAGAGTACTCTAGAGTTTGAATACAGACAGGTACCTGTTTTATAAGAAGTTTTCTGATTCCATTAGTTTAGCAGAAAAAAGTTCACGAGTGGCAATTCTTTCTTGTATTTAGATATTCATTTAATTTCATGGCAGCAGCAGCTTTCTCATTCATTTCAGGCAGCAGATCTTCATGGTGAATTTATGACGGGCAATGGAAAGTTCAGCATCCGATAGGCCATCTCCCGATGGAGAATAATCTAGGTGCTTTACTCGGTCATACCTTGGCAGGAACAAATTATTTTATATTTTTGGAGACTCTCAGTGATCGAGAGCAAAGCTAAAGTTTAAGTGAATGTCTCCAGCAAGTCTAAGATGGCCTCTTTTTTTATCTTGATCTCTCACTTTTTTGTTAAGGTATTTTAGGTTCTATTTAATCTGCCCTGAGGATAATCAATGTATTTTGTTGGTTTTTAATTAAAAAAAGCTGCCGTTCTATTGTTTACATTTTACATTTACTAATTATATTTTGGGGAATTTTTCTTTAATTAATCTATTATCTATCACTGACCGATGCTTTTAAATTTCAAAAACAAAAAGGGAACATAAGATTATTTTAACTTTTAATTAAATATTACATCAGATATTTTTAGAATTATTATTAAATGAAATTTAAACAAAGCAATAAATACGAACTTTATAATCCAAAATAAATGATTAAAATTATACAAAATCATATAACTAAAAGAAATCTAAATTATATTATTTTATCCCTATTTATTGCGTTTAATTTGAGATCGAAATGTGTGCGTGTTTATGCTGAATTCTACATATATTTATACATTTTAATATTGCTACACACACACAACTCGATATCAAAAAGTTTAAATTTGGGTGGGATAGACCGGTCAGTGAGAGACGACAGAAAAAGGTGAAACTTAAGATTCGAATACGAATCTTACTGTTTCAATATATGCGTTTAATTGTACTTTACCTGAATGATGGAGGGAATCCATAGTCAAAGTACAAGTCTTGTTTACGCTTCTTCCTCACTCTGTCAAGACCCCATGGGATTGGCTGAGTCATGAAGACACCAGTTTATTATTAGTATTTAGAATCGTAAATAAATCAATAAAGTGAAGTCCATAAAATAGAGCTGTCTAAAAATATTCCTACCATCATGTCAAAAAATAATTATTTTATATTGTATTAAATTAAGTAATAGGATGATGAGCAAATATTTCAATTATATAAATTAACCTTTTAATTCCACGTAAGTTCCATAAATATGTATACTAATAAACAATATTTCAAATGACCAATCTGTCAATAACTAATTTAATTTTCTTGATTTCTCATGTATGCAGGGCAAAACGCTCAGAGTAATAATGTACAATAAAAAGAAAGAAAAATATTTTGTATAAATAAATGAATCAATTAATGTTAAATATATCAAGTCTTAAAAGAGAAACTTATTTAAACCTATACATATATATATATATATTGTAACGATATATAAATATGTCGTTACATTAATTTAAAATAAAAACTTAAAAGTTCGCAAATAAAAGTAAAAAACTAAACGCTAAAATTAAAATGTTTGTTAAACGTATATACATTCGCACAGATGCTAAACTTTAAAAATATTTTTTTCATAAACAAAAAAAAAAAGTATTTGAACGTATTTTTTTTAATAAAAAAATACAAGATTGAAATATAAAAATATTTTAATAAAAAAATAACGTAAGTTAAAATAAAAACAGGTATTAATTAATTCCTGTAATCTATAAATGGAAATGATTGTTTATTAATTATCTAAAAGCTGTTTAATTAAAAAGTCAGATGAAAAGTTAGATAAGAGAAGAAAGAGATTTTAGCTTGACCAATGGAAGCAAATAAAGGCCCGGACCATAACGAAAAAACAGAACAGTGACGTTTTTGTTCATGGAATCCATAGGAGGACTATAAAAAGAAAAAATATTGAGTTCCAGTCAGTTTTTTCCAACTTGATTTTGGTGAGTCGAGCGACAAGACGCACTTGTCGTCCTCACTCACTTATTTTAAAAATGCAAAGACTGTGATACCAGAACAGAACCAGCTAATGCTACCTCCAAAATATCAGACCGGTCTTCCAGGAAAGTCTCCGTGGGAATTGCCAACGGGAACAGGGACTCTTCTACCGTAAGCAATAGAACTGAACAATTGTTAAAATCATAATATTAATTAAGAACTTTAAAGATTGATAAGTTAATTTAAATTTTATAAAAAGAACTTTTCTCTGACTTATGTGTCAACTCAATTGATAATGTGTAATTTTATATATGTTTGCGTTTGATAAAAAAATCATTTCCATTTATTATTTATTTGTATTAATATTTATTGTTTAAATTTTAAATGAGGAAATTTAAGGTTGGGTATAGACGTTGCATAGATTCGTTAGCGGTTGATAATGTTGTGGTTTTCACATTCGATTAGAATATATGTCAACGATATCACTGCAAGCATCTTACGATGAATGCTAATGGGATTTGTATATTCCCTATGCAAGTGACGTTTATCGATGACTTTGTATTTTGATCGGTTGTGTTTAATTTGGAATGTTTTTGACCATGGAATCTGTGCAGCTGATCTGTACTCAACATTTTAAAACAAATTTTATAAAATTCATTTGTGCGAACGTATTTAAATGTTAAATTTAAGTCGGGCGTGAATGGCTATATAGATTTGTAAAGTTATATTAGGGGAGGGTAATCTTAGGTTATTTGTGTCGTTGTTGAATTGGGTCAATGGATTGGATATATTTGTGTAATTAGTAGATGTAGTATGAGTTTCGCTACGTGCAGAATCGCTGAATACACCGCACCAACCCTTTGCCTATGGATGGGATTGTAAGTCGGCAAAAAGGATCGCGGTCCCTTCCTATGGAGTTTTTATTTTATTGTTCTTCTTGCTATACAGACGTCATATTCCTGTATTGGACAAGAGTCAATGTTTTCTCTAACTATACTGTTCAGATGTCCATTCCTGACAGTATAGTATATTTGTGCTGTTGTATTTTCATGCTACATTGAATACATAAATGTATCAGATGGATTGATGCCAGTTTGACTGCGAATTTTAGCCTAAGGTTAAATAGGGATAGAATGTTTTATTTTCAAATGCAAATCTATGTAGTCTATTCATACTTGACCATCTAAATAAAATATTAAACTCATTGAAATTTATGTAAATGTACAATTAAAGAGTAATCTAAAAATCTAAAAAAATGTTAAACCTATTCCTCGAATTTAGAATGATTTTATATGTGCGTAAATAAATATTTTTTATGTGTTAATTTCTGGCAGTGGCTTTTATTCTTTTATATTTAAGATATAAAATTTATAGATTTTTATCTCTGCGTCTCCGCTGAGCTAGTGACTTGGGCTAACGATCGGAATATTTAAATAAAGTGGAATCTTAACAGCGCGTATCTGCCTACTTTATAAATTTTTCTAGGCTCAAATGCCTAGATGGCGCCCTGGTAGTTGCAGATATTGTTTTTGCGGTTAGATTCGATCTTCACTTTCATTTCGATCGTTATAATTGGCGTCCCAAGTGTGGCCTTATCTCAGAGATTGATCCTGAGAAGGGGAATTGATGATGAAATTTTCTATCTTTAATAAATCATGAGTGCCCTGAGAATTTTTAAAAGTAAATCATGCCAGTAAGATTTTTCTTTAAAAATGAGTATATATATTTGTGTATTAACGCAATGTTATAGTCCGATATTAATAAACGAGTACCTTGAAAATGAAGCCCGTAATAATTTTTCTGAAATGAGTATAGATATATGTTTTGTATTAACGTAAAGTTATAGTTTAAATTTTGTGTAAAAAAGTGCTGCCAGTAAGAAAAATTGTGCATATGTAGAGATAAATTCGAGGAATAAAAACTAATAAATAAAACGTAATAATAAATCTAAATCATATTTTTTTAAAAAAAAAAAAGTCTTGTTAAATTAAAATATAATCGTTCAAACTTGCCTAAGTAATAGTTAAAGGTAGGAGAAATGAAACTTGGAAGGGAGGGGGCAGAAATTTAGCTGGTAATAAGGAATCAACAGTCAATTTTTTTTTTTAAATCATTATATTTGTGTGTAATTAGTTTTGTCTTGTAAAAAAAAAGTTTTGTCCTTTTGAAATTTTCATATATAATCAATTTGTAAAATGTAATTACTAACACTAAACACTTTCAAAAAAATCACTTTAAAAATGTTTAAATAAAAACAAATTCAAAGAAAAAATCTAAATTATGGGGGACTCAAAATTAAAAAAAAAACAAAAAAATATAGAAAAAACTGGGGTGTGGGTTGGAGTGGACTCAATGATTTGATATTTTTTCCACTTTTGAAAATTTTTTTAGAAGTTTATTTTAAGAGTATTTTATTTGAAGAGGTTAATTTTTATATTTTTATTATATAATATTATAAAAAAATTACTAACACTAAGTAAATTCTTTTTTTTTTTTAATGTTTTTGTTTTTTGAGGAAGTTTACTGATATGTAACGATATATAAATATGTCGTTACATTAATTTAAAATAAAAACTTAAAAGTTCGCAAATAAAAGGAAAAAACTAAAGCTAAAATTAAAATGTTTGTTAAACATATATATATATTCACACAGATGCTAAACTTTAAAAATATTTTTTTCATAAACAAAAAAAAAGTATTTGAACGTATTTTTTTAATAAAAAAATACAAGATTGAAATATAAAAATATTTTAATAAAAAAATAACGTAAGTTAAAATAAAATAGGTATTAATTAATTCCTGTAATCTATAAATGGAAATGATTGTTTATTAATTATCTAAAAGCTGTTTAATTAAAAAGTCAGATGAAAAGTTAGATAAGAGAAGAAAGAGATTTTAGCTTGACCAATGGAAGCAAATAAAGGCCCGGACCATAACAAAAAAACAGAACAGTGACATTTTTGTTCATGGAATCCATAGGAGGACTATAAAAAGAAAAAATATTGAGTTCCAGGCAGTTTTTCCAACTTGATTTTGGTGAGTCGAGCGACAAGACGCACTTGTCGTCCTCACTCACTTATTTTAAAAATGCAAAGACTGTGATACCAGAACAGAACCAGCTAATGCTACCTCCAAAATATCAGACCGGTCTTCCAGGAAAGTCTCCGTGGGAATTGCCAATGGGAACAGGGACTCTTCTACTGTAAGCAATAGAACTGAACAATTGTTAAAATCATAATATTAATTAAGAACTTTAAAGATTGATAAGTTAATTTAAATTTTATAAAAAGAACTTTTCTCTGACTTATGTGTCAACTCAATTGATAATGTGAAATTTTATATATGTTTACGTTTGATAAAAAAATCATTTCCATTTATTATTTATTTGTATTAATATTTATTGTTTAAATTTTGAATGAGGAAATTTAAGGTTGGGTATAGACGTTGCATAGATTCGTTAGCGGTTGATAATGTTGTGGTTTTCACATTCGATTAGAATATGTGTCAACGATATCACTGCAAGCATCTTACGATGAATGCTAATGGGATTTGTATATTCCCTATGCAAGTGACGTTTATCGATGACTTTGTATTTTGATCGGTTGTGTTTAATTTGGAATGTTTTTGACCATGGAATCTGTGCAGCTGATCTGTACTCAACATTTTAAAACAAATTTTATAAAATTCATTTGTGCGAACGTATTTAAATGTTAAATTTAAGTCGGGTGTGAATGGTTATATAGATTTGTAAAGTTATATTAGGGGAGGATAATCTTGGGTATAATTAGTAGATGTAGTATGAGTTTCGCTACGTGCAGAATCGCTGTATACACCGCACCAACCCTTTGCCTATGGATGGGATTGTAAGTCGGCAAAAAGGATCACGGTCCCTTCCTATGGAGTTTTTATTTTATTATTCTTCTTGCTATACAGACGTCATATTCCTGTATTGGACAAGAGTCAATGTTTTCTCTAACTATCCTGTTCAGATGTCCATTCCTGACAGTATAGTATATTTGTGCTGTTGTATTTTCATGCTACATTGAATACATAAATGTATCAGATGGATTGATGCCAGTTTGACTGCGAATTTTAGCCTAAGGTTAAATAGGGATAGAATGTTTTGTTTTCAGATGCAAATCTATGTAGTCTATTCATACTTGACCATCTACATAAAATATTAAACTCATTGAAATTTATGTAAATGTACAATTAAAGAGTAATCTAAAAATCTAAAAAAATGTTAAACCTATTCCTCGAATTTAGAATGATTTTATATGTGCGTAAATAAATATTTTTTATGTGTTAATTTCTGGCAGTGGCTTTTATTCTTTTATATTTAAGATATAAAATTTATAGATTTTTATCTCTGCGTCTCCGCTGAGCTAGTGACTTGGGCTAATGAGTGGAATATTTAAATAAAGTGGAATCTTAACAGCGCTTATCTGCCTACTCTATAAATTTTTCTAGGCTCAAATGCCTAGATGGCGCCCTAGTAGTTGCAGATATTGTTTTTGCGGTTAGATTCGATCTTCACTTTCATTTCTATCGTTATAATATGTGTGTGTGTGTAACATTATCACAGATAAATATTGAAGTTTATAAAATGAAATTTGTTATTTAAAGGTCAGATAATGAAATATGTATTGTGTATTAAAAGAGAAATTTAATCTAGTTAAATCTATATATGTAATGCTCCAGTTGATAAACATTAAAGTATAAAATGAAATGTATTAAATTAAGATGATTTGTTAAAGCGATTGTCTGCCCATCTTAAGAAATATAACTTAGTAATTAAATCCTACAGCTATATTATCGATGTCAACCAATTCTGGTGTGTGGGTTAATATCCTCCATAGTCATTGCTGTCAGTGGGAAAACATATAAGTTTATTCCGTATCATTAATAAGTAAACGGACCATGTTTAAGTCCATGTAATTTGAAAATATATATGTGTATTGACTTTCTTCACAAGGCTAAGGTTTAACTAGAATATTACATGTTAGGCATGGTTTTTCTTTGTTGCCCCATCGAACAACACAAGGGCCCACAGTCAGCCAGTTGCCCGGGAGTTTGATCTTAGGATGTACCCTGATCCGGGTTCTGCAGACACTGGAGTTTCTGTGATCCCAAATCTTGGATTTTAGCATACCTTGGCTTAATTCTCTTGTCTCCAGAAATCAAATGCACTTCAGGTTAGAAGCAGATACACCCCTGCAACCTAAAACTTTGAAACCTATCCCAATCCATGGCCTCGGATCAACAAATGGATTTTACCTGTCCTTTACCCCTTGGTCTTGGTGAAGTTGTAATAAGTTAGTCTTAAATCCCTCCTATCTAAGTATAAGAATTGCACATCACAAGACAACTAAATAATGCTTACTTGAACCATTTTGATCATATGGGTGGCCAGTCACTAATGAATTGCCATCATTCCTACCAGTGTTATAACTAGCAACTAACCTATTTGTAATCTCCATCAATAAATGTTCATGTAAATAAATAATTAATTGTAATATAATTGCTAGTAGTTCGTCTGATAAATACATATTTACACACCTTCACTTTGGATATATATATATACATATAAGTTGTGGTTGAGGTCTAATACACACTCTAGAGTGGCCATATATGTAATGAATAAATAAATGAACCCTGAGATAGAGTACCCAAGTTCAATCCTATGAGCTAAGTCATGGCATATGGGAAGTTGAGTTATCATCAAGGATGTTGGCTGGGGTGCAGAGACTAGGAAGATCAGTAGGGTTTAAACCTAGGACAGGGGTGACTCTGTACTTAATGGTTGAGAGCTTTTACTTGATTTTTCAGTCTTGTTGACTAGTTATACAAACTTGACAAGTACATATCAAAAGTAATTTAGTATCAATAAATCTTTGTTTTCATAATTTTAACCTGTTTGTGGATGTCATAACATTCACTTTTTATTATACTGTTGTATATTCAAGCACGTAAATTGAAATATATATTAATACTTTATATTTCATATTAAGAGAATATATTTATTTACATTTTATTTGTCATACATTTATATAAATTCCTTTATCAAAGCACCAATGAATAATTTTGTTAAAGTTTTTTTGATAATTTCTAATTGCAATATCAATAATTATTTACATCTATAATAACTATCATTTGCATATTAAAGTATCATTTAATATCAGTATTTCCCAAGTCATTTATAAAAACAAGAAACAACAATCTACTAAGTATAAAATCCTGAGAAATTCCATGTATTTTTTTTTTGCTTATTACTGAACATATTTTATAAGTTACAGTGTAACAGTCAAGTTTATACATTCACGTAACAGAATCCAGACAAAGAGATCAAAGCTGACCAGTACAGGATGGTGAGATCCGTAGTCTGACCACACTTCAACTCATTCACCCATGCTCCAAGACTCAATACCCTACAGATGACACCCTTGAAAGTACAGTTACCTTTTATTTCATGGCCAACATAGGTCAGGAAGAAACATGAGGCTCCGGGGTAAATACACAGAAATTAACTAAATTATAATGAAACTAATAATAGAACATGCAATTGAAGGTTTCTGATTTACTATTAATACACAGATTTTTCATAAATATTCTATGATAACTGGGATTGAATTGGCTTGAACTAAATAATGAAAAAATAAAGAAACCAGATTAATTTAGCTATATATTTATTTAATGATTAATATAATAAACAAAATGGCAGATTAATATAATAAACAAAATGGCAGAAAACATAATTTCAGCATATTAGATGCATGCAAGCATTAGTGGATGAGAACAGGATTAACTTACTCTCATCTTACATACTACTAAATGTATGTGTACATAAAGGATCACTATGTTATGCCTATATGGAAATATGCCAATTCCTATCCTTTAACATGGTGCCTATTTCATAAGCAATTGCACTAGTGCTTTGCGAATTAATTATCTGATATAACACAATAATCTTATCATATTTACTAAAGGTATAAGCATATAAACCAGCTTGACAATATAGATCTAACTTGGAACTACAGATATCTTTCAGACTAATCCTAAATATATGGCAGATAGCAAAGATTTGGCTTCCCTAAGTTGCAAACATACTATGTCACAGGCAAATATCAATTATGAAGACACTCTGCAGACATATTATTATGATCAAGGGCTTTTGTGACAAACCCTGGTACTCTGGGATGAGCATCATGCTGCTTGTGATGTGAACATTTATAGTTTGATGGTGGGGTGTCTTATATGTTACTTTGGCCTTAAACTTAGGGTTCTCTAATGCACTTCCAGAAAGAGGAAGTTAGGATGGCCTTACCAAAGTCCCATCTTAATAAGAGGCAGAAAAACATTAATAATTATGAGAAATATATATATATATCTGGCTCACAAAGCAAGAGATGGCACATAAATTTAAATCATATGTACCCAACAATAGTTTTAATTAGCTTTACGAACAGAAACCAACTCTTATATAGCATTATATATTCGCTTCTAAAATGGGAATACTTATATCATCAATCTTGTTAACCTATTCAATCTATACATATTAATTATCATTTAAGGAGGGAAAAGTATATTCAAGTGGACTTAGTAAAAGCATTAACGAATAAATATACCTTTAACTGTCCTCAAGGCCAGTCCAATAAGTATAATATAACATTAAAATTGAGAATGGTATAATTCAAAGCAAGACACATTAGACATTTAGATCAATAAGTAATTAATAAGTAATCACATGTGCAGAGCAAATCGTTATTACAACAGTATAGGATTTCAAAACAGTGCACACAAATGGTGACATTAAGAAAATAATTGTGCAAAGATATCTGACAATTTATCTTCTAAATTTTACTAAAATTAAGTTCTTGCTGTTTTGAGGCATTGGCATATAAATATAATCAATATTCAAAGATTTAAAAATAAAATGAAGAGTATAGACATATCTGCAGTGATAATCTAGATTATGAAAAATATAAATTTAGTTTAACAGAATAGGATTACAATATGGGCATTCATTTTTATACTTTAAAAGATTAATTAATTTATGAACTTGGTGATAATGTTAACTTAAACATTTAGAGAACCTTTTACATTTAATAATGTCTAATTGCATTTAGCTGGCTTTAGATTTAAGATTTTGAAATTAAATAAGAATTAATTCAGAGCTCTGCAGTTTTGGATTATATTAGTGGTTGTTTGTGCAGCTGGAACATAGGTGTTTCAACTTCAGGCATGGTGAGATTCTTTCTTGGGCAGGCTTAAGGTGTTGTCTTCTTCTTGCATTAGGCTAGGCTATAGAACTTCTACTGGTTGTGCCATGGTTGTTGAGGCATCAGATGATAGTAAAACCCCATTGTTCTTCACATGGAGAAACAGCAATACTACCTTTTTTTAGCCAGACGTATTAAAATTTCAAATGATGTGGATTCAGTCTAGCAAACACTATTTTCAAAATGGATTCTCTCTCATGAAGCTTAAAATATGGCCTATTTATACCTATCAAACACAAGCACTTACTGGTGAGGAATTTATTTCACCCTAAAACCCATTAACTTTAAAAATTTACTTGAAAATTCCAAGATTGTACAATTCAATTTCAAAACTATTATTTGAACATTATAAGCTTTCCCCGGGCTGTCCAATAGTGCCAGCCTAGTGATTTTACTATAAGACCATTTTGTTGTAAACAGTTTGCAGTATACCAATTAACAAAGTTTAAAATTGAATTTTATTTTTAATCTTACAGCAGGTGTGGCAGTTTACTGGAAATTCTTGTTTACAACAAAATCGGTTTTAATTACTAAACTAAAACTTTTATTTTAACTAATAATTAAACTTTTAACAAAATTTAAAATCATGCCATCCTATATAGTAATTCTCTACAGAGTATATTATACACCTATATATGAATTTATAAAATGAAAATAATTCTATATATACTTCAACAAAAATCAATAAACTAAATACTAACTGTGATAAAAACACTGTTGCTGAAGCTTTAAACATAAAATTACAAATATAAAGCTGAGCACTTTTGGGGGACTTAAGTCTCTATAATCATAGCCAAATACAGACTTAAGTCCCCCAAAAATGCTCAGCTTTATATTTGTAATTTTATGTTTAAACCTTCAGCAACTGTGTTTTTATCACAGTTAGTATTTAGTTTATGAATTTATAATAATAAAATTTAATAAATTGACTTTCTAATATTAATTCTGCAATAAAACATTTTTAAATAATAATACATGAACTTTACAACACTGTAATATTTAATATCCTATCTATTTACAGTGTTTATTCATAGGTACATATATAATGCTATACAAGTAGCTGATAGTATATTATTAGTGCTTCATTTAAGAAGGTTTAAACCTAGCACAGATGGGTGGGAAATTAGGTTAATGTTGAAACGGTAAAGATTGGAAGGTTACTGTTTCAACAGCATATCTGTTATTTAAATAATTTTTGAATAGGTTGAGTTTACACAATTTACTAAATTATGAAATAAGTGTTTATGTCATGACATCCTAAAATCATTATCATTTAATATATTATTAATTTTATCTACAAAATTCTTCAATAACATAGTAATATTTCATGATGTCATCTGCTGCCATCTCTGGACCTGGTCTACAAAAGCGTTCCTTAGTGATTTTCAGTTTCAGGAGAACAAGGGCGTTTGACCCCTTATTTTTATATTTTATATTCAAGATAATTTTTTTATTTATAATTATCTGTGATGGACAGTGACAATATAATAGATATTATACAAAATAATGTAAACTCCGATCTCAACATTCATTTAAGCAATGCAGTCATCAGCCGTCAATTTTATAGCCTTAGATCTAATTTAAACGAATCTAAACTAACTTCTACAATGAATAATAACCCATCAACCAGTAAAGCAAAGGTAAATCCATCACAAAAACAGAAAAAGTATAGAAAATATACAATTCCCTCCAAATATAAGCAATAACATAAATATCGCCTCAGGTGAATCTATTGAATTCTTTAAAAATATAAGTGAAAACCAACCATCTCATCAAAGTCTACACTCACTCTCAGTAGACTCTAGTGAACAAATGTATTTGCCCAATAGTACTCTAAAAACATTATCTAAATATAATAAACAAAATTATCACCAAGAAAATCTGGCAAAAATTATTAAAAGAAAAAGTTTTCCACCAGACGATGACAAAATCGCTGCTGTATCATTAGAGTTTGTCAACAGTAATTACAAAAATAAAAATGATGAAATAAATTATAAAACGGATAAATCTCATTAAAAAACAAACAAAGATAATATCACCCACCAATCCATAATTACATCAGCCAACTTACAATCAAAAACGATTTCCTCAACACCAATATTAAAAAAAATGTACTATGTACGCAAATATCGTAAGGTCTAAAAATACTGAGAATATCTTCAAAAATATTAAGGCTGACAACTTTAATGAATCATCTTTAAATATCTCAGAATTATAAATAGAAAACCTATAGAACATGAAAAATGACTCTTATCTCTTAATGATGAAATTAAAAAAAAAACAACAACACAACAATTTCAATAAAATGATACCTAATACTCTCTATAAATCATTTGCAAACTACTACAGTGATAAGTCCCTAATCTTAGCCATAACAAATCAACAATGTGCTTTATATAAGTTCCCTTTGGAACAACTGTACAGTCAAATCAATCAAAATCAGCTAGGGAGGGGTATTCATAAAATCCTAAATCAACCCAATGACCACTACATGATCATTGAGTTTAAAACATGGGCAGATCATATGAACTTCAAAAATAACTACATATCTCTAGGAAACTATATATTATGCTCCATAGATATGAACCATTTGGTTACACTATCTGGAAAAATCCAACACTGCCTTGCACACTTTAATGAACAAGAACTGCAAAACATTCTGATTAATTATGGATCAGTTAGCAAATTTAAATATCTCCTAAATCCTCAGCTAGAGAAACAAATTCTGTCCAATACAGTTGTCTTCACACTTACATTAAAGAAAAACATCTTACCCACCGATATACCTACCATCATTTCTGCAAGAGGATCTCCTATGGTATTGTCTTTCAGAGGAGTACAGCCACAGTATGACTTCTGCCTTCAAAGAACACACCTCATAAAAGAATGTGTAGCAAGAATATGTACAAACTGTAGTCTTAAAAAGAATAAAGTTTATAGATGTTCTGGTAGATCTATCAATATCTCTATCACAATCCTAAATAGCCAAACATCACTTGGGCTTAATTCAAACAGCAATCTTACACATTCAGACAATGCTAATCAACAAATCCTTCAACAAACCTTTACACAACCAAACCTATCAATCAAACTGAATATAATCAAGAATGAATAGACACCAGCCTTTAACCAAACTTCAGTGAAACAGAGAACCAAGCAATAACTTATACAACTCTTAAACCAACCATTTAAACTAAGAATACACAAGAACAAGCAGACAACACATGCAATATAATCCCCATAGAAGCAATATCAGGCCAAATGTTCAGTACAAAAGAACACAACATGACCAACTTAATTGATGAAAACAAAACAGAACCAGGTGAGGAAGAAAATGTATCTAAAATTAAAAATATCATAGGCAAAAAATCTCAAAACACATCCAAAATAACATCCAATCAACATAAAACCATTGATATATCATCAACATTAAGACCAGCAAAGCCTATCAAACCCAAACAAAGTGGTCCACAAACTGACTACAAACCTACATCTCCATCAAATCCTAAACATAAAAATGAAGAAAACTTTCAAACATACAGCATGACAGTCAGTCTCAATTATGTCTCACAACTCTGACCAAAAAAATAAAACAAAATCTTACAACAATTAAAAAACACATTCATCTAAAAAACAGGAAAAAGAAAAGAACACTGATAAACTGCAAAACACTCAAAAAACTGGGGCACAACAATTATCCTGAATACAAATAAGAAAATTAAAAGGATATATATTCGCACAGATAGGTCAAGCTCAAATGAGGACAACTCCCAACTGACACATGAACCACCACCCTCCTCTAACAAAAAAATTTCTAATACATCCAGCTCAAAGCTTCACATATCCATAGAAATAAAGAGGAAAACCATGGACCAACAATCAATGATACAATGGATCCATCTGAAGAATCTCAGACAAAATACATAACTACATCAGATACAGAAGAAATTCTTCAGATAACAAATTCACCATCAATCCAACCTCAAGTTCAAGACTGATTGCCAAGCAGCATCAGACCTCATCAGCATGGAGACTTCCTCCAGTGACTCAGCACACTTTGCTGAGGAGGGTTTGGATTAAGTAATCATGTTATGCAAAATTGCTGGTATCAATTCAATTGATAGAGCTAATGCTATTAAACACTGGCTTTCCCTTTGCTCCTGACATATCCTTCAAATGGGTGAAACTAAATTTCATCACAATACAGATCATAACATTCTAATACTTTCTCTCATCTCTTGGATTTACTCGATTTTCCATTGTTCCCTCGGCAGCAGGTGGAGTTGGAATTCTTTTTAACAAGTCAACACCACCAAAACATTTTAACATACTATTCCTAGATGCCAATCTAATTATCATAGAAATAGACTATTGGTGATATCTGATCATCATAGCTTACATAAAGACAGCCAAAGACACTGCACAATGCCTAAAAATAATCCATATCCTAAATGCCATCAATGGTAACAGAGCCCCCCCCCTACCATACTCCTCAGAGACTTCAACACCACATACAGTGACTTCAACAAAAGATTCTTGCATCTAATAAACCACAGATTAATGTGTGGAGAGGGCTTCTTCCCTTCTGAAGCCTACTCTTTCTACACCAAAACTAAAAAGTCACTGATTGACCTGATGTACTACAATCCAGACCTCCACTTTAACCTTGATGCAGACTTTGCCCCTGTTGCCATTTCTGATCATATGGATCATTCAACTGATACCTATTAGTTCCTTTACCTGTGGATGGATCTGGAAAAACCATGTGCATGATCTCCCAATCAAATATGATGGAGGCGGTAGTGTCTGAGCCATACATCTATTTCTGGAAAATAAACATCCTTTCCCTGCCAGCTGAGGAGGGCTGGTTTGCCTTCATCAGAATTCTACAGTCCATATTAAACTACCACACCAGCAAAATCAAAGAACCAAATGGTATTTTAAATGACTTAACAGATTTTAATATTCAACTTTAATCTCTACAGCAAAATTATGCAAATACGGAAAAAATTATCACTCTGAAAAATCTTTACAAAATCAAGCAAAAGTCTCTCGCAGAATATATATCCATCAGAAGATTTAAATGTTTCTTATCACAACAACATTGCTGCATGAGAGACTATCCCAGATGGGCACTGGGGTACAATAAAAAACCAAGTCCCTCTCTCATCTATCAATACAAATGGCACCAATCTTATTGGCTTTCCAATGATGCAGCACATCAGCCAACACTTCTGTCAAGCAATACAAAAAATATGGAGCTCCTTCTGTAAACAACTGGTTGGCTTCTGGTGACCCGGGTGTACATGGTATCACAGAAATCCAAATAAAAAAAAAGATAACATCCCTCCCTGACACTATTTATCCGGGCCTTCATGGCATTCCAAATTTTCTTCTCAAACACCTCAGTCAGTTCACTGTTCCAATTATTAAAAAAATGACAGATCACCTAGCCTCAGGAAAAATAAATACAGCAGAACTCTACTCAGTGGCACTCGTGCATTTTCTTAAAAAAACAAAACCACTAAATGACCTTAACAGTATCCGGTCAATTTCCATGACCCCAATGCTTATCAAAATAATGGAGTCAGTTATTAAAGATCAAATACAAACTCAAATCCTTAACCATATCTCATCAAACTAATATGGAAAAAAGGGATCCTCAACCTCGCATGCTATGTTCGATGTTATGGCACTTGTCAATTATAGCAAAGTATATCGCAAATCCAAACCTATTGCTGTCTAACTGGATATTGCAGTAGCTTTTGATTCAGTCCAGATAAACACCCTCCTGGATATTCTGACTGAATATGACATTCCAGGTGCAATTGTTTAGAAAGTCAGCAATCTGCTCAACAACAGAGAGATTTTTCTTTCTCTTGATGGAAAGATCTCACCAGGTTCCAAGCCATACAAATCGATCCCTCAAGGATCTCCACTCAGTGTCCTATTCTTCATATCATACATCAATTCTCTTCTGATGGATATGAAAAAAACTTCCCAGGAATATTCATTCCCTTTCTCAAAAAAAATCTCAATCTTTTTGCATACATAGATGACATCATGATCATGCTACCCACCATCAACACCTGCCCTATCTTATGAACATCTTAAACAGAAATACAATAAAACTAGGCTTACAAATGAATTATAGCAAATCATCCATCTGGAAGATAATGTCTGGTAAGCAAATTAAGTCACTCTTCTCTGCGAAACCCCAAAGATATCTAGATTTCCCAATTTTCAAACCTCCAACCGCAATGGCAAGAGAGATTCAAGAAGACATGCTTTAATCAACTGAAGCTATCACCACTTCACTCTCTAGAGTCTACCACTCACTATATGGAAAGGGTAGGCCTCCTTAACATGATCGTAATGCCAAAAATTTCATATTATCTTCCATTCATTAAAATTTCAAAGCAGTTTCAAAATAAAATTAACTGATTATGCACCAAACTTCTCTGGAGAGGAGGGATAGTGGCAATTAATTTGCAAGGTATATAATGGCCATGCAGGTACAATGGCCTGTTTTTCCACTCGATACAGGCAATCATGTTACAAAAAACCCATAATACTCTGCTTAATCTTATCCACTCTTTTGGATATTCCAACATTACTGAAAAAATCATCCACTGCCTTTTACCAAGTCATGGGTATCATCATTAGTAGAACACTTAAAACTATATAATCTGATCATGCCCACTAACCTTGAGTGAAAAATCACCATATGGGAAGCATACAGCCTAATCAACTCTAATCAACAGCCTGTTAAAACCAGTCTAAACATAAGGAACCAAAGACTAATTACATACTTCAAAAGATGGAGTCTGGAACCCAAATTGCTTGACTTCATCATTAAAATTAATCTTAATGCGCTTCCCATGAATTGGTTTCTTCATCACCAAAGAAGTCTATAGAGAATATTATACACTGATGCCCAGGACTTAAAATGCTGAAAGATATGATCATCGTCAACTCTAACATAAAAACTGGCATAATTCTCTCACTTGAAAACACCATCCATAATGGAACATTTTCAATAATAAGACTTTCCACCTTTGTTCTTTCTGCCATATGGATTGAAAGATGCAACACACTCATGGAATTACCAACCCCACAAGCCATGCCGTTGTTTCATCAAATGCTCAAAAAAGTCAAGAAACATGATCAGCTCCTTGCCTCCAGTAAAGCCTTTGATGACACCTGGTCATTAATCTCACTACTTCCTTCCTGTTTCTCAACTCCAACCAACTCAGCCTTTTAGATTATGTAATTTTAAGCTTACGCATATATAAAATATTCTAAACATGTAAAAAAAGTTCTGAGTATCTCACAAACTATATAAACTTTCTTCAATTTAACCAACCGCATAAGTGATATAACAGTCATGTTCACATAATATATTCTAGCTAAACAACAAACAGAACATTAATATAATCATGTTAGTGTACTTTTTTTTTTCATCAAGATGTAATCATTATATATTATGAATAAATTGTTATTGAAATGAACACAGTAATATTTCGCCCTAGAGAATTTGAGATATATATATATGAAATTTGTAAAATTAGTGTATTTAACCATATTATGAAATACATTAAGCTTAATTAAGATGATAAATTTGAGTAATTATATTTTCTGAACATATGCTCAATGATAAAGGGGAAATATAAATTGTTGGATTTTGATTTACAAGTGTCAAACTTACTCTACCCACAACTTTGATATGAACCATCTAATATAAGCACAACAGTCATTATTATTAAATGTTTATTAAACTACAGATTATTTCTAGCCTAAATATAAACTTTAAAACAATGAAAGATTAATATAGGTGATTCTTTAAAAATTAAATACACATGCACATAGAATAATAGAAATTTGTTTCACTATTTCCACATGTAACAACTTTTATAAACTTACATAATAACCTCCACTCCACCACATAATTTTGAAATATGTGAATAAAGACACATAAAAAGACAAATGACTTCTAGGATAGTGCATTTTATTCTGAACCAGCATTCATCATTTTGGCCTAGGCCATAATCTCTGACATGTATCAAACTCTACCCATAATTTTAACACAACTATCTCAGATAAATACATCAACGGTTATGACTAATCATTTATTAAACTAGAAACAGTCCAGATAAAAACTTTAAATAAGTTATCATGTTAACTGTCCCATACGGATTAGTGTGGTGGTGAATTAATCAGACTCTGGATCAAAAGGAGATCGATTTCATTTGCACTTATCCGGTGCTTGAATCTTTTGTGAAACCCCGAAGAATAAAGCTATTCGATTATTTATTTACTCATATTTATTTTTTTACTATCAGATTTTTTTTTTTTTTTAAAAAAAAAAAAGGCTATTAATTTAGAGTTATAAATAATTTTTAAAGGTTTTTTTTTTTTAATTGAAGTCATAAAATGAACATTAGAATGGAATCTGGCATAATTTAAGAGACGTATTAATCTATAACTTATTTCTTAAAGTTGCATATAAATATAGAATATTGCGAATAAAAAAAGTTTCCTTTTTTTTTTATCACTTCTAATTGTAAGACGAAACATAATCTTTTTTTTCTTTGCTTTAAATAATGCTACGTAAACTAATTGATGTTCAATAACCCACTTACTAATTATTAAGACATGATCTCACGTTCTAAAAATGAACTTTACTCTCTAATTTAGATAAACTTCCGCTTAAACTTTAGCCTATTTATGACCGATTATAAACAAGACTATTACTAATATCGGATTTAAAAAATGAGTCACGTTTTGAAATAGACCAATTTTTAATCTAAGGTTATTAATTTATGAAAAGATAAAATACTGATCTTTATTTTTCTTATTTAAACAACTTATTTTAATATTTATAGATAGAAAGATAAACGTATAGAAATTACTGCAGCGGAATATGGAAATATAATATATTAACGAATTAAATCAAAGGCAAAGAATTCTCAAGTATCAGGATTTTTTTGGTATCTGGTACATAATTGATCTCACTAGCCGCTCAATATTAAGCGGGAAAAGACTGTCTTGATATTTTTACCTTGAGGCCTAATTTTAGATAGACAAACGTAATTATTTTGGAATTAATTAACAAAGAAGTTAATTAAAGTTGTAATTTTTATTTTAAAAATAGCTTATTAATTTCAATACATATACAACAAAACACACACAAAGTTCTATACGTCGAGCAACGGGATCACAATTACATCTCAAAGCAACTGAGAGACAGAGACCTGTCAATTTTGTGCTTTTCTGAAATTCATGAAATTTCAGAATTGCTAAAATTTTTGGATACTATATCAGAGACAAACTTCTTTATAAAACTTGATTTAAAACAGGCAAAACTCTTCATATAGTAGTGCCACTCAGTGCCAACCAGAGTAATCAATGAATGCCAGAAGGTCTTGTGCATAAAATCCCTATCTAGTGCGTACTCATCCAATGACCCCAGATTAGTTTCTGGCTTGTGGCCTTCGTCAGTGAGGAGCTTTGGATCTGAAAGCACTGCACCTAGATCTTAGGATCTAATGCAACCCTCCAGCAGCCACTTTTATCTCAACTACAAAACTATGAGAATAAAATTGAAAACACACTAATATTTTCAATCTAAGCTCAAACTTATATAGTCATATGGATCTGAACCCAGTTCAGTACCCATACATTTTGGTGTCTTTGGCACTACTATATGGAGAGTTTTGCCTGTTTTAATAACAGTAATGTGCTAGCATAAGAAATAGTGATTATGTGATGTTTAGTGGTAAAACTTGATTTATTATAATATTAAATAACATACAATAATATTTGTATGTATTGTTTTTTATGTATTTTTTAGTTGTTTCTTGGTAAAGATTGTAAAAGAATATAGTCGAAACGTTGGAGTATATTATTGTACGTTATTTGTTAAAGAAGTTTTTGTGGGTTTGTGTATATATATAAAATAACTCTGCTCAAAAGATGTTGATGGAATGCTGTTATCGCAAGAAAAAATATTTATATTTAATATTAATAATTTTTTATTAGTATTTCAACAAAGATAAATCCTCCAAATACATACAATAAAATCAAATTGGCAGAGAAAGAGGATAATAGAGAGAAATAAAAGTGATAGAGAAGAGAAAAAAGAAAAATCGGAAAAGAGCACGCAACTAATATGAATATTATGCAGCAAGTTTTAAATGAATAAAAATATCACATGATTACCACATAACTTCAGCATAAATAAAAATATCACATGACTATCACATAACGTCAGCATACTTACTGCTGTTTTGGCAGCATCTTAATTCTTCATAGATGGCATAGAAGTGCAAAGAAAAAAATGCGGAAACAAGTTTTATATTCTGAAGAGCTTAACTAAATATATATATATATTTTTTCCAATATGTTAGTCTATTATTAATCAATAAACAAAAATGATTTTAATTGGTATACTAACCATCTATTTATATAAAGTTGGATTATCTAAACTGTTGTCTTAGTAGTGGGCAAAATAAGTAAAAATAAGTTGCTTGTATGTACATATTTAAGGTAAAAAATAATTACTGTAAAAATATATAAGTAAGTTATATTACATTATTTTAAACAAGGAGAAGAAAATATTTGAGAATAAATAAAAAAAATTGCATAAATGTGAGAATTGAACAGGAGATATTCAAAAAGCTTAAAAGAAAAATTAAGTGAATTGATATGTGTTCTTTAATTAGAACAAATATCAGAAATTAACCAAAAAGCAGAATTTATTCATAAAGCATTGAATGATATATATATATATATGCATGTAGGACCAACAGGAAGAAGAAGAAATCCATGAGTGATATATATATATATATATATATATGGAAGAAATTATCCATAAAGCTAGAAGTGTATATATGTACACAAGACCAGTGGGATGTAGAAGATATTAATAAGCATGAATGATGTATATACATGCATGTAGGAGCTACAAAAAATCATCCATATGGCTACAAGTGATGTATATGTATGTAGGACCAGCAGGGGCTGCAAGAAATTACCCATAAAACAATGATTAATATATATGCACATAGTGACAGCAGAAGCTAGTCTGTTATACCTTGCCTTTTGGAATGTATGTGTAATAATCTGATGCAGAGGAAAAAGACAAGAATTATATATATATATATCTAAACCTGGTTTTTTTATTTATCATGAAAAACTGAGATTCATGAAAGCAGTAAGAGTTAGCTAAAGATCATTATTAAGTCTCCACACACATATATTATTTAATTACTATTGAAAATGTATTACTAACCCACAGTGAATAATTATTAAACCATTATAGTCAAATCATATTATTATTATTATTTTTTTACAATCATTCAAATATTATTATCTATCAAATTATTTAGTTAAATTTAAAATGAGGACATTCATAGGCATGATTGTTATTAATCAATAACTCCAGATTACTACATGACAACAGAATTAAAAACTTAAATCATAAAATCATGTTGCAGAAATGGTAAAAAATGAAACCAGATGTCTTTTTGTAGTAAAAATAGATTAGCAAATTTGGTTGTGAACAAAAAAAAAAAAATGGTTGTTTGAGACAGAACTACATCATAGGATTTGATGTTTACTCCATATACTCGAATCAAAAATTGAAATACTGTTGCATGACCCTATTGAGATGATTCACTATTTTGATTATGTTCTGATAATGAGACCCAACTGGAGATTATTTCATAGAAATCTGCAAAATTAAATAACTTCAGGGTAAAATTAACTTCTCCATAAGTATATATAGGAATCATATAAAATTAAAATTTAGTGATGTATTATTCCCAAAAATTTTATGTTTTCCTGATCATGAAAAAAGCAAAAACCATCCAAGAAGTTCCTAAATCTGAGACTGATTTTCTTCAAGATAAAACCCACATTGCCGAATCATTTATATCTCATTGAAAAAAATTAAAATGGAATTTTAGAAAATTGGAACAAAGATCATTTAGACTGACAAAAGAGTTCTTGATTTATCAGAATGGAAGTAGTAACACAGTGCATGCATCAGCTTTTGAAAATGGATCAACTATCCATCATTCATCAATCACTAACAAAAGACCAATAACAATGATTACACTTTCAGTATAAAGAAATTACAGCAACTTTTATATGGAAGGGATTTTAAAGTAGTAACTGACCATAAACTGCTAATGGAAATTCTAGGAAAGGGGATGAAAGCCATTCTTGAACATTTAAGTCTATGGATATTACATTAGACAAACTTCTTATCAGTGTTTAGACAAACGAATTAACCACACTGAATATTATCTCATTACCCTGATAAAAGTGAATCATTTGACATTAAGTTTGACATTAGCTATATCAATTCCCTAACTTCAACAGAATTAAAGTTCAACAATAGTATCTAGGACACAACAAAGTGAGAGGAAAAAACTATTAGTAAACTGAATTAGGAATAATCAGCCAATAAAGTTACCTTTTAATGCAGCACAAACATGGTAGAATGAAAGGACACACTTCTCAGTGTATGAAAGCTACATCTTAATGGATGACTACATAGCAATCCTTTTTAAATAGAAAAAGAGTATCATAGACCATCAGAAAATTGTGAAAATTAAAATCTTTGTTCATGCTTATATATATTAAGCTGGAGTTGATAGAGATATAGAAGAGAAAATTTAATATTTTTGAGAAGTTTCAACAAGTAGAAAGAGGCCTGGTAAAACATGAGTCATGGTCTAAGGTTATAAAATCATAACAGTATATATGTGTAGCCTGTGCTGAAACTTTTACACATTTTATATTTCTTCTTGCAATGGGGGCATATTCTGCATACATGGAATATTATGTAATATAATGTGTAAGTTCCCAAGACAGAAAGAATAAGTGATGGTGAATGTTTCCTTATCTAGGATTGCCAGAGATGATTATGTCTGATAATGGGTTGGATTTCCATCAGTAGTTTTTGAAGATGAGCTGATAGATAAGACAGTTCAACAATACAAATGCACACTAAAGAAAATGGAAGTAGATAAAATAAAAAAGTATTATCTAAGTCCCTTCATCAATATGCAGCATCTGTAATAAACATAAGAAAATCATACCTAAAAATTTTCGGGTGTAAATTAATGTCAAAATTAAGATGTAACTCCCCAATGACTAAATGAAAATGTAGAAAGTTGCATAGAGAAATATAGCAAAAAAGAAGCAATTTGAAATAAATAGTATTTGTTTGTACTAAGAATAACTTTCAGTAGTATAGACATAAAAATCATATCCCATCTTATTAACAATAAAGAATATTATTTAAGAAATTTATTCACTCTTTTTTGAACACTTTTTAGTAAAAAAAACATTTCATTGTATGTTTCGATTGTCCTGCAGTCTTCGTCAGAACTATGATATAATGAACAAGATAAAATACATAACTATAAGAAGACTAGGACAGTAGAAACATACATTAAAAGGTTTTTTGCTAAAAAGTATTCAAAGTAAAGTGAATAAATTGTTTTTATATATTACAGCAAAATAAGGTGAATTCAGTAATATTTCTGAATATTATTCAAGAATGGATTGCAAAGATCGAATCTGAAGTTGCAAAAAATTATAACTCAGAGAAACCACGAGTAAAAAAATTCCAGTGTAGAAAAACTTAGAATGAAATAAAATGAGATTAGATATAGACTCTGACATTAAGTATAATATTCACCATAGATATCAAAACCCTATACATTTGAAACAAATATATACTAATTTCTGAAATGGAAGAAAGATACTATATATGTCCTTATAAATATTAAGAAATAATTGGAATATATATATATATGAAGCGCAATATTTATTTAAGCAATGGAAAAAGAATACTTTAGATATAATTAAATCAATTGCTTGAAAGTTATTTAAAAATGGGGATCAAATAGCTGCTGTTTAAAAAACTTTAAAACAAAATAGATAATTGAATATGTGACAAGTGATGTATATGCATGTTAAACTTTTGAAATATCTGTGAATAATCAGACTTTGAGGTCAAGATGAAGAACTATTTGTTCAATCCTGATGCCACATTCATTACAAAAAGCCAAAAACAATTGGTAGAGCATTAAGACTCATCACTATTATTTAATAAACCTCAGAGTATATGAATTACTTGCTTATTATTAGAAATGTGTTACCAAATACTGTATACTGAATTATTATTAATCATTATAGTCAAATCATATTATATCTAGTTAAACCTGAAAAGATTCACAGTTATGACTATCATAATTGATCCCTTCAAGTTAAGTTAAAGCAGGATAGGTAGGAGAAATCTATGACAGATACTTTTCTTACATTAAAAAGTGAATGTTTAGTCTTTGATATGATGAAATTAACATATCAAAATGACATGCTTGGTGTGGAAGTTGTGTTTTCAAAGAAAAAAAAATTATAACATTCATATTACAGAATAAAGTTTCTGACTGAAAATAGAAAGTATTTTTTTATATAAGCAATTATTGTCTGCTGCTATAATAAGGGGTTTATTCTGCTAATTTATTTCAACAGGTTAGGAACTCAAAGTAAGAGTATCATTGTGGAATATAATAATAATAATAATAATAATAAAATAATAATAATAATAATAATAATAATAATAATAATAATAATAATAATAATAATAATAATAATAATAATAATAATAATAATAATAATAATAATAATAATAATAATAATAATAATAATAATAATAATAATAATAATAATAATAATAATAATAATAATAATAATAATAATAATAATAATAATAATAATAATAATAATAATAATAATAATAATAATAATAATAATAATAATAATAATAATAATAATAATAATAATAATAATAATAATAATAATAATAATAATAATAATAATAATAATAATAATAATAATAATAATAATAATAATAATAATAATAATAATAATAATAATAATAATAATAATAATAATAATAATAATAATAATAATAATAATAATAATAATAATGGAGTCAATCATGAAACTAAAAAATATAAATAATAAATACATCTGATGTTGAGCTATATGTAAAATATCATACAAGATATTACCAAATTATTTTAGCAAAAACCTTTTATTGTACATATATGCATACACAATCTTATGTTTTGACTGTCTTGCAGTCTTCTTCAGATCCACTTTTACTTTAATTTTTTAAAAATAAAGTAAAAAAAAAAAACTTTTAAAAAATTTAAAAAAAATTGAATCTGAAGAAGACTGCAGGACAGTTGAAATGTAAGATTGTATATGCATATATATATACAATAAAAGGTTTTTTTGCTAAAAAGTGTTTAAAGTAGAGTGGATAAATTGCATCATACAAGATTTGGTAATTTTCAAATCAAACTTCATTTGACAGGAGATATAGCAGAAAGATTAAAACAGAAATCTCAGAATGATGTCCTCAGTCATTATTTTAAAACAAGATGCAATCACAAATTCTATTCTAATTTGTATCTCTTTTATTATATTTAAGAAATCATATTTCAGAATCGTATTTCAGTTGTTAAAGGAATTATTCCCATGAAGATTCAGATAAAAGTATCACAATATTATTGACTCTAGTATAATGAAAAATTTAGCCTATTTCATTAAAAATAGTTAATATAAAAATTGTGAATCAATATTGGTTGAAAAATAACAATGCTTGCAGAAAAGTATAAATAATGTGATTGTAAATGAATCAAACTTAAGCAATTGCATCAAAAATATGTAAAACACAATTCCATTTCCACAATGCATCTGTAATTATTCATGCATTCAGGACCATGCAACTTATACTATTATATTTACTATTAAAAAGACACTTTGGAATTAGAGCTTCTTTGATTGAAAATCAACCTCCCAAATAAATCAATCAATAAATACCACTTTAAACCCATTCACAATCTTCTAAAAAGGAAAAGACACAATGTTTTACCTGAATATTACATATTCTGATTCAGATAATGTTTTTTACAGAAAATCTTGTTTTCGCTGTTAATTTTACATTTTTAACTATGCTGCAATGTCATTCAACACTCCTGGCATAATTAATCTCATGCAAACCATCAAAGAGAATATTGAAGATGGTTCCACAATTTACTCAGATTGTTGGAAATCCTACAAAATGGTTAAACTTCAAGCTGCTGGTTACAAACATTTTCAGGTAAACCATAACTATATATTTGATGATCAAAAAACGATGTCCACACACAGAATGTAGAATGGGTTTTGGGTTTATGCAAATGGAAAAATAAAAAATGAGGAGTGATGCATTAGCATCTCAATTCGTACTTGGTCAAATTTATGTGGAGGTGATTATATAAACAAAAGGATGCTTTCATTTCTATATTGAAGGACATAAAAAAAATTTCAGCCCCCTCCCCCCAGTGATTGTCATATTTTTCATTATAACAAATGTGCTCATCAATATAAGATAAATATGTGTTTGTTTGTTTGTTTTTTTTAATAAAATTTTAGGTCATCATTTGGGTGTAAAGAAATCGATCAATTAAGTTTGTCCAAAGATCCTGAGCAGGTGTTATTTTACAGATTGCAAAATTAGAATAATAATCACTGGACAATTATATCACAGCAGCTCTAACCCCAAAGTATCATAAAAAAAAAAAAAAATTTTTTTTTAATGCTTCAACACTTAATCATTTCTCTAAACTTTTTACTATTAGGAATTTTAAACTTCTCTCTCGATATTATAATATATAAAATTAAAAGCATATGAAGCGCTTGAAAGAGAAGCTGTAGAGAGTGCAAAAAATATTAAACGCTAAGCGCTTTCGAGGCTGTTTGCCTCATTTTCTCGCTATGAATATGAGGCAAACGGCCTCGAAAGCGCTTAGCGTTTAGTATTTTTATAGCTTCTCTTTCAAGCTCTTCACATGCTTTTAATTTTATATACTAAACTTTTTACCTAGAAATATCATGAAGAGAAGTGGCATGTGCAACTTTCTTTCTGTTGAGTAATAGCATAGTCCAGATTTGTTTTTTAAAACTATTAATACCAAACTTAAAAAATTTAAAATAAAACATTCCACATAACTTGAAAAGTATGTATGTACAAGATTTTCAAAAATAAGACATTCTTAAAATATTTACGGATTGGATAAGTATATATATATATAGCCATCAAAACTTATCGTATTCAATATTTCGGGTAACTGAGTTTTTGAATTATGAAACATGATTTAAAATTATTACGTATTCTTCATTTGTATGGCAATTTAAAGCTGCTGTTTTTTTTTTTTTTTTGTAAATATGTTAATACTTGAATAAATATTATTTATCAAAAAGAAAATCAGACATTGAAAATATTAAACAAATTATGTGACTAAATAACTCAAAAGAAATTTTCTAGGAAAAATAGAAATTAAAATAACCGAATAAAAAAAATCATAAGACGAACATATTTACTATGAGGTAGAGCAAGTTGTCGAAGCGTTAATGGAGTTAAAGAATGATTTGCATAGATTATATATGAGAGTATATACATTGTTATTCATATAATAAACAAAATCGAGAAGATGGATGATCTTATTTATATTTTGGTATTAATTAGCTACTTTTTAAATAAACAAAAAAGTTTTTATTTATTTAAATAAAATAATGTAAGAAGAAAAAAAAAGGATGATTAGATGCATTAATTGCCAATCATTTGAGCAAATGACTTAATAATGTTAGATACCAAATTATCCCTCTAGAATTTCTTTTTGCCTGCCTTCATCTTAAATTATTTTGTGGGAGTTATAACTTACTTTTATATGCCATAACATTCTCAGCATTTCTTTGTCAACTATGTAGATAATTTCATTTTTTATGTGAATTATATAAGAAAGAGTGTTTGAAAATTGTACAACATTAATTCCTAAAATTTATTTAATTCTTTTTATAATAAAATCTTTCACGAAAAGGAATTTCTGTCTTAAAAGGAAAAGTCATTCTATTTATAACTTTTAATAAAATATTACTTTCACGAAATAATACATTGATTACAAAAGATTTATATTTTGGTAGTCTATACTATATATTTTAAATGTTTGACATGTTCAAGAGTTAGGGATTAAAACAAAATATATTAGAAAAGATATTAAAATAAAGTACTCCTAACAACATAGATGAAGTCTTACTATTGGTTGCCATCTAGTTTGAAAATAATTACTTTCATATATAAAACACATATTATTATTGGATAAAATTATGATTTCAGACAAAAATCTCTAGACTTCAGAATTCTTCCTATCTAACATTGCATTTGTAACTTTAAATAATATTCTCATTTTCTTTTCAAATTTAATCCAACTTCAATATTACATATAAAACAAAATAGATGCAAACCAGTCTTTATTTTGCATTTAGAATGTAGGGTAATGGAGAAATATGAAGCTATCAATAATCGGCATGGATTTTCCAAGTGTTCATTACCTCTAGATCACCTGCATGGTTTGGTTCAGGCATAGACTTTCAGACTGGAGCTTAAAATCCACAGACCATGTTGAGCTCCATTATTTTGGATACACACACATCTTATAAATTCCCAAGTAATAAAACCATTCAATTATTTGTTTTACATGAATGGTGAAGATTGTTCATGAAATGCATGCATAGGGAGAGAGTGGTCAGTGAATGTTTGCAATATGACAAAGCTGAAATGTGAGATGCACTGATAAATAAAAGAAATACTTTTATTCACACAAATGTACTAAAAAGTAAAAAAAAAATATTTCCAGCCATATTCTTGATATTATATGATCAAAAATAAAAATAAAGTACTCAGTTATATAATGAGTGTTAATAGCTCTTAACAAGCTTTTCCAAATATTCCTATCCCCAGACCAGTTTCTAGATGTTGACTGTCATCAGTGAGATGCTAGGATATTCAGACATTAGGTCTAAAATACTAACTCAAGCCCAACATTTATCTAACAGATAACTATTAAGTAGAAAATCTGAAATTTTTAACTTAGATAGATGGATTTGAAGACATATAGATGTCTGAACACTTTAGATTTTCTATTTAATAGTTAGCTATTAGATAAATGCTGGACTTGAGCTGGTACTTTTAGATCTAATGTCTGAATATTTTAGCACTTCACTGATGACATCCAACATCTAGAAACCAGTCTGGGGATAGGGATTTTTGGAAAATCTTGTTAAGAACTATTAATGCTCATTATATAACATTTGTAGTACAATCTTATTAAATTAAGTCATGTGATATATGATTTGATTTTTTTTTGCAAATAGAGTACTCGGGTACAGAAATATTTTTTGACTATTTCTAAACATGAATGCTCCACACTTTTATTTTTGATCATTGTGAAAGGTGAAAAAGTATTTAATTTTTTTATTTATACTTTTTAGTTTTATATATATTTATTGCCTTAGTTTCAGTTTATTGATTTTTTTTTGTTTTCTTTTTGTTTCCATAATTATAATGGCAAATAGCAGTCTATGTCTTGATAATTTCATTATTGCTCATAGTATAAATTTTAAATATTTGAAAAACTGAGCATGCTCATAAACAGAATTGCCAGTTTAATTTACTTAAACTGTATTTTGAAAATGTTTAACTTTGAGAATGCTGCATACATTTTCAACAAATCATTCAGCTTTAAATTACAAGGAATATGCTAGACAACACTATCCTCAGTGTTACATATAAGATTAAAATTGACAATAGTTTTTGGATAAAATTGTTGTCAAACTGTAAAAAAAATTGTATTGTCATCAGGAATATATATGTATGGAAAGTTTTAACTAGATGATAAATTGAGAAATGAGTAAAAATTGAGTTACATGATATCATCCAAATAGTCAGATACATTAAGTTAAATAAAAGGGTATAATAAAAACAATCTTGAAAATTTCATTTTATTCTATCTTAAAATTGGTTTTAATGAATTAAATTCTGTAAATAAATTTATTCAATATGAACAAGATTTCCACACTGGAATATACCTTTTCAACAGAATTCGATGTTAACTAGTGCTCAAGAATTATAATCTTTTTTGAAATTAATATTGTTTTCATTTTTCAGATGGAAAAAGATTATGGTATGATATGTAATATATATTGTTCATATTTCTTGAATTTATTTACAGCATTTCATCATCATCATTTTTAACTAGCATCTATCCACTGCTGGATGAAGATTTCTCCAAGCTTAAACCAATGTCTAGCCTGTTTTCTCTACATAAACACCAGCAAACTTCCTTATTTCATTCATCCATCTCACACATGGTCTCTTTTTGGGTCTTTTATGATCTCTTACAATCCAACTTAAGACTTCAACTGTACACTATTAAGCAACTGAAAACAAGACCACAATGCTTTTTGATCTTAAACTCAGAGATAAAATACCAATAAACTCACTACACACACTGTGTGATGATCATTTCATCTATATTTATATACTATATGAAAATCCATACAATAATAACAGGTGCAATAACAAAAATGTATTGAGTGTGCATTAGGAATTTGCCCTGCTTAGTTCCCTTAAAGTCTCAAAGAGAAATCAAAAGGTCTCCTTTTCATTAACAGCAAATTTCTTTTTATTTAAAAACAAGTTTAGAAAAAAATCCAAAAGAAATGTTTTCTTTATTTTACATATTAATAATTAACCACAACATGTCCTTGATATTATTCAAATAATGTTGCATGTGTTATTTGGAACTTTAATTTTTGTGATAGGAAGATAAAAACCCTTAAATAATTCACTGCAGGGCAAAGAGACTTGTCAGATATCTCATCAGAGAAGTTTTCTTCTAGTTAGTAATATTTAGATATCTATAGTTGCATGGACAATGAGATTAAATATGCACCAGTATTATAAAAAAAATTACTTGCCTTGCTAAATTCTTCTGTAAAAAAAACCCAAAAAGGAACCCATATGGATTTATGCAGTTATGACCTCCATTGTAATAATTTCTATTTTTACCAATTTTTTATTTTACTCCTAGAAATATTAAGATCGAATTTCTAAGATTTGCTTATGGTGCATATATGGCTGAATTTGCTAACATAAGCATTGCAATTTCTCCACAATCAAATTTTACTTAATGCGACTTCCATATGCAATTATTTCCAAATACCACAAATTAATCAAATTACCATATTCTTTATTGTGTTTTTCACTGTGATTTCTGTATCATTACTTTGCTTTCAATTAGGCACAGAGAATTGAATAAAAATTGTGTCAAAAGATTTTTTGGTAAATACATTGATGAAAGATACAGTCACAAATTTTACTCACTAAAAAAAACATAATTTATAAAACTGTTCCATCTCTTGTGTTTTCATATCACCCAAAGATAGTTATTACATTCATTTTTGTTAAAAAATATCTGAGAGGAGTATGGCAATGATATTGTTTGTGGTTAAATGAAGGAGCGATCATTTTTAAAAATGTGTAATGGTATGAAAAGTAGAACTGCTTTAACCTAACCTAGAGATGCAGGTAGAAGGGGTTCGAACTTCACCCACTCCTCCAGATTGCTACTAAGCGACTTACTCCCCAAACATCACTAGAATTTATTCTTGATGTATGCCCGGTGGTCAGAGAGAGATGAGACCACAAAAAAGGAATTTGAATATGTATATAATGACCAGGTTTACTGAAGAAAACAATGGTATGGAATTTTAATAATAGTGAATTAAAGACAAAAGAAAAACTTTATTATTTTACATCACAGAGTACATCAAATTGATTAGTTGTGCTTCAGGCTATTTCCCTGCAACCATATCCAGATATAAAAGAAAGACCCTTTAAAGAAAAAAAACAAATTCACATTATAAGTTGAGAATGTTTCTAGCCAGTGGACAGGTTACATGATTGAAAGACAGAGACAGACATGATTAACACTATGGTGAGAGTACATGGTTCAGATAGCTGGACAAATTAACTAACACATTCTTAGGAAAGTGTTGAAATACCACCCTCTGCTACTAACAAATTCAATAGTGATCCCCCTATGGATATTTTCAGTCTTGATTAAAACATTTCAATAATATTTTGTAGAGAAGGTTTTTGAAATAAAGATAAATATAAAATATTGTGGCCTAAGGTAAATCGGATATTGTGGGAAATGATGAGTCCCGAGACACAACGGTTACCAAGAGACTAACACAAGACTGGATAGCTCTCTAAACTGAGTTAGAGAAAATGGAATTTGTTCACTAACCATGTGATCTGAAATTAGGAATGGAGTTTGTTGCTTATGTCCAGTTATATACCTATAAATATTTGAAAGAGATGAGATGCAATTTTATTAATCTTCATTGCGATTCCGAGGCAAGTATATTAGCCTATGTAGATTTGGTGAGAAAAGTGCTGAAATGTGCAGAGACATACCCACAGATCACCCAGTATGCAATATAATATAAATACAGTCAAACGGCCTTTAAATTTAAAAAAAAAAACTTTAGTGGGTAAATATATACAAAACATGATAAAAGTCCAATCAAGCAGAAAAATCCCTTATAAAATAATTATTTTTTTTCACTAAAATTAAATCACTTATGCAAAGAGGCAGATATGTTAAAAATTATTTAATGTTCAGCCAATCTACCACAGATTTAATAAAAAAAAATTTCTAAAACTTTAATATCGATAAATACGGCTGACTGTACTCTCTTTTACAGCTAGATGAAAAACGAAAGTTCTATGTTATTTTACATTTTTTTAAAAAATACACATATATATTTGTAACTTTTTGAGTTGAATTAAAGAGAAATGTATGACAAAGAAATATAGGTAAGGGTCTTCCTTTTTCTTTTCTAACAAAAAAAAAAACTAAATCAATTTTTTAATTATTAAATCTCAAGTCCTATACCAATAAACTAGAACTTAATAGATAACATTGCATTATTGATAAAAAAAGAGGGGGGAGACTTTGCATTTTTTTTCTCTTTTTTTTATATATAAAAAAAATGGTACTAATTACTTAACTAAGCTTGGTCCCTTGATGGCATTGTTGTCAGTCAAAAACAATATAATGCAACATTACTGGGCCATGATTTTTACAATATGGCACCTTTTTTTTGCTATACTGTGATTTTTTTGGCTTTATTGCGACTTTTTTTTTAGCTATATAGCAAATTTTTTTGGCTTTATTTGTATTATGCGATTTCTATTTAGCACCACGATTTTTAAAATACAGTGACTTTTTTTTTGGCTATATGGTGATTTTTTTTGGCTTTGTATTACACGATTTTTATTTAGCGATTTTTAAAAACAACTTTTACTATTAATTAAATTTTTTTATCCTTTGATTTTTTTCCTACTATGTCTTTAATTTTTTTTATTTTTAGGGTTTTTTTCCTTCCTATTACCAAATTACAATAATAAAAATAATACACAAACACATTTTTGCCGCTGATATAGTAAAACTTATTTTTAAAACCAATTTCTATTACCTTTTTTTAAAAAATAAAAACAAACCAAAAATAATTTCTGTCTCAGTGATGACAAAATATTTCTCAACCCACGCCCTCCCCTCCACCCCCCCAAATAAAAACATCAAAACTTTTGACTTTTTCAACTTTCATTTTCTTTTTTCTTTTTACTGATTTATGTCATAGAATCACAACCTTTTGTTTTGGAAACATGTGCAATCAAATACCTTCAGTTGCAGGAGCCTGACTGACATCAGCAACTGACATAATTTGAAAATCTTCTTGCTGCAGTGTGCCATTTTATTTCTCTCATATATTTTCTCATGAAAGAGTGACTTTTCACTTGAGCTCAGCCAAATCGTGTTCAGCCCTACCCTTTGACAATGTTTTGCACACTCCAAGTTGTGTAGGGAAGAGTGGGGATGGTGTGATAATTCTTAGTGATCCAGACTGCATGATTTAAGTAGAAATGAAATTACTCTGCTGTGGACATTTCAAAAGTTATGGCCACTTCAAATCTGGACACCATCAGACAATATGATAGCCAACTGTGAATTGTGCAAATTCGCATAAAGTGTCATGAAGCACAGAACAGGCCATATTTCTGTGCAACACCATCAAATGGTCTGCAATGGGTAAGATAAACAGAACTGTTTTCTTAGCCATAAGTCTAGACCATGTAAACAGCATTTGTAGGTGTTCTTGGCTAGCCAGAATGCCATCAAGCAGCCAATCCCAGCTAAATAATGAGAAAAAAAAACATATATATGAAATACTTAATTATAGGAGTATAATGGCGATCAAATTTCAGTGAAACATTTTTTTAAAATTAAGATTCCTCATTGCCATTATACGTATTAAGCCCAACACCAATTACAATATTTTAAAAAAGAAAAAAAAATTATAAAATATAATTTACAAGAGGTAAGTATATAAATTTCAAACATATAAATAAATAAAAAAACAAACCATATATCTAGATTTACCTGAGAAAAGACAAACATATTTCACATAAGGGATAGTTACCGGTAACTTCTGAAATTGCGTATATCTTTAGTTAGATAGTCATAGAAATATTCTAGTCCACAGCTAGTACTGATGGCTTATTATAATTTAGGTTATCTACATGTCCATCTTTCTATTTTTACTTTCCACCTCGATTATCTATTAATAGCAGCAGGAATTGGTCAGGCAAGATTTTTCTGGCATTCTACATTTCTTCACTACATCATTCCAGCTCCAGCAAACAGGAAACGGCTGAAAGAGAGAGAGAGAAAGTCTACTCAGCCATTTGAACTACAGCACCCATGTTAAGTTTTTCTTACAGCAGCTTACAATCCACGGCAGCAGAGCTTTCATGGGTACACGAGAGAGAACAAAAGACAAACTCTCAATTTTCACTATCTTATATTTTAAAACGACATTTTAAATTAATTATTCGTATCTAACTTACAATCTTTTCTCTAATGAGTTCTGCGATTCCAAGAATTTCTCTTTGTTCTCTAAAATTAAAAACTTTTATATTTATTTTATAAAATTTCTTGAATGTATTTTTTTTCTTTCTATTATTAAATGCTTTAAAGTTCCTATTTGTTTAATCTACATTCACTGTGGTTGGACTTAGGGTCTGTAGTTAAACCACAGTGAATGGTGAAGCAAGCATATATATATGCTGTAACTTCAAATGAA
The DNA here is from genome assembly GCA_028023455.1 of Epiperipatus broadwayi. Taxonomy (NCBI): domain Eukaryota; kingdom Metazoa; phylum Onychophora; class Udeonychophora; order Euonychophora; family Peripatidae; genus Epiperipatus; species Epiperipatus broadwayi. Next base: position 8,895,834 of record JAQFVV010012424.1, read on the forward strand.
CGGTTTCGATTTTTTTAAAATTTGTAAATTTAGAAGTTATTTTATTATTAAAACTTATTTTTCCCATTTTAATTTTTTACTTCCCCATTTAAGAATCTCCTTTACGTCAGGCGATGTTATAATATTTTTTTAAAAAACCAGTGTTTTAAACAATCTAACATTTTCTTTCACTAGTTAGTAATGGCCTCTTATTATTTAGCCCCTGTTTTCAGAAATGCTACATTTTAAACACATTTCCGTTTTATAATAGAGGAACTGATATAAGGGGAGGGGGAAAATATCAATAAAAGTTATAAATAAATAAAAATCCATTAAAATAAGATTTATCTAGATCCGATGCCCTAAAATCTCATAACTTTTATCAGCCTTATCTTTTGAGATTATGCTTTTGAGATTAAGTATTATATGTAATAATAACAACCATTAAGTAATATATTTCTTACCCAACTTTATCATAGACGTTTTTTAAATATATGTAGAACCTTCTACAATGTACTGTATATAGTTATGCAATATATATATATATCAGATAAAGTACAGTATTTAAACTTTAAGATGCTTTGATAAGATAAACATTCAAAAATATTATTTCTTCCTTTCAGAATAAAAATGCATATGCAATATATATATACTTGCATTATATATATATATATTTAAAATAAACAATATTTTAGTTTGTAAATAAAAATCATCACCATAGCAACTATAAGCAAACGAATATGACAAATCCAAAAATAAATAAAAAATACAAATTAAAAAATAAGAGATTGATGAGGATGGATAATAGCCTTTCCCCAGACTACTCTGAAAGAAGCACCGTTAGCGTGAAATGAATTGCCTTCACATGGAAACCAGACTTCCATCTTGATCACTTCCTGTTAGCTACAGTAAATTATGAAAATACATAATAAAGGAATTAGTGAAGATTTTAGGTTCTCAAAATGAGTTAAAGAATTACTTAACATTGAGGGCATATCAAAATCAAAAATAAAGATGCTCCGTAGATTGTTCTGCATAATACTGATATCACGATACTTCATAAGACTCCACATTTTTCTAATAATGCAATGTTCTTAAATTCCTATATTTACATTGATTCTTGATAGAATGGTATAGCTAAATTTGTTTCAAGATAGCTTGTAAATGAAACAACTTTTACTGAAAATAGTTTAAACAATATTAATCATCTTTCGAATTTTTTTCTGCAGGTGATATTTACAACCCTCACTATTAATCGGCTCTAATATCCTTGAGTAAATCTTTTTACATCTTCTGTATATAAATTTCAATTTTCATGGTAGCCTTTTTGAGGACATTTAATGAGGATCAAGCAGAATGACAACTTTTGGAATGGGTGTATTTACACAGCATGCACTTATTTTATGATGCTAAGAAAAGAGGAAGATTCCATTCAAGCATATAAGAAACAAAAACAATTTCTTCTTTACTTTTTTTTATCAACATAAAATGACTCATCATTACCCACTGAACTACTGATATTGGATTAGTTCACCCATAACAACATAATACAACTTCAATCATTATTGAAATCCATATTTCTATAATTGAAATATACACTGTTTCAAGATGAAATTTAAGAAAGAGTAACTGAAGTTGTTATATTGAATATCTTGAAAAGATTATTAATAAAATCTCTCCAATTCTCTCTTACAATGATAAGTGTAACAACAAATAACAACATCTGCCAAAGAGCAAATACCTCATAAATATCAGAAACAATTCATCTCAGGTTAGAACAAAAATAATGCTTTTTATAGCCAATTTTTGTTTAATTAAGAATCTGGAAATTGCTGAAATACTTACAAAAACTGATAGTGCCAGATAAGAAAAATGTAAAAATATCATGAAGAAACAAAAATTTACCAAGTTTGTTCTGAAACTAATGTTTTGGAAAAAGAATAGATCTATATAGAATAAATTCTCATGAGAAATGATTATCCATCAGTTGACATTAAGAAAACCTTAAATAGCAAAACAACAGCTTTTATGTCAAATTTTTGGGTTTCTGTATGAATAATGCTACCCAGTAGTTTTGCCAACCATAGTTTAGAAATATGTCCTAATTTTTTTTAAATTAATGGTTAGTATCAACTCCTGGATCCTTTTACTACTTTTTAAGACTATCTAACATAAAAGCAAAACAATAGCCCATCAAGCATTGGTGGTCAAGTGTTTCAGCATAGCTGCCTTCCAAGCAGTTGTCATGGGTTCGCTTCCTGACCGACACTTTGACATATTAAAAAAAAACAATAACAATCTTAAAAACAAATAAACCTAGAAACATTCCGTAAAATTATTGTCCAATCTTGTTATTATGTGTCTGCTCCAGCTTTTTAAAAGAATCCTATTATCAAGAATTTTGCCAATAGTCAAGAGTCATTTACTTGTTGAACAGGCTGAATTTAAACCAGGAAGAAACTACCGTAAATAAGTTTTATCTTTAACAACCTACATTAAAATGGCTTTCAAAATAAATCAAAAACTGGTTTATTCATCTAATTTCAGCTTATAAATTCCTAAAAGTTTTAAATGCTTGAAAAACCATTAAGTTATTTAGCAAACTGTTCTCCAACAGAAAAAAAAAAGTCAAGTGATACTAAATGACATAACAAAGTTGTTATTTCAGTGACTTTATTTAATACATTCAACAGAGATTTCCAAAAATACAATGCTGGACTCTAATCTATAGTAAGGGCATTGCTTTGATTTCACAAAAAGATCCTTTCCTGAAATAGAAAAGTATATTAATAAGAATTTGAAAAGATTGGAAATTTTTTTCAAAGACACCACACTTCTAATCTGATAATGACAACATGTTCTACTCTTCATCTAAATAACAGAAAACCATCTCATAACCATGATGTGATATTTTAATAGATTGAAGCAGAATCCTATCCCATACTAATAAGAGTAACTTTGGACCACAATCTATTTTCCTCATTTATCTAAAGTTAGAACAAAATGTAATTTCTGAGAATAATCTCCTTGGAAAACTGTCTGAAACTGCTTGGGATTGTGATGCAAGTATTTTATTGATATCTTCCTTAGAATTAGCATATTCTTCTAATAAATACTGTGCCCCTATTTAAAGAAAAAGTTCCATCACTGACATTCTGAATAGTCAATTAAATGTTATCGAGCAATATCACTTGGCACACTTACGTCTATTCCTTTATGGTAGTTGCCTGTTCTTTCACATATTCCTCCACCAAATATCAGAAGAGACATTTCATAGAATGTTTATAAAAAGCTGTTAAGTAGATTTGACTTCCTATAACTCGATGTATAGTTTAAAACAGGAAAAACTCTCTATAGAACAGTTATGAGCAAGCATAAGAAATGGTAATGTTTAAGGTATAGTTTAATTACCTAAACATTATCTCAAGCTGAGTCTCTTTTGTAATGTTCAAATAATCTATAATCAAATAATTATAGTGTTAAAAATAACTTCATATGAGATTCCAAACCCATTTTATCTCATATCCAATAATATTAGTTGTATTGCATCTTCCTAGGTATTACTGGAATCTTATAAACAGATTCAGTATAAAATATGACTGTTGCACCATCTGTTTTATAAATGGAATTTAACTGCCACTCTTTATATAGATATGAACAAACACCATGAAACACATAGCTAATAATTGTTCAATACATGGCTCCAGGTCACAATTGAATGACTCAATAAAATCACTAGTAAATCTGTCTCTTGGTTGGAATTTCCTGTATGATATTTTATTAATAGTTAAGCCATTTAAAAAAAGAGAAATTCATACATTAAATAAAGATGAGTTTTCCTTGACTAAAAACCATTCCACTAAACACTGATACATTCAAGCACAAACAAGTTTGTTCATGGTATAGTTATTTAATATTTTATGATGCTGTCTTTAAATTTCTGTAGTATATTTTCCCTTTTGAAAAGTTTCAATACTTTTTTTTTCTTAAAAAAAGGAGACTTTATTGAGCATAAAATGTTTTACAAGGTAAATATTGATTTACATAGTGTAATATGGAGATTTGAAATGACACGTTGAATTGTTTTATCCATAATATTTCCAGAAATTGATCAAACTGTGGAAACTCAAAGCATTAATCCACAAGAAGATTAACCATTAAAGACAAATGAATGTTACAATTAGGAATTATTTGTAAAGTCTAGAGTTTAAATATGAGTAGCATTTTAGGAGTACAATATTGAGAAATCCAATTTGCGATATATAAGTTGAGAATAAAAAAACACTTGGGAAATAACATTGGAAATAATAAATTTAAATAGGGTGAATCATTTGCAATTAAAATCATTAGGCCAAACTGCAGATTACTTTGCACTAATACTTGGATAAAATCGTTTATAACAATAATGCTAAAAAAAAAACACTATCAATAGCGTTTTTTTTTTCTTGTGAATGAGAAAATTAACATTAGTAATAATCCTCACAGCATTCTCATCCAAGCCCCCCCCCCTCAAAAAAACCAGGATTTAGGCCTCTGAGGCTCCTCCCAACAACCAGACTCTCTCATCCAATCAGCAAAGTTGCGTGTAATGAAAATTTTAATTAAAAAGTACAATTAGGAATTATTTGTAAAGTCTAGAGTTCAAATATGAATAGTGTTTTAGGAGTCCAATATTGAGAAATCCAATTTGTGGTAGATAAGTTTAGAAATAGGAAAACACTTGGAGATAACATAAAATATGAACTTAATCAATTTACTGTTCAGTTCTTCCAAATGGCCTAGAATATCCTTACAAGAGGGCAATCTTGAATACTTTGGAAAAATTATGGAAAAACTATGGAGAATAAGGAAAAAAAATCCAAGCTTCAAAATGTTTCTGCTGAAAACCATTCTAATCCATCATGAAAATCACATGAACAGCAAAAGGCCAGCCCTATCAATAACAACATTGGAAGTAATAAAATTAAATAAGGTGAATCACTTGCAATTAGAATCATGAGGCCAAACTGCAACTTATTTTGCAATAATACACGGATAAAATCATTTACGACAATAACATTAAAAATCACCATAAATAACATTATTTTTCATATCTTGTGAATGAGAAAACCCAACGTTGGTAACAATCACCACACCACCCTCATCCCAGCCCCCTCCCTCAAAAGAACTAGGATTTAGGCCTCTGGAGGCCCTCCCAACAACCAGACTGTCTCATTCATTCAACAAAATTAAGTGAAATGAAAATTTTCATTAAACGGTAAAATGTCTGTAGAAATCTTTTGTAATTTCAATGGCTGTCATATATTTACATAGCGTTTTTAATAGACAGGGTATGAGCACAGATTTTCACATGACCCACCTCTCTCCACACTATCTCATAACACTGATACACTTGAACACACATATGTTGAAAAGATAAATAATCACCAATATACGTATTTCATGCTAAACCAGCAATCATCAGTTGGTCCAGATTACCATCTCTACACATATATGCTATAAGTGCTCAGATATATATTAAGATAGCAAATCCTCCTACTTTAATGGACAGGCTTCAATCCACTCCACACTCCAACTCTTCAACTACACTCTTAATCTGTGCTCATACCCTGTCTATTACATATATAGTCACAGGTATATATAAGCCTGTGTATTTCAACTATTACATATTAGAGATGTCTGCCTATCCCTTGTATATGTATTTAATGGATTATGTCCTGTACATGAGGGATCAGATTGACCTTAGGTCAACATGGGTGTGACAATAATCTCGGCCTCAGGGTGGCCTTTGAGCGTTCCATCTTCAGATTTTCAATTGGATGGACAGTTGAAGAGTTGGAGTGTGGAGTGGATTGAAGCCTGTCCATTAAAGTAGGAGGATTTGCTATCTTAATATATATCTGAGCACTTATAGCATATATGTGTAGAGATGGTAATCTGGACCAACTGATGATTGCTGGTTTAGCATGAAATACGTATATTGGTGATTATTTATCTTTTCAACATATGTGTGTTCAAGTGTATCAGTGTTATGAGATAGTGTGGAGAGAGGTGGGTCATGTGAAAATCTGTGCTCATACCCTGTCTATTACATATATAGTCACAGGTATATATAAGCCTGTGTATTTCAACTATTATAGCGTTTTTATAAAAGTTGAAATTATTCTTACTTGTGATTACATTGTTGGTATAGCTTATATATGAAAGGAGAGCTAAGAAACTCCCCTTTATAATAGGGATAGTTTTAAAGAAAATTAATTCCATAAACTAGGAAAAAGGGAACAAAATGGGGAGCCAGAAACAGAGTTAACTGGAGTCCTTGGCTCCCTCTAATGGACTGAAAAGTTTCAATACTTTGTTTAAACATAACCCTACATTGTATTCTATCCCCAATTTCTTCTTTCAAATACTAATAAATTTATATTACACTTCTTTAGAGCATTTTTAATATTTATAATGCAAGAGCGACCTACTTTGGCACTAAACTCATGCTTAAGTTCATTATAGCTTAGTTTTCAGGAACACTGTTACCATTCACTTTACATATCCAATTCAGTGAAGATGTTTTTTTGCAAACTGGATTCCATAATATTATATCCAGAAGCTGAAGCAAATAAGAATTGGTCTTATGATAGCATGTATTTTTAGAATTTTTCAGAATAGTTTTAATTGAATTTTTTCTAATATCCTTATGTTACATTGGTAGGGAATCCTTGTCTTATGTCTATTTAATACATTAGGTAAAGTAGCAGCTCTCTCTTTAACTTTAGTTGCAGTAGTGTTTTTATTGTGATCTGTGGTGCCCTCGATATTTAAATATGCCATTTTAATTGCCTCACATTTTCAAGTTGATGGTCACTTAAGTCAAGATTGATAAAAGTTCTTCTTGAACCCCTGGATGATAAAGAATTTGAATATAAAAAATTCAACTTTCATTACTAAACCAAAATCTTTATATATTGCATTCACACATTGAACCCAATCTGTAGATCTGGTTTGAAAGGAACAAAGATAGCATACTTCTCAGCATGGTATAGACCCAGAAGCCAAATAAGATGAAGTTGTTTTCATTTTTAATTGATTCAAATTAAAGATTCTTCCACCAAATCTGTATCTGATCTTGGTGTCTGTTTTAAGAGGAAACTATTCCAAAGACAACATTCATAAAAATCAAAAGCACTGTTAAAAGATAATACATATTTTTGCTTAACACTACTTTTCATATTGTCTCATATTTTGCATCCATAGTAATAATACTTCCTCTCATTCCATTACGTAGCCACATGATACAAAAACATCAAGACAAACAATTAGTTTTAAATGTTACCAAAAACTTTTTCAATGATTAACTGAGTCAAATGCCTTGAACAAGTCAATAAAAGTGATATATAAATCAGACATTTATTCCTGATACTTTCCTTGCATTTGTTTGACACACACACATAAAAAAAACATGTTTATAGTGTTTCTCTAAAACCACAATGAGTTCTCTCTAATAACATTTCATTTGTGACTACAACCTATTCATCAAAAATCTTTGCAAGTATTTTTTCTGAAGTTGATAATGATTTTCCATAATAATAATACTGTAATTTTGTTTATCCTTTTTATTTCTAAAATTGAAACAATAAAAGCATTCTTAAAATCAGATCCAACTTTATGAGCTTTTTTGTTCTTAAAATAATTCCAACAATTTTAAAATTAATGTAACACTATCACATTTTAAAGCCTGTCTAAATATCTCTTCAGGTTTGTAGCTTTTCTATTTTTAAGATTGACTCAAATCCTGCTATTATTTCATTAGTTAAATTCATTTTTGTCAAAATCTAAATGAATTGGTAGAATGAAAACATCATTAAAAGTTATCTAACTCATAAATGATCAAAATACTACTTCTATTTGAAGTAACATAGACACTATATGTGAGAATCCCAGAGCTGGATTTAATGATTATATTGTTTTTCAGGTTCATATATGATTTTCAGTATGTCACATAAAAAATGAGTGTCTCTTGGTGCAATTTTATCATTTATTGAATTTCAGATTAAATCTCAATATGCCTTATTAAATTCTGCATTCAATTTATTATTCTACCAAGCCAAAAAAAAAAAAACATATTCGATTGATGTGCTGTATAAAAATTCAGTAAATATTGTCATTATCATTAATAGAAGTGAGTCATTGGTTACTGTTCCTAGAGTATAGGTAATCATTATGCAAATCAGTTTTTAATATTATTAACGTTAATTGATACATCCAGTCAGGAAATCTAAAAATAAGATATATATAACAGTAAATTCAACAATGTGCATTGTCCTTTTATAATAATAGTATTGACAAATATTAAATAAATTAATTATTTTATTTTTTAATGAATTATAATTTAAGTAACATTTTTCTTTGTAATTAATAATTTTCTGAATAAACAAAAGATTATGTACACATATATTTAATTTCTTCTGAATTGAATATGAAATATAAACAATTTTATAGACTTTATGTTTAAATAATAAATTTATTTTCATCAAACCGATTTTCGTTCAAAATTGAACCTTGTCAAGACGTTTAAACATTCAAAATGTCACGTGTTTTACATATTATCTTAGCACACTGTCTATTGGTCAATCTTAATTCATACATTTCTCTTTATTTTCTTGTATATACATTGTCTCGTATACTTTTCTTTCTTTATAATTTTTACAATATTTAATCACTCCAATATTTTCTTCACATTTCATATATTTATTTATATACTATCAAAGAAATATATATTTATAGTACCCATTGTTGAAAAATCTTTGATCATTTTATATTTTTCTATAAGATAAAAAAAAAAGTTGTCTATAAATTCATGAATTTTCTGTTTGAAAAAAAATTATAATTTTAAATGCTAATTACTGTTTACACTAACTTTTATAAAATTATAAAGTGTGATATCTAATGACGTTTATTTTAAAATTATTATACAAAAGTATAAGCTATGCATTTACGAATAGATATGAATATACCATCACTCTTAATTACATAGTACATAAAATTCACATATTACTATTTTAAAACTCTCAATTTGCTTTTAAAAATAAAAATTGTGTGTACATATTAACATTTATATCCATATTTAGAAAAAAATCTTTTTCACCCTTGTATTTTTTATTTTAAATAAGCAAGCACAGATATTTAAAGCAAATTAACATGGTCTTCTGTTTTAAAAATTGCACATTAATTTCAATATATTGTAACATAATAAAATGATCGTTCAAAAGATATTACCATACCTGAGTTGTCTACAATATATAAGAAATAATCATAAATTCAAAAATTAAATGATGATCAAAAGATATTATTATATCTGAGTAAAGGAGTCCAAATATCAAGAATTATAAGCAAATTATTAGCAAATTATTATAACTCAGGTATATGGAAATCACGTGAAGTGAGTACACTCGTAATTCAATAAAATATAACTCAGGTATACAGGCAGTAGATCTTATCCACTTTCATTTCTTGGTTTGATGTTAAGTGCATGTTTAAACAAATACTAAGTGAATATGGTCTAGCAGGGCGCCACTAGATTATCTGAATCTAGACACGGTTATATCTAATAACCTTTCACATGTACCGGGTTTGAACCCCCTTTTTTGGTACTTTATTTCTAATAAAAATGGAAGATTTTGCTTTTTGAGCCATATCACTATACGCACTAATATTTAGGTAAAAGTAAAACATCTTTAAACCAAAGTGGAGTATATTAGACATAAATCACTTCTTAGATCTTAGCATAACAAATGTGTTTCAATATTTTATAAGTTTACTAGCTCAGATTATATATAACTAATTTAGGATGGCAATTCACTCATCCTTGCATGAAATAGATGATGGAATGAGTGGTTATAATAATTTGCTAATAATTTACTTATAATTCTTGATATTTGGACTCCTTTACTCAGATATAATAATATCTTTTGATCATCATTTAATTTTTGAATTTATGATTATTTCTTATATATTGTAGACAACTCAGGTATGGTAATATCTTTTTTTTTTGAATTCATTAATTATGTTACAATGGCGCCCAACGTGGTAAACTCTTCCTTGATCTCTCACGACTCTCTTGGAGTCTTATGTGGCAAGTATCAAGGAATGCCCTGCTTATTATAGACTACAAAAACGAAACCTTGCTCTCTCTCTTGGAGACTTATAGGCTGATATCATGGCAGGACTACTGTTAACTGCTTCATGATCAAATAAGAATAACATATAACTGGATTGGAAAACTATGCCGTGCTCTCTCTCTTGGAGACTTATAGGCTGATATCATGGCAGGTCTGCTGTTAACTGCTTCATGATAAAATAAAGATAACATATAAATTGGGTTGGAGCAGTGAATGGGTTTGATCATTCATAAGTTACACGAAATACATAGCATTCTCAAGGCCAATGACAAAACTCCTCACTCATTATCAAAACTGCAATCTAACCAACCACACTCCAATGATCAACCATCCAATCAAACCTCTAAAATCATAGACTTTTTACAAAATGAACACCCCAAACACACATGAGACTACTATTCCATAATTCATCACTATTACTATGCCTATCCTATCTGGCAATAAATTATTTTAATGTTCCACAAAAAAAAATCTATTATTTATTTCACCTTTGTCTTAAGTTGTGATATTCATCTCTATTTTCAAAATTGATAAAACAAACTAAGCTGTTTTATGGCTGTACCCATTTTATCATCATCAATGAATAATTAAATCATATTAAACATCATCATCTAAAATAAGACTATTTGGCCTAGAAAATTTTGTAAGACAAAAAATTTTTTACTGAAAAAAAAAATTTTACTAAAAAAAAAATTTCTCTATTTTTAACCACACATCTCCCATCATTCTATAGACTCTCTTTTTCAGGTATATGGCAAAATATCAGGCCCCAGTTGGGTGTCCATTGTAACAAAATTAAAGGAGTCATCAAAAAAAGAGATAAGTAAAGGGAAGTCCATTGTAACATAATGTAATGATTTCAAAAAAAGATATGACCATACCTGAGTAGTCTACAATATATAAGAAATAATCATAAATTCAAAATTAAATGATGATCAAAAGATATTATTATATCTGAGTAAAGGAGTCCAAATATCAAGAATTATAAGCAAATTATGAGCAAATTATTATAACTCAGGTATATGGAAATCACGTGAAGTGAGTACACTCGTAATTCAATAAAATATAACTCAGGTATACAGGCAGTAGATCTTATCCACTTTCATTTCTTGGTTTGATGTTAAGTGCATGTTTAAACAAATACTAAGTGAATATGGTCTAGCAGGGCGCCACTAGATTATCTGAATCTAGACATGGTTATATCTAATAACCTTTCACATGTACCGGGTTTGAACCCCTTTTTTGGTACTTTATTTCTAATAAAAATGGAAGATTTTGCTTTTTGAGCCATATCACTATACGCACTAATATTTAGGTAAAAGTAAAACATCTTTAAACCAAAGTGGAGTATATTAGACATAAATCACTTCTTAGATCTTAGCATAACAAATGTGTTTCAATATTTTTATAAGTTTACTAGCTCAGATTATATATAACTAATTTAGGATGGCAATTCACTCATCCTTGCATGAAATAGATGATGGAATGGTGGTTATAATAATACTAAGAAATCACTAAATATTATAAAATCAATATTTATTTATGGCCTTTAAACAGTTAAACAGCTCATTAATTAAAACGTTGATGACGATGATGATGATGATAATAATAACAATAATGACAAGGGTTTCAACTACAGCTCTAGGACTAAGCCTAAACATAAAACTAAATTTTATAAAGAAATTCATAATTATTGCTTAATTTTAGCATATTTACTTATATCTTAAATAACTAATATTCAACCATTGATGATGATGAATAATCACACTTAACAAAGACTACACTTAATGAAATATATACGCCTCGTTTAATAAAACAAACTAATATTTATTACTACATTTCTAACATATACATAAAAATTTCTAGATAAATATGAAAATTGACATGAATAATAATAATAATAATTGATTATATAACAATCCTCAGATTAATTTTAAGTTCTTCCCCCTTTCCCTTCAAATGTATTTTGTATTAAGTTGGACGTCACATTGACCATGATTTTCACTCCATGAGAAAAGTATTTTAAGAAAAAAAAAATATTATCTGCTCATTAGCACACATACTTTAAAAATCCAACATGTAAATAGAATGTAAAAAAAAAAATGTTAGTAAAATTGAAAGAGCAAGTTTTAGAAAAGAGTTTTAAATCATTTTCTCCCCCCTCTCTTCTACCTCTGAAACGCTATACTTAACTTGAAACAAACTAATCTAATATTCTAACACTACTCATTACTTCACATTCACTCGCAATTATACACATATAAAATATCATTATGTATGTGCGTGTTTTATCCCATGATAACAAAATATTATTTAAAACCAAAATAATAATAATATATTAGTTAAAACTAAAATCATAATACCATAAAAAAAATTGTTTTACACATTAATATTTTTCATAACTGTAAAATTAATAAACAAATAATTTTCATACATTCAAGATAATTTATGAAGCTCAAAGTTATTATTAGTAAGACATTCTTGTTTTTAATCGATCTGAATAGTCTTTAAAAGTTCTTTAAATAAAATATACCACTTTATTGCTAAAATGTTTATTAAGACTGATATCATAAAGAAAAATAGATATAAAAAGTCATATTACCGATCTTTTGTTTGTGGCGAATTTCCAAGGGTTCAAACTTGTCTTGTATAATGTCTATATTTCTGCAGCTACCATTTCCGTTTTACGTGGGAACAATCTCTTTCTTGAGGTGTATAACTATTTGATGATGATGACTCTATTGAGGTTATTTGCTTTAGTGGACAATTTGGAAATCATTATATTAAATTTTCTTCTCTTCCTATCGCTCTTCCGATTCTTGTGGATGAAATACAGCAGTTGTTTTCCCATTTGTAAATTTTCTTGAGTTTAAAATCAGTTGTTGTAACAATTAATTGGACTTGATGATTAATATTTATCAGTAGATTAATTCATCTTCTTTGAATGCAGGTGAATGCTTTCTTCCTTCTATTAAAAACATCTTATTTATCTGGTCAGTTGAAAGGTGTAGAATATTATTTTAGACACAACATCTTTTCTTTCCTATGTGATGTGCAGCTTCCTCCAGATGGTCAGCAAAAATGGGACATACATATAATTTTTCTAGCCCGCCATTTTTTATATTTTCAACATTCAATTTGATAGTTTAATAATCTGAATCAATCACAATAATCCTAATAATAATTCAAGACAGCTTTTTATATCCAATTTTTAGCTAACTTAACCAATCAGAGATAGCATCACTTGCTATTTTTGGACAAATTTGTTTTAATTAGATCTCTAATTTATTTTCAACTAAATTATTTTTCAACTGAAAAGTTTAATCCTTTTTCCAGACACTTTTGTTTAAAAAAAAAAAAATAGACTCAATCCTTATTTTCTTTCTTTTCTTTTTTTTTTTTTTAACATCCAGGTAACATTTCAAATCTTTGAGCTTCCTTCTTTAGATCTTGAGATAAGACAATTTCAAAATTAGAGTTCTCACCCATTATAAGCTCCCAAAGTGAAACAATCATTTACAAAAAAAAAATTGCTACAAAGATCGATATCTGATTAAACAGATTTCCTCTTTTAACAAAAAATTGTACAAAAAAAAAAATAATTTGACAGATTTAATACTTCCTTTTCTTTCAATATTTAGTAAATGTAAATTTCTGTATGTAATGTACACACATCCTTCATTCTTTCAAATCATTCATAAACTAACCTTAAATAATATGATTGCTAGCTTAGTAATTATAACCCAATTATTTAATTAAGTCTGTAACTTTTAAATCCCAATTATAATTAAAGAAAAGCAAAATAAAAGTATAGAATAAGACATTAAAATTGATCAAGCACAAGTTAGTTTTAAAGAAAGTTAAAATGTTGAATATTTGAAATATAAAACAATTAAATAGCTTACACATACACTGCCTATACGTATGCATTATAACTTTGCTTTTTAACAGAAAATTTAAATATTAAATGTGTGTGCTGCTCTTTTTGAGATTTATTAACACACAAACAAATAAAGCATATAATTGTTGACCCACTCTCTTTCTGTTTAAAGTGTTTAAAATTTTGATCTGGTAGGGTTTGAACTTGGATGCCCTACAGCTTCTTTTATGGTTATATAAAAATGTGATGATGATTTTGGTTTACCTTTTCTACATGCACATTACTATAAATTTAGCTAGTGACTAAATTGTAATGGCACAATATATATATATACAAAACAAACCACATGCAAATTTCTTTATAAATTTAAATTTATTATACGAACTATTATAAAAAAAAAAGAATTGGAATTATTACTAAAAAAAGAAGATGACATCATGACATGGGTAGAACAACATCAAGGATTACATAGTAATAAAGAACAAGTGCCTCCTATATCTATTACATCTTCGAATTGCCCAGAATTTTAAATGAAGAAAGTGACCATGCAATTAAATGTATGAAAGGAAGGAAGGCTTCACAAAATGTGATTGAATTATAATTGACATATTAAAAAAACAGGTGAAGAAAATATAATTTTTAGCAAAGTTATACTAAATATCTAAATGATAAAGATCTTCAGATGATTGGAAGAATGCAGTAATAATAGTAATGTTAATAAAAGTGATAAAAGATATTATAGAAATTACAGACCTATCAGCCTTTTATCAGTTTTATACAAAATGTTTACGAGATAATTACAACTTTGATCTACAGAGAATATTGGATTTCCACCAACCGAAAGAACAATATGGATTTAAAAGTGGTTTTAATAGTGTAGATCATATCCAGGTATTGAGAGAAGTTATTAAAAGGGCAAATGAATATGGAGATTGCCATTATGCTTTAAAGTTGTAGTAGGTGAAAAGGCATTTGATTCTATAAGCATTTCTTCAGTGATTAAAGAAGCATTGGATCATCAGAGTATAGATTCCAGGATAATGACATATTTTAAAGAATATTAAAGTCAACATTGAAGGGAGTAGGAACAGGGTGACTCCCTTATCTCCAAAACTTTTTACAGCAATACTGCAAGAAGTATTTTATTAACTGAAATGGGAAGCTAAAAGAGTGAAAATAAATGGAGATTATTTAAGTCATTTAGATTTTGCAGATGATGTAGTTATTTTTTGAAAATAATGCTTTAGAGCTGTAGGAAATGTTGCAGGAGTTATCAGATGAAAGTAGGATTAAAGATAAATGTTAAAAAGACTAAAGTAATGTTTAATGGATTTTATCAAAATATGAAAATAAAGATTGATTATGATGAGTTAGAAGAAGTTAACAGTTACAAATACCTTGGTCAGATTATTAATACAGATGAAAACATAATGGATTAAATTAATCATACGAATTAAACTTGGTTGGAGTGCTTTTGGTAAAGAAATGACATTACTAAAAGGAAATATACCTATGTGTTTGAAAAGGAAGGTTTTCAATAAATGTCTTTTATCAGTTCTTACTTATGGATCTGAAGACTTGGACACTTAATGGTAGAGCAATGCAGAGACTTCCAGCCCACACTTAAAGAAGTATGGAGAGAGAGATACGTGTTGGGAGTAACAAGAAGAGGTCGAAAACACAATATATAGGTAAGGAGAACAAACAGAGTGTTACTGACCTCATTGAAAAAATTAAGACTGAAGAGGAGTTGGGCTGGACATATTGCTAGAAAGAGATGATAATAGATGGACAAGTGAAATCTTAAACTAGTTCCAAGAGATTGTAAAAAAACCAGAAAGAGACCACATGTGAGATGGATGGATGAAATAAGAAAGTATGCTGGGATGTTGGGGTGAAGAGAAGCTAAGGAATGAAGAAGATGGATTGAACTTGGAAGAGACCTTCATCCTGTAGTGGATTGGTAATAGTTGATGATTATAAAGTACGAAAATATTACACCTTCCCAGCTATATTCTTTTATAGGATGTATCAGAAAATAACTAAAAAATACATTAAAAATAATAAATATACGTTAAATAATCCACATTCAATATAAATAATAAGCTAAAAATAACTCAAACCTTCAAACTCTTTTAACAAACAATCTTAAAATTTCCATGTACATTCTGATTTTATTTAAATACCTTTAATTAAAACAACCCCTATAATTTGGCCACCCAGTGAAATCCCCTTTCTTCACACCTTTTTTTTCAATTAACAACCTATTTATTTATAATAATAGGTTGTAATTGAAAGAAAAAGAAGGTAATACGTTAATTTAATTAAATAATTATATATAAAGATTCAGACTTCAAATTTTCCCCAACCCCTCAACTCTCGCTACCATCTCATTTTGCTGCAATCACCCAGTCAAAATATATTACAGTATATATATGAACAGGTGTATGTAAGCCTGTACGGTGTATTAAATTAAATAATTGTAGAAGTTTATTTTAGTAAAGATATTTAAAGAGGCTTAGATAATGGAAATTTAAGATTGTTTATTATAAAGAGTTTTAAATTGAGAAGTTATTTAAAATGCATTTTGTTATACGTATTTGGATTGTTGTTTTTCAATATGCATTTTAGTTGTTCCTTAATAATATAATCAAATGTTGGAATACTTTTGTTACTTTATAATAGTTCATATAATAAATCAAAATGTATAAAAAAGTTTTGCATATAGTTTGTTTTGTATATATGTTGAAATAAATAATATAGCAATAGTATCTTCTATAAATTAATTCATATCTGTCAATTCTTTATAATTATGCTACCTTCTCCCATTCTTTTTTTATGTCTACTCTTTTTCTAGTTTTATGATGTTTTATGATTGTTTTTTTCACTCCCATATTTTATTTTTGATATCTTCTTGCTCTTATAATTAAATTAATGTGGTAGCTACTTCATAAATTTAAGGTTGGAAAGGTGGTTTAAATTCTAGCGAGTTTCACGTGTAAAGATAAAACACTATAATTATAGCCAAAATCAACACAAATTAACCAAATCCCTTCTAAAATATTAGATAAGAAAATTTCATCAAGATGTAAAAAGATACTTAAAAATCTGAGATGATAAGGACATAGATCAAGAATCAAATGTTGTTGAAAAAAAGGATAATGAAACTCCAACACCAAAAAACAGAATAAAAGAAAATGAACATATATGAATAAAGAGAACCCATTTTTAAAATAACTAGAAAAACAATCATTTAGAGATAACTAATATATAATCATACTAAAATAAAACTCAATTAAAGTTGAACCTAATTCTAAAACAAAATATATTTGTAGTACTTTTCAGTTTGATTGATCTTAATAGAAGCCTATAGGGATCATTGTCAGCTTTGGTTTCGTTGAGCATTTTTAAAAAAATAGCAAAAACAAAAAAATAATTTCATGAAAAAAAGAAGAGATTAATTTTCTAATCCACTTACAATAGCTTAGTAGCAGTTCATGTGCCCAAAATTAATGCTCACACTAATCAATTAAATATTATTTAAATAATTATACTTTAGAATTTTGTTACTATCACTTTTCATCACACATATTATTTGCCGAAAGCATGTGAATAAATATACTATTATGATATCTGAAAGTACTTTGTTTCAAAAAATTAAAAGCTAATAATAATTATAATGTTTAGTAATATTTATTGAAGGCTATAACCTCGAAATATGCGTGTAAAAATGCGGATAGTAGGGACCTCTACAGTTTTTTAACCACAAGCTTACGCTATGGAAGCTTATGGATTTTAGTTTCTTTCGTAGAGGTCCCTACTATCGCATTTTTACACGCATATTATCGAGGTTACGCCTCAGTAAATGTTACCGTAATCAATGTCCGTTTAATACATTTATAATTATAATGTTTAGATAAGATTTTTTTTTTGTAAATAATCTTATTTAAGCATTAATTTACTATAAAAAGCAATTTTATTTGTTTGAATCACTGTAAATAAAATTAAAAAAATAGACTAAAAGATTTATTTGCTTTGACAACTTTTCTCTTCAAATGATCTTTGAAAGTACATGACTTTTAAGACAATAAAGAAACACAAAAAAATTGCTTAACAATTTGAGTATTCCACACATACAAAAAAAAAAAAAAAAAAGGTTATTAACTTACTTTATTTTTATTTTAACTCTGATTAAACTTGAAATCAAATATGGCAGATGACAGCTTCCCTGCTGTTGGGAGGAAGGAACTAACTATATGACATTCAACATCACATGATCATCATTTCTAATGATAGTACATAACTGTTATTAAAACAGACAAAACTCTACATACAGTAGTAAAACTTTCGGTGCCAGCCAGAGTAATCAATGTATACCAGAAGGTTTTTCATAAAATCCCCATCTGGTGCCTACTCATCCCATGTACCAGACTAGTTTCTGACTTGTGGCCTTTGTCAGTGAAGCTTTGGATCCACAAGAAACTGCTCATCTAATCCTAGGATCTAGATGCAGTGCTCTCAGATCCAAAGTTTCTCACTGAAGAAGGCTACCAGAAACTAGTCTGGGATATTGGATGAGTGGGCACTAGATGGGGATTTTGTACACAAGCCTTCTGGACCCCGAGTGTCACTACTGTATGGAGAATTTAGCCATGTTTTTTATATGACCCATATTATATTACTAAGTTTATAAAAAAGATCTGTAGTGACAAATATCTAGATGGTATGAATAAGATAATTTAAATACTTGTATTTTCATCTTGATTGTTGATATAGATGCGTTACTTACACATATGTGTGTAGGTGTAAAAATAAAGAAGTAATCTAAACCAGCAGTCACAAACTTGTGATCGGTGAGAAAATTTTCATGGTGCTTTATGAAAAAATCTGAACATTATTTGTTGTTTTATTAATAATAAAACAAAAGTAATATTCTAAGAAATTTTTTATATTCTGAATGACAATTTTTGCCTTTATATTGGGCATTAAATTTATGAAATGTACTAGAGAGGGAGAAGCAAGAAACTGAAGTGGCATTTTATAAATTTTTTTGTATTAAATAAGTGCATTTCATATTAATAAAATGGAAAGTTCTCTGATCATTTATTTTACAAATGTATTTAACATTTTATATTAGTTGTCCATAGGATTTAAAATTATGAGATTTAGTGGTCCCTGAGGTCTGAAAGGTTGGTGACCACTAATTAAAAATAATACATTTTCTTTTTTTTTTTTTCCATATGTCAAATAAAAGCGTTGACCGGGAAGCGAACCCAGGCCAGCTGCTTGGAAGGCAGCTATGCTAACCACTAAGGCCACCAACGCTTTCCATCAATAAGGAGAAGAATTTTGCTTATAAAAATACAAGTGAGGGTTTAATTTAATTGAAAATCTAAAATAGCATTAAATATACATATAATAAAGCAGTTAATATGATTCCACTCTTTGCAGGTAAGGATTGATGCTTAATTGCATTAAAGAGGAATTAGCTTATAACTGAGACTGATTCTAAACTCAGACTTGATTATATCACTGATTTAACTTTTTCGTTCTATAAAATCGGGAATTAGTATATATGAATGCTAAAAGCGTAAAAACCGAGGCAGAACTTTGCGATTAACAATGCAGATAGAAATTGGGCTGCTTTTGCATTATATATAAAGATTATACATTAGCAAATATTAGTTTAGCTATTTAATATAAGCATATTTTTAGACTATGAAGATCCTTATATAAGATAATATTTTAAATGCTATTTACTCCATTGAAATAATTCAGAAAAATATAATTTTGGCATAAAATTCAAAAGTGTCAACTACATACCCAAAAATTTTGAAATTCCATGCCAAGATTTCCAGTTGCAAATCTACTCAACAATCTATAATTTTTATAGGAGAGGTTTATGCAAATTTTCAACATATTTTTTTACTAAATTACACAAAATGGTTTAAAAAAATTTATGGAAATGTCTATTACTGAGTCTAATGGGCATAACAAATTTTAATTCTAAAATAAATATATCCAGTGATCCTGCATATCATAGTACATCTATTCTTTCAATTTATTTATGCACATGGCAACACTGATATTAATAAAATTTATCCACTCTATTTTGAACACTTTTTAGCAAAAAAAACTTTTTATTGTACATATATGTACATACAATCTTACATTTAGACAGTCCTGCAGTCTTCTCAGAGCTATGATACAATAAAACAAAACACTAACTATGTAAATAATAGCATAAAATTACAAAAAAAAATCAAGTCAGATGTCACATGATCTAATTTAATAGGCTTGCATTTACAAATGTTATATATAGAGTTCACAGTAAGCTCTTAACAAGCTTTGTAGAATAGTCCTCAACCTCAAACCGGTTTCCTACTATTAGACGTCATCAGTGAGGTGCCAGGATATTCAAGCATTAGATTAAAAATATCAGGACAAACCCAGCACTTTATCTAATGTATAACTATTAAGTAGAAAATATAAAATTTTCAGACATCCATATGTCTTCCAATCCAGCTGTCTAACTTAAACAGCCACATTTAGTTGTCCCATTTGGCTAGTTAAGTTAGATAGTTGGATTGGAAGACATATAGTGTCTGAAAATTTCAGATTTTCTACTCCCAACAGCTGGGCTTGTTCTAGTATTTTTAATCTAACACTTAAATATCCTGGCACCTCACTGACGACGCTAATAACAGAAACTGGTCTGGGGTTGAGGATATTCTGCAAAGCTTGTTAAGAGCTTATTTTGCGAGCTCTATATATAACAATAATACCATAAATACACTGATATGTGAGGCAATAATTTCAGGATTGCACAAAAGAGAATCATAATATTTAATAGGATTGAAATATTGGAATTAAAAGAATTACCAACTCATTATCTGTGTTTTCAAACTGATATTGTTCCAGTACTTAATAGTTTAGCTATCAGCAACTTTTTGCTTAAATAAATTGTTAAATAGCAATCTGTCCATGCACTAATCAAATTAAATCAAAATCATCAATTTTGATTTGAACAGTTTAAATATTTATGATGAAAAAATTTAATTCAAATTATAAGAAAGAAGAGATATAAATTCAAGACTTATATATCTTTCACATTTAAAACAGAGGCAAAACACAGTAGTATCATCCAGAGTAAACATAAGTGATCATGTGATGTTAGTGGTTTAATATTTCAAATTTGTGGAGCGTGCATGCCTTGTATTCAACATTTTCAATAGGTATCCATAAAGTGTTTACCATTATTGCATATATGCACTGTTTATTGATTATTTGCAAATCCTGCATAATGGCAGCAAAGTGCATATGCATAAAGAAATTCCAATAATATAAACTCAGTTTTGGTTACAATAATGATAATATCAATTTCTTATGTGGAACTTAGAGCAGCAATGATCTCTTTAATTCCATTATGATTTTCCAACTTACAGAATTTCTTCATCTACAGTTCTTCAAGTTGTTCTAATTTTTCACTTACATTCCGCCCCCCCATATGGAACTATTCAGTATGAAATTCTTCCTGCAACATTTTCTTTTCTTTGGAGTATATGGCTTTTACTGTCGTCTTCAATGTATAATTTTCCCTTGAATAGGGATTCTTTTTAGCAAAGTTGTTTGGCCTACAATTATTATCCATAACATATATCGTAAATACATCTCTGGTAAATTTTTCTACTTTCAGTTAGCTACATCTTCTACTACTGCTTCTGGCACACACATGGATGTTGTGAGATACATCTGTAGCCTACTTGATGCCTCAAACGTTGTTACTAAGTCTGTTGCAGTCCCTGCTCAGCCTCAAAACACAGCTTCAAATATTA
This sequence comes from Epiperipatus broadwayi, assembly GCA_028023455.1. Classification (NCBI taxonomy): domain Eukaryota; kingdom Metazoa; phylum Onychophora; class Udeonychophora; order Euonychophora; family Peripatidae; genus Epiperipatus; species Epiperipatus broadwayi. Next base: position 8,917,700 of record JAQFVV010012424.1, read on the forward strand.
AAACAACACTTTAATCATACAAATATATGAAATTAAGAATGATCTCTATAGAAATCATTTTTCCTAGCTATTAATCTTAAATAACATTTCAATAAATTTTTCAAGAATAAATTTGCAGTTACTACAGAATAGTATATTGTACCGTTCAGTTTGCATAATTCATACAACCAGACCTGGAATTCCAGCCCAAGTATCTCAAGTCAGATCATGTACAAGATGCATAAGTCAGGAACACTCTCGGGCTCTGCCCTACGGGTTCAAACCTAGGTCTCTTTACTTATGATTAAGTCAAATTCAATTATTTCTGACCAGCAGCTCAGCGGTGAAACGCAAAAGACTCTAATTAGGCAACTGGCCAGATCTATAGAATAGTTATCGATAATAAATTGTTTATGTCTTATGGGTACGTATCAACCTAATGCATATAGGTATATGTGTGTGGGAAAGCATAATCAATAGTATAGGCAATGACTCCCCAGAAATAAGATTTTTAAATATAGTTTAATAATATGCATATTCTGCGTTAATAGATATATATTACGTTTGAATAAATATGAATATTAGCCTACGCATTACAACATTTACATTATTTCATAGTCTTATATGTATATTAAACAAATATAACTTTATTTAATACCTTTACTAATAGTGTGGTTTTATACATATATTTAACCAGATATAATTTTATTTAATCCATTTATTAACAGTACGGTTTTATACGTATATTAAAACAGATATAACTTTATTTAATACATTTATTAGTAGTGCAGTTTTATACATATGCCAATAATTCTTTATTATTGCATTAATGGGAGTAAAAGAGGGGATTACAGTAATTTAATTGAATAATACGCTAATTATTATCAGCCTAATGTTACAAGCAAATATATATATAAGTTTTATGAACAATCACTTAACCTGGGAATATATTATCAACATTTTATTTATGGAATAGTTTATTGCATTAGAACATTATACAGTAATAAAGATTTTTATATTTCAAATGAAACATAGGGGAAGGATATACTGAGCATTTTAATTATCCAAAATCAGATACTAGCACATTAATTTATAACTTTAAATATAAAATTAAGCAATAACCTTTAAATATGTGTACTTCAGCCTCAAGTGATAACAACATCAAACTATGGAATTGTATAGCTAGGGTTTAATAAAGAAAGAATAAGATAGAGTAATGGCGAAGCTAATGTGTGGGCTGTTTTATATTAAAAAAATTCATTTACGTTACATGGTGTTGTGCTTAGAGATCATTGGATGGGATGCGATTTTTATTTCGCATCATATGAGACCAACTTGCCACACTCCAAATTTATTGGAGATCGATCACTAGAATGAAAAAATATTCAGCCTGCATGGGATTGCACTAATGGTGCAAAAATTCCATTATTAAGCAGGCCCATGGTCCAGGGTCTATTCCCCTATCATGAAATTGAAGCGACGAATAAATGGTTCGGGTCTTTCCCGATGCCTACTTTGGACGAATAGCACACAATTGGGAAATAGACCAACATTAGCAACGCTTGGACAATATATATAACAGTTATTTCTGATGCTTAAAGTTAACCCATGGTATTAGTTATTCCTTTTCTTTATGGTATGATCAAATTATTTAGCCTGACTTATTTAGATACAAACATTATGACATGTATTTTGAAATATACGATTGATTTTCTCTCTTTAGTAATTTTCTTTTCCTTTAATAAATTTAAAATATAGATCTTAATAATTTTTCCCCACTCTATGCCATCTAACTTTAACATTACAAAGTGATAAACATAATTTTTTTTTTCATATGTCATGGCATCGATTGGGCCGCGAACCCACGACCGTCTGCAACTAACTAGTTGCTTGCATGGTGGCTGCAATACCTCATCGGCCTAACAAGCGCAAGACTAAACATAATTTTTAATAGCATTAATTTACATATTTACATGGCTGAGAATATTTGGAGGATCATTATATGATATCCGAGTATTAATTTAGGCGATTTTTAAACATAAAATGACATATAAAATATATATATTGAAACAGTAAGATTAGGTCTTGAATCTTAAGTTTCACCTTTTTCTATCGTCTCTCACTCACCAGTCTATCCTACCCAAATTTAAACTTTTTGGTATCGAATTGTGTGTGTAGCAATATTAAAAATGTATAGATATATGTAGAATTCACCATACACACGCACACATTTCGATCTCAAATTTAAGGCAATAAATAAAGATAAATAATATAATTTAGATTTCTTCTTTTAGTTATAAAAAAAATATATAATTTTAATCATTTATTTTGAATTGTAAAATTCGTTAGTTATTGCTTTGTTTAAATTTCATTTAATAATAATTTTAGAAATAGATTGTAATATTTAATTAAAAGTAAAAATAATTGTATGTTCCCTTTTTGTCTTTGAAATTTTAAAAGCATCGGTCAGTGAGAGATAATAGATTAATTAAAAAGAAAAATTCCCTAAAATATAATTATAAAAATTAAATGTAAAATCTAAATGTAAACAATAGAACGGCAGCTTTCTCGATAATTAAAATTAACAAAAATGCATTGATTATCCCCAGGGCAGATTAAGTGGAATCCAAAAATAAACTATGACAAAAATGTGAAAGATAAGATATAAGAAAAGAGGCCATTTTAGACTTTCTAGAGACTTTTCTCTTTAACTTTAGCTGTGCTCTCAATTAGTTGAGAGGCTTCAAGATATAAAAAAAATTTTCCTGCCACGGTATGACCGGCGACCAGACTGTTCTCTGCCCGGAGATGGCCTATCGGATGCCAAACCTTCCATTGCTCTTCATAAATTCAACCCCAAAGATCTGCTGCTTAAAATATTGAGAAAGCTGCTGCTGCTGTTAAATTAAATGAACTACCTAAATACAGGAAAGAACTGCTAATCATGAACAATTTGCTACTGACCAATGGAATCGGAAAACTTCTCATAAAACAGGTACCTGTGTCCAAATTCTCTAGAGTACTCTACTAATATCCAGCTACGCTTATTCATTCTATATAACTTATAAATTGTAGAACTATCATTTGAAATGCTAAAAATTTAATAATTAATATGTAAACTTCTTTAATAATCTAGCCTGCCTAACTCTATCTTTCTTGGGTGCGTATTTCTAAAATCTATATTTATTATTTAATTATTGCATGCTCATAATTGTCTAAATATAAATCTGTGATCATTTGGAATGTGGATGCGTGTCACATTTTCCATTAATATTTACTTTCATAAATGACTTGATATTTTCATACAAATGACATGCATTCAATGCTTCCGTTAGTGTAATGCAGGGGTCTACTGCTTAGCAAATGGCTGATGTATCAGTTGTAATAATTACCCAGTCTATATATTGTTTTTATATCTTATTAAACTGTAATTAATAATTCCATAAAATTTGCATTTCCTTGAGAGTCCCAAACGTTCCTTATTAAATATTGATAATGTAGGGCCGAGTTATAAAATATATATTAAGTCTTAACAGGATTGTCTGTACATTATACATGTGTTATGTTTTAGAGACGCGATGACCCATTACAAGCCGTGAATATTCCGGATTCTATAGGGTTGAAATTAACCCGTCGTCCTACACAAGCAGACATAATAAATGCTTCTGTAGGGCTTGATGACCGTCACACAGCCAGCAGGCAATTTCGGCACGAACCGCTTGTCCCTGGTTATGCTTATGTGACACCTTACTTCTTTGGGATGATGGCAAATGCCAGCCCATCATTCTTATAAACTCATTCATGGCTTTGCAGTTTCAATATACTGCCATTCCATATCGCCTTTCTAGCGTATGTGTTTCCTTTTATTAACTTTATTATTCTATATATAACTCCGTCCTTGCATTAGCTTCATAATTCACTCTCAAATAAATGTTTGCCCCTAGTTCTTCGTAATATCTTTAATTAAATAAATCTTACTTTAGACTCTTGCATTGGAAAGGTATAAATCCCTAAAGGCATGCATTAGAAATACTTGCTCAAGAATTTTAGGTAGCTAGATTACGTCATCAAATAAATGTGTTCATCTGTGTAAATATAATAGTATCGGAAAATTCCGCTACTGAGATTTAAATATTGCCAAATATTATTAGTTTTACCGTTAAATGATATGTTTTAATAAATAATTTCAAACTATACATCTACCGTTACTTCTTTATTTATTTATTCGATACCCATTCAATATATTTCCTCGATTTTTTAAATATAAATATGTAAGATTAATGTTCTGATTAGCTAACTCGAAATAAAATCATGAATCTCTTGCATGCCCTGATCACCATGCCTAAAGAAATATTTGCTAATGTTACATCAGATGCATTGTTTCATAGATTGTATTGTGGAACCGATAAACTATGTTCGAACTCAGTACTACGGGTAGCTTCGCTATCTAGAGGGTGCTGCAGTTCTGTGTGGTGGTCGAATTCTGCACTATGTTAACGAATCACACGTACTGACTGTTACAATATAAACTTTACTTTTTAATTTCCCAAAATCTTCGATCTTAAATCATTTACTTTTTTTTTTACTAATATGGGAAATGTTTTCCCCCTCCATCAAACCGCAATAATACTAAGAAAAATCACATTTTAAAACTTTCTAACCCGACAAATGTACAACTTTATAATATATAATTTAATTAATTAAATGACGCTCCTTTTTTTTTAAAAAAAATAACAGGACTTAGCTAAATTTAAACACATTTGCAGAGTTGGAAAATAAGTTAATGGCATATTACTTGAACGAAACCAAAAGAAATATATATATTACAATTATATAGAAAACCAATGCCGCACTATTTTAAAATAAGAATTTTGCGAGGCTAATAGAGAAGTATATGATTAGTTTTATAAAGAATCATGCAGAGATTGGATTAAATATTATTACATAGGTAAGTTACTTTTATAAGAATATACATTTAGTTTACATTAAATTTAATTATAGATAATATATAGAAGTGTGAGGCAGCACTATTACCTTCATAATACTTTCTTGGGTCCATGCTGGTGTAACAGTTCATTATTTTGACATGGTCAGAAATTAACGGCAGGTAGCATGCTTTTCCAGATCAAGTTCAGGGCACAGTTAAATAGTTCAAGGTTTTATTTAAGTTCAAGAAGCATTTTCATAGAGAGTGGCTCAGGAACGGCCAAAGGAAAGGCGCAATGGTTTTACTCTTTGGTCATGTCTATGGTAATGAACAGTGTGAAATCAGTTAAACCAAATTCTTTCTCCGGAAAGCTAATAATTTAGACTCAGCTAAAACAAAGCAGACTCAGATTTTGATTTTTTTTTATTCAGATCCTTATCAACCCAATTTTTGCACTATTTATATGATTCCTTGGAATGTTGCAATGCACTTCGAACTTGTGGCCTAAAGTGATGTATAATTTTGGTACAATAGCTAATTTTCTACAGCAAGCCCACCTTTGTCATAAGAAATTTAAGAAAATGCGATCTGTCTGAACAATTCTTGAACGATTGTTTTACATTCTATTTTAGTATTTGTAAAGATCTCTTAGATAGATTAATTTTATGTTAATGGAAAAGTGACTTTTATTCATAGCACTTTTGATTAATTTGACGTACACTAATTAATCCCCCCCACCTTTTCTTTGCTTTAAAGTTTATAGTAATGTTTCTAGAAACTTTCATACCCGATCACATTATCTTGTGCCGCCATGATTAAAAAAATATATAAAACTTTAAATACATATTTCCCAATTAATTCATATACACATTATTAATACATTAAAAGTGTGTGTATATCATGATTAAATCTATCTCTCATTGCGTGTCCACGACTCTATTGATTCACTTTCTTTCCCAAATCATTAATTTATTTCTATCAAAACAGGATTAATATTGAAGTGAAAAAAAAAATTATGGGTAAATAGCAAGTATGTGTACAACCATGGAGATAGACTTTGAACCCTGTTATTTGGTATAATGAGTGTTAACACTCATGAAGCGTAATCTGAACTTCAGATTATCCGCTTCAATATGTAGCATCAAATATTTCTGTTATTTAAAGAATTTTGACTGAAAATAGACATAGATTTCCCTCTGTTTTCTTTAAACTTGTACTGGTCGAAAAACATATCGATCCAACAAGAACCAGAATACAGGTAAAGTACCTCGAGTCCAACCATGTACAAGATATATAAATCAGGTACATCGTGGATTCTGCCCTAATTACCTATCCCGTCAAAGATCTAATCAATAACATTTCTCAACAATAACATCAAACTTCTTCACTTTCACCATCCCAGAGCTGAGTCTTCGAGCGTGAGATTCATAATACTTCTAATTTAATTTGCACTTATATATATAACTTAAAATAAAATATTAATTAAAATAAAAAATAAATGAAACGATTTAAACACATTGGAAATTTAGTTTTATACATATATTTGAACTCATTAATGATTTAAATTTACATTTTTACTCAAGCTCACTAAAAACAAAGTTCTTTACATAAGTTTTTATATTTATACAAGTAGACTTCTATGAAACTGCGTCATGTAAAGATGTTTACAAATAGCAGTTATCTTTAATTTATTAAATATATTTTTTTTACAAAATTATTTATTACATTAGTTAAACAATAAGAAAAACAACTTTACTTGACCTCGGTCTTTAATATATGTACTGTTCACATTTATTACAAGGTAGCAGGATGATTTTGATCAATCAGCGTGTTCAACATTCGACAAACTGATTGTATAAAAAAAAAAAAACTTTTTCTTTCTGATTTAAATATACCAAGACATTTTATATTAAATTGATATCAAAGAAAAAAAAACAATTATAACAAAACTGATTTGAAGTCTTACTCAAATGACACAAGAAAAGAAACTCATTTATTTTATTTTTCTTTGTGAATAACAATTAAATCTTAGTTAAAATAACATTTTATTTTATTTATTTTTTTAAAGTAGACTTTGCTGGAACGCGTTAAAATAACCTCACAGTGTAAGCTATTACAAAAAAACATAGAACAGTTAATTATCAAGCACCCAAGCCACATTAATTTTACCTTCAACTTAGTCATTCTTGATAAATGTATAACATGAATTAGTTAACTTAAAAGATTTAACTAATCACGGACCAAAGCAAAAGAATTGATTACTCAGACTAAAGATTCTCGAATAGAATCATTTCTCTATGGCTTACATATTAGATAGGCAATAAAATAAAAGCGAAACAATACTAGGTTAATAAACATACGAATGCAAATGAAAGAAAACACATGTAGGGTCATATGAGCCACTTGACAGAAACTCACATGCCTACTCCAATGAAGAAAAGGGGTTCAGTACATCCACCATGTTGCGACACAAATACCGAATGGAGATAAAAATTATGGGAGCCCCATGTCCGCCTGCACGGATATCATGTAGACTACCCAACTCTACCTCGATTACTCTCTGGCCCACAGATGTATGTGCAACTGGGAGTCAGATTCCACACAAATAAGTGACCATTGTGGGTCTATCAAACTACTCCTAGCATTCCTTATTAACCCAAGATTTCATAATAACCAAATATATAAAATGTGCTAACACGCACAAGCACACAAAGCTAAAAACAAATCAAGAAAATATATATTATTTTAATATCTATTCATTAAATGGCTAAGCGCTTTCAAGGTTCAAAGCCCTCATAATCATAGCCGTATTACAAAATATAATAAATTGACACGGAGTGATGCAAATGAAATGATTATGCATTCCATTTCTTGGATATTTTGTAGCAAGAGTCTTTTCTATTGATGGCATTGCCATCTCTAGATATAAAGAAAGCTTCTTTTATCTTTCTTTTTAGATCGTGCCACTCTCTTGCTACAAAATATCCAAGAAATGGAATGCGTAATCATTTCGTTTGCATAAATTTGCATCACTCCGTGTCAATTTATTATATTTTGTAATATGGCTATGATTATGAGGGCTATGAACCTTGAAAGCGCTTAGCCATTTAATGAATAGATATTAAAATAATATATATTTTCTTTATTTGTTTTTAGCTTTGTGTGCTTGTGCATGCTAGCGCATTTTATATATTTTGATTCATAATTAGCCACAAAGTATAAACTATTTGCTTATAATAACCAAATGTGAATAATTATAATTAAATAGCCTTAAAGGATCTAATACTGCATAGAGATCAATCTGCGCAACCAATTACTTCACGTAAATATTTAACTAACAAAATATATCTATAGAATAAAGAAAAATATTTCTCGAATGGATTCCCCCTTCCCACTTTCCTAACTTTTAACTTTTTTTTTAAAAAAAAGGCAAGATAATTAACTGACGCTTTTTTGGCAGCACTATTTCTAGGTCAAGATATATAGCACATTTTTAATTCTGTCTCATTCTAACAAAATCTAAAGTTATAAAATCCCATTTTGGGAAACGATTAACAAAATTATTTTAAATATTAACGTAAGTATATTTTAATATACATATATGTGACATAACTTCACTTGCGAGAAAGATAAAACAACTTATTTTATTTTAAAATTCTTTCTTTGCTAACCTCCCTTCCTCTTTCTTGAACATAATTCGCTCTTTAGCAAATTACCTTCTTTGAACCCTTGAGAGTGAAGTTTGTCAAAAAAAAAAAAAAAAGCAAGAAATGTATATCATTAAAATTAGTATACAACAAATAAATATATTTTCATATTCAATAAACATATTAAAAAATATTGTGAGCTTGAGTTATAGAAAAAAAAATATATAAATAATTTTAAAAGGCTTAAAGAGTCGATTAGGCATTTATGATAAAGTTAATTGCATACTTTTAAGCTTTAAGAAGTTACAATTATATTCTAGTGATAATTAATTTAGAAGGTTTTAAATCTGGATGACACGATTTGAACTCTTGCGGCATTTACCTGGATGTTTCCCAGAATGAGTGCACAGGTGAACGTTCATGGCTGGTGGCATTTTTCATGACAGACTATGACAGCGGCATAATAGATTCGAGTCCCAGGAAAGAATGGCGAGGACTTTCCCTTGACTACTCAATGGACATTGAGACGAGCATGGAAACGTTCAGCAACTCTTAACTTTTTCTTCTCTATTATTTTTTCTTGAAAAAAACGAACACTACTTATACCGTAGCTCAAGTATTTTGACTACGCGCTGCCGGAGGTGATTTTGCATCGGATCTTGTCTGATACAAAAGAAAATCATACCTTTTTCTATTTTGGGAAAGTTTAAACCTAGATAAGGATCCATAAAGATTCTTGTATAATCTTATGTTAGTTTTATTTATCTAACGATGTGGAATTTCCATTAATGAATTAACAGAAATTCCAAAATAATGGATTTTTGTAATTTCTATATACTTTAATTTCACATTTATTTTAAAACTTCTTATTGAGATATAAATCTCCCAAAAAGGCCATCTTGGATTCTTAAAAAGAAAATACATTTTAAATATATATACACCTGGGTCTCGTTTTATGCGGGTTATTTTAATGTGATTTTGAAGTTATGCAATTCATGTTTCTTCTTAATATCTTTCATATTTCACTATATTTATTAGATATAAAGAAATTTAAATTATTAATAACTTATTTTCATTTGAAATACTTTTTTTTTTTTTTCTCAAAAATATAATGTTATATTAGCAGCTAACGTGAATATGGCCTGAAGCTGTATTTAGAAACTTAGCTTCTATATAAATAACCTACTTATACTAATGAGTAAATAATAATAATAGATTTATACTTACATATAAAAATATCGCAATAAATATTCAAAAAAATTAAACTTTTAAAACGTATTATGTTATATATAACAGAAATAAATAATCTTTTAGATTTTTAAAATAAAAAACGAAGATTTTATAAATTAAAAATAATCTTTCTAACGATAATGTATAATCTTTTTGTTTTGATTGCGATTTCATTTTTTTAAAATAGAAACAGAAAACCATTAACACAACACAGGACTGAAACTGGCGCTAGTTGTACATCACATCACAAATAAAAATAAAGTGGTTAACAGGTTTCTCTGGGCATAATTGCTGAGAGATTCTTGACTTCGTTTAAGGAGAAGCCACAATACATCACATCGAATCTGATTTCTTACCAGTTTACAAACGAACACTAACGTATTAATGATTAAAATATATATGAAAAATGTAAAATTAAATACTGTAGTTAATAAAATATGTAAAGAAAGTTTGTCTTGTATTAATTTTTTTCAAATATTTGAAATTTTTTATTAGTCATATTTTATTTGCTTATTTTTTTAATGCTAATTTTAAAGTAATTTTCCTTGTTGCTTTGCTTTTATGTAAATTCTGAAAATTATAGACCCTATCCCCCATTTTTCAAGGTAAGTTAAGTCTATTTTTGTGTGATTTTTTTAATGCGGGTTTTCTGTGGAACCTATCTACTGCATAAAACGAGACCCAGGTGTATATAAAAACACATAAAATTCAAAACTCATATTTGAATTTTTTTTCTTTTCAATAGAATGCAATAAATTAGTGGGTTAATGTAAATGAAACAATATTATGTGTATGTACTTCCCAAAATAAATTCTAGTAATTTATTAAAGATAGTTGCATTTTAAAATATTATAATGAGAATAATAAAAGAAAACGTTTAAAAATATATATATACATTTCTATATTTACATTTTATATATGGGTGGGCTTCAATTGAACCCTCTTGGTAAGTAGCTAGGTGGATCGGACGGTGAAATGGAAAATCTGAATTAGATTTACCATTTCAAACTTAAATCTTTAAGTGACAATATACTCACCTACAGCTGTGATGATATGTTGGACTATTTCTATTATCTATCAGTAAATATTGAATGCATGGAAAATTTTAAATTTTATTTAAACTTTACAAATACAAACAACTTGTAGAAATAACACACAAATAGACAAAACAAGTTAGTAATGTCACATTTTGAGTAGTATTATTCTCAACTCTTTTTCAAGTGGTCAGGCCAACAACATCTGAAGAAGAGTGAAGAATACTACTCGAAACATATCATTACTAACCTGTGTTGTCTATTTGTGTGTTATTACTAACAAGTTGTTTGTATTTGAAAAGTTTAAAATTTTCTATACGTTCAACATTTACTGAAAGATGATGGAAATAGTCCAACATATTATCACATCTAATATACCGTCATATACCTTCAGGCAAATACTAACCTACAGCAATTAATATAAAATTCTCAAAAAACTTGATGTCAATATACATGTATATTTCAAATAGTTTCAAAACTTGCAATGGCTCACTTAAACAGAAAAAAAATATTTAGTTGCAAAAACATGTTTGATGTTTTAATAAATCAAAGCAAATAATAAAATAACATATATTTGGAGAAACATTGAAAGTATTAAATACAGCTTTAATATTTCATTGTTTTCTTTACATATGCAGCATTATATCTGCCTGTAATTTATCATTCTTAATTTGACAGAATTATCAGTTATTCATAAATTTTTAGAGTAAACAAAAATAAACATTTCTTTTTATTAAAATTATTTCAATACATTGCACAGTTGCAACACCATCAGTCTGACACACTTTGCTACCAAACTAGCAATAATCAAAATTGGAATTGTTCCGAGGACCTTGTATTCCAGAATCTGGTACTTTACCACTTCATTAAACTAAGTAACTTTTTTTGTTACTTATTTCGCTTCACATCCAATAAGAATGTGCTCTTATAATGATTCATCACCATAATATTCAACAAGATTAAGAACATAATAATTTATCTTATGAATGTGTCATTTTTTAGAATAATATGATGAATATTAAAATAAATTTTTTCAGTGCTTTTATTTAGCATCAACAAAAAGTCCAAGGTCCACTCCTGTAAAATAAATTTTGCAAAATAACAGTTCTATACATTTTAGTGAAAAGTTATAGATCTAGCAGTAACCCCGATTGATCTCTTTGCTACATGTCAGCATACCTCAGCCTTTCCACTAAAAAATGATCAAGACATTCACAATAACCCACATTCTTAAATTTGTACCTACTGAAACTAAAAGTTGTTGAAAATTTTCTTCCAGTATTAACTGATAAAGCACAAGTTTTTTTTGCTTAAAGATTTATTACTAAAACAAAATATGCATAAGTTGCGTTCAAAGCATTAGAGCATTAAGTATGTCAGCTTTTTGACTCATGACCTTTTATAATGGCAAATAAAATGATTTCTTGCCCATCCCGTTTGCATAAAAAGACATATTGAATGAATAAAGAAAATATTGAAAATAATTTTCCAAAACATATTTCTAAATATTAAATGTGATGGTTGTTCTTGTGACTAGGAATAGCATCAATATTTATGGCCGAAAATTTATTAAAGCCAATTTCGTTCACTGTGTTTATTGCTTTTATTTTGATATCAAGCATTGAAAATCCACTCTCACAGAGATATGTAGATGCAAATGGAGGTAATACTCAAAAAAAAAGTTTGATGACATTTGGATGTGATTGATATGTAGCACAACAGAATTAACTCAGAAATATCTCACGAAAAAATTCCGCAATGAACATTCTACAGATCCAAAAATTCACCTACTACTACATTAGGAGTACTGGATATATTCAAAAATGCACAGAATGAGTTTCATGCCAACAAATTTTCTAATAAATTAAAGGCAATACTAATGCCTTATATTTGGACAAAACATTGAAAATATTAAATACCTTAATAATCAGCATTGAAAATGTATTAATATTGTACTCGATTTATTTAATGTATTTTCTGAATTTACAGTTATTAATAATGTAGTTATTTAAATACAAGTATTTAGTTTATTACATTTTCATGATGAAATTCTTAAAACTATTTCTGAACACTCAAGAAAATACCCTTGAAATTCTTCTCAAAATGCCCAGTATTTCTTCTCCTTCAGATTCTCATCCATCATTTCAGATTCATTTACTGAACTGGAAAGTTTTTCAAATACTGCAACCTGGATACAAGTACCTGAAGATTGTTTTGAAATTGAATGGGTTTTGTTTTCCTAAACTTCCAGTTTAAGATTATTTAGATAATGTAAAACATTTCTAAGAAAGCCTTTTCTCACAAGCTTCTTTATTAAAGAAAACTCTTTTATGTTTACAGAAATCATTTGATTCCATCTTTCAATTCAAAAACACAACTGTTAACATTACCTTTTGACAACCAGTATATAATATACGAAAGAATAACCTAGATGATCAGAATTCATGTCTTTATATTTCATTAAGCAGATAGGAGTTGTTTGATCAGAATAGTTTTCACAAATGGGCTGGAAGTTTACTGGCATGAGTATATTGATAAATCATGCAATGAATTCTTCTTACTTGAAGATCAGATGCTTAAATTTTTATCTGAAAACCTAATTCTGATAGAGGTATAATCAGTGCTCCATCTGTAGAAATCCCACAGATATTTTTCCATTGTAGTCCTCCACTTTCAAAAAATATATTTATCTTCTCCATAATATCTTAATCTTTGAGACTAATTCTGAGCATCCTACAAAACAGGAATTCTTCTTTAATGTAATTGAAATGAGAATATTTCACAAAGATAAAATTGGGAACAGATGTGTCTATGATTCATCAATTTGAAAACAACGGAGAAATGGTGATTTCATTTAGAACTTGTACTTTTATGTCCAAGTCCATATCAAAAATGCATATGAAAGTAGTGTTATTGGACAGAATTATTTTTTGCATCCTTATCTCACGAATTTCACTGAGAATTAACTTCACCATCATCAGCATGTAGAATTTAATGGGCATTTTTTCAAATAGTATAAGATGATTTTTTTTTGGGCAATTTCTAATGTGATTTCATATAGCACTTGCACTGCTCCTACACTTTGTTACTGGAAACTTCCTTAAGGATGAAGTCTTTGAAGTCACGACCAGTTGCACAGTACTGAAAGAACTCCAAATCCTTTTTATTGTGGTCAAAATGTTTTGCCTTTAAATGATGTTTGGGTTACGAAAGAAAGTTTCGTTGACTTATTACTAATAACAAAATTGCACAAAAGTCATTCTCATTTCTGTATTCAATTGATGACCACAGTAGTGTAGCAAAATTTTAGAAACATTTCTGTTTAATTTTTTTTACCATGAGTATGAATTTTTGAAAATACAAATAACAATTAATTCTTTTCAGCGAACAAATAATTTTTTTTTTTTTGCAGTTTTATTATTCATATTTCATGATTTTTTTAAAAAATAAATGTTTAACTACTAGTCACTTGGTTCATTATTTTATTAAAATAATACACCCTATTAGTAATAATAATATAACAGTAAATAAATAATTACCAAATAACTTGTTTTCCATTGAGAAAGACAATCAACAGAAGAAATTAATGGCAAACTAATACTAATCTTCAATTTTAAAAATAGTGTAATTAATTAATTAATCTGTGCATGATAGTAAGTGAGTTTCCCTTATGGCATCATGTAAAGACTTTTAACTATTGGGAAAGTAAGTTCACATCAGTCTGCATTAGACAACCTATGACAGACATTGTTATTGGATTACATCATTACAAACATGGCAGTCTATATTTGACAGATGTTATTTAAACATCGAATCACTCATTAAAAATGAATTTTGCATCATAGTAATTATTAGTTTTTATTAGTAGAAGCTCATTTTATTTGGTGGTTCATATTTGACTATCTGTTATTTAAATATTGATTAAAAATGAATTTTTCCACAGTAATCTTTTTTTTTTTTAGTTTACTATTTGTAATATTACCAAATTCACCATTTCCTTTATTTTGCCATATTATCTTATATAAATGCAACTTATCCACTATTTTGAACATTCTTTAGCAAAACTCTTTTATTGTACCTATATGCATACCCAATCTTATGCTTTAACTGTCCTGCAGTCTTTTTCAGAGCCAGATTATGCATACACAAATCTTATGTTTCGATTGTCATACAGTCTTCTTCAGAGCCACATCTATTTGAAGATTGAGTATGCATATAGATACAGTAAAAGATTTTTGCTAAAGAGTGTTAAAAGTAGTGGATAAATTGCATTTACTATTTATAACATAGGACTTTATTTTAATACTAATAGCACTGCATATATGCATTTCATTTTTAGGAATGAATCAAGATATGTTGCAGTGAAAATTTGAACAAAGGTCTGAAGTAGCAAATATAATATGTAAATTCTAATAATTTTAGTAAGACCAATAAATAACAATGTTTATTAAATATGTAGCGTTGAGTATATATGCTAATATTTATTCACATTTCACAATTATTTTTAAATAGTTAGCATCAATCAATCACTTGGTATATGGGTTGGAGATTATTATCTCATCTGATAATGAATTTGTTGGAGGAAAGATTCAAAAACTACAAGATATAAAATATTTAGATTATTTTATAGTATTTCTCATTCAGCTAATAAGAATATTTTACAAAAATATAACAAATTACCATTTAACTTTAAAATTCAAAGACAAAACAAATATGATAAAAGTAAAAAGAAATGTATACAACCTCTCTTTTTTATCAGAAGGTATGATATATCTGCAAGATATATTAAATTATAGATGTTTAAATACTTATTAATGCATATTAACAAAAAATTATTACTTATGAACAATGACAACATATAAACAGTTAAATCAACTTGACCAGAATTCTAATATATAAAAAAAGTATCAATTATAAAAAATTATCATGATCCTTTAAATAAATTTGAAACATTAAGTTTTAAAAATGTTTTGACATGAAATGCCTATTTACTAATTAAATAATACAATTGCGATTTTTGCTTTAGTAATTTTTTATCGTTATAAAATTTCAGTGATAAAATTATATATACCTACTCAATTTGATGTTAATATTTCAATGTAATAATTACTAGTAAAATTTAAAATCATATACAAGCAATATCTGCTATATTTTGTTCCAAGCCATCCTAGCATGTATCATGTATAATAGGTCACATTTTGTTCATAAATTTTGATTAGAATAGAATACATATTGTTTATTGAACTGCAAGTATACAATACTTTTCAACAAATATATATAACATAGACACTTTTTTATATGTATAGTATGCATATATAAATTAAGATTATAGTATATAATATTTACTGAGGCTATAACCTCGATAATATGCATATAAAATGCGATAGTAGGGACCTCTGCAGGTGTTTAACCACAAGCTTACGCTATGGAAGAAAAGAAGGGGGCACATATATATTTTACTATGCTCAGTCATTCAATGAAAATAAAAATTAGAAAAAAAATTATCGTATCATATTTTTATTTTTTAAATAAAATAAATAACGAAATGTCCGATTTTCATACCAAATAAATATGCTCTGAAAGATTTTTTTTTTTTTTAATCATTTTTTTCTTTTATAAAAATGTAATATTAATCTTGTTATCATAAAATAACAATCTAATTGTTTTGATGTTTAACTCAGTATCAACTTTAAGTATGTTCTTAAATTTTGTAAACCTTTTAGTACTATGCTTAGAAATATTTTATTATCTGATACATGGTACATCAAATTCAGAAATAATAATAAAAGCAGAATAAAATGTGCTTTCAACATAAAGCAAAGAAATTTTATTAACAAACTTGATTGCATACTGTATTTCAAAATGGAAAAAGAGCTGCTGGCATATTGTAAAATTTATTTACAAATTTTAATTTTTTAAAAATATGATTCCATACGATCCTTGGAGATAAAAAAAAAAAAAGCTGCTCACATATTGTAAAATATATTAAATTTACAAATCTTAATGTTTTTTTTTTTTGGTTCTTTGTCTACATTTTTGTTTGTATACATTTTTAGGGATAGTATATGATTGAAGTCAAGCACACTTATATAGCATAGTTAGGGGCTTTGTTGTTTTCTTATATGATTTATTTGGTTTATTTCCAGCCTTTACTAAAACTTAAAAAACAATTTTAAAATAAATCCACTATTTTCAAGAAAATATAAGTTTAAAGGCGTTTCATTTTTGGAGAATAAAAAAAAAATACCATTCTTAAGGCATAAAACTGTTTCGTAAGCTATTTATCCCATTCAGTGAAATACATGAATGTAATTAATATTTTTTATAAAAATAAATGAAATAGCTTAAATTTTATAATTAAAATTAACTTTACTTGTATCAAAAAGTTATTTACAAATTGGACATTATATACTTTTCTTTAAAAAACTCAAAATAAATTTAAATATGCAAAATTATTTTTCTCAGTAATTTTATAAATTCAAATAATAACATAAATGAATACATAAATATACACACAAGAAAAAAAAAATTGTTTTAGCCGGATGTAAAAAATTCTATAAAACATACAAAATTTTGCTATTCCATAAAGATCTTAATTATACATCTTATCCTAAATTTTATTTTAAACAAGTCCTTCATTATTTTATACTATAGCAAATGGGTAAACTTTTCTGACTGCGAGCCACAAACTTCAGAAAGGTTTCTAATGGGCTGCATGTGAAAAAATGTTTTTATTTTCCGATATATGAGATACCCGTAACAGAGAAAACAATTGCGATCATGCTGGTAACTTATTTTCTATTGTCAACGAACTTTCACAAAATAAAACTTTTAAAATCTGTTTCAGGAAATTTTAGAATACATTGTATGTATGATGCATATCTGTACTGGACATGTTCATATATGACTGTCTCACAATTAATCACAATCTAAGTAGATTTAGAAACTTGTCACATACTATCAAATATATATTGCCTATTTATATAATTGAATTTTTTTATAATGAAAATTGTTTTAAAATTTCACAAATTATCATGGGTAGCATGTGGCAACTGGCTGTAATTTGTCCACTTTTGTACAATAGTATAGTCATCCTAACTACCTCTCCAATTACTGATTAGTATTGAACAAATACAATTCTAAAGTACTCACTATTTGGCAGTTGTAATGTCCTTTTTATCATCGTTGCTCTTTGAAAATATATTGGAGAAAATTTTACCCTGTAGTATTTATTTAAAAGTTGCTTTACTTCATTACAAAAGAACCAATCTTACAACTGTAAGCACAGTTTAACAATATATGCTGACTGAAATTATGATTTTGAATAATCTTTAAGTAGTATGTTAATATCAAAAACATATACACAATTCTAGAATGAAGTGATAATACATACAACACTGCCTTTAAATAAAATTGTGGTTATGTACCTTAATGATATAAAAAGTCTCATAAAACTTATGATGAAACCTCAAATACTGTAATGTTAATAACAATAGTGTTAACAATGACAAACTATCATATCTGATCATTGTTTGCAGCATACATCAATCTGTCATCAGGTAAAGACTATAAATTTTGAACCGTTATATATAGGAACGCATTACAAGTTTTTATGAATTATAAATAACAACTTGCAAAAAAAAAAAAGGAACATACACAACTTGCATTACATGAAGTAGTAAAGTATCTCTTTATCTTTGACAAAAATATAAAAATAAGACTTAACTCTCATGCAATGATTAAAGAAACAAATTCTAGATTGCAGATATAATATATTATTTGCTAATCATTATATATAGTTTCTTTTTATAATTAGTTTACTCGATATGAGCTTAAACTGTTTCAAAATAATTAGATACATATATATGGCTTTGATGTCATGTATCATTATTTCAAACATTAAAATTTTGAAAATAAAATGGCCAATAATTTTGTCATATTATGGCTGATCAACTTACACACACATATACAACATGTATATCTTTAAGACTTCATAGAAGCAAAGCATATGTAGGTAAATCTTTCTTATGGATTATAACTATTATTTCCAGTAGTCATTAGATAAGTTAGATGGTTAAAAAAAAAAAAAACGTACTCTTGGTACTTGTTCCCAGAAAATATAAGAATACCCTGCATTTATAAATTATTTAGTAATTCAACTAGGAATAAAATAAAGAAGAACACACATTGTACTAAATCCAAGTATAAGAACAAGCACTTTCAACAATCGATCAATGCTTTTGTTCATTTCATGAGGTAAGATTTCAAAAAATGTAATGTACAAAAAGGTCCCACATGCTATTCCTTGTAAGATACCACCAACAATTTTTGTATAAGGCGACCGATTTGATCCAATAATTCCCATACCAATTCCAATTCCTATAGGTGAAGTCAAAGAAAATCCAACATTTGATCTAATGAGGGTACCGCGAGTCAATTGACTCTGAACTAAATTAATTCCCAAACTAAAAGCAATAATGCATTTATGCAAAACTAAAGCAGCGAATATTTCCAAAACTTGAGTTGCCTGAGATTGTAAACCGACTGCTAGTCCTTCAAAAATGGAATGTAGTGAGATAGCCATCAAAAGTAATAATGAACGCATTTTAGAATGAGATTCCGGATCTTGATGAACAGAATATTGCCAGTTGTTATGTTGACTTTCACCGTAAGCTGTATGTGCACTGACGGTTTCATCCAAATCATTCTCCGAAGCATATGAAGTTCCTTTAATATGATGGGAGTTGGTGGGGGATAAAAGCGGACGAGTTTCAGAGCCACCTGCTTCCTTGCACGTTAAAACAATTTGCTCTACAACTAAAATAATTAAAAATCCGAAAACCATTACAAATTCAGATACGGGAAATTTAACATGAATACGCTGGTCTAGGAAAAAATCCTCAATTTGAATCCGTACATCAGGGAATAAATCCAATAATCCAGAAGCAAGAAAAACACCTCCAGCATAACAACTGCACAAACTAATTATTCTCTTACTTAGCCGACCATAATTCGAATCTGGCCGCCGTCGAGAAATTGAAATTAATAAAAGGGGCAGCATGCTGAAAAATAAAGTTAGTAAAAACAAACCAGCCAATAGAATGGCTTTAAGAATTTTTATATCTAACATCTTGAGCTATAACATCTGGTTTGATAAGTCTTTACTAAGGATAACCAAACTGTTTACTCATAAACTGATTCAACAATTCACAAGACACTTGAGTAGCACGTGAATTCCTAAAAATTGCGATTGAGAAATGATAACAGCAACTTTGCTGTAATTCCGATTTAAATAATCCCTTCAATGCAATTGGTTAAAATTAAAACTCCTCTTTTTTTTTTTTTAAATAAATAATATACTGTTTATATTTTTTTAAATGATAATGGATAAGAAAAAATATATAATAAACAAAAGATATAAAGTGGTTTTTATTTTAAAAATTATGATTCTTTTTTGTTTGTTTGTTATTGGAAATTAGTTTATGACCATTAGCAATGATTAACTGTAACCAGTTGGTTGTAATATTCTGAACTCTAATTAACTCTACCAGTCTTCATGAATAAAACATAAATATATTATTATGTACCGTAGTGTTAAATTAGTTAGTACAGGTTTTTTTTCCCATTTATATTATAAACAATTGATAACAGAAAGTAATGATAATAAACATTGAAAATAATTGCAGAGGATTACGTCTGCAATTGTATATAATCTGCCTTCAGATAATATTTTGTAAAATTTAGCAGCTTAGTTATTAGTCTTTTTTCCTAAAATTACCAGAACTAAATTAATCTTATGTAAATATTATTAAATATTAGATTGAACAGTCCTTATTTGACATCCAAAGTTAAGCAATATTAGGCTCAGTTAGTATTTGGATGGTGAGTTTGATTTTGTTAAGAAGACCGAAAAAGAGAAATCTTTACAGGCTGGATTACAAATTGCTGTTTCAAACGAAGTATATAGGTTTTGATTGTAAGATTAAAAATTTATTTCTGAACTTATATACATATCAAAGCAACAAATAGATGTGAGGAATTATAAAAATAAAGCTAATATAAGAAGAGATATGAGACATGGTTGTCCATTGTCATCCAATTTATTCAACTTATTTATTAAGAATGTAATAATGATTATGGAAAAACAAGTTAATGCCATTTATCATGCAATTCAGAAAAATAAATAAATAAAATGTTTAAGAAATTCAATATGTTTTTGAACATTTTTAAACTGAATGTAAATATTAGTAAAACTTAAGATTATGGATGATGGATAAAGGAATAAAAAGATGATTGGGTATACAGATAAAGACATATGTGTCTAGAACAAATTAAGGAATTTTATTTGGATAGTGTGATTAATAATGATATTAGATGTCAAATTGAAGGTAAAAGAATAATACTGAAAACAGACTTTTCAAAGTAAAAAAAATATTTGGTACTGAATAACATATCAATATCAAAATATGAAATTTGGTGTAATCTTTGTTTTGAGTATACTGGCATATGGATGTGAAACTTGGTCTGTCATTAAGCAGAAAGAATATGATTTCAAGATGTGGAACAGTAGCTTTGGAAAAAGTTGTTTAGGAGAAGTTGAATGAAAAACATAACTAATAATCAAATATTGAGAAATTTGTATACAAAGAGAATAATTGAATATTATAAAATTGAGAAAAATTCCTGGAACACATTTTAAGACATGGAGCTTTCCTATAAAAAGTTTTGGAAGGTAAACTTTTGGGAGTAAGACAGGGTAGGCCAAAAACATCTTAATTTAGAAATGTGATTAGTGATAATAGATATATCTTATAAACAAGTACAAAAAGAATGACTAAAACAGAATGATGTGGTTACAGAAATAATGCACTGTATTTAGAAACTGTCTGATATTAGGCACATTACATTTGTCCATATTGAATTTTGCTCATCCTATATCCAGAACATTTTAATCTCTACATATTTTTGATATAAGCTGGGTGTTGTAAATATAAGAGCTATTAAATTATAAGTGTTAATAGATTTATTTGTTTCCAAGAATAATGTTATGTTTGTGAAGTAATATACAGATAATATACTTAAAATTACAAATATTAATAATAAATACTAAAAATTTGTATACAAACTTGATGTTGCTAATTTTTGCTAGAAATAAAAATTAATTCAATAAAAATTGATATTTGGTCATAGCAAGCAAATAAGTATTGCTAATGACCGATAATTATTTGTAGATTTAATGTTGGTGTTTTTAATATATTTATAACCATATTGGTAATATTGGGTATCAGTTGTATGTTGTTTGGTCATCATCATTGTATAACCATGGAGATGATTCCCTATGTTGGTAATCAAATATGGATCCATATTGATAGTGATTATTCTGAGCTCATTATTCTAAATTCAAAACATAAACCACAAATAGAATGACTGCTGGAATTTTATAGGCTAACATGTTTAATTAAAAGAATGATTGGAATGCTACTTTAAAGTTTTCAATCCATGTTCTGAGATTAATTGAAATAGTTTGTTCCAAATTAGATCACAACATTCCTTCACTTCCCCCTCAATGGTTCTATATATGATGCAGACTCCAAGATATCATGCTCTGATTCTTGAATATCTTCTAATGTTATTTTCACTGATTTCATGATTGATTTTTCGGTAATGATCAGATTGCTGTTTTTTAGGATTGTTTCACCGATGGAAACTGGACTGTTTTCTTAAGTTGATTTATATGTTGATATGAAATATCTTCATTGTTTGTCTGTGAAAATATCAATAACTCATTCCTCTATATAGAATTTTAATTCCCATGCAGAATTTTGCATTTAATGACAGTCAGAGGTGTTGAGATTTTTTTTTTCAATTTAATTTAAAAATAAACATATTTGTTCTTAAAAAACATTGTTTACAAGTAGTTTTACTGGTGATTTACCCATGACAAGACCAAATATCATGTTGTAATAACACCATTTTAACTAAGCTATTGTTCCAGTCTTGCAAGTATTTTTTACTGAACAATCTTTTCTTTTTTCGCACTATGTTTTAGTTTACTCATTAATTAAAATATTTGGTGTCCATTGATTATGCAAGACTATAGAAGATGGCTGTGCAATAGGGTGATAATAATTATAATGATGGAAAGATGTCATAAAACACTGGTTAAAACTATTACTTGGATCCCAATCATTGAAAAAGACTATTGTAAATGTGTTCTCACCATGTAGCACATCATTATAGAGATTGCAGTAAATAATAATAGCTTTCTTAAGACTTCAATAGATACAACAGCATGAAGTGATAGTATGTCTATTACTTTGAGTCATCTAGGGAAGGCATTGATAACTAATTGCTTGCATGCTAAGGATTCATATGACTACAGTGGAATAGAAACTAAAGATCAACTGATTCAGGCCATTGGTTGATTTTGCTTTAACCTGGTATGCTTTGTGTTAAAAATAATGACAGCATTTGCATCTTTAAATTAAACTCTATAGTGATTCAATGGGTAAAGATTTTTTTGATGTGCTTATGATATATGGATATTTTCCATCACATTTAAACTTATCTTAATAGTAGGTTTTCTACTTATGTCATTAGGTTATCTTATGCTTAAAACAGTTTTACAATTTTTTGTAATCTTACCATGAATATTATCAATTTGCATCATTTATTCAGTTTTATTCATTATTGTGCAATTACTCCTTGAGATGATGAAAACTGCTCAGCTTGGGTCAAGTTCACTTATCAGTGACATATTGTTTATTATAATTTGGGTTTTGAAGGATAGGAATATAGCCCTTTAATGTGGCTTGCATGAAACTCTCTTTAATGTTTACACATAAATTCTCCATTATATATGGGCAACTTACCATCCCCTTTTTGTGAAACAGATCAATTAATTTTTACCAGCATAATGGCATTATTTAAAATGGACTTATATGAGAGCATTGCCTATGGAGTGTTTTCATTAATCTTTCCAAAACATTTGCCAGGATTTTTTCAGAAAAAAAAAGAAAAGCTTTATCATCAATTTTCTGAATAAGGATTCTTGGAATTTTTAAGAATCAAAAATATTAAGACCATAATCTTTCAGATTTTTTTGCACCACAGGTAATAAATACAATGTTTTAACTCTGCAGAGGTCATGGTCAAAAAATTGCAGCAGAGGTCACATTCAATATATTCATTATTTGCATGTAATGATGTTAACTGCTTATACTTCTTCTATGTGGAATGTAATAAATGTGATAAGTGTACTTATATGCAACTATAAGGAAGCTTGTTATTTCTATAAATTAAATATGGATTAGCACTTTTGAGAACTTATGGAATTCTCATATTCATAACAAGATGAAATAGAATAATAATGGAGAGATGACTGTAATAATGGAGAGATGAATACAACACTCATCTCTCCATTATTATTATTCTATTTCATTTTGCTATGACTATGAGAATGGCCTAAGTTCTCAAAAGGCTAAGCCATATTTAATTTATAGAAATAACAAGCTTCTCTATAGTTGTGTATAATCTCAATTATTACATTTATTACTTGTATGTGCTGAAATGCAAAAAAAATTATTAAATAGCGTTTCAAATGTACATTTATTATATTAATGTAACAAAATAAATACCTTTTTATTTATTTTCAAGTTACAATCTAGAAATTATTAAACAAAAAATATTAAGAACATTGATATTACTAAAAAGTATTAAAGTAAAATGTTAAAAAACACAACCAAAAAAAAAATCTTTAACATTAATTAATCAAAATTTTCAATAGTTGAATTTGAAAACCACTTATAACAATTTAATGAATAATATTGAAATAGACACATTGTTTCACATATATAATTTGAAGTCGTCCCCCCCCATTTAAAAACTGTTGAGATTAAAATTAAAGCTGATATAGTTTTCAATGTATAAAAGTTAAAGAAATAAAAGGATGATAGCAATTTAAAATCAATATTTTAAAATATTAAAATTACCATTTAAAATGCAGTATTTTGTAAAATTTTAATGTTTTCAGGTTTTAAAAAAAGAAGGCTGTAATTAACAACTAATTAAAAAAAATTGCCGTGGGCATAAAAGATCAAGAGATGTTTTTCAAAAACATCAGATAGCTGTTATCAGAATCTGTTCCTGCTAAAAGTGGATGGCCAATAAGATGTAAATAAACACATAGGCCTCTGACAAAGCTATCATATCCTATGTAATTGGTGTCTGATCAATCCAAAGGAGGATTGATAAGAAAAGCATAAGAAGATAAATAGGAGAGTAGATATTGCTTAGAGATTTTGTAGCAGTTGTATGTTAGAAAGCATCAAGATTATTACTAGTGGACAAGTCATCATCAAAACTAGTAAAATCCAGATTATATGAATACCAGCCCAACAAAGCTTGGAGCACCGTGAGTAATACAAAGAAGAAACCTATAACTATGAAATAATGAAGAAACAAATTATTAAAATGGAATATCTTCAAATGTCTGGCTAAATAGGAAACAGCTTTTCTCTCTCCTCTGTCACCTGGTTCAGCAATGAAGTAAAATAAAAACAATGCCTGTGAACTGACCACCGACTCATTAAGCTCTTGAAACACCCTTTATTAATTGGAAAAATTACAGAGAACCACCTGCAGATGAAGGTGCAGGTAACAAAATTTGTACACCTTTTATAATACTTGAAAATATTTTGTAAAATGTATTCATTAAGTTAAATTATAAAATAATGAAATACTACTTTTTAAATTGATTGATTGTAAAGTAATACAAAAGGAAATATATTTAAGAATTTAAGCATTGGAGTAATAGGTGAAATGAAAAAAAATTTGTAATATGCATTTATTAAAATAATTTATGATTAATGAAATGTCATTTTCTGGGTTGATTGATTATAAAATGATGCAAAATGAAAACATGTTTATTTTAAATGACTAATTTTTATGTGGAGCGTTCTGGAGTAATAAGATGATCTATGCAATTTAAAATATGAACTAAAGATGCAAAAATGATTTTGCTAATCTGAAAATAATTATATAATGAAATTCATACTAATTGGTATCTACATAAATGAAATTATTGATTATGGAGGTGACATTTATTATTTTACTAAATGCTTTGATAGAACGAATTAAATCTAAATCCACACACGCATAAATTAAGAAAATGTTTATATAAGTAAATAAGAAATTATAGGTTACAAATTGATATATATATTGTATACATGAATAGCAATGAATATGTACCCACATACCTAAATATATAAAAATAAAATACTATCAAACAATGACTCCAAATTGCACCTATATGATGAGTAAGTGATTCAAACCCACATTTGGATACGTTAAATGAAAATAAAAATACTTTTATATAACTGGATAAAACAAATACTGTTATGTACCTGGATAAAATTAATTGCTTCTATATGCCTGAATAAAACAAATGTTTCTGTATATCTGGATAGAATTAAGTCCTTCTAGATACCTGGATAAAACAATTACTTATGCCTGAATAAAACAAATGTTTCTGTATACCTGGATAAAATGAATTGCCTCTATATGCCTGGATAAAACAAATGTTTCTGTATACCTGGATAGAATTAAGTGCTTCTAGATACCTAGATAAAACAAATACTTTTATATATCTGGATAAAAACAAATACTTTTATGCACCTGGATAAAAACGAATACTTCTATATACCAGGATAAAACAAATGCTTCTATATACCTGGATGAAAATATACTTCTATACACATGGATATATATCTATGCAGATAAGGGAATTTCAAACTAAGAAGGACAATTCCCACTCAGTAAGGATCAGGAAGAACATCCATAATGTGCACACAGATATGAAGACAGCCAGAATAGAGATGGTCAACAAACTTTTTATTCTTTTTCTTTAAGAACTTTATATTCAATATTATTGTTAAATAAAATTATTGTTTCAAAAAATAAATAATACCTATTGTCAGTTCAATTTCACATCATTCATCAATTAATGCACTGGTTCACAAGAATCTCTTGTCACCTGAGCTATGTCTGGAATAACTCAACGTGTGTAAGTAAGGTTGTAGTGAGATGGAACTCTAGTGACACCATTTGGGAAACCAAACACATAAATTTCTAGATGTTCCCAGTCTCCATGGTGCTACATCCTCTGATGAGCTTATCAGGAAATAAAATTGACCATAAGAGGGGTTGGTTGGTATGTCCAGTTACAATATTTTTGTAGTGGAATTTTCACTATATGACTCTCATGCAAGGTAGGGACTGGTTTCTATCCACTTTTAACAACTTTTGAAGGATTGTAATCATAAACAGAATAGTGTAGTGAAAATTAGATTGCAAAAATATTATTCATTAAGTAAATAATCTCTAGTCTAATGAATGACTAATAAAAATTACTAATATACTTCTATTAAGTTGTTTATGTCAAAGTTGTGAGAGTATTAAGTTTGATTCTTATTCATTAAACTGTAGTAATTGGCTATATACAAATACTGAACAATCATAAAGATATATGTAAGAGGTTGTGATATGGGACAACTGATGAGTACTCATTCATCACAGAATGTGCATCTTAGAAATCATATATTTTTTTCACATGTCATTGACCATATGTTTATTATTGTATCCCTTCACAAGGTGTTAAAAGCAGATAGAAACCAATCCCTACTTTGCATGAGAATGATGTAGTAAAAATTACACTATAGAAATATTATTCATTAAGTGGATAATCTCTAGTCTAATGAATGATTCATACAAATTATTAACCTTTATAACAATCATTGCAAACACTATTGCTATGATCAATGCATAAATATGTTTCACAACTTGCAAAAATATTTTGATAAGCAATACAGTTTGGATACATAGCAACATTATAAAACCTTATGAACTATGTTATAATAAAAAAGATGGCTTAAATGTTATGGCTTTAACATTAATGGCAAACAAATGTGCAGCTAGTCAAGACTTTGAATCTATGCACCTAATATATGTAAAAAATATTTAAGAAAAGAGTGTGTATCTTTCAGATCAGTTTTGACTCACACAGAGTTAAAGTATCACATAAAAAATCTATACAACTGAAATTAATTTTATAAACCTGATTCTGTGGTTTAATCAATGGCTTTAATTAAAATAGAGTTTTGGAATAGAGAATGGAACAATAATTTAGCTTTGATGAATGAGTACAGACACACAATTCTATAAATTGTTGATTTATTAAAACTTGGTCTTTAAATTATATTCATGCATCAGGAGAAGTATATTATTGAATGACATTTAATCCAAAAAAAACAATATATAATTATATTCTATCTAAATACAAAAGTCAATTTTCAAGAAAACTTAGATCACATTTTTCTAATGATCTAAATTTTAGTCATTATAATATTTGTTTTCTTTTTTTTTCAATAACTGGAATTGCTGGCTATTAGGATATATTTACTTAATGAATAATATTCTATAATGTAATTTCCACTACACCACTCTCATGCAAGGTAGAGACTGATTTCTATATTCTATTAACATCTTGTGGAGGAGTATAATCAAAAACATATCTTTTTCACATGTCTTTGGTCATATGCTTATGATTACACCCGTCCACAAAGTGTTAAAATTGGATAGAAACTAGTCTCTACCTTGCATGAGAGTGGTATAGGGAAAATTACACACAGAATACTATTCATAAAGTGGCTAATCTCTAATCTAGTGGATGATTAATTAAATATCCCTCCAAAATTATAAATCATCACCATTATTATGTGTGTCCATTGGAGATGATTACCCATGTGGGTAATCAACTATGATGATGATTATTTATGTTGTTAAAAATTCTATACTCTCCACTCTCATCATAGCTTGAAATACAGTTTACTATGATTGATTGAGAATATGATTGGATAGTGTAATTTTAGCTAGAAAGATAATTGGTTAAAAGAATAATTAATAACACTAGCTTCAAGTTTCCAAATCAAGTTAACATATAAGTTAAAAATAGTTTTATCAAAATCAGGTTACAGTAAGTAATATGTATTACTCGATTTTTTTAATAGTGAAAAACAATATAAAATTTACTACAGTGAACTCTTAATCCATTGTTTTTAAGAAATCGAAGAAAATAAATAATAGATATACAAAAACAATTAAGAATAATTTATTTTGAAAAGTAAAAAATAACCAATTTAATCAATATTCACCACATCACAGTACCCATGCAGTATAATTTTATCATTAAAGTTTATTATAACATTAATACAATTCGAAACAATCTATATTTATTAGATGTGAGTTATATGTTAAACTATTTCCACCATTTATCATTAAATGTTGAATGTATAAAACATTTTAAACTTTATGTAAATTTTTCAAATACAAACAACTTGTTAGTAATAGCACACAAATAAACACAAGTTAGTAATTACACATTTTGAGGAGTATTATTCTCCACCCTTCTTCAGATGTTGCTGGTCTGAACAGAGATAATATTAGCATAGGAGTCGGACTTACATATTTAGATTCTTGAATAGCAAAATTTAAGACAACCCTCTAATCAACTGATTTATTCTGTGAATTCCATATTTATTATTTGAAAAATATGTATTCATGTACATAATATAGCAGAAATAACTGCAACTACTTCAGTCTGTATTCTTTATAAAAAAAGAAACTATAACAAATATTGGAAGTTTTCCAAAATGCTATAATATAAAAACAGCAACATTCTGTCCAAGTCTAAGAACTCAATCTCTCTTGAGACCCATAGAGTTTACAAAATTCAATATGGAGTTTGTTTGGTTTCTTATGCAAGTATTAGCTGTAGTTGCATCAGTAGTAAAAAAGATAAATATTCTAATGCAGTTAATCAGAAATCATCATGATAACCACTCTATGTTATGGATACTGGTCATAATATTGATTTCTCAAATATTATGATCCTATCCAGATGTGACACTCTTCAACAAAGTAAGATCAGAAAAGTCATCAAGATCTTTAAAGGGTTAGATTGTAACAATAAATATGAAGGTGGTTGTAAACTGTCTTCCATTTGAAATTTTTTTAAAAACCCATTGTTCAGAATAGCTTCTGATTTTTTTATTATCTATTATCATCTCACTCCCATCTTTATATTTTTAATTTTTCTGTTCTTGTTTTCTAATGGTTGAACTTTTAATCTTGTTAAATACCAATGCTTACAATAATTTTTATAACATTTATTACCTAGTGTATGTTAACACTATGAATCACACACAGATAAGCAGATATCATTTATAAAATACAATATATATATATATATATTACCGAATTTTGGTACAATACATGTTTAGCATTCTAGCATGAGAGAAGATTTCTGAGAAAAAAGTATATTTAAAAAAAAAAATAATAAAAAAAAAATATTAGTATAAAATATAAAAATGTAGATATATATGTATTTTCAATAAATACGATTTTTTATTCTAACTACCCTGATAATCAAAGAAAAAAATGTATCTTTATAATATCTAAGGTAGGGAGAAAGTGCAATTGTGTACTGAAAGTTAGAGATTTTATAAAATTAAACAATGTTTGATTTTTGTAAAGTATTCATTTATTTTGGATGATGAAATTATGTTCGTTCAAAGCCAGAAATGAATGCTATATTAAGTGTATAATGAAAATAAGCTTTGTGGGGAAATTACATTTCTGAAGAAATAAAGAAAAATATGAATAGGTACTTACCCAATGGAGTCAGACCAGTGATATAAAAAGGTGACTCCAAACACTTTGAAACAATTGTCTTTTTTGTCTTTCTTGGATCATTATTATTATTCATGAGTTCTACAAATTAGAGTGCTGTATTCTTCATTGAGTGTTGGATTGCAGAGAAAGATCCAGAAAGCTGTATATAAATGTTTTGCCACATATTCATTTTTGCCTGTGGGGATGATTCAATCCAGATGCATTGCTGAGCCAATAAGATTGCCGACATCTTCTTTCTAGCCTAAAGTCAAGAGTGCCTTGGTTCAAATTGCCATGTTTATATTATAATACCAGGATCTCTAGTAAGCTAATAAGAAAACAAAACAACCACAGCTAATCGATCTTCTAGTTTGTAAAAATAAGAAACCCATGGCCATGGTATGCACTTATTATACCAACCATCAAAATTCATTCAAAGAAATAATAGGTAAGAGTAATAAGAGCTCTATACTTCATTTTAATGTTTATCTGTACTAGTAATATAAACTATTAATGAACTAAGTCAGATGAACTAAACTTTATTCTTGCTAGCTTAATAAAATTTGTAATTGAGAACATGTTCTATACCTGTTCCATGTAATGTTATATCTATATGTTAATATTTAATAATAGTTAGTATGGTATTAGTAGTAGATAATTTGTGTATTATAGTGTGTACTTACTTGTTTATTAAATCTATGTTGTAATTTAAATTGGACAATCTCCATTATTTAGATTTCTTCATGTAAGAATGCTAATACACATAACTGATTCACTAAATCTCTATAAATAGAATTTTGCTAACAAAAAAAATAATATTGTAATTATAAAAAAGAGAGATAAATTTGTCTTTATTAATTAACTTTGTGATGGTATGTTCAGTGATGCAATTCACTGGACACTGGCACCTGAAATAAATAAATAAAAACCATCCCAAGTTAAAGTTTTCTTTTATACCATAAGGCATACTATTACTTGTGATTTGATTGACCAAAAATAGAATCACATCTTTCCTAATATTTATTTAGTAAATTAGAAAGGAAGGAAGTAATTTGGTAATATCACAAACAACCTGCTATAGGTGTATGTATAATATAAATTGTTTAAGACCTCTTTAGTAACTGGAATCTGTAAGCAAAAAAAAAGATACTTTTCTTGATGAAAAATCACCAACCCAATGCAATATATATATATCTTTTTTGTGAATTGTGACACTTAAAAAATATGATTGATATTATTTTTTAACCTTTAAATGAGATTTAAAATTTATATTTGGGCTAAAGATAATCTATAGTTTAATAAATGATTAGTGATAATTATTACCAGATTTATCTAGAGTGGATAGTGTCAAAGTTGAGAGTAAAGTAAGTTTGACACTTGTAAATCAAAATATAACAATTTAAAATAAAAATGTTAATTCAATATATAAAAAAACATATGAATAAATAGTGAATCATGGTTGTCATTTGTCAATGATATATGGCAAAAAAATAACAGCATATTTTTAGTAGATATTTTTATGGCTCTGAATTCAAGAGAGGAGATAATGAATAGCAAAAAATGATTTATGCATATTGTAATGGTCAGATTAACATAACTTCAACTATTTACATTTTTCTCTATTTATTTACATAAATTACATGGGTGCTATCTGGTTTTATGCATCAGGAAATAAACCAACATATGTATATTTAAACCAATATTTGATTTCAAAGGATAATGATGATCACCACATACAATACCCATTTGTAATGCCAGGATAGATTATGGAAAACACAAATTACTCCCAATGTATGAGAATAGATTACATAATCTCACATTTAAAGAAATTAACAAATTATATTTGATTACAAATATAATTATTAATTAATATATGATTTATTTTTTTTAAACAAATTTCCTTTAATCTATATATCTATATCTATATATATATACACCTGGGTCTCTTTTTACACGGACTTATTTAACATGATTTTGAAGTTACACAATTTGTGTTTCACCGGAAGTCGAACTCCGATATTGCGCTATTACTTTAAATAATAAATTTTGCGTACTTACGTTATATTGAAAGTAATAGCACATTATTGAAATTCGACTTTCAACTTAGTAATTTCAATATTTTCAGTGCTTTATAATAGTAAGATTTTATGCAATAATGAAATTAAAATCATGATTTCCACATTTTATGTATACACACATTAAATTTTACAAGATTATAATGTAAATTTGTTCAAACATTGTGCGTGTTAATTTTGCATTTTAAATCACATTCTGTTTTTGCTTTTTAAAAAAGAATGTAATTTTATTTTTAAAAGGTGAGTAATAGCAGTGGGCACAATTAAAATTGAAAATTAAAGGCAAAAATAAGAATTTAATTTTTACTTGTTAGATTAATTACTAATTACGTTGTTACCAGAAAACCATTAATTAACACAACATGAGAGTGACGTTGGCGCTAGTTGT
The DNA here is from genome assembly GCA_028023455.1 of Epiperipatus broadwayi. Lineage (NCBI taxonomy): Eukaryota > Metazoa > Onychophora > Udeonychophora > Euonychophora > Peripatidae > Epiperipatus > Epiperipatus broadwayi. The sequence goes on from JAQFVV010012424.1 coordinate 8,950,708, forward strand.
ATTTAATCTTGTGAAGAATCTGATTTTTTTATCAGTTTGCAAATGAACCTTTTTACAGGCAAATAGTGATAATAATTAAAATGTGTACAGTATAAAAAAATATAAATTACTGTAAATTATGCATAAAAATATATTGTTTTGAATAAAATTAAATATTATAGTTAAAAAAAGTTTGTCTTGTATCAATTTTTTTCAAATTTGAAATTTTTTATTAGTCATATTTTATTTCCTTATTTTTTTTTGCGCGAATTATAAAGTAATTTTATGTTGGTGCTTTGCTTTTACACGATTTTTGAAAAATCACAGTCCATATCCCCCCCTTTTCAAGGTCAGTTACGTCTATTTTTGCACGATTTTGTTTGCGCGTGTTTTCTGAGGAACCTATCTATCATGTAAAATGAGACCCAGGTGTATATATATATTATTGTCTTATTCTATACATGCAGACAGACAATTATTACACCTAAAATTTAAAATAATCAATTTTTTATTTATAGCTACTTGTCTGTTTAAATTTTGTTTTATATTTATTATTGTAGATTTTATATATCCAAATAGGAAACTTAGTATATTTAATTTAATGTTAAATCTAGATATCTTTTTCTAAGTAAAATCTTTATTTTTTTTATTTACAGTAAACCATACATTTTTGTATGATATATATATATATATGTGTGTGTGTGTGTGAAGGGGTGCCTATAAGTAACCAGAATTATTTTCTGGTTTATATGCCTGTTTAGTATATGTTTCTGCTGTTACATACTTCTTGCAGAAATCCTTCTGCATCAACTTCTAAAAGACATCATTGTGAGAAACTGTGATTCCATGTAGCATATTTTTTTGTAAAATGTGTTTCACAGATTTGGTGATTTTTATAATGAGTGGAAAGTTGGACAATGTGAAATTCTGTTTTCATTTACAGAAAATAGCAAGGAAAAGAGATGTAGTACTTGAAACAGATTATGTGTAAGATGATCTCAGAAAAATACAAATTTATGGCTGGTTTAATTGAAATGTTAAATTCGCCATATCCATAAAAAGCGTGATAAATGAAGTCGAAAATCAAAACAATTTTGATTTTTTTTATGCAAATGGCATTTTTCTCTCAGATTTAGTTCATAATGGTCAGGCATTTTATTTGCAAGTTAAGAAATATTTATGTGATGCAATAAAATGTAAACATCTTGTTTTGTGACAAAGAAAGGAATGCAAGCTTAAGCCTGACAAAGTGTCATCTCTCAAAGTCAATTAAATTCGACATGACCCAGTTTATTTATTAGCCATATTCACTCAATCTCACTTTATATGATTTTTTAAATATCTTGATTATTTTTTTTTTCTGTGGATTTAAAGTGATGAAAAAAATGCCATAAGTATTAAAAGGCATCACTTTGCCAATGTTTATGAATTACTTTGAAAAATGAAAAACATGCTTAGACTGGGGTATTGCATCAAATGTATAGTAATTTGAAAGAAATCAAATTTATATCACTCAAAAATAAATAAATCAATTTTTTATTAAAAAATTCTAGTTACTTTTTGAGTACTCCCTCATGTATATAATTAAAACTGACAAGATTCAAAATTGCAAATTTTTTAATTTTAATGTTTTATGTTAATTTTTATACCAACATAACTAAAAATAATAATAATAAGTAAGTGGCTTTATTGCTTAAAAGCATATAAGAAGTTTGAGTGCTTTAAGTGGCAGTACTGGAATTGATTTAAGGCTCTTATGCTTCAGAGTTTGATACATTACTACTACACTAAACTATAGAGGGACTGATGTTCATGGAATTTTAAAATGATATACAGTCCATATCATTTCCTTGTTTACTTTACATTGTTCCTTTTTTATTATTGTGCTAACAGTTTTTTGAATAGTTTTTTCTTTAAATCAAAAATAGTTACTAATTATTAGCAATACAATTTTGAGTTTAAACATGGCATTGCATGACTCTGCCTTACATCATATCCAGCAGCAAATTCTTTTTTACGTATCACAATTTTTTGCCACCCAGTATAAGTTTTAATAACCAATACATTTCAGATGATTCAGGTCATTAAATACATATCCAGTTCTGTCCTATGTACTATTTCTGATCTAATTTCTAGCTTATGGCTTTCATAAGTGAGGAATTTTTGGATTCAAAAGATCAGGTACATTTCTCCCAAATCCAAAACTCTTTACTGATGAATGCTAGGAGCTAGAAACTGGTCTGGAGGTATTAGGTAGAACAGAACTGGGTGGCAAATATGATGTGAAAGAAAGAATTTGCAGCTGATATTAAACATGCTTGCCCATTCTGAAAACTTTTTGAAAAATAGGATATAATAATTTTTTTAACAATTGAAGCAATCTCTTTTCATCAAATGTAGACATTCTTAGTGGCCATGTTTGATAGTTATTTTTATTAGTAGATATCAGAAAAAAATATGTAAGGGTTATAACTTGAATCCATTTTATAATTTAAATTATTATATATTTTTGCTATTGAAGAAATAAGAGCACCTAGCCATCTATATATCAGTATAATATATTTTCAAGTTTGGAAATTTTTTAAATCTTTGTCAATTCAACCTATCAATAAATAATTTTTTTTTCTCTTGTCTACATTATCCAACAAATGTATTATTATATAAATTGAGAAACTTAATAGTTTTTCAATACTGAGAAAGATTAACTTAAAATTTATATATATATATATATATATATATATATATATATATATATATATATATATATATATATATATATATATATATATTATAACAGGATGGGTAATAAGAGGTAAACCCAGAGTGATGGCAAATCATCATCAACTCCAGTAACAAAATAAATATTCAAAGAATGAAATTTAAAGTATAATATTTTAAGATATAAAAGATATTAAAGTAATAAAGTATAAGATATTAGATTAAAACAATAAAGTAAGATATTAATGATATGAGAGATATTAAAGTAATGTTTAATATCACAAAATATATAAATAGATAAGTAATGTTATATAAAAGAGCATAAGATCATAAAATCTCTCTATGCTGCAGCCCAGTTAACTCCTTAGAGCTAACTAAAAGTATAATTAAATAAATTCACCATCATTATCAATAAGTATAAGTAATACTCAAAAAAAATAACCATTCATAATTGTGAATGACTAGCAGTCAAAAATAAATCAATAGTCAATCTGGTGACTGGATTTGAAATGTGTTTACTGTAGACTACACCAACTATCTAGCCTTTGCCAGCTTGGGCAATTATTTAAATATAATTTTAATGCACAAACTAAGTTTTCATCCATCAGAATACATAATAATAAAAAACCAATAATGTTGGGATATTAAAACATGCTGAGCATCATCAATGCTCTGGCCATTTACTACCATTATTGTGCTGACCATTATGAACTTAATTTCTAATAAGACTAAACTAAAATAAAATGTAGTGCATGGGCTTTAAAGAATATTTTCTTTGCACCAACCAGGATGTTGATGTAAGGATCATCATCATCACTGAATGCCCATAAACACTAATATATATTCTCTTTTATATATCAGACCATTATTCATGAATCTAGCTTAGAGAACATAAGCTCTATTACTGTATTGTGACCAAGAGATGATGAAAATATACAATATTCTAAACTCTTTTTAGAATTAATTCACTGGAATAATTTGAACAATTGCATACAAGTTTATTAATAATAAAAAAATAAAGTGTTAAGGTTTGTAGAATATGGTTATATACATATCAGTTAATCCTTCTGATTTTAAGTAATATACAATTAAATAAAACTACCACATTGTGATTTACATGATTAATATACAAATTTTAAGTTATTATATTGTGGTCTACATATATGTTCCAATAGGTTTACTTAAACACATTCAGCACATAGACATATGGCTAATAATTTCTGAACATATTTAAAATGATAATAAAAAATGATTAAATTGTACATGTTTCTCTTTGACACTCATTGATATATACACATACACAGACAGATAACAATAATTTCTGAATATATTTGACTTGCCAGAAAATAAAAATCATAAGTTATTACTTTTAAATAATATAAATACCTTATGCTAGGTTTACTTAAACAAGTATATATAATTGCACAGACATGCATTTTATAATTGATTAATATATAAATGAAATTCATTTAGCATATTTGACTTTATCAAAATAATAAATGATATTAATTTTTATAACATATAATTAACATATATGTTTGTGCACATAGAAATGTATGTGCACGCTGGCATTTATATCATAAATTTTAACTTGTCAAAATAATAAATTTATTAAAAATTATTTTCACAATCAATGCCTTGTTGAATATACATAAATTTCTCTACTTTAATTATAAAGATATTCATTTTTTAAAAAAAATAAACTCAGTCTTGACAGGTTACAAAAGTTCTTTTTTTAAAATCAAGTTACTCTGGCAAACTTCTTTTGTTTTAGTTTTTCATACTCTAAAAGATTTTGGAGTTTTAAAAGTGTCTATGAGTCAATCATTTCATTCAAGCAAAAGTTACTTGTTATCTTATAAAATATATAGATTTTAAATATCATTTTCACTATAGATATTATTTAAGATATCAGTCTCAATATATATATCACTATCACAGGTTGCTCTTGATTATAACATTTTTAAATTTGAATATGTTAGGTCATAAAATGTCATTTTAAGGAATTACTAAAATAACATTTAAATTTTCATTATCATTATATATAACATAACCCATCATCAGCTGTAAATACATCTGTGTATTTCTGCATATAGCTGACATAGCATCCATATAACTAATTCGTCATCAAGCTAAGGTATTCTCTTGATGAACTTGGTTAATAGTCATATCAGGAAAAGTATAATTCAGGTATTATTGCATTCTATCAGTTCCAGGATTTGATAGAATTCAGGCCAGCAAGCTGTTTTACAGAAAATATTTGTAGCAGGCTAATGACCACAGAAAGTGGATCTGATTTTATGTGAATCAAAACTCCTCCATAGTGAACTGTAGAGCAGCTGATGGACTTGCCATCTTTTTCACCTTCCATTACAATTTCATGGGAACTATTTGTATACCTCTGGAAACCAAACAACTCTGACAATTGCCCCAAAAATTATTAGGCAAACTTTTCAAAAAAACTACACTTTTTATATGATCATCTGAGGTGACAAAAACACTAAATTAAAAACTGTTTTTATCTTTTTAACTTGATTAAAAACAATTTTCATCCTTTTGAAAGCAACTTTAAATTTCTTTTATCAAAGTATGATATACAAATATTTCAAAATAGATAATAGAAATTGTTTACAATTATCAGTTCTATTTTAACATAAGATATGCTTGTTTTTAATTTCAGAATCAGAATACAATATTAATATTTATTAAGACCTTTTTAAACTGTTTAATTTATAATAAAATTCTATTTTAAATTCAAAATTATTTAACCTTTTCTGATGATTATTTTATTTCAGTAAATGAAGAAAAATATCTACAAAATTTTTGTCTGTTTATTTTTACTTTTCCTTTCAACTTTATACATATTTGTGGACACACTATGTTACTGTATGCCATGTAACAGTCCTGTTACAATGTATATATATATATATAATTAGAATCCAACCACTAACTACCTAAACATTCACAGTAAAATATAGTAATCAATATTTCTCACTGCTGTCAAGGCAACCTTCACACCTTTTAATAGCAAGAATGGAAATCCATTTTTACTAATGGTACATTGAATATATATGGACACTTAAAGATTGCAACTTGACTACAGAGTATGAAATATTGATACAATGAAGTTTAAATAAACCTCTTTAAACATGAAATAAACATGTCGCTGTAATGCAGACTAATAAATAGTCAATTATAACATTACAAACTGCAATACTTTTAAATTTCCCATGTATTTTTAGAAATAATAAGTGAAATAGTGCCTAAAGCTAATCTGGGATAATGATGTAATTAGATTCCAACCAGTAACCACCTAAATATAGTCTGGAGATAGGTAAAAGTGATTAGAGCAGAAGGATACTACATTCTAGTAATAATATTTAATAGATACCAAAAAATAATTTCATGGTTTTTTTGCTTGCATTTGAAATTAAACTTCAGGAACAGTAATTTATTTAATTTATTATAGTCATCTATTACAAGCCTGAGTGATTATTTATCATTAAACAGAAGTATTACATCATCACATTAGACTACTTTATGGACATTGGACAACAGTGAGGAAAAGGATTGCACATACAATCTAGTTGCAAAAGCCAATAACTAATCTGGGAGAGTAGACATATATCAGTGTGATTTAGGGTACATTGTTACTCAGTCTTATAATAAATGAGTATGAAGCAGAATAAATACAATGAATTATTGCTTCTAAAGATAATATTTGATTATTATAACTGATAACTTGCCATTACTTGATGTATTTTAGCACATATTAACATCTTAACATTTACACCATATGCTGCAAGAATTCCTTTTGCAACTACTGGCAAATATTTGATATTTATTAGCCAATCATTTTCCTTTGAATTTGATTTTTGAATAAGACCAACTTTAATATAAAAGGAATTTTATATATTAATATTTTTCTATTATTTTGTAAATATATCATCACATGATGAAGAATTCATTACCTGATTCCAGTTTACACACTACTATTCATTAACAAACTTTATAAAAAAACATAAAAAGCTTTTCCCAGATAGAAAACAATAAGGTAGAAAGAAGTCTGGAAATATTTGGATAATTCCTCACTATATATAGGTTTATTAAGCACTATTATTTGGTATTTAATAATTAAAACAGGCAAAACTTTCCATACAGTAGTGCCACTCAGTGCCAACCAGAGTAATCAATGGATGCCAGAAGGCTTGTGCATAAAATCCCTATTTACTCATCCAATATCTCCAAACTAGTTTCTGATTTGTGGCCTTCATCAGTAAGGAGCTTTGGATCTGAGATAGGGATTTTATGCACAAGCCTTCTGACATCAATTGATTACTCTGGTTGGCATTGAGTAGCACTACTGTATGGAGAGTTTTGCCTGTTTTAAGAACAGTAATGTGCTAGCATAAGAAATAGTGATCATGTGATGTTTAGCAGTTTAACACCAATCCTGCCTAATAGGATAGTGATGGCTATGTTTGTTAAAGAGCCAAAGACATCAAAATGTATGGGTACTGAACTGGGTCAGACCCATATGACTATATAAGCTATTGGGCTTAGATTAATATTATTGCATTTCAATTTTATTCTCATAGTTTTGTAGCTAAGTAGAGATAAAAGGTGGCTACTTGAGGGTTGCATTAGATCATAAGATCTAGCTGCAGTTCTCTCAGATCCAAAGCTCCTCACTCATGAAGGCCACAAGCCAGAAACTAGCCTGGGGATATTGGATGAGTAGGCACTAGATAGGGATTTTATGCACAAGCCTTCTGGCATCCATTGATTACTCGGGTTGGCACTGAGTGGCACTACTGTATGGAGAGTTTTGCCTGTTTTAAGAATAGTAATGTGCTAGCATATGAAATAGTGATTGTGTGATGTTTAGTGGTTTATCTAATAATTACTGAAGCTTACACTAGATGGCATAAGAATAGGAAATTAAAAGTTTCCTAAAGAATGAATTCCATAAGAGTAAGAATATAATATTTTCCTGAAAGTTAGTGATAATGGTATATTAGATGCGATAATATGTTGAACTATTTCCATTATCTATCATTAAATATTGAATGAATAGAAAATTTTGAACTTTTCAAATACAAACAACTTGTTAGTAATAACACACAAATAGACAACACAGGTTAGTAATTACTTAATGTTTCAAGTACTATTATTCTACACTCTTCTTCATACTTTAGAAGACAGTGAATAATATTTATGACTGTGGTTGATGATATATTGGCATGGCTGTATGGTGAGGCAGAATTACAGTCATTCTGGATGCATATCAACAACATATCTCCTTCAATTAAATTTACAAATGAAAACAAATATTGACATTCTTATAAATTCTTATGACAAGACTCTCTCAGGGAAAGTAAAAACAATAATGTATAGAGAATTAATACACTTTGGCAAGTACTTGGTATATATATATATATATATATATATATATCCAAACAATAATGTATAGAGAATTAATACACTTTGGCAAGTACTTGGTATATATATATCCAATCATACTAGAAGCATTAAACATGAAATTATACTATCACTATGGAACAGAGCAATGAAAGTTTGTTTGGAAATCACCAATTTGGAAAATGAAAAGATTTACATAGAACAAACTCTCATGAAAAATGGTTATTCATCATCTGTTATCAATAAAACCTTAAACAACAAAAAGAGAGACACCAAAAGAAAAAAAACAACATTAAAGAAAATTTACAGTAAATATAGCATTAGAACAGCTTTTCAAAGCCATAACACACTTCAAAGAATTCAAACTTCTATCAAGCCTAAACAGGAAATTCTGAAAAACAAATACTGCATCTATGAAATAACATGTGAATGTGAATGGAAGTATATTGGTGAGACCTGTTGAATAGTGATTAAAAAACACAAACTAATGGTTAAAATATAAAAAAAACATAGATGTTTATATTAGCAGACCATGTATATACTAATAACTATATGCTCAATTTGGAAAATACAAAAATATTAAACAAAAAGGAAAAGGTGCAAAGAAGAAAATTCAAAGAAGCTATTCATAGGACAATGGAAAATAATATTAGACGTCAATGTAGTGTGGCAATACCCAATGAATGGAAGACTCTAATTAACCTTGCTTTTAGAAAATATTAATAAAAAAAATTGAAGGGCTTAGGAGGATTTGAACCACCCCTCATATATAAATATATGAAATTTCTACTATATGTTGCCTTTGTCAGAATACCTCATTAGAGTGTTGCCTTAAAATTCAATATTCAATAATATAAAGGTATAAGTTTGATCGTATGCAAATATTATCACTGGTCAGGCCAGTAATACATGAAGAAGATAACAATCAATCTGTAAGCTATCAACAATTTTAACCTATAATCAACACAACTCTTTTCACAATAAAGGTGGTACCATCTTTATATATAGTCTATATAGACACTAAAGATTGCAACTTGACTCAAGGAGTGTGGATTAATAATGCAAAGAAGTTTAAACAAACCTAACTAATCAAGCAAATACAATCTGTTCTGAAAGCAGACTAATAAATAGTCAATTATAATGTCCAGATTATGAAAGCAGACTAATAAATGCTCATTTATAACTTCCAAATTCCATATAAAGTATATCTTTGCATGGATGAATTTAGGACAATCAGAATAATAATAATGTCATTTGATAAAAGACTATGATGGGAAGAATGTAATTGAAGAAAGAAAAAAGTGATACATACATAAAGAAAGTTTAAAAGTGAGAAATATAATACATTTGTAGTTTATATTGATATTGATTAATTATTTTATTAAGCATTTTAATTAATAGAAAAAATTGTTATTGGAACGTGATGTAGTGTTGTGTATATAAATCTATATATAACATATTGTAAATTGAATAATATTTTTGAAAGAAGATATAAGACTATAAAAAGGACAAAAAGGAAGAAAATTATTGATATTTTATATATACAGTGTATAAAGAAATGAGTAAGAAGAAAAAGTTTGGAGAGAAAAAGAAGTAAGTAAATGTAGATTATATAATGTAATATATATATATGTAAAAAAGATATATTGATAGATGAAGGGAAATGTTATTGTTTTTTATGATAAGGGTATATACATTTTTATATACTAATTTTATTTACAATAATAATGGCATAAATATGTAATTTTATAGAACATTGAAAATGACTACAGAAAAAAAGTGATCAAAGCATTGGGTGTTAAAGATGTGAATATATATATATGGTTAATAAGAAGAAATAAAGTTTTTAAAAAGGAGAGTATATAATTTGATTGGATTCAATGAAAAGAATATTATAGTATATATTTACTAAATCCAATTACTCAAGGCTTTAATAGGTTTATAAATGCAGATGATAACAATCAACCTTTAAGCTACCAACAATTTTAACCTATAGTCAAAGTAACTTCCTTTAACAATAAAGATGTCTATATAAACATATCACACAATATACAAAGATAGTACCACCTTTATTGTTAAAGGAGGTTGCCATGATTATACGTTAATTAAGATTGTTGATAGCTTAAGGGTTGATTCTTATTATCTATATTTATAAACCGTTTAAAATCGTGATTAATTGGCTTTATTATCTTAGTAAATATTTACCTGAAGAAGAGTGGAGAGTGATACTACTTGAAACATTGTGTAATTACTAACCTGTGTTGTCTATTTATGTGTTATTACTAACAAATTATTTGTATTTGAAAAGTTTAAATAAAGTTTAAAATTTTCAATACTTTCAATATTTAATGATTGATAATGGAAATAGTCCAATATATGCTCACATCTAAGGTTATATTGTTTTTGTAAAAAGTCTTTGATCTGTCTACCCTACTTTAGTTGTTGATAAAAACAAATGAGGTTTAATCAAAAAGTCACCATTCCCATGGATTAATCATGCCAATATCATTTTGCCATGACATTGTTTATCTAATCTTCGATGAAATCTTACCGGCTAAAAACATGTTGAGCAAGAAAAATACTTAACTACCATTATTAGTTTGAAAGATATCTTAACAAATGATGACCTCAGCATCTTTTTATTATTATTGCAAACTAAAAGGAACTATGATGATAGAAGAATATGATCATGAGCATCAAAATCTACAGTTTAAGTTACTCATAAATGTTATTTTTCATTACATTATTGAAGCAGTATATAATTGACAATGTGGACAGGAATAAACAAATACTTGCTAAATAGCCAACATAAAGAGTGGACTTGGTTTATAAAATGTATGCGTAGTAAGAGAGGGTGATTTGACCCTGTTACCGGTGGATAGTTGTAATATGGTGGAGTTGAGAAATGTACAGATAAAAAACGATAAATAAAAACATAAATGTATTTAATTATTTGTGCTAATATAATTGTTTCTGAATTGCCATTATTTTTTCTACTCACATAATTGCAAGGATTTTTATCGTAGAAAAAAAAAAATAATTGCAAGGATTTCTTAAAAATCTCATCTGGATTTTGTAGAACTTAGAGAGATAATTAAAAGAATTTCATTACTCTCTTGAAAAATTCTTTTTATATTTTTATGCATACTATCATAACATTTCCAATATTTTTCTCAGTTAAACTAAGTACTCAAGATCATTTAGATTAATATCATTGAGGTGCTGAGATTTTTCCCATGATGCATCATTATCAATTTAATACAGTTATCTATCTCGTAATTCTATCTGAAAAACCAATGTCTTTTTCGACCCATCATTTATCACATTACTATATAATGTTTATTTATTTATTTTTATCTATCTATAGTTTGTTTTATTTACTGATTATTAGATTCACGTGTCAATAAAATGGTCTACATCTGTCATGAAATTTAAGATGTTAGTCTGTCGTATGTATATATAACTGTGTTTGCAATATAACTATTTAAAAACAAAACTACATTGTGATATCGGCATTTGATTTTAAATTCATGTATATCTAAATAACTGAACAGCCAAAACTTAATTTATAAAAATAACAATAATTATTATATTGTTTATTTATGAGATCATGTGACGTTTTAATTCTGAAAATAGATTAAGCACAATAGCTCCCTCATATGACCAAACTGAAAAACATTTTTTACTTTCTCCTGTTTGAAATTGATCCAAAAACTTAGACAATTTAAGCCAGCTGTTCAAGTACAGTGCTAAATCGCACATGGCAAAAAAAAAGAAATAAATACTTTTTATTTCAATAAATCGTTGCTGAAATATATCAACATATTTAATAATAATATCAGTATTATAAAATTAGAGAAGCTATTGTTTGATATATTTTTACTAACGTTATATTAATAAAATAATAAGAGTATAAGCAAGTGATAAAACAGAATATACGTAATTATACATTGAATTATTTTCATCATTTAGAATTAATTGTCAAATATTTTTAGAAAAATTCAAACTTTATTTAAAGTTTTTAAATTCATTTGACTGTTAGTAATAACATAGATTAAAACAGGCAAAACTCACTATACGTATTGCCACACAATACGTATAGTGAGTTTTGCCTGTTTTAACAACAGTTATAAGCAAGCATAAGAAATGATGATCATGTGATGTTTATTGGCTTAAAGCATATAGATTAGTTATATATCAAAAGTGCAAAAAGAAAATAAAATTTAAAGAAGTTGTTTACATAATAAGGGCAAGTAATCCCATCAATCAATTTAATGTGATGAGTTGTAATGTTTGAAAACCATTCATGAACTTTGCCCGTAAGAAAAAATAGGGAAATCAGAAAAACGTTCATAGATAAGTATATAAAATTTCTATGGACTGTTGCCTTTGACACAATAGCTTAGTTGATTAGAATGTCACCTTAAATTCAGTATTCATGAAACTAAAAGTCTCGTATTTGATTCCTATACTAGTACTGGTCAGGCCAGCCACCAGCTGAAAATGAAAAAAGAATAATATCACTTAAAACATTGTGTTGTATACTAACTTATGTGCTGAAATGAGTGGACACTATTTGAAAAGTTTAAATAAAGTTTGGATTCTTCTAAAGACATTCAACAATTAATTGTAGATGATGGATGATGGAAATAATCCAAACGTAATTATAAGTAATATGCTATCATCACAAACTTTTATTTAAATACATAGGATATATGTGTCTTTACTATCAGTATGCTACCATCAGAAGTCAGATGTGTAGTTTAATTTCATTAGAAGAGAGCTGTGCATAATGTAAACATGAAAAGCACATGCCATCATCTCTCATTACCAGTCATTTAAGTTCAAATCAAAGCCAGTTTTTACAGTCTGAATGGATATAACATTAATCTATTTAATTGTATGATTATATGTTTAAAGTACAAAACCTATATTGGTTATGGTAATCTACGAACGTGCTGAATTTTGTTTTCTTTATAAATAGAAGGCATTACAATTAAAGGAATGTATTTTTTTTATTTTTTTTATCTGTGAATTACAAAAAGAAATGTTGGTCTTTTCTAAATGATAAATTTATTTACTTTTTTAAATATCTATATATACTTTGACTGTTTATTTTTGTAAAATGTAAATATTTCAATAACGTGAGAAGTAAAATTTAATACATTGGTAGAAATGATTAAGTATGTACCACATTGATCTGGAAGTAAATCCAACTAGAAATAAAATCTTATTGAACTTTTTATTTTTTTTACTGAAATATATTAACTGAAACACACAGGCTTATTAGATACCTGTGTCTATATATGTAATATATAGGGTATATGAGCACAGACCTTCACACGACCCACCACTCTCACACTAGCTCATAACACTGATACCCTTGAACACATATATGTTGAAAAGATAAATAACCACCAATATACGTATTTCATGCTAAACCAGCAATCATCAGTTAGTCCAGATTACCATCTCTAACCCATATATGCTATAAGTGCTCAGATATATATAAAGATAGACAAACCTCATATTTTAATGGACAGGCTTCAATCCACTCCATGCTCCAACTCTTCAACCATCCATCCAATTGAAAATCTGATGATGGAATGCTCAAAGGCCACCCTGAGGCCGAGATTCTTGACTGTGCTCACATACCTATATATAAAATATATTGAATAAAATACAAAATAACAGCAATATTTATTTATTCCATATAATTCTTTTAAATTCATACACATTATAATGGAACATCACTTTTATTATTATTTTTTAAAACAAATCCTTTTATATCTGAACCATTATACAAGCAGAGGGGAAAATATAATCAATATTTTATATATTAACTGTATTAATGGTCAGCTTAAGACTGCTTATAAGTACACAAACTGCAGCCACATTTCAAGACCATTACAACCACTCTATGATTGCTAAAAGAAAAATATCTCTCTTGTGAAGAATTTTACTTATACTGGGTATAAAACCCAGTGCTATCCAGAAAATTAACTGGGATATCCACAAGAGAAGATTTTAAACACTTCTAACTCTTGATTCTTTCTCTAGCCCAATGCAACTCCCCACATTTAGTGATCAGATATTGCATATTTTAAAACAAAATAATATAATTAACAAATTTTGTCTTAACTAAATTTCATGCAGTGAAATTCAGAGAGAAGAGAATTCAAGCCAAATTAACAATGAAATAACATACATATTTACACAATTAATACATCAAATTATCACAAAAATAATAAAATAAAATTGAACTGATTTCAAAGTTATTTTATCATAATTAATTTCATCTTAAATTAGAAAGTAAGAGTTTATGCGTTTTTTAGTTTTAGCAAAGTGTATAAGAAAAATTTAAATTTTATCCCTCATTTTTCAGTTTAAGTCTAGATTTTGATTTTTGATTAAATTGATCTAGGTTTTGGCTAGAAATATTCTTGAGGTGATCTCTGTTGTCTTCCTTCTTATAGTACTTAGAATTCATGAAAAGTGTTCTTGCATTGGCTTCTGATCTTTTTAATGACTTGTAGTTTATTCTTTTCATGGCAACATCTATCTTTATTTGATTTTCCATAATAATCTTGGACCTATGAAGGGTAATGTATCAGAAATGGCAGGTCAATATTGTTGCATCACAGGCTCTTGATAAGTTATAGGAACTGCATTGTGAAAAGACTAAATGAACACCCTTTTTGTAGTTTAGCAGTGCATGGTTATGTTAGGGCATCTGCAGAGATTCCTACTCATCACTGGAACCACAAAACTAGATATCCACAATGGTGAAAGACCATAAAACTCAGCAATATTACAGAAAAATTATAGTAGCAGAATATCTTGAATAATCTGAATAATTTGAATAACTTCAGTAACTCTGAATAATTTTTTTTTAAAAAAAAAAAGGTTAAATTTTTCGTTGAGTATATTCAAGGATTACATTTTACATATAAGAGAATTTAAAAAATATATTTCTTTACAAATAGATAATACAGGCATATAAATGGTTTACATATATTAATAATAAAAGTACGCTTAACACATAAGAAACAAAACAATTTTCCCGAGAAAAGGAAAAGAAACAAGGAATCATATGGCATTATGATATCTAAAAAGATTAATTCCCTATCTCTAGGATGTGGGATTGAAAGAAAAATGCATCTTAAGAACAAAAGGGTCAGCATAAAGAAAATAGTGATTCTAATTGAGGTAAAAGATCATGTTTTATATACTGTCAATGAGAGTATTGATAGATGGAGTACATGATAGGTGATTGATTTAATAATATTTATATAGACATGAAGAGCAATACATTGTAGAAAAATATGATGCATTGTCTCATCAGACTTGTGACAGAGTGGACAAGTAGGTACAATATTAGCATTCACCATTCTTTGTGATAAAAAATGACTAATGGACCAAGCTTTTAAATTAATTTTAATAGGTAAATCAAGGTATTTTGGTTACAGATGTCAGAGTTTGAATTTTGATATAATCTGTTTATTAATGAGATTAAGTAAAGATGGATACTGAGCTTGATTATCATATGAGTAATGTTATAAGCCTTTCAGTTAATTATTTTCTTAGAAAAGTGTTCTGACTCAGATCAATAGGTTGGAAAAACATACCACTACTGGGTGGAATCCCCCACATTAATCAGTTTTAATCATCTTTTCTTTCTTTAATTAATTAATCTTTTTAATCATAGCATTAATTATCTAATTAGTTGATTGATTTACGAATTATCAGTAAAACAACATAATCCCTTTTTGATTAGATAATACTTTAGAAAATTGTAATATTTTTTTACAAAACTATTTTACCTTCCATTCCTCCTTTCAAATTAATACTTTAGCTTATTGAATACATTTTTAAGTTACTCCTTTTGTTTTATTTTATTTCATAGTTTTAAAGATAATATTTTAGAATTTGTATTTTTTAAAGAGAAGATAAGCAAATTTTTTCTGATTTTATTTAGCCAGTGATAACCTTCATTACATTTTCTTTCACATAAAAATTCTAATTATTATCTTTATATTTTTTCTTTGTTCTATTTTTCTGTTGTTTTAAATCTTTTATTTTAAATGAAGTCTGGTATAATTTGAGTGGAATTTTATTCTCTTTTTTATGTTTAATTCTAAGTCAGTGTTTTGTTCCTTATTTTAAAATCTCTCATCTTTATATTTGTTATTATACTGACTACTTAAATGACAGCCCTTTTCCTTTTTTAATATATATATATATTTGTCTGTTTATTTTTAACATATCTTTTAAATATTTTATGTAACACATATATTTTACATATTTGTTATATTGTATCCCTTCTAATTTAGGAGTAAATTGCATCAGTTCTTTTCCTTAGGCATTGACCGATTTTGCCTAATGGGTAAGTTTCATGACAAGCAAAATTCATAATGAGTAAGTTAAAAGAGAGGCATCAAACTTAAGGACTTTGCATTTCACATGCAGATCAATTCTGTGTTAATTAGCCATATTTAATTTCTTGCTGATGTTCTTATTACAGCATTTCATTTTTTGTGCTATACGGGTGCAAAACATGGTCTTTGAATATTTTTTCTGTGAATGTCAGGACTATCTTTACTGCACATTCAATTTATGATTTTTTTTATTAATTCGCTAGGAAATTTTCTTCCAGACATATTTTCAATGAACCAGGACTTTTCTCTATTGGTGTATCATCATTGTAAGTAGAGGGTTTCACACTTGGACCCATCTGCAGGTCAAATGCTTCACAAAGAAAGGCCTGATAAACTTAAAATTCATAAATTTACTTATATGCACACACGTACTTCAATTTTACAATTTCCCTACTCACCAGCGCTTAACATGTACTTTAAAGACCGGTATTGTTATTATTTTTTTCTTACAGACCTAATATTTATATTGTTACTTTTCAAACATTTTATTTTTTCCTTTTAGTTTTTAACTTTCTTATTAATCTTTTATTTGGTCACATTCTCATATGCCATAGCATCTGCCGGGACGCGAACCCACAACCGTCTGCAACCAATTACTTGCTTGCACGGCGGCTACGATGACCTCTCGGCTAACAACGCTGTGTTCAAAGCACAGATTTACAAAGTGTATTATTCATAAATTTTGGCTGTCATAAGTCAGAGATTGACACTTATTAGTTATTTGTAAGAATTTCATTTTTTTTATTTATTAAGAATTATTATTTATACTAGTCCAATTTCTGTCGAATTATCCAATGTATTATCTTTTATTCTTTTTTTTTTTTTACTCAGACACTAAAAAAAAAAATCTTATTTTATTTACTCTCACTATGAAAAAAAACATCTACATTAATCGTATTTCTTTAACAAAATCCAGGATTTTTATCCACGTAGTCTATACCTGCCAGTCTATCTTATCACTGGATTGATTTTTATCTGACATAGCTGCTCATGCAAGGGGCAAGGAGATTGTGAATCACCTCTTGATCTTTCATATTGTCGTGCTCACATCAGATCTGTGTTGCTTCCTCTCAAAACTTTCAGGGCTGCTAGAAAACTGTCTCTTTCTGGATTCTCTCCATGAGTTTGCCCTTAGCAAAATTTCATGGCATTTATTAAGGAGTTTAAACCCTGTCTTTTGTTTCATAAGCAGGTCTAATACTATCAAAAGACTTAGTAATTTGGCCATTTGCTCAACCGTCTTCCTCTCAATGCCAATGAGCATCTGCTCTATGTTATAAGGAAAACTGTGACATACTCTCCTAATAATCTGTTGTTCTGATAATGGACTGGCCATCAATGCTCTTAATTTCATCACCCACCTATTTTACAATGAGGTGAATGAGTTCACCAAATCGCCATTTTTCCTGCAATACCTGATGCCTAATATTCTCTTGGCGTTCTTCACTCCAGTAGCTGGATAGCAGAGTTTGTTTAACTCAATAAATTTTATGAGTTTCTTAAAGAAAGAGTCCTACCAAGCTTGAGAGGTACTCTGCAGATGGCTATATGTGATAGTGATCTTGGCCTCTTCATTTAACTGATTTAATGTAAAATATCTTTCCAAGCTATTAATGTGTTCAATGAGAGCTTCACCTACATACACGGAAAATATACATATTTTTAAAAACTGTTTGACAATTGCAGGACTACTATTCAGAATGTGTGTGTTTACATTAATGCTCTCCTGCATATGATTATTTAAATCCATTTTTTTTGCTTCTTTTGCACTTGTCTTATCAATTTTTCTAGGGATTTCATATTGTCTATCATTGTCTGAACTTATTCTATCAATTTTATACACTAAATTATTATTTCTAGCTTAATATTTTCAATTACTGTTTCATTTTCTAATTTATTATCTACTAGTGTTTTCTGTAATAACTCTATTTTTCCCTTCTGTTTCAATTTATTTTTTTCAATTTCTTGATAGACTGTTTCAATTTTATTTTCTATTTGATTTAGATTTTCACCTATTTCTTTAACAAATTCTTCTTTCATTTTCTTATAGCCTAATTTAATCTGACAGTCTAACTTTTCAAATATTTCAGATTGGTTTTCTAGTTTTACATTTATTTCATTATTTTGAGCCTCCATTTTTTCATGTTTTATATTTATTTCTTTGGATGTTTCTTTATTTCAGTTTTTAAGCTTTTCAGATGTCTCTTTATTTTGGTTTTTAAGCTAATCGAACATTTTCATCATCATTATCATGATGTCATTATTTTCTTGCTTATTCAATACTTATTGTTTTTTTGCTCTTATTTTGTTGTTGTTCCTTGTTGAAAATATTTTTTAATTACTTTCTTTGAGTTTCCATTTTTGCTCTTGATTTCATAGGCATTTACAATATTTAATTTTGAAATTAAATTGAGAGAGTGCAAATTTTTCAAGTGCTTATGATAACCAACAGCCAATCAAATCTTAAGCACTGGGACAGAGAATTTAACAAGAAAAGAGCGGTTCCACTCTCTTTTTACTTGTCTTTCTATATATCCAAGCCAGTCCAAAGTGCTTATATTTGAAAGTGTGAATCTTAAATATCATCACACTTAATTCACTGAGTTCAAATTATAAACATACAGCGTGAAATCTTTCGATTTACTACGCAGTAGTTTTTCGATGTTATAACTTTGCAGCAATATATGTAAATATTTTTTTTTTTTATAAAGCGCAGTCGATATTGAAATTAAATTGAGAGAGTAAATCGAAAGATTTAATGCTGTATGTTTATAATTTGAACTCAGTGAATTAAGTGTGATGATATTTAAGATTCACGTTTTCAGATATAAGTACTTTGGACTGGCTTGGATATATAGAAAGACAAGTAAAGATGAGAGTGGAACCGCTCTTTTCTTGTTAAATTCTCTGTCCCAGTGCTTAAGATTTGATTGGCTGTTGGTTATCATAAGCGCTTGAGAAATTTGCACTCTCTCAATTTAATTTCAATATTGACTGTGCTTTATATAATAAAAAAAATTATTATTTAAATATTTAATTTTATTATTTTTAAATGATATTTACCTTTTTTTTCAATATTGCTGTCATTTTTACTCTTTGCTTATTTATTTCTTTTCCTTAACTAATATATTATACTTTTTCAAACTGATTTAATTTATCCTAACATTTAATTGGTCTGTTCATCCAGTTTTCCACACCACAGTCCCATCTAATATTATCTGCCTGCTTATTTATGACCCTACTATTACTGTTTTGAGACATCTACTTTTATGAATCCATCCATTTTATTATTTATTTTTATCTGTTTATATAATTGTAAAATTTTAATTATATTGCTCATATTTTCTTTCAACTATACACACATAACAAAGTTATTATTTTATTGTTGGCCCTTTTCTCCAGCTTCTCAGCTTCCACCAAATTATTAACTTTTATTTATTTTTTTATTTTTACTTTTTCTGATAGCTGAAGTCATTTTTGTGCATTTACACATATAAAGCTAATTATATAATATTTATTGTTATCTGTAGGCTTTTGTGCAACTATTTTGGGAGACAACTATATGTAATTGTTTTATGGACACTCATGTGAGAGCATCAATTAAATATTGTTTGTCCAAACATTCACATTGGGCAGCAATTATAATCAAACCTCACTTTTATTTTTTTAAACATATAATTTTATATCTGAAACATTATAAAGCAGAGGGGAAAAGAGAATCAATATTTTACACATTTACTATATTAATAATTAGACCAGGATTGCCTACAAATACACAGGCCATGGCAACCAAAAGCAAAATACCTCTCCTGTGAATACTTTTATTTATACTGGGTATAAAACCAGCACCATTCAGAGAATTAGCTGGAATATCCATAAGGGAAAATTTTAAACACTTCTAATGCTTGATTTTTCAGCTATCTAAATGTTACTCTCCTCGTTTAGTGATCAGATATTGCATATTTTAAAACAAAACAATATAATTAATTTTTTTTATTTTTAACTCAATTTCATGTGGTAAGATTCAGAGAGAAAAAAATTCAGGCCAAATTAACAATGAAATAGCAAAATAAAACTGAATTGATTACAAAATTATTTAACACAATTAATTTCATCTTAAATTAGGAAGTAAGAGTTTACACATTTTTTAGTTTTAGCAATGTTTATAAGGAAAATATAAATTATATATAAACCATATATCAGTTTATCTAGACTTTGATTTTTGCTTATACTGATCTAGGTTTTGGTTAAAGATTTTCTTGAGATGATCACCCGTCTTTTTTGATAGTGCTTAGAGTTCATGAAAAGTATTCTTGTGTTAACTTCCAGTTTCCCTAGTGGCTCTATCTTCATTTGATTACCCAGCAATTGTCTTGGACTTATTATGAGCATATGGGTCAGTGTCTATCTTCATTTCATTATCCAGCAAATTGTCTTGGACTTATGATCGGCAGATGTTTCAGCTATGGCAGATTAAGGTTTTTGTCACATCACAGGCTGTCCATAATTTATAGAAAGTGCATGGTGAAAAGACTGAATTAACACTATTTGTGATCTAGGAAGGCATGGTGGTGTTAGTGCACCTGCAGCCACAAAACTAGAAGTCCATGATGGTGAAGACTGCAAAACTTAACAATATGATAGCAAAATTATAGCAGCAGAATAGCTTGAATAATCCGAATAATTTAAATAACTTCAATACCTATGAATAACTATGAATAATTTCAATCTTGAATAAAATCTTGAATGCCTATGAATAACTAAACTAATAAAAATTTATTAGCTTATATATCCTTGATCAGCCATATATAACTATTTAAAATGAAATCAGGAATGTCAGATATTTATAATGCTTCTTGATATTTTTGAGGTAAATAAAATTATTTAAAATTAAAAATGTTCAGTTATAATATTCTGTTATTTTTATAATTACATTGCAAAAATAATTTAGTTTATAAGTTAACAAAAATTAAAAATTAATAAGTGAATTATTTAAGTTTTTTATTACAAAAAGCACAAGTATACTTATTATAGCTATGTATTGTAACAAATGGATGAGGGATATCAGGAATAATATAAATCAACATCATAAAATGAATAAATAAATAAATAAATATGAATATCATAAGTAAAGATGAACAAAAAAATCAGCATCTAAAGCCAATGTAAGTAACTATAAATGATAAACATAGCATCACTAGTAATACTCATCAAGACTCAACAACTAACCTTTATGACTACACTTAAAAGCAATACAATATAAAATTTTAAATTAATAATACCAAACTGATACCAAACATAGGGAATAATATAAAACCAATTAATATTTTATCTGCACTCAAATATTTAAGTACTAAAATAACCACACCAGTAACCATATCAAGGAAATATTGGTATTATTATATATATGTAATCATCATTAATGCTCAGAGCCACTTGGTATTTTGAGTGTACTAGCCATCAATAAACTTATCAACATAAAACATATAATGTAAAATGAATAAACTTCTAATTCTTATGACTTAAATGCCATCCAAATAATTCTAAAGAGAACCATATGGGTGCCCATAAATATATATACACACACATCATTATATCCACACTATCTTTGGGATATCCAGGACCCTAATATCAGTGAGCAAGAAAAATATATACAAAATTAATTTATCGTAGCATTAGTTATATTCACTGGAATAACTTAACATAATGATCAATAAATTTATCAGAAATAAGAACAATAAGATAGAAGTCTATTAAATTTACATTACAATACAAATAAATCATTCTGGTTTTGACTACTTACAAATATTTGAAAATATTTTAATAGATTGAAGACTCAAAGTATTTTCAACGGTTCCCCCATGTTTGTACACTTATTAAAATCAGTCTCTAAGTCTCAAAAAAATCCCAAGTACAAAGTATGAGATTTACAAGAATTTGCTAGCATTTTGTATTTAAGATTTTAGATAGATTGTAGTGTTTAAATTAGGATAAACTTCCTGGATTACTCATGTGGCACTGTATATCTTATTACCCAATGATTGGATTTATTATATACACCTGGGTCTCATTTTATGCTAATTATTTTAATGCAATTTTGAAGTTATGCGATTCATGTTTCTTCTTAATACTTTTTATATTTCACTATATTTATTAGATATCAAGAAATTTAAATTATTAATAACTTATTTTGACTTGAAATACTTTTTTTTTCTCAAAAATATAACATTATGTTAGCAGCTAACGTGAATATGGCCTGAAGCTGTATTTAGAGTAAATAACCTACTTATACTAATGAGTAAATAATAATAATAGATTTATACTTACCTATAAAAATATTGCAATAAATATTCAAAAAAATTTAAATATTTAAAACATATTTTGCTAGGTATAACAGAAATAAATAATCGTAGATTTTTAAAATAAATAATGAAGATTTTATTGATTTTATAAACTGAAAATAATATTTCTAATGATAATGTATAATCTTTTTATTTTGATTGCGATCTCCTTTTTTTAATATAGAAACAAAATGTGAACATTTAAAATTTATTTCAGTAGTAAAAATCAGTTGTCAACAGAAAACCATTAACACAGCCCAAGACTGAAAGTGGCGCTAGTTGTACTTCCACTTGTGAGAATCTGACTTCTTACCAGTTTACAAATGAACCGCATATTGTCAAATAGCGATAATGATTAAAATATTTATGACAAAATGTAAAATTAAATACTGTAGTTAATAAAAAAAAGTTTGTCTTGTATCAATTTTTTTAAAATATTTGATATTTTTTATTTGTCATACTTCATTTCCTTATTTTTTTAATATGAATCTTAAAGTAATTTGCTTTGCTTTTAAGCCAGTTCTGAAAATTACAGCACCTAACCCCCATTTTTCAAGGTAAGTTAAGTCTATTTTTGTGTGATTTTTTTTAAAGTGGGTTTTCTGTGGAACCTATCTACCACATAAAACGAGAGCCAGGTGTATCTAAGGATTGCAGTTTACTATTGATTCTGTTTAATTGTCAAATACCAGTTAGATCTCTATAAAAATAGTTGAGTAAATGATTTGATGTATCAAATTCATTTGAAACATGTATGTATATATGTATGGGAAATGTTTATTTGTTAAAAGTATGTTTTATTTTCCCCAAGAGGAGAAATAATTAAATAGATTGCGTCTTTGCATGGTGTGCATATATATTTAAAGCTTAAAAGAAAAAATATATATAATTATTTAAAATGAAATTTGGAATAACTGAGATATTCGTTAAATAATAATATATCTTAATATTTTTAAAGTAGGATATAAATTATTTAAAATTTAATATTAAAAAAGTTCTATATAGTACAAATATTTTTATAAATATATTACGCGTGGGAAAAAGAAATGTGAACAACTCCATGTGTTTGTGTATTTAATTTTAAAAAATCAGATATATTAATCTTTAATTAAGTTTTAAAGTTTACATCTATCTAGAGATAATTTCTAGTTTAGTAAATGATTAATAATAGTCATTATTATGGGTCAAAGATTTGGATTGAGTTAATTTGACACTTGTAATTCAAACTATAATTACAAATATTTTCTTTCTTTCTGGGTTTGACAAAAATCAAATATTAATGTAACAAAGAAAACTTATCTAAAATAGAGGTCCCCAAACTTTTTTGTCCTGTGGACCACTTTCCAGATATTTTTTTGTCGTAGACCCCCTACCTGCCTAATATTAAATTTTCCTAAACTTTATATCGTCAAATATGTTTTTCACAGCTGACTTTGATAGCCTTTATAAAAAATAAAAAAAAAATGAATTAAAATTTTTTATTCAGACTTTTATTGAAGCAATTAAATTAAAAATCTTATTTTTATGTGAAATAAAACAATATTAAACGTTAATAGCCCAAAATAAATAAAAATGGCTAAATTAAAATTCTCTTTAAAATTTAGCAAAAAACTCGGTAAATATTTGGATTTTGGACAAAAATCAAAATTTAATAATAAAACCATAAAATAAAGCTAAGGTTTAAAACTAAAAATACAATAATTAATGGTGTTAATGGGAGGAATGAACTTGATGCTCTGATAGCAATTGCTTAATATTTGGGGTTAAATGACTGAGGTATAGTCTTAAATCTCCTCGTTCAATTATTTGCATATGATTTCTTTTTTTGTCAGCAGATTAGTTATTGTGCTAAAACCTCTTTCCACAAGGTATGAAGATGGAAAAGCTATCAAAAATAGTCTTACAATACTCCATAATGCAGGATAAGTAACAGCTACATTTTTTTGAAGCCAGAACTGCTGATACCCATTTTTGAAATCCACTTTAAGTTCTTCGATAGTTCTTATTTCGATGAGTTGTGGTGTGATATCCAATTCTTTAATTGTACTATATGGATCGATAACCCAGTGCACTATTTTCATAGTTAAAACGTTATCAAATCTGGTTTTAAAGTCTGAGTGGAGAGGATTTAAATGTTGAACATATACCAAAATGTCATCATCCTGAACGGTTGTCAATGATAAGTTGTGGAACTGTGAAAATTTGTACCTTCCAATGTTTTGTTTGAATAAATTAATTCTGGCAAGAAAAGCTAAAATTATGGACTTTGTTTTTATTAAATTCAGGCTGTCTCCTTGTAATTGCAAGTTAATCTCATTAAATTTGGCAAATAAATCTGATAAATAAGTAATATCTGGTTTCCATTTTATTAAAATTTCTTTCAAAATGAAATCTTTATCCTCCAAAAACCCTAAAATGGGTTCAAAAAGTGAAAAAAATCTTGTCAAACATACGTCTTTTGAGAGCACTGTACTTCAGTGTGAAAAAGGAATCGATGAAAGTCCATGTCATTTTCTTCAGACAACTGTTCAAATAACCTAGAATTTAAGGTGTTGCTATGAATCTTGTTTACTGCTATTACAATGAATTGAAGATATTGATGCAATCTGGTACACTTAGATTTTTAGCTACTAAATGTTGTCAGTGAATGACACATTGTATTGCAAATATACCAGGTACTTTTTGTTTTAAATAGCATATAAAACTGCAATAGCAACCAATCATAGTTGGTGCTCCATCTGCTGCTACTGATATTATATTTGTTAAGGGGATCACTTTTTTGATGAAATAGGTTTTGAAAACATTAAATATTGATTTGCCTTTAGTATCTGTTGTCAAAGCTTTTGCAAAAAGCAATTCTTGATGGATTTCTTGATCTATAAAAAAATGAACATATGCCATTAATAGTGCTTCCTTATCAGTTAAAGTTGACTCATCGACTTGAAGGGAAAAATGGTTTGATTTTAAATAATTACACAAGAAGCTTTCCACATCATCATTTATTTCATCAATACATCTTTGAACTGTGTTGTTGCTCAAAGAAAATTTTTTGAATATATCATATGCAGGTTTATGTACAAGAGTTTTTAAAACCTCCTCAACAGCTGGTAGAATCAGCTGTTCTCCAATGGTGTGGCACTTTCCTGATTTTGCTATGAGTAACGAAATATTTTAAGACACCAACAAACCATCATCATCTTTTTTTGATATTGAAGCAAACATGCTGTCTAGCATGATTCTCTTTTGAAGTTTTTCTTTTAATATTTTAAAGTATATCAAATCTTTACCTGTTTTATCAGTATGCAACCTTATGATTCTCCAGCTTAGATGGTTTTATAGCATCATTGTTTAAAATTTTGTTGCACAAAAGACATGGGCAAATGCTTGTTTGACAGTAATGGAATGAAGTTGAACTTCAAATAATCAATGCTATACTGTGTACATTTTTTTAAGCCTCTGCTATGTTGAGTAGAAAATATCTATCAACCAAAACAAGCTATTTCGATCTCATAAGACAAAATTTTAAAATTAATTGATTGGAATAAGACTATTGAAGAACTTACATTATAATTGAGTATAATGAAAATTGAAAAAGTATCCAAACAATTCCTGCTCCTTTAACACAAAATCTTTAAAAACACACCTACACAAACAAAAACAAACTTTAAAAAGTAAAAAATAATATTTTTTACTATATCTGAAGCACTGACTATTTTTTGTTGGATATTTAATTTTTTGTTCGAGCAAGCAATTAGAGTTTTTAGTCATATATTTTAGCAGGTGTTATCTTTATTTGAAATATTTAACTAAAAAATGTGGCCGAGATTACAATCTGGATGACTAACTAATTAAAAGTTCTCTTTCAAGATAATTTTATTTGACCTATAAGTGATTACAAAAAAAATAAAAATTAAAAAATAACAAAAAATAACTAGACAAGGTTACAGGGTGGTATATACAAAGAAGAAATGATTCAAAAGTCAGTAGAATATAACCTGTGGATGCAAGGTGAATATTAATCATCTAGTCTATAACGAAATACCTTTGTTAGTAAACCCTGTTTTGGCAAGTTATGGTTGGAGGGTTTTATTAAATCATAATAAGATATTAAATCATAATAAATATTTTCATATAAATTATTTAGGGGTTGGTTGGAGAGGTGCTGTTTAGACCAGTTGTGAATTCCCAGGTTAGTATGGCCAGGTATGGATCAGCCTCTCTCTTGTCTGTTTCTTGGATATTTTTAATTATGCTGAGGAAGCAGTTATTGATTTCGTTAAGTGGTAATTTTTGAAAAATCACCTTGCATCTGGTCAACCAGATGGCAAAGTTTATGTAGGTGGCAAGCCTGATTTCAGCGAAAATGCCTCTATTTAAAACCCCTTCAAGAGATGTTAGATCTGAACCATTATTATCAATGTGTTTCTGGAAGTTTTGTCTTAGTCCTTGCCAGACCGGACAAAGGCGAAGGATATGGTCCATATCTTCTGGGCTGGAAAGACATAGACAACATATGGGATCTATGCGGAAGCCTCTTCTATTAAGAAATATAGCAGTGGAGAGGCTACCAAGGTTAATTTTAAGAAGGAAGTCTGTGTGTTTAGGTGCTAGTTTCAATCTACGGGCTAGTTTGCACAGTTTGTTTATGTTGATGGGAAGGTAAGTGTGTGCCTTCTGGGTATTTGAGTTGGATAGGTTGAAGGCTTCCCAATAGGTTATTTTTGAATTGAACATGGTCGCAGAAGGTACTATGTGCGTAAAAATGTATGAGATCTGCATTTGAAGCCAGATGGGAGTGAACCTCTGAGGGGGCAGTCTATCAGTGGGAAGCACTTGCTCTTTGGGAAGTGGACATTGGAAGGTCCTGCAATCAGAATAAAGTTTATGGATCATATTGTAAGTTCTCTGTATTGCGAATACCTTTATTGAATGCAGTCCCAGTCCATTCATGTCTCTTGGCTTTTGAAGGGTGCGCAGACTGATAAATGATCTGCGCCCACCTCTACAGAGTCGCAGACAATGGGATTCTACTTTTTTAATGAAAGCTTCTGTTGGTTTAAAACCCGCAAGATAATATATAATCTTGGGGAGTATGAGGGAGTTTAAGAGTGAAACCTTTCCAAATGTAGATATATATATTCTTGAGAGGCATGTTATGATGATGTCTATTTTGTTTAGTAGTCTTCGTTGTGTTTCCATCCTCATTGCTGTAGGGGATAGTGACATATTGAATCCTAAGAAAGGCTGAGGTATAGATTGTAATGAACCTGTTATCCTGTTTTGATATTCCAAATTGCCGATTTGTTCCTGTTAACGGTAAGCCCATGCATCTGAGCATAGTGCTGTAATAGGCTTTCAAGAATGTTTATTTCTTCATGTGATTTAAGAAACACCACTACATCATCCATGTAGGAGATGTGGGAGATGTTTTCATTAAGAAGAGGGATGGAGATCTCAGGCAGTGCATCCTCAATGCTCAAAAGCAAGGGATTTATATAGATCATGAAGAGGAGAGCACTTAATGGGGAGCCCTGGGGAATGGAGATGCAGGGTTTGAACCCAGGGGCAATTCTCCCATTTAGAGAAAAAAAATCTCTCGATTTGCTAGGAGATTCTCTATGATCTGAATGTATGCCAAAGGAACATGAAGAGCCTCTAGTTCACCAAGTAGTACATCTATTCGGACAGAGTCAAAAGCCCCGGCAAAGTCTAGTTGGACTGCGACTGGCCGGGATTGTTTTGTTCTATGGATATGATCAACGAGGAGTAGAAATCGGCTTACAGCATCACCAGTCGATGAACCCCTCTTAGCATATTGATGCCTGGAAAGTTTTGATATGATTTTCTCTTGAATTTTATCTTTTATAATGCTTTCGATAATTTTGATTAGGAGAGGAACCATGGATATTGGCCTAATGTTATTTAAGTCTACAGGTAAATCTTTCTTTTTTATGAAAGGGACCACTGATATAGGATATATCCCTGGAAGATGTAGGCTATCAGTGGCTAAGAGATCAATGATTCCTCTTGTAACATGTATGGTAAATTTTTCCAAGTGTAACAGAAGAAATCTAGGAATTCCGTGCATGCCGGGATGAGTGTTCAGGCAGGCTTTTAATTTTGGAGATGGTATCAGCTTCAGTAATGCTGTGAGAGTTATTTGAGTCTTTCACAAATTTGTGTCGTCTGGCAACAGTTCCAATGGGCTGCAGTTTGGTGGAATAATAATCCCTAATTTTGTTAAGCATACTGATGCCAGAGTAAGTAATACCGTCAAGGCACAAAGAGGAGGGTGTGTGATTTCTTTTTCCTGACCCGAGGGCCCATCTGATATAACCTGGAGTCCAACAATCTTGTTGTTCCAGATAATTGCGTGCTCGCTTAATACGAATATATTCTACAAGAGTCATTCTGGTTTGTTTATATGTATGTTTTAGGAGTAGAATTTGTGGGATGTTGTGTTCTGTAACTTGGATGCTTTTCAGTTCAGATGTAATTCGATCAAGTTCTGAGAGTAATCTTAATGGCCCTTTCTGGTATCTATTGTATTGGTTAATAAACTTTTGTGTTGTGGTTATAAATGTATTCCATCCTTGTAATGCTGGTAGATTCCATATCTTCTGTTCTTGAAAGGTGATGTATATATCTGAGATTAATTGGGGGGGGCACATTGTGCCTGTTGAGTAATCTCATCGTCCGGGGGAGGTTGGTTGATGTATGAAGTTGTGCTTGCAATTTGATGGTAGCTTGAACAGCGAGATGATCTGAAAAGGCAATAGGCCAGAGCTGTGTATCTATGAACGAGATCATTTCAGGAGAGTAGAATATGAGGTCTATGAGTGAGTGAGTACTTCTGGTATAGAAAGAGAAGGCTCCTTCATGAAAGAGTGCTTTCCCACTGTGTATGTTTCTAGCAACCATCTTTAAATATTTTTTCTCAAAATTGTCAAAAGTGTGGTTGAAATCACCAAGCCAGATAACTGGGCTAGGGTTTGATCTAATTGCTATGTTTATATTATGTATAACTTTGTGTACTATTTGTTCATCTTTAACCAGATACACATTGATAAGAGTGAAAAGAAAACCCTGGATTTGTATAGTAGCAATAATGCAATTGGTATCTATGTGCAGAATTTTGAAGAAGTCAGTAATTGAATTTCTATTGATGATGAGAGCAACCCCAGTGGTAGCTGAGATGGAGAAAGAGTAAATAAAGTAACCAAAGCTCTCAATTGTTTTTATTATTGTGGGGTCTGTGTGAAGGTGAAGCTTAGTTTCTGATAAGCAAAGTATATCTGGTTTTTGGAGTTTGAACCAATGTGAGATAGCAAACGCCCTGTCTTTGGAGTTAAGCCCCCTGACGTTGAGTGACGTTATTGTGAATGACATTTTGAAGTAGGTTGCTTGGTTTCTTGTTCATTAGCTAGAATACTTGCAGTGAGCTGGTAGTCTTTTTGCATTAGGCAGACTTCAGGATCAGTTGATGGGATCCATAATGTTAAATCTTGGGGGGCTATTTGCCCAGAGGTATTAGCTTCAGGTTGGGTATGATATGAGTTTGATGTATTGTCATTATCTGATTTTAGGGATTCATCTTTCCGTTTTTTATAGTTGGGACTAGCATTGCACTGTATGTCATCAGAGGTTGAGGTGGTCTCATTTGAATCGATATTTCCGCTATTGTTATTGTTGTGAACAAAAGTGGTGGATTGTGTGTTTCTGTTGTGGCACTTTTTCCTTTTGCATGGTGTGGTGAAGGGTTTAGGGACATGATCAGGCCCAGACTCTGTGAGGCTTGCAGTTTCTTCTTGCCTAGTTTCAGCATCCATTTCTTCTTGCTCAAAGTCAGAACAAGTGTCTGTTGAAGAGAAATAAGTTTTGCTTGTCTTGTTTTGACGTGTTTGGTGGTATCCCTGTGGGTTGGTTTCTTGGCATTGGTTTTGATCTTTTATGTTGTTTTGATGAGAATCATTTGTTGACTGATTATATGTTTTCAGCTTGATAGAAGTCTCATGCTCCAAATTTATATCTTGATTATGTTCTATTTCGGGTTTTGTCTGTTGCATGTTTTGCTGTTCTTGTATATGCTCTTCTTTTGAACCACACTGATGTGACCGACCCGCAAAGGTACCGCAAGAGGTGCATTGTCTGGATGGGCAGTTGCGCAGCAGGTGTCCCGTCTTCCTGCATTCGAAACATTGCGATTCTACTCCCCAGAATGAGATGAAAAGAGGCACTCTTCCAATACAGATTGTGGGGGGGATATCTAATGGCACTATTCCTTTTTTTAATGTAATTCGAAAGAGTGCTATGTTTTGCGGAACTTCTTCTTGTATTCCAGGGACCCTAAGATATTTAAAAGAAGTGACTTGCCCATAAGGCATTAGAAGGTTTTGTAAGTCAGAAATATTGAATCCCAAACCACAATTTTTTACCCTGCCACTTATTGAAGTGTCACGGACTATGTTTGGATTGATGGTAATTAGGTATCTGTTATCAAGTATCCTATATTTGTTTTTAAAAGCTTGTTTTGCCATGATGTTTGTAAACTGGAGGATTATATAACGAGGGTTGGGGTGATATGATACCCTTTGAATCACTTTCCAGAGATCTTGGGCTTTTAGCAGGTCGAAGAGTTTACTGGTTGGAAAAGGGAATAATCTTAGTAAGTGGTCTGTAGTGGACAGAATGAGTGAGGCTTCATCATTGAAGACAGCGAAAGATTTTAGTAATCCTTGTGGCATGGCTTCATTGAATTTAGTAACTGTTTCAGTATAAAGCTGATGATTATTGAGTTGGTCATGAGAACTGTTTGATGGCTCATGTATAAACATTCCTGTGTCTGATGTTTCATCCAACTCCCCCATCAACTCAATCAATTGTTGTGTGGCTTCAGTATTGTCTTGCGGATTATTTGAATCGTGTTTTATGTTTCCTGTTACTGATTTGTCATTATTGTTTGATTTTACAATGTTTGCATAAGAGTTGGCTGTTATATTATCTTTTTGTGTATAATCTGGTTTAGTTATATATCTTTGTGATTGCTTAAATTGTTCATTTGTTGGTTTATTGGAATCGTGATTATCATCTTGATGTTTGAAATATCCAATGTTTTGCTTTATTTCAGAGGAAGAGCTGATGTCTGTAGACTCTTCACTACTAGTGTGATCTGGGTTTTTTGTTTTGTTTTCAGGCACAAGCGTTGATGTGAAACTGGGTTCATAATCTTGTTCACGGAAAGATTAATTTGCTTGATAGAACTCTTCATGGTATTGTATTCTATAACATTTGCATGATTGATGTTAACTGATCGCGTTGTTCTAATTTGAGTTGCTTTTTGCGTATTTTCGCCGCTGCAGATTTTATGTTTGGCTAAAAAAAATTTTTGTTTTTCATTTAAAGTTGATTTTTCAATGTGGTGAGGAGTTAATTCTCCATCAGAAGGGTCTTGTATAGGGTTTCCTTCTGTTTTAAATGTATTCTCTTTGGTATGAGGAAACTTATCCTTGTCGTTTTCCCTTCGTGTTTGTTTGCCAAGTTTTAACGTTTTATCGTTCAATGCGCTGGTGTTTATTTTAGAAACACAACATTTTGCTTTTGATAAATTTTCTGATTTGTTTTGCTTTGTTATTGGGAAATTTAAATGTTTATATATTTTTTTCCCCTGACTATCCACTATGGATTTTTGAAGTAATTCACCCCCCTCTTCCATGTTAGTTGTTGAAGGCTTGGAGCCTTGTAGGCCAGCCATGAACGTTAGGAGATGACGTTATTCAACTCAATCAAGGTGGGATCTAAATCAAGCTTAATGTGAACGTAAATTTTTTAAAAAACAAATGTAAACGTGCGGATTAATAAAATTAGTACTTACAGTCTGTTTAAAATCATTTTGAGGCAAAATTCCAGATTAAAAGTGAATATTTTATTGTTTCAAAGGTGATATGATTTGAGCAACGACTGGTCCGCTGAGCCGCTAGAGGTCAGGTTAACTAATTAAAAGTTTGGACTTACTTTCCTTAGATACTCCTGATGTTGTTGATTCAACTTGATTTTCATCTGTATTTTGCACTAAATAAAGTTAATATTTTTCAAACACCTTTCTTCTCAAAATTCAGAATAGAAGTAATCAATGTTTGATTCTAACACTCCTATTTATATAATTGCCTAATTTAGTATGTCCGTGCAAAAGTTTTGGTCTGAACAAGTCTCAACAAATTTATTCACAGTGTGTGGTTGCTAAATGTAATGCTGGTATGAAAACTTGTATGTAATCATAAAACACTGTGAAGCAGATACCTAAATAATCATTTGAACCAATAATTATTTGATTTTGTCATATTTTAATAATACACAGGAAAATTAGGTTTAAATATCAGCAAGATATACCATGGTAATTCAAAAAGTTATAATTTTCATTAAAAACATTGTAAAAACTACCATTATCTTTATTTTTAGAAGCTATATTATAATTTTTGGGATTGGCAAAAATTATAATAACAAAATCCAAAACTTACCATATCTATTCATGTGGGATTTGAACTCAGACTTTCACATGACTCTCAACTCTCCATGCCATCTCATATTGCTCACCCACCTGATCACACAATGTTGAAAATATAAATAATCACCAATATACATATTTCTTGCTAAGCCATCAATCATCAGTTGGTCCAGATTACTATCTCCACACATATGTGCAATCAGTGTTCAGCTTTATATTAAGATAACAAATCTTTATACTTTAATGGACAGGCTTCAAACTATTCCAACTCACAACTCTTCAGCCTTCCATTTCATTGAAAATCTGATGATGGAAAGTTCAAAGCCCATTTTAGTGTCAAAGTTGTCAACCTACCCATGTTGACATTAAGTCATACCTTGCATATGTAGGTAAAAATGGATTATTCTCCTGTACATGAGAGATCAAAATGACTTAATGTCAACATGGATAGGTTGACAACCTTAGCACTAACATGGGCTGAAGAGTTGAGAGTTGGAGTAGTTTGAAGCCTGTCCATTAAAGTATAAAGATTGGCTATCTTAATATAAAGCTGAACACTGATTGCATATATGTGAGGAGATAGTAATCTGGACCAATTGATGATTGCTGGTTTAGCATGAAATATGTATATTGGTGATTATTTATCTTTTCAACATGTGTGTGATCAGGTGGGTCAGCAATATGAAATGGCATGGAGAGTTGAGGGTCGTGTGAAAGTCTAAGCTTGAAGCCTGCATACATTATATATATATATATATATATATATATATATATATATATATATATATATATATATATATATATATATATATATGCAGGTTTAAGCCTGTATAGTGTATTAATTTACATATCTATTCATATAATTATTTCAAATTTAAAATATCTACTTAAAAGTTTACAAAATGCCTGAAATTATGATTTCGATGGATGGACTCCCATTTTCATATTGTGGGCCCCCAAATTGTTTCATTGCTGACATGGACTCCCTGAAAATGGAAATCGACCCCCTGGGAGTTGATATCGACCACTTTGAAAAACACTGATCCAAAACAAATATTTTTGTCTTTGATATATACATTAATTATAAAATCAATTCTACAATCTGTTGTATTTATAAACATTACAAATTTTTTTACTTACTTTTGGTTTCGATCGATATAAAATAACAAACAGAACAATAGTAATTTGTTTATTATGGCACTTTTATTAATTAAGAGGAAAAGTCTTGCTACTAATACTCTTATTTTAAAATTCCACTGTATATACTATAAATAATGGATCCAATTTAAATGGTAAGTTATTGAGGAATAAGTAGAAAGTCAATTTCAATGTAATCTTTATAGTAAGAGATAAAGTGAGGTGTTTTTCCATGATGTTTCAATGACCAATTTGGGTGAAGTAGACATCCCTAACCTTACTGAAGTCCAAAAATTATAGAAACTAAGCTGAGATGAGAACTACCAATATTTATCATATAAATATGTTAATCAGGACATGTCATACCAGAATCTATACAAACTTGAAACTGCTATCATGTATGTTATGCATATACAATTTTATATATGCATACAAGCACAGAAAAAAATCTAGGGTCAGTTGTATATATTATAATGGGACTTGACAAGGAACGCCAATCAAAAGATTACTGATAAACATACTGAAGGCTTTATCAGTTAATAAATCTATTGCTAGTATGCATTTTCCTCCTCATCATTATTCAGGTAAGAACTTATTTCCACTATCTATATATTATTATGCATATAGTATTTAGTGCTCTTGAAATGATCCGAGATCTCTCATTTTGTTTTGGGTTGGTACAATTAACCAGAATCCCTTCAGTTATTATCTCACTATTTCTGTGATGAATTTTCAAAAACCCAGTTTCAAATCCTTATTTTTTAAATGATAATAATCTCATTCAGCACCAAGCAGTAAACTGTAGACATAATAGATTCAAATATGGTATTATATAACTTATCAATGGAAAGAATAAAATTGAGACCAGTGGCTATATCTGAAATTTAACAATAGTTTATTCCAGGCAGTAATATAAAAATTCAAATGTATCAATGGTGTCCACATTATGTAATTGACTTTTAAAAATTTCTAAACAAAAAAAAATGTAAAATCATTGAGCAGGCATTCAGTCTATTATAATTTATAACATTTTCATTATACTGCATCTCTTAACAATTTAAACTAAATTAGAAATATCATCTTCCTTCCCTCCATGCCTGATTGATATTTCAACTATAGGCATTTCAAATAATAAAATATAATTTCCATAAGAATATATATATATATGATATTATAATTCACTCAAACATATATATATATATAAATACAATATTTTTCAAGAATAATAATAATAATAGTACAATAATAGTCATAATTAAACAAAACAGTGAACATCACATGATCATAATTCTTTATGCTTACACAAGCTGTTTACACAGGGGCTAAACTCTCCATACAGTAGCACCACTCAGTTCAAGTCAGAGTAATTAATAAATCCTAAGATCTAGATACAGTGCTGTCAGATCCAAGGCTCCTCACTGATGAAAGCCACAAGCTAAAAACTAATCTGGGAATATTGGATGAGTGACATTAGATAGGGATTTTATGCACAAACCTTCTTGCATCCATTGATTACTCTGGCTTGCACTGAGTGGTGCTACTGTATGGAGAATTTAGCTTCTGTCAGACAAAACATTGAACTTATAATTTTAGGCCTTATGATTATGTCACATATGATATACATTAAAACAATTTTACCAATGTCCTTATTTACATAAGCCTTTATGATTATATCTGTGGGCATACAAAAATTTTCATTGCATTATAGTATTTTTTCTTATATGCAATCTTGGTTAATCT
The DNA here is from genome assembly GCA_028023455.1 of Epiperipatus broadwayi. Lineage (NCBI taxonomy): Eukaryota > Metazoa > Onychophora > Udeonychophora > Euonychophora > Peripatidae > Epiperipatus > Epiperipatus broadwayi. The sequence continues at coordinate 8,986,983 of JAQFVV010012424.1, forward strand.
TCAAATTTTCCGATCAATATTTCTGGTAGTTAATAATGGCAAACTCTGTATTTTCTTTAATAATCATTTCATGCTGGTTAGCATTAGTATCTTCCTTCCTTCATCACTATCCACTTACAGGTTGGCTATTCCCATTTTGCATAATTTTGAAATACATTAACAACTGCCAGATAAATCTCTGGCAAGAAAAAGCACATTTATGATTATAATGGTATTAATTCTTTTCATAATATGACTGTATTTTGTAACATTCCTTCTTCTATAATGTTACATGATAGGGGAGATGGGAACATATACAGGAACAAACTAAAAACTCATGTTAAGGAAATACAAACTATTAGATTGTTCTATCATTTCATAATTTGATGATACTGAAAATATTATTTTCCAATACTTGCGAGTATATCTGTCTGAATATAATTTCACTATAGAAGATTGCAACTAAATATCCATTATTTTGGTCTGCTTTCCCCTGCTCTAATTTCTTGCATTTACCTTGCTAGACAGGCATGTTCTGAACAAAATTAATTATCCAAGCCCCTTTTATAATTTCACCATCATTAGAACAGATCATATTTTATATGAAATAAGCACAGTCATGAACTGCACTGTATCTAATTACATGACTTCAATTATACATTATCCAAAAAATATATAAACAAACAAACAAAAAAAAAACAATGTTCAAGGCTAAATGGGTTTGTATGTAATCATTAAAAAACAATCAACACTTAAATAATCCCAATATCAATAACAATCAACAATTTCAAACTGTTGTCTAAGCAACGTCCTTTTAACAATAAAGATGAAATCTCATCTTTATTTATGTTCCAATATATTTATATAGACAGTAAAGATTAAAACTTGATCACAGAGATTGAAATTATTGATACAAAGAAATTTAAATAAACCTCCTTAAACAGTTAAATATAACCGTTCTGAATGCAAACTAATAATAGTCAATTATAACAATACAAACCACAGTTATAATTTTCAAATTGCACCCAGTATTACTTAAGTAATAAGTATAACAATGCTTAAGGCTAAATGGGTTTGTAAGTAATCATTAAAAAAACAGTTAATACTTAGAAAATCTCAATATTAATAACAATCAACAATTTCAAACTGTTGTCAATGCAACCTCCTTTTAACAATAATGGTGGAATCCCACCTTTATTTATAGTCCAATACATTTATATAGATGCTAAACATTGCAACTTGACCATAGAGATTGAAATTATAGGTGATTGAAATAATTGAAATTAATGGTCTTGCCATCTTTAGGGTCTATATAAATATATATTGACCATAAATAAAGGTGGCATTCCACTTTTATTGTTAACAGGTTACCTTGACAACAGTTTGAAATTGTTGATTGTTATTGATATTAGGATTGTCTTTTGTTGACTAGTTTTTAATGATAGTTATATATACACCTGTGTCTCGTTTTATGTGGTAGATAGGTTCCACAGAAAATCCACATTAAAAAAAATTGCACAAAAATAGACTTAATTTACCTTGAAAAATGGGGAATAGGGTCTTTAATTTTCAGAATTTGCATAAAAGCAAAGCAACAATGAAAAATTACTTTAAAATTCGCATTAAAAAAATAAGGGAATAGAGTATGACTAATAAAAAATATCAAATATTTGAAAAAAATTGGTACAAGATAAACTTTTTTTACTTTTTTTTATTAACTACAGTATTTAATTTGACATTTTTTCATACGTATTTTAAACATTATCACTATTTTCGAATGTGCGGTTCATTTGTAAATTGGTAAGAAATCAGATTTATCGATGTGACATGATGTAGCTTCTTCTTGAACGAAGTCAATAATCTCTCAGCAATTATGCCCAGAGAAACTTGTTAGCTACTTTATTTTTCATTCCCCACTCTAATTTTTACCAGATTCTGCTCCATCCCATTTACACAACTAGTGCCAATTTCAGTCTTGTGCTGTGTTAATGGTTTTCTGTTGACAACTGATTTTTACTACTGAAATAAATTTTAAATGTTCACATTTTGTTTCTATATTAAAAAAATGATGATCGCAATCAAAACAAAAAGATTATACATTATCATTAAAAATATTATTTTCAGTTTATAAAATCAATAAAATCATATTTATTTTAAAAATCTACATTATTTATTTCTGTTATACCTAACAAAATACATTTTAAAGATTTAAAATTTTTGAATATTTATTGCGATATTTTTATATGTAAGTATAAATCTATTATTATTATTTACTCATTAGTATAAATAGGTTATTTATTCTAAATATAGCTTCAGGCCATATTCATGTTAGCTGCTAATATAACGTTATATTTTTGAAAGAAAAAAAGTATTTCAAGTCAAAATAAGTTATTAATAATTTAAATTTCTTGATATCTAATATAGTGAAATATGAAAAACATTAAGAAGAAACATGAATTGCATAACTTCAAAATCGCATTAAAATAATCCGCATAAAACGAGACCCAGGTGTATATATTAATAAAATTTCTTTGATTTATGTTGAAAGCACATAGGATTTTATTTTTCCTTTACTATTTTTTTCAATTTTGATATGCAGTATTTTGTGTAATAAAACATTTTCTGATTGTAATGCTAAAAGCTTTACAAAATTTTAGAAAATATACAAGACTACTATTGTGTTTTTATAAAAAATAATAAGTATTGGGGAAAAAAGAGTAGTGGCCAAAGTATAATTATTACTTCAGTTAATGCACATTCAACTATACTATTTTTTATTTTATTTTTTATTTCTATTATATTCTTAATTTATATGTGCTTACTATATATATAATGTCATTTAATAAAATCAATAATAATTATTTCACCATTTTCTTTACGATTTAAAAAAAATCATTTAACACACTTTTTATTTTCAAATCTTGGTTTTTTTATTTTATAAATCATTTTTCATTTCAGTTTCCTCCAATGTTTTGATGTATTTAAAATGTTGGAAGAAAACTGAAATAAAAAATAGTTTATAAGATTTAAAAAAAAAACAAGATTTGAAAAGAAAAAGCCTATTAAATGGTTTTTAATTTTTTTTTTAAAAGTGCGCATAAAAAAGAATCTTTGTTATATGTGTGTGTGTGTGTGTGTGCTGAAAAATACTATACACTTGCAACAAAACATGAGCTATTATATACATTTGTATGTGAAGGAGGCTTGGAACAAAATATTATGTAGTTATGGCTTCACTATAGTAACTTAATAAGTTTCTATTTAAAAATTAGCATTACTGTGATTTTTTTTTCTTTTAAAATATCACAATTTTCAGTCCCTTTTTTCCTCTTTAATACAATTATTTACTTTTCTCCAAAGAGAAAATAAAATAATTGATAGCTATCCTTTCCCAAATACACTTATTCAGTTTTTTTCACTAACTCCCCCCCCCCCCATCGCTACCACCACATGAGTGTATTGACACATTTCAGTGCTACCAAATCTGAAATTGACCCTTTCACATTAATGCTGCTGTGATGTAATTGTAATTGACCGGCCATAATTATTCTAACTTTGTGAATATATTTTCATTGTTTTTGAATTACCACTTTAGATTTAGCAAACGTTACATTTACAAAATGAGTTTTTTGAATTCAAGTTAATTTTAAAAAATTATTATGAATATAATATAAATACAAGATTTGAATTAAATAAACTGAACATTGAAAATTGCTTTTGTTTACTAATTTTTTTATCCAAATTTTTATTTATTTATATCATATTCATAATGTTTTTTAAAAATTAACTTGAATTCAAATTTTTTAAAATTTAGTTGAATTCAAAACTCATTTTTTAAATACGAAGTTGGCTAATCTTTAAAAAAATAACAAACCTGAAGTGTTAGAATAATTCGCAAAGTTAGAATAATTATGGCCATATGATTACGTCAAGCAGTGCTAATCCCAAAGTACCCTGAAATCAAACTCTCATGTACTCTTACTATTGACCTGCATTTTATTTGTAGCTACCTTTATTAGGGGCTACATGATTTAAAAATGTTATGATTGAATAGTTAAGAAAAAAGAGCTTTCTTTTAAAACTGAGAATTCACTCTTACAAGAAACCAATATATCTTCAATTCCCAAGTAAATGCTTGATAGTTTGAATCAAATCAATATGATCATCCATGCGAGACTTTATGAAATAATAAACTTTTATATGCATTTTATTTTTACCCATAATGAGAAAAAATTCATTAAAATGAAATTTAATTATTTGATTCAAAATTATATGAAATACAAATCTTTCCGAGAAATTATACATTCTCCATTGTTGCAGATTAGTTGCTATGGGTAAACAAAATATTCTCCAATTTCAATGATAATCTATTATAAAATGATTACTATAAATGTGTAAGCTTAAGGAAATTCAGAGGCTGGTTTTCAATCTATATCTGTGAAATACTTATGCCTTTTTGCATAAATAGAGATCTAGAAACATGGGGAAAAGTTTTAAAAAGTTTGCTATTTTATATTTTATTTCTTTATAAGATTTTAAATTAATATTATAGTTGAAGTTTTACATAAATGTTCTCCCATATTTATATAGTGCAATTAATGACTTTATTTGTATTTTATTCTTTAATGTGTTTAATTATATATAGTATAGGTTATTATCATATAAAGGGTTTATAATTTAAAAGGGGAAATAAATGTATTTCAAATATGAATGAGAATTTAAATTAATTTCTCTAGATAAATTTGTAAAGATTTAAATAAATAGTATTTAACTTAAATTTGAAAGTTTGTCATAATATTTAGACTGTAGTTTCTTTCAAATTATAAAGTTGTAATTAGAATAGTGCATTAATAATAATTTGATTAAAAAGAAGGAAAAAAGATTTATCAAATTGACAAGTCTGACTCTTTTACAGAATTTACGTCAGTTAAGGTTAAAGGTTATCTGATGACATCAATATTGGCACAAACATATGACAATAAGTGATTCTAGCATTTATTTTAAGAATTTACCAAGTTTAAGTAACACATATTTAAAATTAATTTAGGATCTTTCTCAGTGATAGATATACCATTTAGAAAATAATTATTCATTTCAACATTTTAAATCATAAGTCAAAGAGTACTGTAATTTTAATAAAGGTACGTTTATAGTCACATTCCAACGACTTTAATTATAAACTAAGCTATTATATGAAACTATAGCTACCTATGTTAGTGAATAACTTTTAAATGGAATCGCATGTTTAGCCTAATAAAAATTAGATTTCCACAAATATCCAAGAAAGATTTATTTATTGTTTATTATCAGGCCGAATTTGCAGTGATATTCCAATTATTTAAACACAAAAATCTTTAAATTTATATTTAATTACAGAATAAATATTCCAAGCTTTATGGCTCAATAATAGGAACTTGGTCTGGATAATATTTATTCTGGTTTTCTATGTTGTTGAGTTCTGTCCGTGCATTTAAAATTTTTTTCAAAAAACCCACAAATTGGATTTATCTGTTTCATGTGAACATGAACATATATAGTTTTTTTTTTATTTTCCACTGATAAAAAGGATTGCTAATAGCTAAAAATCTTAACTCATAAATCACTCTTCTCCACAAATTATTAGGAAAGCAAGAATAACTAATTATGTTTTTAATTTACGTTATTAACTGACTATAACAAGATATGGGTATACTACATCCCCATTTCATAGTAGAAATCAAAATGTAGTTACAGATATTTTTGTAATAACAAAATGAACTTACATGTGGATGAATATATATTAGTATAATGACCCCCCGCCCCCACATACACATACATTGTATTGTCCAATAAATTATTCAACAAAGACAATGTTAAGATGTGTGTGCTACACATCACCATTTCATAGTAGAAATCAAAATGTAGTTACAGATATTTATGTAATAACAAAATGAACTTACATATAGATGCATATATGTTAGTATAATGTCCCTTCCCCCACCACATACACATAAATTATATTGGTCAAAAATGAACTTACATATAGATGCATATATGTTAGTATAATGTCCCTTCCTCCACCAAGTACATATAAATTGTATTGGCCAAAAATGAACTTACATATAGATGCATATATGTTAGTATAATGTCCCTTCCTTCACCACATACACATAAATTGTATTGGCCAATTAATTATTAAACAAAGACAATGGTAAGGTATTATGCTACACATTTATTTAAAGGTTAAGCCTATGTGCATTTCATTGTGAAAATTAAGAATATGATAAATATTAGATTTTAAAACACAAAATAAATAATTTTCAAAGTTAAAGTATTATCTGATCACAACTTTTCAAACAATGACAACTCCATTATAGGAATGTAATAAATTAAATACAATAAAGAAAATGTTTTCATATGGAGAAAATAATATGAATTTTAAATATTCCAAGGGGAATGTTTATGTTTGAAAAAGAAGCTCAGAGTCAAAAGTGTATTAAAATTATATTTAATGCTTATATGTAAGAAATGGGATTGTTGATTGCAGTTAATTTATTATATTTTAAAACTGTATCCATGCTTGAATTCTTATCTATAGTTTATACTTGTAGTTTGTGCACTTTATGGAATTTTGATATAGCTCTTAAATATTGTATATACATTTTATATCAGTTCTCATGATGATTTTGTTTTCACTTTTTCTTCGCTACTGGTTTTTTTAACACTTGTCCGTGGATTTTTTATGCCTTTAGTATTTAATATTTTGTGACAACAATATATTGTATATAGATTAATTTTTTCAAAAGCACAATTTAATGAGTAGTGACATTTTCTTTCTTAGGCATTAAAAGGTTTAACTAGTGTCCTTTTTCACATTTATTGAAAGTTTTTGGTTGAGAAAAAGATGCCAATGTGTCCCAGCCAATCATGTTGATATATTTACCCACTTCATTTATGCATATCATAATTTTAGAGATACAGCTGAATTGCAATAATATTTAAAATGCTATCTATAATAGTGTTTAGCTATTCTTTGGTGACTTGGTACTAATCTAGTTGTCTATCTACATTTCATTTTCTCTTCAGTTTACTCTTTAAACACTGCTTCAACATTATGAAAAAATACTAGGATGACTAATTGATCAATTGAAGATTTTTTTTGGAAAAGTGGCAATTTACCATAGTAATACTTTTATGACATAATTTATAAATTCAATGTGTAATCTAAATTCTCTTACTACTATTTTTCTTTGACAGCTATTTTGTTGTTTTTTTTGCAAACTTTTATTTGACTTTTCAATTTCTTATTGGGTTTTGAACAGAAAGGGAAAAGGGATGCAGGAGTGGGAGAGAAACAGAAGGCAAAAATACAGAACATTTTCACAGTTAATTTCTCATAATATTACCTATCTAAGTTCCACTTACAAAATGTAGATACATTTCAAATGACCTTTTCTTATTGTAATTGACAAATAGGTTTGGAATATTGATTTTTCTTTTATCTTTAGAAATTTTTTAATTTTTTTCTTTTGTTTTTTAATAAGTAAAGTGAGGGGTAGAGAAATATGGTCTCAAGATCATAGTAATACTACTACAACTTAATTTATAAATTTAATGTGTACCAAAAATCTAGAGTCATAAAAAGTTAAAAACAAACTAAAAGATAGAAAAGGAAATGTTTCCTGACCCTATCATGCATTACAAAAAATACTTTTTTCTTTAACTTGGTAAAAATTAATTTAAAAATCAATACTGTTGTTGTACATTGATATGTTTAAAACGTTTTTATTTGAAAAGCAATTGAAAACATTAGACTTGGAAGAGTTCATTTAAATTGTTATATTATTTTTTTAGTTTTCAATTTTAAGTAAAAAAAAACAATCTCCTTATGTTCTTCATTTAGAAATGACCTCAGATTATCTATAATGGAGAAAAGAAAGGTAAGGGGGGGAGGGTTTACCAATTTTGCATTATCCATGCATTTTGCCAATAAATTACGCTATTCAAAATGAAAGCAGCAATGATAACCTTTGATTTTTTGAATTTTTTGTGAAGTCAAAAAGTAAACAACTATTGGGAAGTTGGTGGGAATCCAAAAAAATAAGAAAGAAGTTTAGATTTTAGCTTTTATTATTTTTATTAATTTGTTGTTTTAAAGCCAGACAGTTTATTTTTATTTGGATTATTTGATTTGATTTTTACTTTGTATTAAATGTAGCCACAATAATTGTTTTTATCCAAGTTGACACCACAATTTACCCTCCTTTCTCTACATGCTTTTATAAATCCAATAATAAAAAAGAAAATTTTAAATGTTTAAACACAAATAATAAAATTTCCAAAACATATCTGTCTATTAAAAATTAAAAGAGATCCTTTGAAATTCTACACCCCCCACTTCCTCTTCTATTTTCTCAAAATCAAAGAAGAAATTGAAAAGACAAGTAATACTAAAAGTTTACCAAAAAAAGACCTATCAATGAAAAGTAAAAAGAGATTTTAGATCCCAGTTTGACTTTATAAATTATAATAAATCTCTTTTCCAAATAATCTTCAATTGATTCATTAGCCATTCCAGTATTCTTTTACATCAAAGCAATGCTTAAAAATGGAAATGCAGACAATCAACTACTTAGCAAATTCTTATGAATTATTTGCCTTTTTTCTGATTTCTTCCCATAGATTTTCCATCTGTAACTTTAAGATTATCAATTACTTATATAGCTGAGAGTCCAACTAGAAAATGAATACTATCTACATCCAATATTTCTATTTTTATCAAAACAATGTAATTGATATTGTTTAGCTAACACATTGTTGTATAATTTAATTCATTAAATATTTTAGTTAAATGCTCAATTTTTGTAGTTAATTACATGTAAACACTTTAATTAACTTGTTTTTATTTGATTCAGAATATTTAATTTGTAAAAATCTAAATATTTTGTAATTTACATTGACAAATATAATGTACAACTTTATATGACATTTCTATCTTTTATCTTCTGAGAACCATTAACAAAATAATTAAACTAATTAGTTTCTTCCCAAGTGTTAATAGACTAATTTCTATTAACCCTACTGACACTCTACCACCCATTATCAATAATTTTATCAAAATCTTAATAATCCTCATAAGAAAAATTTATTGGCAAACATATGAAATTAAAAATAGTAATAACATATCAAATAATATTCATTCTTTCTTGTTATATAGTAACAAATACATTATAAAAAAGTTCATATATATATATTTTTTTCAAATCCATAAAATTCTTTTTTTTTTATTAAAATAAATTAAAATTTATTAGATACAATTGAACATGTTTATCTATACATAGCTATATTCTTTTTACACTGTTGCAAGGCATTCACTCTGTAGAGCTTGCTGTGATCCGAGACGGGCCATTGCCCTCCTTCACTCTTCCAGGAGAGTGACCCTAGCCCAGGTTTCATGAAAAAGTTCAGATATCGGCACTTGAAATCCAAATATCTGAATTTCTTAATTAAAATAACTGTCAAAGCCCTTCCTACTGATTGTTTTCTCTCCTCCTCAAATCTAGACTCATTGTGTGGCCTCTGTCAAACAATGGAATACTTTTTGATGGATTGTTTCTCCTATCTTCTTTGCCATACTTTTATCACTAACATTATTCATTCAAATTCACTAACAATCAACAACCTCATTAATGATATATAAAACAGTCTTTTACCAATATAAGAATTACTAACTTTATTCTTTTCACAATCTGGTTCGTAAGACACCATCTATACTTTAATCTCACAATACTAAAACACTCTTTCTAAAAAATTAAATAGCATTAAGATCAAAGACCAGACCCATGCACCAGCTGATATATTTGCAGCTGCACGGAATTTGATCTCATTAACAACAACCCAGTGACTTGGCTATTGATTATATTAATTAATATGCATTATATATATATTGATTATTAATTATAAAACCAATATTTGATATATATATGAACATTTATTTTGCTATATCTCTATTAGAAATTTCTACTGTTTTAATAAGACTTATAAATAGTCTCCAATAACAATGTATACAGTAAAAGTAATAAAGTTAATTTAAAACTTTAGTTTATATTCAATCTTAATAAATTTTATTCTGATTGCAAATATGGTTATGAAATCACATTTAATTTATTTTTCTATATTTCTGACATCATAAAAACTATATTTGATAGTAGCAAGCGCAACAATTTCTTTCTTTTGATTTTAATAAAAAAAATATTTTTTTTTTAGCTTTATACAGTATACTTATTTTAAATCTATCCCATAATAAATTATTAAAAACCGGAAATCAATATTTTTTTTATTTATATAAGTATGCGCTATTAATTAGTTATGATGCTGACATTTATTTTTATAATTACAATTTTAATAATATTTAACCTATCACAATATGCATTAATGTTGAATCTTCTATAATAATTGAATTCTTTTTTTCTATACTTTGTCGTATTGTTAAACATATATCTACCATATTAAAGCGCATAGGTATCCAAACTTTTTCAGACTACCGCCCCCTTTGCAAGATATAAATTTTGTAACCCCCCCCCCCCAGTATATAACGGTTTTTCGCGTTCAATCTGTTTGATATTTTTGGCTTAAATAGCAACTAATGATATTATACTGGATGATGCCTAACCCATAATTCATACGATGCACACAAGATATAACATAATGTCAATGTCAGGCGTGGGAATAAGGCATCAATATAAACTCAATATCAATAAGAAGAAAAACAAAAACAAAATTTAAAGTTATTAAATTTAAGTTTAAGTAAGTGAAGTCAAACCAAAATCAATTATATTTCCTGATTTCTCCCTATCCAAAACTCTAATACCCTGCTAATTGGTATCACGAAGTTTTAGGCGGTATATCTTTGAAAGGCTGAACCTAACTAAAACCCATTTTTATTGCCACTTTCGAGAAGAAAAAAAGCACTTTCAAAAAGGAAATACCACTGCCAATAAAACAACAACAACAACAAAAAACAAATCAGCAGGTCCATAAATTTTCAATAATCACATACATAGATTACAAAAATAATGATAATAATACACACAAAGTAAGTTTTTTTTTTCTCAAATAGAACAGTGTGTTAAAAGCAAACAACAACAAATATATATATATCTACGTCTCGGCATACACACAAACATTCCAGAAAATAATTTGGTAGAACTGTTTTAAAGTAGGAAAGTCAAATAATAATTTATAGAAAAACAAAAAAAAAATACAATAAAATTTATAGCAACAAGACAATGATAATAAATAAAATTAAATATACCATCCGGCTTTCTTCTGGTTTCTTTCCATTAACCATCTCCAGACTTGGTAATTTTTAAGTGCACTATAAACCATGACAACAAGACAGTGAGGGCTTTTCTTTTTCACAGCAAAATGTGGGCATTAAGGTGTTCATCATTATCAGCTAGCATCTGTGGCTACATGACAGCAGCATAGGAGTCTGGCTAGTGTACTACCATTGCCGAGTTTATTTCATTAGCATCTTAATGATAAAATTTAGGCATAGCTTTCTCTAGAAATCTTTATAATAATGACAGCAGCCAACCAAGAGTCGATCACTAAATTCTGGACAGACTATAATTTGAAGCTAGGGTCAGCTCTGCCTTCTTTCATAAAGTTCTCCACTGCTTTACAACTAGAATATTTCTCTCAGTTCAGCAAGCCCTTAACCACCCAGCAAACAAAACATAGCAAGAAAAATAATACTCAGAAGAGATCCCCACATCATCTGCCGAAAATCTTTTATAGCACACCTATAGCAATACAAATTGAGTACTCCTCTTACATTATTACAGACACTATCTCCAATTTGTTGGATAATTGATTATAACACACTTGATATACCTTTTATACCTTTCTATCCTTCACTTTTTTCATTTTCCACTCAGTCTCTTTTAATTCCTCAATGAGTTCCGTTTTACATATAGTTTCTAATTTTAATACAATGGAAATAGCTGTTTTCATCTTTACAAAAGATTCAAAACAAAAATAATACAAATCTGAGATATGACAAATTTTTAGATTCTCTCAGCTGATATTGGTCTTAGATTACTTTATTTTTTTAACAAAAAATATAATGCACAGGATGACCACTTTTATCTATTAGTGAAATTTAAAATTAGCCATACAATAATAACCTGCATTCCTTTTAACTTGTTAATAAAAAAAAAAACATCAAAAATGTGCAAAACATTTAAAATTACTGGTACTATTCCCCTTTTTTATATATTCTTACACATAAACAATTTATAAAATAACTATAAAATTGGCAAAAATAACATAAAAATTAGCAGTTTGAGATTGAGTTAAAGCCAATGATTGGTTCATCCAGAGAAAAGGCTAGACCACCTGAATGCCTCCCAAATGCTTCTGAACCCACTATCGCCCCCTAGAAGTCTTCACCACCCACTGGGGGGTGGTACCGCCCACTTTGGAAAACTCTGTATTAAAGCTTAATTTAAACAACTTGACTAATAGCATTCTTTTAAATATTATTACATAAATATTTTCATCAAAATTTCTCCCACCAACTAAAATAAAAGAGATTGTTTTTTTTAATAATTTATAGCTTTTTATTTTTTGCAATCCATTTTTTCTAGTCATTTTAATTCATTATGGCATTACCTTCTCCTTTCATTTATCATAATTTGACTGCATATAAGTCCACTTTTCTAATAAGTCTCTCCTCTAAACTTTAAGTACAGTTTACTTAATTTTAATCTCTTAGGTATTTAAATTTTTTGAACTACATAGGAAAGATAAAATATCTACTGAACTACATTTCTATTGCTCTTTTTTTTATGCATCTTCTCAATACTGTATCACATTTGCTTATTAATCATTTCGAAGTTATCCAAAACACACACACAATGTACAAGTACTATTCCTTGTGTTATATATTTTTTAACATTACTTTATTTGGTGAATTCTGGTTTCTTTTTTATTTTGTCAGCCACTTAAATGCCTTCTATACCTGCAGATATATTTCATTATTACGTGAAATATTTTGCTAAGATACTAAAAAATTTGATGCATTCAGCCCCCTTCAAAATGTTTTTCCTTCAAGTCATTTGTTACATCTAGTGACCATGATCCAGGTACAAGACTAATCATGTTTTGAACTTGAACTGTGATAAATAAGAACATTATGCCTGTTGAAAAAAAACCCAACCATCTTCTGTCCTATGGACAGATCCAGGGAGCAGTTACACAGTTATTAATCTCTGTCAGGCATAGAGTGAATAAATATGTCAGACACTGACCACTCGTAAAAATATGTACATAGATATCACCAGGAAAAAGCAACTGGTTTCACATCAGTGCAGAAAAAAATATATGCAGTGAATATATGATTGGCCTAGCTTTGCAGCATTATAACCTTAAATAACCAAGCCTTTCAGAAACACACACAACAAAGCACAATATACCAGTACTTACAACATTTGAAAGAATGCATACGTCTGTTTTTCCTACCTCATTTCTTCCATTTCCTAACATTAATGATTTCATCAGTGTTTTCTTCACTTTTCCATTAGAAATGCATTTTCTTTAAGCTTTGCAGACAAGATATTCTCCTACTCTTGCAGGCATTTTTTTATGTTTTCCATGAAGGCAAATGCACTTCATCTGTATTTACAAAGTTTTACTTGGGTATTTTTATTTACTACATCATTTACTGTGGCATTATTTAGAAATCAGAGTAACTGAAATAGAATGACCTAAATTTAGTGAAGTATCATAGATATATTATCTGGTCCAATTAGTAAGTGAAGCATAGCTTTCCTATTTCCAGTTAGTTCTGATGGGAGTAATCATCTAATGGAGGTTTATTTCATTCAGATGTGCACAAAAAATTATAAATGATAATAAATTTATTTTAGTGTTTCTTAACAATACTTATAATATTACTTAAATAAACGAATATTTTTGAGTTTAAGAATAAACAGAAAATATTAAATTCTTTTTTTTAATAAGATTTATTTTTTATTAGTTTACATAAAAAAAAAACATACACAGTTACATGATTATTGTTGAGATATACATAGTACAGAGAAAAAAACTACAATATTACATTTATGAAAATTAAATGAATATATACAATTGTCTTCTATGATGAAAAAGGTGCATCTTCCTAGCTGCTGAAAGCCAGAACCAAGTACAGGAACATCATGTGAGGGACTGTAGAGATCAGATAAGTTCATCATGGTGTGATCAGGTAGAATTGAAGATCTTAGCAGGCATTAACATTGGTCTCACCTCTTAATGAGGCTCAGGGATTTTTCCATGAATTGCACTAAATTTCAGGGTGATTAATCCAGAACCAGGTGACATATAAGAAGCCAAATAGAATGATTTACAAAGATAGCTCTCCTGATGTCTGGGAATCTACCCAATGCAATACGATTGGCTATATCAAAAAGCTAGGACCAGTTAAGCTTAAAAATCACTAATAAATTGAATCTCACATTGGTTAATCCTCTGCAATCATTTGAGTCAGGGTCTCCAGGTTCCACTTATAGATGGAGCATGTAGGCTCAATTTTACAAAACTCTCTCCTAGATGTCAAAAAGTCATTGTTTGGTAGAGAGTTCAGGTTTGTTTTTAAGATGAAGTCAATGAATTTGGGTACAAGATCCCCCCCTAGTATTCTTGGTCTGCCTAATGAAAAACTAATACCAAAATTAAAATATATATATATTAAATTCTTTACCCAATATTCACTAACCATTGCAAGTAGAAAATATTTTTTTCATGGTTGAATCCAGAAACTTATAATTATCTTATTATCTCAAATGAGGCAACATTCACAGAATTAGAAGAAAATTTAAAAAGATGAACTAGGATGTAGTGAGCTTAGTTTGAGGTTCAGTGGAAATAAAAATAAGAAATTGAATTGAAAAGTAGACATTACTGATTACACCTGGGTCTTGTTTTATGCAGATTATTTTAATGCAATTTTGAAGTTATGCAATTCATGTTTCTTCTTAATATCTTTTTATGTGGATTTTCTTTTATGTGATAAAAAAGTTAATATTTCATTATATATATTAGATATCAAGAAATTTAAATTATTAATAACTTATTTTGACTGGAAATACTTTTTTTTTGTCAAAAATATGTTATATTAGCAGCTAACATGTATTTAGAATCTTAGCTTCTATATAAATAACCTACTTATACTAATGAGTAAATAATAATAATAGGTTTATACTTACGTATAAAAATATCACAATAAATTTTCAAAACATTTAAACTTTTAAAACATATTTTGTTAGATATGACAGAAATAAATATTCTTTTAGATTTTTAAAATAAATAATGAAGATTTTATTGATTTTGTAAACTGAAAATAATCTTTTTTTCTATGCTAATGATAATGTATAATCTTTTTGTTTTGATTGCGATCTCATTTTTTTTAATATAAAAACAAAATATGAACATTTAAAATTTATTTCAGTAGTAAACAAAAAAAGACAAATTTATTATTTTCTGATAAGTAAAAATCAGTTAATCATAGATTTTATGTTGATGTGTGAGACAAAGAAAAATGTCAGAAAATGCTGAAATCTGAGTTTCCTGCAATGAACAACCTCTTAAATTCCAATGAGAGCTAAATAGTTATATGTCTGGATATAGCGAGCTTTATAAAACAATTAGTAAAATCATCATCTCAAAGTTTAATCACCGATTACTTTGTCAACAGGAAATTATTAACACAGCACAAGACTGAAAGTGGCACTAGTTGTACTTCATCTTGTGCCAAATCTGATTTCTTACCAGTTCATAAATGAACGCATATTGTCAAATAGCATAATGATTAAAATATGTATGAAAAAATGCAAAATTAAATACTGCAGTTAATAAAAAAAGTAAAAAAAATTGTCTTGTATTATTTTTTTTCAAATATTTGAAATTTTTTACTAGTAATATTTATTTCTTTATTTTTTTAATGCAAATTTTAAAGTAATTTTTCCTTGTTGCTTTGCTTTTATGCAATTTCTAAAAATTACAGAACCTATGCCCCATTTTTCAAGGTAAGTTAAGTCTGTTTTTGTGTGATTTTTTTAATGCGGGTTTTCTGCAGAACCTATCTACCGCATAGAATGAGACCCATGTGTATAATATATAAAAGCTGCTTCTAAAAATAATGGTATATGATTTATTACTAATAAAAGTATGAGAAAGTAGAATGGATTTTGTATTTTATTTCTAATTAATTAATAATATTGTAGTCAAAATCAGCTGATATATTCTAGAAATTATTGAAGCGTATAGTACATTTCTACTTTTCTATTTCCAGTCACTTAAAATATATATATAAAAAAAAATTAAAATATTTTATTATTTAAAAATTGTTTGATGGCAATAATTCTCATTTTGTACAATTGGTGTAAAATTTTAGAGTTAATGTTGATTTTTTTAATAAATCCTGGGTGAATAGATAAGTTTTGGAGGAGGTGAAATGGATTTGCAGAAAGCACTTATTTATTTTAAATTATTTTTCAAGAAAAATCCTATTGGAGTTTATCATGAAATCGATTTCATTTTATCTAATCATGTTGATCCTTTAATATTGATGAATTATAAGTTTGGAAGAGAGTGATGGCATTTTGAATTTCAATGAAGTTTACACTAATAAAGAATAATTTTAGGTCCAAAATCCCTTGCAATCTTAAAAGTTCAAAAAAATAAATGATTGGCTAATAAGCTGAATTGACGCACTATCAGAAGTAGACTGGTTACTTTATGAGAGAAAAAGTTTCTAACAAAATTTAATCTTTTTTCATTATCATCATCATCATCATTTTTAACCATTGTCGATCTACTGCAGGATGAAGGTCTCTCCAAATTCAATCCATGTTCTCAGATCTCTAGCCTCTTTTCTCCACATCAACTCAGCACACTTTCTTATTTCAATCATCAATCTCACAAGTCTCATTAAATTATGCAATATTTAAACATACATTTTAATATTACTATATTATGAAAAAAAAGTTAATTAGTATTCATCTATAGCATGCTCTAATTTATATAAAAATCAAGTGGCAGTGCAAAGTTGTATAGTGCACAAGAGTTTATAAGTGAAAAAATTGATTCATGGTCTGTAGAATGTTGGCTAGTTTGATTTACTGCCTATAGTAAGTTATATACTTTTATAAACATTTTTTCATCCATAATATGTCTAAAAGCCTTTGCTGATATGCTAAAATATATCTCTTAAAATATATTACTAGCTTTTTTTCTTGTAAATATAAGCAGTAACAAATTCTCCATACAGTAGTGCCACCCAGTGCAAGCTACAGTAATCAATGAATGCAAGAAGGTTTGTGCATAAAATCTCTATCTAGCACTTATTCATCCAATATTCCTAGATTAGTTTCTGGTTTATGGATTTCATCAATGAGGTGCAGTACTCTCAAATCCAAGGCACCTCACTAATGAAAGCCACAAGCTAGAAACTAGTCTGGGGATATTGGATGAGTAGCACTAGATAGGGATTTTATGTACAAACCTTCTTGAATTTATTGACTACTGTGGCTTGCACTGGATGGCACTACTGTATGGAGAGTTTGGTACTGCTTTAACAGCTTGTACATGCATAGGAAATGATGATCATTTGATGTTTAGTGATTAATCTTGTAAATGCAATCAATTATATATGAAAGATTTAATAATTTGAAATATTACTTTTAACTTCTACATTAGAAAAATAAAATATAAAAAAGCAACTTATTTGTACAATCACTTTATAAAATTCTCAACTTATTCCGCACACATCAATCATTTAAAATTCATTCCGAATCCATATAAATCTGATCAAAATCTTACTCATCACTAATAATAAGATTTCTTTCTTTATCAATTATCTCTTGTTTGACTGTGAGAATAAAAACCTTTTACAGCCACATCAGTAACATATTTACTTCAGTGAGGAATTACAAGTTTTTGGCATTAGTCATATGAAATATTTTTAAATAGTTATCAATAGTTTTATTGCATGTAATAAAAATATCTTTATTATTCAACCATATTGTTAATAATAGGTTGTCAATTTATATATGACAGCTTATGATTAAATATAAAAAGAACAATAAGCTATGGTTAAGACAGTCTTCTCAATAATCTAAAGCAGGATTTTTCACACATTATTAACCCATAATATCTTTTGAGTGATATCTAAGACTTGTTCAAAGGAATAAATTCCATCTATCATTAGCCATTGCTAAATCAAATTTACAAGCAAATAAAGATAAACAAAACTTAACTAAAGAAAGCCATTAAAATATATAGTAACTAGTTTAGTGCCATATCTATATAAATGTAAATACATGTAAGCAGTCCACATCTAAACAATACCAATATCAATAACAATCAACAATATCAATCTGTTGTCAAGGCAACTTGTTTATTTTAATAAAGGTGGATAATCATTTTTATCTATGGTCTAATATGTTTATATAGACACTAATAATTACAATTTGACTAAAGAGAGTGAGATTATTAATTCAAAGAAGTTTAAATAAATCTCATTAAACAGAAAAATATAATCTGTTCTGAAAGCAGACTACCAAATAGTCAATTATAACTTCACTCTGTACTGAAACTATGTATTAATTAGATAATAAAGCTAATAATACTCAAGGATAGATTAGTTTATCAATGTAAGTACATGAAAACAGTCTGCACCTAAACAATATCAATAACAATCAACAATCTGTATGTCATCAAGGAAATTTCCTTTTTTACAACAAAGATGGATACCCACCTTTATCTATAGTTTAATATATTTATATAGACATAAATAAATATGCAAATTGGTTTGGGTTCAAACCCGTTAAATGATTTTGAATTTCAAGTTATAAAAAAAAAAGATTTTAAAAATGGTTGATAAATATGAATAACATTATGAACATATTTCTCGGTGAAAAATTCATAATGCATATATTAGTCTGCTATATAGATTTAACATTATCATCTAAAGTTTATTGATTCCTCAAGTTTATAACAAATGACTTTTCAATTTTAGAGAGACCTTTACTAATAATATATGTTAAATGTAAGCAGAAAAAATTGTGGGTTATTTCTTAATATTTTATTTAACCTTGTTTTGTTTGATTTATTTATTTTTGTGGTTCTTTTTTTAAAATGTTTTATTGGTAATAACTATGTTGAAGTGGGAAACTTTTACTTAAAATGGTGTCAGTAACAATTAAATATGTTGAGAAGCAAACTAAAAATCGATTGTTTTATATGATGTTGACATTTTTATTAAAACAAAATAATTTTATCATGAGAGAATATGACTTCTTCAGATAAAGGTACTCGTGGAAAAGCCAAAAATATTAGCCACTATTTTATCTTGTAGAATGTCTATAGTTTACAAACATTCAATACATACTAATGTTGCTATGTGGCAAACAAAGATCAAAAACAATAAGAAAATTATCATTGGAATTTAAAATATGAGGATTATATGAATGAGAACATCTAACGTGATAAAACGTATTGTTTACACATTGGCATCTTAAGATATCAAATTAATATGATCTCAATTGAGAGATTTCAAATCAGGGTAATATCCTGTCTGTATTTCAGATCATGACAACAAATAAAAATGGTGTGACATTCATTAAAAAGAATATATTTATCATAAGACATAATGATACATTGACATTAATTCAATTTTTTGTGCATATTCATTCAGCATTGCCACTATAGAAAGCTATAATCCAACAATTATAACTTTATTTTTCTTATAAATAGAAATTCTGAAGAAGATTGCTGGGGCAATCGAAACTGTCAGTGGTTTGTAAAAAAAAAAGCATCGTAAAAAGTAACAAAGAATATAGATGATATTAATATTATAATCCAACAATTCAAGTCAAAATGATTTTAATAAATAGTTTCGGTAGTGCTTTGAACATTCTGTTGTAGTTGTTTTCAATTCGGATGACATCTATTGACGGAATCAATTAAAAATTTAACTTTTATATTTCAATCCAACTATTATGCCCATCTTGCAGGAAATAATAATTCATATATAATTATAAAAACTCAAATGGAAAAAAAAAATGTTACGTAGTATGAGGTGTCATTTTCTCGAAGTTAGTAGACCGAAGTATATGCGCAATAGAACATTATAATTTAGCAACGGACACTCGATCTCCGTAGGAAAATTTCCAGTTTTTGCCTTCTTATTAATTTCAATATTAACTTTCTTCAGCTTTTAAAATTTCTGGGCGTTGCAACTTTTTATTGCTGTTTACAGGAAATATATAACAAGGAGACAGTTTGCGCCTATCGATCAATATTTTTTTCTCTGTGTTGTTTACGCAAGCATGTAAGGAATAATATAAATGTATAATACTGAGACTTTAAACAAATTGACTTGACGTTCTGATCTATTATTATAATTTTTCAAGAAGGATTTCCTCTCCGACTATAACTCACTTCTCAGGCATTTCAATTACAGTAAATTTAAATCAGCGACTTCTCGCTCTTTTTCTTCTACTATACTGCTTTAAAAAAAAAAAAAATTAAAATTCTATCACGTGGTTTTTACTTCCGGATCAGTCAATGCACTGCTTCTCTTCGTATTATTAATAGAATCTCATCCTAAGTTTGTTTTGCTTCGCGTTTTAAAGATGGTGATTAAATTACACGAAAAGGAAAAATATTTTGCTAATTGATAAATATAAAATCAGAAATATACAGTTGTTAATTTAATCGTTTTCCAAATTAGTAAAAAAAAACCGCAGCGATCTCACAATTTCTCCTAGCGAAGACGCGTTTGTAAGAAATAAGGTAAGCTGGGTAATGTTTACAAATATAAATATATTCACTGTCTGTACAAAATTAAATGCCTGGGGATTTACACAACAGGTTTATTGTAATCTACATACTTCTATTTCTTCATATAGCAATTATTATTATTTTTAAATAATTCGTTTTTATAAGGAATTTTTCAATGAAAAGGAAACAATTATTTAAATATTTTTTTTTTGTAAAATAATTCTCCGGCAACGTTTTTTTATTATTATTTTTAATTGTCAATTCTTTATATTACATCTACTGAAGAACTTAAAAGGGTTTATTAAAATACATTACTGTTTGACATCGGAATTTAAAATTCAAGATTGTAAACCAGCGTGGAAAGAAATTTTAAATGATGATTGAAACGTTTAGATTTGAATATATATAGTCGGTTAAAATAGCAGAAACCTTAATAGCAATAATTATTTGGGATATTAATTTATAAATAATGTTAGAAAATGTGTATGTGTGGTTTTCCTTTGCGTATATACACGCTGAAATACACTCATGATATATGTATAACACGCGCGTAAGCACAGACTTATCTACGAATACATTTACCGATATATGTATTAACGTATAAAACGCACTCATAAATAAATATACTGTATTAAATTTTTAAACGATACACATTAGGTTAATATTTTCTAATAATGAAATCTCTTTCCATATAGCCTTATTCTAATATCTAGTATTGAACTTCTGTTATAGAATATGTTTTATGCGTTTATAGGTTGAGAATTAAGTAGGAATCTTTTATATTTTCAAGATGTACATATAAGCATGATAAAATATAACTACTTCTGCAATAATTAATATGAAAACAAAAGTGAACCCAAAATTAATGTAAAAATATTAATGTTTACATAATATTTTGATATCCCTTTGGAAGCGCAGAACATATGGAAACGACATTTAATTAAATAATTATAATTGCTTCTTAGAGCAAGAAGCTTATCTAATTACTATTTCTTAATTATTTTAATATTTTTTTAAAAAAATTTTGTATTTAATTTTAAAAATATTCTTAATGATTAACAATGACTTTCTTTTTTTTATTTACCCATAGATTCTTGTTACTTATATTACATAAACGTCTCTGCGTGCATTTGATTTAAAACTCAGTGACTCGAGGATTTATTTTTATTTTTTTAAAAAAAAAAAAAACTGCTCATCTTAGTAATTAACCTTATTAATAAAATAATACCAAAAGTCAAAATATGATATTATATTTAACTCTACTTAGATCTGTAGAATATTACGTTAAATTAAAAAAAAAAGATTAACTTAATAAAGGAGTATTATAAAATTAATCAATATGTTATTTAACATGCTGGGTGTGATATTATAGAGTCTATTATTAATATACTATACAGGCTTAAAGCTGCATATATATATATATATGTAATGTATTTAGGATTCGAACTCAGACTTTTACACGACCCTCAACTCTCCATGCCATCTCATATTGCTGACCCACCTGATCACACATATGTTGAAAAGATAAATAATCACCAATATACGTATTTCGTGCTAAACCAGCACTCATCAGTTGGTCCAGATTACCATCTCCACACTGCATAAAGATTGACTATCTTAATATAAAGCTGAGCACTGATTGTACATATGTGTGGAGATGGTAATCTGGATCAACTGATGAGTGCTGGTTTAGCATAAAATACAGGTTATTGGTGATTATTTATCTTTTCAACATATGTGTGATCAGGTGGGTCAGCAATATGAGATGGAATAAAGAATTGAGGGTCATGTGAGAGTCTGAGTTAGAGCCTATTATTGTAAAATTACAGATTCGCTGTTTTGGACATGGGAAAAAGATGTTTTATGGTGAACTTGAGTGTGGTTTTCATGAGAGAGATGGATTCCATTTATGTTATAAGGTATTATCTCAAAGACTTTCTAAAGAAGCACAATGTTATACTTTCCATCAGGATGGCATGCCAGAGGATGGAATATCATACATTAGAGTACTTCAATTTAGAGAACTTCAATTAGACGTACTATTGAAGTATTGCAGAAAAAAAAATTTTCTGTCAATAAATTAAAAGTCAGTATTGGAAAATATCAAAGAAACAGAAAAATGGATTAGCATGTTCTGTATGTGGATGTATTTATGTTTCACAGATAGTCAAGCAAAATTCATTTCTAGAAGTTTTGTTTTGTTTTACCCTAGAATAGGAATGGTATGTTTAGGAATGGTTATTGCATGTATGTATTCATGAAATGGTAAAATAATTAATATGAATTTTAATAATGTGAAAGGATTGTTTATTGATGAATAATACTGTATGTAAGTATAGGCAAATTGCCATAGCCTCACCATTTTCAGTCTTTTATATAGTCATCATAATCTAATGTCTGGTTACTCCAACCAGTCTTCATATAAAGAACATAAACACATATATTTAATACATTTCACTTGGATTTAACAATTTTGAATAATTTGGGACAATTCAATGCAATTTTAGGGTCATATTTTTAACTTAATAGTAAATAAAAGTTGATTATTTAGAAGTTGTAACTTCATATGATCACCATTTTTTATACATACACAAACTATTAAAACTGATAAACTCTCCATAGCAGTAGTAGCACTCAGTGTGAGCTGTAGTAATCAATGGATGCAAAAAGATTTGGGCATAAAATCCCTATCTGATTTCTATTCATCCCTATGTAGTGTCTACTGATCATGAGTTGGCACTAGATAGGGATTTTAAGCAGAAACCTTGCATCCATTGATTACAGTAGTACACACTAGGTGGCATTACTATATGGAGAGTTTGTCACTGTTTTATGTTGTAACTTATAGGTTAAAAAAATTATTGCTGCAAAAAAGATAACTAACTTTAAGATCAAAATCAATATTATCTAGACTGATTTAACAAACCTTTTCAAAATAAAATCATTAAGCCTATAAGTGGAGACATTATTCAACATAGTTTTATTAAATACTTTTATTTAACTTAGAAATTATATTTATTTGTTTGTTTATTTATTTAGCTAAACTATTATAATTGATTTTTAACATACTTCTGTCTAATGGATTTTAATCAAATTTTGCATATGTATTAACTTATGAACTGCATTGTATGGTCATTTTCAAGTGACTTATACCTCACTCTCAAACCACTTTTTTAATGTTATTTTGATTTTATGATTATTTTATCAAGATGTGATGTGATGTGATGTATTATGGCTTCTCCTTAAACAAAGTCAAGAAAATCATATTGAATGATGCTGCACCTTTATAATTTATTTATAACTAATAAATCAGTAATATTTAAATTTAATGGTATAACAATGATGTAAGCATTGCCTTTCAAGGTGCTGATTGGCTGTTTCTTCTGTTCTTCACCAGAATTTGCCTGACAATAAATTTTGACAGTTCAATTTTTCATTTTGATTTTCCAAGTGAAAACATATGTTTTAGAACCTTTTTGACACATTAATGATCTTTTCCACAAAATATCTGTGAAATATAATTCAAATTTTAATAGAAAATGTTTATTTTTACATAAAGGCAAACTGACAAAGAAAGATCAACAAAGTATAACTTTAATTTATAATTGGATAACAAACATAGTTTTATGTTTACCACTATAGATTATTTTTATCAATTATAAATAGAAATTTATTTTTTTTAAAAACTTTCATTCACTTTAATAATCTAATGAATTATAATTTGCATTTTAGAAACTAAACTAAAACAAATATAGTTTTAAAAGATAAATATATTTTTACTGTTGATTCTGTAATTGACAAATCAAATGTTTGAAACTTTAATTGAAATTTTGAACTATTAAAAGGTTAAGTATCAATATCAATACAACAAAGCAATATTTCAGGGTTGTCCAGTCTAACAGTGGTTGGCAGGCTGAATTTCAAATAAAAATCAATAGCAGCATTATGGGAAAAACACATAAAAAAACTGGAGGTCATTATCACTAACAATAATGTTAATACAGCATTCTAAATTTGCATAGCAACCACACTTCTTTAGATAAATAAGAATGATTCCTAATGCAGATGATAGTTATCAAGTTGATATTATGCTGAAAATTTAACCTACTTTTAAAAATAAAATATTTATATAATAATGCATATTATTGAATTTTAATAACTATTACACAATTATTGGGAAAAAATAATTGTGAATCTTTTATAAACTTCACAAAAAATTAAGTTTTTAATCATTGTAAAGATTTTTCAAAATAATTTTATAATGCACATTAATATCTGATAACCATTTGAAAGACAACTGATTGAAGTCACATTTTCATTTGAAGTCTCTGCATTTTCGATTATCCTGCCATCTTTAGATTTTTTGGAATTAAAATATCAGAACAAAATAATAGATCTTAAAAAAATATTGAAATATCTCAATAGGTGACTGTACTAGCTTACTGACATTCTTGATTTCTTATATGAATTCCCCCATTTTGAAGAAAATTTTGGTTAAAATAGAAAAATATATGGATGAAATCTTAATTTTTCTTGATTGTGAATTAAAACTTGCTTTTTTAAAAATGCTTTCATAGACACAAAAATCTTATAAATCACTTTTAATGTGATCTGATTTAGTAGTTGCAAAATCAGTTATTTTGAGAGGTTTTGAGCATTATGGGAGTGTTGCTATTAATTTGTGCTTTTCTTCACTATTTTGTGGTTATTTATAATGTTAATACACAGTCTTTGTGTAAAAATAATTATTAAAATTATTAGTTCCAAAAAAAAATCTGAAGATATCAGGATTGTACAGATTTCTAGAAAATTAGAATTTTAAATTGCATAAAAGAAGTCATCAGATACCCCATTTTGATCACAATACAAGTGCTCATTTCTGATTGATGGATTGTTTGGCCTTAAGGCAATTTTTCAATGTGTCTGTTTCAAATGAAATATTGTAATTTTCATTAATTTGTTTACATGTTTAACCTTATATATATATATATTGTAACGGTCAGAATTCGCACATTTCATAAACAAGTTGCACAGTTTCTCCACCACACTCGAAAAGCAGCACCACAAGTGGGTTCAGGGCCTGTCATACCGGATTCGAATATAGCAGATCGACTGCGCAACCAAATATGATGGAGCCCGAACCCGCCATCACAATAGCAACATCTTTTCAGGCCACGGTGGTCAGAGAGAGAGAAGAGACTACATGAGATTTATAAATAAATTAACAGCTAGCATTTGGAAAGTCTTAATAGATATGTGTATAACCCAGACAATACGAGACAATGAGATGAATCAGAAAATAAACACTAATGTAAAGAATTGATTAAATTAACATGATTTATTAAGTGGCTAAATATGATTTCTGGCACTATTTATTTATTAAATAGTGGCGTCAAATGGTTAACTACAATTGATTAAATCATTTTACTCGTTAATCTATAACCTGGGTCAATTATCGCTTACGAATGTGCCTTACTAAACCTTGAATACATGCGAAGCCCAAGAATAAGAGTACTGGAATTATTTACAATAAAAGATATTAAATAGTTTTACGATAAAGGCTGACTTCAGAAGAAATGCAGAGCGGCTCCAATGAGCTTGGCAGCAGCGACTTGCTTAGTGCGGAAATATATGATATTATCTTAAAGTACTTAAAAAGGGATTCAGTGGTACTCGCAAGGTTTAGGAAACGATGGAGGGTGGTAGTCCATTTAAACTACAGGAACTTTGTGATGACAATAAAGAAATAAATCATAAAATCAGACGCATATGTTGCACCCCACATTGGTCTCAGCCGTAGCCCTAAAGATCGGAGTATGCTAGCATATGGCTGTGAAGAACTGCATCAGCATCCCCAGGTGTGACGCTCTGGTACACACATTGACTGGAAGCCGCAGGAAGAAGTAAAGGGGAAACGAACTTGGCCGTTTAAGGCCCTTTTAAAGAACAAAGTGATCTCAACATCGAATACCCTTGCCAGCAACACTAAAATATATATATAATCGATTCAAAAAAAAGGAGACATAACGAAAGATTGGGCACTTAAGCAATTCACTGCATTGATGAAAAGCGTCTACACTCTCCCAAACTCAGAATAACAATAGAAATACTTAAAACAAATAATGGGGTTTAACATTAAAAGGACGGTGTGAGTGCGAGAATTTAAGTAAAATGTAATTAACCCATGCACTCCCACATCTGCCAATAGTTATTCCCACACCTCGCATACATCCTGGAAGATTATGAATCAAATCTAGGTATTATAAAGAAAATAATATAGTCATTGAACGAGCGGCTTACTAAATCTCATTTAAGGGAGGGACTCATGAACGTAAAATTACATTCTTTATAAGGAATGGGGAGTATCATTAATTAAGATTTGCTTCACTTGGTCGATGCTATGCAAGCCCATAAAATATGCAAATTAAACAATTTAAATTTAATATTAACCCAAGGTTTAGATCGAGCAATAAATTTAAATATACATTTTAAAACATACATGATAATAAGTGTGGCGAGAAAAAGGGAGTTTGTTTTTGCTATAGCGGGTTTTAGATCACAAGAGCTCTTGGGTTAATTTTGTTACCTTTCAGTTGCTTTGGTGGTTGAAGCTGGAGCACATTTCAGGAGTGGATAAGATTTAGCAGCATGTTAATTCAGTCTCTGTTTGCAGCAGCATAAGTGGTTCCTTAAGGCATATTGGTGATGCGTCAGATGGTACATCGGCAGCGGCCAGCTATTTCCGAAAGGAAAATAGCCACGGTGCCGACTCTACTCAGTCATATTGGCGGTTCTATGATAGGTCAGCATTTTGTACATTTTCTTGAAAGTGGATTATTTAAGTCACGGATGGTCGGTCAGCAAAACATCAGGATCAGCATACCAAAAATAATAGTTCAGACCGTCCGAATTCTCAGAATAAAAAAAATTATAACCTCAGAAAATAAAATCAAAACGCAAAATCAAACAGCAGAAAACAGCATCAGAATCAGAATCAGCTTTTGTTTCTTCCCTTCCTTCAAACAAAAGAAAAACATTCAATATATACTGTTTATCTTATAAAAGAACCTGCCTTGGGGCATGACAAACCTTTAACCTTTTGCATTCTTATCAATTAGTTATTTCTTATCTGAACATCAGAAGGAATCCATTTTAAGGTTTTTTTTTAGTTTACAATTATAAATTCCAGTAAATGCTCAGATTGAAAGAAGATTAAAACATTTATTTCATTCTGTTGAAGACTTTTGCTAATTGGAAATTCCTAAGTAGACATACGAAGTGTGAATTTATAATCCAAAATGTTTTACTTTAAATCTATTATATTCTCAACCTAGCCTTATTTTATATTTATATAATTTTCAATGATGGGAACTTTATAATTTTAGAAAAATATTAAATTATTTCACATTTAGATTGTAATTGCATGAATCCGTTTATAAACTACTTTTAATAATTATTATTTTACCTACAATAGAAAATAAATATTGCAACACAATATTTTTAAAATAAATGAACTCAACAACCACAATCCAATAATATAATTCCAATGATTGATATTAATATTTAACAGTTATCATCGTAGTCTGTGTGTAGTTTTACCTATATAACCTTTTAAATGAATATGTAAACATGCACATACTCGACATTTATATATCAATAAAAATAAAGGGTTGAAAATTGGACTCCACGAGTAATAATGCCTACATGGTTTATTTTAGGCAGGATTTTAGTATATAAATGGCCATACAGACACACTATGAATGATTTGGGATTCGAATTTAGGTATAAGGGTAGGTGAAATGTAAGAGAAAGGTGAAACGAAGACTTGCAGAGCAATCTTCCTGTTTCAATATATATATATTTGTAAAATATTTATTTTATACCAAAAAACTGCATGACTATAATTAGATTTTATTTGAAAATACTTGTTTTTAAACAGATAAGTCATTAAAAACTTAGTTATGGCAAAGCAGAAACAATTTTTATGGACTAACAAAAATGGCTTTTATAAATATCATAAAAAAATTATTTTAAAATTTCAATAATAATAAATTTAAATTTGAATTTTAAGACATTTTTATTCTTTAACAGTGTCTAAACTAAAATTAATTTCTATTTTAAAAATGAAATTTAAATAAGAAATATTTAATTCTACAATCTTTATAAATAGGCAACATTACATTCAGTAATGAAAAGTGCCATTGTTACAGTTAAGAACTCCATTTAGTAATTTATTTTCCTACTTCATGAGGCTCAAATATTAACTTTTAGAATGATTATCATTTGAATACTACTTACATTTGCAATAAATAATGTAAAGCTCATCAATATATGATATAAAAAAGATTTAATTGTAAAAATAATATGTTGCAAATGTGAATGTTCTCACCGGGATCTTTTAAATAAGGAAGAAGCTAAATCCTGAGCAGATTAGCATGCATGAATTTCATTTTGAATGCTACAAATATTCAAATACTAAAAAGTAAAAAATAATATATATATATATATATTATTAAAAAATCCTTTAATTTTAATTAATGAGTATAATAATGCACTAAAAATCAAAAAAAAATTTTTTTTTCTTCAACCACAATTTAAAATAAAAATATGGAGCATCCATAGATTATTTGATTCAATCCATATTTTTAAAACTAGTGATTGAATTAATTAATTTATTGGTGCTCCAAACTTTTATTTCAAATTATATATAACAACCAAAATAATCATTGAAGAAAAAAAGATGCTTTTAGTGCACTACTGATGAAATTAAATATTTTTATATATATTAAAAAATATGACCAAACTGATTTGCATGTAACTCTGCTATAATGAAGATGTAATTGGTAGCTATAATAATATTATAGATATCATCTAATATTGACTTAAATTCATAAAGGTTGGTCATTTGATAATAAAATTACAGCTAGGAATAGGTTAACTAAGTCACTGTTTATTGTTTATAATACATATGTGGTCAGAGAAAGTGTCAGACAGCATAGATGGTTTGAAAATACAAACTGATGAAAAGAATAAACCAATTAGTAAAGATCTATATTCTAACTATAAAGTTAATTGCATCTGTAAATAATTTCAAGAAATAGATGGCGAATTAAAGAAAGCTTTGAATTGCATTGGAAAAGACAGTGTCTTATAAATACAATTAAAATAACAGAGAATAGTTGCATCAGAAGTATCTGCATTGAAAAATATATGTTAGCAGTCATGTTTCCGTAGTTTTATTTGGGTGAATACATTTCTGAAATTAAAAGTATAGTTAAATAGATGAAAGTAATGGTGATTGAAAGTTTCTTTTTATGCAATCTTCTTAATTTACCAATGGTTAAATTTAAATATTTGATGGGATTAAAAGCTACGGGAGATTAGACAAGTTGAAAGTGAGATCTTAATTTTGATAATCACTAATATATCATCAGATGAGAGTTTATAAATTACTCTAATTGGATTATTCTGTGGTGGGAAATAAAGCCTTGAACATTTATTGACCACATATGTTAATCATACATCATGTTTATTGTTAATTGTCTTTAAATATTACTTCTCTTTATTGTTTTGATCAATATGTGTATATGATAAATAACTATTTTTAATATTGTAGACAGGATCAACTATCATATCAACAGTTAGATGTTAGATGTACAAATTATTATTTCCAATTATAGACATTCAACATTGATCTGGAATATCTGAATCAAAGGATAAATTATCAGATAACATAGATGTCACTATCATTTTGCATGACAGTATTAATGTGAACATTGGACACATCATTAAAAATTATCCAATAATTTTATTGCTTGAGAGTTTATGAAAAATTCAAAGCATTAGAAAAGACAGAACTGGGCATGATTCATGAACTTTAATCTTTAGAGTCCGCCTCTCTATCATAGCCTTACACATATGCTCATTTGTTTGTTTTGGAATTGTCAAGATGATATTGGATTGAAGTTAGGGGTTATTTAAAATGTTATACTTTTAAAATAGGTAATAAGGTGAAGCTTTTTGTAACATCATGTAAAGAAATTGATGCATTGTAAATTACAACTTTTACAGCAAGGATGATTAATTTTTCAACTTTAGCATGTTTGATCCGTCTTCCAGCACTACAATCTGAGACTATCTGTTCTGATCTCTGGTAGATAAAGAAACAAACTTTGTGACTATGGATGCAGATGGTGATTGGAAATGAATACTTTGGTACATGAGAGAATATTTTGGTTGAGTGTTGTTTGAAAATGAACACTTTAATATGTGATGGGGTACTTCTGGTAACTGTTGTTCAGGAGTGAGGGTGTGATGGGGGTACTTCTGGTGACTGTAGTTTGGAAGTGAACACTTTAATATGTGATTAAATACTTCTGGTGATAATTGTTTAAAAGTAAACATTTTAGTATGTAATGAGGTACTTCTGGTAACTCTTGTTGTGAAATTAACACTTTAATATGTGATGAGTACTTTTGATAATTGTATTTTGGAAATGAACACTTTGATATGTGATGAGATACTTCTGGTGATTGTTGTTGTGAAATTAATACTTTAATATGTGATGAGCTACTTTTGGTAATTGTAGTTTAGAAGTGAACATGTTAGCATGTAATGAGATATTTCTAGTGAATGTAATTTGGAAGTAAATATTTTAATATGTGATGAGGTACTTCTGATAATTGTAATTTGAAAATGAGCACTTTCTGGTGACTGTCAGTTGGAACTTGGCAATTTAATATGTAATAAAGTACTTCTGATGACTGTTGTTGAATAAACCTTCTTCCTATACTAGTGAGAATTGGCATGATTTTTTATAAGATATTATGTATTATTGGATTTTTAATTTTGATTATATTTCCATCAAATTCATTAAGTTGTTTAATAAATTATTTTATAGCTACAAAAATTTAGCTGGAAACATGTCTGTGAATTTTATCGTTTTAATTGGATCAGATAGCTAGCCCCATAGTAAATCCAGCTAATTACGTAACACAAATAGATATAAACATATTCGCCACTAGAGAGTAAAAGAAGAGTAAAAAGTACTGAGGTAAAAATTATTTGGCATATGGATTATTTATTTTTTAGACAGTCTAACTATTAATTATTAATAAAATATATATTTTACAATATGCTAGGGACTCAAACAATAATAATAGAAAATGATAATTAGTTTATTAAATATACATATAATTTTAAATGTGTTAGTTTGAACAAATTTAAAATATGTCAAATTCACATTTATGTCTTCCTATCTTGAATAATTTAACTTATCTGCAATAATAAATAAAATAAATATTTTAAAAAAAAGCAAGAACAAAAGATAAAAAAATAATTAATTCGTAACTTTTGCTTCTTAAAATGTAATTAAATTCAACTATTAACATGCAAAATACAAACAAATTCACATATATTCCCATGTATAAACCCAGTAGAGTAGAATGTATATAAAGTTTTTTTAAAAAAAAATTCACGCGTATTTTATTCCATTAACAGAATCTTCTTTGACGGATTGTTTTTATTTTGACGAAATCTCTTAGTCAACCGAGAGAAGTTACAACGAGTGAATTTCGAATGCAAAACGATATTGGAATTTTAAAACTCTATTTTAGAATCGTTAGCAAGATTTTAGTAAAATTGAACTATAAAAAAAAAAAAAAACCCAAAAAATTGAAAGAAAACAAATCATTTGATTTTCTTAAATAAATAATATATGAATTTTTTCTACAGTACAGCTCTTTCATATCTGCACTTCAATATGTAATATATAGGGGGTTTGAACTCAGACTTTTACACGTCCCTCAACTATCCACGCTATCTCATACTATTGACACACTTGATCACACACATGTCGAAAAGATAAATAATCACTAATATCCGTATTTCGTGCGAAACCAGCACTCGTCAGTTAGTCCAGATTATCATCTCCATACTGAAAACGATAATCTAGAGATGATAATCTGGACCAGCTGACGAGTGCTTGGTTAAGCATGAAATACGTATATTGGTAATTATTTAACTTTTCGACACGTGTGCGATCAAGTATGTCAGCAGTATGAGATAACCTAGCATTAAAAAAAAGATTATAACAATAAAAAAAAAAAAAAACTAAGTGTAATTTAAAAAAAAAAAAAAAAAAGCTACTAAAAAATAAATAGAAAACCTAAAAAAGAAATATATGTCTTTGGCTTGGAAAAAGATTTGAAGTATATATAATGAAAAATAACTATCATCTCTTTGCGTTTTTGTGCACTTCTTTTATTTTTAACTATTATAACGAGACCTTTTTTTTTAATTTATCGAGTTCACTTGTTTTTTCTTTTGCATCTTTTTATCATATCCTCCACAAATTCTTTCTCCATATTTGTCATAATTTTCCTAATTATATTATCAGTCTAATTTTTCTTTTCATGACTTTGCTGGCTTACAAATGCATACTCTTATCAAATCAATTGCCTGAATCGAACTACAGACAATTCATCACTTGAAATTTGGTTACTAATTAAATGCAAAGTTTTTAAAGTTTGGTTAGGTACTTATCTTTATTTTTCACCCCAATTTTATTAGTTCTGTTCTGATTTTGAATTATTTTATATTAACTAGAACTGGAATTTAGTTTACTATTGGGCTGTAGACTGTCTCTTGATGATGATAATGTTTTTTGATAGTTTAGTTGTTTTACTATTTGCTCATATCAATAATATATATATATATAGAGAGAGAGTTCTATTATATATATATATATATATATATAGAGAGAGAGAGAGTTCTATTAACTATGCATTCATTTTGAAATCTTTGTATTGATAAATATCCTCTGCATGCAGAGATGTAACAATTGTTGTGATAACATTCTTGTTTTTTAATATGTATGTTTTGTAACACTGTGCTATATTTGATCAATAATAATATAATTATTATAGTAGTAAGGTTAAAATTGTTGTTATTAGTGTTTTTATTAAATATTATCTTCCTAATGAATGCAATTTTCTTTATATGTGATGTTAATGTATAATGTGATCTGTTATTTGTATTTGATTTGTTTAAGAATATACAGAATATAAGATAGCATAGAAACTAGAATGCATTGCTAATATTTGTAATATTAATATATATATAAATGAATAAAATAATCTCTATGTATATTTATTTAAATAATAGTTGATATTATTTGCATGAATAAAATAGAAGTTCATTTCAAAACTAAATAATATTTTTCTATTTCATCTTTTCAAAATTGTTGATCTATTCTTCCAATATTCATTTTTTTTCCAAATCTGTTTTTATAATTTTCTCATTAATCTAAAAAAAGAGACTTCATATGGAGAAATGCTTTTTGAGCCATCTATTGAGATATTTGCTAATTTTTTTTAAGATTAAATGAATTCTCATATTTTAACCCCCAAAAAAGTATAAAAATGTCAGGATAATCAAAAACATAGTAGCTTCAAAGATTTTAAGACCATTTTCATGTCCACTGTTATAGATTTTAATGTGCTTTGTGAGATTATTTTGAGAAAAAATTTTTAGAATGACTAAAAACTTGATTTTTTTTGTAAAATTTGTTAACATTCATAATTATTTTTGTATAATAAATGTGAAATAATTACTAAAAATCAAAAATATACATGATTACATATATAATTTATAAATATATGTTTTATTTTTTGAAATAGAAGATAATAAGTTCTAGCATAACTTTAACAATACAAATTATAGTGATCTGAGAACTGTTCTTTTTCAAACTGATCATTAATACATCATCACTGACCTCAGATTATATTAAAATATTGTAAACAGTGCAAAAAAAGTATTAACCTTTTAAAGCAAAATTTGATAGATTTAGAGGACATTGACATTTTTTGATCAGGTTTTAAAAACAAGTTCCAATAAAAAAGATTATGTTGATTTAATAAACTTAATCTACTCATTCTGTCTGTCAATAATGAAAATGTTTTAGTCTTGATTATGATCTATGTTTTTCAATATTTGCAAAGTTTGAATATAATTTTTAAAGTTTATTTTGTTTCTAAACAGAAATATCTATCAAGTTAAGTCAAATTTATTATATTCTGATATAGAATAAGATTTAACCTTTCCATCATGCAGCCTAAAACTCTCACATTTCAACATTTTTTTGATGGTTTTTTTCTGTCTCACAAATCAATGTAAAATATATAATTAAATGATTATTACTTATCTGATAATAATAAATTTGATTTCATTTGAGAAATATTTTTGTTTACTACTGAAATAAATTTTAAATGTTCACATTTTGTTTCTGTAAATATTAAAAAAATGAGATTGTAATCAAAACAAAGAGTTTACATGTCATCATTTCTAGAAAGATTATTTTCAGTTTACAAAATCAATGAAATATTTCTAATTCTTATTTTTAAAAATTGAAATGAATATTTATTTATTTCTTTTATATCTAATGAATTATGCTTTAAAATTTTAAAATATTTCAATATTTATTGCAAAACTGTGATATTTTCATACTTGTAAGTATAAGTAGATTGCTTACATAGCAGCTAAGTTTGTAAATTGCTTCAGGCCATGTTTAAATTTGCTGCTAATATAATGTTATATTTTTGAAAATAAAGTATTTCAAGTCAAAATAAGTTATTAATAATTTATATTTCTTGATATCTAATAAATATAGTGTAAATTATTGTAAAAAAATCTACAACAGTAATAAATTCGCAAATAAACATGTTTTTGGTCATTGGAACTATTTTCTTTAAACAATGTCATAAACATTAAACATTTTACAGCCTTGGCAACAGACAGTGACTGAACATGTTAGGGCAGGGCTTATGCCTATTGTAAGAGTGGGAGTTTTAAATTTTCTGTCTTCTAATGCAAATTTTTCAGTGAAAATTATATTAAAATATACCATTTTACATGCATTTTAATGTATAATACTTATGAAAAAATTCACCAATTGGTCAAAAAATGAAATAATTCATGAGAATTCATCCAAAGTTAAAGGTATAACAATGAGATAAAGCCTGCCTTTCAAGACACTGATTGGTTGTTTCTCATTTTTTACAAAAGGGAATGCTTGTCAACAATTTTGATAGTTCTAAGTTTTTTGTTTTGATTTTCAAAATGAAAATGAATATTTTAGGATATATTTTTATGTATTCATTATTATTTTCATAAAATATGTGTGAAAATATAAATATTTAAGAAGAATAGTTCAGATTTAATAAAGATTATTTACTTTAACATGAAAGTAAATTGAGAAAGAAATCATGGATGTAGGCCCAATTATGTAACAGGTTGAGAAAAGTTCCTTTTATGTTATCAGCTATAGATTAATTTTATCAATTATAAATAGAAATTTATTTTTGAAAAAACTTTCATTTACTTTAATAATCTGTCAAATTATTAATTTACTTTTTAGAAACTAAATTAAAACAAGTATAGTTTTAAAAGACAAATATATTTTTATTGCTGATTCTGTAATTGGCCAAGTGAATTAAAGTGTAAAACTTTAATTCACTAATTCACTTGGCCATTAGACATATTTGCAATTAAATGGACTATAAATGGGTTAAATTTAAGTATTATTCATTTATTAGTTGTAAAATAATTATAAAGGGGGAAGCATCTTGATAAAATAACTGTAAAGTCAGTGAAATAACATAAAAATTAGTGGTTTGAGAATGATTTAAAGCCACATATGAAAATCTTTGAACATAATCTACGAGTTAATTGTAGTATTAAAAGTTGAAAACTTACAAAAAAGCTCATCAGGGAGAACAAATAAATCTGTCACAATGTGAAAAGATTAAAAATTGCCATCCTCTTTTTTTCATTTATTTTAGTCATTAAAGTCTCTACATACCATAAAAAACTAGAACAATAAATTTATCAAGCCTAACTTATAATTCTAATAAGATGTAAAAGTCTGTTTAGCTATCTTCACTCATATTTTGGTCATTATATGAATCATCAAATTTACAAATTCCAAATTTCCACCAACTTTCTTTTTATTTAGTCCTCCACAAATTTTATCAATGCTATTTAACATTTAAAGTTTATTTTTAATATTTTTATAAACACACTGTTCATGCTCTGTATCATTGTACATTATTTCAATTACACCTTATCCAAATAAAAAATGTAAATAAATAAATAATAAAAAATTAAAATTCATATTTAATAAATTTTATATGATAGTAGCCATTTTTTTGTCTTGGTGTGCCATAACAATCATATTTAGTAATAATGTTTCTTTGGATTATGTTGAACACATTTATGTATTACTTTTCAGTTTATAAATGTAAAATTAGGATGCCAAATTTAAGAAAATTAATAAAATACTTCTTTAATGACTATTTTGAACACTTTTTAGCAAAAACCTTTTATTGTACCTATGTGCATACACAATCTGTATTTCGATCATCCTTCAGTCTTCTTCAGATCCACTTTTATTTTACTTTTAAAAAAATTAAAATAAAAGTGGATCAGAAAAAGACTGCAGGACAGTTGAAACATCGATTGTGTATGAATATAGGTACAATAAAAGGTTTTTGCTAAAAAGTGTTCAAAGTCATATATATTGCTTATAACACTTCTTTCATATACACTTTAATGCAACAAATTTTCTTAAAAACTTCTTTATTTTCCTTACAGTTTTGACTGTCTAGCAGTCTTCATCAGAGCTCTATCTTCTTCTTTGCTTTTGATAGAGCTCTGATGAAGACTGCTGGACCGTCAAAACTGTAAGGAAAATAAAGAAGTTTTTAAGAAAATTTGTTGCATTAAAGTGTATATGAAAGAAGTGTTATAAGCAATATATATGATTATATGAAGATCTGCAAAGAAAGTGCAGGAGAAGAATAAAGGTTCAAAGTAGTGGATAAATTGCAATCAAAAGTTATCAAATTAGTAGTAGCAAAAAAAATTGCATCAGAAAATTAAAAATTTGTATATCAGAATCAGAAATAGGTAATTGCAGCTATACATAATTGTATAGATTTTTAAATTGATAATAGTTAAAACTATTAAAATAACTGGTAAAGTCATATGTTCCAATAGGGTGATTGCAATTACATTTTTAAAGGGGAAAACAGTCACTGAATGAAAAGAATATTGTTCAGAGCATGTTTAATTGCAATGATAACAGGTTTATAAATGGCTTGATAAGGTCATTGTGAGATTAATTTAATAAAAAAATAGATGTCCATTTATATATTATAATTTAAAAAAACATGAATTGTAAGAATTAATAGTGATGTTTACTTAAATCCTTGAAGAACTCATTAGGGCTGAAATTAGTTGAAATAAAGAAGAAAAATTATTAATTTAATTGAATTAAAAATGTAATAACAAATTAATCCTTGTATAGATTTCAGAGAACATAATGAAAGTCAATAGAAATCAACAATATTTTGCTTTAGTGAGAACAAATATTCAATTGCTAATGGTTGTAAAAGAAGATAAAAAATCCAAACAGAAGCCATTCATATCTTAGAAAAAAAAGCTAGAGCTCTAGAGCAGTCCACTCATGGAGGTTTAAGTAGATTTAGATCTTGAGCAAGTCATCCTGACATTACGCTTTTTACAAGTTTTGTGGGTCATTCATTAATAAGTAAGTAGAATTTTTAATGTATATTATTATATAATTTTCTCTCAAAGTATGGCTATGTTAAATTAGTGACTGATTCACAAAATTATATATGAGCATTACAATATCCCATGATTATCTTTCTTATGCATACACAAGCTGTCAAAACAGTAGTAAATTTTTTCCACACAGCAGTGCCATGTAATGTAAGTTCTAATAATCAATAGATGCAAGAAAGTTGTATATCATAATCCCTATCCAATGTCTATCCATGCAATATTACCAGATTAATTTTTAGCTTATGGCTATCATCAAAAAAAAGCCTTAGATCTGAGAGCAATGGATCCAATATGCCCCTCCATCACCTATTTTTGATGATTTAGCTTGGATTGAAACATCATTGTGCTTTTAGTTTAGGCTAATAGCTTAATAGTTAATGAAAAAGATAAAAGGTGGGGGCAAAAGGAGTGCATTAAATTCAAAAATGCAGGTATACTGCTCCCAGAACCAAGACTTCTCACTAATGAAAGATATAAGCTAGAAACTAATCTGGAGATATTGGATGGTAGATTCTGGATAGGGATTACAATACACAACTTTCTAACATCTCTTGATTATTAGAACTTGCACTAGGTGGCACTATTGTGAGGAAAAATTTGCTACTGGTTTAACAGCTTGAGAAAACTTAAAAAACAATCATGTGGTGGTTTAATATCTATACAGCCAAAGAATAGTAGTGACTATGGTTATTAAAAACCCAAGGAGATCAAATTATATAGATAATGGACTTTTTAATATATATGTTACTATGTAGGTGAATTAGCTTGGATTTTTCAGGGTGACTGATAGTTTTATAGTTAACCAAAAAGGCTAAAAACTAGTCTGGAGCTATTGGATGGGTAGGCAATGCATAGAGATTATGACACCCAACATTCTAGCATGTTGATTACTAAAGTTTGCACTAGGTGGCACTATTGTATGGAAAAAAATGCTACTGTTTTAAAATTATATATGTATGCACTATGTGTTTTATTGCTGATTTGTCAGATTAAAGGGTTATAATTATTAATTCCCAGTATGGTGATGATAGTCGTGGCGGTTGTATGCTGTGACCATTCATCATGGAGTTATTATATAGGAAGGATCAACAACATAGCATAGCTCAATGTAAACTGAAATGATGCTCTCCTGATTGTAATTCTGTCACTATCATATTAGTTCATTTAGCAATTTATCTGAACAAATGTCAAATAAAGAAAAACATCATTTTTTTTATATCTAGTAAAATAACCGTTTTTATTAATTCATATATACATTTCCTAATTATCACCTTTTTTTTAATGAATATTTATTTTTCTTCTTCAAAGTAATCTAATTTCCCATTTTTCAAATACTTTTGTTAAAATCAGTAAAATAAATATTAACCTTCGTTTTATATACTCTCACAAACCATTGTTATTATTATTTTTAAATTCCACTTGTCAGATAATAAACGCAATTATTTAAGGCCTTTAGCGAGACCTTAGGTTCTTCTAAGATAAAATTTATTATCATAAATCTTCACTCCCTTTTATTTAAGTTAATAAAAGACTGGTTCCGGCTGAAATAAATTATAGCTTGTTCACTCTTAAAATTGTAATATGAAGATTAATAAATACTTTCAATATCCCCCCTCTATTCCTTCAAATGAAATTTTATTCACTTTAACCAGCCTTAAGTATTTAATCTACAGTTATTTTATTTATCTCAATAATTTTTTTATTAATTTAGTATTTCTTCCACAAAAATCACATATTTATGCATCCATTGCTTTCAGTGATTTAAAAACTCCACACCATTTGTCTCCTCTATTTTTTTGTTTTTTAATTTAGACTTGGTAGAAGTTGAAATCTTTATCTGTTTTAGAATTTTTTTTTTTTTTGGGGGGGGGGTTCTAACCGATAACCAATTAGATATCTTGTACAAATAGCTATTTATCTATCAATATGTTAAGAACAACAGACATAATCTGGTCAAATCCGTCTCTTATGCTGACTATATAATAAAAAAAAAAATCATAATAGGATATGGCAAAAAGGTGATTTTGTATATTAATATCAAACTATTTTTATTTCAATTATTGTTTGTTTTTGTTTTTTTTTTCAGCAACATTTTTTCTATTCATCATCATCATTCTCAACCATTATCAATCCACTACAGGATGGAGCCTTCTCCAACTTCAATCCATCTTCTCTGATCTCTAGCCTCTCTTCTCCACATCACTCTTGCACACTTTCTTATTTCATCCATCTATCTCACATGTGATCTCTTTCTGGGTCATTTACAATCTCTTGAAATACAGTTTAAGATTTCAATTGTCTATCTATTATCATCTTTTCTACCAATATGTCAAGCCTAACTCCACTTCAGTCTTTTAATTCTTTCAATGATATCAGTAACACCTGTTTGTTCTCTTACCCATATATTGCATTTTCAATCTCTTCTTGTTATTCATAACTTGCATCTCTTCATAGTTCTTTGAGTAGTCTAAAGTCTTTGCATTGCTCTTCTATTAAGTGTCCAAATCTTAGATATATAATCAAGAATTGGTAAAACACATTTATTAAAAACCTTCCATTTCATACACATAGACACATTTCCTTTTAATATTAAGTTATTTCTACAAAAAGCACTCCAACCAAGTTTGATTCTATGATTAATTTCATCAAATTATGTTTCCATGTTTTCCACGTGTAGTAATAATATGACCAAGGGATTTGTAGTTATTAACTTCTAACTCATCATAATCAATCTTTATTTTCATCTTTTGAGAAAATCCATTGAACCTTACTTTAATCCTTTTAACATTTAACCTTAGTTCTACTTTCTTATTTTCATCTGATAAACTCTTGCAACAGTTCTAAAAACTCTAAAGCCATTATTTGCAAAAACAACTACATTATCTGAAAAATCCAAAATGACGTAAATAATCTCCATTTACTTTTACTCCTTTAGCTTTCCATTTTAATCCACAAAATACTTCTTGCAGCACTGCTGTAAAAAGTTTTGGAGATATGGAGTCACCTGTCTTATGCCCTTCTCAATGTTAACATTCCTTGTATCATTATATAATCTAATTGTTGCTATTGAATTTTTATAAATATTTTTCAGAATATGATAATATCCTGGATCTATACCTTGATGATCCGATGCTTTAATCACTGAAGAAATGCTTATAGAATCAAATGCCTTTTCATAATCTACAAAATCCAAAGCATGATGACAACCCATGTTCATTGGTCATTTCTATAACTTCTCTCAATACTTCAATATGATCTACTATACTAAAACCATTTACAAATCCAGCTTGTTCTTTTTGGTTGGTTGAAATCCAATGTTCTCTGTAGACAACTTATAATTATCTTGGTAAAAAATTTGTATAAAACTGATAAAAGGCTGACAGGTCTGTACTTTCTAATGTCTTTTTTATCACCTTTTTTTCTTCCAAATCATTTACTACATCTTTATTTATCATTTAAACATTTGGTATATAACTTTGTCAAATTTTTTTCTATTACTTCACCTGTTTTGTTAAAGTGCTTGTATATACTATAACATATCAATTATAATACCATCATTACCTGGAGCTTTTCTCTTCTTAATAAATTTAATTGCATATCTCACTTCTTCATTTAAAATCCTGGACAATTCAGAAGTTAGGAGGTACTTGTTCTTTATTACTATATAATTCTTGATAAAACTCTTCTACCCATTTCATGATGTCATATCTCTTTTTAGTCATAGTTCCATATTTTTTTTCTTATTGCAGATATAAGTTTCTTATCAATACCAAAATGTTGTTTTACACTCTTGAGACTTTTATTCTTTTTTACAGCTTTCTTTGCTAGTAGATAATTAGACTTTCTTATATCATTATCAATTCTTTTTCACATCATTTTAAAAAATTCGAGATATTCAATCCTTCCTAATGCATCATTTTTATATATCTTCATATTCTTTCTTTTCTTTATAAATTCTCTAATATCAATAGAAATTTTATTAGTCAATTGCTGCTTTTTTTTTTTTTTTTTTACCAGTTATCTTTGTTGCAGTTTTTAAAAGTGTATCAGCGATTTTTCTATTAATTATATATATTCAAATATGAATCATGTTCAAAATCTACTTATACTTGAAAACGATTTGCAAGTTCTAATTTAAATTCATTAGAATATTTCTGAAGATTAGAAGTATCAACTGTAAATATTGATTTTTTAAAAATAATTTTTGTCTTTCTAAATTTTGCATTAACACGTATCTTACATCTTACTAAGCAATTATCACTTCGCTGAATTTATTAAGAACATTACTATCTTGAAATATGTATCCTCTTTCATTTCTATTACCATAAACAAATTTACCTACGACACTTTCATCTCTCATTTGTTTATCAATTCTCTCCTTTAACAATTTTAAAATGTTTGGTCTGATCAAAAGCCTTTTGTGTATCCATATAAAAATATTCTACTACTTCATCACTATGAGTTGAATAACTAATGTGCACCAACTGTTCCCCTTATTTTTTTGCTTAGAACTTTTTATATTTTTAAAGTTACTAAAATATACACAATTAAATTTTTTAAAATAAACATTGTTATCACATATCAAGGCTTATTCAAATTAGAATTTAATTCTTGTTAGAACAACTGTAGAAATAATGATAAATCTATCAAATGTAACCACATATCTGTATATAAAAAAATTCTTTTATAAAACTGGATTCACTAATCAAAGAAATCTTATAAAGACAAAGTATGGCATTGTATTCATAAACTTCAGTAAGAGAAGTGGAAGTATTTGAAAAGTTAATAATTTATAACATTTTCCCAGTGAAATTGTTTCTTCCTTCCATTAAAATAGAGCATATTTTAAAATTAATTATTCAATAGCATTTAGAGGGCCCTGTATATATGTATATAATAAAGATTTTACATTTGCAAAATAATCCAATGTGATGATATGAGGTGATGTACTGTAGCTTCTCCTTAAAATGCCCAGAGAAACCTGTTAGCCACTTTATTTTCCATTCCCCAGTCTAAGTTTTCCCATATTCTGCTCCATCTCATTTCCACAGCATAATCTTTGTCAACTCTATGGCCTTTATATCTAAATCCCCCTTATCTTTTCCCAAACCCAGCATAAAAACCAATAACCCACTTTCTGTATAATCACTTTTTTCATATTTATTCTTCCATACTTCATTATATGTGCTCTTTCTGTTTTCAACCATTTACATTCAATTAATAGATGCCTAATATTTTCTATTCCTTCCTTACATAATTTACAGATTAAATCACCCATATTTTTCCACTTATATGTATATTGTCTTGTTGCTAAAGATCCCGTTTGAGCCTTAAACAATAAATTACTTTCTTTACTATTATCATATATTAACTCGCAGCTAATATTCTGTTTATTTCTATATATATTTAAACTCTCTTTACTCTCCATACTAATTCTCCATCTCTCTAACTCCCTATTCTTTATTAATAAATCTATTCTTTTATCCCATTCCTTACCACTATAACACTCAACAATCCTCCTAACACAATCATCCAGGATCATCTTTTGTACAAAAAATACTGTTATAAATTCTTTATTCAAATCTTTTGCATACTGCATTATCTTTCTCATCCATCTTGTTATCAGCTCTTTATTCATAACCCAATTAAATACTATTTTGACTATTCTTTTATTATTCATAAACTGCAAT
This sequence comes from Epiperipatus broadwayi, assembly GCA_028023455.1. Classification (NCBI taxonomy): domain Eukaryota; kingdom Metazoa; phylum Onychophora; class Udeonychophora; order Euonychophora; family Peripatidae; genus Epiperipatus; species Epiperipatus broadwayi. The sequence continues at coordinate 9,031,121 of JAQFVV010012424.1, forward strand.
CTACCAAACATTTTCATTTTACTTTTTGCATCTCTCATATGAAAACTTTACCATCCCATTTCTTTTTGAACTGCTTCCCTTGCTATCCATACATCTGCATCCAATGCATGTATTCTTACTTCCCTTTGAACATTTTCTAAGTAATTTAATACCCCTTTACTAACATATAATGCATCATTACCATATGTTAACTCTGCTACTGCAACTCCTTTCCATATAATTCTAGCTACATCATATTTATTATATGAAAACGCTGTTAATTTCTTTATCAATCCCTTTCTTTTCTTTGCTTCATTTATCAATTTTTTCTCCCATTCATCCAAATAATTTTTTTTGATTACTTAAAATAATTCCCAAATAACTATATATATTCACCACACATAACTTAATATCTCCCAATAAAAATTCTACAGCTTCTCTTTCCCCAGTATTAACCATTATTATATTTGATTTTTCTTCACTAAATTTAATCCCCATCTCTTTGCCCACTCTCACACATGTCATCAGTATAACTTCCATAGCTTCTCTTCTTTCTGCACACAAAAATATATCATCCACACAAAAAAAGACCTGACAAAATATATACTCCCTTACTACCTATTAACAGTATTTCTATCCCTCTTCCTAATCTTTCTATTGCTGTTTCCATTTAACTCAAATACAACACAAACAGAATAGGTGACATAGGTCATCCTTGCCTTAGTCCCACCCCATTTTTAACTTTAACTAATTCTATATTCCCTAATTGATAGATATATATATATAATTATTATTTTCATATAATTTCTTAATTGGAGTGTAATGCCACCTATCGTCAAATTTGAAAATCCTGTTTCATATTCTTTCATTAGTAACCAGTTATATGGACTTTCTTTTAGATTAATAAGTAGAGCATTCTAAATCAATTAATTAAGTTTTATCATTCTCTTTCCTGGAATTTACTGAAAGATAATAAATATTAATTCTTATTAAGTGCAATGTCAGCACGTAATACTTATATAAAGCTACAGCTTTAGTACATGCACCTTGAGTGCTTAATTTTTAACAAGATACCTTTACAAATCATAACACGAGATTCGACTTTATAAAGATAAGAGGGACCCTCTTATCTCTAACCTATTTTTCTTAATTATATAGGCAAATCTAAAGCATTTTGATTTGGGAGCATGAAACTAATAAATTCTTCACTGATTAAGTCCACTATTTCTATTAAACATTAACATTCGTGAAATCTTTCGATTTACAATGAGTCAATATTCAGATATTAAATTTAGAAATATTTTGAATCAATTTAAAGTTATAAATATTAATTCTTATTAAGCGCAATGTCAGCACGTAATACTTATATAAAGCTAAAGCTTTAGTACATGCACCTTGAGTGCTTAATTTTTAACAAGAGACCTCTACAAATCATAACACGAGATTCGACTTTATAAAGATAAGAGGGACCCTCTTATCTCTAACCTATTTTTCTTAATTATATAGGCAAATCTAAAGCATTTTGATTTGGGAGCATGAAGCTAATAAATAGAAATAGTGGACTTAATCAGTGAAGAATTTATTAGCTTCATGCTCCCAAATCAAAATGCTTTAGATTTGCCTATATAATTAAGAAAAATAGGTTAGAGATAAGAGAGTCCCTCTTATCTTTATAAAGTCGAATCTCGTGTTATGATTTGTAGAGGTCTCTTGTTAAAAATTAAGCACTCAAGGCGCATGTACTAAGATAATAAATGAAAAAATTTAAATAATTTTGAGTTGGCCAAATTTTTTAGCACGTGGATAAACTTTAAGAATCTCATCAACTTTAGCTATTTGATTTCTCTTGAAAAATTTGTTTATATAAATTAAAGAAAATAATTATTATGTTAACTAAAATATAAAAGTTGGAAACCACTCAAGTATTTAAGCCATTAATAGATACAATAATTTTATAACACTTCATATAGTTCTAGAAGTGAAAAATTTAGTTTTAAAATAACTGTTATTGGGTCAAACCAATTTACAGAGATATATTTTATATATTAGAAATCTATATATAAAAGTCTATGGCTTTATTGCTCAGGAGTTCATAACAAGTTTGAGCGCCAGACCTGTGAGCACCAGAAATGATTCTGAGACATCTAGATTACAAGTCGGATGCTCTATCAACTATCAAATTAGATGTAAAACTGTTTACATATAGTGCAAAAAATTGAGCAAATATAGTGAAGAAACATTGTGATATAAGAGTGATGGCATACCTTCTTAGTATTCCAACCAATTTCACAGAATATATACATTTATGTGTAAAACAAAAGAATGGTCAAAACATTGAAACCCTGTGAGTAAGACCTACTTTCCAGTAACTGTAAAAATATCTCCTAGTGTAAGGATTAGTTTCTCATTTTATTATCTAATTTGTTCAGTAAAAGTACTTCATATTTGCGAAGATCGGATTAAAGATCTGATAGCATCTTATGAACCAGACTGTGAAAACAATAGTCTGTTTTAATACCATGAAATCATTTATTAATGTAACTGTTATGTTAATATTATATCATTTCATAAGCATTTAAAATGTATTTCTTTCAGAAGCCAAATTTATTTCCATGTCATATTATTTCCAAGTGCTAAAAGCTAATGTTATCAAAGGTATTAATTAAATTTTGTTACTTATCTTATTACTGAAAAAGTGAGAACTGATACACTAATCAAGCAGGATATTTTACAGGGTCTATGCTCACAAACTATCATAAATTAACTCCTCAAGCAAAAACCCTAACTTAAATATTTGTGTGACTTCCAAGTTTCACATTTTAATGTAAGTAAAGCAAAGAGGTTATTTCCAGTATAATTTTCAATTTTTCTATAAATAAATGTCATATTATATTCTTAATGTTTAAAGAGTTTTTTATTATATATGTAAATAAGTTAAATCGTACGTATATATTGTTTTAAGAAGATCTAGACAATAGCAATGGGTATTTTAAACTTTTAGGCAACATTTTTGGACCTTTTTGATACCAAAATATATTGTTACCATCATAACTACACGCGCTTATTTTTTATATGTATACACACGCACGTTCGCGCGCGCACACACAAGTATTTCATTTACTTGCTAAACCAGTGTTGGAATATTAATCTTTATTTATTATATATATCTAAAGAAATCATTGTTATACTTCACTTCTATGAAATATAATAAATCATAAATAGTGCACTAAGATGCAGTTGAAAAGAAGTTTATGAATTCGAAAAACCAAAACCAAAGTAAGTGTAATTCCTGTGAGCTATGTATAAATTAATAATCGTGGTCATAATCACCATCAATAAATGAAAAAAATTGAACCTACCACATCAGTACAACATGTCAATAAACTTATGCTTAAATACCATCAGAGCTAAATAAATAGGTGGTATTATATCATTTTTTTCAGTTATTGTAGATGATTATTAATTTATACATAGTTCATGGGAGTTAAAATTACTTTTGCTTCAATTTTGTATATACATATATTGTAAAGGAAAATATATTCTAAAACATATGAGTAATACCAATGAACCACAAACATCACATGATTTCCATTTCTTATGCTTGCTCATAACTTATTAAAACAGGCAAAACTTTCCATACAGTAGTACCACTCAGTGTACTCAATGGATGTCAGATGGCTTGTGCATAAAATCCCTATCTAGTGCTTACTCATGTAATATCCCCAGACTAATTTTTAGTTTGTGGCTTTCATCAGTGAGGAGCCTGGAAACTGAGAGCACTGCCCCTAGATCTTAGGATCTAATGCAACCCTCCAACAGCCACCTTTTATCTCTACTTAACTACAAAACTAGAGTCTAAAATTGAAAACACAATAATATTTTCAATCTAAGCTCATTAGCTTATATAGTCATATAGATATTTAAATGTTAATATTTATAAATATTATTTATTAACAATTAAGATATAAATAATTTTTATTATTTTAATAATATAAGCCAATGAGCTTGGATTGAAAATATTGTGTTTTCAATTTTAAACTCATAGTTTTGTAGTTAAGCAGAGATAAAAGGTGGCTGCTGGAGGGTTGCATTAGATCCTAAGACTTAGGTGCAGTACTCTCAGATCCAAAGCTCCTCACTGATGAAATCCACAAGCTAGAAACTAGTCTGGAGATATTGAATGAATATGCACTAGATAGAATTTTATGCACAAGCATTCTGACATCCATTGATTACTGTGGCTTGCACTGACACTACTGCATAGAGAATTTTGCCTGTTTTAATACTAAAGAAGCAAAATTGCTTCATAAATAGTAATATTCCCTTGTTAGACAAGCCAAAATGTACTGGACAATTAATCCAAATAATGAAAAGCTGCCTGATCTACAAATGCTCATATACTTGAGTAAGCTAGAAAATATAATGGATAAATGTTGTGCTTAGGCAACTAAAAGTATAACTAATAAATAAACAAATAAATGAATTATTGGTTCTATGATAGTTTGGATTTACATCTACAAAGGCCTTATAAATAAGTAAAATGCCAATGGGCCCCTAATAAGTAATTTTTGCTTGGCGAAGAAGATATAAAGTTCAATAAATAATATTTTACTTTCTAATGAGATATAGTATGGGATATACACTTGAATATTTTAATTGTACATAAATTGTGTAATAAAATAGTTTATAATGATTTGTGCAGTAGGCAAATCAAAATACTTAGATTAATCATAATATTATTTATTGAAGTAAACATTAACTCATTAAAGTGGCTAAGACAAAGAACATAGTTCTAATTTTTACCAATTACAATCTAATATCATATAAAGCATACTTTATAATTAACCCTTGCTAATAGAAATGATCTATGATTAAAAGTATTAAAGCATACAGTCATAAAGGGTTAATTATAAATTAATATGTTAACAATTGATTTAAGTTTTAATTATGTGAATCTATTATTTAAGCTTATATCAAATGATAAAATTATCTGGTAATTAAAGTTATTAATAAAAAAGGACTGATAAATATTTTATCATTAAGCCACTATTATACTCTCAACTATTATTAATAAATAAAACTTAGATAATTCAAAAGCAATTTTTTTCTTAGCATCTGTTACCAAGTTTAGCTTATATATATATAGCATAGATTCCACATTTCATGATGTTTTCCTTGGTACATCAATGATAAAATATAAATGTAGGTTTCCATAAACATTTTTATCCTTAAATGATATTCAACTATTCCTTTATTGATATTACAATCCATAATAAATTTTGATCTTTTCATAGCTTCATGGCAGTTAAGCATAATGTTTGATATTAATCATTCAATTTGATTCATAAAGATATCAAATAAGAAGTTTTGTGTTCCTTCCCTTTTAAATAAAGTTTCTACTCACAGTACATATTTCCTTGTCATAAATCCAGAAGATATTTGTAAAAGTAAGGTAAAATAAATACAAAATTTTAAGCAAAAGAAAGTATGTGTGTTTTCTTGGTTGAATTTATTTCTATAGCTATAGTAACACAAAACATAATCTTTTTCTTTTCCTTTTTTTAAACACTCGATTATGAACCTATGATTTTATTTTCATCTAATCTTAATATGGCATTGTTATTATTCAAAAAGGTTTAGTAAAATATTCCATTTTTAAATTTAATAAAGTATTTATCTCAAATTAACCAACATTTATTAAATATAAAGCTTTAATTGTTTTCTTTACTTAGTTATTTATACATGACAAAGGGAACTATAGATGTCAACATGTATACATCACACATTCCCACCCTTAATAAAATAAAAAAAAATTCTAAACAATTAACATAAGATCATCATGACCAATTAAACATTCTATGAGTAACCCATGGTTAGCTAAAACAAAACTGTCACAACAATGAAGTCAATGATTATGTACAATTACATGACATTTATTATACTTTTTTAAAGCACTAAAAGTAACAAGACAGATATCCCATAACAATGATATCCATTTGTACTTTCATCCTAACTGGATATTTTAAAAATAAGTCTATAGTATTATATAGGTTGCATAAATTTTGACCAACAAAATCAACCATTTTATTTTTGATAAATATTGATTCTTTTTACCAAATGAAATTATGAATATAGTCATCATGAATTGGATATTTACTATTATATCCACAACAATTGATGCATTTGGTCATAGCTTTTCTATAATTTTTTTTCTAAATCATTAATCTCACAAATCCAACATCTTACTGGCTTTACACTGTGATTAAGACAAATTCTTATGTTCCCAGTCAAGGTACCTACATTTATGACTATGTACTTCATCGTGATAAAACCATTTAGATTTTAAAGGCTTTGCCTCTAATGATAAAATCTTATATCGATCACCACTATTTAATCTTGTGATGGACTTACCCTTGAAAGAAACCTAATCATTTACTTTGGATTGCATCACATCTAAGCTAATATCATAATGTGAATGGCCTCAATTTATGAGTTTTTTTAATTTTGAATCTCTTGTTCCTATCTATTCTATACTTTCTATAACTCTTTATCATTAATTTGCTGATACCTGTATAACTTAGTTTCTAAGATTCTATCTTTATTCTGATACTTTTCTGTCTTTATTTCTTTCTCTTGAATCCAATTTTGTCCCTTTCTATACTGTCTTCTAATTTATTGATCTTTATTTGCACTTGACTTTGAGTCTTTTCCATTTTAATCTCTAGTTCATTAAACTTAACCTTTAAATCATATATTGCTCATATCCCATTCTTATTTCATGAACTAATTCTGTATGCATGTGCTTGATCTCTTGTTTTAGTCTGTTTTAAATCATATTAACCATCTTCAATTTTAATACTAAGATTTTCTGGCCTTGCTTCATGTTTAATTTAAGCTTTTTGGGCTTTATTTCAACTCTTGTTTAAATATTTTCTCTGTTCAGTGGTTTTCCTTAATCTTATTCAGTAAATCTCTTGATACATTTTCCTGACTTTGTTTCAATTATTGTTTCAGTATTTGCTGACTTTCAATCATTAAGCCTTGCAACATTGTCATTATAGATTCATTTTGATCTTTTTTTTTTGATGTGACAGAGACTTTATTAACTTCTTTTTCTTGTCCTAACATATGTAACTCTTCATAATTTATTTTAGATTTGTGTGTATTATTTTATTTTAGAAAGGAAAAAAAACATGATCTTCCTTCTCAATTCAATATCTCACACCAAATGAAATGAATAACTTGTTTTTCTGTACTATGTATGGAGAGTTTTGCTAGTATAATAACAGTTATGTGCTAGCATAAGAGATGGTGATCATGTGATGTTTAGTGGTTTATGCTTTATATGCTGAACTCTACAAATTAATTAAATCTCTACTCACATTTCAACTCATGTAATATACCCTTTCAACATAGAATACCACAAAAACATCACCTTTCAATAGTGATTAATTTACTTGCCCACAATATTATTATTATATATATATATATTTAAAATTTAACTTATATTGATATAATATAGCATGAATTTCATGACTATGCTCAAAATACTGTGTTATATCATCAACAAATTCAACCAGCCAGCACTAATATTTTTCATCTATTTCCCAGAATAACTAAGGTATAATACCTTCAATAAAATAAGCTAGCTTCAAATACTTTTCATTATTTATTTTACAATAACATATAACACCTATCTGATGTTTTTACCATCATAAACATAAAATTCTTATTTTTATTATTATATGGAAAATTCAGTCATCATCATCTGATACTGTTCCTTCTCATGCCCCCTTCTGGTAGTTTTCCTTCTCATGCTACCTTCTGGTATATTTACAGAACATTTTATTTATAAAGCACTTTACAGTTTGGCCATTTCTCAATTTATGTATTGTTACACATATTCTTCAGAAAACAGTTTGATAACACATTCTAAATTCAAACCCCCAACAAAGTACAACTACAGATTAAAAAAATTATCTTTTGAGTCAGTAATCAGTTTAATTTAACACTAGTATACACAAAAATAGTTGATATTAATTGTGATCAGTAATCAAATATTTCAATTCTATTTATTTATTATTATGTGACTTTAAATCTCTCACAGATCACGGATAAGTACTTGGGTCCTTGTTGGGAAGCCAAAATGTAAAGGAAAATATATTTTAAAACATATGAACAATGCTAATGAGGCAACATTGTCTCATAAATAGCAATATTCCCTTGTTGAATGAGCCAAAAACATAATGGATGAAAAGCTGCCTGACTTATGAATACCCACATATTTGAGCAAGCTAGAAAATATAATAGATAAATGTTGGACTTGGGCAACTAAAAATATAACTCACAAATAAATTAATTAATCCATAAATTGGCTCTATGATAGTTTGGATTTACATCTACAATGGACTCATAAATTTGTAAGGCACCAATGGATCCCTAATAAGTAATTTTTACTTGGCAAAGAAGATAAAATTCAATAAATAATACTTTACTTGCTAATGAGATATAGCATGGGATATACATTTAAGTATGTGAATTGTAAATAAATTGTGCAATAAAATAGTTTGACAATGATTTATGTAATAGGCAAATCAAAGTACTTAGGAGGATGATGATGATGATGATAATAATAATAATAATAATAATAATAATAATAATAATAATAATAATAATAATAATAATAATAATAATAATAATAATAATAATAATAATAATAATAATAATAATTCAATTCGATTTATTAGTAAACAACAGCTTACAAAGCCAAGAAAACGTTTACAATGATTAAAATTAAAATGTACATAAAATTTTGATTTAATGAATCTAATATATATATATATATTTTAAATATTTTAAAATCTAATGTAAACTCTATATCACTAAACATATCATTCATTATATTCATTTTGTAAACTATAAACAGGTGCATTCTTTAGACATGTATGTTTAATTAATGGTAAATGAAAAAGTTTGTGATTTCTGCTATTGAAGGTTGGTATTTTATATAGCACATTTGTTACTGAATTATCAAACGTTATTGTGCCATTTATCATTTTATATAAATGATACATATCAGATAATATTCTCTTAACACGCAATTCATTATTATTACAAAATGAAGTTTTACACACATATTTACAATATTTACCTTTTGTATTTTTTTCATATTTGTTTCATTTATATAATTCCATATAATGGATCCATAGTGTAAAATTGGCAATATCAAACTATTAAATATTAGTTTATTAGTCTGGAAATCAAAAACAAGTTTTGATCTCAGCATCCTGCCAATGAGTTTAAATGCTTTATTAACAGAATTTGTTATATGGTTATTAAAAGTAAAATTGCTTGTGAAAATTATACCCAAATCTTTATGATCAGTAATTTTTTTAATTTCAAGATGATCAATATGGTAACTACCCCGTATTAACATTGTTTTTCTTGAATATGTCATAGCATTACATTTATCAATATTTATTTTCATGTTATTTTCTTGGCATCACTTGTAAAATTCATCGATATAATTTTGTAAAGTTTTAATATTTTCTTTACTATTAATCTCCAGAAAAATTTTAATATAATCTGCATAGCATAACATGCTCTTACTTGGAATAAATGTTATCAAATCTGATATATAAATAGCAAAAAATATTGGGCTTAACACACTCCCCTGTGGAAGTCCAAGTCTAGATTTAAAACTATTTGATTCTTTATTATTGTAATAAACATAATTGCTTCTATAAACGACTTGAATAAATTCATTAGATTGATTGAAAAACCAATTTTCTCTATTTTCATAAGAAGTAATCTATGTTCAACTCTATCAAAAGTCTTTGTTAAATCAAAATATATTACATCCAATTGACTCCTTGCCTCAATAGCTCTACCTATGGCATCTGATATATGGACTAAATTTGTTTCTATTGACCTTCCTGGAAGAAACCCATGTAAAGAATAAGGAAGAATATTTTTAAATAATGTATAATTCTGTAATAAATTGATTTATCAAAAATTCTTGATGGTATGGGTAGTAAAGAAATAGGTCTATAATTTCGGACCTCTGATTTTTTTTTCCAGATTTGTATATAGGTTTACTTTAGCCATTTTCCAATAGCTAGAAAAAATTGACATTTTAAGTGACAAATTAAAAATATACAATAGAACTGGAGCAAAAGTTCAATGCATCCTTTATAAATAAAAACTGGTATATTATCACAAGCACTACTTTTTTTATTTTTTATTAATTTTATAAAATGGTATATCTCATCCAAATCAAATTTTAATATGTTTATGGAATCATTATTGAATATGAGATTTTGAATAAATGGATATTCCAAAATTAAGTTATTATTTAGTTCACATTGATTTGAAAAATAAGCCATAAAATCATTTGATTCTATATCTACTACACATGTATTTTGTCTAACTGAAGTATAATGAGTCTTTAATACATTCCAAAAATGTGCTGGATCTTTATGTATTTTGTTTTGAGTCAGTTTAATATATTCATGAAAATCATATTTTTCAAGTACCTTTACTATGCGTCTATAATTCCTATAGTTATTCAAATACAAAAAGCATTTACATTTCTTATAATATCTATGAAAAACTTTTTTTCTCTTTATACATAATAATAATAATAATAATAATAATAATAATAATAATAATAATAATAATAATAATAATAATAATAATAATAATAATAATAATATTATTATTATTATTATTATTATTATTATTATTGAAGTAAACATTAACTCACTAAGGTGGCTAAGACAAAGAACATAGTTCTAATTTTTACTAACTGCAATCTAATATCATATAATGTATACTATATAATTTACTCCTGCTAGATTGCAATTAATAGAAATGATCTTTAATTAAAATTATTAAAGCTTTCAGTCATAAAAAATAATTACAAACTAATACATCAACAATTGATTTAATTCTTAATTATGTGAATCTATTATTTAAGATTATATCAAAGAATAATATTAAACTGCCTTGTAATTAAAATTATAAATTAAAAAGACTTTGATAAATATTTTATCACTCAGTTACTTTTATGCTCTTAACCATTATTAAAAAATGAAACTTATTTCATGTAAATAATTCAAAAGAAATTTTTTTCTTAGTGTCTGTTATCAAGTTTAGCTTATATATATAATTTCAGCCTAGATTGACATTTTCCTTAGCACATCGATGACAACAAAATATAAGTTTCTATAAACATTTTTATCTTTAAATGATATTCAATTATTCCTTTATCGATATTACAATCCATGATAAATTTGGATAGTTTCATAGATTCATGGCAGTTAAGCATAGCGTTTGTTATTATTCATTTCATTTGAATCATAAAGATATCAAATGAAGGAAAGTTTTATGTTCGTTCCCCCTTAATTAAATTTTCTACTCACAATACATATTTCTTGTCATAAGTCCAGAATGTATTTGTAAATGTGAGGTAAGATAAAAACACAAAATTTTATGCAAAAGACAGTATATATGTTCTCCTTGCTGAATTCGTTATTGTAGCTATAGCAACACAAAACGCAGACTTTTTTTTAAAAAAAAAAAACCACTGGCTTGTGATCATGAGATTTTCTTTTCTTCTAAGCTTAATAACGCATCATTCAACAAAACTTAGTAAAATATTTCATTTTTAAATTTAATAAATAAATTATCCATTCATTCTACGTTTATAGCAAATTAACCAATATGTTTATTAAATATAAGATCATTGTTTTCTTTGTTTAGTTATTTATACACTACAAAATGAACTATAGATGACAACATATGTACATCACATGTATATATTTGCATATAGACAGAGCAGAGAATCTAAATGATGCACAGCTATGCACATAAAACACACATCCACATGTATGTATGGTGTAACAACACTAATAATAAAAACCACAAAATTAATATATATATCTATATTGCAGTAATTGTTCAAAATGGATAGAAACCAATCCCACTTTGCTGTGATAGATGTAATGAAAGATATGGAACTATCACCATTAGCATAGAGATTCAGGTGTAAGATACTTATAGTCTACCCATGAAGAGTGAGAATTTTTTTGGAGGTGCATTCCTGATTAAAAAGAATGATCTGAGTTTCTGCACTGTGGATGATTGCAATGTAGTGAATTTGGGGTGAAAATGACAAGGGTTAAGAAATTTTTACGTTCTCCTTTCGTTTAAAATAATAATGACATTTCTACAAGTAATATAAAGAATCTATTAAATGTCAAAAAAATAAAATGTGACTTATAAAAATAGAAAATTAATGTTTTAGTTAAATATTTTTGGAACTGTACTTCAATGGACCATTTATTTTACCATGGTATTTATTTCAAAAATAAGGATTTGATAAACATATTTTAATTTATCACCACAACAAAATGTAAAAAGAACTAGTATGATAAATGGGGTGGATAACTAGTTCTTATGTTCCAGTTAAAGACTAAGTGTATTTTCTATTTGTACATAAATAAATACAATATGGTAACATATTGATAACCTAGTATTTAAATTTTCCAGTGATATTATTTGAGTTAACAGAGATACCTTTTTGCCTTTTATTGTTGCCAGGAAACTATCATTACTACTAATTGGCAATCTCACTGAGACTAAACAAGTTTATCATTAACCCAGCAAAAGAGCTTGTATAGATTAATGCAGAAACTTCTTTAGCCTCAGCAAAATTGTCAATTAGTTGTAATTGAAAGTTTCCTGGCAACAACAAAAGGCAAATATATATATATATTTATATATATATATATATATATATATATATATATACATAAAGGCAAATATATATATATATTTGCACATACACAATCTCATAATTACAGTAATTAAGACAGTTGCTTCCAGGTACATTAGTGAAAACAATCATTGAATTTGAATTAAAATTATCAAGATAAAAATAGTTTCTAAATTTTAATTGTTAAAATTTTATCAACTCTGTAGGAATTAATTCTACATAATTCTAAGTCAATCACTATTCATTTTTAATATTAATGTTTGATACTTGAAGTACTATAAAAGCCATCACACATATACAAGAGCCCATGTAACATTTTTAACTTTGGATCTCGAATTTGAAAATACTGTTTTGATATATATACTAATATTACTGATTAACTCACTTCAGAATTGAAATTATTTAACCCTGTTTACAAATAATCATGGTGCATCAACAAAATAATTAAATAAATCAAATATATATTGAAACGGTTAGATCTAAAGATCCACCTGTTTCATCTACTATAGTCATAGTAGTATATTCTTTTGTATGTTATTTCACCCCAAATTGTGTGTATTACTTTAATTCAGAACTCTGAACTTGTGCTCTTGATAATTATAAAGTATATGCCTGTATAAGTGCCTATTTCATTGCAATATATATGCCAGTAAAGATAATATATATGCACATATAGCCTACCATTTATTAAAACTGTGTAGACCTAACAGTATGTGCAGCTAGCATTTACATATAGAATTATATTTAAACTTTAGTAAAAATCACTTATTTAAGATTTAGTCTTAATATCCTCTTAAAATTATTTCAAGTTTATTCTTTGTTAGAAGTACAGACAGTAAAGTTGTTTATGAGTTAATATTTGCTCAAAATTATATTTTAGTTAAAGATTGACCAGATTGGCATTACTTAAAATTATTTCAAGTTTATTCTTTGTTAGAAATACAGATGGTAAAGTTGTTTATGAATTAATATTTGCTCAAGGTTATATTTTAGTTAAAGATTGACCAGATTAGCATTTCTTAAAATTATTTTAATTTACCCTTTTGTTTAAAACTGCAGACTGTGAAGTTGTTTACGAGTTTTAGCATTTGACCAAAATAATATTTTAACTTAATTAGCCTTATAACTAAAAAAATCAATTAAAAATCAGCCAGCTGTAAATTTTGACTTGACCATTTGGAAGGACCCAAAGGAGAGTTTTTACTCACAGCTTTGGCATGGTAAAAGATAATTAAGAGCATAAGATTCAAAACAGTAAACAAGTGACATGGTTAATGCAAGAAAGAAAAAGGGGGGTGCTGAAAAATAGCTATAAAAACTTACAGTTTTCATAAAAAAAAAAAACACAAACCACAACTTTGAGTAATTTGCCCATTAACAGCATGGGGAGTCTGAGTTTGAGTACTATATCAAAAAACCTAAAGTTGCTAAGATGAGAACCATCGGCTAGTGAGAGATAGAGTTGCCATTTATCTTCCACTAGAGCTGTTCTACCAATGGTAATAACATCAACTGTCTTACACCACAGAAACATCAACATCCACCCTGAAAGTATAAGCCAGCCACATTGATAATAATGGAGCTGTATCTAGAAGCTGCACCAGCAATAATGAAGCTGTACCTGGTAAGCAACCTCAGCCATAAGCAAGCTGTATCTAATAAACTGCATTAAAATGGTGAATCTGCATCTACTAAACTGCATTAGAAAGAAAGAAGCTATATTCGTGTCCATCAATGGAGAATACTGAATCCCTCTTGGAGAAGCCACTCAAGCATGAACATTTACTAGAATCCCTCTCAAGAATTATGGTAAAGCATGCTAAAAATACCATTTCATTCTTTAAAATAACCATCAAGCTAGTGATCATTATGTCTCCTGCATAACTCTGCTAAGTAAATGTAAATCTGCTATTTATCTTTAATTTAAGGTAGTCACTTTATAAAATTTTGCTTGATCATACACATACACATATATTCATTTTAATCTTTAATGTTTAAACCCCAAAACTTTAGTAATAATTATATTACAATCTTATTTATTGTTTAGATGTTATTTTACACCATTTATTATAGTTATGTTTGATTTCTGCTAAAATAATCAGAACGGAGTTTGGCGAATTGTTAATTCTCAAGAGATACTTATATGCTCTCATTGTGCTAATTTGCTATAAAGAAACAAGCAAACTCCCTTCTGGAATTAATATTCTTCTGCCAGTAATAATTGGCTATCTGTAACATGGCCAAGTAAATAATTATAAAAGAGTGTTTATTTGCATTAGGCGAGAGGGATTTTCTATAGTATATGGGCAATTAATATTTAGATCTTTAATAACTCCTAAAATATACTGCAAAACCCTGTAATTATATACCTTAAGTGGTACAACTCTTAAGCCAGATTCATAGTATTTCCTCATAGTAGAATAATTATGTACTATTTCCAAACTGAGTAATGGCAGTAGCACTCATTAGCAAAATAATATTTAGCTTCTTGCTATATTCTCTACACATGTGTCTGCATTGGGGTTGATTTAATGTCAAACCATGCTTGTTAGTTTGGACAGCAAAGTCATTTCATATTTGATATTTAAAAGGGACTAAAGAGTCTCATCCTCAAAGTAGCTGTTTGATCATTCAGACTAAAGAAGTCTCCTTTTATTAGTATGGCAAGCAGTATGATCCAAAGAACCAATTACTTGGTAATAAATCTTTACAAGCATACTTTCAAGATGCACTCATTCTACTAGTATATTTGGCATGCCATAGAATCTGAAGTTGCACTGCTTCCTCAGTTCCACCTGCCTTATTAAATAACCTTGGCTTTGATCCGAGCCAGAATCTGAATTAACTTGACTACTTTGTATCGCAAATTAGATGTAATTTTAATGATAAGTAATATACATTCCCAGCCAGTCTGATCACCCTCATTTTGCTAAGTTCTTGGCATATATTTTGACATAGATCACTACATAAACTTTGTATAATATTTATTGACCACTATTTAATTAGAGGGAGAAATGGCTAATGTAAATATTAATCTGCCACTGTAACTTTGTTTTTCATATATAAAGATGAAATAAGAATCCCTTGATAAAAATAAACATTCACCTGCATGTGAAGGAATTTTATGCACTCTGTTTATTTACTCTTTAATTTGTATAGTAAATTCATCCGCATTGCCATCATAAAGCTAAAATATTACCTTTGTAAAGTAACATTCACCTGCGTGTGAATAATTTATATACCTGGCTTTTATTGTTTGTTATTTTGTATCGTACCTTTATACATATTTCTTATTATGTAAAGCTAAACTATTAATCTTTTACTAATATGTACATTCACCTGTGTGTGACTGATTTATATACCTTTTTGTTTTATTACTTATGAATTTATATATTAAATTTTCTAAACTATATCACATCGATGTCTCAGTCCTTGCTCATTGTATTTATGTATCACTAGTTAAGTCATTTAGTATTAGTTAGGGGGGATAGGTCTCATGCTCTACCATTTTGCTATTGCCAGAATGTGATAAAGGAAATGTCTAGTGCAGCCTTGGGCAGGTCATTCGCTAGGAGAATGGTAAAAGAAAGCATGTATGATCATATGTAGGATGTCACCATCCTGACTTTGTCAGCATGTTTCTCTTTCACCTGGACTCTCTGTCTGTTTAGCAAATGTACCAACCTGACTGTTACAATATATACATTTCTCCTAAATATCATAACTAATTTTCTTCTTCTTTTTTTATGTATTGTTTTCTACTTTTATATATTATATCATTTACAATTTTCTTAAACACTTTAACATACTATTAGTTCTGATGATTACTGCAGGATAGTCAAAATTGTTAGAATAAAGATTTTATATAAAAAAACAATATTGTTAAAGTGTTTAAGAAAGTTGTAAATAGTAGAAACTATTATAACTCTTATAGTTTCTTAACTTTTTGTAATTTTTCTGTTTAGAAACCTTGCCAAGTATTTCATCTTGAAAATAAAACATTGATGTTCAGTTTTAGGCACTGGTTTTAAAAAATGTAATGGAAATGTAATATTTTTTGCGAATTCTTTTTATATGCTTTTTTAAAACTTACTTTGGGGGGAGGGAGATTCACCCACTTCTCAATTTCTGATCTAGTTGAAACTTTGCATACATATGTATTCTTGATGACAATACACTTTTTTTAAAGTTAGCAAACAATTTTAGCAAAAAAATTTCATTTTAAATTCCCATGGATGTGATGTGATCTGGCTACATCTTTGTTGAAGTCAGGAATCTTTCAGCCAATATGCCCAAGAAAAACCTGTTAGCCACCTTTCCTTTCCATTCCCTAAGTTTTTCCCATATTCTTCTCTATCCTGCTCTATTCCATTTCCACAACATTATCTTTGTCCACCCCATGGTCTTTATATCAATATCCCTTTTATCTTTTTCTAACCCTAGCATAAAGCCCAAGGATGTGATGCACTATGGCTTTTCTTTTTAAAGTCAGAAATTTCTCAGCCACTATGACCAGAGAAACCTGTTAGCCACCTTCATTCCCACCCTAAATTTTTCAAATATTATCTATACTGCTCCATCCCATTTCTACATCATCTTTGTCCACTCTATGACTTTTATATCTAAATCAATCTTATCTTTTTCCAAACCCAGCATACAATCCAAGAATTCACTTTTTGTATAATCACTTTGTTTATGTTTATTCTCCCACAACTTCATTATATGATGCAATGCACTATGACTTCTCCTTTCTCAGAGTCAGGAATCTCTCAATCACTATTCCCAGAGAAACCTGTTAGGATTCAGCTCTTTTCATGTTACTGCCATCTAGTGACATTTATTTGTAGCAAGAAAAAACAATAAATGCACTGAAAAATAAAAGTAAATTTTCTTCAGCTTTTACAATATTCTTAATATTGTTTGACCAAAGATAAATGCATAGGATGAAGAATATTATGTTAAAAATGTCAAATAAAAGAATCTCATCATTTTATTTTTGGTTGCATAATACCAAAATTACTGTGAAAGCTGAAGAAAATGTATTATTTACTTTATGTGAATAAAAACATATCTTTAATTTATATATACATATATATTATTTACTTTTAAAAAATTTGCATACTTTATTTTACTTATATAAGAGAATGTAAAGCTAATGGTGCAGTTCTAAAATTGAGATACTAAAATAAATAGAGAAAAGAAACCTGGAAAGGAATGTGGTCAAGAATTATCACACGATCATAGTATTATATTACTTAGTGATTTTTCCTATTTTAGGCCATAAAACTCAACATACACAGCCTGATTTGATTGAATTTCATAAAAAAAAGTATTTTAGCAATTTTTATTTATTTCTAATCAATCAGTCCTGTAGCTTTATAATTAATATAATTAATTCTTTTGAATTCAGTAATTTATCTTGTAATAAATTTTTCAAAGCATTCACATTATTTTTTTAAGTTGTTATTGCCAATACAAATTTCTAATAGAAAATGACAATTCGACTTTTTTTCAAAATGGAAGTCTTTTTTTTAAAATGGCCACCATTAAGTTATGTACTATTAGAAAAATTAAAACACTGATATAAATAATAATTATTGTATATTTTATGCATTTTAGATATTGTTTAAAATGTAATTATTACTAATCCAAATCAGTGCATGTAATTTTAAATAAATTTTGTCAGATTAAAAAAAAAACAATTCAAAGAAATAAAATGACTATGAATTTGCATTGGCAATAGTATTCATTACTGGAAGCCATTTTGTCATTTCCACTAGGTACTTGACAAGAACAAATATTATTAAACTGAGAGTACAAATGGCTTTGTTTAGAACCAAATAGTAACATGCAAAGGATTTGCAATATATAGAGAAGAGAAAAATGAAACTTTAACACATTTCCATGATATTGCTAAGTTACTCGAGTTCCAATATTTGTAACATTGAAATAATTAATAATATGCACATATATTACATAGTAGTGTCTTAAATATTCCTAACTTTCAAATTTTCTCCAAGCCAATATATAGAACCCTTGATTAATTAGTAGATACCAGATGTGATAAAGTTGTAATATCTATATCCCCAGATTGGTTTTTGAATTTTTCCTTTATCAATGAGAACTTCATTTTAAAATATGGAATTAATGCATTGATGCATATAATCACAATCATTTATTCATGTATACTATTCAAGCTAATATTTTTATGTTTAAAGGAACTTTAGGTTTTTGAATTTAAGCCAACTTACATGCATAGTTTTGTAGATAAGATATCAGACTAGTTTCACTTATTTTAGTATTTTCATTTCCTTTTCAAATGTAGATCCCTTTTACCCCTTGGTTAGAAAAATTAATAGCAATAGCACAAGACTTTATAAGTTTAATCACATCCTTTTAAGAGCAGTTTTTCTCACCTTTCTCTAAAACTCTCTAAATGATAAACTTAAAAAATTGATGGACACCAGATCATAAAGAACTTTCTTTTGGAAGCATAAGGATAAGCTGAGAAAGTAATGGTATGTTGTTGTTATTATTGGGCTTTCTAAACCAAATGAAGAGAGAATCTATAATTAACATAAAATGGAAAACAATAAAATATCTAGAAACTGATCTGATGTTAAATATACTTAACTATGCAAGAAAGTTCAAAAATCTTAAATAGTTTTTTTAAAAACTAGAGGAAACAATATATATAAAAAAATTAAAAGATGATTATTCAGTGAGCACTAATTGTATATATGTGTAGTAGATTATGATCTGGCCCCTCTGATGAATGCTGATTCTGCATGAAATATGTATATTGGGGATCATCTATCTTTTTCGCATGTATGTGGGTCGGTATTGTTTGAAATGGAATGGAGGACGAATATTGACTGAAAAATCCTAAGTTCAAACCCCTCTATTTCCTGAATTCCAGTTTTGAATTCTAAATTTTTACTGACGAAGGTATGAATATTTTACGTCTGTTCATTGATTATTTAAGGTAACGATAGATGGAAAAATAAATACGAAAAAAGTGATTATATAGAAAGTAGATTACTGGTTTTTATGCTGGGTTTGGAAAAAGATAAGGGGGATTTAGATATAAAGGCTGTAGAGTTGACAAAGATTATGTTGTGGAAATGGGATGGAGGAGAATATGGCAAAACTTAGACTGGGGAATGTAAAATTAAATAGTTAACAAGTTTCTCTTGATATAATTGCTGAGAGATTCTTGACTTCGTTTAAGAAGAAGCTACACTACATCACATCACTGCTCTCTGACAACATAAGAATTCAATGAGAAAAAATGTGACGTTACTATTCTGAATATTAAGATTGGGGAAAAAACTTTGTTAAAGAGGGGCTACTATGGCAATGATCAAGTACTCAATTATTCTAACTTCTCTGTGAATAGAGACCTTAACGTATATTATATATATTGAAACACGCTTTTGAAATGCATGATATATATATACGTATTTAAAATTGTCAAAATCAGCCGTTTTTCATAAAAATTGATAATAATTATTTTTATTAATATGTTAGACATATGCTTTTAAATAATATTAATTTGAAAACACATGTACATACAAATAGCTAGTAATGAAATATTTATTTTCCTAATTATTTTTGTCACGGCAATGAGTTTATTTGTTTTTTTTTTCTTAATTATTTTAAACAAACCTTTAACCTTAAACCAAATTTGAGAATGTTTTATGAAGATTTTATTCAATATTATAAACAAAATTTAACTTTTAAATTTTAACTTTTTATTTTGAACTTTACTCACAGTATATATAAATTACTCAAAAGTATATTTGCGTAGTACAAACAATTGCATATATATATATTTGAACACCTTAGCTTAGTACTCACTAATACTTATAATCTTAAATTATTATTCACTTTATTTACTGGTGGTCTGAGGGGATTTTTAAAGAAATGAAAGGAAATCGGTGCATTTTATTGAAATTTGTAGATAATCCTTCATAAATTGGTTATGTATTTTTCAAAATTTTTCGTAATATAAATACATTTTAAAAAGAACTTGGTACTGTGGTATTAAAGCTGCGACATGAAGAATTATAATCGTTTAATCATTAAATTGATTAGGTTATTAAATGAAAAACATATTTTAAAATCTACATTTAAAAAAAACCAATTTGACAAAAAAAAATACGAAAAGCATTAATGTGAAGAATAGTTAAAATGTGTGTTTAAATCAAATTGAGTGTGTATTTGCACGTGCATATTCTGCATAATCTATTTTAATACATTGTACAGGCTTACACCTGCATTTATATATGTAATATATGCGGGATTCGAACTCAGACTTTCACACGACCTACAACTCTCAGTGCCATCTTGTATTACTGACTCACCTGATCACACACCTGTCGAAAAGATAAATAATCACCAATATACGTATTTCGTGCTAAACCAGCACTCATCAGTTGGTTCAGATTACCATCTCTACACATATATACAATTAATACTCAGCTTTATATTAAGATAACCAATCTTCATACTTTAATGAGTGCTGGTTTAGCACGAAATAAGTATATTGGTGATTATTTATCTTTTCAAAATGTGTGTGCTCAGGTGAGTAAGCAATATAAGATGGCACTGAGAGTTGTAGGTCGTGTGAAAGTCTGAGTTCGAATCCCGCATATATTACATATATAAATGCAAGTTTAAGCCTGTACAATGTATTAAAATAGATTATGCAGAATATGCACGTGCAAACACACACTCAATTTGATTTAAACACACATTTTAACTATTCTTCACATTAAAGCTTTTCGTATTTTTTTTTGTTAAATTGTTTTTTTTTAATAACCTAATTAATTTAATGATTAAACGATTATAATTCATGTCGCAGCTCTAATACCACAGCTAACATAATAGCTAACATTTTTGTATTAGGAAACAAAATACTGTATTTATTTAAAATTTTACTTTTCTTGTTTTTACTGCAGCGACATCTCATAGAGATCTCAGAATCCATTGATTCAGCTACTTTATTTTTAATTGATATAATACCCAAACTTGTTAATCTTTATTTAGTAATCTTAGATAACTTTTAATTTTAAATTTAAAATATGCACAATGCGATCTCAATATTAGGATATATATTTTGAATTTCATAAGTAGGAATCACTTGTAATGATTTTTTGTTATACTTTATTAATAGCAAACTATACACGAGTATTAACATATATATAGAAGGGGAAAAAATTACATGGCATATGATATATAACTTATGAAAACATAAGCATTATGACTGGTGTTTGAAGAGCGGATGAAGAATGATTCAATTTTATGTAGGTGAATGTGTGATTTATATGCTTCATTTTCACTGCACCCAAGGATAAACTTTGTTTGATTATTATTTGTAACCAGACATGTACCTGGCCTGGTCATCGTTTTTGTAAAAAAAAATTTCAGAAATGTTAGGCCATCGTTTTCATAATTATATGCTAACCAAAAGTAAATGTAAATACAAAAATATAACCTCTATTTTTCCCCTCACCAAATATCATATTTCAATATGAATTTATTTACTGTAATCACATTTTCTTTATAATTTACACACTATACCTATTCAGTTCTGTACAGGAGTTAAAGCTCATGTACTGATTTTTTCTGAGCATTTTTTCCTTCAAAAAGTTTTATGCCATATGTCACCATATGTCTTTTGTAAAACATCATTTGCAAAATTACTTGCATCTTAAATATAAGGAAGGAATTATTTCTTTTGCATAAAATGCTTCATAAAAAAATTATAATGGCAGAACAAACAATACTTTTTTCCTTGAAAAATATGCCCTCTAACAAAGAAATTTTTAACTTGAATATCATGTGACAGCATTATAGATATTTAGGAATTTTATACATAAGATAAGTGGAGTTAATGGGTTTCTATTTGTGTGTTATTACTAAACAGTTGTTTGTATTTGAAAAGTTTAAATAAAGTTTAAAATTTTCTAGACATAAAACATGTAATGATAACTGATGGAAATAGGCCAACATATTATCACATCTAGCAACTCAATTGTCTTATTTAAGAAAATTCTTCTTCCAAAATATTTTAAATTTATATTGCCCTTTTTTCATTGTTGGCTATTTTTGGGCTAGCATATTTCCAATTGTTAAATCCTTTGATATATCTAAAAAATTTGATTTTTTTTTTTTGTCTTCTGAAAACATTAAACAAGGAAAGCAAAATGAACAATTTTTGGGTACCTAAATAGAAGCCATTGCCTTTATTATTAGGGAAGACTTTAAAGTAACTTTTAAAACTTCCTTCCCCTGAAATAGAAAATGTAAAATTTCAACCTTTTTCCAATCTCAGATTTGCTTTTAAGTGATAATTAAATTAATCAGTAATAGCTAATCACTCAGCAAAATAACTATTTTGGGTAATAGATCACTTTTCAGCACCGTCTAATCTTTATATACTTTGAAGCTTTTTTGAGTTGCAGTTTTATTAATAGTTGTATCTTTATTACCATTGTTATTCTTTTCTTGGGAAGGAACATTTTCTTCCTACTAAAATGTTGGATTTCATCTTTCAATATGGAAGAAAATTTGCTTTTTATATATTTACAGAAAAAAAAAACGATTTTTGGAGCCAATTTGACAATTTTACCTTTCTTCCAAGTAGCAATTTTTGTCTTTTAAGTATTTTTTTTTGTATTTGCTTTCATTTTTTATTTAACCATGAAAATAAAAATATTTTACATTATTAAATAGCTGTAAAAGGCTGATATTTAATGTATTACAATTATAAACACCGCGCTATATAAATAAATGCTTATTATTAAAAAATAAAATTTTGCACAAAAGGATCAAGCATAGAATAAGTCTTTTTTTATATACATTTGGCATAGAATGACTTCAACTAGAAATGTATCTGTGAAGCAAATCACTTATTCCTCACTCCATACATTGTCACCATGTTATTAGTTCACACATGTATGAAGTGGGCTAAAAAGTGACAAATATTTCTTAGTGTTGTCTAACCTATAACATTATTCGATGTTAAAATTTAGTTACAGCTTGTATATACCCCCGAAAGGCACTTCAGATATAATAAATACATTGTATTACTGCTTATCTATACAGCAATTCTAAGAAATAGTATAGTGAACTATTGTTTTTACTATGAAAGTTCTGTCAGCCACAATTTAGATAACTATTGTTGATATGTACATCTTGATAACTCTGATGTGGCACCTTTCAATAATGCTACCTGATACCATTGCACCATCCATATTACCTTTACTGTGTTATTGCTTTATATATATATATATATATATATATTTGCAAGTATACCTTTACTGTATATTGCTTTATATATATATATATATATATATATTTGCAAGTAACAAAATAGTCATGTAGTGTTAATTTCTTAATTGGTAAGAAAATAATTTTTTACCATTAACAGTAAACTGCTCTTAATTAAGTCAAATGTTTTTTACATAGCTATTTTCTGATACATTAGAGAATACAGAATAGCTCTATAAAGAATTTTACATTCTACAATAAAATGAATGAAAAGTAAATTAAATTAAAATCATTTTACAAAACATTCAACTTTTTTTTTGTTCTTGATAAACCAGATGAAAAAACTTTGCTACTTTTCTAGATTTTGTTCTATTAAATTAATATGAAAATATAGTTACAGTTTTACTTACTTTTATAATTTCTATTTAATTTAATCTGTTTTTATGTAGATAAAAATGAATGTTTGAACCGGCATTGTTCATTTTTAGTGTATAAATTTATGTCATAAAATATGGCAGATAATAGCCTTACAGCTCTATTTTGTCCAATATAGTTTAAGAAAATCACAATTTCTGTCAAAAATTACAAAGTATATGTGCAAATTTCATAGAACCAAGCATGATTAGTAATTAGGAAATAACCCCCCCAAAAAAAATTTAGTAAAAAATAAATAAAACTCTGCTTTGTAGTCACATGATCAAAAGATAAAATTACTATGGCAAATATGAAAAAATAATATTAAGCAACTATTATTAGTAAATGAAAACAAAAATGTTCACATACCAAGTAGTTTTATTTTAAATATATATTAAATACACATAATTTATTGTATAGAAAATTTAAATAGAAGTAACAACACATCCAGAAGCTATATATAAACAACACATGTTTATAAATGTAATATATAGAGCTCACAAAGCTCTTAACAAGCTTTGCAGATTATCCTTAACCCCAGACCAGCTCCCACATCACCCAGGAAGCCAGTAGCAGAAACCAGTCTGGGGTTGGGGATATTATGCAAAGCTTGCTAAGATCTTATTTGCAAGATCTATATACAACATGTGTAATACAAGCTTGTTAAATTAGGTCATGTGACATATGATTTGATTTCTTTGTAATTTTATTTTTTTACTATTAAGGTTTTGGTGATTTTATATTGCTAAAGTTATTAATATATGGGGAATCTGAACTTGATTCAGTTCCATATGGCTATTTAAGTTAGATAGCGGGATTGGAAGACATATGAATGTCTGAAAAGTTCAGATTTTCTACTTAATAGTTAACCACTAGATAAAGTGCTGGGCTTGTCCTGGTATTTTTAATCTTGAATATCCTAGTACCTCACTGAGAAAGCCAGTAGAAGAAACAAGTCTGGGATTGGGGATATTCTGCAAAGCTTGTTAAGAGCTTATTTGTGAGTTCTATATATAATATTTGTAATATAAGCTTGTTAAATGAGGTTATGTGACATATGACTTGATTTCTTTGTAATCTTATGTCTAATTATAAATTTTATTACCTTCGAATTTTTCAGATGCTTATTCATAAGGTTACAGCCTTAGTAAATATTACTTAATCTTATGTCTATAAATGCACAGAATAGAATGGACCACTTATTTCTTGAGCTTTTGGTAGTGTTAAGCATTTATTTATGGAAGATGTTGGAAATATATATTTTCTAAATATTCAATTATAATTTCAAAATGAAATAGGCCATATATAAATCAAACCAAATTTTGCTTTATTTTCTAACAATGTCAATAAATAAATGATTTACCATATGTGGTTTAGTGCCGCAGTAAAGTTTCAGACTCTGGATCTAAAGTTCTCAGACCAATTCCAGTTCTGACACTTTCAGATTCAAACTTCTTATGAACTCCCAAGAAATAAGGTCTTGGGTAATTTAATGTATGTTTAATACCATTAATAATGACATCTAGTGCAAGCTTTATTAATCAATGGCTGCAAGACTATTTATGCATAAAATGTCTATTTAGTGCCTAGTCATCCAATATGCCCAGATTAGTCTCTATCTTGTGACTTTCATCAGTGAGGAGCCTTGGAACTGAGAGCATTGCACCTAGGTCTTAGGATCCTATGCAACTCTATAGCAACCAGATTTTACCTTTTTGGTTAACTATAAATTTCTGAGTCCAAAATGAAAATACAATAATGTTTTCAATCCAAGCTTATTCACTTGTAAAGTCATAGATATCTGAATTCAGTTCAATATCTATACATTTTGGTGTCTTTGGTTCTTTATTAATCATAGACATGGGCAGGATTGGTAGGCACCACTAACCATCACATGATTATAATTTTTTATGCTTGCTCAAGCTGTTAAAACAGTTGCAAACTCTCTATACAGTAGTTTCACCCAGCGCAAGTCATAGTAAATCAAAAAGATAAAAAGTGACAGCTGGAGGGTTGCATTAGCATATAAAATCTAGGTGCAGTGCTCTCAGATCTTCAAGGCTCATTGATGATAAAGCCACAAGCTAAAAACTATTCTAGGGATATTGAATGGGTAGGCACTAGATAGAGATTTTATGCACAAACTTTTTTTCATCCATTGATTGCTATGGCTTCCACTGGCTAACACTACTGTATGGAGAATTTGCTACATTTATTAGCATGTGACTGTTGTTTATGCATAGTTTTTGAATGCTGTATAGAGTAATAATGTTGACTGTTAACTTTGTGTATATATTTTATATCAAGATGTGTACAATAGTTTTATCAACTAAGTAAAAAAAACATCTATAAGATGTAAATCAAATATATATAAAGTCAATGTTTTTTCATATGAAGATATTTAAAATATCTTTATTCCTAGTTATTATTATTTATACTATATATATAAAAAGAGAACTGATAATTAAATATATTTTTAATAAAGTACTGAGTGGGCAAAAATATGTGTGTCAGAAGAAATTAGTTTGTTGATATTATGTAATTCAGAGAAATATTTAAATGTTTAAATCTAGACGGTCTGATGTTTACATTCATTTAAAATTAGTTACAAGAAGTACACCCATATATTTGGATGAGTAATGCTAGGAATTATTTTTGATAATAATAATGAAATTGTATAATTTATTTTAATCCATGTATCAAGTAAGTATGTTATATTTTACTGCATATATTACAGTTTGATGTATTTGTTTGTGTATGATTTATTAGTTATGAGGGAATACATTAAAAATAGATAATGAGTACATTTTAAATTTTATTAGGTGAAAGGTCATGTGGCTTTTTGCATTAACATTTTATCCATATCTATATATGGTTGAGTAGATGCATTCCCTTTATATTCATGAAACTAAATAAAATATCAATAATCTTGTTGTATGGCTTGACTCATCATACATCCTAGTTTTACCAGGATTGTTCCAGTTTTAAAACTTGATCTGAAGACCCAGTCAGTTTAACGTTTTTTTCTGATTCACCTTCTAAGATTACATCGTTTAAAAGAATAGGAATAAAAAGATACATAAATTAATGGTGATAAAATGTAATGTTTAAATAATCTCCCCCCTCCCCAACATTTTATTATAAGAATAAAATAGACAAAATAAAAAGTGTTCTATCATTTTACTTGACTTTAAAATATTTTGTCTTATCTTTATAACAACCCGATTAACATCTAAACCTGATCATATCTTAGTACTATCCATTCAAAATTTAATTTCTTTTTTACTCGTGAGATGTTAATTTAATGTTTGCTTTTGTTTTTTCACTTTTCTTTTTCAGCTTTTCAGCATTTATTTGAAGTATGATAGAAGTCGTAGAGCGAGTGAATCCACAGTTAAAAGTTGAATTATGTGTAACGTGAATGTGGAAATGAGCTGTTCGTATTTTTTTGAAAAAATTAAAAACAACAAACAGTTGCTGGAAAAAATTCATGCTAATGGTAAATATGTTTGATTTCAACCCTCAGCAAATAATTAAAATTGACTTTTTGTTGTTTTTCGATTAAATTATTACCCAATAATTTTTTTTGTCCCGGTTTGGAAAAAAATAAATGTAAGTGTACGTTGTATGGTTAAGATGAATGCATTAATCCTTCGAAATCTGTGACATTTGGTGCTCATCTTTCAGAGACATTAAATTTATGTTAGTAGTAAATTGCATAAAATGTATTATTAACACTATAAAATAGACTTTTTCAACAAGTGCAGTAACTGTTTATAAAAAAAATACTTAAAAAAAACACCAATAAAAATATTAATAAAAAGTAAATAAACTATTATTTGCAATTTGATAATAAAGTTAATTCTGCATAAAAATTAAATAAATGAAGGAAGTAGAAATAACTTAAAAGTTAAATAATTTTATCATCTCTCTTTTTTTTTTTTTTGAAAAACCAAGAACAATATTTAAATTTTTTTCTTTTTTTAAAATGGCCGCTCTCGTCTTTTAAATAAATCTTGTGTTAAGATTTGTAGAGGTCCCTACTGTCGTTTTTCAAATGCGTGGTCTTAAGGTTATAGCCTTAATATATATTACTTTTTTTAAAATGAAAAGTTGATTGGGATGATTATTAGTCATTCATTAGACTAGAGATTATCCACTTAATGAACACTATTTCCATATTGTAATTTTCAAAACGCCATTCTCATGCAAGGGAGGGACTGGTTTTTGCCAGATTTTAAGACTCTGTGAAGGGGTGTAATCATAAACATATAACCAAAGATATGTGGAAAAGATGTATGATCTCCAAAATGGACATTTTGTGCTTAACCAAAACTCACACTGCTTCACAAGATGTTAAAAGTAGATAGAAACTAGTCTCTACTTGGTGAGAATAGTGTAGTAGAAATTACACTACAGAAATATTACCCATTAAGTGGATAATCTCTTATCTAATGAATGACTAATAAAAGTTATTAATATACTTCAAGTAAATGGCTCATGACACATGAATTAAATTGTAGTAATTGGCTATCTATATATACTGAGAAATGATTAAGATAAGTATAAGAGATTGTGATCTGGATCAACTGATGAGTGCTGATTCAATACAAAATGTGCATCTTGAAAATGATACATTTTTTGCATAATCTTTGGACATATGTTCATGATTACATCCTCTACAAAGTATTACAGGTGGATAAACACCAGTCCTTATCTTGTGTGAGAGTGATGTAGGGAAAATTACACTACATAAATATTATTTGTCTGTCATGGTTTTAAATTTAAAAATGAAAGCTTTATTGAAAAAGAATACTATCGACTACTTTGCTTGTGACTTTCCATAGTATCTAATAGTTACATTGTGAACTAAAAGTTTAAAGTTAAAAAAATTAAAACTTTTTTATAATACTAATTTTTTAAACTTTTTATTTAATATATTTTAATATGAACACATAATTGAAATATCAAAACATAGATACAAGCAATTGTGGCATAAGTTGTATGTAGGTTTATTATGAAAGATATTGCTATAACTTGGATAAATGATAATAATGAATTGTTTTATTGCTAAGAGTTTAAAAATATGAGCACTGGAAGTACCAGAACTAGAATCTTATCTGAGTACCATACACTCCAGAGACTGACACTCTACAACCATGCTTAACCATACAGAGCTTATGCATACATAAATGTTAATAATAATGTGTCAAAAATATTACTGTAATAATAACATGTTAACATTCATATAATGTAGTACCATCCTCATTAAATACTTATCTGTCTTACAATAAACACAGGGTATATAAATGAATCTATGAGTCTACTTTTTCACTATTAATTATTTTCTTTCTATTATTAGGATTTTTAAATTACGTTAGTTACTTTCAACTTTAGCAGTCATAGATGACTTGAAATATTAAGTTTAATAATTTAAAACATAATTTATACACAGTATGGGTGTAATTTGATTACAATTATATGTTGCAGAATCATTATGCAATATATTTCTCTAAATAGTAATATATCAATAAGTTTACTAATATTTTATAATTTATAAAAGATGCTAATTTTATGAAAGGGTATGTTGGGTCTAATGTTTTTCCTTGATTCATGTATTGTTGCATGTACAATAAATGTAGATTATTCAGCCTTATATAGATTTATAAAAAATGCATAAATAACTGTATAGATTGTACAATTATAAAGTGATATGTTTATAATGTAGTAATATATATATATATATTGTACCCTCACCTCCAGGAAATATCATATATAATAAAATGGGACTAGCTCAGATAAATAGTTATGCTCGGTTAAAATGCATATAATCGATAATAAAGATATTCTTTGTTAATGTCTATTGTTTAACTAGCTCTAACTAATAATAATAAATAATATGGTTCGGTTTTATAAATTAAATAAATAAATATTTATTAAATCATGAGACTATGAAGTGAGAAACAAGTAGTAATGTGAATTACATTGAGCCAATATCCCACAGGATACCACCTCAATGGCATAAGAATACTACCCCCCCCTATTATTATCTCAAATAATAAATCTATAGCATTCTTATGACTTCAACAATAATTAATTAATTAAGATAATACTGATAAATAAATCTTAATCTCTTTATTCAAAATAATCTAACTAAAATAATCTCAGGTTCTTAAACTAATTTGAGTCAATTAAAATTACTGTAGTCAAGCATGATAAGGGATTTAATATCACCCTCAACTACACCTAACCAATAATAATAATAATAATAATAATAATAATAATAATAATAATAATAATAATAATAATAATAATAATAATAATAATAATAATAATAATAATAATAATAATAATAATAATAATAATAATAATAATCTGTAGAGGTCCCTACTATTGCATTTTTATAGCATGTGCTTGAGGCTACAGCCTTAATGAATATTACTTACATAATCAATGTGCGTTTAAATAGTAATAATAATAATCATCATCATCATCTTCAATATATGATTCGATCTTAACTATTTTCCAGTTATAGTTCCTATCAATAATAATAGTAATACAGAAATAATATAGGATAATCTTTTATCTTTCATATGGCATCTTAAATAAAAATATGTGGTAAAATCTTATAATCTGAGAATATGTGGCAATGGATAAT
Source organism: Epiperipatus broadwayi (assembly GCA_028023455.1). NCBI lineage: Eukaryota > Metazoa > Onychophora > Udeonychophora > Euonychophora > Peripatidae > Epiperipatus > Epiperipatus broadwayi. Next base: position 9,062,227 of record JAQFVV010012424.1, read on the forward strand.
ATTATAATTCTGTGTAATATATTATATAATTAATTTTATGACCATAATGATAATAATAACAATGTAAATAAAATTTCTTAAATAAATCATATTAAGAAAATATTATAATTCTTAAATAATACTCTTGTTCATACTGTGCAAATATTATGTTTTGGTTCAAGATAATCTGTAGTCATAGATTTGCGATGTGAAAGAAATTGATTCGACACATAAATTTATAAAAACAAGTTTAACAAATTTTATTATAATAGCTTAACAAACAATAAATTATTTACAATATTTACAGTCAGAAAATCTTGTCTCATTACAACTTTCATCTCAAAATAATATAACAAAATAGAAAATCTAAGCATCTAAGCCTTCATTCCGACTTAGAACTGTAATATACTTTTTTAAAATATTTACAACAAATACTATCACTAATAATCATCATGGATATACGTAGAGTTTCACATGTACTAGATACAATTAAATAATATTATAATGTTTTCATCAAAATATAGATCAATTATGAAAAGGTAAAAAAAAAAATTATAATAGGATTGCTTATCCTAACATATAACTATTAATCCATTCTTAATGGTTTAAAAATAATTTATCATGATAGTGCTGATACTAGACAAAATACATTTATTTCGGTTCATTAATAAAATAAGTGGACTCAATTAATAATAGACTTATCATATATTCTACATCTTACTTTGTATTAATCTAGTATAAAACTATATGTATGTGTTGATGTATTTACTTAAATATAAAATAATATTTATGAAATATAATTTACTTATTCTATTCTCTATTGTTTCTTTAGATATACCAGCCATTAAAAATATGCATTACATATAAGTTAAATATTTTTAAAAATTATTCAAAAATTTCGTGAACAATTTTATTATCATTTATACACCTTCTTAAAATAGTTTACTAAAATGTAAAAAAATATTCTATGATTCTTTATTCTTATTTTAAGTTTTATTTTCAATCCCATTTGTATTTATTCTTAACGTCATTCAAAGTAAGAAACCTATCTTATTTTTTTCCAAATATCAATCCTGTATTCTAAAATTATTTATCATTCTCCCTCAAAGATACTGTTCTGTACGATGTAATACTTAGAAATCATGATAGCGAACAGATGCGTAGGTTTGAAAAACAAACTAGAGTATCAACTCAATAGTACACGTAAGATGGTCACATGGTAACAGTGTATAAAGAAAAGAGAGGCATGACTTATCTGTCTAATAACCTCCAATAAAATAACAATGTCCTAACTATTCATTCAGCTTTCGGAACATTAATATTCAATACTAAGAGAAAAAAAAACACTGCCCATGAAAATATACAAGTTACAGGGCTTCGTTATCTGTATCTGCATAATTATTAAGACAATAAAAACTATTTCTATTCCTCATAAAGACCTACAATAAAGCATCACCTTGGTTTCATTTTATTTTACTTCCAAGTCACTACCTATTAAAATTTCTTTATAGATTTATCAATCTACACCGCCAAAGAATTCTTAAAACATATTTATGAAATAACAAACAAATTTGCATATAAAGTCAACGATCTAGATTATTTAATAAGAAAAGGTTACTTCACTTTTAAGAACTTCTTGAACACAAATACAAATTATCGATATAATAAAATCAATACTTCAAAAACATTTTAAAATAATAAAGTTCTTTTCACGAAAGAATCATATAATTATATTCCATTACATTGTACCATATCAGTAATATAATAAATAAAAGTATGCATATTTTTAAATAAAATCTAACTCCTATACATTTTATATGTGTTTAGTGTATTCACACATACTCATACGTTCATACAATAGCAATATAAAAATTACTTGATGATCTAAAAGAAAGAAAATAAATACATCATAAAAAAAATTAATATTTTACAATTATTACCCAAGTGATAGTCCTTCTAGTAGATCACTTTTTAGACATCTTCTTAGCTCACAATCAATAGAATATTGCATAGTATAACACTCATTCAACACTACCATACTCAAAATATTTAAATTTTAAAAAATATTAAGTATCCTTTATAGAAATTATAAATATTGTATTAATAAATAATTAATATTTTATATGTACCTTTCCTATCTCTAATTAAAAATAAGAAAAATGAATACTAAGGTTAATTTAAAAATAAAAACATCTACGTAAACTTTTTAGTCCATGATAAATGTTCTTTTTTTTAAAAAAAAAGTTTTTTTTATTTCCTCGGGATTTCTTTACCATCTCCTTATAGGCAATTGAAACTCTCAGCGCTTGTTGCTGTGATATTGTCTAAACACTTGAAGACAAATTTTCTCCCCGACGTGACGCATGCTCAGTTGATTCCAACAAAATGATGAAGGAAAATTAAAATAAATGGAAACAAAAAGGAAAGTCGACTTCTAAAAATCGGGATCCAGCTATGAAAATAATCACTAATCTGTTTTTCAAAAGTTTATAAAACAATAGTCTATTGTTTCTATTACTCAGAGCAGTGATTATTGAAGATAATTTCAGCTTATAACTTTTAAAAATAATTCTTCAGAGTTTTCCTCACTCCATCAGGATCCTATGCCGGCTCATAGTGTTTTTGACACAGTGATATTCATTTGGGTGTCCATATACATAATTTTTGTGCATTTTAGATATTCCAATAATTAATGTTTAACTATTTCACATAATGTTAGCATATAAAGTTTTACTGTCAGAATATTTTCTTATTTATCCAAAGATATTTTCTTTTTAATTAATCTTTTCCAATTATCAGTTTTCTCAAAATTTGCTAAATACATGTAGTCTTTTTTTAATAGTAAAGACTTATCATGTAACATATTTTTAATAACTGTCTTCATTTTTCCATCATTTTAGAATGACAGTTTAAAATAAATTGTTTTAAAAAATGTTTTCTTCAAAAAGAAACATCTTCTGCATCTTTTATTAAAAATGATAATTATTTTCAAATTATTGATAATTTTTTTTAAAGTTTTTACCATATTACTTTAGGTCATAGATAAAACTATATTTCCAAATAAATACATTTTTTCTTTGTAATCTCTCGTGAACTTTTCCACCCAATTCCTCATACAATGTCCAACATGTTAACTTGGCCGATAAACTATTTGCTTCATTATCAATATTAAAATTATATTTTAATTAAAAATTGTTCTCCCAGCATTTCTTTATACAAATAGATACTTCTTGGTACTTCCATGATTATGTGATGTTTAGATTAAATTTTGACAAAACACTTGGTAAGGGAATTTAGCTGCATAACAGTGCATAATTTAACTGAATAAATTTATAATTTATCTATAATACTCTCTTTTTAAAAATAATTCAATTAGTACACTTTACTATTTTAAATAAATTGTTAGAGAGTTATTAAGGCACTGAACTGACTTATGGAATGACTATTAGAAAGCAGACTTGACTAATCGAAAGCAAAATTAACTAACAGAAGCAAACTTAATTAACAGAAGCATACCAAAAATAATTGAGCATCTGTATTTATACCCAAATAAATCGATCATTGGATTGGTGGATTAAACTTTCACCTGATGGCCTAATTTACATATTCAGTCAAAAGTGCACAATTAAAATAAAAAATAAAAAACTATGACTCATTCTTTTAAAATATTACTTAAAAATATTAATTTTAAATCAATTTTTAAACTTTATTTAAGATAGCTAAATATTCTAAATGACTTTTAAAATAATGTTTTATTAATTTATCCCACCTTTAGTTTTTTTAATGTATCCATTTTTCTTTATAACAAAAATCTAATTTTTATTAGCTACATTCATTTTAAAACCCCACTTAAATATTTGTAACAGCTAATTTTTATATTTTATCTTGTGGTAGGCAAAGTAACATTTTCAATTCTACAGTGTAATTTTAAAGCCATTTTTGAAATTTTATTAAAAAGAAAATTTGCAAGCACACATGTATGAATATTTACATGTCACATGACTTGCAATCCAGACATAGCCTATATCAAATTCTGTCTGCAAAAATAAATGTTTAATTGCAACAAATATATTTTAAAAAATAATATAATAATATAATTTAGAATAGTAATTTTGATACTATAAAATTGAATACACATTTCTCCACCACAAATACTACTTTTTTAAATAAATAATTTTAAATACAATTATTAAATATAATTTTCATTTAAAAACATACTATTTATTTAATTGTAAATTATTACTTTTTTTAAATTCAGCTTTTAATACTTATTTTAGAGACTTATTAATACACTATTTGGTAATCATCTGATATCCAGGCATGGCCATCTGATGGTGTTGTTTATGTGTCAAAACACAAAAATGCCATTTTTCCAGCCAGCCTTACAGGTTAATACAACATTTATATCGTATTAAACTTATTAGCTAGGCCGCTTTACATGACATTGCTCAAAAATATTATGGCCTGTTTTGTGCTTCAAAACTATTTACGTGTATTTGTTCTGTTCATAGCTGATTACCATATCACTCAAGAGTGTTTTAATTTCAGGTTGGTGCAACTTTTCAAATCTCCATAATAGAGTAATGTCATTTATATGTAAATAATGTTGTTAATTATTAAGAATTGTCATATGGTCCCCACCCATCCCTAAAAAATGTTAATATGTAAAAAATTGGTGAAGGATATGTTCGAACATGCTTCGACAAAGCTCACATGCTAAGTCACATTTCAGCATGGAAAATATACAAGACCAATAAAAGGTCTGAGAAGAACATGCAATCTTTCAACTTTTCACAATTTCCGAGTACAGAAAGTGACAGAGACTGGGTCCTTTTTTTCAGGCTCATAATGTCCTCCCAAATACCAGACTGTTTTTATTCCAGCAATAAAATAATAAATAAGTTCAAAAAGATCCAAAGTTTGTGTACTTTTTTTTTATTTAATTAGAAATTGACAAGTATTTGGATGATCTTTTTTCAGCGGGGCTTAAAAGAAATGACTATTTTTTGTTGACTTTTTATTAATAATAGCAAAGTATGAAAGCCTCTCAAAAAAGCAGTTTATTGTAGAAGCCAAAAAAAGGTAATTCGAACAAAATATAAATAAAAGTGAGAAAAAGTTGTTGCAAAAAAAAAGAAATTATTGACTTTTTATTAGAATTATTTTTCCGAGTGTGGGATTGGGGGTTTAAAACAATTTTTCATAACCCCAAAAAACCCAAAAGTTACTTTTGATTTAATAAGAAGAAATACAATTTGGTCAAGCAAAAAAAAGGTAGAAAAAATTCGAAACAATTCCCAAAGAATTGCATTATATTTTTCCAGCAGGGCTAAAACAAGTGGGGTTAAAATAAATGACTATTTTTGTTGACTTTTTGTTAATAATAACAGTACAAAAGCCCCCCTCCCAAAAAAGAGCTGTTTATTGTAGAAGCCAAAAAAAAAAAATTAATTCAAATGAAATACAAATAAAAGTAAAAAGTGAAAAAAAAGTTGTTTAATTAAAAAAAGAAAAATTATTGACTTTTTGTTACAATTAACGATCCGAGAGTGGGTGTTTCAAAACAATTTTTGAACCCCCAACAACACAAAAGTTACTTTTGATTTAATAATAAGATGAAAAACAATTTAGTCAACCAAAAAAAAAAAAAGGTAGAACAAAGTCGAAACAAGTCCCAAATAATTGTATTATATTTTTTCGGCAGAGGGATTAAAACAAGTTTTTTGGTTGTGAAACAGTCCAAAGTTTTAAAATTTAGAAAAATAAATACACAATTAAAATTACCAAAATTTGTAGAATAAAGAAAAATTTCAGGTTAAAAAAAACAATGAAAATGAATATAAAAATTTGTTTAGTAAAAAAGAAATCATGTTATAAATGAAATAAAAATTTGTTTTATCAAAAAAAAAAAACATGTTCTATAAAAAAAAAGTTGCGGCAGCCCGGTAATGTTACATTTGATGTGATTTTGTATAGCATCAATGCCCAAGTGGCCGTGCCCGGATATCAGATGATTACCCACTATTTTCCTATGGCCAGATTTCCCAACCATATACATTTATAACATTTAGCTTTATTTAACTGTTTTAACTATATTTAGCATAATTTTATATATTAAATATTGTCATCTTACTTTAATTAAGCTTTTTAAAAGATTATCAGCATAACATAGTATAACGATCGAATTGAAAGTGAAGATCGAATCTAACCGCAAACTACATATCTGCTCTACGGGGCGCCATCTAGGCATTTAAACCTAGAAAAATTTATAGAGTAGGCAGATACGCGCTGTTAAGATTCCACTTTATTTAAATATTCAGATTGTTAGCCCAAGTCACTAGCTCAGTGGAGATGCAGAGATAAAAATCTATATCTTAATTTATATCTTAAATATAAATAAATAAAAGCCACTGCCAGAAATTAACACATAAAAATATTTATTTACGCACATATAAAATAACATTTAAATTTTGAGGAATAAATTCAACATTTTAGATTGTTCTATTAATCTTTAGTTTTACATTTAAGTAAATTACAACCATGAGTTTAATATTTATTTAGGGAGTCGAGTATGAATAGACTACATAGCTCTGCATTTGAAAAGAAAATATTCTTCCCTGATTTAACCTTAGGCAACAAATTTCGCAATCAAACCGGCGCCAATCCATCTGATACATTTATGTATTCAATGTAGCATGAAAATACGACAACACAAAATACTATACTGTCAGGAATGTACATCTGATCAGTAAGTAGAATTAGAGAAGACATTGTCTCTCCAACAACAGGAATGTCACATCTGTTGGCAAGTAGAACGATAAACATAAAACGCCATAGGAATGGACTGCAGTCCTTTGCCATCTTACAAACCCATCGATAGGCAAACAGAAGGTGTATTGCGTATATATATAATCCTGCCCATAGCGGATCTCATACTACATCTACAATTACACAAATATATCCAATCCATTGAACCAATTCAACTACGAAATGAATAACCTAAGATTACCCTCCCTTAATATAACTTTACAAAACTATATAGCCATTCATGCCCGACTTAAATTTAACATTTAAATACGTTCGCACAGATTATTTTTATAAATTTGTTTTAAAATGTTGAGTATAGATCGGCTGCACAGATTCCACGGTCAAAAACATCCAAATTAAACACAATCGATCAAAATACAAAATCATCGATAACGTCAATTGCAAAAGGGAATACACAAGGCCCCATGGCATTCATCGTAAGATGCCCGCATTAACATCATTGACCTATATATTCTAATCAAATGTGAAAACTTCAACATAATCAACCGCTAACGAATCTATGCAACGTCTATACCCAACCTAAATTTCATCATTTAAAATTTAAACAATAAATAATTTATACAATAAGAAAAAAAAAATGGAAATGATTTTTATCAATCGGAAAACATATAAAATTAAACATTATTAATTTGATTTTAAACTTAAAAAAGTCAGATAGTTCATAAGCTTGAACGAAAGTTCTTAATTACTTTTTTTGTTGTTGTTGTTCATTTGTAAAGTTCATAGCTCATGGTAGAAGAGTCCAGGTTTCTGCTTTTAATTCCCACGACGCCTCCATTGGAAGATAATGTTCTGGAGATGGCAATAGCTGGTTCAAGGTATCACAGTCTTTTCATTTTTTTTTTAAACAGAGAGTGTGGTATGTGCGTCCTACCCCATCTCTCAAACACAAAACACTGGAACTGTCAGAACAACCATATTTCCCTTTTTATATTATCCACATGGATTCAATCAACAAAACGTCACTAATCCATCACTTTCGTTAGGGTCCGAGCCAAGGCTTAGTGCTTCCATTGGTCAAGCTAATTTCTCTTTATTTTCTTATCTATCTTTCATCAGATCATTTTAATTATACAAGAGCCCAAGGCTAGCTTGCTTTTCAAACAATTTATAAACAATCATTTCCATTTACAGATTACAAGAATTAATTAATACCTGTTTTTATTTTTAAATCTTGTACTTTTTTTTATAAAAAAGTACGTTCAAATACTTATTTATTTTTTTTTTTTTTTTAAAAAAAAATATTTTTAAAGTTTGGCATCTGTGCGAATGTATATACGTTTAACAAACATTTTAATTTTAGCGTTTAGTTTTTTACTTTTATTTGCGAACTTTTAAGTTTTTATTTTAAATTAATGTAACAACATATTTATATATCGTTACATATCAGTAAACTTCCTCAAAAAATAAAAACATTAAAAAAAAAAAAGAATTTACTTAGTGTTAGTAATTATGTTACACAAATTGATTATATATGAAAATTTCAAAAGGACAAAACTTTTTTTTTACAAGACAAAACAGTAATTACACACAAATATAATGATTTTAAAAAAAATTGACTGTTGATTCCCTATTACCAGCTAAATTTCTGCCCCCTCCCTTCCAAGTTTCATTTCTCCTACCTTTAACTATTACTTAGGCAAGTTGAACGATTAGATTTTAATTTAACAAGACTTTAAAAAAAAAAATGATTTATATTTATTATTGCGTTTTATTCCTCGCATTTATATTTACATATGCACAATTTTTCTTACTGGCAGTACCTTTAAGACCAAAAATTCAAACTGTAACTCCACGTCAATACAACAAATATATTTATACTAATTTCAGGAAAAATACTACGGGCATGATTCATTTTTAAAATTCTCAGGGCACTCGTGTTTATTAAAGATCGGCCCAAGTTGGGTAGCCAGTTATAACGATCGAATTGAAAGTGTAGATCGAATCTAACCGCAAACTACATATCTGCTCTACGGGGCACCATCTAGGCATTTAAACCTTGAAAAATTTATAGAGTAGGCAGATATGCGCTGTTAAGATTCCACTTTATTTAAATATTCAGATCGTTAGCCCAAGTCACTAGCTCAGTGGAGATGCAGAGATAAAATCTATATTTTAATTTATATCTTAAATATAAATAAATAAAAGCCACTGCCAGAAATTAACACATAAAAATATTTATTTACGCACATATAAAATAACATTTAAATTTTGAGGAATAAATTCAACATTTGAGATTGTTCTATTAATCTTTAGTTTTACATTTAAGTAAATTACAACCATGAGTTTAATATTTATTTAGAGAGTCGAGTATGAATAGACTACATAGCTCTGCATTTGAAAAGAAAATATTCTTCCCTGATTTAACCTTAGGCAACAAATTTCGCAATCAAACCGGCGCCAATCCATCTGATACATTTATGTATTCAATGTAGCATGAAAATGCGACAACACAAAATACTATACTGTCAGGAATGTACATCTTATCAGTAAGTAGAATTAGAGAAGACATTGTCTCTCCACCAACAGGAATGTCACATCTGTTGGCAAGTAGAACGATAAACATAAAACTCCATAGGAATGGACTGCGGTCCTTTGTCATCTTACAAACCCATCCATAGGCAAACAGAAGGTGTGTGGCGTATATATATAATCCTGTCCGTAGCGGATCTCATACTACATCTACAATTACACAAATATATCCAATCCATTGAACCAATTCAACTACAAAATGAATAACTTAAGATTACCCTCCCTTAATATAACTTTACAAAACTATATAGCCATTCATGCCTGACTTAAATTTAACATTTAAATATGTTAGCACAGATTATTTTTATAAATTTGTTTTAAAATGTTGAGTATAGATCGGCTGCACAGATTCCATGGTCAAAAACATCCAAATTAAACACAATCGATCAAAATACAAAATCATCGATAACGTCAATTGAAAAAGGGAATACACAAGGCCCCATGGCATTCATCGTAAGATGCCCGCATTAACATCGTTGACCTATATATTCTAATCAAATGTGAAAACTTCAACATAATCAACCGCTAACGAATCTATGCAACGTCTATACCCAACCTAAATTTCATCATTTAAAATTTAAACAATAAATAATTTATACATTAAGAAAAAAAAATGGAAATGATTTTTATCAATCGGAAAACATATAAAATTAACCATTATTAATTTGATTTTAAACTTAAAAAAGTCAGATAGTTCATAAGCTTGAATGAAAGTTCTTAATTACTTTTTTTTGTTGTTGTTGTTGTTCATTTGTAAAGTTCATAGCTCATGGTAGAAGAGTCCAGGTTTCTGATTTTAATTCCCGCGATGCCTCCATTGGAAGATAATGTTCTGGAGATGGCAATAGCTGGTTCAAGGTATCACAGTCTTTTCATTTTGTTTTTTTTTAAACAGAGAGTGTGGTATGTGCGTCCTACCTCATCTCTTAAACACAAAACGCTGGAACTGTCAGAACAACTGTATTTCCCTTTTTATATTATCCACACGGATTCAATCAACAAAAAGTCACTAATCCATCACTTTCGTTAGGGTCCGAGCCAAGGCTTAGTGCTTCCATTGGTCAAGCTAATTTCTCTTTATTTTCTTATCTATCTTTCATCAGATCATTTTAATTATACAAGAGCCCAAGGCTAGCTTGCTTGTTAAACAATTTATAAACAATCATTTCCATTTACAGATTACAAGAATTAATTAATACCTGTTTTTATTTTTAAATCTTGTACTTTTTTTTTTTATAAAAAAGTACGTTCAAATACTTATTTATTTGTTTTTTAAAAAAAAATATTTTTAAAGTTTGGCATCTGTGCGAATGTATATACGTTTAACAAACATTTTAATTTTAGCGTTTAGTTTTTTACTTTTATTTGCCAACTTTTAAGTTTTTATTTTAAATTAATGTAACGACATATTTATATATCATTACAATAGTAATCATACCAATATTCTTCTTAAATTTAAATTTTTTTAGTAAATTGATACAATAAATTTATTGAGACCTAAAGAAAAGGACACAATATATATATAATTTCATATTGTTTTCAGGATGTTCATGTGGTAAAATAGCTAAATAGCTAACATTTTGGTACAATAACAAGAGCACTTTGAGGAAGGTACTTGTTATTATACCAAAACATCAGCAATTTAGCTATTTTACCACATGGAATATCCCAAAAACAATAATAATATGAAATCATCATTTATCTGTGAAAATATTAGAATTAACATATATATATAAGGAGCTTAAACTTAGACCTTCAAGATTCCCACAGCTATCCACTCCATCCCATATAACCATGATCAAATACATGTAAAAAGATAAATGATCTCCAATATATGTATTTCGTGCTGATCCAGAACACATCAGTTGATCCAGATCACCAACTGCACATATATATACAATTAGTGTTCAGTTTATTTTAAGATAGCAAATATTCAAACTTTAATAGACAAGCTTCAATCTTTTTTACCCTCCAACTCTTCAACCATTTATACCATTGAAAATCTGAGGATGAAATGCTCAAAGTCCTTGTTGATGCCAATATTAATGTCATATCCATGTTGACTTTACATCACTCTGACTCCTCAAATATGTAAATAGATGTATTAAGTTTCTATAAGTGGGGATCATAGTGACTTAAAGTTAACAACATTGGTATGACAATATTGGTGTCAATAAGGGCTTTAGCATTCCATCCTCGTATTTTCAATGACATGGATAGCTGAAGAGTTGGAGGATGGAGAAGATTGAAGCTTGTCCATTAAAGTTTGAAGATTTGCTATCTTAATGTAAATTGAACACTGGTTGTATATATGTGAGGCGGATGGTGATCTGGACTAACTGATGAGTGCTGGTTCAGCATGAAATATGTATATTGGAGATTATTTTTATTTTTCACATGTGTATGGTCATGGGTATCAATTGTATGGGACAGAGTATATAGCTTGTGGGGAGCTTGAAGGTTTGAGTTAAGTTCTTTATAATTACATTAAGTTTAGTATAGAAAATATACATGTATTTGAATATATATATATTACTTTAATGTAGTTGGTATTTATAATGTCAATAAATATTATCATCATATAAAATTTGATTTTCTAAAATGGAATTATTACATGCAAACTTGTAAAGTAACCAGCTAGCCTATATATATTGAAACAGATATACTGTTCCCCATGTATATATATTCAAAAGACCCCCCCCCTTCCCATTTAAAAAGACTGGCATGATTTGTTGTTAGAAAAGAAAAGACTTAATAATGGTTGAGGAAAACTAAAAATTTAAAGAAACAAAGGAATCATAAAAATTGACAGCAATGAAAAAAGAAAGTTAATTTGGTCAAATTAAAAATAAAAAAAGACACAACAAATATGTTAAGTCTGCAATTAAAAGAAAGTATAAATCTTTCTTTATTAAAATTCATAAATCCAAAAAAGGAAATCAATAAAGTAAAAAAGAAAAAAAATATATTTAAACATTAAAAAAAGATAAGTTCATTTTGTATTGCAGAAAAATAATTTGTAAGGCAAAATAACTTAGGTGTTAAGCCAATGCCTTAGGCAAAGAAATGTAAAATTAATTGGAATTCGAAAACACATAGCCAGATAATTAAAAACGGTCTTCTACCGCCAAAAAGAATAGCCAATGAGCTGGGAGAAATGGCACAAACGTGGACAAAAACATACTACCAACACCAATTAAAGCAGGTGTCATGTAAAGAGAATCCATTCTGATAAGCTGAAAGTATAAATAGCTTGAAAAATTTGGATTATCAGACAGAGAGAGTAATTTTTATTATTATCATCGGTTAAGTAGTTTTTCTTTTGAGAAGTCATATTGAATAAAACAAGCAGAGAAAGTACAAAATGTTTGGAAAATTCGGATTATCAGAGAGTGTTTATTTTTATCAGTTTTAGTAAGTAAAGCAAGACAGAAAAATCAAAACTTAATCATGAAAAAACAATATAACGTGGGCGGTTGACCTGCGTTTTTCTCTTCATCCACAATCATAAGTAAGCTCCAGCCTGTCTACTGTGCCATTCATTAAGCCCCATTGGTATTGAAAGGGAACAACAAGTAATAAGGTAAGAATAAAAAAAAAAGTAGCAATTCAATTATTAATGCTCTGATAAAATTTTTAATAAAAGAAAAAAATTAATGGAGAAATACGAAAACGTTAATTGTATTCTATATTTCAAAGTATAAATGAAACTGCTAATGAATTTATGTATAAAAATATACGTTTGCAGCAGACCAAGTAAATATTTATGTTAGAATAATTAAATGCTGTATAAATCATAAATGCTTCAACTCCATATTACTTCTATCTGGATAATATAATAAAGTTTGTGTGTATGAATATACCTCTATATTTGACTAAATTATAAATGCTCAATTGCATATTACTATATCTAAATCAAACAATGAAGTTTGTGTGTATGAATATACCTCTATATTGGACTAAATGATAAATGCTTCACAAACCAAGAATTGCTGAGTTTAAGTGTTTACCAACCGGTAATAATTCTCAAAATAATGAAATGCTGTATAAATCATAACTGCTTGACTGCATATACTTTATTGGAAGGACTTGAAAATGAACTATTGTTAAATTAAACTGCTTCCAAACTTCTTCTCTTAAGTGGAACTCTGAATTAAATATTATCAGTTGTTAAATAAAATTGTTGTTACCTAAAACTACTTTTAGTTCTCCAGTTGTTCAATTCTATTTTGTTTTTTTATTGCATCACTCATCATTCAGTGCACTTGTTCATGAGAATCTCATGCCTCCTGAGCTACGTCTGGCATAACTAGACCTAGGTAAGTCAGATTGTAGTGAGATGGAACTCTAGTGGTGCCGTTTGGAAAACCAAACATATAAATGTCTAGATGCTTCCAGCCTCTATGGTGCTACATCCTCTGATGAGCAGGAAATATTGTTGTAGGGGGGGTTAACATCTGCATTGGGTAATGCCAATTGATAGTTCCTTCCTGCAACATGCTCATCAGGAAATTGTTACAACTGAAGTAATAAAAGGGTTGTATGGTAGTACGGTTACAATATATATATATATATTAACAAATTTATTTATTAAATATGTTGAATAAATTGTATGAAGGATGCATGAAATATGGAATAAAAATTATTGTTGAAAAGACCAAGTGTTTATGGATAAGACTGCAAATTAAAATCCATGATAATATTATTAGACAGGTAAATGGATTCAGATATTTGCATAGTTGTTTGAGTGAGGATGTAGGATGTGAATATAAATTAAAAGAAGAATAGCATTGGCAAAGAAGGCATTTATTAAGAGAAAGAAAATAGTTTATGAACCTTTGAAGAGAGAATTAAAGAAAAGATTATTTAAATGCTATGTGTAGAGTGTACTATTATATGGTTGTGAAACATGAACAGTGAGTAAAAGAAATTAGGAACAGATTAGAAGTCTTTGAGATGTGGTCAGGTAGATAGATGAAAAAATTTAGTTGGATGATTAAATTGATGACAATTGAAGAAATTATGAAAAAAAATAAGGCGGAAAAGAAGATTGATTGAGGAAATTAGAGATAGAAACAGAAACTGGATAGTTTAATGAAAGATATTTTGGAGAGAATCATGAGTGGAAACAAGAAGAAAATACAGAAAAGATTGACCTTGCTGAATGATATAAGAGATGAGGAATAGAATTGAAAAGCTGGACAATGAAGAGAACAGAGGGGAGAAGAATTTGTGATGTCACTGCTCTCTGGACTTGTTCATAGGACAGAATAGTATTGGTGATGAATATATTTATATAATATCAGATGTTTTTATTCATATTTTTCGAAAAAGTATGATTAACTAGAAGTTTGAAATATTTCTGAAAAATATTACATATGGTAAAAGAAAAATATATTTATGTTATCACATGCGTTTAGCTTATATCTAGGTTAGAGATAATTTCTAGTTTAATAATTGATTAATAAGACTGGTTAATCTATTTATCTTAAGTGATTGGTATCAAAGTTGTGAGTTCACAAAATTTTACATTTGTAATTCAAATTGTTATATATATATATATATATATATATAAAATTACAGCAATGATAAACTTTCTAGCATTTTTATATCAATTCTCTCTTATCTACTGTCAAATTCACTTTGTAAATGAAAGATGAATCTATTTTCAATATAAGAACAAAAGATAAACATGAAATGTTGAAACTGCTATCCTTATAGAACTGGAAAAAGCAAATAAAAATGATTTTTTTTTAAATTTACAAAGCAGATTTGCAATAGAAAGCAGTGCACTGATATAAATAGTCTTTGAAAGTTTAATGTCTCAATGTTTACATATTAAGGCCATATTAATTAATTTATATATATATGTCACACAAGTCATTTAAAATTATATGTGTACTATGTATATTAATTTGTCTTTTGTAAGACAGGTTATATTGCCAAGACAACCGAATGCCATGATTAAGTAATAACAACAATGATGGTAGTTTGTCGTAACTTACTACTTTCTTATTATAAATTATATATCAAAAAAGGAAATGTTCTAAAAGTAGTAGAAAGAGCGCACAGAGCTTATTACTAAAAATATATACACTTCACAATTTTGACCAATAGTTTTGCTGGTTATAATATACACTGATTCTATGATTAAAAAAACAGTTGCTATAAGATTGTTACATTTTTATTTCCCATTGTTAAACTCACTCCACTCACAACTTTGACACAATCCACCCCAGATAAATACAATAATGATTATTACTAATCATTTTCTAAATTAAAGATTATATCTAACACAGATATAAACTTTAAATCTCAATTAAAGATTAATATATCTGATTTTTTAATTTAAACATACACACACATGGAGTTATTCATCTTTCTCTTCCCATGTGTAATATCTTTATAGATATATTAAACAACTTCCATACTCCCCCCCCCATTCTTTTTAAATTCGTATAAATAAAGATACAGTAAAAGACAAATGACCCCCAAGATGCATTTCATGCTGAACCAGCACTCATCAGTCGGCCCAGGTCACTATAAGATCATTTTCTCTATCTGTAATAATTATTTTATTATCATCATTTTTAAACATTTCACTCCATTTCTAGACAAAGCTTCTCTAATCAATTTTCTCTCAGCCATAGCATCTCTTCTTCACACTACACCAACAAATTTCCTTATTTCATCCATCATTCTTACATGCAGTCATGTTCTAGGTATTATAACTCTCTTAAAATCCAGTTTAAGATTTCAACTGCCCATCTGTTATCATTCACTTCTAATAATATATGCAGACCAATTACATTTTAAAAAATAAAATAAAAATAGTCATATATCACATGACCCGACTTCTTTTTTTAAGTTTGTAAAAAATAAAGAAAGAGCTTTGCTATTTGCTCAACAAGCTTTGAGATAAATGCTAAGCAAGAGAAAACATTTAAAATATCTCTATCTGAAAAAACTACCCCAATTCCCTGACCACTGGTTTCATGCTTTTGGCACTTCTCAGAGAGGTGCTAGGGTAGTTTCAGACACTAGATCTAAAAATACTAACCCAAAGCCAGCATTTATCTAAGATTTGACCATTGAGTAGAAAATCTGAAATTTTCAGACATTTAAATGTCTTCAAACCCAATTATCTAACTCAAATAGCTATATAGGGCTGAGAGATCTTCAGCCAAATCATATATTAAAAGTCTTAGCAATATAACATCACTTAAAACTTAAAGCAAAGACTATAAATAGTCTATAAAAAATAAAAAAGAGTCATATATCACATGACCCTATTCCTTTTTTAGCTTGTAGAAAATAAACAAAGAGCTTTGCTAATTTCTCAACAAGCTTTGAGATAAATGCTTAGCAAGAAAAAACATTTAAAATATATCTCAAAGCTTATTGAGCAATTAGCAAAGCTCTTTGTCAATTAAATTTTAGTTTCTTAAATATTTTAATAATGTTAATGATATCCATTTATTGGCTCACCTGCATATTCTGCCTTCAACTCATCCTTATTACTCCCAGTATGAATTTGTTTTATACTTTGTTTTGAAATCTAAAGTGTCCGTATTGTTTTTCCAATAAATGACCAAGTTTCAAACCCACAAGTAAGAATTGGTAAAATACATTTATAAAAACGTTTATTTTCAAACACAGTCCTATTTTTTTTATTATTGGATTATTTTGTCTAAAATATCTCATCCAAATTATGATTACTTTCATATACTATGCTTCCACCTGTTTTAATAATCTGATCAAGGTATTTATAGTAGTTAATGTCTTCTAACTCATGATTAATAATTTTTAAAACTATTGAACATGACTTTTTTAAAAATATATTTATTGTTAGTATTACTTTCTTTCTTTCATCTGATAATACTTTTTTTTTTATGTGTCATAGCATCGGCCGGGATGCGAACCCGCAACCCGGGCAACTGCCTGCAAATGCAAGGCAGTCACGCTGACCTCTCGACTACCAATGCAAGACCATCTGATAATACTTTATGAAGTTATGAAGCATTATTTACAAAAACATCCATGTAATATTCTCTTTTTATTCTCATAGATTTCTATTTTAATCTCCAAAATATTTCTGTTAAGCAACAATGATACATTTGGGATATATGGAATTATCCTATCCTATCATTTTTATCAATGTTAATCTTAATATCAGTATATAATCTAATGACTGCTATTGAACTTTGATAAACATTTTTCAGAATATGACACTATCCTTGGTCTTTATCTTGAAGCTCTAAAGTTTTGATCAATATAAAGGTGTTTATTAGATCAAGTGCCTTTTTATACTCTGCAAATTCAACACAGAATGACAATGTGGGGTCTTTTCTATAAGTTCTCATAATCCTTAGGTATCATCTATTGTCTTAAACCCATTTTTAAAGCTAGATTGTCCCTTAGGTTGGTGTGAGTTTAAAATTTACTGTAGATGAATTGTAATTAATTTAATAAAGATCTTGAATCGAACATATAAAAGAACGACACCTCATAATTTTTAATATCTTCTTTTTTATTGCTTTAAAGTATTAGTATCATTGTTGCATTTTTTCATCCAATTAACTGGTACTTTTTTATTACTCAGATATATAGTTTTGCTAATAATACTAAAATGCTGTTTTATAACTTTTGACTTATTCTTCTCCATGACATTCCTTGTCAATTCATGGTTATATTTTTATATATTATTCCATTTTACAAAAATATAGATATTTAATTTTTTCAATGTATAATATTTACATATTTCCATAGTTCACTTCTTCATACCTTATCTTGTCTTAGTTAAAAATTTACTTGAGAAATTGTTTCCTTTTTGATCCATCTATCTTTACTGCAGTTCTTAATAAATCATTTTTGAAGTCTGGTAATATCTTAACATGATTTGTAAGTTCTAATTTAAAATTATTGGAATGTCACCTATTGTTTTAATAATTTTCATCTCTCTAGTTTTTTGTTAAGATGATCTTACTAGCTGATAATCATTTATTGTGTTAAATATATTAAGACTATTACAGTCTTAATATATAGAGTTTTGTTTGTCAAAATATAATCCAAATTCTGCCATATCTTCAGTGGAGTGCCTTCATGTCTCTTCCAGTTTGGCATTTTTCTCAAAGAAGAAATTCATAGTATACTATTTTACTGAAAATTCCACAAATTTGTGTCCTCTCTTATTTCTCTCTCTATAATTAAATATATCCACAACACTTTCATTTTAAACCTTTTGTTCCAGTTCTAGCATTGAGGTTTCTCATAACAATTTTAAATTGTTGTTTGATTTCATCAAAAGCATTTTGTAACATCTGTATTAAAATATACTACTTGTTCATCAGAATTTGGTTATAAACCTGCATTATTTGCATTTAATATTTTCCATTAAGGGGAATATCTAATCTTTCCCAAAACAAAGTTGTTGTTGTTATTTTATTTTTGTTTTATTTATGATAAATTATTTTCCACTGATATTTCAAATTTTTGTAACTTTGTAGCAAAATACATGTTCACTTTCAAATTATTTGTCTTTTTATCTTTTCTACTTACTTCACAAAATCAGACAATATTTATCTTAATATTTCCAATTCAGCAATATTTCTTCATTTGAAAGTGATATAGAGGTCGCTAAATAAAAATCATTATCCATAATCAGAAGATTCTTAAATCTCTCAATGGATTTGGTCAGAAACTGCTGTTTTGGCTCATGATTTTACAGTTTTCTGAGAATGAGAATTTATTATGTTTTGACTGTTAATGATTGCAAATCTAAACAAAAAGAATTATTATTATTACACACATATTAACATAATCATTCTGCCTTCAAGCAAATGCAATTGATATATCAATTAAGAACTATCATGTAATTGAAAAGAAAGTCATTAGGTTTCTTGGTCTTAAACTCAGAAATAAAAAGCTAATGAACTCAACATTGGCGACTAGGCATCTATATTTATTTGCCTTATAAATTATCATTAACAAATAGTAATAACATATGCAATGATAAGACAAGAACATGTGGAATGCATGTTATGAATTTGCTGTCATGGATTTTAACACCTCAAAAAACAAAGAATATTATTTCAATTAATAGCAAATTTCTTTTTGCTAAACATATATAGAGGTATGAAAAATATGTAATATAATAATTCCTCCATATATATTCAGTTTAGTAAATCAGTTGGTTGTAGGTCAAAGAAATTATCAAATTTAGTACTTTACTAACTTTATTCTTTGGAATTTAGCTAAATATTTCAAATGTGAAATGCTTATTAGACAAGATATTCATGAATGAGAATATAAAATCATAAAGTTCATCATCCCAACTGGAGAAGATGAAATTGAATTATGTGTTTTTGATTAATATTTGATTAGGTTTAAAATTTATAACTGGACTAGAAATGATATGATAATCTCTAGCATAAAAAATGATGATTAGCATTCATTAATTTATAGGTCTTAAGCTATTAGTGTCAAAGTTGTGAGAGTTGAAAATTTGACAAATTGCAATAAAGAATGAACAATATAATAATTATCAAAATCCTTTGGTTTATTATGCTCTTGAATTAATATGAAGAAACTGCCCCATAGTACAACTAGAAATAACTATCCCATAGCACAACTATAACAAATCACCCCCTAGCATACTTGGAAGAAACTACCCTATAGTACAACCAGAAATAACTATACTATAGCATAACCACAAGAAACTATCCCATAGAACAGCTACAAAAAACTACTCCATAACACAACTATATATATTATAGCTGTCATCACATTTATTGTCTCTCTGTCAGCCTTATTATTCACATCAAAACAAAAAAGATTCAATTAATATGCAAAACTTATACTTTAAAATTCTGATACTTTCTATCCAGATAATGTAATAGTGCAGAAATAAAAAACTTTTAAGTAACTTGTAACGTCTTCTTGTGATCTGGCAGATGCTTTGAATTAGAGCTCTTTGAGAATCATCACATATAAGAATATTTATCTCAGTCATACTTACATTTTATTTTTAATTTGTCATATGCAATAATATCAATAAAACTGTCATTCATTTTTGGATCAATTTTAATTTAATCTTATCGTGCAACATGAACTTCTTGAAGATTAAATCAAGAGACCTAATAATCTGAAAAATGTGAAACTTTTAATAGCAATACCGGTTTTTAGTAATGCTACACTCAATATAAGTAACTATTTTGATAAAAGTTTTTAAAACATATATATCCATATATTGACATGTCCAGACGTATCATTTTAAAAGCTACATGATTTGTAAGAAGTAAATTCAATTGACACTAAAAAGTTTAGAATGATCAAAGAGGACCAATTTTTGAAAAATATTGGGTATTTTTTTATATATATATATATAATTCCATATTGTAAATATTTACTACTTATATATTGTTTAACATTTAATGATATTTGTCAATAAAAATTAATAGTTTTGATTATAAACGCAATATAATTTTGTATAAAAATGAGTATGCAAGAGATTTCAGTCGGTGACTTATCTAAATATCTGAATTGTGTTAATATATATATATGTATTTAAAAAAACATTTTTTTAAAAAATTATCTCATCTTTTTTTTATTACATATATATCAAAAATTGGCTGTTCAAATTTCCAGCGATATATTATCTGATTCATTAAGGTAATGAGTTTTATGGAATACCGTAAATTCTAAAAATGTAATAATACATAATAATCAATACGTAGAGTTACAGAAATAATTTTAAATTGCTGAATTATTTAGTGATTTTTGCCCTCTAAAATTTATTTATGCAAAACTGTTTGCAATATTTAGATTTGAACTAATTATACATTAATGTAAAATTCCGCCTATTTTGCATACCGCGATTTTGTTACGAAGAATATTTTGAAAAATATAAATTGTTATCAATTCATCTGGGATACTACAGTAAGCCAAACGTAAGCAAAAGCGCAATCAAAATCAGAATGCAATTAAAATTGAAAATAATGACTATAAAGACGTTTATTTAAAAATCAAAAATTTTACAAAGTGTTTTAAAAGCCTATTTTTATTTCGTTTTTTGCATACAAAATAAAACTTTTTATATACATAATTACGATAAATAAAAGTAAACAATTGATTTAGTATCTATAAAAGATAGCTTCTTCTTCATTAGTAATGAAGCCCAGCATATCAGTGAGAATAGATATCTCTCTGAGCAATTTAGATTAACTCGAAACCTTTAACTTGCCCTATAATACTAAACTGTCCATTCACTTTACTACTGTTACACAATGCTTTATTTACCACTCTTTTTTATAGTTTACAGTTTCGCTTACCCCAGCAATCTTCTTCAGAAACCTAGCCTCAACTCTAAGAATTGAGGCACAGTTGAGGCTAGGAGATATAACATTCTGAAGAAGATTTCTGGGCCAATCGAAACTAAACTGTAAAAAAGGGTGGTAAATAAAACATTGTGTAACAGTAGTAAAATGAATGGACAATTTAGTATTATATGGTACACATTTGACAATGCAATAAGAAATATTAGTAACCTTTAACTTGATAAGTTTTATTTATGGATTAATGAAAAAAGATTCTAAATCTTTTGATGACTCAAAAACATTTCTAAAAATTATCTGGTTTACATCCAGACCCAGCATTGTGGATATGGTCAAGCAGATACATTAATCACTACACCATTAAATATACATTTTCATTATAATATATGACTTACCATGGCACTGCTTTCTACTAAGAGAACATGAAACAGTGTAGTTTTTTAATATCATTCTTAAATTTTCAAAATTGATCAATTAACCATCAGTAAGATTATTGGCCAGTTATTGAACCTGTACAGAGGATCATTTGACCTGTAAATCAAAACTTAAACAGCAACAGATCTTTCATTATTTATTAAAGTAACACCAAAGTGGTTCAGTATGTTTGCGGTAATGGAAATCACATGTAGTGAAGGTCATTCATAGGTACATGTGACAAGAAAAATGATTGATCAAAGAAATAATAGTGGGAACAAAGTAAATAATAGAAGTAAAATGTATCCTATTCCAAGATTTTATCGATCAACAGCCAATGATTTTATAAAGTTAAATTTATTTACGTTTACATCGGACTTAATGTTAATGGCATCAAATGAAGCACAGAGTGAGGTAAGTTTGAAAAAGATCAGTGAATCGTTTAACACAATGATCCTGAAGGAATTATCTGGTTTATTGATATATTTTT
Organism: Epiperipatus broadwayi; assembly: GCA_028023455.1. NCBI lineage: Eukaryota > Metazoa > Onychophora > Udeonychophora > Euonychophora > Peripatidae > Epiperipatus > Epiperipatus broadwayi. Next base: position 9,084,802 of record JAQFVV010012424.1, read on the forward strand.
TTACAGAAAAATCAACAGTCATTATGGTCAGTGATGCATTCTGCAGCTTGGGTAAATTTCTGAAAGAAATATTATTTAATTTATTGAGGCTAATTTGATTGTTCATATACTGGACCATCCAAACCCTAGATGTATTATCTTTGTATTTAAAACAGAAAAATTGCATGAAAACTTTAAAAAAGATATCAAGACATTTGATTGATATGCACTCATAGTAATTAATCCAAATAGAAATAATATTACCAATGGGACATTGAAGAATGCCTCTCTAAATTATACAGTTGATGGCCTTTACCAAATTAATGGAACTATTTGTTATAGGTGTAAACTGTCAGCCAGTGTATACCATCGCAAATAACTGATGAACAAGCAACGTTGTGCATGATAATTAAAGAAATAAAGCCTCAATGTTATCATTGTAAAGTGCTGGACATCTTATCAATAATTGACCTAGACTGAAATGCACACAGTGTAAAAAAAAATGTCTCTGCTGCATCAGTTTTCAAAGGTTATCAATGAATTGTTCAAAATGTACTGACTGAAAAATACTTTGGAGAGCAGACAACAGAGTTTGGAAAAGAAGTTAAATCACTGCAGCATCCTGAGCCAGAAGCACAAATGGGGAAAACCACCCACAATACTTGCAATGGTACTTGCGATTTTAACTTAAGTAACAATGTAGCTGATCGAACTGATTCACATTCAAATATTAAAAATAAAACATGGAATCACAAACTCATTGCTTTTCATTAATTGAAAATTTAAATATCTTATTCAAACAAAAGCTTGGTTATCTACAACACCAAAAAAGAGAGCATAAAGAATGAACATCTGAAAATGAATGGTCTGAAGCTGATTACATAGGTATGCTGGACTACTCTAAAAAAAGTAAAAATGTATATTTGTAATGAAGATTCTGATTCCACTTCTTCTGCCAAAAATTATTAATCCTTTGGAGGAGGCAAATGTGTCTTGTTGAAATATTTCTAATAAATATCTAAATTCTGGCTTAATGACCAATAATCCTTTATCACATAATGTAATGGCCAGTAATTTCCCATCAGATAACACAATATTATCAGCTTCAGTAATTAATTAGAGAAATAGATATTTTGTTTCTGAAGGTATTATTGCAAATTTTTGTAGTGTATGTGTATTGTTTTTCTTGAGTTGAAATAAATATAGCAGTAATTTTTTTTAAGAAATTGTAATTATTAATGAAAATCAAAATTGCATCTTTTAACATTAGAGTCATTAACTCTATCAATAAAATTTTTCTCCTTAATTAATGGTATAATATTATTCAAGTGCATCTTATAGCACTTCCGGAAATCATAATGTTTTATGCATTGATCCATCTGATTATTTTGTAAATAAAGGGTTTTCTGCTTTTTCCAAGTTGCCTTCCCTTTGGCAGGTACAGGTTTTATTATTGACAAACTAAGCCCTTCTAGTTCCTTTAAAACTCTGTACATTGATGCACATTTGGTCATTATTACACTGCACTATAAAGCAGTACTAAATGTAATCTTTGATTACATTCCCCTTGGTCCAACAATTATAAATAGGTTAATATTAAATTCAATGATTGGCTCATCACTTTATCCCTGTATTTTTATTGGATACTTTAACATGTTTTATGTATGCCAAATTTGTTTAAAAATGGCTACATCTAATTTCTTTTTTTCTTTTTAATGGAGAAGGTATTTTGCCAAATGGACCTATTTCCTTTAATAATGGAAGACATTCTTCCTTAATAGATCTAAGATTCTATGCTCCCTCAATTCATCACTTTATTAATCTTGAACTAAAAAATACACCATTCTCTGATCATACAGCTCTGGTGATTCATATCAATCTTAATTTCAATAATAAAAAGTCAATTACAACTGGTCATACCATTAGGTTATTACTCCCTTCCCAAATACCTGAATTTCTGTTTTCAGAATATGTAAATAAACTTGGTAGCATTGAGATGAATCCAGTGCAAGCCTGTATTGTATAAATAAACAAAATATTAATCACATTACCAAAGGCATGCCATCACTTACAGGCCTATTAAGACTTATGAGTAATATTTATAAAAGAATGGTACAATCTCCACCTACAAAAAGTGAATGGCCTACATTGCAAAACTTTAAAAATTTATGTAATGCAACAGGGTAATCTCTCAAACAATTATTTGGCAATTAAGAAAAGGAGAATATTTCTTGGTCACTAACATACATGGACAAGAAACTACTTTAGATCAGCCTTAGGCCATTCTCCTTCTATTTTAGTTTCAACGGTTATTTAAACATAGACCAAAATAGTTAGTGGAGTATAAATGTTGAAGCCAGCATACTTATACTACAAATATAACATGAAAACTGATGTTCCTTATAACTTGGAAAATAAGAAGGTTGGAGAACCTGATGACAAAGATAAATTTAATCCTATATATAAAATTTGAGTCAATATCTGAACCCAGTCATCTTGGTCTGCATGGGATACCACACTTTGTGTACCAGCACATAAACTGTTTTACTTCTAAATATTTGGCATATCTAGCCAATTTCCCTTTGTAAAGAAATGCACACAATACAAGAGCTTTACCAAATATCTCTATTATTTATTTTTAAAAAAGGAATGGCTCTCCATCTTAGAAAATTTAAGACAAATATTAATGAGCTCATTGAGTATAAATGTTTTAAAGGCAGTCCTAAAAGATAAAATAGAGTCTTACATCTTACCAATGCTTTCTAAATATTAATTTGCTAAGAAGGATTCTTCCACTAATCAAGTAGCATTTTTATTTAGAATGATCATTGACACAGAAAAAAATAGACCAGTGGTGATTCAATTGGATATAAAATCAGAATTTAACAGTTATGGTAGACAATCTGATTAATATTCCTGCTGACACCACTATCCTTAGAACATTTTTTATGTTTTGACAAATCTGATTTGGAGTAGAGAGATGAATGCTACTTTGAATGGATGAGTATCACCCCCAATCATCACAAATTGTTCAATACCCCAAGATTCTCCATTAAGGACACTTCTTTACTCAATGTACATAAACCATCTGGTGAAAGTCATTGCATATAAATATCAGGCTTTCAAACTAGTATTAAATGTGTTACGTATATGGATGATATCACAGTTTTTTTTTATCATCCAGGAAACAAATGCCACTTGTAATAAAATTACTTAAAGATTACACTGATAAATAAATACATTCAATATAGAAAAATCAGGCGCTTGGCAAATTCACACAGGATTCTGTATTAAAGATCATTTTGACAGAACAGCTAGCTCTTTCCCTAGTTTCCCATTCTATTTTAGTCATGCATAAATGAAAAGAAACATACAGAACAGCATTACTAATAAAATAGTGAACATTATTAATTTACTATCAAAAGTGTATCTTTCTCTCTATGCAAAAAATCTCAATATGCAAGATGCTAATTGTGACAAGAGTGATATATTACATCACTAGAATAAAGTTTACTAAGTAATTTATTAGCTTAATCCCTACACAAATTAAAAAACTTCTCCAGGATGAAGGAATTGTGGCAGTCTCAATCAGTTTTCCATGTTTGTTATCACATCACTAAACTTATTTGGAATCCAAAAATCGCTCAACATTATCTCAGTATATGTTGGATTATTTCTTTATCTTGAAATAGCTTTTAAAAACACACCAATAGATAAACTTCCAATTACTAGTTATTCAAAATTTTTTAGACACTCGTTCTTTGAAATACAGAATCTTGTTTACCGCTCTTCAAAAAGTAAATATCACTAGCAGAAAATATATTCATTACTTTTCCCAGTCACAGACTATCATGAAAAACCGCACTTAATTTGACAAATAAACAACTATGCCATAAATTTAGATACTGATCATTTGAATCTAAGTTCTTTTACTTCCTGGTAAAAATGAACTTGAGGTCTTATCCACCAGTCATTTTTACAAATAAAGAAGACAAAAAGTAAAACAAAACACAATCTCACATTTTTCTCTCCAGTCCCAGTCTGATAAGATCAAAACCAAGATACCAGCTATATTTAAAATAAAAATATAGATATTAAATATATTTTTGAAAACGTTGGTAAAAGCTTTATTTCGCACATATGCACCCGTGTTTTTATTCTATATGCAATATGGGGTACAAGATGCATATATGCTTACAATAACAACACAAGAATACACAAAAATGCACTACAGATAAGTTTGAAATAATAAGAGAAGAGATAGAAAATGTTGCTGAATACAAAATATACATAGAAAGCTGGTCAACTCTCTCTCTCAATCTTCAAAACTATAATATGACACACTTTATCTAAAAATAAAGGAATTTAAAGAATTTATGTATATATTGCACCTACTGAAATAAATTTCAATATGTTGTATAATGTCAATTGTAAAAATAAAAAAAATATTTTGGTTCGATTTTAACAGTGAATATATTAACCAGGACTGCATTGGACTATGTTGCTATGACAACATATAATATTGAGAAAAAAAAATGTTTATTATTAATTGTAGTGTATAGAAATTATGAATTGACTATTTATTTTTAAAATGAATGTGTAAATAATAAAATTTATAATCTTAATGAAATTATTTTCTTTATTATATGTATTTTCTTTATTACATTTACAAAAATAAGTTACAAATGATACATCTAAATATTTAATGTCTTAGTATATTTGTTATTTTATTTGAATAATATTATATTGAAAAATATGCATAAAAGATATATTTCCATTGTAGTATAAAAATGTGTTCCTAGTTGTTTAGATTATGTTGGAGTAAAATGATACTATTTGTACTTTAAAACATAAATAGTGTATACTATGTGCAATAAATTATAAAATATTTATTTTTATTTGTCATTATTTTATGTAATAAGCTTTTTATTTATAGTACACTGGCTGGGATTGACCAAAAGGTTAGTAAGGAATGTTGCTATACTATCTTTGACATCAATTTAAAAAATTTATATATAGAACTAAACAGTTTAAACTCATTCCCTATCTTGGCTTTAATTGAAATGAATCTAAGTTCTTTCATATGATTTTTTATTTGTTTTTAAAAGTATATGAATATTAAATGGATAGAATGATGGGGTGAAATCAATAGTATTCATCTATTAACTGGACGATTTTTTTGAGGATTTGTGAACAGCAACAATTTATTGAAAGTATGAAAATTGATTCTTAGGGTTTTCAAAAACCATCAGAATGTTTTCTTGTTTTAAAAACAGATATTACATATTCTTCAATGATGAGATTTGAATGCTAACAACAGAAAAATCTACATAAAGATTATGATGTAATTTTATAAGATTGATGGATTATTTATACACAGGATAGAAATTGATTCAATTTCCATCACATTGACATGGATAAAATAAGTGTCTGCCCATTTGTAATGTTTTATGAATCAAATATTTATTAAAGGAAAAAAAAATATTTACATTGCTCATCATGGATGTATTAGTGTTTGCATACTGATAATGCCATAGATCAAATATCTGCTAAATGCAAGAATAATTTTGGATACTTGGAAAATATCAAAACTAATAAAATGTCCTTCCAACCTAATAGCTTTTTAAACCACTAAGCATCACATGATCACCATCTTATGCTAGTACATAACTGTTAGTAAACAGGCAAAAAATTCTCCATAAAGTAATGCCACCTTGTGCTAACCAGAGTAATCAATGGATGCCAGAAGGCTTGTGCATAAAATCCCTATCTAGTGCCCACTCATCCAATATCTCCAGACTAGTTTCTACCTTGTGGCCTTCATCAGTGAGGAGCCTTGGATCTGAGAGCACTGCACCTAGATCTTAGGATCTAATGCAACCCACCAGCAGCCACCTTTTATCTCTACTTCACTACAAAACATTCTCATAGTTTTGTAGTGAAGTAGAGATAAAAGGTGGCTACCAGAGGGTTGCATTAGATCCTAAGATCTAGGTGCAGTGCTCTCATATCCAAGGCTCCTCACCGATGAAGACCACAGGCCAGAAACTAGTCTGAAGATATTAGATGACAAGGCACTAGATAGGGATTTTATGCACAAGCCTTCTGGTATCCATTGATTACTCTGGTTAGCACAAGGTCACACTACTATATGGAGAGTTTCTTGCCTGTTTACTAATAGCTTTTTGTGATATTTCAACTTTTTCTGAAATAATAAAACATCATTATATTGTGGTTTAAAAGTAAACATTAAAACTATCATACTATTTTGGAAAAACATATCTGAGGATCTTGATTAAGTCATTTGCCAATATATTATTATTATTATTATTATTATTATTATTATTATTATTATTATTATTATTATTATTATTATTATTATTATTATTATTATTATTATTATTATTATTATTATTATTATTATTATTATTATTATTATTATTATTATTATTATTATTATTATTATTATTATTATTATTATTATTATTATTATTATTATTATTATTATTATTATTATTATTATTATTATTATTATTATTAGTAGTAGTAGTAGTAGTAGTAGTAGTAGTAATAGTAGTAGTAGTAGTAGTATTATATGTATATATAATTGTAAAGGATATAAACAGTAGTGTAATTTAAATTAAGTAGAGATTGATTTTACATACTTAAAGTATAAAAGAGTTATGTTTTTTTTTAAATTCAAATTTACATTTCACAACTTAGTAATTATTATTTTAATTAAAATATATTTATCTCCTTATTCACCAATTATAAATTAATTTCAATTATTTTTTTTTGTTTTATTCTCTTAGAACAACATGAATAAATAAGTAGATTCATCTTTAGTATATTTTTATTAACTATATTTTTTAATATATGAAGATTGAGAATGTTCTTGACTCTTTTATATTTTAAAAAGTGCATATATGTTACAACACATCTGTGTTACATAAGTATACATTTTTAGTTTTAGCATTTTATAGGTGTAGTTCGATTTACAATCACCTATTTAATTTTAAAAAAATGTCAATTAAAAATCTATTACATAAAGCATAATAGGATTATCTATATATATATTTTAAATATGTAATTGCCATATATATATATATATATATCTAATTTATAGCCATTTGTGAATAAATTTTGAATTAATTTACAACAAGTAAACTTGTTTGATTAACATTTAATTTTACAATGCAAATTTACACACTGAATAAGATACAATTCATAAATGGACTACATTTAATTTGTTAGAAGCAGTTACAAAATAGATTAAATATCCAACCATTGGAGTATAATTACATATCATTTTCTTTGTATTGAATTTAATGTTCATTATGTGAAGAGATATAGATTTTTATATAGCAATAAATTAATTGATTTGATATTCTTAAATATTTAATAAGTAATTAGAAGTTTATTGTAATTATATTGTTAGTAACAAGTAATAGTTATATTAAGTAAGAAATTATACATTGATTTAATGATTGATAAAAGTACAACTATGATAATCATTGAAGTTGAATAAAAATAATTGCAATTAAATGTTTGCATATGTTATTTTAAATCAGTATTGATTAAAGTGAATATTATATTAAGTCAGTATACAATCTTATTCAGTTATAGAGCTGGTAATAGTAATATGTTTTCTGTACTTCAACCCTGTATAACTTATAAAAAGACTGTCTAAATTGTGTATTGGTCCATTATGTAAAAATCTGAGAACTATTATTTGTCAATTTTCTTTTAAATGTGTTTATATTCATAAAATATTAATCTAAAATACACATAATTGTTTCAGTTCAGCTTCTAAAAGTGAAATAATTTTAGATTCAACTTGGTTAAATGTAACAAAAAATTAAAAATAATTTTTATAACTGAAAAAAAGAAAAGAAAAGTAGGTACTGGTTAATTAGCCACTGTAGATCACTTGGTGGTGCTGTTTCTCTGCAAAAACTGTGACTCTAAAATTTACATTATTGTTGTAATAGTAAATAATATTAAATTATCTTACAATCTACATAAAATGTCAAAAAAAGTATTTTTTTGTTAAATAATTAATCAGAGACTGTCCTTTTTTGCAGCTTAATCAGACATTTTTTTAAAGATCAGAGACTGCTTTTTTTTGCTGCTTAATCATATAATTTTTTTTACACAAAACGTCATATAACAACTGACCTCTTTTTGTTAAATAATTAATCAGAAACTTTTTTTTTGCTGATTAATCTGATACTTTTTTTAAAAAGAACTTATCAAACTAAATGTCACTTTTTTAACAATAATTAATCAAAGATAAAATATATTCATTGAAAAAATAAATTTATTAACAACATATCAATTTATCGATGGCTTTTTAAACAAACAAAATTGTATATCAATAACCATTTTGAATAACAATTTCAACAAATAGTTAGAAATGTCTTTTGAGACTAATTATTTGTGTTGGTGGTAATTTCACATAATATGGCTCTAAAAGGGTCCTCAGCTTTATGAGCACATCTCCAAATAAATTCTGCAAGATAATTCTGTAGGCATTGGGGTGCTGTGCCATAGTGTTTCTTATTTTGCTACTTCAGTAGCCCCCACAACCTCTCATTGCCTTAAGCCATTTTGTTTCTCATATGTATCACATCCAAAATGTTAAATTTTCATGAACACCTGCAATCATGCTGTGGTCTAGCCCTTTTGAAATAAACAATGCTTATAAACTGCCTAGGGAACCATTGCGATGCCATAATAATTAGGACTTGGTACATATTTGGAAACACATCTCAACAGTTCTATGACATTGAAGTCCACACACCCTCATATTAAATGATAACAAACCATTACTGATAATATGCATAAAGCTGAATAATGCCATCACATGGCAGAATAAACATCTATTACAGTCATAATGTTCTATTATCTGTAGGTTTGGCCATGTAAACAGCTATCACACAGCCAATAACTGGTTAATATGATCATAGTGTTCTATTAGATGTAGGTTCAGCCACATGAATGGCATAATTCTCTGTTTCTGCAGAGAAACAGTGCCACCAAACAATGTACAGTGGCTAATTAACCAATATCAAAAACATTTGAAAAATATTCAGTGGTAAAACAAAAGGATTATATTTCAACCAATCATTATGTGAATGCCAGTGATTTTCTTTTGCTTCTTATAAATTACAATGTCTGATTATTCAGTTCTGTTGTATTTTCTTGGTCTAAAATTAAATATTTTAAATAAAATCTAAATCCAGACTCATTGTTAGTCAATATCCTGTAAAAAGTAATTTAAAATCCATAAAAATTTATGAAATATAAGTGCATTTTGTTCTTATCAATGAATGTCTTTGATATGCAAATTATGGTCAGTCACTATTGACCATAATTCACTTGTCTCGAAGAACAGTCACTTTTCCATGCTTATTTTTCATGTAAAATTTAAAATTTTTCAAATCAAACTTTATATTTTGATAAGGTAATGTAAAATCTTAAATATGAATGTAAAAAATTATGATAAATATATTTATTTACATTCAAAATCAATTATGAACATGTAAAACATTTTTTTTTGATTTATGACTTTTACATTTACAAATGCCTGGAGAACAATGGCTGAAGTTGAAAGCTGTACAAGCAGAGCGAAGAGGCTGGGCAATGAAAATTGATTTTTTTTTCAAAATATATCACCAAATACAAATTTATTTAGAACTAACATTTTAAATTTCGAATTTCCTATAAAATAAGTGTAAAATGAAAAAAATGTGACCAAAATTGACCAAGAGATGGCACAAATAACATTTAGTAATCGTAATAGTCATGAATAGGAATTAAGAAAGTGGGGAGAGTTCTAACTGCAATTAACAAGTAAAGGGTTAATTATACTTAAGGTTTGTTGATATGGATCATAAAGTCAATTTAAATATTAAGTTTTAATATTAATATTTGATTAGAATAAACACTAATAATTTTTCAAATACTTTGACAATTATAGTCTAAAGTTTTAACAATTTAACTAAGAGTAATTGGATATGATTTGACAATTGTGTTTTAATAAGCATCAAATAGGTATCTATAGTTTATTTTATATATTGATATGATTGGATTTTATAAATTTTAATGTTATTTGACAATGTGATTTTATTTTATAGTATTAGCTGGTGAAAATGGAGAGATATGTTAGGTTAATTGATTTTTTATTATTACTGAGTATTTAATCTTATTATAATTGACCTAATTAATAAGAGCATATTGGTATTAGTGACTAAGTTATCATTATTTTTATTTTATTTAGTTATAATTAGAAATCAATTATTGAGATATATATTTAGTTATTTATCATTGATATTGTAAATTTGTAGGACATATTAAAATTGTTTCATCCATCATGAATTATTTTGTTTAAATATAAATAACATTTGATTTTTGGTACAAGTTGTGTTATTATGAAATATTTTAATTCATAAGAAATATTAGGTTTATTTATATAATTCTTTATGATTATTTTTATTCTATTATAAGTTGTTTTTATAACACTCCTATTTTAGGATAGTTTGAAACAATGATTTTACATATTTTCTATCTATTCTAAATGTTGTTTGAATTTATGAGGTTACAACAAAGATAATTTTTTAGCGAATTAAAGGTTAGGTTGTTATTCATTGATTGATATTCACTTTAGTTTTATTTATTATTTTATCCTGTAAAATGATGCTACAATTCATGGGCATTATTAAATTAGGATTGTTCTTCCTTGGTTCATATTTTTATTCTTTTACAAAATGGTAATCAATAATTAGGCTATGACTAATAATACAGTATGTCCCATATTTTTATTCTGTTATAAATGGCATCTGGCCCATGATTGGTCTATATTTTCATTCAGTTTATATTAACAGTATTATTTCCCATTGTCATCATTTTTATTCAGTTACAAATGGTTTCCAAATCTGTGAGGCATTAAAAGAAGAGTATACCCTCATTTTCATTCACTTACAATAAGTAATTGTTATGAACCATTGTACCTATAGTCCTGACTCCTGTATAATAATTTAATATTTTTGTTGGATTTTTTTTCAATTGTATTTTTAACATTGGATATTAGATGTGATATTAATATCATCTATGTTCTTTATTACGTTTCCAATGCTCTTTTTACAGCCTAATATGACACTTTCGATTGTCCTAGCAATCTTCTTCAGAACTTCTACTTATATCTCCAAATTTAGTTCTGAAGAAGATTGCTGAGGCAATTGAAACTGTCATATTAGGTTGTAAAAAAACGCATTGTAAAAGTAATAAAGAGCATAGATAATATTACTATTATACGGATTTGACAAGGCAACTGGGAAGATAAAGATATTATATTTGGATAAAGATAAAACATAAATAAATGTAATCAATTTTTTTTTGTTAAAAAATGAATAAAGTACTTTTGAAAAATAATATATGACTTGCTGAAAACAAACCAAGTATTTAAACCACTGCAATAAACAACAACAAAAATCAATGTAATTAAATTCCACATATTTTAAAACAAGATAAGATTTATGATGGCAGCATTTTCAAACTTCTTATCTAGATAATTCGTTATAAGAGTCAATACATTGTTTGTGATAATAATAATAAAAATAAATTAAGTGTGAAAAGTTATACTAATTATAGATTTTGTAATATCAGTGATAAATAAATTACACACTATTCAGATTTATATATATATAGTATAATAAAGTTGCAATCACGCAAGCTAAATTTGAACTGTTGTTCAAAGGTTTTCATATTGCGTGATGACGATAGTGAAAGAAAAATACTGATAGTTTGTAATCATAATATTTTTCAAAATTTACAGTCGCTGAATCTGATAATTTATCACTGTGGATTTGCTTACTATTTTTGACATATATATAAAGATAAGACTCATTAAAAAAAAAGGAAATGTCTTTTTAAAAAGTATAAATTTTAGCATAATTTAATTATTTAGAAAATCCACAGATGAAAAAATCATGCTCGCCCACTCACAAACAAGAACGTATTACGTTCATCAATTAATAATAATAAAACATTAAATTATTTATATAAATGAATATCATTAAGGGTTTAAGCAATCTATAATATAATAACGTTAACACTATAGGATGTAAAAAAATATTTATGTTAAATGTATATGCTAAGTTATCCAAGCAAAGATGGGTGAATCAAATACTGAACAGTAAGGTTCAAAGGTCTAACAGTGAGATTTTAATAATTGTTTATGGTTATTTTGCCATTTCTTGCTATTCTTCTGACAAGTTATCTTGCCTCTTAATTTTAATTAAAGCTACATTTCAAGTCTGTAGTCGTTTTATTTTATTCAATTATTATCCGATTAGAATGAATCACAGTTTTAGTTATGGTAAAATAATTTCACATATTCATTAGTAATTTAAGTTCACTCAACCGTCAATAGGTGTTTAAAAGTACTGTATATAAAATCATAAGTATAGCACTTGTGCTTAGAGTTTTTATATAAACCAACTCTTTTTGACCATGCCTATATCAGAACTTGAACTTATGAGCCTGATATTTCAATTGGCAAATTATTTGTACAAATTTAATTAATAGATCACAAGGAAGAAAAAGTTTCTCATTTTTAAGTACTTGCGATTTTGAATTACGTTAGTTTGAATATATATAAATTAATAATTTAGCAATGTATACAAATGTAATCTTGTGAAAAGAAATTAATCTTCGCACATGTGCTGTTACATTAAATTTACGTGCCCTAACTCATCAATAAGTGTTTTAAAAGCACAAGTGCAACAATTAGGCATGATCGTGCTTAAATAGGATTTAAATTGATATTTTAATTGACAAATTATTTCTATACTGATTCTTTTAAAGTACTTATTGATGGATGAGTGCACGTAAATTTGATCTAAAAACGCATGTGTGAAGATTATTTTTCTTCCACAAAATTACCATTATATGCATTGCTAATATAATAATTGATTAAATTAATAATAAGATGGATTGAACTGTTAAGCATATTACGATAAATAATTATCGTAACCTCGTTACACAGATAGTATTTGCAATAGTAATAACTAGTATAAATGAAGGATTGCCATACATTTTAAAATATTTTATGCAATTTACAAATAACTGAAATCCACGTTTATTTTTTAAATGTAAAACATGCTGTTTTCACAATGGTTTAAGTGTGTGAAATAAAATCTTGGACTGTGTACATCAAATATTTATTTTTTAAAAAATTAACATATATTTAAAAAGATCAGTTATTAGGAATCTAGAATTAACCTTTCAGTAATTATATATTGGACTATTTCTTTCGGTTAGTATTAATTGTTTGTTTAGAAATATTCAAATTTTATTTCCATATTTCAAACATATTCCTCTGTTAGTAATAGCACACAGGTCAATATATATATATATAATGCAGCATTTTGAGGGGTATTATTCTCTTGTGTTCCTGAAGAGTGACAATATTAACATAAAAGTCAAATCGGATATCTTTAGATTAATTAAAATATATTCAAAGGTAATTATTTTATTAATTATTAAATATCTTTAGAAAAATTCAAACTTTATTTAAAGTTTTTAAATACATTCAACTGTTAATAACAACGCACAGTTTAACTTACATAACACAAATAAACTAATATTATTATTCTATCCTTAAGACCAGAGATTCTGTGATAATATGAACATAAAAATTGAACTAAGGATCATTAGGTTATGAATGCTTATTTTAAGGCGAAGCTCTAAGCAATTAGGTTATACTGCCAAAGATAACCATCGGAAAAAATTGTATATACTTACCAATGAGGGCCTTCTGATTTCTCCATATTTTTTTTTGAGTACAAGAATATTAATGAGTATAATGATAATTTATTTATTATACGTTGTATTATTTCCATCCTCTATTATTAATTGTTAAATATATTTAGAAAAATTCAAATTTTATTTAAACGTTTTAATTCAATAATAAACCCATATGTTGTGTATACTAAGAAAAGCTTATTTATTGGTTTTAACATAATATGTTCAACTTCTATTGACATAGTATACTTTCAATTAACTTGTAGTAGTGCCACCTATGTCTATTTTAAAACATACATAATAATAATAATACTTTTTGAAACCTAATAATAATGATGATGATGATAATAATAATATGAAGAAATAAATAAATAATCACTCTGATACAATTAGAAACAATGCAATAAATTAAATAGCAATTTGACTAAAAATGGAGCACTAAACATCACATGATCACCATCTCTTATGCTAGCACATAACTGTTATTAAACAGGCAAAACTCTCCATACACTAGTGCCACCCTGTACCAGCCAACCAGAGTAATCAATGGAGAGTTGCATTAGATCCTAAGATCTGGGTGCAGTGCTCTCAGATCCAAGGCTTCTTGCTGATGAAGGTCACAAGCCAGAAACTGTCTGGGGATACTGGATGAGTAGAACTAAAGAGGATTTTATGCACAAGCCTTCTGGCATCCATTGATTACTCTGGTTGGTACAGGGTGGCAATACTGTATGGAGAGTTTTGCCTGTTTAAGAACAGTTATGTGCTAGCATAAGAGATGGTGATCATGTGATGTTTAGTGGATTAACACCAATCCTGCCTAATAGTATAGTGGTGGCTATGGTTGTTAAAATGCCAAAGACAGCAAAATGTATGGGTGCTGAACTGAGTTCAGACTCATATGACTATATAAGCTATTGAACTTAGATTGAAAATATTATTGTGTTTTCAATTTCATTCACATAGTTTTGTAGTTAAGTAGAGATAAAAGGTGTCTGCTAGAAGGTTGCATTAGATCCTAAGATCTAGGTGCAGTGCTCTCAGATCCAAGGCTTCTCACTAATGAAGGCCACAAGCCAGAAACTAGTCTGGGGATATTGAATGAGTAGGCCCTAGATGGAAATTTTGCACAAGCCTTCTGGCATCCATTGAATACTCTGTTTGGCACAGGGTGGTGCTACTATATTGAGAGGTTTGCCTGTTTAAAAATGTAGCATATAAATATTAAAAAGACATTGAGTGATTTTGATCATCACTGAAAGAGAAGTCTACAATCATATTATTTAGTATCTTATTATTTGAATTTGAAAAAAAATCTAAAATGCTTATCAGAGAATACAAATTTACATCAACATACTGGCCAGTCATGTTACTAAAAATGTATGGTTGAAATATGAAATTTGAATTAACATATTTGCTGACATTTGACAATGATTTGTAGTAATTATTAAAATAATATGGGACCAATAATTTTTAAGCATTCATAGCAAATAACTTTTTTTTGTTTCAACACTTACTCATTTACTGTCAGCTTTAGTAACTAATAGATATCAGATGATGATCCTTAATTAATCCCTAGTCTGCATTTCCTTATTATTTCCAGACTAGTTTAAAGCTTACGGCTTTCATCAATGAGGACCTTTGGATCTTAGAACAATTTGCCTGGATGTTTAGGATCTAATGCACCTTCTCTCTCAAAACCATCATTTACCTTATCAAGTTATCTAAGATTGAAAACATATAGTTTTTAGCTGGGGTTGATAGTTTAATAGTATAACAAAGAAATGATGGGTGCTAGAGGAAAATGCATTAGATTCTAAAGATCCAAATACATTATTCCAAGATCCAAAGCTCCTCATTAATGAAAGCCATAAGCTTGAAACTCTTGGATAAGTCATTGTAGGATAGGGATATCAAGCACTACATCTGCCATTCATTAATTACGAAAAGTTGAATAGAAGTGTTGAAACACAAATATTTGCTGCTGTAACAACAATATGTAAGCTGGATTCACATGATAGAATCATATCACATTTAGAGTGTGTGTTGTTTATGTTCTACAAATGCTGATGGAATAAAGTGACTCAAATGTATTTGTTTGCAATTTATTTTATTGAATATAATTAGTACTATTACTTTTGTGATTTCAAATGTTAACTGCCAAATTAGTTAGACTCATGTAAGGACTATAAAAGATTTACAACACAGCAAGTAAGACATTGAAACCCATGACATAGTGCCAGATAGTGAAAAATGCAATGAAGAGGTGGTTTTCATATTTTTATTTTTTATCTTGGAAATTGCAAGATATTTGGTGATTGACTCGACTGCTATAATATTGAGTAAAAATTTTAAGAATGCTCATGATGAGTAATGGAATTAAAACAAAATTATTCTACCAATGGCAAAAGAAAACATTTGATAATTTGAATTGTTTAATATGTTAATGTTGCCAACAGATGCAACCACTACACAAATGAGTCTTGTTGTTTCAATTGTAAGATAAAAATATACTTAGAAAGATAAATAATAATAATAATAATAATAATAATAATAATAATAATATTATTATTATTATTATTATTATTATTATTATTATCATTATTTTGATAACAACAACAATAGACTAGACATGAAGTTTGCATTGACTAAACAAATCATCAATAAAACAAATAATTACATACTCTGGTCCATTATTATGTCTGTAAGATATTTTACGATGTGGTCTTTTCACTGTTTCTGCAGAAAATATTTTTTTTTTGGAAAGTTTTCAATGCCTCATCTAATGGGAGCTTTCCATTACATTCTATCTCCCCCAAAAACAATGAACAATGCATTTTTCTAGACAGTCTTTGTAATAATTTTAACAATGTAATGGAGTCTGCTATTCCTGAGGAAACCAGGTTCAATTTCATTATAAAATATATTTTTTAGAATAATAGAGATTTCAAGAAAAATAATATATATATATATTTATTTCTCAAGATAAAATAAATAGAATCACAAATTCTGTTTGACAGCTTTCTAATTAGTGGTATCAGTAATCAGGACACATAAGTTGATAGTTGTATATAGTTTTTAATGCAGTTTTGCAATAAAATAAGTCATTTTTTTGCAAGCACTAAATAAGAATATAGAGCAGAAGTACTTTAGTGTAGATAGAAGTATAAGTTTTAATCAATCAAGTTGAAGAATAACTTAACTTCAATCAGGGCCAGGATATAAACCGAGTTTTCTCTACTTAAAGAATATTATGAACAACCTTGTATTTTTCTATAAATCACTCAAACATCACATGATTATTTCCTATGCTTACAAAAGCTGAAGGCACAATAGCCAACTCTCCATACATTAGTGTCACCCAGTGCAAGCGATAATAATCAATGGATGCTAGAAGGTGCATGGTCAATGGATGCTAAAAGATGCAAGCATGCATAAAATCTCTATCTAGTCACTACTCATTCAACACCCCCAGATTCATTTCTAACTTGTGACTTTTATCAGTGAGGAGCCTTGGATCTGAGAACATTGCATTTAGACCTTTGGATCTAAAATTCTCCAGCAGACATGTTTGAACCATGTAGTTAATTATAAAGCTGAATCCAAAATGAAAACGATGTTTTCAATCCAAGCTAATTCACTTGTATAGTCATACAGATCTGAACCCAGTTCAGTATCTATACATTATAATATAATTCTCCTAACACAATCATTCCATCTTTTGTACAAGTATACTGACTGACATAAAGTCTTTATTCAAATTTTCTGCATATTGTACTACCATTCTCACCCATCTTGTTGTTTATCCTTTACTCATAACTCAATTAAATAGTATTTTTGCTATTTTCTTACTACCCATAAATTGCAATATACCAAATATTTTCATTTTGCTTTTTGCATCTCTCATATAAAAACTTGACAACACTATTCCTTATTGAATTGCCTCCTCTGCTGTCCACACATCTGCACCAAATGCATGTCTTCCTATTTCTCTTTGTACTTTTTCTTAGTAATCTAATATCCCTTTACTAACACATAATGCATCATAACTATAAGTTAACCCTGCTACCACTACTCCTTTCCATACAATTCTAGATACATCATATTTATTATTTTAAAACACTGTTAATTTCTTTATCAATCTTTTTCTTTTCTTTGCTTCATTTATCATTTTTTTCCCCATTCATCCAAGAAATTCGTTTTGATTACTTAAGATGATTCCCAAATAGTTATACCCATTCTTTATATTTAACTTCATATCCTCCAAGAAAAATTCTTTCTCTTCTTTTTCCCCAGCATTTTCCCCCTGTATAGCTTCAATGGCTTCATTCAATGGGTAAAAAAAGTAATTGAAATAACCAATTAGATAATACAAGGATCTTGAAAAGGAAGCTAATGATTTGATGTGATTTGTAATTTAACCAAATTGTTGTAAATAAAAACTAATTTAACTGATCTCAATAACATTTTATAATATAAAATTTATAAAATGTTATATTCCAAAATGTACAAATATCTCACACAAAACCATACCAATAATTTTGTGTCTATGTTAACTTTTTTGTCCAAAGGCAAGATACTAGTAGCTAATTAAGAGTGTTAAGAGAAAGTAGTAATCCTTAAATATTATTGAAGATAGCTTGGCAACTAAATACAGCAAAAGAACATGAAAGCCAAACTTTTTGTATAGATTTCTGGCATTAGTTATTGATGTAGTTTCAAATGAAAAGAAGTAAAAAGAGAGCAAAGAACATATTTATTATGCAACTACCATGATTAGTATTTTTTGTTGCTGAAATAACGTTATCAATTAGTGTAACACTAGTGTTTCACAGAGCAAGCACTGGAATATTAACCATTCAGTTCCAATATGTCACCATGAATCTAGTACATGGTACTGAAAGTGCATGGCAAAATAATATTAGTGGTCAATAGTTTTTGAATTTTTCTACTCTGGTTGTCACATTTTATCTGTGTACAATAATTTATATTATTTGACAAGAGTTATTGTGTTATTTATTATTTATTTATATGCATAAATAGTTTCCAGCAATTGTATATAAGAAAGGCTTAAAAAAGCTTTCATATTTTTATTTGAATTGACGAGTACAAACATAATAAAATTAAGCATAAGTTTTTACTATATATATAATAAAATTAAGGTTATGTTTTATGCTCGACTAAGTTACATTTAGTCGGTCTGAAAAAGATTACGACTATTTTCTCCTTGTGCGTATGTGTATATGTCTCTCTCATAAGGATTTCTAATTAAAATATTTTTTTTAACCTTTTGACATGGATTCTTTTTGAATTTTTCGTCTACTTTGTCGCACCATTTTTTTGTTTTGATACATCTTTGAATTCCCCATCCCCTTTATATGCTAATCAGTCTAATTTTAATAAAGTGTAATTAGAAGGGATTTGAACTCAGTCTTTCAAGCTCCTTACAGATATCCACTTCATTTATGCAATTGATACACATGAGCACATTCATGTGAGAAAGATAAATACTCTGGTCCAGATCATCATTTCCCACACACACATATATAATCAGTACTCAGTTTATATTAAGATAGCAAATCTTCAAGCTTTAATGGATAGGCGTCAATTTTCTCCACCCTCGAATTCTTCAGCCATGCATATCATTAAAAATCTGATGATGGAATGCTCAAAGTCCATGTTGATGCCAATATTATTGTCATACCCATGTTGACTTTAAATCACTCTGACCCCTCACATATAGGACATAATATGTCTATTAAATTAAATCTAATCATAAATCTTATTTATTTATTATTTTATCAATATTGTATTTCCACTTTTTATAGCACTTCCTTGGTTTTTTTTTCACACAATCCAATTTATTTTGGGCATAATTCTTTATACTTTTATACAGATATTGTTTATCATATTACAACAAACTTTAGTAACATGGCATCAATGAGGGATTTGGGCATTCCAACATCAGATTTTCAATGGTATTGTTAGTGGAAGAGTTGGAGGGTGGAGTTGATTGAAGCCTGTTTATTAAAGTTTGAAAATTTGCTATCTTAATATAAACTGAGCACTGATTATATATATATGTGGGAAATCATGATGTGGACCAACTGATGAGTGCTGGTTCAGCATGAAATACGTGAATTGGAGATCATTTGTCTTATACACGTGTTTGATCATGGGTATCGGTTATAAGAGATAGAGTGGGTATCTGAAGGGAGCTTGAAAGTTTGTGTTCAAATCCTCTATAATTAAAACAAGTGTTTTTTTTAAAAAGACAAAGAAGCCTTGCGACTTTATTTGGTTGTTTACTCTGATCATCCTAATTTATTTATTTTTAGTTTCATAATCATTTCGTTTTTTAAAAATTAAACTTGTTAAAGATTTTCCATTTATTTTCCATATAACTTATTCTTCTTTATAATTTTATATTCTTATGATATTTATTCAATTTGAAATGAAAATAAATAATCCATAATCATTTTCAGTAATTTTATTTTTTCTTTACAAAAAAAAATTGACTCTTAGTCCTTTTTCCTAACTGGAACAGGAGTTCCCAACCTGGGGAACCCATACCCCCAGGGGGTGCAGTGAATAACAGGTAAATAAGTATATTATGCTATTAATATATTCCAAAAATAGTTATATTGTCAACATTTTTCGATTATCTTCAATGTTGATACTGTCTAATAGCCACACCAGTAGCATTTCAGGCCTCTTTTTGGACACAGATACGGTGAGTTTTTTCTCATTGCGGCGTCCAATAACTCCAAATGCCAAAAATCCAGCAAGAATTAGTTTGCAGTTGGGTGAATCAATTGATGTCTCTAATTGTGCAAACTATAAAAAAAATTTTTTTTTGTAAACTCTTGAGAAAAGCAACAAAGGCAGTGGACATTATGAATTTGGTGAATGATTTTTTTTGATTAAAATGGACTTTCATGGGAATTAGTACCATCTACTATGTTGGAGAAAAAAATCAGATTGCATGGCTTTAATGAAAACTTAATTGCTGTTTATTTTTTATTATAATGAATAGGGACACCAGATAATGTTCTAAAAGACAAGGGAAAATGGGAACCAAAACTGTTGGGAACCCTTAGAATAAATCTATTTCTCGTGAAAATATAAGTAGTACACACTTATGCATCATACCTGCTTTTAGCTTTTTTAGAAGTTAAAATAACTTTGGCAGTAAAATCACTTTGATATTTTTATATGTATTTTCTTTGGTCATCATCTAAATTTAGGGTCTAGACAATAGAGTTCTGGTCAAATGACTGTTTTCAGTATTTTAAGTATACAATTTAATGAGAATTGTATGTTGAGAGATATACTATATATTTTAATGAGAGATTTATCTGGGATAGCATTTAATACACATTTCCTTATTCAGTTTTTACAATGCAGTACATTTTATTTATTCTTTGATAATAACTTTGTACAATTTTGACTTATCAGCAATAAAAAGTATATTGTGCTATTGTATAAATAATCAATGCATAAAGAGTCCAATACTGCCAAAAGAAGATAGCATGCTAACCATTAAAATAATAAAAGAATTAAGATGAAGACTGCTAGTCAGTTGAAATCATCATAAAACTTATTGTATTGTAAAAAACTAAATAAAAAGAGTATTGAATGATATTATGTCAATATAAATAATGCATAAAATATCAGGAAGTAAAGAAAAATTACAGCTTTATGTGCAAAATAATAGATTTGATTATATAGTCATTGAATGTTGAATTTCTTGAAATAATATTTAAATAGCAGATATAGCACCTTAAGGGGAGGATTTTCAATCACTCTCTTATTTCACTACATTATATTCAATGGAAAAATAATAATCATATTGTTAGTGATTAGGGAAATCAAAATTCAAGCATTTAAGTGACCATTTGAGGTTGATTTAAAGACTTTTAGCTCTCCAAGTTATCAATTTATCATTGCATTAAATTATATGGAGCAGGTTTAGAGAAATAAAGTTCGAATGACTAATGTATAAAGACGATCTTCAGTTTCTAAATTCTCAGCTACTTTGTTAAATTGCATGCATTTCATTAGCAGCAACAAGTGAAAATATTACTTCTAGAATTGGTTGTTAGATATGTTTTTTATACTGAAACTATCAAGTCTTTCTGTAGACTCTATATGAAACGTTTTAATCTAACATTTTTTATGAAAGATTTGATACAAGAAAAGCTGGCTTCAATTTCTTTTAACATTCAAAGATGTAATCTATAAATTACAAAAATCTGATTCACTTATTATATAAATCAACTGCTCTTTTATTGGAAAATACTTTGCTAGATTACTTTTTAATTTTTGTTTTTTACATCTCAATTCAATTTCTAAATTGTCACGTCCATCATGCTAGTATATTCTAAATAATTTCATGGTAATGATGTAAAATAACAGCATTCCAGGTTTTCAAATCTAAACATGTGGTCAATGAAGATATATAGTATTATATATATATAAAATTCAATGCAGTAAATATTTTTATGATCACACCCATAGCATATATTAATATACTTCTATAATCATTTCAATAATACATAAATAAAATTGAAAAATTGATTTTAACTTTGAATTGGAATGTCATTGGCTATACATGAGACAAATTCACAATTAGTTCTTAGTGATCAAATAATTTTGGATGCTTATTGAAGTTTTATGGAATCAGTATTTGTTAATTATACATTTATTAGTTTGCTTTCAAAACTAGTTATATTGCTTGTTTAATGGGATTTATTTAAACTGTTCTGAATTTAAAAACCTTATTCTGTTACAGTCCAAGTTTCAACTCCCCTGTTTATATTAACTTCTTGCACTAGAATGAAATATGAAATAGATCTTTCATTCATAGAGATTTCTTTGACATCAGGTTGAAAAATCCTTGTGTTAAGTTTATATGATTAATATTTTATCAATATGAAAGTCAATAAACTTAATTTGCATCTTTATCCCTCTATTGGGAGATTTTACTAACTTTTTTTTTCAAACTTTAAAATTCATGTATTTCTTTCTAATATGTTACTTTCAAAAAAATTCAGAAAATGTCAGGATAGTCAAAAAGTAAGAATTTCAAAACCACAAAGATGAGCCCCATTATATTCTTGATAGTCTCAAACTTTGCATTACTACTTGGAGACAATATTACAATAAATAAAAGCTTGGTTTTTTTGAAAAGTTTATCATTACCTTTGCAAAATAAATGAATAATAATTATTAGAAATTAAGAATTTATATTATTACTTTTTTATTTTCTATAGAAGTGTTTTACTTTTAAATATAAAAGATTATATTTTTCTAAATAATATTGCTATGGAAATTATGGTGGCAGGTAATGTCATCACTAACATAGTCTGTTAGAAAATATAGCAATATCATAAAAATCTAGATATTAATAATTATTCATTGATATTTCAAAAACAAACATAAACAAAGATTTCATTCATTTTGCAAATTGAATCTGCTCCCCCTGAAGTTGAATGATGAAACAGCACTTTATTTTGATTAAAATCTAATTTTTACAACAATTCTGAAAATCAAATCTGACTTTTTAGAATTTATTTAATTTCTAGACAAATATCTATCAAATGAAGTGAAATTTATTATGTTATAATATATAATAATGGTTTAATATTAAAATGAAAGTTAAAAGCTTATAGCAAGTTATAACAAAGAAAACTATCAGAATACAGTAGGGTTAATAAGTGTGGACTATTACGTGATCTACATTTGTTGAATCATCTAGCTTTAAGCAAAACCAAGTTTATTTAAATAAGTTTAATGGGGCTTGAAATTATTAAAAATGACTTTACTAGAATGCTTTAAAAACTAGTTATATTTGTCTGCTTAATGGGATATTTTAAAGCTTTTTTGAATTTACAACTCTCAATCTCTTACAGTCAAAGTGTCAACTCTTGTCTACATTTAGGCAAGAGTGAAAGGTGAATTCCACTTTATATTCATATACATTGCCTTGACAACAGATGAAAACTTTTGATATTGATAGTCTATTATCAGATGATTTATATATTAAATTGTAGATAACAATGAAGTATCAAACTCCTAGAGTAAAGAATATAGGACATGTATCTTTCTACTCCAGGGTCTTCATTTCCAGATAGTATTTAAATCTCTATTCTCAGATTGGTTTATGGTTTTAACCTTTATAAGTGATATGGAATTCAAAATTAGAAGGAATGCATCTGCTAGCTACTTTAACTCCATTTTACCTCTCAAATTAAGAAGTTGAAATTCAAATCAAACGCAAAAGGCAGAAACCGATTTGAAGATGGGAATTTAAATACTAAAGATAGAAATGTTTTTATACAACCAGAGATCACTGATTATTCAAGCTTATGCTAAATTCTACCAGAGTGAATGAGCTGCTCTTGTTTTAAATTATTGATAATTTTATAAACATACTGTAGCATCTGTATTTAAATGTAAAAGGATATCTTTTCCTCTTTTTTTACTTTACCTTCAGAAATAAATAATTCAGCTTAAATGCATTAAAAATAGAGAATAAAAATTTTCTTTCATTCAATACCAGAAAATTAAATTTTATTAATTATAAAATTGTTAATTACAGAGCAGTTATTACTCTAAGTGCAATGTTTTAAATACTATGTATATTAAGTTCTCTAACTAAAGGCTGATTTGATGAGTATCAGTAAAATAATATGACCAACTGATTGATAGTTTGCTAATGCTATTTCCACAACTCAATTTATTTTAGCATTCAAATTTACAGGTACCTAATAAAAGAATAAAGCCTTTTACATTGACTTATATTTAAAAAATTCAAATATTACACACATTCAATTTACTCAAAATTTTAACTACTAAACCACATATGCCTAAACTAGTATTTCCACATATCAAAATTAGTCAACACCACTAAGCACTATTTATTCAGTATTCTGCCTAACACATTATAAAAAGATTCTATTATACAAACACCAGGCTATTATTTCATTGCTAAATATATCATTCAAATTTTCTCAGCTTGGACCATGTTCAATAACTTTTACCTCCATGAAACTTTTTCAGTAAAGAAGTTTTTTTTGTATTATTTTTTAAAGAAAGCAATAGTATAATAAATAATAAAATAATTAAAGGTAATTTGAAATGATATTGTAATGTAAATTTGCCACAGTGAATGCACTTGAATCTGGATATACAATGATATATTCATTGTGAACCATGAATTTTGATTCAAATAAATATGAAAGTTGAATGGCTAATAAAAATTATGATGATGCATAATTTAAAAGTACCAATATTCACAAAGTATTTTATTTTATTTTCAATTTCAATAAGAATGAAACTCAAAGGTGACAAACCTTCTAAAAAGAAAATTTACTTTGGAAAACTTTTAAAGGAATGATCATCAACTACAAATTATTATCACATCTCTGCATGTTCTTCAATAGATTGCATGATTTCTCAGAGCTGTGAATATCAACTAGCATATGGGTGTAAAAACCATAATATTTGAATTGAGTTACAAACACAAACTAAATGAATTAATAATTTTTTTTAACAATTTATTAATAATGAATAGATGAAACTGTTGGATATATTAAATATCATAGTAGTAAAAGATATTTAAAATTTAAGTTTAAGACTTTATAGTATTTATAATGATAAGATCTTATTATGTTAAATATTGAAAAAGTCACAAACCATGGTTTTTGCAGCTATCGTTTTTTATATAAATTTCCAGTTGTCATTTTGATCTGAAGTTGGTAATTTTCTCCTTGGGCATTGGTGATGTTAGAGAGTAAATATAGCAGCACTGGTGACAGGTTGTTGTGTACTTGGTCTCATGTAGCCACTTGATGGCATTGTTGCTTACAAGAATAATGAAATGTAACATTACCAGACCGATAATTTTTTGCTTTCTGTTCTCTCTCTGACAATTTTTCAAAGTATTTTTAAAAAATTTAATAACCAACATTATTTTCTAAATTACATTTTTAAATTACATTATACATTTCAGCATGTATAACTGGCATATGCAGGGAGGGGGATCTAATGTCTTTGCTGATCTAAAGGATCGGCCAATACATGCACTTGGCTGAGCAAACCAAGCTTTCAGCGCGTAGTGCTGGAATTTGCGGGGAGGGAGATCGGATGGTTTTGCCAATCCAAAGGATCACCCAATACATGTGCTAGTCTGAGCAAACCAAGATTATGATTTCCAAAACAACTTACAAACACAACCGTTTTATTACTCTTGTAGCTGTTCTCTCGCAAACGTGCCTTTTCACGTGATTTATGTGAAATGGTTCTGGGACCTACCTTTTTGCAATTGTTTTCATCTTCTAAGATGTGTAGGGAAATGCAGCAATGGGCTTACAATTATTAGTATGTAATAATACATCAGATAAGTTGTAAGATCATTGCTTTGAATGCCACATTAAAACACTTATGGCCAGTTGAATTTTATACACCCTTACATCATACAGCAGCGATCTGTAAAGTATGCACTATTTACATAATGATGTGAAGCACATCATTGGGTCGTAATATTTGTGTGCAATGCCATCTAGGTCTGCCAATGGCTAATATCAACAGAACTGTTCTATAGGCTGTAACTTGGGCCACGTAAATGGCATATTTCTGTGCTTTTGCAGAGAAACAATGCCATCAAGCAGCCACATTGGACCAAGTATTCAACTATCAGTGACATTATATAAGGTATAATTTCATTATTTCTTGTGGTAATTTATAAGGCACTGTCTATTTTTCCTTCACTGCATTATAGAAGCATTTCACTGGATGGTTTGATGGACTTCAGTGCTAGTTTCTGGATCCAACTGCACTTTCTGGATACTTGAATTGTGTGGTTTTTCTTTTGCCTAGTCACATATTCCAGAAAGTCTTCTACTAGATAAAGTCATCATTCTGGATATTGGGATCAGAGTATTGAAAAATAACTTTAAAAACAGTCAGCAAAATACAGCTATCCAAGTTACTGTGGAAAAAATTTCTCTCCTCAGTATGAATCATTGCAACATGTCCTGAAAAGTAGACAAAAGTAGAATGAAGAGCAATACAGGATGAGAATGCTGAATTCCTGAAATGCCTAGCTGCTTGTTTCAGATCTTATTATACCTATTTGATGTTGTCTCAACAACAGATTAAACAGGATTTGAAATGCTTTAAAAAATCTTTTTTTAAAACTATGCAATTCAAAATTGTTTTGCATATCAAAAGCATTTTTCTTTCTTCCTTTATAGCAATTTATTGTTAGTGTTTCACCCTTATTACAAAATAAATTTATAAATATGACCAAATGCATAAATTAACTTTTTATTTAATTTTTTAGTTAGTTTACTCAAGTGACACACATATATGTGCACACATGCAAAGAGCAGATTGTATTTTTATTAGTCAGTTCACATGAGTTTTTATTACAACATTTTTTTTCTCTGCCGCATTGTAATATAACAAATCTGAGATGCATCAGATTTGTTACAGTTACAATATATAATGCTACTTTTCTGCTGAAAAGCAGATTGGAATAAAAATACTTAAAGACATAATATGACATTTGGCAAACATCAGATGGTAATTTAACACAATCTTCACTAGCATTTTAAATTTAGAGCTACATATAAGTGTTTTAGTACAAAATAACAATTTAGAAATTGTTCAATAAAAAGCTGATCACGTATATATAATATACATACACACAAATATATATGTGTTTTTAATTAACAATGGAAAATGTATTATTTTTAGACTTTAAATTTCAATCTGAAATTGTGTAAATAAAGTAGGATTTTTAACTAAAAATTATTTGATCATAATGATAGCAATCACTAAATTTAATGGGGATGGGGGTGGGAATGTATGACGTAATGTGTTTCCACTTTTTACAAGTAGTCAGTAATAAAATAAATGATCTCAATAAAAGTTACACCCAGTAATTTAATTAAATGAAATCAAAGCTGTTGAATATATAAAAGGCAGTAGAATTTTGTATATTGACTGTAGGATAAACAATAGAAGTTTGATCTATGGGTACGTACTCACGCACACACACACGCGCGCATAAAGACATCAAATCTTTAAAGTGAATTATAGAACACAAATCCTTTTTTTTTTTTAAATATATGACTCACCTTGGCGAATTACCATTAAATTATTTGAAGTTTCTAATCCAGCTAGAGTAACAATTATTCATATCAAGGTGATTAATTTAAACGTGTTTAAAATTCATTAAGCAAAATATTTTATATATTTATAATAGTCGTAATAAACCAAACGTAAAAAAAAAAACTATTCATAAAACGTATATTTCAATGATTTATTAAAGAGAATTCTCTCAGAAGTCTTCTAAAATTAAAAACATCAGGCTTAATTTAAAAACGTAATTGAAGACTAATAATATATCCTCTGACAAATGATTGCACAGTTAATATCCTGCACTTACTTATTTAAATTATGCCATATAAATCCATGAATTAGTCAGCATAAGTTAAAATGATATGCAGATACAGAGAACTGTTCTAGAATTAAATCCTAATCGTTCATTCACAATTTAATATTAATCTAATTATTAAAATATAAACAGGTATATCAGGAGCTTATATATAAAACTCCACATATTAAAAAATTTTCATCTAAACATCCATTAAATATTTTAATATTTGATCTATCAATAGGGATGTTTATTACAGAAGTAAGAAAATCGATATTTTATGATACTTTGATTTGTTACACCCATATATGTAAACTGTAGTGCTTTGACTCTATATTAGACCAAAAGCGAGTGATCAAAAGAGAAATCCCATTTAAATGTATTGGCACTGACAGTTTCTCTCTCTTTGCTTTGGGCAACTAACTTTGGTTACAATCCAGGCAAGAGACTTTTCTAATTAAATTATAATAAATCGGAAAACTTTACACACCAAATTATTTCTACCTATAACGTTCGTTAAATAGTATATTATAATTTGATTTTACAAGTTTCATCCCTTTTGCCCTTACAATTATGATGTCATCCATCTCAGATAAATATGTTAATAATTATTATTCATTATTTATTAAGCTAAAGATTATCAAACAGTAATAATTTATTAGTGATATATACAGAATAAATGATGTGTGAGTTCGAAAGTATGACTTGAATTAACTGATTCATGCTTTTCATATAGTTTTAGTCACATGTTTCAATTAATGTGTTATAGAGTGGAAGTTTCAAGTATATATATATAAATCTATGTGCACACACATTCATATACATTATTATTAATATATTTCATTAAGTTCTACATGAACTGTACAAAACTTTATCAGAATGGCCTGCCCAAAGTATACAGTAATAGCTTATGGTTGCTATTTACCTACAGATTGAAATGATATTTAACTGTCAACACAACCTTGATTAAATATCAACGCAATCTTATATTGCGCTGCTATAGCTATTAATTTTGAAATCTTAAGAAAGATATAAAATAAAGAGAAGAATGCAATATAAAATAAAGATAATATAATAGAAAAGAGTAAAAAAGTTTAACCCCCATCTTTATATCGAATGTTTAAGAGGTGGAGGAAGGTGAAATTCAGTATAAATTTTAATGAAAATGAAAAGTATAATCAATATTTAGTAAGCATCTCACAGATATTTATATTTTGTCATTTTCTATTATCCAAGATGATATTGAAAAATTATCATTTAATCTTACATGATCATCAGAATCTATAATTTTAGAATAAAATATGATTTAGTATATTTTGTAAAATTTAATTTCGAATATATGTACAATTAATAAAATTATATTATATAACATGTAAATTAATAAGCACTTATTAAAAATAACGGTGAGAGGAATATTTTTTAGTTATTTTGATAAATTTTATTTTTTTAAAGGTAAAAAAATTCTAAAGAATAATAATCAAATGAATAATCAAATGATATATTTCATTCAACAGTTCATAAGAAAGTTGGATACTAAAAGGGCCATACTTGGGGTTTGAACCTCAGAGTCTGCTATTCTACCACTGGACCAAATCATAAAGGGTTTTTCTAAAGAATAAGATATGTTAAGTAGGAATAAAAATTTATTCCAAATGTATATCTAATAGTAAGTTTACAATAATTTTAAAAACGGTCTTCTATTAAATTGCATAAACAAAAACACACACACAAAAAAAGAAAAATGGATAAGGTTGGTTTCTTGAAGGTTTGTGATGATGGTATTTTAGATGTACTTATATATTGAATGTCTTTAAGAAAAATTTAACTTTAGTTGAATTTTCAAATTACATTCAACTGTTAGTAATAGTACACAGATTAGTATATATGCTCACCATTTTCAGAGATATTCTCTTCTCTTCTTCAGATGTTAATGGACTGGTCAATGAAAGTACTAGCATGAGGATCAAACCTGGACCCTTAGACTCTTGTATGTTGAATTTTAAGGTAATGCTCTAACTAACTGAACCATCCTGCCAAAGGTGACAGTTAGTAAAAATTTCATCTGCTTATGTATGTGTTTCCTGCTGATTTCTCCACTTTTTCCTAAGAGTGAGACTTGTCACCCCATTGAAAACTGATTGCAAGAGCACAAGCTGATGATTAGAAGAAAGAAAGTAGATGTGTCTAAAGTAGCAAACCATGTATGTACCAATGAACATATGTTCAATTGGGAAAATACAAAAATGTTGGATAGAGAGAAAAGGTACAAAAAAGAAATTCAAAGAAGCTGCTCACATGGCAATGGTGAATCACCCATAGGTCAATCTAGTGACTATACATAAACCCATTAATCAATTTTGCTCTTAGGAAAAAGTGGAAAAATCAGGAGGAACCTCATAGATAAATATATTAAATTTCTACTGACTGTTGCCTTTGACAGGATGGGTCAGTTGGTTAAAGCATTACCTTAAAATTCAAGAACCTAAGAGTCCATGTTTGATCCCCATATTAATACTGTCATTGGTCAGGCCAGAAACACCTGAAGAATAGAGGAGATTAATGTCTCCCGAAATGTTGTGCTTATACTAACTTGTGGGTTATTACTAACAGTTGAATGTAATTTGAGAATTTAAATAAAGTTAAATTTTTCTAAAAACATTCAGTACTTAAGATGATGGGAATAGTCCAATATATAAATACAATGGTTAAAGTTGTTTCAACCGTTGAATAAAATACCGAAAATGGGGATTTGGGGCAAATACTTTTTAATTTGTCCAGATACATTGTTTATTTAAATTGGATCTTATTACACATTTTAACTAAATGTTAATACTGAATACAAACAATAATTAGGATGCTGGAGATGTGACAATCATTTTAAAACAACACTGACAACAAAAACTTTTTTTTTATAAAAAAGTGTAACAAAACTAGTTATAAAATATACTTTTTATTTTAGCCAAATATATAATATATGTAAACATTTTTATCGTATTAATACAAAATCCAATTTTAAATGCAACTTTAATAGAATACTTTGTAACATTCAAAATATAAAAAGTGCTTTTTTTTTATTTCTATATTGTGAATAAATAAATATATAATTTATCTTCTCAACAGGTTAAAAAAAACATGATGAAAACGTCACAAATTAAGTGAAAAAGTAATAAGTGATTAACACGACTTAAATATATGACTATGTGTATTTGCATACTTAAATTAAAAATTAATAGTAATTATTGAACAACAGATATTCATTATATTATATAAATATAGTTAGCACATTTACTTAAATTCCTTTTTACCCTCCAAAAACTTAATTCATATATTTAGAATACGTATTGAAATATATTTTCAAACGATAGGTTGTAATAATGATTAACTAATAGTTTGAATACAGGCGAAAATTGAAAAAAAAAAAATTAGAAAGCTAATGATTTCACCTAGGATTTTTTTTTTTTCAGGTAGGTATCCCATGGTCAAAATAGTTTCCATCCAATTATTAGTCAGTAAATAGATATTTAGCTATTTTTGACTTGAAGGTGAAGTAAGCAGGGGGGAGGGGCTATTAAAATTCTTAACAGCTATTCTACAGCGGAAAGCTATTTCTGGTTGTTTTATTTTTCACTTTGTATATAAGCATGCACATAATCATAAATGCCTTTTTTTTTTAAAAATAAAAAAAACAACCTAGAATATTTTCAGTCGATTATATGTAAATAATAATTAGGACGCAAAAGAAGCGGCAAATATTTTAAACAATTATAATAACAAAAAAATTATGAAAGATAACAAAACTTCAAAGCAAGTTCTAAAATACGTCTTTTTTTAGTCAAATGCATAATATGAAATTATTGCTTTATATTTATGTCTTATAAATGTATAATTTATCTTGCCAATAGTTTTAAGAAACCAGAACAGATGTCATGAAGGCATCATAAATATAGATATATCCGTGTGTGTGCAAAATAATCTTTAAATAGATTGACAAGACCAAAAAGCTGTCCAATTTCTCGGTAGAACAACAATAAAGAAGAAGCCATATTCCCTAAGCTAGTCATATGTCAAGTGGACTTTTTTTCTTTCTTATATGCACTCTGGCTTTATAGTTACTTGTTTATCAACCAATATTGAATAATTAACTGGATTAGGGGTGAGCCAGTTATCTGGAAAAAAATTCTTTAATTTTATCTTTTAGAAAACCTGAGTGGTTAACTAATTTTGGATTATGGGATACCTGTTGAAAAAAGTTTGAATAGTGCTTAAAAAGTGTTACTCATTTTAGCCTAATTCATACCCCAGGCAGATATGCTAATTATGCCAGGGGCTATTCACAAAATATATGAAATGTATTTTATTTATTTACAGATGTACTGAAACATAAAAAATGGAGGAGGTGACAAGTTTTTTAATTGTTTTTGACAATCCGAGTACAGTTTATTTTTCTGGAATGGATGTCAGTGGCAAAGTATTGCTAACATTGTCACAAAATCTTGAAATTAAAGGTAAGAATATTTCTTTCAGTAATAAAATTAGTTTGTTTATTTTTGCTTTTTCTGAACAAAAAAATGATTTTAATTTAAATTTACTTTTATAAATATTTATTAACAATTTTATAAATAGGATTCAGTGGGATAAAAAAAAATTATAATAAAACAAAAGTTACAAGCAATATCAAACTTTGTTTTATTTGTATATGTTTTATTTGCAAATATAGAAGTTAATGAATTTGGCTGTTATGTTAGTAAAAAAAATAACAGCATAAAATGGTGGTGCCTATGTGAAAATGTTTGTGTAACATTATTCCCTGTCAAAATCAACTCTGTTAAGATAATCTAAAATTTATAAAGCAGTTATAAGATTTTAAAATTGAATTTGATAGATTTATCAGATTTTTCTATTTTTTCATTTGCATTTTAAAAATAAATTTAAAATAAAAAAGATATCAATTTTCTGAACTGTTTTTTTTTTTCCAGATCAATTAGTTGACATTTTATGTCCACTCATTTTTTCAATGTTTTCAAAGTCCAATTTGTAAAATTAATTTTAAAAAATTGAGAGCAATTTACAAATGAAAGTTTGAGTATTGACAAAAACTGCCACCAGGTTTAACAATAGAAAATGTCAGCATTTGAAAGGGTTAACATTAAAGTAAGTTCTCGTAAGATTTATGGCCTCAGATCCAAGATTAATCAAAAGAATATTTTTATCTCTTCTTTTAAAAGATGTTTTTTTTTATTAAAATTGTCATTTAATATAACAGACTAGCAAAATAAATACCGATGACTACAATTTCTTAAGACATTTTAAATCAAATTTGTTGCTGATTTAACACAATAACAATAAGATAATATCAATAATAATGTAATAAACAATTTCTATGAGTTTTTATTTTATGTTTTAACTTAATTCATCTATGTAGTATTGTGCCAATAATAATGTAATAAATAAAATTATAATTATCCTGAAGTTAGCTTTTGATTTGATATTATATAATAGTAATGAATAAATATTAAATATTCAATCATTTCATTTGCTATATTAGAAAGAGACTGCTTTCTCTTCTGTTTGATTTTTTTAAGGAAAAAAAAATACTCATTACATTTATATTTTTTAAAAAAATCCTATGAGAGTTATAAATTCAGGAAAATGAAAGTAATCTAAAATGTATACTATCAACTTGGCAATTAAAAAACAGCATAGACAATAAAATAAAAAAAAAGTCTTCCATTTTGCCAGGAGGTATAAAAATAATGTATTACTAACAAAATAAATTTTCCTTTACATCTATATTTTTAAAATGAATTTGTGTAAAAAATATATTCACATATTCAAAATGTTCTTTAAAATATTTAAAAATCAACTTTCAATTATTAAAACATAAAAAATGATTAAAAGATTTTGGTACTTCGGGATTAGCACTTCTGTGACATAATCGACCAGCCATAATTATTTTAAACTTTGTGAATATATTTTCATTGCTTGTGAAGTATCTCACTTTAGGTTTAGCAAATGTTATATTTAAAAAAATGACTTTGATTTCAAATTAATTTTTAAAAAATATGATGAATATGATATACATTAAAGATTTTAATTAAATAAACTGAATGTCAAAAATTGCTTTCCTTTACTATTTTTTTAATCAAAAAAATCTTTTATATATATCGTATTCATAATAAGTTTTTTAAAATTAACTTGAATTAAAATTTGTTAAATATTAAGTTCGTATTCATAATCATTTTTAAAAATTAGCTGAACTCAAAAACTCCTATTTTAAATATAAAGTTTGTTAATCTTTAAAGAAATAACAAACCTAAAGTGTTACACTGATTCATAAAATTATAACAATTATAACTGGACGATTACATCACATCAACGCTAATCCCAAGGTACCTAATGTTTTTTGCCATAACATTTTCAATTTTTATGTCATATAAATTTCCAATTGACTTATTCCACAAAAATACTATTATAAAAAAATAAAATATCAATAAAACACAAAATACTTATCATCTATGAAATCTTTGATTATTTTATAATAATAAACAATTAAAGAAATTTGTCCATAAATTATTTTATGATCTATTTAAAGAAAAATATTTTCCACAAGTAGTAAAAACTGTGCATACTTTTAAAAAAGCTTTAACTTTATTTTATATTTGATTGGTTAATTTTTAGATAGTGACATCTATGGAATAAAATTATAATTAAAATCTAAATTATTTTTTAAAAAAAAAAAACCCAATTAAATAATTTTTACAATTTTTTTTTCATTCATTTTTTTTTTTTTTTGCCATTAATGCAATGGGAAAATAATTATCAACATCAAACACTGAAACATAAACTTAAATGGATATTAATTGACTGGTTAATAATTATAGTGAAAGCAATGCCAGTTTTTTAAACTTATTCTTTAGCTTGATATATATATATATATACACAATAATATATAACTAACATAAGTAATGGAAAAAAAATTGGAAAAATTATTGGATTTTTATAAATTAGTATGTGTCAGTCTTTTTTCTTTTTAAGTACCAAATTTAAAGAAATTATATTTTTTGAGATATTAATTTTATGTACACCTGGGTCTCATTTTATGTGGTAGGTAAGTTTTTCAGAAAATGCGCACAAAAGAAATTGCACAAAAATAGACTTAACTTACCTTGAAAAATGGGGAATAGGTAATATAATTTTCCAAAAATCGCATAAAAACAAAGCAACAATGTAAAATTACTTTAAAATTCACATAAAAAAAATAAGAAAATAAAATATGACTAATAAAAAATTTTAAATTTGAAAAAAATTGATAGAAGACAAACTTTTTTACTTTTTTTATTAATTACAGTATTTAATTTTATTCAAAACAGCATATTTTTATGCGTAATTTATATTTTTTTCATTCATGTATGATATTTTAATTATTATCGCTATTTGAGACATCAGATTCATCACGTGATGATGTGATATGATGTACTGTAGCTTCTCCTTAAATGAAGTCAAGAATCTCTCAGCAATTATGCCCAGAGAAACCTGCTAGCGACTTTATTTTACATTCCCCAGTCTAAGTTTTCCCACATTCTGCTCCATCCCATTTCCACAACATAATCATTGTCAACTCTATGGCCTTTATATCTAAATCCCAATAAATTGCTGTTATAGTGGATTTGCCCAAACTAAAACATTTTCCAATCGCTGTTGATCCTTCCCATTTCGCTAAGTGATCTAAAATTAAAATTTTTGTTTCCAAAGAAATTCAATTTCTTGAGTATTTTTCTCTCACCATTAGGGTAAACTAAAAGTTTAAAATAAAAATAAGAACTTAGACTTATGATAATTAAAAGACATCTACTCACCGCTGTTGGGCAAAATTTAATTAAAACTAACAAAAATTAAATTCTTATTTTTATCTTTAATTTTTTACTTTTCAATCCCATTTAAAAATCATATTTCATTGTTTCACAATCACATTAATTTCAGATCACATTACATAATTTATAAATTGTTAATTACAATTAAAAATCAGATTTTAATTTTTAATTGTCAAATTTAATTGTGCCCAACCCTGTTACTCATCTTTTAAAAATAAACTTGCGGACATTAAATGATTAATTGATTACATACTCTTTTTTTAAAAAGCAAAAATAGAATGTGATTTAAAATGCAAAAACAACAATATGCATAGTATAGGCATCTATAACATTTGAACAGATTTACATTATAATCTTGTAAAATTTATTGTGTGTTTATAAAATGGGGAAATCCTGATTTTAAGTAAATTCTGAATTTCTTTATTGCATAAAATCTATTACAGTACTATTATAAAGTGCTGAAAATATTGAAATTATTAGAAGGAAGTCAAACTCCGATAATGTGCTACTTTAAATATGACGTGTGAGTGTGCAAAATTTATAATATTTAAAGTAATAGCACATTATTGGAGCTCAACTTCTGATCTAATAATTTTTATTGCATATAAAAAAACTGCATACAAAGATATTAAGAAAAAATATGAATCACATAACTTTAAAATCGCATTAAATAAATCCGCATAAAATGAGATCTGGGTGTATACTTAAAGATCTGATCCTGATATTGTATTTTATTTTGTTTTACAATATTACATTAACCAACAATGATGAAAATATTATT
This sequence comes from Epiperipatus broadwayi, assembly GCA_028023455.1. Lineage (NCBI taxonomy): Eukaryota > Metazoa > Onychophora > Udeonychophora > Euonychophora > Peripatidae > Epiperipatus > Epiperipatus broadwayi. Next base: position 9,121,685 of record JAQFVV010012424.1, read on the forward strand.
TTTTCTCTTAATCCTTTGAGTTAAAAAAAAACATTTAATTAAAAATTATCAAAATTTCACTTTGTTGATTTTTTGAAAATCACCAGAATTTGTTTTCTATTCAATTGCTAGATCTACAATATAATACTACACGGTAAGTAAAATGTTGGTGGCCTAGTGGTTAGCATATCTGCCTACCAAGCAGCTGGCCTGGGTTCACTTCCCGGTCAACCCATTTGACATGAAAAAAAAATACTACACGGTAAATGCATACATATTTTTCTCCAAATTGTTCCTTATGCTGATGTTTTAAAAAAGAATTCCACTTGCAGGAATAACTTAGCTATACTGAAATAAAATTTAAAGTTTCTCAAAAATATTTTGCATAAAGCTACAATTATGTTCAAATCATTTAACACATCTGTTATATATAATTTCATTCCTAAAACAAAATAGGAACTTAAAAAAACAGCCTTTATATTTAATATGCTGATTAATCCATTAATTTTTAGTTCAAATGCGAGAGGTATCGCAGCCGCCGTAATTGGTTGCAGACGGTTGTGGGTTCGCGTCCCGGCCGATGCTATGACATATGAAAGAAAACAATTCCCTAATAAATATTAAATTTAATTTTTTAATACATTCACTTAATTTTTATGGTATTTTGGGATTAGCATTGCCATGATGTAATTGTCCAGCTGTAATTATTCTAACTTTGCAACTTATTCTAACACTTTAGGTTTTCATAATAATCATAACTATGGAATTCTGCAGTCGCAAACATTCTTCCCCACCCACCCCTACTGAAAAAAGACATGGTATTCTGCCATGACAAACATGGGCAGCAAAATTATTATGAAAATCTAAAGTGAATAAACATCATATGATCACCATTTCTTATGCTTGCTTATAAACTCTCCATACAGTATTGCCACTCAGTGCAAGGCAGAGTAATCACTGGATTCCAGAAGGCTAGTGCATAAAATTCTCATCCAATGCCTACTCATCCAATATCCTCAGAGTAGTTTTTGGCTTATGGCCTTCATCAGTGAGAAGTCTTGGATCTGAAAGCACTGCATCTAGATCTTAGGATCTAATGCAATGCTCCAACAGCCACCTTTTATTTCTACTTAACTACAAAACTATGAGTCTTAAATTGAAAACACAATAATATTTTCAATCCAAGCTCATTAGCTTATATAGTCACATAGGTCTAAACTCAGTTCAGTATCTATACATTTTGGTGTCTTTGGATTTTTAATAACAATAGCTACCACAATCCTATTAGGCAGGATTGATTTTAAGCCAATAAACATCACATGATCCACCATTTCTTATGCTTGCTTATAGCTGTTATTAAAACAGCAACCCTCTCCATACAGTATTTCCACTCAGTGCAAGCCAGAGTAATCAATGGATTCCAGAAGGCTAGTGCATAAAATCCCCATCTAGTGTGTGTTCATCTAATATTCCAAGACTAGTTTCTGGCTTGTGGCCTTCTCAGTGAGGAGCCTTGGATCTGAGAGCACTGCATGTAGATCTTAGGATCTAATGCAACCCTCCAGCAGCCACCTTTTATCTCTACTATAGGTACTGAACTGGGTTCAAACCTATATGAGTATATAAGCTAATGAGCTTGGATTGAAAATATTATTGTGTTTTCAATTTAAGTCTCGTAGTTTTGTAGTTAAATAGAGATAAAAGGTGGCTGCTGGTGAGTTGCATTAAATCCTAAGATCTATGTGCAGTGCTCTCAGATCCAAGGCTCTTCACTGATGAAGGCCACAAGCCAGAAACTAGTCTGGGGATGTTGGATGAGTAGGCACTATATGAGAATTTTATGCACTAGCCTTTTGTTATCCATTGATTATTCTGGCTTGCACTGAGTGGCAATACTGCATGAGGAGTTTTGCCTGTTTTAATAACAGTTATAAGCAAGCATAGCAAATGGTGATCATGTGATGTTTATTGGTTTAAAATCAATCCTGTCTCATAGGATAATGGTGGCTATGGTTAGTAAAGAACCAAAGGCACCAAAATGTATAGGTACTGAACTGAGTTCAGACTTATATGACTATATTAGCTAATGAGCTTGGATTGAAAATATTGGGTTTTCAATTTAAGACTCATAGTTTTGTAGTCAAGTAGAGATAAAAGGTGGCTGCTGGAGGGTTGCATTAGATCCTAAGATCTAGGTGCAGTGCATTCAGATCCAAAGATCCTCATTGACGAAGGCCACAAGCCAGAAACTAGTCTGAGGATATTGGAGGACTAGGCACACTAGATGGGGATTTTATGCACAAGCCTTCTGTCATCCACTGATTACTGTAGCTTGCACTGAATGGCAATACTGTATGGAGAGTTTTGCTATAATAATTTGCAAAGTTAGAATAATTATGGTCAGACGTTTACGTTCTGGTAACGCTAATTCCAAAGTACTATTTTTATTTTAATGATTATATTTTTCAAAATTATAAGAGAATATAAAAATATATTTTCAAGCATTTTTAAATAAAATAAAACTTTGAATATTTGTTTTTCTTTTGAATTTTAATGTCTAAATTTAAATACTTTTAAAAAATTCAAAATAAATAATTAATATTCTATACCATTATTAAATACTAAATTATTGGCAAATGTTAATTATAATTGAAGCTTTAAAAATGTATTTATCATTTATTTTTAACAAATCACATAAAACATACAAAAAGCAAAGCAGAAACAAGTTTGCAATGAAAGACTATTTACTCTCAAAATAAAATTTTTGCTTTTTACAAATTCAAATTTTTGTAAGGCCTCCCTCTCTTGACAAAAATTGTAACTAAAATTCAACGTTTATTTAAACAATGAATATATGAATTAACAGCCAAATAATAATAGATATACATACTGTCAGTTCAACTTGCCCTTAAAGCAATATGGCATATAATATACGGGTTAAATTAATGTTGTTTAAATTATTTTAAAATTTATTTTTAGCATCGAAAAAGGTCTTTTTTACTACAAAAATAAACTAAATATATTATTTATTAAAGTATTTTATTACTCTTATTCATAATTGGATAATCTTATTTATTCCAATGAATATAATATCTGTAAATGGATTATCATTTCCTTTCATTTTATATATAGCTTAATACAATTGTGCTGTTATTTAAATGACAAATATTTCAAGATAAGTTCACAATTGCTACCCAAAAAAATAAGAAATAAACTTGAATAATATAAAGCCACTAATATAGACATTTTTGCAGGATTTAAATGTTAGCTCATATTTTTTAAAATATCGCACTGATTAAAAATATTTCAGGTAATTTGGTTCAAGTAAAAATTCTACAGCTACATTTGCAGATGTAACCAAAAACTAAAGATTTAATCCGAAGTCTTTCTGTCGTAAAAATAGACTTATTTACAAAAACAAAATCCCTCAAGTTTAGTTTCTGATTCCTATTCTATAAGTATACAAAGTCGCAGACACGCATCATTTCTTGCAGTTTTTCAAAATGTATATAAATGAGTAAAATTTTATATCATTATGTTCTAAACTTCACCAATATAGCTCGTGATTTTTATATTTTTTGATGATAGTGTTAATTTAATAATTAAGCATAATGTAGAATCTTTAGCAAATTTAATAACTTTAAGAGTCTTTTTTAAAAATACTTTAACTATTATTTAACTGTATTGACGATTATAATAGAAATTATAATCAGTTTATCTTCTATCCAGGATTTAGTGATTATGTGAAGAAAGAGCTTGGATACTGTGGGTTATTTAAAACATATAAAATCACAATTATTTTTGCTATCAGTCATTTTGTAGCTTTGCAGTGTCATTCAAAGTTTCATCAAAAATTGGTGAAAATGTTATTAAAAAAGTGTACTCCAAAATATTTACTTTATGACCAAGTCTAAGGTAGAATAGTAATTCATGATCCTAAGAGTGTGAAGATAAAGGTCAACAGCATATAATACAAAATATTTGTCAGTGAATAAAAATGTATATACCAAAATATCTACTATGTAATACTAACTGGAGAAAATATATAAAGAATTATTCCACATATATATTGATAAAACATCAGAAATAATTATCAAAACCAATTATTTATAATTTCTTAGGACTAAAAAAGATAGGTATTGCTAAGCAATCATAAATAATTGACATTGTAGTTGTATTAGATAATTTTATTAGTATGTGGATGAAATAATTCTTTTTATATATATGTTAAAATGAAGATTTGCATGGGTTAAATATATAAAATACATATTTTGCGGGTTCATCCGTGTTAAAAACTTTTAATATTAATATACTGACATTTTGACTTGGTCACACAAGCCATCCACAGAGTTATAAAAGGTAGAAAGATGGTTGTAGAGGTGCTACAATCACTGATTTGAATAAAATGTTAAAATTCCACCAATAGCAAAAATGTTAAATTTAGGAATGTTTTTTAAAAAAATCTTTCCAAATAGGAGGAAGTTTGCATGTATCATCTCGCTTATTGATACAATCTGGCCTTTTAAGTTTCTCAATGGCTTCTCTAATTTTGCATTGGTAGAGATTATCACATCTGGATATGATCCTGGTACTAGAAAAATCAATTTTATGACCTGAATCTATAGTATGGAGTGAGAGTGCTGATGATGATGAGTGTTGTTTAACTGCATTAGCATGCTCATCTCTCCTAACACTGATGCGACAATTACTCATACCTACGTAAAAAGCTTTACAATTTTTACATGAGATTTGATAGACACCATGAGATTCAAGAGGGATTGAATCCTTAGGCTTGGTTATTATATTGCTGATCTTTTGATGAGCAGAAAATGCTGTATCTATATTATAGCATTTTAATATACATCCGATACTGTCTGTAGTTCCTTTTACATATGGAACACAAATCCTAATAGCTGATTTATCATCTTTTTGTTTCCTATTTTGTCTATTTAGGGCTTGAAATAAGGCTTTTTTTTATAAATTTGTAATTATAACTATTTGCTAATAAAACACTATTAATATGATTTATTTCTTCTTTCAGATGTGTCTCATCTGAAAGGTTAATTGCTCTATTTAAAAGAGTTTTGGCTACAGAAACTATCTGAGTTGGGTGATGATGAGAATGGAAATGCAAATACCTGTCTGTGTGTGTATCCTTTCTGTAAATAGAAAAAGATAAACTATTTGGTGTTCTGGTGACTAGAACATCAAGAAAAGGGAGTTTTCCATCAGACTCTGTCTCCATTGTAAATTTAATATGAGGATGCATATTATTTAAATGTAAGAAAAAATCATCTAATTTATTTTTTCCATGTTGCCATATGACAAAAGTGTCATCTATGTATCTGAGCCAAATGAGAGGTTTTAAAGATGATGATTCTAAAGCACGAGTTTCTATATATTCCATGAATAAATCAGCTATTACTCCTGAGATAGGCGAGCCCATAGGAGTACCAAAAACTTGTCTGTAATGCTGTCCATTGTATACAAAATATGTATTTAAGAGACAATGTTTAATTAAAGCAATAATATGGTCTGGTAAATTGCAACGTTGTGAGATTATATTTAAAGCTTCATCAATTGGAATGTTTGTAAACAAAGACACGACATCAAAACTGACCAGAATGTCATTAGCATTAAAAATTAATGCTAATGACATTCTGGTCAATTTTGATGTTGTGTCTTTGTTTACAAACATTCCCATTGATGAAGCTTTAAATATAATCTCACAACGTTGCAATTTACCAGACCATATTTAATGCTAATGACATTCTGGTCAGTTTTGATGTCGTGTCTTTGTTTACAAACATTCCAATTGATGAAGCTTTAAATATAATCTCACAACGTTGCAATTTACCAGACCATATTATTGCTTTAATTAAACATTGTCTCTTAAATACATATTTTGTATACAATGGGCAGCATTATAGACAAGTTTTTGGTACTTCTATGGGCTCACCTATCTCAGGAGTAATAGCTGATTTATTCATGGAATATATAGAAACTCATGCTTTAGAATCATCATCTTTAAAACCTCTCATTTGGCTCAGATACATAGATGACACTTTTGTCATATGGCAACATGGAAAAAATAAATTAGATGATTTTTTCTTACATTTAAATAATATGCATCCTCATATTAAATTTACAATGGAGACAGAGTCTGATGGAAAACTCCCTTTTCTTGATATTCTAGTCACCAGAACACCAAATAGTTTATATTTTTCTATTTACAGAAAGGATACACACACAGACAGATAATTGCATTTCCATTCTCATCATCACCCAACTCAGATAGTTTCTGTAGCCAAAACTCTTTTAAATAGAGCAATTAACCTTTCAGATGAGACACATCTGAAAGAAGAAATAAATCATATTAATAGTGTTTTATTAGCAAATAGTTATAATTACAAATTTATAAAAAAAGCCTTATTTCAAGCCCAAAATAGACAAAATAGGAAACAAAAAGATGATAAATCAGCTATTAGGATTTGGGTTCCATATGTAAAAGGAACTACAGACAGTATCGGATGTATATTAAAATGCTATAATATAGATACAGCATTTTCTGCTCATCAAAAGATCAGCAATATAATAACCAAGCCTAAGGATTCAATCCCTCTTGAATCTCATGGTGTCTATCAAATCTCATGTAAAAATTGTAAAGCTTCTTACATAGGTATGAGTAATCGTCACATCAGTGTTAGGAGAGATGAGCATGCTAATGCAGTTAAACAACACTCATCATCATCAGCACTCTCACTCCATACTATAGATTCAGGTCATAAAATTGATTTTTCTAGTACCAGGATCATATCCAGATGTGATAATCTCTACCAATGCAAAATTAGAGAAGCCATTGAGATACTTAAAAGGCCAGATTGTATCAATAAGCGAGATGATACATGCAAACTTCCTCCTATTTGGAAAGATTTTTTTAAAAAACATTCCTAAATTTAACATTTTTTGCTATTGGTGGAATTTTAACATTTTATTCAAATCAGTGATTGTAGCGCCTCTACAACCGTCTTTCTACCTTTTATAACTCTGTGGATGGCTTGTGTGACCAAGTTGAAATGTCAGTATATTAATATTAAAAGTTTTTAACATGAATGAACCGGCAAAATATGTATTTTATATATATATTAATTAATGGAGTAATAAACTCCAAACATTACACGATCACCATTTCTTATGTTTATATAACTGTTAAAACAATAGTAATGAATGCTAGAAGATTTGTGCATTAAAATTCCTATCTAGTGCTTAGTCTGTGGATATTGGATGACTCTCTCTTGTGTTATTGTTAAAGTTATCCATTAGATAAAAATATATAACAACATTGAAGATATTAAAAATTTTTACAGTTGTAGAGATAGAAGTGAAATTTATATAGTGCTCTGATGAAGACTGCAGGACAGTCAAAACTGTAAGCAAAATAAAGAAGGAATTATAAGAAAAAATGACATTAAAGTGTATATGAGATGATAAAAAAGTCATAGATATGAATATATGAAGAGTAATGCAAAAAAGTAAAGGTGAAGATATAAGAATAAGAATATTGAAGATAAATATAGTTCTGCTTTTTGCCTGATTGGTAAATTAGCATTGAAACAAAAGAGAAGTTATTGTTATAAGTTTGTAAGTGTGACTATTATAAGTCTGACTTGCACAATGTTATGGTTATGCACATTTGGAATTTATTTCTCCATAAATATTATTATACATTTTTAATACTACATATTTAACAAGCATTATTTGTTAATGGATTTACTAAATTTACTAGAATACATATATTATTCTGTATATTTTATAACATCATTCAATTAGTGAATTAAAGCCTTCATTAAAAGAAAAGAACTTATTAGTAAAACTTTAACCTATATTATTGATCATAAACTTAAATAAAATCAAGTAACCTTTAATAAAATAAACACAGTTTAAATTAATACACTTTGAATACTTATAAAACCCCAAGAAGTATAACATAGGGCTAGAAAAAAGTGGCAAATTTAAATCTCCCTACAATGTAAATATTTTTTAACACTTATGTAGAAAATTTAAAAAAATCATAAGACATTTGTGACACATATGATTGACAAACATTTTGTAGCATTTGCAAAGGGTCTATAAAAAACTATCTGAAAGTACATGATTATAATTTGCACCATAGCAATCCCAATTAATCAGATCAGATTATTGAGAGTTGAATGTCACAGTTTTCTGGTATCCAGATTAAATATTATCCTAGACACCATATGTCAACTTTATGAAAAATATGTTAAATTCTGAAAGCTTGGGTTTATGACTTGAAAATACAGAAATCTTAAAATATGACATAACAAATTTGTATTAAGAAAGAATATCTAGTCTAAATTATGATGATTTTTAAACTCCATAATGCAATGGTGCTTCACGTCTTAAAAGCACGTGACCTTTCCACTGTACTATTATGTTTAATAAAACTAAATAGGGTGTACTATACTTAATTATGAAGAATGGTATGAATGTTTTGAGAATAATACTTGATACATGACATAATAAAAACTAACATCTTATAATGTAAACATGTGTAAACATTGAATGAAGTGTGCTGTGATAACTTTGAAAATTATCCTAGCAATAAGCCTCAAAACTCATATAAAAATATATAATTCTATTGAATATAAATGGTACGATAATTTAAATTAAGTAGAGATTTAATTTACATTCTTAAAGTATAAGATAATTATGATTTTCTACATTCAAATTTATATTACAGTTTATAAAACATAGCGGTATATAAAATAAATATCTTATTTCATGGCTAAGTAATTATTATTGCAATTAAAAAATATTTATCTTTTTATTCTTGATTATGAATTAATCTTAAGCATTTAGTTAATTTTATTCTCCTAGAACAACATGAACGAATAGCTAAATTCATCTTTAGTATATTTTTATTTCCATTAACTATTTTATATATATATGAAGATTAAAAAAGTTATTTTCTCTCTTATATTTTGAGAAGTGCATATGTGTTACAACATGTCTGTGTCGCATAAATATGCATTATAGTCTTAGCATTTTATAGGCGAAGTTCAATGTACAATCACCTATTTAATTTAAAAGAATTAATGTCAATTGAAAATCTATTGCATAAAGCATAATCAAATCATATGTAGTTTAAATGTTTAATTGCTATATATATATATATATATTGTAAAGGATCAACAAATTCACCTTTATTTTATCAAAGTGTCATTCTTGAGTTTAAAAAAAAAATCTCTTTGATTTGGTTTTTATATATTGAGTATTATTATTGTTTATTGTTGTTAGTTATAGTTATTGTTATTTGGATTTATTATTTTTTATTTATTAATTACTGGTACATGGCTTTAATCTTTTTTTTACTGGTGAAATTTTAAATGGTGGTAATGACATGTTCAAATTAGTGTGTGTATGTGTGTATCAGTATTATAAATAAAAGCATATAAATTGCTAATTATAATAAAAGATTATTTTATTTTTGATGATTATTTAAAAATGCAATGTTGTTATTTATATATATTGTAAACTGTCAAATAAATTTTCAATGTAATATTTTTATATATATATATTGGGTTTTTTTTTTTTTAAAATTTTTAAAATATTAACAATTATTTTTGTGAGGAAAAATTCTTTAAAATAAAAAAAAAAAAAAAAAACAAAAAAATCTTCATTAAAAAAAAATTGGAAATAAAATTAATTTTTTTTTTATTTTTCTTTATTTTTCTTTAATAAATAAATTAAAAAACACATTGGAACTAAATTCATAGAAAGGAAATACAATATATTTAATTGAGGTGACTGTTCCTTCCCTTTCTCTCCCCTCTCCCTCACACATAAAAAAATATATATATATATTTATATCGCGTTTGGAGCATAACATTAAAGATAGCTATCTAAAAAAATCTACAATTATAAACTTAACTGAAACACATAGGCTTATTATATACCTGTGTTTATATATGTAATATATAGAGTATATGAGCACAAACTTTCACACAACCCACCACTCTCCACACTATCTCATAACACTGATACATTTGAACACATATATGTTGAAAGGATAAATAATCACCAATATACATATTTCATGCTAAAACAGCAATCATCAGTTGGTCCAGATTATCATCTCTGCACATATGTGCTATAAGTGCTCAGATAGCGTTCTATCATCAGATTTTCAATTGGAAGGACGGTTGAAGAGTTGGAATGTGGAGTAGATTGAAGCCTGTCTATTAAAGTATAAGGTTTGGCTATTTTAATATATATCTGAGCACTTTAATATGTGTAGAGATGGTAATCTGGACCAACTGTTGATTGCTGGTTTAGCATGAAATACGTATATTGGTGATTATTTATCTTTTCAACATATATGTGTTCAAGTGTATCAGTGTTATGAGATAGTGTGGAGAGTGGTGGGTCGTGTGAAAGTCTGTGCTCATATACCCTATATATTAATTATAAACTTAATAACTATTAGGAAATAAATGGAATTAATCAGTCAATATAATAAATTCAATATTTAAATTTTAAGGAAGGACATTTTTGGAAAATTAAGGAAATACTCACGCATTGGAACTGATAAGTCATTATTGACACAATATTTTCTTCTAAATTCAGCTTATGATAAAATGCATTAAAATGTTAGGAAGAAGTAAAAAATAAAACAACAGAATAAGTTGGACTTTTAAAGGGTAATGAACAATTTAATTAATTTAATTTTTTGAGATGATATATTTCTTTTTAAAAAAAAAGTTAAAAAAAAAAAAGAAACATTAATTATAAATATAACCTTGTTATATTTAACTTGTCTTGCTCAAAACAAGTATTATATAAATGTTACAAAATCAAAATTAAGCATTTGAAATTTGAAAACAAAGAGTGTAAATTTACATTGCATATAGGTTATTATTAATTTTCATAATAAGTTAGATTTGTCTTTACAAATTTTACTATTAAAATTTTTATTATTTATATATATCTTAATTCTTTTAATATTTTTTAATTATTATTTGATTATTAGATGTGCTCTTAGGGATCATGAATCGAATTGAGATATTAAAAGAATATTTAAAGTCACAAATAAGTATTCTTGTATTTGTCAGTTAGAAATCATCATTTTTTTGTGTATGCATATAATCTTGTTAAACTACAAATAAAAGATCATGTGAAATAAGTCACATATTGATATTATATTAAGCATTAGGTTAGCACTAGTTGGATGAGTTGCCAAAGAGATATTATATTTATAGGCCTGAATGAGCCTCATTATAGATAATAAATCCGAATATTCGATGCTTGTGGTAGCAAGCAAGATTCAAGATGGGTAAAGTAGGTAAACTTTTATAGTGTAATGGAATGAACTCTTGATGATTTCTTTTGATGTAATGTTGTTCAATCGACTGACCTAGCTTTGAGAGCATATCTATAATCTAATTTATTGATTTTACAATATTTGACCAGTCAATTATTTATTTATCTATTTTTATTTTCATTTTATATAATAACTCCTATGCAAGACATAAACACCAATACATATATTTATTATATACAATATATTTTTATTTATTTAATTTGTATTTATAGCATATATATATATATTGAATATTTGAAAAACAATTATTAGTTTATATTTATACCAATTTATATTTATTGTGGAAAAGTATGTCTTTGCTTATTTACTTGATACTTATTACAAGTATATTATATATATATATTATATATATTATATATATATATATATATATATATATATATATATATATATATATATATATATATATATCTGTTTTGTATTTGATCTATATTTAAAAAGAATATTTGAAACACAGATACTATTAAAAAAAATCAAACTATAATTTAGAAATAAGGTATGTACCATTTGTTCCATAAGCAATGAATTTGTATTTTTTATTTGGACATGTATTAATATTTAGTTTTCTCTTTTCAGTACCAGAGTCATTATGAAGTTTGGTAAATTCATAACTTAATGGATAATAATTTTGTGTTTTAGTTGTTATTTAACTTTGAGGTCATTTATATGGGTCAATGTTAGTTGAGATATACGTAATTTTATTTATTTAATATATATGTTGGATTCAATAAAATTCCCTTTGTCTCTAATATATATATATATATTGTTAGTTAGTCGAATTAACCCTGAGAATAAATTATAATGATAGGTCTTATTATTGCTTTGTATGATTTTGATTTATTTCATGTATAGCTAGTTGGAAGGGCAGATAAGCAATTTATCTATTTATAATTGGATAATGTTGTCCATTACATTTTGGGTCCTCAATGATTGGGGCTAATTTATTTCTCTTCTTATATAAAGGGCTTTCTATTACATTTGACCCACAACATTTGAGGCAAAACGATGTCCATTACAATATATATATATATATTGTAACATTCATGGTCGGTTTTATGATTTGCATTTGACATTTTGTGTTTGGGTTTATATGCACTAGAAAGTGCAAGCTAATCAAACCATGAAAAAGTATTTTCAGACCATGTAGGAATTCAGATATTTCAAGAACATAGTTATATTTCCTGATTAATGGACCTAATATTTTTATTACAATTTCTATTGCTGGCAGAATCAGTTTTACATTTATTTAAAAAGGTACCAGAGTCCATAACTCACTGATCTTATTGCATCACATCATGTATTTTTGCAGGAAATAAACTAAATGTAATTTTTACTTAAATTCACTTTCTTGTCAAGAAGTATTTAAGAACTTTTTCTAGCGTTCATAGATAAAGATGAACATGTTGTCATAGGTAATTATAAATTTCTTAAAATAATCTTTTATAATTGTAAAATCTAATAAACTAAAATTAATAATGCACAATGAGAAGTTGATATTAAAGATAAATATTGTATTATAACAAATTAAAATATTTAAATGATAAATTAATAAAATTAGAAAGAGCATGCATATGCTCATTCAGATAATATTAAATAATTTAAACAATCCTTATTACAATTTTCTTGGGCCATAAATGAAATAGTATCTTGAATAATAAACAACAAATGTTACTATTGGTATTATAAGCTTATAGTTTAGGTTTAGTTTTGCATTTATTTAATGAGTCACAAATCAGGATATGAACAATAGTAGGTTATTGGAAAGTTTTGTGAATTTATGTAGATTGCAGCATGCATGTATTTCTTGAGTCAAAAGAGCTTGTGGTAAATTAACTTTGATTTCTGTTGACATTTTTACATTCCTGGTCTGTAATAAGGCTGGACTTAAAAGCTTTTTGGATTGACCTCTTTATGACAAAAAGTATCTGCCAACACTCTGAATTCCCCCTCCACATGACAAATTAGTTCAGCATAGAGTGGTCCTGGATTCTTCACCATCCAGGACCAGCCAAAAGAACAACAGGCAAGACCATGCTACAAGTTATTTGCTCCTTTTATACTCTGGTCAATTTAAGATTTCTGCGCATATACATTTCTTTTTTGTTTTTATTATCAGAATATACATTGATAATCTTGTACATTTAATATTATTTTTTTGTCACAAAGCTATCTTTTTAGTAAATTATTTCCACTATCTTTAATTATTAATAATATAAAAGGCTAAAACCTTCAACAGATGTGCCTTTGAAATGCTTATGTGACAGCCAATCAGATGTAATAATGACTGCATGTGGAACTCTCAATTCAAAAACACAAGCCAGAAATATAAGAAAAAGTTGGAAACACCTTCTTCTCTACTTAAATTTATATATAAATAAGCCAGACTCAAGCATTCTGAATTAAAAGCATGAAGCTTAAAACACATTCACATTTAATTCACTAAATATTATATATAAATAAACAATGTGAAATCTTTCGATTTACTACGAAGCAATTTTAAAATCTAATGAAATGATAGTAACAAATCTGTCAAAGATTTTAGCCTTTCACATTATTATTATATCATCTGTTTGCACTTAATTAATTTAATATATTTACATTTGTTACTATCATTTCATTAGATTTGAAAATTGCTTTGTAGTAAATCGAAAGATTTCACATTGCTTGTATATATATATAAAATATGTATTTTATATATTTAACCCGTGCAAATCTTCGTTTTAACATATATATATATATATATATATATATATACAGTGATTTAAATGTGAAGGTGTTTTAAGCTTCATGCTCTTAGTTCAGAATTCTTGAGTCTGACTTATTTATATATAAATTTAAGTAGAGATGAAGGTGGTTCCATCTTTTTCTTGTATTTCTGGCTTGTTTTTGAATTGAGAATTCCACATGCAGTCATTATTATATCTTATTGGCTGTCACATAAGCATTTTTAAGGCACATCTATCAAAGGTTTTAGCCTTTCACATTATTATTATATCATCTGCTTGCACTTAATTAATTTAATATATTTACATCTTAAATTAGTGCAATGTCTTTATTTATCTGGATAAACAATCTGTACACACTTACATTCTTTCCAATTTTAACTTTAATTAAATTAAATAGATAATATCATCACCAATAACTTTTATTGTATGTTTCCAAGAATAAATCATACTAACAAAAAAAGAAGAAGCTAAATTGCATCTTTTGAATGATCTTCAATTTTTATTTTTTATTTTAGCTTTTTAAATGTTGCAAATGCCAAAACACTCATGAACTATACATATTTTAATATGGTTCAATATATATAATTTTAATTTATATCCATTTGTTAATACAGTTTGAATTAATTTAAAACAAGTAAACTTACTTGATTGTCATTCAATTTTACAAGGCAAATAATAATAATATTTGGATGAGAAGATATTCACTAATTGATTTTACCACATAATTCATTAGAAACAGTTACAAAATAGTCTCTAACCCAAACAACGGGATAGATAAGAGAGTATAATTACATATCATTTTTAATGTTCATTATCTGACCATCTATAGATTTTTATATAGCAATAAATTAATTGATTTGACATTCTTAAATATTTAATAAGTAATTAGAAGCTTATTATAATTATTTTATTAGTATCAAGTAATAGTTGTATTAAGATAGAATTTATATATGAATTGACTCGATGATTGATAAAGGTACAAATATGATAATTATTGTAAATGAATAAAGATAGTTGCAATAAAATGTTTACAAATTTTATTTTAAATCAAGATTGATTAAAGTGAATATTATATTAAGTCAGTATACAGGCATAAAAATCTTAATCTTAGTTATAGAGCTGGAAATAGTAATATATTTTATTCTGTTACAAATTAGAACAATTTGCTTTAATTATATTTAAAGTTAGCTGTAAATTCAGTTTAGATATTAAATTTTAATATGAATATTTGATTATAATAAACACTAATAATGTTTCACATGTCTTAATGATTATAGTTTAAAGTTTTAACAACTTAGCTTTATTAAATTGAAGAGAAATTGAATAGGATTTGTCCATAGCAGGAATCTATCATTTATTTTATATGTTGATGTGATTGGATATTATAAATTTTAATGTTATCTAATAGGATGATTTTATTTTATAGTATTGTAAGTTGGTGAAAGTGGAGAGATATGTTAAGTTAATTGATTTTGTATTATTATTGAGTATTTAATCCTATTATAATTGACTTAATTAATAAGAGCATATTGGTATTAATGGAAAAGCATGGTTAAGTCAGCATTATTTTTATTTCATTTAGTTATAATTAGAAATCAATTAGTGAGTCACGTATATTTATTTTGATATCATTGATATTTTAGATTTGTAGGGCAGATTACATTATTATCGCATCCATCCACAAATCATTTCGTTTAAATATAAATGTAAATAACATTTAACTTTTAATATAAGTTTATGTTATTATAAACTATTTTGATTTATAAGGAATAATAAAGTTCATCTATCTAATTCTTTGTTATTATTTTATTATATTATAAGCAGATTATATAATAGGCATAAATCATTGTTTATATGCTAATGATATTTTGTTTTATGGCTTTATCTTTAATCTATTGCAAATAACACTCATGTTTTTAGGATAGCTTGAAATAATGATTTTCTTGCTTTCTATCTATCCTAAATACTATTTGAATTCATGAGGTTATAACAAAGATTATTATCATTGTTTTAATACATCGTACAGGCTTAAACCTGCATTTGTATATGTAATATATGTGGGTTTCGAGCTCAAACTTTCACACAATCCACTACTCAGTGCTATCTCAACATGTGTGTGATCAGGCGGGTCAGCAATATAAGATGGCACTGAGAGTAGTGGGTTATGTAAAAGTATTGAGTTCGAATCCCACATATATCATTGTTTTAGTAAATTGAGTATTAGAATGTTATTCATTGATTGTTTTTCATTTTAGCTTCGTTTATTATTTTTATTCTGTTACAAATGGTGATCAATAATTAGGCTATAACTCAGGATACAGTATCACCCATAATTTTATTGTTAGAAATGGCATTCAACTTCAGAGTATATTTTTATTCAGTTACAAATGGTGACCAGCGATTAAGCTATAATTTCATTCAGATTATATTAAGGTTTTAATTTCTCATGGTCGTTATATTTATTCAGTTACAAATGGCTCCCAAATCTGTGGGGCATTAAAAGAAGAGTATATCCTCATTTTTCTTCTGTTACAATATATTTATATATGTAAGCTGCTTGGAATAAAATATAGTGTAGTTTGTAACTCCACTGTATCTACTTATGACATGCTTGGTTTTTAAAATCAACATCATCTAACTAAATCTTTTACTATTTATGCTCCTTAAAAAATAATATTTTAATAAATAATTTTAAAAAAAGTAAATTAATAGCAACATCAATAATCACATTAATATTATTAATACTATTACAGAAATAAATTTTGAAGCTCATGGATTTGCGCATGTGCAGTGGAATGAAGAGGAAACCGAAACGGATCATGTAAAGAAGTCTGCTTCCTATGAGAGTCATGAAGATTATTTTTCATATAAACATAAATTATTTGGCGGAGGTAAAGTATTTTAATATAAGTTATTTCATTTTTATTAATTATTATTACTAACTATCTATCTGTCCTTCTATATGTTTATTTATCTATCTGTTTATTTTTAATCTATTAATTGGTCTATCTATCTATTTATGTCTCTGTCAATCTATCCACAAATCTTTCCATCCATCTATTTATTGAAGTGTTTATTTATCTTCTTATTTGCCTTTTTTATTGCCTAATTACTTAGCCATCTACTCATATAGACTGCCTTCTGATTCTACAGAGTATCTATTTGCTTTTATGCTTCCATGAACTGTCTCTCTATCTGTTTATCAATCTGTCTATGTTTACTATTTGATCAAATCTGTTATAAGTATCTGACCTACTTGTCTTCTCTTTATCTATCTATCTATATCTATCTATCTATCTATCTATCTATCTATCTATCTATCTATCTATCTATCTATCTATCTATCTATCTATCTATCTATCTATCTATCTATCTATCTATCTATCTATCTATCTATCTATCTATCTATCTATCTATCTATCTATCTATCTATCTATCTATCTATCTATCCACCCACCCACCCACCCACCCACCCACCCACCCACCCACCTACCTATCTACCTATCTTCTGTCTGTCTGTCTGTCTGTCTGTCTGTCTGTCTGTCTATCTGTCTGTCTATCTAGTCTGTCCATCCATCCATCCATCCGTCTATCCGTCTGTCTGTCTGTCTATCTGTCCATCTATCTGTCTATCCATCTATCTATCTATCCATCCATCCATCCATCCATCCATCCATCCATCCATCCATCCATCCATCCATCCATCCATCCATCCATCCATCCATCCATCCATCCATCCATCAAGGCAACCTCCTTCAATCGATTGACAAGGCAACCACCCTTCACTCTGGTTTAAGATTTTAATATAGGCAAGAAAGATAATACTTGGATTAGAATAGATTGAGATTTTTAAGTACTTAAAAGTATAAACCCTATTAAACAGGCAAATAGAATCTTGAAAATAGATTAATTACATTAAGTTACAAACTTCAGCTATTCATTATTATTTACATAATAAATCTGATTTTTGCACAAAGTGAAATGGGTCACAATCATATGATAACAACCCAAGCTTATATGTGACATATATCTTTAATATGTTGTCAAGGAAATCTTTTATAAAAGTTGAATTCTCATCTTTCATTTTGGTCTAATAGATTGAGATTTTTAAATTCATAGAAATTTAAATAAGCCTCATTAAATAGGTAAATATAGATTAGGTTATATTTTCCTGTTTAGTAGAATTTATTTAAATTTCAAAGAATTTTAAAATCTTAATCTATCACAATCAATGTGTCAACTTTCTTGTCTATATTAAGATCATAGACTACAGTAAGAAGTGGAATTCATATTTACTTATGGAAATTGTCTTGTCAACAGATTGAAGATTTATAGTGCAGATAAGCTTGGATTATTATCATGTGATATACTTTTTGAACTACTTAGCTTTGTACAAAAATACTTCTTTACCCCAGTTAGTGACCTTTATGTGAGAATTCTCTCAATGATCATCAATTTTTGCCCCATTTTGAAACTTTATTAAAAAATCAATCACCATCTTTTTTGGCTATGGCATCCATTTTGAAAGATTAATGATATCATAGGATAGTGACATCACTAAATGTATACTTAAAAATGGCAATATTGATATGAAAAATGTATAATACAATACAGAGATTATTCATCTTTATTGTTAAAAGTAGGTTGCCTTGACAACAGATTGAGATTGTTATTGATACTGGGATTGTCTCAGTATTGACTGGTTTTTACTGATTGTATTGTATACAATATTGTTTTAATTGTAGAATTAAAATACAATTAATGTACTTTATATGATTTTCATTCAGCATCCTTGCAAAATAATCATTTATGATATATCCAGAGTAAAGAAGATTTTCATTATTAATGATTGAAAAAGTAAAAAAAAATACCAGTTTTATTCAATACATAGTTAATCAAAAACATGATTTGATCATGTATAACAACAAAGTGTGTTAATATTAAATTTTAAATTGCAGACTCTAGATAAAATATTGTACATTCACTGAAACAATATTATGAATTAAAATTCTTATGGATGTTTGCTTCTGGTAAAATCTGTCTTAATTATAATTGTAATATTTTAGGCATAAATTATTTTGAGGAGAAAAAATGATTTAGTGTATCATGCAGTTAATAATCACCTTTATATGATCAAAAGTTAATAAACATAAATTTATATCATTTATTTACTCATATTTAAATCAATAATCTCACAGTTTCAGATATTCAAAGTAATGGTGGTTGTTACTAAGATATGCATTTAATAGTAGCAAAAGTTATATAATGAGCAAGCCAATAGCTCTTAACAAGCTTTTCAGAACATCTCTATGCCCAGACTGGTTTCTAGCTCTGAATTTCATCAATGAGGCACTAGCATATTCAAGCATTGGATTTAAAATACCAGGACAGGGATATTCTGAAAAGCTTGTTAAGAGCTATCGGTATGCTCATTATATAACATTTGTCATACAATCTTATTAACCCATAAACTGCCTCTTATGAGGCTTCTCGTCGACATCTGATGTCACTCTAACTCTGCCAGTTCTTATGCTAAAATATTCGTTTGACAGGTATTGATTAGGTTTTTAAAAGTTCTGTAATATGGTGCCCTCTTCCAAATTATTTTACAAGTAAAAAATCAAAAAAAAAACCGCATTTAAACCTAAACAAAGAAGTGTCGTCTTGGTTGTCACCTCTCGTAAAAAGCTTCTGATTGGCTGGAAAGAACAAAAAACCGCCGATCAAAGAAAATAAAGAAAACGCTGAGATTTTCATTTCGAGCAATTTTAAGTATTAAAAAATATAATTTCAGAAATTAAACTGTTTTTAAAAAATACAAAAAACAAAATTATTTTAAAAATATTGAAGATTTTAGTAAAAATATTTAAGATTTAGCAAAAAGAAATCTTTACCTTTCCAGAACTAAATTGAAAAAAGCGTTCTCTTTTTGTTTAGACATTTGCTTTATATTTCAAAAATTGAATATATTTTATAATAAATAAATAAAATTTATTTTTGAAAGAACTTTGTTCTCTTTCAATGCCCTGAAAAATTAGTAATATACTTTTTATAAACGTATCTGAGTTGAATTTAATATTATAGGCGAATATGTTTTAACAATAGGCTTTGTCTTCAGTTTGTGAGTTGTCCAATTAAAAGATTTGATTTTTACTTCATACAACCAATAATATAATTAGCGGTTTAAGGGTTAAGTTACATGATATATGACTGGATTTCCTTGCAATTATTATTATTGCTATTAAGGCTTTGATGATTTTATATTGCCAAAGCTATTATCATATGCTATATCTGAATTTAGTTCAGTCCCATATGGCTATTTAAGTTAGACAGCTGGATTTGAAGACATATGGATGTGTAAAAATTTCAGATTTTTTATTTAATAGTTAAACATTAGATAAAGTGCTGGGCTTAACCTGGTATTTTAAATCAGCACTTCACTAATGAAAGCCAGAGCTAGAAACCGGTCTGGGGATAGAGATGTTCTGAAAAGTTTGTTAAGTGCTATTGCTACACTCAATATATAACATTTATAATATAAGTTTATTAAATTAAGTCATATGATATATGATTTGATTTTCTTGCAAATATCAGCAACAAAAAAGATTTAATTATTTGATTATTAAAACTTCAGAAAATGTGCATTACAAATTTTTATTTAACTTTACTGCATTTATGTAAAATAAAACCAATTTTCAAAGCCTTGTTTAAAAAAAAATTAACAGCAGTGCTGTTAATTACAAAAAAAACCCTTTGATAGTCAGGCATAAAAGGCATCAAAAATAAACTTTAAAATGTATAGTATATTAATTTTTTTCTTCATGCTTTATGTTAATTTAATGAATTATGAATAAGGAAATATTCATTTACTACTTATGAAATAAAATGGCGGACCATCAATGAAAAAATTAATATATATATATATATAGTAACCAATATAAAAACGATGCTAAATCAGCATCTGTCAGATGTCATTCTCCTAAGTTGAGGCACTATTTCTAACCTATGGAAATGTCCCAAATAAGAATATAACAAGTTATACTTGCTGGACAAGATATCCTTTAAACAATAATAAGGTTAGGTTGAGACTCTTACAGATAACGATACGGATTATCACATGGGCTAAGCTCAGTAGTCGGTTAGATATAAAAGAAATTGCTGCAGAGACATACAGTTAAGACAAAGGAAGAACTTAACTCTGATAAAATAAATTATTATAAATAAAACATATAATTTGGGGGAGAGAAAAAACTCCACTTATTCCCTAATCAATAATTTAGAACAAAGCTAAATTTCTTCCTTCATACCAATCACATTCTCTGAGCTATAAATATTTGCACCTTCAAAAACATATTCTCTAATAGTCTCTTATGTCTAACAAAATCTCTTATATAATTTAATATTATCCACTGATATGATCTGACAACAATGAATTTTTTTATGCTAACACTAAAGCAATCAATTAAATAAATAAATGTTTTTTTAAATAAGGTAAAATAAAGATCTCAGGGTTTTCTCTGGTATTCTTATCAAATAAACAATGATACAGTGTTGGAAGGCAAATGATTGGCATCCTAGCAGGCTTTATGAACATAACGTTTTAATCAATTTATGTATCCTATTAAAATCATAATAATAATAATTACTTAGATTACCCAAAAGAAGTGCTTACTTTAATCAACAAATATCTAAAATAATAATAATAAAATTTAGAATACTTATAGCCTTTTACCTAGAATGGCATTCAAATAACAGAAGGAAAAGGGTACATTTCATCTCCCTCTCTTATCCCAACAACACAGATAAAATACTTAAGTTATAACGTTTGAATTCTGATAATAGGTAAATAATATGCAGTCTGACTCGTGGATATATACATCCATTGCAATGCTTAAATGAACAATTATTAATTTAAAAATTTTACTTCGAAAAGAAATATTTATATCACGTTTCTTATCAAATATTAGTGATTTTGGATTATCCGAATAATAATTATCTGATTTGAAAATATACATTTTTATTTTACTTTATGGATTTGTGGAACTAAAGAAAAGAATTTCATACAGAAAAAATACTCAAAAACCAATTTTAATAATTTACAAAAGAATACATTTATTAAAGGCTAAACATTAAAAACAAATATTTTCAAAGCACACTAATATAATGACAGTTTAGACATCATAGCTACTGGATGTACTTTTACATTTGATTCTGAGGGATCAATAATTATAAATCAACTTTATTTAAAGACTATTCCCCTCTTGGTTGCCTAGTTTTAAAATTGCTAAATAAATTTTAGAACTATAAACTATTATGAATAATCGCTAGAATATGTAGTTGACCATCAAAATTTATTCTAGCTTAAAACAGGGCATTAAACAAACATTTAATGCAATTGAAAATAATAACTATAATGGTTGGCTAACTTGCACCATAAGCTGATTAACCTTTTCTCGTATATTTTATAATCAGGCACTTATTTATGATATCTTACTAATAATAAAGTAATAATAACAAAATAGAAAATTAAGTTCAATCTAACCTATTGCTGCTTCTAAATTAGATGGCTAATATGATGATGAGAGCTGCCATCATCACATCACAACTGATTATTTCCTAGCACTATGTTAATCTTGAAAAACTAAATGGTAAATAAAAAGCATTCCTCAGAAGTCATACATACCCTAATATTTAATTTATTTAATGTCCACCAAATAATATTAAATTATTGATCTTTAAGAGACTTACAAACCCCTCGTAAAATTTCTCCATATGATGCATATAAAATAGCATTGTGTCTGTGTATTCCCATTATGCTATGCTTTAAACTGGGCAATTAAATTATTAAATCTTGTGGGCTTACTTGTATATCACTGGCAAAGCACAGTAGCACAATATGGATATTATTATTATTTATTATCAACCAAAGTACTGAAAATTACTAAATGCACCTGAGGAGATGACTACCTCAACAACTACCAATAATTGGCATAATTTGCATAAATACAATATTCTACACATTCTATGGTGGAAAATTTGATCTTTCAAATAGCACATGAGGAATAACATTACTGAAAATAAGCTCCTCAGAGCAAGACAACATGACTATAATAATAGTGTTTCCTAAGCCTATCTCTCAGGCATAAGTGTAGGTGTAGATGCAGTCACACCACCTAAGGAAAAGGGAAAACAAATCATTCCATGGTATCTAGCTATCTAAGCTATACAGGAAATATTTTGAAAAACATGAAAAACATTGTCCTCTCATGGCAAATGCATATAATAATGGGAGAGCATCTCCATTCCACAAACATAATAAATAATATACTATCTGAAAATATGTTCCTTTAAGGCAAGTCTGTGTCCTAAACAGCTTTTTCCTACTGTCTCATTATAATTTACTATAATATCTTTTAATTAGAGGGGATTTGAAATGATTTCCAATATATGTATTTTATGCTGAACTAGCACTTATCAGTTGGTTCAGATTATCATCTTCAGCACATACATGTAAACATGCTATCATCAGATTTTCAATAATATGGATGGTTGAAGAGTTGTTGGATAGTGAAGAAGATTGAAGCTTGTCCATTAATGTTTGAAAATTTTCTACCTTAATATAAACCAACCACTGATTATATATATGTATATATATATATATGTGTGTGTTGGAAATGGTGATTTTTGGGATATATATGGCCATGTGTGTTGGTTGTATGAGATGCAGAAGGTGACTAAAGGAAGTAAGTAAGTCTAGGTTCAAGTCCCCTTTAATTATATATGTAATGTAAAACACTATAACAGAGTTTAAATATATTGAATACAATTAATTAAATCAAATATACTTTCAGCACGAGTGCATTATAATCCTAGTTCTGCAGAGATGACCCATTTCTTGATAATTTGAATAATGTTAGACTTTGGTTCATTACTATTCATTTTCTGCACCTCTTTAATCTTTCTTATGGTTTTTTCTTCATACCTTATTTTAATAATACTAGGATTAAAACTGTGTCCATGTTCTTTTTTATTATTGCAAAATATGGATGTATTCTCTGAATCGGGCATTGCTTTTTTATACATTAAGGTAGTATGTGTATAGACAGTCCTTTGGGCTGTATCTTATGGCATAAACCATATTAGGCTGATCTAATTTGTGCATTTTGTCCTTTACATTATTAATTACTCTGTTTAAATTGATGGGCGTACAGATCTTTAAAATTTTTATTTCCAGTGTGTGGTAAATATGGTCAGTGTTTCTTTTTAAATTGTTTTATGTATTTCTATATTCAGTTGTGCTATATTTGATATTATTAAAATAACGCATGAAAAAAAAAGATAAGAAACCCAAGATTAAAAAGACCTAGTTAATTGCATAAAATGAATGCATAATGAACCAAAGATCTAACAGTATTCAAATTAGCAAAAAAATGGGTCTTTTCAAGAGAATAATCATGTTGCACACATGTGTAGTTCAAGTTCATTCAATATATTTAAACTCCGTTTTAGTATTTTATATTATTGTTATTAATGATAGAGTATCAATATATATGCTTTTATATAATAGAATTCAAAAAGAGAATCAATATGGAACAGATGTAAATAAACCTTCATCATCTGTTATATTTGATCATAATAAATCTTGCCAATATGTTTGATTATAGAAATGTGAAAATTATTCAAATTGATCGTTGCCACAATGAATATAAAATAAAAGAGGCTATGTTGATTTCAAGAAATCGTCAAATGTTAATGAATCGGCAGTCATCAAATGTTAAGATAACAGAATTGTGGGAAATCTGAATTGAACTATGGGTATTGTTAAGGGTTGTCTCGTTTTGATTATTCAACGTTATATAGGTGATAAAGACTACAAAGTGTATAGTCGAAAGTACTTCTAAAAGAATATAATTTATATAAATTGTACTGTATTTTGATATATATATATTGATTTGTATATTACCTATATTGTGAAACGAATACAGATATCAAACTTTATTTATTATATATATATATATATGCTCTTTATTAGCAATATTCATATTTTAGAAACATATTATCTCAAACAAAAATAGTATTGTCCTAATAAAAAATAACTCTGTCTTATTACTTGTCTCTAGAAGATATGTTTTTCTTTCACTACCTCTATGCCATCTGAGTTTTAGTAAATAATAGATGTCAAATAATAGTGCATAATAAATCTCTATCTTATGTTATTCTATCCAATATCTTCAGGCAATATATGGCTTTCATCAGTAATGAGCTTTGGAATTGGGAACAATGCACCTGGACTTTTAGGGTTAATGCAAATTCTTCTAGAAGCCACACTCTCTCTCTATTATATTCTCAAACTATCAGCCTAAACTGAAAAACATATAAATGGTTTCAGTTTTAACTAACTTATTTGTAAAGTCATATAGATCTGAAACCAATTTAGTATCTATATATTCTTAGTTTTTTAGCAAATATTCTGGGCCAGGATTTGGTATAAATCAATAAAATACTACGTGACTCTTGTATTAAATTCAAAGATTAATCTCAAATCTTTTTGTTTATATTTCAAAGTATATATAAATAATATTTTTATATCGTAAATCATTTATTTATAAATATGTACCTATCATTATCTAATGAGCAAGCCAATAGCTCTTAACAAGCTTTTCAGAATATCCCTATCTCCAGACTGATTTCTAACATCTGGCTTTCTTCATCTATGTATTTGTTTATATACAAACATTTTTTAAAAAAAAAAAAATTGTAAAACCAATTAAAAAAACATATAAAATAATTTAAGTTATGGATTTTTCTATATGATTTATTAGACAAAACATTGTATTACATATATTTATAATTGCTTTTATTTATATATAAACTGACAGTCACTATTAAATACATCATAAAGATACATTTTTTTAACCATAAAATTTATTGTTGTTAAGTTCAAAATACTTTTTTTTTGTTATATTCAAATCAAATTATTTTTGTCAAGCGTTGGTGGCGAGTGTTTAGCACAGCTGCCTTACAAGCAGTTGTCCTGGGGTTTGCTTTCTGGCCAACACTTTGATACATAAATAATCTCTAAATAGCATCCTGCTGGAGAAAAGTTTTTCTAAGAAATTTCCTAAAGGATAAATAAAGATAAAGTCAGTACTTGCCAAGCTTCCTCATGTCAGGCAATGAGAGTTTAAGCATTTCTTTACTATCTGATAACTATGAATAGATATATAGTTGTTAATCTCATATCATCATCACTGTCACCATTTTCAATCATTATCAGTCCACTGCAGAATGAAGGTCTCTCTATGTTTAATCCAATTTCTGTGATCTTTAGCTTCCCTTCTTCACATCATACCAGCAAAATTTCTTATTGCAGAAATCCAGCTCACATGTGGTCTATTTCTAGGTCTTTTATTATTTCTTGGGACTGCTTTTAAGACTTCAATAATCCATGTATTATCATCCCTTGTAGAAATATGTCCACAATTTTCAAATGGTTTTTTGTTTTTTTCAACTCGTCATATTACAACGACACACCAGCAAGCCTGATTATTCTCACTCATTATGTAAGCATTTTGCAAACAACTTTTATTCTTCAGATGAAATGAATCTCCATGCTTATGTAGACAGCTTGATAACTCTTACTACACCACTCTCATGCAAGTTGGAGACTGATTTCTATTCACTTTTGACAGTTGTGGAAGAGTGAATTAACAGTCTCTGTACTGTAAATATTACATTTTCAGGATTTTTTAGGAGATTCAGAGGTTTTATCACTTTAATTCATTTCAAGAGTAGAAGTTGTTCATAAAATGCATGAATAGTGAAACAATGTGATCTGAAAGTCTACAATGGTGAATGTTCACTGTTGAAGTGGAATTGAGGGATGCGCTGATAATATACCAAAAAAATTGAAAATATTTCCAATAATTAATTTCTATTATGACTCTATAATCTTTTGACTATAGGAACAATTGATTTTTTGAAACTTTTAATTATAAAAAGAATTAAAATATATAATAGCTATTAGGGAAAAAAAATTTCAATAATTACACATTAAAAGTTTTTTTGGCAAAAGATTTTATGCTCTTATCAAATGACAAACATCTTGTCATCATTATTTTTTTATTTCAATTATAAAGCAATAGATGGCGATCTGTATGCAATACTAGGTTAATAAATATAGTTATCTGGGAATTATTTTAAGTAATCAGAAAAATTATTTGGATGAATGGGAGAAAAAATTGATAAATGAAGCAAAGAAAAGAAAGGGATTGATAAAGAAATTAACAGTGTTTTCATATAATAAATATGATGTAGCTAGAATTATATGGAAAGGAGTTGCAGTAGCAGGGTTAACATATAGTAATGATGCATTATATGTTAGTAAAAAGGGATTAAATTACTTAGAAAAAGTTTAGAGGGAAGTAGGAAGACATGCATTGGATGCAGAAGTATGGACAGCAAGGGAGGCAATTCAAGGAGAAATGGGATGGTCAAGTTTTCATATGAGAGATGCAAAAAGTAAAATGAAAATGTTTGATAGATTGCAGTTTATGGATAATTAAAGAATAGCCAAAATAGTATTTAATTGGGTTATGATTAAAGGGCAGGTAGCAAGATGGGTGAGAAAGGTAATGCAGTATGCAAAAGATTTGGATAAAAAATTTATATAAGTATATTTGTACAAAAGGTGGGATGATTGTGTTAAGAGGATTGTTGAATGTTATAGTAGTAAGGAATGGGATAAAAGAATAGATTTATTAATAAAGAATAGGGAGTTAGAGAGATGGAGAAATAGTATGGAGCGTAAAAAGAATTTAAATATATATAGAAATAAACAGAATATTAATGTGAGTTAATATATGACAATAGTAAGGAAAGTAGTTTATTGTTTAAGACTCGAACGGGATCTTTAGCTACAAGAGAATATATATGTAAATGAAAAAATATGGGTGATTTATTTTGTAAATGATGTAAGGAAGGAATAGAAAATATTAGGCATTTGTTAATTGAATGTAAATGCTTGAAAACAGAAAGGGAACATATATAATAAAGTGATGGAAGAGTAAATATGAAAAAAGTGATTATGCAGAAAGTGAATTATTGGTTTTTATGCTGGGTTTGGTAAAAGATAAAGGGGATTTAGATATAAAGGTTGTAGAGTTGACAAAGATTATGTTGGGAAAATGGGATGGAGCAGAATATGGGAAAATTTAGAACGGGGAACGGAAAATAAAGTGGCTAACAGGTTTATCTGGGAATAATTGTTGAGATATTCTTGACTTCATTTAAGGAGAAACCACAATATGTCACATCACATCACATAATGATTAAAACAGATATTTAACATTTGACAAGAGCATAAAATCATGAACGAAAAAGCTTTTCATGTACAATTATTAATATATATTTTTGTAATAGTTGTTATTTATGATATTTTTATCATCTTTTATCATTTATATGAAGAAAACAGCATAATTGACTTCCTTTATTTCCATGTTTGATGACTTTTAAGTATATGTTTTATTGATTGTGTAAATGTAAAAATATTTTAATTATTTAAATATCTTTTGAAGTGGTGGAATAATTTTATGAACTCTTTTTTTTTTGTCGCACTTTCTTTAGAATTTATTAAAATTAGCTTTCAAAAATTTTAAAAATTAAATGTTTCTACATATGCAACACCAAAAAAAAAGTATCTTTTTAACAAGTTTGGCCATATGTTTATAATTACACCCCTCCATAAGATGTTAAAAGTGGATAGAAATCAGTCTTTATCTTGCGTGAGAGTGGTGTACTGAAAATTACATTACAGAAATTTTATTTATATTAAGTAGTATGTATCAAAATTGTGAGGGCAGTAAGTTTGACATATCAATTAAACTGTGATAATTGGCTATATATATATTGTAAATATCGATAAGTCTATCTATATTTTAAAAAAAATTGTCATTTGTTATTAAAAAAAAAAATCTCTTTGAGTTGATGTTTATATATGAAGTATTATTGTTTATGGTTATTAAGTATAGTTATTGTTTGAAGTTATTATTTTATTTATATGTTGATGGTACATCGTTATGAATATTTAATTATTATAAATAAATAAAGACATATAAATTGTTGATTATATAAAAAATATTTTATTTGCAGTGATTATTAAAAAAATGCAATATTATTATTTATGTATATTTTTAAAGCTGTCAAATAAATTTTCAATTTAATATTTTTAATATATATATGTTTGATATTTTATTTTTTTTAAAAATGTTAATTGTTTAAAAGAAAACATGTGTAACGAGGGTTTTAAAAACAGCATTTGCTAGCACGTGAAACAACAGCAACAACAATAAAGGAGGCCATTATTATTATTATTAAGATAGTGATAAAACCAACTAAAGGATAAAATTTTGTTGTACTTTGTTTCTTTGAAATTACCATTCTTCAGAATATTAGAATAAGATAGATTTCTATGGTAAATACATAAATTATGACAGGCTAATCGAGATATATCGCAGCCAAGAGGCTGCACCATTACTTTCATTTATTCCAAGGCAATTTAAAATGAAACAACTAAGAAAATTTCAATATATGTATTTCATCGCGTCTGGAGCCGAAATTTGATATAGCTATCTGGAATCTATAATGGTCAATCTAATAATAATCTGGAGGTAACTAAAATTAATATATTGGATTCAACATTTCAATTTATTTATTTATTTTTCAAGGAAAGAAATTTTAGAAGGATAAAAATATACATATATCCAAGAATTGACAATTTTCTCTAACGTAATAGTTTCTTCACCTTCGATAGAATGCATTCTAATAGTAAACGGATAAAGAAATAACCCATGGAATAAATTGACCTTTGAAGGAAAACTAACTAAGTGAACTTTGAAAAGGTAGTTAATAATTTTATATGTATAAATGATATATAAATATATTTTTGAGATCGATATTTTTGTTTACTTTTATTTTTCATTATAAAAATATAACGTTTTATAAATAGTCAATTCAAGCGTCTTGTTTTCTAACAGCAATAAACGTTTAACAGGTGTTAAAATTAATACTTAAGTAATTTAAAATCTTAAAGTATGGCTTATAGGTTTGGTTGTATATGAATTGTTATATATATTTTAATAAGTAAATTTATATTCGTAAATTTTTTTTTTATTATAAAATTTTTATCCTTAATTTATTTATTTTCATTTTTTTTTTTTTTTTTTTAAACTTCGTATAATAATTCTTATGCATGCCAAAACAATAATTTATATATATTTGCTGTATATAATTTTTTTATTTTATTTATTATTTTAAATATCTGAAAAGTATAAGTATGGATTTGTATTTATATTCATATCTACTTGTTAAGCATAGATATGTCTTTATATATTTAATATATATACTTATTGCAAGTATATATGTATGTTTATTATTTGGGTTTGTATTCAAAACATTGATATTACCAAAATTAAACCATAATATAAAATAAAGGATGTACTATTTGTTTTATAAGTAACGTCTTTGTAATTTATTTGAAAGAGCGGTAATATATTATTCTTATTTTTCTGTTAATGCTAGAGTCATTATGAAATTAATTGAATTCACAATTTATTTATATATAACCGGGATAATTTTGTCTTTCTTCAATTTAAATGGAATGCAGCAAGTACGTTCCATTACATTTGGTGCAACAACTAGGGCTCGAAATAAGCTAATTAGGGCTTGAAATACCCCACATACCTGAGAGATGTGTAGTATATATATATTTATGTGAGATATATAGTTTAAAGAAAGAGAAGCATTTTTGTGTGTTTAATTTTTTTTATATAAATGGAAATATTTTGGCCTTATGTTTAGATGGTGATTGTTACTGTTATTGTATTTTTTTTAATGATGAAAGATAAATATAGTCATGAAGCAGTTTAATTTCAATTTAAAAATTATATTGATGGTGTTAAATTATAGCATAATAATTTTGTCCATATTTGGAAAGTTTATGTTGTAGAAAATCTATAATTTTGAAGGTTGGATTGGATATTTGATTGTTGGAGTTTGGTTGGTTCTGTTGCAAGTATTGATGTTGGATGGGGAATTTTTGTCATTATCTTGAGGATGTGATGCATTCATGTCACTTGTGATTGATTGATATCATTTATTGCTCCAACCCAAATTTTGATGTTTATTATTATTTATCATGAAGCAGTTAACAGTAGTCCTGCCATGATTTTACCTCTAAAACTCCAGAGAGAGTAAGGTATAATTATTTTGATATATGTATAATATTTGCCTCTAAGTCTCCCAAAGATGAGCAAGGAAATATTTTATAAATAATAGCCCCTAAGACTTGGATGTAAGGAGGGCAGTGTAATAGTGTTTTCAGAAAAATATTATGGGTTGTAGTAGCTTAAATAGAATGAAATGTGATGGTCATCTAAGTGTTCATGAAACATTGTATGTTTTAGGAGTAATGATTGAATTCTTTTATCTATATCAAGGTTGTGAAGTGCTAATCAATCTTTTGGCTGTCAGTATCTGTCGGATCTTTAGAGGAATAGATAAGTATATAACCTAAATATATAACACCAAATTTAAGGGCCTGGTTAATTGACTATTCTTGGTGTCAAATAATCTATTACATTGATTATCAATTAGGGTTTGAAAACAAACATATCAATGTTTTATTTTCCATTATAAGTGACTTTTAAACATGAAGTTCAATTAGTGAATGTTTGTTGATAGTAAACTGCATTAGTACAATTTTAGTAAAATATTTCGGGCACAAAAGTAAATAATTAGTGAAGTTAATTTTTTTTTTTTTTATGTATATAAAATGTTATTAAGTTTTAAGGTCCAGAAAATTTATAGGTATCAATTTAGTAAGTTTATGCTTAACTACCATTATCTTGAGTGTGAAAGTTATCTCACAATATTATTGAATTGGTTGTTTTCAAGGCATGTGAACATTTTATTGTATTTTAAATATTTCAAGGTTATATTGAATTTGATATGAAGTTTCCACATTTTAATATTGTATAAGTGTGGAATATTTATTATCATTAAATATAAGTAAATGTTATTTAGTGATATCAGTTGTTACTCTCTACATATATATATATTTTAGAGAAATTTATTATTGTTATGGTGATAGATGAGATTTTTTTTTTTAAGCCAAGAAGTTCATGAGTTCGAATAACTGAAATTTAGATTGTCGGATAGCTATTATGTATTATAAAATTAAAAAGGCTTGTACTTTGCTTAGTTGAATAATTGCTTGTTGGAATAATGATTGGAGATGGTGAGCCCTTGATCTGTGGTAATTACTATATAGAATATATATATATATCTTAGATTTTTTTTTTATGAGTATATAATATTGTAATTCTAATAATAATAACAATAGTAATAAAATGCCAGTTAGTGGTGATTTTGACTTAAGAGATTTTATGGAAAAATTTGAATCTAGATTAAATACCAAATATGAGAGACTAGAGTCTAAATATGATAAACTAGAATCTAGATTAAAAACCAATTATGATGATCTAAGAGCTGAGATAAAAACCAATCATGAGAAACTGATGACCGCATTAACAAGCAACTCTGATGAATTTTTACAGAAAGTAGATGTTATATTAAAAACCAACTCTGATGATCTTTCTAGGGAATTAAAAGTTGCATCAAAAACTCTGGTAAGTAATAGTTTTATAAGATTAGACACAAAAGAATATAAAGAACCCATAGGTGTGACTAGTAAAAATATAAAAGAAAATGAAGAGTATGTTAAAATGGTTGATAAAGATAATGAATTATATGATAAAATTTTAAAAGAACCTCAAGAGTCTCTTGAATCAATTAATAATGATAATGTAAGAGAGAGTAAGTTGTTTGAAAAGGTAGTTGAAAGAAAGACAATAAAGAAACCTAAAAATTTTGATGAATACTATAGTGAGGATAAAAAAGTTGATGAATCTGTAGAAATTAAATTAAATTCTTTAGGTGAAAAATATCTAAAGTTATCAGACAATGAATTACCAAAGATTACGGATAATACCAGTAATAAATTTAAAGATAAAATGCAAAATCTAGTTCAAAAATGTACCATTAATTGTGGAAACGTTTATACAAAAATTAATATTTACAAAGAAATATTCTTTACAAGAATTAACAATATAATATGTAATGTAAATTTTATGAAAGTAGAAATTGATCCAAATAGAGATTTAGGCAAAGCCAAAATAAAACTTAAATTCAGAAGTAAGGAGAAAATTAAAATAGATTTTCTTAAAGAGATAATTTATCCCAATAAAAATCTGAAGAAAATTAAAGTAAAATTCAAAGAGATGAGTAGAGAGAAGTTTAAAATAAATTATCTTAAAGGAAGTATAGATTTTATAAAAGATATTGGAAAAGCCAAAGTTAGACTTAAAGTTATAGAAGGAATGATAAATAATATTGGTTTTCTTAGAGAGAATATTGACAAGGAAAGAGATGTAGGGAAAATAATGGTAAAATTTAAAAGAATAAATGAAAAGATATTTAATTTAATTCTTAGCAGAAAGATTATTGATAAAGAAAAAGAAATTGGCAAAGCCAAAATTAAACTTAAAATGAGAAGTGATGATGTGATTAGTAAAGATTTTCTTCGAGAAAATATAGCTAAGGAAAGAGATTTAAATAAACCTAAAGTTAAATTGAAAAGACTTAATATAGAACAGAATGATTTTCAAAATGATTTTCAGAAATTTTTTAATGCTGAAGTTGTATTACATCAATCTGATTTGCAATTTTTAAAGGATTATTTGGAAAATTTGAATGAATACCATTCAAAATTGTCCAGAGAATTATTTTTAATTGAACGTAGAACAAGTGAAGTAAAATAAAGACTTACTCAAGTTGACGATGTTTATAAAGATAGTCAAAGGAAAAGTAAGATTATCTGATAAAATAGCAACTGTTATTGATAAAGTTAAGAATTATGTTAATGCTTATGATCAAGTTACTATTTATGTAAATAATATAGATGCAGAATCTAAGGAATTCATAGCAAAATCTTTAGGTACTTATCTCAAAATTATTCAAAAGCAATTGAATTATACCAAAATGTTATATGAAAATCTTGTAAATTAAAGCAAACTTCTTCACAAAGTTCAACATACTGGAAATTTTTTACAAGAAGAATTAAAAAGGTACTTTTGATTATTATTTTTTTTTTTTTTTTAGAAAATTTGGACAAATATCTAGATGATCTGAAAGATAGATATAAATAAATGAATATGGTTATTAATAAGAAAAATAATATTCTTTAAACCATGTTAGTCCTTAGAAAGATTACAAATTTGAGAAGTTTTTCGATATCTCATAATTCATTAGTTATCTGCAAAGACATTTTTTTTTTCGGTGGATTAGAGGGTATTGTAAATATCGATAAGTCTATCTATATTTTAAAAAATTGTCATTTGTTATTAAAAAAAAAAATCTCTTTGAGTTGATGTTTATATATGAAGTATTATTGTTTATGGTTATTAAGTATAGTTATTGTTTGAAGTTATTATTTTATTTATATGTTGATGGTACATCGTTATGAATATTTAATTATTATAAATAAATAAAGACATATAAATTGTTGATTATATAAAAAAATATTTTATTTGCAGTGATTATTAAAAAAATGCAATATTATTATTTATGTATATTTTTAAAGCTGTCAAATAAATTTTCAATTTAATATTTTTAATATATATATGTTTGATATTTTATTTTTTTTAAAATGTTAATTGTTTAAAAGAAAACATGTGTAACGAGGGTTTTAAAAACAGCATTTGCTAGCACGTGAAACAACAGCAACAACAATAAAAGAGGCCATTATTATTATTATTAAGATAGTGATAAAACCAACTAAAGGATAAAATTTTGTTGTACTTTGTTTCTTTGAAATTACCATTCTTCAGAATATTGGAATAAGATAGATTTCTATGGTAAATACATAAATTATGACAGGCTAATCGAGATATATCGCAGCCAAGAGGCTGCACCATTACTTTCATTTATTCCAAGGCAATTTAAAATGAAACAACTAAGAAAATTTCAATATATGTATTTCATCGCGTCTGGAGCCGAAATTTGATATAGCTATCTGGAATCTATAATGGTCAATCTAATAATAATCTGGAGGTAACTAAAATTAATATATTGGATTCAACATTTCAATTTATTTATTTATTTTTCAAGGAAAGAAATTTTAGAAGGATAAAAATATACATATATCCAAGAATTGACAATTTTCTCTAACGTAATAGTTTCTTCACCTTCGATAGAATGCATTCTAATAGTAAACGGATAAAGAAATAACCCATGGAATAAATTGACCTTTGAAGGAAAACTAACTAAGTGAACTTTGAAAAGGTAGTTAATAATTTTATATGTATAAATGATATATAAATATATTTTTGAGATCGATATTTTTGTTTACTTTTATTTTTCATTATAAAAATATAACGTTTTATAAATAGTCAATTCAAGCGTCTTGTTTTCTAACAGCAATAAACGTTTAACAGGTGTTAAAATTAATACTTAAGTAATTTAAAATCTTAAAGTATGGCTTATAGGTTTGGTTGTATATGAATTGTTATATATATTTTAATAAGTAAATTTATATTCGTAAATTTTTTTTTATTATAAAATTTTTATCCTTAATTTATTTATTTTCATTTTTTTTTTTTTTTTTTAAACTTCGTATAATAATTCTTATGCATGCCAAAACAATAATTTATATATATTTGCTGTATATAATTTTTTTATTTTATTTATTATTTTAAATATCTGAAAAGTATAAGTATGGATTTGTATTTATATTCATATCTACTTATTAAGCATAGATATGTCTTTATATATTTAATATATATACTTATTGCAAGTATATATGTATGTTTATTATTTGGGTTTGTATTCAAAACATTGATATTACCAAAATTAAACCATAATATAAAATAAAGGATGTACTATTTGTTTTATAAGTAACGTCTTTGTAATTTATTTGAAAGAGCGGTAATATATTATTCTTATTTTTCTGTTAATGCTAGAGTCATTATGAAATTAATTGAATTCACAATTTATTTATATATAACCGGGATAATTTTGTCTTTCTTCAATTTAAATGGAATGCAGCAAGTACGTTCCATTACAATATATATATATATATATAGTAAGCAATGATAAAGATATGTATAAGAGATGGTGATCTGACCCAACTAATGAGTGCTGGTTTAGCATGAAATGTGGATCTTTGAAATCCTAAATCTTATATACATGTCTTTGGTCATAGGCTTATGATGGCACCCCTTCTACAGAAGTGTTAAAAGTGGGTTAAAAACCAGACCTATCTTGCATGAGAGTGCTGTAGTGAAAATTACACTACAGAAATATTATTCTATTAAGTTGGATAATTTTTAGGTTAATAAATGACCAATAAAATTTATTAATATATATCAGTATTTTTTAAAGATCATGCTAAATTTGCAAAATATAAATAAAAAGTTTTATTTACTAATTAAATTCATATGAAATAATATTTGGTTTAGTGACAGGGATAGATTATTGCATTAAAACATACATGCTTCATGTTGCAGTGTGTGTATATATATATATATATATATATGCATATGTGTATATATATATATATATATATATATATATATTCACAGTTGAGATAGTGCACATTTTACAAATAACGTTTACTTCTGTTTTAAAAGTAGATTATTTTTTATAACATCATCACATGTTCTAATATAAGTTTGTAAAAATGTTATTTTTTGTTTGTCAGAAGAAACTGATAATGAAAAGCATACCCTGACTTCAGGTCATTATGAATTTTTTTTCCGATATCAACTGCCATCACATCTTCCAGCCTCTTTTGAAGGTAATTGTGGTCATGTGAGATATTATTGTCAGACAACAATAGAACGGCCATGGAAATTTGCTTTTAAAACCAAGCATCCATTTACCATTTCTTGTATTATGGATCTTAATAATATGCCTATTGCAAAGGTGAGTTGAAACTTTATAAATTATGAAATAATTTTCCTACTCTACTTTTGAACACATATTTTGCTCTCTGTCTTTCTACAAATTATTTACATTTTCGCTACATACACATACATAAAAATTTTCTGAAACATTCCATTAGTAATGTTCAATGAGTAAAAACAACCAATCTCTTACTGGACATATGGCATCAATAGCCTTGAAAATTAGTTAAGACTTCATCAAATATAGCAATGCAAATTTTCAGTCGCAAAACTCAATTGAAATTAAAGTTTGACTTTCACTATTTTTTTAATGATGTTTCAACTAATTTCTAAGGATATTCATGATGTCAATTATTGACAGAAATATATGTCGAGCAACATTGCCATTGAAAAGTCATGAAAACTTTTAAGGAAAGTATGAGTAAAATTAATATTATATATATATATTATTTTCAACCATTATCAATCCATGATATGATGAAAATCTTTCCAAATTTAATCCAATTTCTTTGATCTCTAGCCTTTCTTCTCCACATCACTCCAGCACACTTTCTTAGGTCAATCATCCATATGACATGTGGTCAGACACACATATTCACCTGACTTCAATAAAACTGAACTTATATTTAAATTAAGAATATTCGGGCAACTGAAAAGGAAGACCATAGTGTTTTTTGATCTTAAACTCAGACCTAAAAAGCCAATAAACTCGCTACACTGGTTGATGTATATTGATGAGAAGCTCATCCATTTCCTTACCCTGTATCAGGGGTGAGAAAATAGTGGTCCATAGGCCACATGCAGTCTACTAAGAGTTTTTTGTGGCCCACCAAGACAGAAAAACCCACCCTGAACCGAGATTTTTTTCCCATGCACAATCAAAGATTCATCTCATATTTTCCACTAGGATGGCTATGTCAATACACATGTGCAGCATAGACACAATGCACAGTGATTTTCTGGTTGATCTGGTTAATTTCAATTTTGTCTTTGCAACAGTAAGTATATAAATTTCCAACTTTAGTGAAACCATGAATCCTCCAAAAAAACATAAAATTGGTGATGAATATCATGTGTTTAATAAAGAATGGACAAATAAATATTTATTTGGTAATACAGGGAATAAAGCAGTGTGTTTATTGTGTCATGAAAAAAATGTATGGTCCTCTACTAATCTCTGCTTCCATAAAGTGGCCCACGATGTGACCCTCCGCTAACCTCTGCTTCCATAAAGTGACCCCCAAGCCAAAACAATTGCCCACTGCTGTACTATATGATTAATCACATAATAATAGAAGATCCATTAAGAAGAACGATTGAAGTGGGGATTAGGAATTTACCCATTTTGGTTTCATAGAGAAATTAAAGGACTCTTTTCAATTAATAGCAAACTTTTTCCTAGTAATCTTCTTATACCTGCAATATTTGATAGAAATCTGCAGTTTGGCCAACTAAATTTGAGGATAGTACAGAGGTACATATAATATGAATAATTCATGCACAGGCATATATAAATATGTGTATATATAATGTATTATATATGCACTAAGTTTTAAACAAATAAGATATAGAAAACTAATTTTTTTTTTTAACTTATTTTTATATTTTGATTGAATCCCAGTATTTGATACAAATTTCTTTAACTTTATTATACGTTTATTTAGATAACTTGTAAGTAAATTTCTTATATATTTTACAAACAAGTTGTTTTTGGAATCGTTGATTACAGTAGTAGAAATTATAGCCAATTATAAAATAATCAAGCACAATTATTTAAATATTTTAATAAAATAACTTAATTTTACCAAAAGTTATTATAAAGTAAAGATTCTAAGCTATGATTATATTTTGTGATCTCTGTGCAGAGTATAACTGTGGTTTTTTTACATTAACAACGAAGATGAAGTTAAATATATGTGTTGATATACAATGTACATATAAATACACATAAGCAGTTAATAATTAAACAATACTAATATTATTAACAATGAATAATCACAATCTGTTGTCAAGGCAACTCCTTTAAGTAATAAAGGTGGAAATCCACCTTTATCTATGGTCTTATATGTTTATATAGATACTAAAGATTGCAACTTGACATATTAGACCATAGATAAAAGTTGATTTTCAACTTTATTGATTAAAGGAGGTTGCCTTGACAATAGATTGAGATTATTGATTGTTAATAATATAGATATTGTTCAAGGGTTTACTGTTTTCATGTATTTACATTAAATATCTTTCTAGTGTTGAGAAATATGTATATAATAATATGTATTTACAGAATATGTATATGACAATGTAAATTTTTTTTTCTATGCTATCAATATCACTTATACTGACCCTTCCATTTTGCCAAAAATCCTGCATGTGCAAGATGATCATTTGTATTTGCAATCACAGATATTAATGAGATGAACTTTCTACAATTGATATAATTTAGAGTCAAATTTAATTTTACACCAGATACAAACAAACTTTATTTAATACACTTAACAAGTAATGAGGACAAAATAAAGCCATTAATTTCATTTTAAAACCTTATAATTAATAAAATTGTAAGTCAAATATATAATTATTAATAACTACAACCCTTTCAAAATGTATGACATCAGAAATGACACTTCTCTGTGCGATGTCTTTTATGGCAATGTTATCTTCTCTTTATCAGGATGCTTGCAAGTACAAAAAATTCATTTATACTTGCAATCCCAGATCTTGAAGAAAATGACAAGTGATGTAATTGAGGGTTAATCTGACATTGCAAGTATAAGAAGTTGTTTTGTGCTTTCATGCATTCTGACAAAGAGAAAATGACGTCATAATAATGATGATAGCATATAGAAAAAAAATCATTCCCAGTATATTATATTCAATTTGAAAGTTCTGCTATTCCATCTTTATTGTTAAAAGGAGTTGCCTTGACAACAATTTGAAATTGGTCATATGTTATTGAGGTTGATATTGTCTAAGTGTTGACTGGGTTTTAATGATTATATATATATGAAAAACAAAAACAAGTTAAAACTTGCTAACGCTTGTATTTATGACAATAGATGGCATTCTACCAAAAACACTGTCAAGCGTATGTTTGTTTACATAAACATCAGAGCATGCATTCACTATCTCTAACTTTAGTTCCACCTTCAGATCATGATTTTAAGCTATTTGCTATCATCAGTGAAGGACAGGAATAAGAAACTAGATCTAAGCACAAACTGATTCACGCTTGCAAGCTGAATAGAAACTGTTTCATAAATGCTCAGAGTTTGTGTTTAGATCTAGTTTTTTATTCCTGTCCTTCACTGATGATAGCAAATAGCTTGAAATCATGATCTGAAGGTGGAACTAAAGTTAGAGATAGTGAATGCTTGCTCTGATGTTTATGTAAACAAACATACGCTTGATGGTGTTTTTGGTAGAACACCATCTATTGTCATATATATATATGATAACAGCCCAAGTTTATCTACTCCATGAATCTTCAGTCTTCAATGAAACGTTCATAAATAAAAGATAGATTCCACTTTTAGTGCTTGTGTAAGATCTTTATTGTAGATAAGAAAGTCAATTATTGGACTTTAACAAATTGGAATTTTTATTTCTGCTTCCCCTTAATAAATATCATTTAGATCTTTCTTGAAAAAAAATTTTGTCAGAAGGAACTTGTTGAGAAAGGCTGATATATTTCCCTGCTCATGTTGTTTTTAAAAGAATGATCTGAGAGGTGAAACCCACTTTGCAGCTAATACAACAGAAGATTGTACATATCTGTGCATGTCATAGCAATTGTGTGTCTAGTCATCATAACTGTCAGAACTCCATTCTTTCTTTTGTGGAACTCCATTGAACAGGCAAATGTAATCTGTTTTGAAAGTTGACTAATTCCATTTAAAAAAATTTCCAAAACCCATTGCTATTCATTATTATTTAGGTAATAAACCTGATTTTACCCCAAACAAGATGGTTTATGACTGTAAATCACATGATAACAGCCCAAGGTTGTTTATCCCTGGGATCTTTAATTTGTTGACACAACAATATATAAATCAGCCTATTAATATGTACATCATTAGAAATCAGTCAACACATTTACAACCTCCTTTTAACAATAAAAGTGGAAGGAATTCCATCTTTTTGTTAAAAGAAGGTTGCCTTGACAATATTTTGAGATTGTTGATTGTATCTATATTGGAATTGTCTAAGTGTTGATTGGTTTATAATGGTTTCCTATAAACACATTTAGCTTTGTGTGTGTGTGTATATATATATATATATATATATATATATATATATATATATATATATATATATATATATATAATGATCTTCAGACATGAAACAACTACAATTCATCAAAAGGTTTTGTCCATGCAAGAGTATTTTTTTAAAAGTTCTAGATACTTTTTCTTATATAATTTTTTTCTTTTTTCTATGCTTTCTCTGTTATTTTCTTTTCTTTTTTTATATAGTATTATTTTCACTCTCATTCTTGACTACTATTCTATAAAAATTTCTTGTTGTTAAAAAAACATTGAGGAAAATAAGTTTATGAGGCTGAAAAAATATAAATGTCATCTTGAAAAAGACAATATAAGGGTCAATTAATTACTTTGAAATTGAAAATAAAACAACATAATTTTATTGATTGCAGAATCAGGCTGCCTTTTTATGATGATCTTTTATTTAGCTGGCTACAGTGGCATATAATTAAGTGAAAATGATTACATGAATTGGAAGAACTGTATAATATTAAATCATACAGTGTTAGACTTTGTGAAATTAGAAGAAAAGGTGAAGAGTCGATTTGAAATGTGGATCTAATTTTGCTATAAAGACATAAGTATTGGAAATTCAAGTGAAATGTGATACATTATAAATAAAAACTGGAAGAGCAATACTGTGGGAAGTTGATAATATATGACAATACAACAATATTAGTTATATGAACGATACCAAATACAAATAATTCAGATTTCTATCACAGCTAGTTTTCATTGAGATAAAAAGAATTTTTATTAGAATGAAGAGATCACACTGAGAAATATTTTAAAATTATCATGAGGAACTTTAATGTTAGAATCAGAAAGCAATGAATGAAAGTGTGATGGATAAATTTGGTTGTGCTGAACGAAATAAAAGAGAGCATGGCTTATGAAGTTTGCATAAAAAACAAAACCACATATGATGAATTTCTACTTTGAGAAAAATGCTAAATGAAAATGGGCACATAAGTATCCAAATGAATTTATAGTAGAATTAGATTTTATTTTGATTAACAAAAAATATATACTTTGGGATTGTAATGTTTTAATAGATTTAACATAGAAAAGGATTATTGGTTAGTGGGATACAAGATATTTGTTAATAAAAGATTTTATTTTGTATTGAATTTTCTATTATAAATTTTATCAATTTAATCTTGCATTAATACATATTCTATAATGCATTTATTTAAAGATGCAATTTTCACAATGACTTCAGCTTCTATGAGATCAAAAATAAGCTGTTATATGTTTCATAACACTGACCTATAATAAAAAACAGTACTGAGAAATTATAATTATTATTTTTTAAAAAATAAAGAATTTAACCAGTTTTAAAATTATTAATTTAAATTCATTTGTATTCTGGTATAAAAGTTTTAAAACAGAAATTGTCTTAGAAAGTTTAAATTATTTTGCATAAAATTGCAATTAAAATGATATATAACAGTATTTATCAGTTACATTTCTAAACTCTTATTTTTAT
The DNA here is from genome assembly GCA_028023455.1 of Epiperipatus broadwayi. Taxonomy (NCBI): domain Eukaryota; kingdom Metazoa; phylum Onychophora; class Udeonychophora; order Euonychophora; family Peripatidae; genus Epiperipatus; species Epiperipatus broadwayi. Next base: position 9,164,563 of record JAQFVV010012424.1, read on the forward strand.
AAAAATCAGTTTTAATCCAAAACTCTTATGTGAAAATAAATATATTTAGGGGATTATTGTTTCCTAAAAAAACTAAATATTAGATGAGGTAATAATTTGTTTTCAAATATTTATTTAATAATAACATTGGTATATTATAATTTTGAAATGCAAATAAACATTACTGATAGAATTTGTGCAATTTGTATCCCCACACATACATATATATTGCTATGCAGATACATAAACATATGAAGCTGAAATATCTTATATTTTGTTTTAAACCTCCCCTCAGAATCATATTTTGTTGGTAAGCTTTAATTACAATAGAATATAAATTCAAAATGCATATATATATAGTACCATTTATTTATATACGGTACAAATATATTGGCATTTGGTAAAACCTAAAAAATAAAAGAAGATTTAGATTTTTTTTGAGTATAATTTATTTTGTTTAAAAAACGTACAATGAAAATTAAATTGTTCTTTCGTATTTTTTTGTATGTAATTGAAAATAAAAGTTAAAATTGGAGAGAACAAAAGACACGCAGATTAATAATCCTGATAAAGTAAAAAGATAAGCTAAAAGAAAAATATTTTAGCTAATTAAAGAATTAAAGATGGCCGAAAGATTTGCTAAAAAATGAGAACTTTGTAATTGAAAAATGAGTAAAGACTGTACAAGATTATGAACCAAAAACACCATAATAATAGCATGCGCAGAAGTCTGAAAACTGGGCCTCTAGTATAAAAGGCAGAGACCAGTTTGAAGAACGTCTTGTTTTATCTATTTTTTCTTTTGGCTGGTTTTGAATTATTAAATCCAAGACCACTTCATGATGAAATAATCCTTTATGTGGGAGTAGACCAGGGCTTTAGCTGACATCGTTAAGAAGATGGACACTAGAAAAGCTTCTGCGACTAGCCTTCGGAATAGACTACAAGATCAACTAAATAATTAATGGCCGAGCTCATTCTAACTCAATAAACTATGCATAGTAAGCTACAATCTTCATGAATTCACAAAACTTACCGGTAAGCTATGACTCTTTATTATTCCTGATTATGACTAAATCATCAACAAACCATCTTAAAAATATATGTATAATAGGACACCGATATGGACTTTAATTTTAGTGATCAAGAGACTTATTTAATCAAGAAATTAATTTATTTTGTTTAAACAGAGCAAAACTCTCCATACAGTAATGCCACCTGTGCTAAACAGAATAATCAATGGATGCCAGAAGGCTTGTGCATAAAATCCCTATCTAATGCCTACTCATCCAATATCCCCAGACTAGTTTCTGGCTTGTGGCCTTCGTCAGTGAGGAGCTTTGGATCTGAGAGCACTGCATCTAGATCTTAGGATCTAATGCAACCCTCTAGCAACCACCTTTTATCTCTACTTAACTACAAAACCATGAGAATGAAATTGAAAACAAAAAATATTTTCAATCTAAGCTCAATAGCTTATATAGTCATATGGGTCTGAACTCAGTTCAGCACCCATACATTTTGGTGTCTTTGGCTCTTTTACAACCATAGCCACCACTATCCTATTAGGTGGGATTAGGTGGTTGCTAGAGGGTTGCATTAGATCCTAAGATCTAGATGCAGTGCTCTCAGATCCAAAGCTCCTCACTGACGAAGGCCACAAGCCAGAAACTAGTCTGTGAATATTGGATGAGTAGGCATTAGATAGGGATTTTATGCACAAGCCTTCTGGCATCCATTGATTACTCTGTTTAGCACAGGTGGCATTACTGTATGGAGAGTTTTGCTCTGTTTATCAACAATTAATGTGCTAGTATAGGAAATGTGATCGTGATGCTTAATGGTTTATTTTGTTTAACTGTTATTTATTTCTTTTATTAACATATTCATGTTTGAATTAGTATATGTTTTCTCCAATTTACTTAATTAGTAATTCACATTTTAATTTAAACAGATTTTTAATCTGTTAGAATAAAAATATTTCTAATAGCAATTTATCATTTGTACGTTATTCTATAATATTTATTAGTGTTTATTATTAAATTTATTATTAGTTTAGTAAGACTTAAAAATGTAATGTATTTTGCCAATATGTTATATGTTCCAGGAGTAATAATATTTAAAAGATAATTCTAGTTTATGGTAGAATTACCGATTCTTAAAAATAAAATTAAAAAAATCTTTTCTTTTTTATTTACAACTTGTGAGACATGCTGGCGACAGATTTTAGTGGATTCTTATGGATCCTGGCACCCAGAACAAATAAATTAAAAGCTTATTTCCTCAATAGCACATCAATAGCACAATTCTTAACAATTCTAGGCCGAGTTGATCAGGAAATATAGTTGTGTTTTAGAAATAGAAATACAACTTTCTTCTTTTTGACATAACTTGATCAACTCACGCATTTTATAATGCGTATAGAGCTCTAGCAAATATGGAAAACGTTTTAATGGTTACCCAACTCAGGCTTCGATAAAAAAAACCACAACCTGAGATAAGTTGTAATGATAAAAAACATTACAACGTTAACCAAAAAAACCCTCACAGCCGGAAAATAAATAGTAGTTTTTTAAAAAAAAAAATTATAAAAAAAACTAAATAACTAATTAAACCCTGATTATACAAATATAAAAATATTTGTTTAATATGACTTACAGAAATAAAAATATATATATATTTTTAATATGTCTAAAAAAACCATGATCATGGCTGATGTAGACATAACTCACAAGTATTTGATGGGGTAGGTGGTTACTGAAGAGAGGAAAAAGCATAGTCCCAAAATCTAGTACGCAATATATAACATTAGACTGTCTTTAAATGCTCATCAGTCTATTTATAGTGGAGATCCCAATAAATGGGAAGGACAGATCTTGTTGGACCAAGTTGCTGTGAGCCTGTAAGACTCAAGATGATGAGCAACGCTCGTTTGTGCTTATAACTTGGGCTTCTTATCATTACTATTACACTTAAGCAGATAGGACACAGATGAATGTGGAAATATTTTGCATTCCCACCATGTTAGACCTAAAAGTGGGCGTTAAAGCCAAATGTCGCTTGTGAATGAATCTATGAAATATATCAGCATGCTAATACAAAAAAAAAAAACACAAATGTGAATTTGAAAAATTAAGAATAAAATTAGTGTAAACCCCTATTTTATTCTCATCTCCTGGTGTCGTGGTATGTACCATTTATTTATATACGGTACAAATATATTGGCATTTGGTAAAAGCTAAAAAATAAAAGTAGATTTAGATTTTTTTTGAGTACAATTTATTTTGTTTAAAAAAATGTACAATGAAAATTAAATTGTTCTTTTGTATTTTTTTGTATGTAATTGGAAATAAAAGTTAAAATTGGAAAGAACAAAAGACATGCAGATTACTAATCCTGATAGAGTAAAAAGATAAGCTAAAAGAAAAATATTTTAGCTAATTAAAGAATTAAAGATGGCCAAAAGATTTGCTAAAAAATGAGAACTTTGTAATTAAAAAATGAGTAAAGACTGTACAAGATTATGAACCAAAAACGCCATGATAATAGCATGTGCAGAAGTCTGAAAACTGGGCCTCTAGTATAAAAGGCAGAGACCAATTTGAAGGACGTCTTGTTTTTTCTATTTTTTCCTTTGGCTGGTTTTGGATTATTAAATCCAAGACCACTTCATGATAAAATAATCTTTCATGTGGGAGTAGACCAGGGTTTAGCTGACATCGTTAAGAAGATGGACACTAGAAAAGCTTTTGCGACTAGCCTTTGGAATAGACTACAAGATCAACTAAATAATTAATGGCCGAGCTCATTCTAACTCAAAAAACTATGCATAGTAAGCTACAATCTTTGTGAATTCACAAAACTTACCGGTAAGCTATGACTCTTTATTATTCCTGATTATGACTGAATTGTCGACAAACCATCTTAAAAATATACGTATAATAGGACTCCAATATGGACTTTAATTTTAGTGATCAAGAGATTCTTATTTAATCAAGAACTTAATTTATTTTGTTTAACTGTTATTTATTTCTTTTATTACCATTTTCATGTTTGGATTAGTATATGTTCTCTCCAATTTACTTAATTAGTAATTTGCATTTTAACTTAAACAGATTTTTAATCTGTTAGAATAAAAATATTTCTAATAGCAATTTTCATTTGTACATTATTCTATAATATTTATTAATGTTTATTATTAAATTTATTATTAGTTTAGTAAGACTTAAAAATGTAATTTACCATTGCCAATATGTTATAAGTTCCAGGAGTGATAATATTTAAAAGATAATTCTAGTTTACGGTAGAATTACCGATTCTTAAAAATAAAATAAAAAAATCTTTTCTTTTTTATTTACAACTTGTGAGATGTGCTGGCGACAGATTTTAGCAGATTCTTATGAATTCTGGCACCCAGAACAAATAAATTAAAAGCTGATTTCGTCAATAGCACAATTCTTAACAATTCTAGGCCAAGTTGATCAGGAAATATAGTTATGTTTTTAGAAATAGAAATACAACTTTCTTCTTTTTGACATAACTTGATCAACTCACACATTTTATAATGCATATAGAGCTCTAGCAAATATGGAAAATGTTATAATATATATATATTGTATGGTCAGGTAAAATATGACCCTTACTATATCTGCCATACAGGTCACCACCAGAACATTTGAACCTGGAATATTTATATAGTAGGCAGATACATATGTTAGTATTATCCAACTTTATTTTATTATAATTATATATTGACTGTTAGCCCATGCCACTAGCTCTAGGAGTAGCTGAGATTTATAAAAATTCTTAAACTTTTTTTTTTTAAATGAAAAATAGTATATTTTTAAGATTAAAAAAAAAAGGCACTGCCACTAATAGCACATAAAAAAATGCATTTATTGATGCACATATATGTATATTTAAAATTGAGTAATAAAATGCTCAGGTTTAGATTTTAAATTTGAATTATTATTTTATGCTTTAGATAAAAGCCTGCACAAATGGATAGTTGATAGATGTTTGTTTTATAATGTTGAGTATAGATAGGCTACATAGATTACTCAGTTAAAAAAAAAACTTTTCAAAAACTGTCATTCAACCTCAGGTTAAAAGTTCATAGCCAAACTAACGCTTGCTTCCTGATATATGGATGTAACCAATTCAATATGAAGATGCTAAAATAAAACCACATTGACAGGAATGTGCATATGCAGTGTGGTATTATTTAAAAAGAAATGATTCTCTTCTAGAACAGGAATGAATGTCTGTCTGGTGAAGGAAATCATTTGGAAAATATATATTAAAAATTCTCTGTGATGGTGAATTCGCATCTTTCTATTAAAACCCAGAGCAAAAAAAAAACAATGGTGTGAGAAATACATCCACATTCATTGTAATGCATTGACTATGCCTTTGGGTCATGCATTCATATGAGCTTTGCTCTGTTTGATAAACATGCTTCACATTACATTGATATAAACCCCATATATCCCTCCACCAGCATCAATCCAACTACAAAACAAATATCCTGAAATTAAACCTTTTTAAAATAAACATAAATTAATTTAAATATAAAGTTATCAATTGCAAATTGCTAGGAGAAATTTACAATAAAGTAAACTCATTGACACTCATCATAAGGTGCTGCATTGACAACAATAACTTAAAAGCCATATGGGTAAATACGTTTAGACACTCAGCATGAGGTATCATATCTACCAATATATATATTTCACGTATAAAAATCTTAAGAAATAACCAACATAATGAATCTATGCAGCTATCTACACCCAACTTAAAATTTAATACATTTTAATGATTTAGTTAATAAATATAAATAAACAAAAATGGAAATGATTTAATTAGCTAACATATATAAAAATAAATATTAATAACTGATTTAGAGTTCTATTTTTGGTCAGATCAGAGTTCAAGATTTAAACTTGGTTAGACCTTAATTGTTTAAGAAATGATTTAAAGTTCATTTAGTAAAAGTTTATAATAATTAGAGTTCATGATTTATAGTTTATACATTACATTAGAGGAGCTCCTGGTTCATGTGCCAATTCCTGTGAAGTCTTTTACTACTCATACTTTCAGGGGAAACTGGTCTGTTGATCATGCCATGGTTATCAATCTGGAGGCAGTCCTAGCTGATTCGATCATAGAACTATTTTATTGCAGGACCTATATGATTCGGGGTCTGCAATAGTGCCATTCATATTTCAACAGTCTCTTCATTTGGAAATAGTAAGAGGGTAAAATGTGCATCTTTTCCACCTCCTCCTTAAAAAATCAAGCTGGAACTGTTTTTAATTTGAATTTTTTCTTTTTATATTAATCCTTTGGATTCACTGACCATGATTTTCTGTTCCGGTGGTTTTCATTAGGGTCTAAGTGTTGGTTGATCTTCACCAAGTGTGTAACAAGCTTTTTTTAAAAATTTTTTATATCTCTTATCTGACCTTTAATTATAAATTTGCCCCAAGGGCTCATTTACTTTAGATTAATTAAAAACAACAATCATTTCCATTTTGAGTTTTAACACAATAGAAAGTAATTTCATTATTGTACATTCTTTATCTTTAAATCTTTAAGTTTTTGCTTAAAATTTAGTTTTAAAATACTTTTTTTTTTGTAAAAAAGTTTTCTTTTAATAATTTTTCATCTGTGTGATTTATATATATATGTTTTTGCAAACTTTTAGTTTTCAATTTTTAATTCTAACTTTTATTTAATAACTTTTATTTGCGAACATTTATACTTTAATTTTTTTTCAAAACTCATTACAATATATATATAATATTACAAATCGATGTCTGTATTTCTTCAAAATAATATACGTAAATTTATAAATAAATATTTAAAAATACAGTACTTAATAGTTTATAAAAAATATATGTATAACTGTCACTTAGAAGCACTTTCAACTAACTTATAGCTTTGTCAACTATCACTTTTAAAAAATGTCAGCTTTCCCATCACATATATATTCAAATCACTCTTCCAATCATTATGAAATTCCAGTAATGCCCTCAGACTATATTTGTTTGTAGAGGGCATTTCTGGAATTTCACACTGAGTGGGAGAATGATTTGAATGTTTTCTATTCAATTTCATATAGCAATGTGTATTAGAATAGTTTCATATATATATATATATATATATATATGTATATATATATATATATATAACAAAAATGCATCTTTAATGTCTTTAATACAGTTATTAATAATAAATTAAGGAGTACATTTACATAGATATTTACAGTGTGTGTTCACTCATCCAAATCCACTCAGCATAATAAAAGTAATAAAAATGTACTGACCTATATTTTTATTTTTAAAATAAAATAAATAGCAATGTGTCAGAGTTTCATTGCAATAGATATGCTTTGAATTATAATCTTTTTTTTACAGTACCATTTTTTCCTATGGAAATTAAATAACAGTATTTTTATCAGCAGAAAATTATTTCAATGTCTTTAAATTTGTATTAATTTCAGTGTATCTATATGGTCATCCTACTTACTGCTGCCCTTTTCAGATTCTCAGTTAAGATTTTTAAGCTTTAATTTTGATGTAATACAAGAATATCTTACAGCTTTTTTTAACCACTACAACATAACTTTCATTTTATAAATTAACTATTTTAAAGTCTGACATTTTCGATCTGGTGGAAGTTTTTGAATGTACTCAATTACTCACTTTTGTATAAAAATTTTATTTTATACTAAAACTCAATAAATTGGATTTGATTTTTATTAAATTTAATTTTATAAATGAGTAATATTTTAAAAAAATCATATTTGAACTCTATAAATATTTAAAAACTGACTTGCAAATAAGAACAAAAATATAAACGTCACTAACAATGTTAGTGTGAATACTTTTAGAAAATGAATGAATTCTTTTTTGCTTAAAGATTTTTTAATGTAAATTAAGAAATGTGGATATGTAATAAGCCTGTTTGTTAAATGTAAATAAAGAAATGTGGATTTATAATAAACCTATAAAATTCTACTTTAACATCTAATATTTGCTTTATAATTATTAAAATATTTGAAAAAAAATCTAACATCATGTCATGCTTGACAGGTGATAACATTACATAATGAATTTCACATAAAGAAGAAAGGAACATCCTTAAAAAATCTTTCCTTCAAGAACAATGGAGTAAAGACTATTGATATTTGCCAACTAATTATAAGATACTGATTTCTTCAGATTTTTTGTTAAATTAAAAGTTAATGTAGTATGGCCAAATTTATAGGATAAAAAATTCTATGCTAATACAAGTTACAATAATGGTTAAACAGTGATCTATAGCAATGGAACAATCAAGCTTTTTTTGTGGAAAACACTCAATGCACCTCAGTGAATATGAGAGCTATCAAGTTAAGAATGATTCTTTGTGATTTTTTAAAAAAATTATAAAAGTACCTGATTTACATTTACAAAACATTTTATTACATAAAATGCTGTACCACATCAAAATTTATGAAAGATTAAAAAGATAAAGCAAAACATACATTCGTTTATCATAACCTGGAAAAAGTTAAATGTGATCACATATGGAACTCCAACGTAGAAAATTGGCTTCTGCTTTATCCTAAATTTTATTGAATTTATGAATTTTAGTGTTTTTATTTTTTGTCTGTGTTTTTATTTATTTATATTTTTGTAGACTATAATTGAACTAGTGTATATTGAGATATCCCATACTGTGTTGGTTTTATATAATCATTGTTTTTTGCAAACTTTTAATGAACTTTTTATTTATGATAAAAATAATTTTATTTTCTGAAAAAAATAATTAAATAATTTATTAAGACAATTCAATTTAATATCATGTAAGTTATTAGAAAAGACAAAGTTATTAGTGTTGTATTGATTCTGAAAATATCTATCAGTTTATTTTAAAATGTCCTTATTTGAATTTTTTATGATATAAATATGAAAATATAATGCACATTCCAAACTGAAATAAATAGAAAACATTCAAATCACCAATCACAATGTTAAGATATTTCAGCAATTCCCTCTGTGAACAAATATAAATTCTGAACTTCAAATAGCTGTTTGAAGTTTAGAATTTATATTTGTTCACATACAGCATTAATGAAATATCTTGTGATTGCTGATTTGAATATATATATATTCAAATCAGCAATTACAAGATATTTCATTAATGCTGTGTATATATATATATATATATATATATATATATATATATATATATATATATATATATATATATATATATATATATATATATATATATATATATGATTTTGTTAAGCAGCTTTTGCAAAAAAAATTATAAAAAAAGTCTTAACACAATTTTAAAAATATTTTTTATAAAAAAAAAAGAATACTTTTAGATGATAAATCATGTAAATGTGTAATGCATTTTGTTTTATTGCTATGGTTACTCATAACCAAATTTACATTATTTAAACTTCTAAAACACTTATTAATGGGTGAGTGCTCATACATTTAATCTAATAGCACATGTGTAAAAATTATTTTTTTTCCACAAAATTACTTCTAAAAGTAGATAAAAAAAATTATGCTCAATGTATTAAAATAAGAAGTTTACAGCTTTCTATCAAAAGTTTTAACATTTTCAAAGATAATTAAAACAGTCAAATTTGTCATAAGTAATAAATGTCAATTTATTTATTTATTTTTATAATACATTAATAATTCCATAAGTTTATTTATTTTAAAAATCTAATGGCAATATATAATTAATTATATTTTTAAACATATGTAGTTATTGTATTAATGTTGTTTATATATATACATATACCTCACAAATATCAACTGTGAAATGTTTTGAATTACAAATATCTGAGCTTTATTTAAAATTAAGGAATAAATTATATGTTTTGAGTACTCTATTTTCACAAATAATCACTAAACTACTTCTCATTTATAATTTTCAATAGATTTATATTTTATCATTTTTGTATATCTATCACATGTTTACTCTGGTCCCTTGAAAAATAATGAATCATGTATTTACTATATATAGGTGAGTGTGTGTTTCTCTGCTATAAACATGCATACAAAATATATAATTAAAATAAATTTTTATTTATAATTTATTACTTTTAAATAGAAAGCAATAAAAACTTTTCTGAAAAGAAAATGATAAACAGTACCATATATAAATGTGGTGTAAAATTTATTGTAGTATGTATGTAATTTCTGATATTTAGCCATTCAAAATATTGTTTTAATAAAATAAATATATGCAATGAATTTATTTTTTTATTAAACACATTTTTTAAACACTATTTGCTAATAAATTATTATTCAGTTGCATTAAATTTAAAACAAACTTTCCATTTTATTATTATAATTACAGGTATGTATTTGGGTGACTGTTTATTTCCGTAAAGTTTACAAATCTATAAATGAATTCGAGCCAATAATTTTTAAATAACAATGTGCTACTTGCAATTGATTTAAAAATAGGTTTGATTCCAAATATGTTGGCTGAAATTTTGATGTTAATGTTCTAAAGGCAACTAATACTTATAATCGCAAGCTTCAAAACTATTAGATATAAAAAATATCAATTTATATTTTAAAACGGTTAAGTTGTTGAAACGTACAAGTATGATATAGATACAAATAAATTTATTTTAGGTTTTATAACTGATTAAAAACATGGCATTCTCATCTTAGCAGAATATGAAAATGAGTAATATTTCATACGTGATATAAAAATTCACCGGCAGATTTTCAGAAATCAACAATAAGGCTCGGCAATAATTAATGTATTAAAACTGAAATGAAATATAGTCCTTTACCAGCTGGTCACTTTACATTCACAATAGAATTAAATCACTAGATAGCATTTTTATATGATAACAATTAAATTTTGAACCTATGGAAAAAATATTTTGATTTCCCATTTGAATTTTGATGACTAAATTTTATGTGTATCATGTTTACACATTTAAATTTAAACTGATATATTCATCTTGTTGAAGTTAAAATCTCTTACAATAATTTTAATAAAATAACGACTGTTATTCCCGTGAGATAACGAGAGTTTTAAAATATCCTAAGGATACTGGTATTATTGAAGTTTTTTTAAGAAATAGTCCATTAACCATCATGAAAATGTTTTAGGGTGCTACAGTTTTAAAAATAAATGATACCGAAGAGACTTTGAAACACCGTTGGTAACCATTATAGCAGAATCATTTTTCAGAAGTTTATTTAGAGATTAGTTTTATTCATAGACCCAGTAGTTACTAAAGAATGTTTTTAGAAAATTGAAAGGTAATTAAGGTATAGTTTTTATACGTTAAACAAATACCAAAGAATTATCGTAAAAATATGATCTATATGTTGTATTTATCTTTTCTCTGACTCGTTTTTTGTACAGAAAGTTTTGTATAGAAATTTATAAACACCATATAACTTCTGAATAACTGTACTGAGAGGAAACATTATTACTGATATTGAAAGATTTGAAACACACTAAAATAAAAGCTATTGTTAATCAGAAAAGTCTATTCACTTTATTTTTATGATCTGGTCTTTTGATAAACGTATGAGTGGCTTTATAACGCATGTCTCAGGAATTAAAACAGGCAAAACTATCCATACAGTATTGCCACTCATAACAGTTATAAGCAAGCATAAGAAATGGTGATCATGTGATGTTTATTGACTTATGTCTCACGAATAAAATATAAGTTTGATGGGAACGTTTTTAATTTGAAAAGATTAAACCCAAAAGCAGCGTTTTCAGCATCTTGTCTCCTCTATCCACATTATATTGATAGCAGCATCGCTCTTGTCAGTTCAACTGATATTCTACACATCTTTTTATAAGCATTTAGTTGTGTAATTAATGCTCTCAAAATTCTCGTAACAAGTTTGGTAATTAAACAAGCAAAAATCTCCATGCAGTAGCGCCATTCAGTGCAAGTTAGAGTAGTCAATTGATGCAGGAAAGTTTCCCTATCTAGTGTCTGCTTATTCAATATCCCCAGACTAGCTTGAGGCTTTCATCAGTGAGGAGCCTTGAATCTGAGAGCACTGCATCTAGATCTTAAAATCATATGATCTTGTGATGTTTAGTGGTATAAGTTTGATAATATAAGTCAGTTTAAATATCTTAGTAATTTTTAGAGGGAAAAATATGGACATGGAAATTGAGGCATGAGACAGATTTCTATGTTTATCTATTGGAGAAAGTGAAATGTGAAACAGATTCCTATGTGTATCCATTGGGAAAATTAAAGAAGGAGATAGATTTCCATATTCGATGTTTTTAAGTAATTGAAAAGCAAAGTATTTTATCGTAGTGATTTACAACTACTTCAGTTAAGTTATTTATATTTAGATTGCTTTGCCAAATTTATTAATGAAATTGGTAAATTGATCATCAATTGCCAAAAATAAAAATATTGGAAAATTACGTTTGAAGATGTATCATAATATAAAACATAATGGCGAGGATGTTGTAAGTTCTATCAATATATATATATATAATAAGTTTGCTACTTGTGATATGGAACCACCGTTGTAGGAATACATCTTTGATTTGCAGATTTGAAATAAATGAAAAGAAGTAAATCACTAAAAAAAACTGTGGCATATTTGAGATGGATTTTATAGGGAAAATAGATATTATTTGCATTATAAAAAATTATATCTATGGTTCGCTATGGATAAGTGATATCGATTACTTATATTGGAAAAATACCACTGACAAAAAATTACAATGGAGAGTTTCTATTAAAAGAATCTTGGAGTTTTTAAGAAAGAGAATTTTTTGCTTAAGATGTTAAATACAGGATTACAAAATTTCAAATAAACAAATCAATAGATCAAATGGTGATGACTTTGATATAATATTCCCTTAACTAGAATTAGAACTCAACTGGTCACTTCTGACTTATCATCTTCACATCACCTTCTGAGCAATTAACCATTTGATTATATCTTAGTGTAAAAATAATGCATGTTATTATAGGCTGACATTTCTTTCAATATCATATTTTGAGACATTAAAACGATTATTTTTATGTGCCATAGAAACACAATGATTTTTCCTCTCTTGATATTCCCTTTGCTAACATCACAATGATCTCACTTGTAAAAAAATATGTTTCTAACTAGTAGCACTTCTCAAGTTGTCCACATTTATCTATGAAGTATTTCTACTCCTTGAGCCATATTTTGAATCATTTTCTTTATTCTATTATACTTTCTACTTTCAATATAAGTCCTAGTCTAATTATTAACTTCTTTACTTCATTTATGATTAAGAATGGTCAAATAATAACCAATAAGATTTTTCCTACCATTTTCTAAAATATTTGTGAAACATTTTGGGTGTACAGATTAGTAGCACAGCTTATGAATATCCATAAGGTAAATTTTAATTTATATATAGATATTTTGTTTAAATTTTCTGAGTAAAATGTACTTTTATTTTATTACCTTGAATAGTGTTTTTGATTGGTTGTCCTTAGTTGCGATATAATGGTATTTGAAATGAGGGATGAATTGCTAAAAATAAATCATTGAAAGTATCTTTACTGCACATAATTATTCATTTCCCCCCCTAGGTATTAAAGTGAAATGAATACTACTTTATGACTAGATGGTATAATGGATATTAAGATACGTAAAAAATCAGTATCTATCTTGGGAGAAAATGGCGAAATGGAAAAATATCAGACAATTAACTTAGTGCAGAGATTTTGACGTTTAATGCTTCCAGTTCACTTGGGAAGCTAAGATTGTTATGGAAAATACATGTATAATAAGAGAGGGCTATCTAAACTTTTTACACTGGCAGCATAATGAAATTTGACAAGAATGATTCTCTAATAAAAAATTTAAAAAAACCAATTCAATAGTACTTATTTAATTATAAAAAAAATCAACGATGTTAGATATGTAATCTGAATAAATATCATTTAGTGATATTGTATATGATTTATAATATATATTTTATTGAGTAAGTTTATAAAAAAATTCCTTTGCAGTATATATATATATATATATAAATTCCTTTGCAGTATATATATATATATATATAAAACTTTATGGCATACTTTTCTAACTACTATCACACATACGAGTGTATCTATATAACGCCTGTGATATGATGAATCCTGATTTATTCATTCTATACAACTGATACACATGATCATATATATGTAAAAAAGATAAATGATCTCCAATATATATATTTCGTGCTGAACCAGCACTCATCAGTTGGTCCATTAAAGTTTGAGAATTTGCTATTTTAATATAAACTGTGCAATAATTATATATATGTACGAGAGATTATGATCCGGACCCAATTGATGAGTGCTGTTTCAGTTCAATATATATATATATATATATATTGGAGATCATTTATCTTTTTCACATGTTGGTCATGTATATCAGTTGTATAGGATGGAACAGATATCTGAGGGGAGTCTGAAAGTCTGAGTTCAAATCCTTCTAATTACATTAAGTTCAATATAGATAATATAATTGTATTAAAATATTATATATATATCCTCACTGATAATTAAGAATTAGTAATATTTTATTGATACCTAATAATTTCACATTTTTTGAAGCCTAGGAAACTTATAAAGTTCTGGATGAAGTTTATGCAAGTCTCTTTATGTAGGTATGAAAGAATAAGCATTACATCAGTGATAGTAGAGATGGACATCCTATTGAAGGAAAGCAGTACTCACCATCATCGGAATTTTCTATATTATGGATATTGGTTACAATATAAATTTTTCAAACAACAAAGTTATATCCAAATGTGATACTGACCACCAAAGGAAAATATCAGAATATTCACAAACCACCATGGTGACTTTTTCGCATTTTTATTTTTTAACTTGATTGACGTTCGATATAGTTTCACGAGTTGTTTGCAGAATCTACAACATTAAAAAACAAGTCCATATCCAGCAGTCACCCAGATAATATATTTTTTATACTTGTTACCCATGAAAATTTTCTTCTAACACACACACGTATATAAAACCAATAAAAATATTGATCTGTTATTATCCATATTCTAGATACTTTGATAAATATACCATATTACATATATTTATTTGTTACTTATTTCAGAACTATGTAGATATTAGAAAGCAGCAGACTGTATCATGCACTTCCTGCATTTCGGGACCAGTGTCAGTTCGAGCACAAATTCCTCGTATGGGATATTCACCTGGAGAACCAATTCCATTAGTGGTAGAAATCAATAACCGTAATAGGCATTCTATTAAGAATACAAAGGCCTCCCTAATACAGGTTATTTTATTGCTTTGTTAATCTTTTATAATATTTTCAAGTCATCTTTATATATATATGAAATAATTCAAAAAGTGTGTGTGAGGAAATAGATTGTTGTTGTTGAAAGACTCCATTAATTAATGATATATAACGGCTCTCTAATCTTTTCTGCTCCTCACGATATAATTCAAAGATTGCAAGCGAATCCCCATAGCTTTGATTATTTAAGCCACTAATATTATATATTAAAATTTTTAGCAGTAATATACTTTTTTGCTTAATATTTTGAATTCCTGCAAACTACTTAATTTAATAATTGACTTATGGTTCTGTTTTCAGAGAATTTCAACTATTAGTTTCACCAATGTCATATTACAAACGCATAGTCATATTTTTTAATTATATGCAAAGACTAGAAAAGAGACAATTCTCATTTTTGTCTTTATTGCATCATCTTTGACTTTTACATTAGAATTTTTTTTAAAAAAAGTACATTAGAATTTTAATGAGCAAAGATATTTTACTTAGCACAGTTACAAGATGAGTTTGTGTAATACAGTTTTCATTGCTGTTAATTTCATATTTTTGCTAAGTCAAAATCTGGAATAAACCATTCTATCTCTTTAATATTTGTCTCAAATTTTTTTATCTTTTAAATGAATTTAACTTTACAATTATGCTAATTAAAAGTAACCCATCTATTTTACTTTCAGAAAATGAGATATTTAAAAAAAAAATTCTTTTGATCTTAAGTTTTTTGACATCTACAACAGCAAACTATTGATCCTTCTACTTCCTATTATATTTTTCTAACTTTTAATAATTAGTTTCTCCTTCAAGCAAGATGACACTGAGAGTTGTGGGTCTTTGTGAAAGTCTGAGTTCGAATCCCGCATATATTACATATATAAATGCAGGTGTTAAGCTTGTACAATGTATTAATTTATATAAATAGTGTATAAAAAGTCTGCCCATCCTTTGCATATGTATGTATAAATGGATTATTCTCCTGTATATGAGGGGTCAGAATAACTAAACGTCAACATGGGTAGGATGACAACCTTGGCACTAATGTGAGCTTTGAACATCCCATCATCAGATTTTCAATGAAATGGAAGGCTGAAGAGTTGTGGGTTGGAGTAGTTTGAAGCCTGTCCATTAAAGTATGAAGATTGGCTATCTTAATATAAATCTGAGTACTGACTGTATATGTGTGTGGAGATGGTAATCCGAACCAGCTGATGAGTGCCGGTTTAGCACGAAATACGGAGGTGATTATTTATTTTTTCAGAATGTGTATGATCAGGTGGGTCAGCAATAAAATGGCACTGAGAGTTGTGGGTCGTGTGAAAATCTGAGTTCAAATCCCGCATATATTACATATATAAATGCAGGTGTTAAGCCTGTATAATGTATTAATAAATGAAATAAGAAAATGCAAATCTTTTTCAATGCAAAACAAATTCTGTTATTATTACGATTTTTTGACGATCAGAAAGATTTTTAAAGAGGATAAAATTCTTTAGGATTCACAATGTAAAAATTTTTTTTCATAAATTGTAATAGTCTATAATGAAAATCATTATAATAGTCAAGAAAACTGTAATAGTCTAAAATGAAAATCATTTGAATAGTCAAGAATATACACATATATTTGTATTTATATATTAGACTATTGCCATCATCTAAAAAATTAACTTTATTTAAATATTCCAAATACATTCAACTGTTAGTAATAGCACATCAAACAGTTAACAGTTGAATGTATTTGGAATATTAAATAAAGTTAAATTTTTCTAAAGACATTCAATCCTCATATTAGGTGATAAAAATGCTCCAATATATAAATACAACTAAAACACCTTGCAAGCAAGTAGTTGGTTGCAGACGGGTGTGTGTTCGCGTCCCGGCGATGCTATGACATATGAGAGGAAAAAAAACACCATCCTCACAAACCTTCAGGAATATACACATATTTTTTTTGCTATTTTCAGTAATCATCAAATATTTTTATTTTTTATAAAATCATTTTTACAAAGTCTAGGGATTACAACGCGGTCCCAAAATATTTTGTGAATTGAGTAAAATTCAAAGCATCTTGAGTAACAAAGTGCGAAAATATTTGATAAGACCCCGTGATTATTGTAATTGAATTGTATTTTTACTCATAAAAAAAATCTTATATAGGCCGGAAAAGGCTGAACATTTTACAAGCATAATTTGAACATGTATTTTTAGACTTAGCCATTTTAACTATTTTGTAAAAAGCAAACAAACTTCAGACTCTTTATTTTGTGTAGCATTCTAAGTTTCATGCATATTGTGAGAGCATTTATCATCCCTTTAACAGAAGATTGACTTTTATCATTATATAATGAATATGCTATATATAATTCTATCCCTGACTATATAGAATTTTGGAAAGAATTTGTCGCTCTACTAACCACAGAAAAAAAATATAATAAAGTACTATGGTAACTGACAATGGTTCTTGAGGAATATTCCTTTTAAAATATCCCATAGTTCTATTAGTGTAATTCTTGAAAGATTAGTACTATTAAACCGTAACCTCTGATATACTTTTTTAAAAAATGTTCCTTTTATTACGAGAATTATACCAATGAGAACTAATGATCAACTATTATCATTATAGGCGCTTATATCTCTGCACAAACTTGCAAGGATTAACATTATAGTTATTTTTTTATAAAAGCCCTTTGAATTTTTAATAAATATTAGGTTATGCTAACTCCAACAAGTAGCAATAATCAAAATAAATATAAAATACAAAATGAGTTCAGAATTATTTTAAATGATGCGTCCTTTATATATTTCAGTTGGATTATTTACTAAACACGGGTGTGCTTCTTAGTTCAATAATAATATTCTCTTATAATAGTTATAAAATAATATTTACATCAATCATCAATTAATTCTAACTTACAGACATTTTTATATTACTTCGCACTCTTACAGTTACCATATCTCAACCATAATTGTTTTGTTTTGTTTTTTAAATGTATTATCAAGCTTATTTGTTATAGATGTTTCGAATACTTTATAAAAAGTTAGATAATTTTAAATCAGGTATGGAATTATGTAGAGGTAATTTGAAATATTAACATTACCCCCCCCCCTTTTTTTTTTTTTTTTGGAAATTAGAAGCAAAGAAACAAAAATCTATCTAAAATATTTTCTTTTACTTTTGTTTTGAAGAGTTTTTCTTTCTTTGAAAAGGGTAGTGGACATTTACAATGAAGTTTCAAAGCATTTTGGAAACATTACGGGGGGGGGGGTAGATTGGCTGATTCCAGACCATAACTGAAATTTCAAATTCACCACACATATGAGTATTATTTTAATTGGAAAATATTCTTTTACTTAGTTATTGCAACATTTTTTTTTATAAATCGTGAATAAAATAAACATTTTAGAAACTTCCTCAGGTTCAAACCTTCGTTGCTTGAAAAGTCGTTATTATTTAATTTTTCGCCTGATACCATGTTTATTTCATTAATTTTATAAAAGTAAATAAATAATCGAATGGTTTTATTGCTCGTGCGAACCCTGCGCGGTTTGACGCAGTTGGAAGAGCGTCTGACTTGGTCACCGGATCGATCCCGGCGCTCGAACTCTTCATGAACTCCCGAGCAATAAAGCCATATATATTTTTTTATTACTGGGGAATTCATAAGAAATCGGAGCGTCGGAAATGGTAGACTGAAATTGATCCCTTTTTGTTTGAGTGCGTCACATACGTTGCATTCACGTCTGTCTATGAAACAGTCATATTTTGTAAAAACAACAAAGGGTAGATATTTCTTGGCAATTGCTAGTGAATTTTTTAAAAAAAAAAAAACATTTATTTTAATTTTAAACAAGCATAATTTTATATTTTCAACTCTACAAGAATGTAATATTTTGATGTACTCCGTAAACTGTTATAAAAAGAGAAAGAAATTAATGTTTGGAAGTGGTATAACTCGTATTAGGATAAAATAATTAATTATCGTAAACAAAATTAATGATTAAAATCTTATAATTTTTTTGCATATCAAATTGCATTCCATTTCTGTCTGAATATCAATATATATATATATATTGTGAAAGAGCTATGATTGTGGTGAATTTCACCGAAAGTGCTCAGCTTTCCTAACGCAGATGAAAACTGTTCTGTTCATATGCAAATTTGATATATATATATATAATTCGTTGTTTTAATCAATCAATCAACCATTGTTAATACACTTTTCAACACCCTAACATATTAGATTTCTAGGTCAATGCAAAATGGCATTTGCATTAGTTGACTCAGATGGATATAAATATTATCAGAACTAATAGGTTTTCAGACAAGAGTCAAGTTCTCTACACTTCAGAACTAAACACAGGCTCATTTATATATGACTTAGTCTATTTTTATGGGAAAATCCAATTTTTAATGCTTATGCATATGACAAATTTTAAGTCAAATATTTGTAATACAATTATGTAGTGATTCCCTCCACTTTATATATAGATTCCTGCTTCCACCAATTATTTAGGATAATTAATGCAAATTTTTGTTTTGTTTGACTTAGCAATCCAGTAAATCAGTGGTACTGAAAAGTTTATTAACAATATTTGATTGACTGATCAAAGCAGAAAATTCCATATAATGTTGGGGGGAAATGCTGTATTTAATTATATTACAAGTATTTAATTTAAAATTCATTTGCATAGCATTAAAAATAAAAAAGAAATGGACTCTCCCATGAAAGGTATACTAAACCATATGTAAATGAGGCTATATTTACATCTAGGATAAGTAAGAAATGAACTGTACCATGAAAGATAGACTAAGCCATACGTAAATAAGGCTGTGTTTCCATCTGACATGTAATGGATTTTATTCTTGCGCAGAAGTTTTCTAGGTCTAATAATCTTTACATAAACATGAGACAGGTAACACAAATGATCATTTTGTATTAGCCTAGCAATCTAATAAATATAGGGGGGGGGTATCGTAAATTTATTAATAGAATTTGGTTGATTGATCAAAACAGGGGATTACAAGTAACATTAGTAAAATACTGTAATCAGTTGTAGTTTTTTGTTATTGTTTAGAAATCTGGAAATACTGATGAAGGATATTGTTTTCAAAACAAATACAGTCCAGAAGATTGTTTTTCATAGATGAAAGAATGGTTATTTACTATTGCTTACATTTTGACTTGAAATAACTGTATATTATTTTAATAAGTTTTTCAAGTTTTAATGTTGTTGATAATGCAATATCAATTCCTATTAATTTGACATTTCATATCGTTTTTGTACATATTAAATATTTGTATTTCTATGTTTATATCAACAAAGTGATTATGTACATATACATATGCATGTATAATTTTAGATTGCCACTTACCATGCCTCAGGAAAATCTCGAACTGAAAAAAGTTCCATTCTTGAAGTAAATAGTGGTGCCATTAAAGCCCGGAGTTCATACACTTGGGACAACAGTGACATTATTATTCCTGCAATACCACCTAGTAATTTGGAAGGATGTCATATTATTGATATTGTATATCATATAGATGTAATTATCTTTATTAGTTTTTGTCTTTTACTTGTTTTCATTATTTATTTAAAATTATTTTTTAAATTACTATGTGCGTATTATTATCATTATAAAGTTAATGTTAAACAAATATATGATTATGATATGATATAGTTTTATCCACTGATGAAGATGTCATTATATATTGTGATATACACATCATCATTTATTATCCCCTTAGAGTTTATAAGTGAATAAATAAAGAAAACAATTAAAAATCTTATGTTTAATAAATACATTTATAGTTTAAGTAAATCAAGAGTGAGTGAACAATTTATTTATTAAAATCTAAAAATAAAATATTTTTATTAAGTTATATTGAATTGTAACAATGACTTCATTAAAATTAAAGAAGAAGAATCACACATTCATGAGCTAATATTTTTAAAAGGACGGTTATTTTGGTTACTGGGTGACAGAAACAAGATTAGCAAGAAGAATACATATACTTTCTCTTCATTAAAAATTTGTGTTTTATTTTCATATATTTTTACCAATAGGTTCTGCAGTTATAGCAAAGAAATAATGTACTGTGAGTAGAAAGTCATGCTAACTGCCATGAAGCTATCAAACTATTAGATTTGACATGGATCATAATATCAATAAAAGGAATAGTTGGGCATTATACAATGATTAAAATGTTTATGAAACCCTATGTTTGTGTTTGCTATCATGGAATTGTCGAAAGAAAATGTCACAGGGTAATGGATTAAACTAAAATTATATGCTGACCTTGGTAACAGATATCAATAGACTAATTTCCTTTACATTATCTACTCAGATAATTTTCACTTGTTAATAATAATTAAGAGTATAATGTAACTTACTGATAGATTATCAAAAATATCCTTTATTAATGCTATCTTTTATCATTCAATATACACTTAAATAATAATAAAAAATCAAGTAAGTCAGACTTAAATCAATTATTAATGCATTACTTTTTTAGAAACAAATCTAAATTTAAAACATAACCAATACTCCATATAATTTAGTTTAAATTATATAACAACTATTATTATATAAAAAAGCATTCCTTGATTTGAAAAATATGGTACATAAAAAATTAACAATATTAAAATTTCCATTGAATTTCATTTTTTTTATTGTGTGAATGAGACTTTAATCAGCCCTTCTATGATTGTATATATTAATGATTTTAATTATAGGCCATATTTACAAATTGCAATTTGGCCGAGATGAATTATAGACATACAATGACTGATGTTAGATTGCAGTTGTTGAATAAAAGAAATTATGTTATTTGTCTTATCCATCTAAATGAGTTAATATTTGCTTTAAAAATTTATATTTTAAAGTTAATCTAAGTATCTGTTGATTGACTTTTTGCACAATTGTTCTATTATAAAAATTATTTCATTACACAATTGATTTTTTATTATTAAGATAGTTAATTGTATATCCCATATTATATCTTATTTAAATCATCACTTATTAATTCTATTTCTTTTGTTGAACAAATACACATATTTATGAATTCATTAATGCCTTTTTAATTCTGTGAATTCATTATAGATGTAAACTTAAATAATCATAGAGCCATTTGTGAATTAACTTATTTATTTATGTATTTGTTTTATTTTTGGCTGACTAATTGCAGCACTTATTCATTATATTTTGGATTGCCTGATTATGTAGGGCATAACTAGAGAAAACTACTTGGTTCATAATTTTATCTATTACATTTTGGTTATCCAAATATATGAGGCACTTGCAGCCCAGCTAGACCTGCTCAGTTATAATATTTCCAATATATTTATGGTTACCCAAATCTGTAGGGCATTTATTGAACAGTTAATTCCACTTATCATTAATTTGGTTACCTAAATTTATGGGACATATTATTGGTAATCAGCTTATATTTACTATTATATTTATTATCACTGTATGTTCTATTACATAAAAATAAAGTCGGGTTGGTGGTTCCGTCACCGCTCGCCGACAGAGTGCCCAGGCTCTTTGAACCTAGAAATTATAAAGTCGACAGTCGTCGTTAAGTCCCCATCAGCCCAGTCACTAGCTCAAGTAGACACAGAAACTTATATATTTAGTAAAAATATTTTTAATAATAAATAAAAAAGGCATCCGTCAGTATTAATAACACACAAAAAGTTTTTTTACGTATATAATTAATAACGCCAAACTTTAAAAATTAATTTTATAACACAAGAAGAAATTTATGTTTCTTCTGTTCCATTATTATTTTATTTGTTTTAACTTTAATTTTACATTTTAGAAGTTGAGTATAGAGAGCTACCCAGACCATGCACCTAAAGACCAAACAATTGATTCCGGCTAAAAATCCGCCTACACCAAGGCGCTTCCAGATAATATCAACAACCAATGCAATATGAACAGTTAGCATAGAATCACGTGACAGGAATGTGCATCGAACAACGGATATTATTGGAGAAAAAATCTTCAACCAGTATAGGAATGTGCTTTTATCATGTATGTAATAAGAAGAGAAAAATGCTGCGTATGGATGAGAGAGCGGTCTTATCTTGCCGACTTATCTTCTCAATCCATAGAACTGGAATGGGTCAATGGCACGGAAATACCTCGTGTCCATTTCAATGATATGCTACCTCTCTTTGGGGTCATGCATTCAGTTGGACTCATAGCCTTAGGTGCAACACACTCACATTACATTGATATAAACGTCATATATCTCTCCCCAGCACTGACACAACTACAAAACAAATATGAAATAAACTCTTTAAACTAATATTTAAACTAGTCTACATCTACCTACTAATTTAAATATTTTATTAATTTAATTAAAAAAAAAATCTTTAGTTTATTAAGGTTTTAAAATCATTTTTAAGATAAATTTATATTTTAATTTTTTACTACAACTACTATTTTTATTTTAAATTTAATATAAATAATGAGGTGTTTTATTTTTAAATTTAAGTTTGCAATGAAACTACCTATTAAAATATATTAATTAAGATGAATAAAAATATAAAAAATAATAATTTTTTTTAAAGATTGTTTAAGACTTTAAATAAGAGTTTATAGAAATAAAGTTCAGGTTTGTTGAGGAAAGTCTATTATTCATTTTAAAGATAGATAAAGTTGAAGATTTTAAAATTAAAGTTTATATTTCATTTATAAATTTATATTTCCTTTGTTGTGTTGTTTTGGAGGAGATAAAATTTATACAAGATCTATTTCTTGTGGGTGATGACGATTTATGAAGGCATTTAAATGTTTTTGAAGACGGTACAGTGGTTTGATCTGGGATCCTGAGAGAAAGCTGCCTTGAAAGGAAGCAGATGAAGCTAATTACATTTTTTTTTGTGAGGCGATAACTTTTAAAATTATTTTTAAGATAATTCAAAACTTTAATTTTCTGATTCTCCAACTCTCTAATTAACTAATTATCGTTTTGGTTTTTCCTTTTATACTCCAGGATTATCTCTGGAATGGGATTATAAAATATTTATTATTTATATTTTATTGGTTAATTAGTTTGTGGAAGTAGATTTTGGGTTTATGGCTAATAAATTTTTACTGAGGTCTGTGTCGTATCTTTGGGGGGAATTCTTATCTATTTATAATCATTTCTTTAATTGTGATTTTGCCTTAAGGATCTGTTTGTAATTTTTTTATAATTAAAAAAAATCTTCGCTATTATTAAAATCAAAGGCTTTTTATTATATATTTTATTTAAAGATTAGAGTCTTTGCTTCGATTCTATAATTTATTTATTTATTTTAGAGCTTATTTTAATATTTAAATCAATCTAACATATTAATAAATTAATAATTCGTTATTTGTGCATTTTGACAGTTTGTTTTTAATTCGGTATTTAAATGTAACGCATATATATATATCCCGTTACAATATATATATATATAAGTGTAAAGAGCTAATTAGTTGTCATATATAAATTATATTGACCCAGTCTTTGTTTAAAATTAACCAATAGAATACCAGCAATATATTGTCAAGGCAACAGTCAGTTAATAAATGGAAATTCACTTACTATCAGGATCTAATATCTTAAATAGACTTTGCCTGTTTAGTCAAGCTTATTTAAATTTTCTAAACAGTTTTAATTTCAATCTGTTTATAGAGTTCTAATAAAATCAGCAACTTTGTCCTAAATTTAAGTTATTTTGGGGCATTGTAATTGTCGTATTGCATTTACATTTTTTCACCAATTAGTTTACCATGAGCAGTTTTGTTGCACAGAAATAATTACTAAATAGTTTTTACAATAATTTGAAAAAGTCCATATCATTCAGACTTACTACAAAATTTGAATATGATAAAACTTGCAATGTTTTATTTGGATCTCAAACCAAGTCCACGGTATCTTATTTGGATCTCAAAAACAATGCCTTATTGGTAGATTATTTGGTCTTAAGACAGTTAGCATGTATTTGTTTTGATTTAGTGTTGCAAAAAGAAAACAATGTAATTTTCAATAATGTTTACATATTTAAGCTGATTTATGCAACATATTTGTAAAATATTTACTTTAAATCAAAAAAAATCTTAGAACTACAATATAGATTTTATTTGAAAACATTATTTTTGAGAAGATAAGTTATATAAAAAGTATTTATAGTAATAATAGAAGTTGATTTCACTTGCTAACAAAAATTGTTATCATAAACACCATCTACTTTTAGCACATATTTTATTCTTTTACAATGTCTCAACTAAAATTTGTTCATATTTTAAAAATAGAAGTCAAATAAGAAATATATTGTCTTAAAATTTTTTATGAATAGGCAAATATTACGATCCAGTAAAAAAAGAGCTATTCTTACCATTAGTATAAACTTTAGTGTTCTAATTTTCTATTTTGAAAAATGCAAATATTAACATTTAGAATGTCTGTCATTTGAAATATTAAATTTGTAATAAATAATGTAAAGATTATCAATATATGATATAGAAAAAAGGTTTACATTAAAAAATAAAATAATGCAAATATGAACAAAGTTGTCACTAAGGGCTTTCAAATAAGAGAGGAAAGAGTTGGATCTTGAACAGTTGCCTTGACAAAAGATTGATGATATTCTATTGGTTAATTTTAAGCATCGGCTGGAGTGATATAATTTATGTATATATATAATTACAAAACAATCAAGTCAGATGTCACATGAAACCGACCTGGGGTTGAGAATATTATCAAAGCTTGTTAAGAGCTTATTTTGCAAGTTCTATATATAACATATATATATATGTTGATACAAAGATTTTCACGGGTTGCATATATAAAAGACATATTTTGTGGGTTCATCTGTGGTAAAAAATTTAAATATTAATATACCGACGTTTCGACTTGATCGCACAAGTCATCTATTCATTGCGACTTGATCACACAAGTCATCTACTGGATGATAAAAGTATCTTTTATCACCCAGTAGATGACTTGTGCGATCTAGTCGAATCGTCGGTATATTAATATTTAATTTTTTAACACGGATGAACCCGCAAAGTATGTCTTATATATATATCAGACACTGAGTATAAGTTTTATGTTTATCTCTTTAATATTTCTGGTCTTCATATATAAGTCAATATCGCCAAACACAATAGCAATTAATGACTGTTACTACCGATAGAATTGTCAATACATCTGGATAATTCAATTAATCTTTGTTTTTAATTTTAGCATGTTTTTGATCTTCCTTTTAAATATTTATATTAAAAATATATAAAGTGTTGAGACAGCTAGATACATTTGTTTTTATTATTCATATTATTTATTTATGTATGTATTATTGTTTTCCTAATAGTTCAGTTCTGTAATGTTTTATTTTTGAAGGTAAGTTGAATAATATGTTCTTTGCATTCAAGATGTTAGTATAATTATTTCTATGAGCATTCTATTTGTGCCTGTGAGTAATGCCATTATCTTCGATGAATAGATTCATTCCATAAGGAATAATGCTGCTACATATTAACATTTTTAGAAGTTTTGCTTCACTTTGGTATTTGTTAATGCTAGAAAGCTGCGTTCACTTTATGTGAGGAGTTCCTATTCGAACTATAGCTATCTATACCTAGTGTAATTCTTATTATACTAGCTATAGTTGTCCTCAAAGCCCAGAATATATTCTTTTCTCTAAATAACTAAACTCCCAGAGTTACTCACCAGTCTATATTTTGATACTAAAACAAGTCAATGATTTAAGAAAAAGAACGTTAAAGAAAAGATACTAAAATAAACTCTTAGAGTCTGCAAGTAGAGACATAAAATAATTATATATATTTGTTTGACTTTTTTAAAAAATGTTTGTTAATCTGTTAGCTATTTTTAAACTGTTAACTACGACGGTTTTAAACTAATAGAGCAAAATATAAAAATAATTATTTTACTAGTAAAATAGTTTTTGTTTTTATAATCTAAAACAGTGGTCTTCAACCACCGGTCCACGGCCCGGCACCGGTCCGTAGAAGTTTTTTGCTGGTCCATGCTAGACTGGCAAGAAAGTTTTTAATTACAAAATAATAAGATTTTAAACTTTTAATTAATATAAACAATTTTTATTTATTTTTTCATCGCACTTCTACCTGATTAAAAAAAAAGAAACAGAACAAAATCTAATCAATCATACATAAATTAATTTGTTTTTCTAGTTATCACAGATGTTTATGGGGGGGGGGGTTAGAATTAAATTTTTATTACTTTTTTAAAAAAATTCAAAATTAAAAAAAAAAGTTTTTTATTATACAAACTCCATATATAACTTCATCTAAGGCCAACCTGTTTACATCTTTAAGAAAATTTATCTATAGACTTCTGCTGGTCCACGAAACCTTATCCTTATTTTTGCCCATCTGCAGGTGTGAAAAGGTTTAAGACCACTGATCTAAAATATATTGTTACACCTTAAATATATGAATGTGATTTATTATGCAACTAAATGCAGTGTCTCAAAATGGTGGCGCAAGCAATATTACCATTACTAAGACAATTGGATGCGATGATTGACAAGTTCTGTCACAGACTACCAAAGACTTTCCAGTTTTAATTAGCTTAAAGGGCAAAACTGAATCATAAATGTTTAAAAATGAGCAATCATAAAAATTAGTTTACCTTGCAAACAAATTACATCACGTGATTACCCTTTCTTTATGCTTACATAAGCTGTTAAAACAGCTAACAAAAAAATTTCCTACAATATTTCCACCTAGTGTAATGTCTAATAATCAATAGGTGCTAGAAAGTTGTGTATCATAATCCCTATTCAGGGCTTTCCCATGCAATATTGACAGATTAGTTTGTATCTTATGGCTTTCATCAGTGAGGAGCTTTAGATATATCATAGGTGGCATTATTGTGTGAGAAAAAAT
This sequence comes from Epiperipatus broadwayi, assembly GCA_028023455.1. NCBI lineage: Eukaryota > Metazoa > Onychophora > Udeonychophora > Euonychophora > Peripatidae > Epiperipatus > Epiperipatus broadwayi. The sequence continues at coordinate 9,192,775 of JAQFVV010012424.1, forward strand.
TTGCTACTGTTTTAGAGACTTTGTAAGCATAAAGAAATTGGTGTAATATTTTATTGGTTTAGTACTAATCCTAACCAAAACATAAAAGTGACTATGATTATTAGAAAACCAAAGGCACCAAAATGTTTAAATACTTGAATGTTTTTAGATCTGTATGATTGTACAGGCAAATTATCTTGGATTGAAAACATTAGAGTGTTTTCAGTTTGGGCTGGAAACTTAGAAGTTAATGGAAAAAGTAATGTGGGTATTGGAGAGGATGGTATTAGATTCAAAGATCTAGGTGCAGTGCTTCCAGATCAAAGACCCATCATTAATGAAAACCACATATTAAAAATTAATCTGGGGATATTGGATGAAAAAGAATTAGATAGGGATTATGGTGCACTACAATCTAACATCTAATGATTACCAGAGTTTGCACTAGGCAGCATGATTGAGAGAGGGGATTTTTCTATTGTTCAAATTAGTTACACATATTTGATCACAGAGTTCAATAGGCAATAGCATCATAGTGCTATTATTTGAAGAAACACTTTTCATTATTATTCCCATTAATTTAAAAGCAATAATAATACCATGTATATTCATTTTACATATTTGTAAGTGCAAGCTATATATATATATATATATATATATATATATATATATATATATATATATATATAAGTCATGTGACATCTGACTTTCTATATTACTATTATTATTTTGCTGTTGGTGCTAAATTAAATGGCTAAGCCTATTAATATATTAACTTCAGGCTCACATGATTTTTTCAGTTGGAGAGCTGACTTTAAAGACATGTAGATGTTGAAAATTTTCAGATCTTCTTGCCAGTTAACTATTAGATAAATGCATAGCTTGAGTTGGTTTTTTTGAATCTTTTGTCCTAGCTCCTCACTGAAGATAGCCATAGCTCAAAACTGGTCTGGGGATGGGGATAATCTTAGATGCCTGCCTTTATCCTAAAAAAAAGCTTGTTTAGAGCTTATTAGCATGCTCTTAATTTTACATATTTGCAAATGCAAGCTATATATATATATATATATATATATATATATATATATATATATATATATATATATATATATATATATAAAAGTCATATGACATTGGACTTTCTATATATATATTCCTATTATTAATTGTAGTTTATATTGGTTATTATTAATATTATTATAGTGAAGTTTCATTTTATGTAAAATTGTTTTTTTTAATATTTATTCTTTAGTTATTTTTAGAGTCATCAAGAAAACCCATAGATATATCAATTCAGTTACCTATTATAATAGCAACTATTCCTCTTCGTGAATTATGGAGCAAGATAACTTCTAATAATTTGGCACCTTTAACACCAAAAATACCTGTTCCTTATCCTGATTTACGTAAGTATATTGATGTAGATTTCCTTATGTATGCATAAATATATTTTAAAATATTAAATATTTGGTTAACACTTCTTTATATAAACTTGCACTTAAAAAAGTTTGCAAAATGTTTTTTTTTTTTTTTCATTTTCTTTTAATTTTAGATTTAAATATTTGGGATTCACTATCTTATATAAAAAAAAAAAAACACTCTTTTATACATTTTTAATGCAATACTTGGTTATTCTATATTTTGAAAAATAGCTGACAGTTTCGACTGTTGGTCAATCTTCGTCAGAACTCTAAAATATATATAAATTATAACAAATTAAACATGCAAAATAAAATTTTTAGACATAAAAAAACTACAAGAAAATTAATTAAAATAATTTAATTCAATCTGATTTTTTAACTCACACATGCATATATATATATATATATATTATAATGGTCATGGTGTGGGTGATCAATAGAGTCTTACCGTATTTGCCATACAGGGCACCACTAGGACATTTGAACCTAGAAAATTTATAGAGTAGGCGGATATGCACTGTTAAAGATCCAATTTTTACATAGATATTTTACCACGGCCATCAGCCCTTGTCACTAGCTCATGGAGTAGCAAAAGTTTAAAACATAAAAATATATTTTTAATGAAGATTAAAAAGAATAAACTAGATCACTGCCAGTACTAATAACACAACAGATTTTATTAACACACATTTAAAATTGAGGAATAAAATTTATATTTAGATTTTAACATTAATTTTTTAAATTTAAATTACTATTTTAAATAGACTGCACAGATGGACATTTTAATAATATTTTACTTGAGCATGTTGAGTATAGATAGGCTACATAGATTTCTCACTTAAAAAAAAACTTATCAAGACACTCATTCAATCTCAGACTAAAAGTTCGTAGCCAAACCAATGCCTGCTTCCAGATATATAGTCGCAACCAATGCAATATGAAGATACTACTATAAAATTGCAATGACAGAAATGTACATCTGACAGCATGATATTATTTGAAGGACATGATCCTCATCCAGTACAGGAATGGGCATCTGTCTGGCAAAGGAATCATGTACATAAATTAATTAAAGAGTGCTACATATGGGGGAGAGTGGTCTTTTCTGCTGACTTATAAATCCCTGTCCATATAGCTAGAAGGGGTCAATGGCACAGAAAATACGTCTGCGACCATTGCAATATGACTGTCTCTTTGGGGTCATGCATTCAGTTGGACATGTTGCCCTGTATGCTAAACATGCTTCACATTACATTGATATAAACACCCATATATCCCTCTACAAGCATCGTCCTAACTATGAAACAAATAGCCTGAAATTAACCCCTTAAAATAAATGAATTTAAACATAGTTATTAATTTTTATCCATGCAGCTATCTATACCCAACTTTAATTTGATACATTTTAATTAACATTTAACACAAAAAAAAAAAAAAAGAAATGGAAATGACTGCTTAAACAGATGCATAAAAAATTACTAATAATTGATTCTGAATTTTTTAGGTCAGATAATAGTTCTTATTTTTAGCTATTAATTGCAAATTCAGGAAAAGTTCATATTAGATAAACACAAGAGTTCATACTTTATGGATTAAGCAGATTGAGAGGTCCATCTTCGTGATCACTTTCATAGATCATTTGTCCTTTTTTGAAATGAAACTGCTACTTGCCATGCATTTGGTCAGGAACTGTCATCCAGAGGCCTCATCTGGTTGTCTGGAAATTAAATTTATTGCAGACTTCTACATTGCGAAATCTGCAATACAGCTACGGTTTATATATATATATAGCTTAATAATCAGCATCTAAGACAACAACAATTATAATAATCTCTCAATTTAAAAATTTGGGGTTTTATACTTTTATTAGCCACTTATCAAATCTTCGAATTCAACTAGCAAGATGTCACTAATTCTCTCGTGTTTCATTTACAGTCCATGCTGTCATTTCATGCTTGCATTGGTCATTTAATTTCTTTTCATTCTCTTACCATTTAATTATTCGAGTGCCCCAAGGGCTAGTGTGCTTTAGAACAATCATTTAATTAATAAAACAATCATTTCCATTTTCTAAGATTATAGAAATCAACACTATTTCTATTTTCAAAAATATCAAATCTTTACATCTTTACTTTTTTACAAAAAAAAAAAAAAACTTTCAAATACTTTTATCTTTAAAATAGTTTTTAAAGTTTCCCATCTGTGCGATATATATACGTTAAACAACTTTTAATTTTCAGATTTTAAGTTAATTTTTTTTTCTTTTTAATAAATCAATTTTTATTTATAATCTTTTTATTTTCATTTTAAAATAATGTAACTGCATTTTATATACCATTACAATATATATATAAAATTACATGTAAGTAAAGAATCAATTTTAATTTATTTAGATTTAAAAATAGTCAACTTTAAATGCTTCGGTATGTAACTTGTATGTTTATACCTTTTAAATTTAAATATTCTTATGTTACTAATAATTATCAATAGGAATAATTTCTAAAAATATAGAGAAAGTGATAAGAAAGTTAGAGGGGACTTTTGCCTTGACCAAGTGAGCCAATCATAAAATACTAACGCACTTCTTCTGTATGACAATTGTGCATTTATTAGAACTCGCATGCTAGTGTCTTTTAACTTCTTTTATAGTAAATTTGTATCTAAATAATTTCAACATTTTGCCTATTTGTAGTTTTTTTTTTGCATTTCATCTATCCTTCCATTGAAAAAAGTTGCTGCTATATTATTTTAGAGGGTTTTTGTAACATGAATGGTTTCTGTCTGCTCAATAAAAATGATGCTTCATTTATCATAACATACATTTTTAGAATGTTTGTTGCTATTTATTCTCTTTTGAGGCATTATATTCGAGGAATATATGATCATGTCTTGTAACAGAAAGTTGAAGAATTTACTTATTGATCTTAAAATCTTGCTATGTTATTTTTAGAATATTTGGAAGTGGTCTTAAATTTAAAAAATCCCTAATTTTTGTGTTATATCACTGTAGATTCTTTGCTTCACTTTCATACAATTAATTGGACAGGATAAAAGCCACTTATGTAACTAATTGAAATGAACTACTTATATTATTTTGATAAAATATTTGATTCTATAATATGCTTAATTTCAGTAGAATTTATGCTGCATATCTATTATATAAGTTCATTCTAAGTAGAACGTTTTTTAAATATTTAAATTAATTAACATTTTAAAATTGACAATTTTCCAAAACAAAAAGTTGCTCAATATTTTTTTCCACCATTGGCTTATATGTTATTTATTGAATGGATGTTTTGTATTCGTTAGATTAAAAAAAAACAGTTCGAGTCCAGAATCGATCGCGGGACTTTATGATTCCATTCCAAATCAGATGCTCCGGATACTCTAATACTGTGCTAAATCGTGCAAGACAGTTATATTTACATTATGTAATTCACCCTTTGAATTGACAAAAATAATCGCTTAAGGTATATCAAAAAGTAAGAAAATATTGAACTTGCTTTTCTTCTCGTTCGGACTAAAATCATCATCTTCAAATATATTTAACGATATATGAATCTTTCAAATGACCACTTTATAAACATGGTAAACATAATTATAACTAATGTACATCTGCTGCTTGACATTAGTTTTATTTCAAATACCTCACATTTCCCACCACTACTAATAACACTTCCCATCATGCTACAGCATGTGCACAATATAAGAAAGTTTATCTGGAAGAGAATATCAATTAGATGAATCAAATGTCTTTATCAAATCAATAAAACCAATATATAAATCGTTTACTTATATCATTTTTTTTGTATTTGTCTGGCAACAATCATAATATCTATATTGATTCTTTCTTTGCTAAAACTATACCGAACCTCTGATAGCAATTCATTTATGACTATGTGTAACCTATTCAATAAAATCTTTGTAAGTGCTATTTCATAGAATTACTGAGAGTTTTTTTATTCTCATTTTATTTTGAAGTAGAAGAATACAAACGTTCTTAAAAAAAAACTAAGTGTCTATGCAGTTTTATAAAATTTTCAACAGTCCTAAAGATAACAAATCACTATTATTCTTTAAATTTCTCCATGTTTCCATCAGAACTATCAGCCGTTGCATTTTTAAAATTACAGAGCAGTTGAATCCCTTCAAGCTGCGTATGAATTCTCCACAAATAAATCTACTATCAGAATAACAACTTTGTTTTGTTAAAATAATTAAAATATTTTTGCACCTATTCAAAATATTTTTATTATAATATAAAATATATACTTATTGATTCAATAGGATTATATATGTTCAAAGCTTCAAGACCAAATTTAAAATGACCATGATCATTTTCAACTATTATAAATCACTTCAGAATCTATACTTTTTCAACTTTAATCAATGTTTTTAACCATTGCGTCAATAAACTTTCTATCTTAGCCATTCATTTTATACATGGCTTCTTTCTAGAGTTTTTACAATTTTTAATAAATAATTTAAGATTTTAATTGACGATACATTATCATCTCTTTTAGTAGCACATCAATTTATCTCTATTTTAGACTACTATTTTTTTTAATAGTGTTAGTGATACCTTTTTGCTTTTTCATCTATATCTTACTTTCAGTCTTTAATCTCGAGATATAATTGTTTCTTACTTCATTAAGTGGTCTAAACTATCTGCATTGCTTTTCTTTTAAATGCCCAAATCTAAGATTCTTAAGCAAGATTGCTAAACACAGTCATTTAAACATAGGTTTTCAAATGCCTAAGCATATTTTATTTCAATTTCATTTCCATCCAGGTTTTATTCTATGATTAATTTATGCACTGTGCTTTCATCTGTATTAATAACCTTATTAAAATGCTTATATTTGACAATTTTTTTATATTCACTTCTATCAATAATTGTTTCTATTGTAAAAAAAAGTGAACATTTCTTTAGTCTTTTTAGCATTGATCTTTAGTTCTATTTTTTTGCTCTTATCTGATAGCTATGATGCTTTCTGAAATTCTTAGTTGGTTAAAGTAACCTCCATTTATTTTTATTTTATTAGCTTCACACTTAAATTAACCTATAAAGTCCTTTCTGTAAAACTGCTGTATAAAAGTAAAGATAAGTAGGGGCTTCAGAGAGATTTAGCATTTCCACTATGAACATATTATCACTTTTCTAGATAATAATTGATAAATGTGTATTTATCAATGGTTTTGATCTGGGCCAACTGATGACTGCTAGCTGAGCACAAAATGTGCATTTTGGGAATCAATTATTTTTTTTTCACATATTTTTGATCATATGTTTCAGCAATGTGTGATGGAAGAGAAGTTGGAAATATATTTAAATAGATAAAGTTAAATTTAAGTATCTCTAAAAATAATCATGTAAACTTTTCTACGATAAAAAAATAATAATAATATATATACGAAGTTAAATGGCTTACTTGACAAAGTATATGTTTCTAGTATATCTGTAGTGTCAGAGGTTAATCTGACTTCTGGGTTAATAGGTCATTGTCATAGGAATAAACTAAAAAAGATGCTCTGATAAAAACAAACAAACAAACAAAAAAACCTGCAAACGATGTGATTGGTTATTTGCATTGTCTATGGCTGTTTAGCTGATAAACATTTCTAAATCTGAAGATGATCTGAAAATATTTTAATGTTATTTCTGACCTGGAATTGAACTCTAGGGCATAGCTTGAGAAATGAATGCATTAATATTTATAGATATTCCTTTTCTATGTTACTATATTATGTTATAACTCTAAATCTGGCATCTAGGTAGGAGTGATTCTCCATTTATTTTTCATCATCTTTGTCTAATACTAGATAATAGTGTTATCTGCTGGATAATAGTTTGAAGACATTAAAATTTTCCGCTTTAAAGATTTTGTAATTTTCTATTCAAGTATAAATCATAATAATAATTACCTATGTGAAAGAAAACCAAACTTCAGACATGTGCTATAGATATTAAATTTACTTGAACTAACCTATCAATAAATGTTTAAAAGCACAGGTGAATTACCTATGCTTAGAGCTTATTTTTATATAAACCAATACTTAGTGCTTAAATCAAAACTTGTTCTTATTATGAACCTGATAATTCAGTTGACAAATTAGTTGTACAATACATTATAATTAAAATAATAAATTTAACAGTTTACAAACTATTATAAACAATCCTTAACTCTGCAGAAGTACTTCTATGGATTTAAGGATTGTTTATAATAGTTTATAAACCATTAAATTTATTATTTAATTATAATTACAATTTTGTTTTAATTAATGGACATTTTATTTATATATATATATAATTAAAACAAGTTATAAATTTTTTAACTTGCCTTTAAGCTTGCATTTATGATGACTAGATGGAGCTTTACCAATAGGTCTAAACAATCTTTGTTTACATAAGTGCTGAAAGAGATAGAATTCAAAATCTCTATCGTGTATCCCCACCTCCAGACCAGCTGGTTTCAAGCTTATTGGCTCATGTCATTGAAGGGTTGGGAGACTAGAAACTAGATGTAAATACCAACTCTAGTCAGCACTTTTCAAACATGTTTCTATCAGTTTGAAAGCATGAATTTATCAGACACATAAATGTCTTCAAATCCAGCTAAATAAAGTAGACAGCTATATGGGTCTGAACTCAGTTCAGTTTTACCATATAGTAAAAGCAGCATTGGAAAAAACCTTCACATGTACACTTATAATAATTAAAACAAGTTATAAATTTCGTAATTTGCCTTTAAGCTTGCATTTATGATGACTAGATGGAGCTTTACCAATAGCTCTAAACAAGCTTTGTTTACATAAGTGCTGAAAGAGATAGAATTCAAAATCTCTATCGTGTATCCCCACCTCCAGATCAGCTAGTTTTGAGCTTATTTGCTCACGTCAGTAAAGGGTTGGGAGATTAGATAAATTCATGCTTTCAAACTGATAGAAACATGTTTGATAAGTGCTGACTTTAGAGTTAGTATTTAGATCTAGTTTTTAGTCTCCCAACCCTTCACTGACCTGAGCCAATAAGCTTGAAACCAGATGATCTGGAGATGGGGATACACAATAGAGATTTTGAATTCTATCTCTTTTGGCACTTATGTAAACAAAGCTTGTTTAGAGCTATTGGTAAAGCTCCATCTAGTGATCATAAAATGCAAGCTTAAAGGCAAGTTACAAAGTTTATAACTTGTTTTAATTATTATAAGTGGCCCTTTGAAGGTTTTTTGCAATGCTATATATTGCAGAGGCTTTTAATATATGGTGAAACTGAACTGAATTCAGACCCATATAGCTATCTAGTTTGTTTAGTTGGATTTGAAGACATTTACATATCTGATAAATTTATGCTTTCAAAGTGATAGAAATGTGTTTGATAAGTGTTGACTTTAGAGTTGATATTTAGATCTAGTTTCTAGTCTCCCAAACCTTCACTGATGTGAGCCAATAAGATCGGAACAAGCTGGTCTGGAGGTGGGGATACATGATAGAGATTTTGAATTCTAACACTTTCGGCACTTATATAAACAAAGCTTGTTTAGAGCTATTGGTAAAGCTCCATCTAATGATCATATATATATATATATATATATATATATATTATAGCCATATGGTTTGGCTCAATTACATCAAGACTTACTCAAGTGATCCAGTGTGAAAAATTTTAAATTTCAATGGGCAATAATTACAACATATTGAAAATTAGTATATAAAATTAATGGTGGGTTAAAATGCTTCCTAAATTATAATTTTCAAATTAAGTAAAATTTCACCAATAAATATCCTGAGAGTGTTGGAAACTTTGACTGTTTGAGATACACTAGAAAATCTGATAGAGTGGATTTGAAGTTCATATACATTTTGTCAAATGGTTTAGTTGAAATAATATTTAAAATAATTTAATGATATTGAATCAATTTGGAAGTATAAATCAGATATTTAGTACTCTATTATTATTATTATTATTATTATTATTATTATTATTATTATTATTATTATTATTATTATTATTATTATTATTATTATTATTATTATTATTATTATTATTATTATTATTATTATTATTATTATTATTATTATTATTATTATTATTATTATTATTATTATTATTATTATTATTATTATTATTATTATTATTATTATTATTATTATTATTGATTTATTAATGTGTATATGTATATATATTGTTTATATGTATATTGTCTATCTTTTTGGTTGTATTTATTCTTATATTATTTGTTTTGGTTTTCTTGTTTTAGTATAGTAATGTATTTTATTATTGTATGGGCACTGAAAAGTATTCATTTATTATTTAACACTCATTAAAGTGCATGTACAGTAAGTCTGATATTTAGTAAATTACAATTATAAACATCGCGCTATATAAATAGATGCTTGTTTACATATGTTTGAGTTTCGTTTGAGAGTGATGTTTAAGTAAATTCTAAGTAATTTCCTCGACGTCATTTAGTCAGACAACGCGAACCGTAATTTAAAGTGAATGATCTATCTTCATGCTTTATTTGCCAGTACTTAAGATTTGCCCATATATAAACATTTGGGTTCTGAAAGAATAAGTGATTCATTTTATTCTTTCTTAAATGCTATATCTTGTATGGGCACTGAAAAGTATTCATTTATTATTTAACACCCATTAAAGCGCATGTACAGTAGCTATAAAAGGCTGATATTTAGTAAATTATTATTATTATTATTATTATTATTATTTTTGTTGGTGTTTTTGTTTTTGGTTTGTAATTAATAATTTAAGAAAGACTCATAGCACAAGTTTATCTTGTTTGGAGTATTTTTCTTTTCTTTTTATATGTATTGTTTGATTAATAATAAATAAATAAATAAATAAATTATTATTATTATTATTATTATTATTATTATTATTATTATTATTATTATTATTATTATTATTATTATTATTATTATTATTATTATTAACAATAATAATAATAAACAATAAATAAAAAAAGAGAAAAATCCAATTTATAATTCTTCTAAATTTTGTAATCAATCTTCAAGCATATTGTATTGTAGCTAAAATTGATATGAAGTGGTCTAATTAGTTATCAGTAGAGGGAGAGCTATTAATTAGTATGCACACTGTCCTGATGTTGGTTTATTTTATGTACAACAATCCATTGCAATAAAGATAATAAATAACTTAACAGAGAGGGGGATGGGAGGTCTAAAAAGAGAAATCAGAGACAGGATGTCAACACTTGACACCTGCAAACTTAAAAAAACAAACAAGAAAACGCTGAAAATTTAACAACTCTACTTTAGAATTGAACAAAATTTACTGAGATTGTTGTTTTACAAGTATGGAATAGAAACTTCTACACTAGTATATATTTCAACCTACTAATTCATTGATTGAAAATCGACAGTCATACTGGAAGGAAAATGGGAACCATATTAAGAAATCAGTATATTACAAGATGGGAACCGGACAAACAGTAAGCATAAAGTTTGTTTTGCATATAATAACTTTAATCATTATATAAATCTAAAAGTTCTGTGTAAATTATTTAAATCTAAAAAGAAAAACCTAAGTGCTCTCTAGAAAATATATATATAGGCGCGTGCTCAATTAGCTTGAAAGGCTGATATTTGAATGTAATATAATTGTAAAAACGGCGCTAGATAAAATAATTGCTTATTTACTCATAATACGTTTTGTTGAATTATCCTTGTGAAAAATAAATGATTTGGATAAACTTTTGAACTTGTAATTTAATCAAGTGAATTTTTATTTCAAATAGCATAATATTTGATCAATTTATAAATGTGGAAACTTATATAATATTTAATCTGATTAAAGAAAACAATGATCATCTGCTTTTGGTTAGAAGCGCTAAAACTCTTCGTTATCAAAACGTAAGTCTAAAATGGTTACCCTATTGACAAAGGCGAAAGATATTTATAATTGTAATTTCAACCTAATTGATGTAAAGATTTATAAAGGAAAATAATAAATCTTCATAGTTTGATTTAAAAAAAAATTTACAAATACTGATAAAAATATAACTATATAAATATCTCCGTGAGAATTGGTCAAAAACTGAAAATAATAATAATTGAAGAAAAGTTAATTGATATATAAATGTGGGAACTTATTCTATATTATTGTGTGAACAAAAGAAGTTTGTCTGGCTAATCTATTGTAATGTTACTTTTTCCTCAGTCAGTAAAAATAAATAAAATAAAAGACGTGTCCTATACTGATAAATGCCAATAAAATGTTTAACTCACGGTGCTAATAGCTAATGAAAATTATTATATCACAAAGACGGTATAATATTTAATATTATAGAAATTGAAATATAATAAATAAAGAAAAATGTTTTAAAAGACTCGAATCATTCTGGATTATTATAATAAATTGCTGTGAAAAAACAAAAAAGAAAGTCAATAAGTGCATTTGAAAAAGTTGTTCTTTTTGTTAAACTGGATACTCCTGCTATATAGCTTAAACTTTTCGATAAAATTCTGAAGAAAGATTTTTAAGCATTTTTTTTTAAAGATTTTGTTTTCATAAAAATTTTAGCAGGCCTTATTTGTTTATATTAGCAAAGTGTATGTATGAAAAAAAAAAGAAAACTATGGAAACATCGCTCATAAAATGTGTGTCCAGAATGACTTCATTCCCCCATTACGTAGCTCATATTAAAGATACTTAAAAAGGTGAACAAGGAGAATGGCATATCACATTAATAATTTTTTTTGTTATTGTTCATGTTATCAAGGGTTTTATATATGAATTTCATATATTATTGGGATATATTTTTATGACATAAATTTGTAATAAGTATGTAAACAGAAAATGATATACACGTAATTGTTTTTACAGATTGGTCTAAAATTTAATATTACACTAAGCTTTACAAGATAGAGATACTCATCTCTTATATGTGTGAACTGTTTATTACGGGTAAACAGATAGAGTCACTCATCAAAGGTGGAATAATAGTTCTGTATGATAACATAGTTATTTTATGTTATAAAATTATCATATAAGCATTTTATATTTATTAAAATATACTTATAATCAGTATGTCCAGGTTAGTGTATAATATGCTATGTTTCTTTGACTGTGTGTGTATTTCTTGTTATAGCAATATTTTATTACACTATCAGCTATGCATTAGGAAGTGAGATATTCATCTTTAGCTTTAATGTGAGAATTTGTTTATCTTGCCATTGTAGTGATAAAGATTTGTGAGAGTACATCTGATGAATATATGAAATATAAAGTTGCTATAAACACTGCATTATGTGTAGAATGCATGGGCAGAGAGAGAATAGTTTCACCCATCACTTACTCCATGAGTGGATTATTTTATTTAGGCATATAAATAAAGAATGCTTAAGTAGAATCGTCAATCCCTAAAGATAGGGTTATTTTCAAGGCGCATGTTCTGTTTCTTTGTGTTGAGAAAATTTCCATTGATTTATACCTAGGAAAAAGATATGGGAATCTGCCATATTATTACACAATGACGTAATGTTGTTGAGAAGAACTTCTTTTTAATGTCTTATCCCTCAGGAGGATGTTGAGTAATTTTTTCACTGGGTATGGTGAAGTTATTTTGTGTATTTTAAAAATTTGTATGCAATGATACGGTGAAGTTAGTCAAAGACACTTGTTATCTATAGTGTTTTGTGAAGTCAAATAGTGTATGAGTTGGGCTGTAGTTCCATGTTGACAACTTCTGGATAAGCCAATAAAACTTACGAACAAAACTTATTAATAATTATGAGACTTAGTTTATATCTAGCACAACAGAAAATACACACATATGTACTGTCATTTATGTTCATCAAGCAGTAATTCGCGATGGATCGGTAAAGCCTTTTTATAATCAGCATGATTGTTTATGGACATAGGCAGGGTTAATATCACGTATATGTCGGACTTCTAATGTCTGTACCCATATTTAGAAATTTCTTTAGGTTAAATAATAAGAATCTAACCGTTTGGTTAACTAAGGTCATATTAAATAATATTAAACAAATTATATCAAAGAATAATTTTTATCTTTATGCTTAATATGATAATTGCCATTATCATATTCTTATATATAGCTAAGAAAGCTATAGTGAAAATGCTGCTTTAAGCATTGGGTTTAAATGTTACGGTCAATTATTCTTATTATTTAGAAAACACTCTTATCTTGTACTGTAATGCTTATTTATGTCAAGCAATGTGTAATATACCTGTTTTATAATACACAATAGTGAAAACCTAATTAACAATTATGGGGATAATAAGGGTATTATGGTATTTTATTATATTATCACCCATACATGTAGTCAAAAAAAATATACCTTGTTTTATATATGTTTTCTGGGATTAGATGTTTAACTGTGTATGATGTTAAGAAAATTTATAAATAATGTAAATAAATCTTGTTATTTTAAAATTTTTATCTAGTTGTCTGTGGTATTATTGCTAGTCATCACCCACGTTATTATTGTTATTGCTATCCACACATTACCTTCTTATTTCAAAATCATCATTAATCAATGTAGTATAATTTACTATACATTAATACCATAATAAAATTGGTATACTTATATCTTTTAAAAGTACATTTAAAGTATCATCACTTAGTGATTTAAACATTGTTCACCTGAAGTGCATATATTATTTTGAAATAATATAATAAAGATTAAATAAATAATTTTGATATGGCTTATTTATTTGAACCATCAAATACATCATTCACTGATCTATGATCACATAAACCATAATTATTGAATAAAAAAATTTGTAAGTTATTTGGCTCGATTAAGAGGTTGTGTGTAGTTTATAGGTCTTAAATTTCGTATTTGGTTGGTATTGGGATTGCTAGATATTTTAGTAATTCTAAGTGTTTATAAGTATTTTTGTCTGTTATAGTTGAGTAGTGGCAAAATCCCTCTCACTGACCCAAGTATATCTGAAAAAAGATAATACTTAATTTATTGAACCCTGAGAAGAATAAGTTAGTAGTTCACGGTATAATGCTAAATTTATGGTAAGTTTTATATTTAGAAGTATTTACTGTACTTTAATTTGAGTTATGTTTATTTTCCCAGTTGTTTTACGTCAGCATAACTTAATGAGTAAATTTCTTCTTCCTTACTTTTGAGATTATATTTTGTTTTAATTAGATGATAAATATTCTGGTTGGGTTAAGCTTGGAATCCATATTTTACTTTGGTTTATCTTACTATCCTTTAAGACAATATCAGTTTATAGTTCAGGATATCATCTTCTATCATCATCATTGTCCTCATCTGTCATCTCGATCTTTCTTTATTTCTTCATTCTTATTTCATCTTAATCATAATTAATTCACCCTTCACTAACTCTTATCTTATTACCATCTTAATCAGTCATTAGCTTTTAATCTATCATTATCTTAATCATTCAGTATTCTACCACATCTTTCTCTTCTCTTCGCTCTTAGGCTCATTTCATTTTATTATTTAATTCTTATTTATTTTCATCATCCATTTAATGATCTACATTCTAATTTATTTACTACTTAATATATAATTCCAATTTCATATTCATTTCATAGACCTGATTAATTATTTATTGGTTTGACAAATAGTAAATTAATCTTGTAATATTTTGTTTGGAGATTTTAAAGCTAGTTTGACCAGAAGTTATTATTTTCATGATTACTTTGTAATCTTCTTTAGATTTGTGCTTTCATGCTAATCAGTGCAATAGAGAGAAAAGAATATTTTTGTCTTAACATTTAATTTATGTATTGGGAAGCGTGGGATGGTGGGTTACAATATATAACACAGTGTATCAATAGCGCATGACTCAAGTTTGATTTCCCTTCACGTGATTATGTATATTATTAATAATAATAATAATAATAATAATAATAATAATAATAATAATAATAATAATAATAATAATAATAATAATAATAATAATAATAATAATAATAATAATAATAATAATAATAATGTAATTTTATTTTATTTATATAAAATCCATTTTATTCTACTCTCTGCAATTATTTTCCTTTTTTTTTTAAAAAAAAAAAAAAGTCAAATGTTTATTTTGGAAAAAAATATTTTTCACTTAATACAAACAATAATATTTTTTATTCTCGAAATTTGTTTCCAAACTGATGAAAATGCATGATTAGAAATGATTAGTTTTACAATATGTGTTTTTAAAATGCACATGCATATAGATGTGTATACATACTGTATAACCACTGCAAACCAAAATATTATAAAATATATTTTCTACTTTTTTCCGAGCTACAAAATCACTTAAGGAAGAAATCTGAATTTCTTAAAATAAAATAAAAAACTTTGAGTAATTTAGATTTTGTTTTCATTTTTAAAATAATAATAATAATAATAATAATAATAATCATCATCATCAATTCATTGCTGGTTGAATTTTAATCCAGTTACTTCTATCCCTAGTTTCTTTTCTTCATACGACATCAACACACTTTTTTATTTCATTCATTCATTTCACATATGGTTTTTTCTACATCTTTTACAATCTCTTGGGATCCAATTTAAAACTTCATCTATTTATTGGTTACCATTTCTTCTCGCAATATGGCCGGTCGAACTCAAAATTTCACTCTTAAATGTTTCTATAAGTGATATTATTTGTTTTGTCACCCATTTATTTTCTTTGCTCTTCTTCTTATTACTACATCTCTCCATATTTTATTGAGTGATCTGAAGTCTGTCTCTACATTGTTCTTCTGTTGAGCATCCTAATCTCAAACTATAAGTAAGAACTGACCATCACTCCTCATGAAACATATAAGTAAGTTATTTCTATCAAAAACCCTTTATTCCAGTTTAATACTATGATTAATTTTATCCATTATGTTTACTCTCCGATTAATATTTGATTCAGGTATTATAGTTGTTAATTTCTTCTAATTTATTATTATCAATCTTTGTTTTCTTCTGAGAAAAACCATTGGATATTACTTTAGTCTTTTTAGTATTCATTTTAAATCTTACTTTTAACTAATGACTCTTGCAACATTTCCTGAAGCTTTGAAGCATTATTTGCAAAAACAATTATATTATCTGTAAAATCTAAATAACGTAAATAATTTCAATTTATATTTTATTCCCTTAGCTTTCCATTCTAAACCAGAAGATACTTCTTGTAAAATTTTTGTAAAAAGTTTTGGAAATATAGAATCACCTGACAATTTCTTGATGGCCCAGTGCTTTTAATCACTGTAGAACTGTCTTAAAGAATCAAATACTTTTTATAATCTACAAATCTCAAGATAATGGCAATTCATATTCATTGGTTTTTTCTATAACTTCTCTCAATACTTGAATATTATCTACTGTACTAAAACCACTTTTAAATCCAGCTTGTTCTTTTGGTTGATTAAAGTGCAAAGTTGAGTGGAAACGTTATAATTATAAAAGATTTTTTTAAATATTTTCTTTATCAACTTTCTTAAGTATCAATATTATTATTGCATTCTTCCAACTTCATCCTTTCTGAAATTTTTCTGTTCTCCATAGATTTAATTGCATGTATCATATCTTTAATTAAAGTGCTTGACAATTCAAAAGATATAATAATTTTAGTGTTTATGTTGTTTTCTTATTTTTTAATAACGTATAATTTTTTATAGAACTCTTTCACACACATATGATGTTATCATTTCTCTTTTTAGTAATAATTCCATCATTTTCCTGATTGCAGAAGTATCTTTTCTTCCAAACTAAGATATTATTTTACAATTCTGAGACTTTTCTTCTCTTGTATATGAGACATTTATTTTATATAGCGCGATGTTTTTGAATTGTAATGAACTAAAGATCAGCTTTTCAAGCTAATTCATATGCGCTTTATGAATCTTAATAATAAATGAATACTTTCACTTGTATAGTTTATTTGCCAATTCACCATTATATGGTTTTATATTATTGTATTTAGTATCATTTTACAAAGCGTTCGATACTTAATTTTTTTTAATAGATGATTTTTTTAAAAAACATTATATTCTTTCTTTTCTTTATTTACTGTCTTGTCTCAATTGAAAATTTACTGATAAATTGTTAGCTAACTTTCAGTTTTTAATAGAATACCAGTTATCTTTTTATTGAACTCACTTAAATCTGAACCATCTTTAAATTCTATTAATATTTTAAAACGATTTGAAAGTTCTAATTTAAATTTATTTGAGTGTTTTTAAAGATTGGAAATACTTTCTTAATAATTTTCATCTCTCTAATTTTCCATTATCACATATCTTATATCTCTTTAATCGATAATAATTTCCTGTATTGAATTTATTAAGAATTCTACAATCTCGAACATTTAACCGAAAATCAGATATTTTAGAACATTCAACAAAATATAAAAAGATGCATGTTGAAAGTAATGAGAAAAGATCAAAAACCTTGATACTTTTGTGAGAGAAAAAACAAATGTTGTGAAAGAATTACGAGACTGAAATGGAACAGGCCTGAGCATATTTCTAGAAAAGTTGATAATAAATAGCCAGTTGGGCCAAAAATGGATCTTAAGAGATTTAAAAGACTTGGAAAAAGAGCATATGAGTTGGTTAGATGAAATAAGAGAGTTTGTTAGTGTAATATGAAAAAGAAAAGCTATAGATAATAGAAACTGGGTTAAATTTAGAGAGACTTACAATGAAAGTAATAGATAAAAATAATGATGAAGATAATGATGCAGGAATATTTAAGAAAATTAAAAGACTTACCTTTACTACTATCACTACTTTTTAAGTTATTCTTAAATTAAAAATCTAAAAATATGGTGATCTAGTAAGATTGTGTGAGACATGATTTTTGGATCACATTTTCTGGATCTTCATACATGTGGTAGGTGTTGCAATCTTTAAGTAAGGATTTCCCCTTACACACTTATTTTCTGAATTAAATTCTTATCGAGAATCAAATTCCAAGTAGTTCATTATTGACTTGCTTTCTGATTGTAAACTGACGTCGAAATCACTAAGCATGTGATTTTAAAAGACAAAAATTTGATTGTACAAATATACAATTCCACTGTCACAGATCCTGCAGAGAGGAGGATGATAGTTTGAGAAGCTTAAGACTACTAGGCATTATCCCAACATTAGTGTTTAATGTTAGTAAGATCAAAATAGAAGGTTGACAGCAAGCATAGAAAAATGGGTAAAACTTCTTACTTTGAAACAATATCTAGAGTTTGATGTAAAAAGAGAAAAAAAATCTACTTACATTAAAAACAGTATCTAGAGATGATACACTAACATCATATTTTATTTCAATTATTATTTAAAATTAACATATATCTGAAAATCATTTTATTGTCTTTCAAGTAATGTCAATAAAGTAAGTTCAGTATATATATATATATATATATATATAATGTTTTCATGGTTGTATGATGTAGATAAATTAATATTTTTGGGAATAAATCGTGTATTATTTTACATTACAATCCGATATTTCAAAGAAGTAGCAACACTATTATCAAGGGTAACTTTTGAAAGAAAAATTGTTAGATCTCAAACAATAACGTGACTCAGTGCAAGATGAAAAATGAGATTGAACTTGAAGTGGTTCAGCATTCACAATATGAGGCTTATCAAAATGTGTATTTTCCTGAGTTTTTTCACCTATTAATTTTAAGTTAATATTAGATAAAATGAGAGATTTCCACATAGCTGGAATACGTTGTGCTTCATCAGCCATATTTAAACCAGTAGGTCTCTTTAATATTTCAATTGACTCTCTCATGGTTCCTAAATCATATCTTTCCAAATTAGCAAGTATTTTTTGTATTGTCAAAATCAGGTTTGTGACCAATTTCTTAAAAATGGGAAATAAAAACTGATGTGCTAATTTTTTGATAAAAACGGTTTTTACTTCCCATTTTTAAGAAATTGGTTACAAACCTGATTTTGACAATACAAAAATACTTGCTAATTTGGAAAGATATGATTTAAGAACCATGAGAGTCAATTGAAATATTAAAGAGACCTACTGGTTTAAATAGGGCTGACGAAGCACAACATATTCCAGCTATGTGGAATTCTCTCATTTTATCTAATATTAACTTAAAATTAATAGGTGAAAAAACTGAGGGAAATAAACATTTTGACAAGCCTCACATTGTGAGTACTGAACTACTTCAAGTTGAATTTCATTTCTCATCTCGCACTGAGTCATTGTTTGAGATCTAATGATTTTTCTTTCAAAAGTTAACTTTGATAATGGCGGTTGCTAGTCCATCGAAATATCAGATTGTAATGCAAAGTAATACATGGTTTATTCCCAAAAATATTAATTTATCTCTCTCTCTCTATATATATATATGTGTGTGTGTGTGTAATAAATTAAGTTTAATGTCTGTATTCATTCCACAATATATGTAATATGCAAATCAATATATATATCAAAATACAGTAAAATTCACATAAATTATCTTATTTTTAGAAGTACTTTCGACTATACATTTTGTGATCTTTATCAACTATATAACATTAAATAATCAAAATGAGACAACCCTTCACAATATCCATAGATCAATTAAGATTTCCCACAATTCTGTTATTTTAACATTTGATGACTGCCGATTCATTGACATTTGATGATTTCTTGAAATCAACATAGCCTCTTTTATTTTATGTTTATTGTGGCAAGGTTCAATTTGAATAATTTTTATAATCAAATTTAAATCCATATTGACAAACTTTATTATGATCAAATATAACAGATGATGAAGATTTATTTACATCTATTCCTAATTGTTTCTCTTTTTGAATTTTATTATATAAAAGCATATGCTCTTTTATTCTCTTCTTCAATGTACACTTAGATTCACCAATATATTGTATGCCATATCTACATATCAATTTATATATAACATAATTTTGATTAAACTTTGAATTTTGAATTTTAGAGTAATCTATTTATATTATTTGTTGAGAAAAAGAAATATGACACAAACCATTATAAATTCTCCTAATAAACGTGACCTGCTCATCCGATATAAATGGGATTGAAATCCATTTCATTTTGAAATTATTTTTATTTTTAATTTTATTATATTGTTGATTCCTTTTAATTTTTTTAATAATATTAATAATAGCATTTTTATCATAACCAATTTTCAACAAATCATTAACAAATAAATGTACATTTTTTATTTTATCACTAGAATATTTGTGCAAGTTTTTATTTTGAAATAAGAATGATTTTAATCCAGACAACGTATGACTTATGGGTACATGTGGTTCATATGGAATAAAACCTCTAGTTTCAATTGGTTTAATTAACATAAAATAATCCAAATTGTTGTCATTATGTGTAACTTGAATATCCAAGAATTTTATGGAATTGTATTTCTTTTGGGTTATAACCCACTTTATATCCTTAATCTGATATAATTCATTAAATAAATTGATAATTAAATCTTGTTTTCCACAAATAAAAACATCATCCACATATCTATGATATACTTTAATTTTTTGATATTTCAATTGTTTTAAAATTTTACTTTCATAAGTTTTTTTTTTCTCATGTGTCATAGCATCAGCCGGGAAGTGAACACGCTAACCTGGGATAACTGCTTGCAAAGCAGCTATTGCTGACCTCTTGACCACCAATGCTTGACTACTTTCATAAGTTGATATAACAAAATTACAAATTTGAACAACAGCTGGAAGACCCATGGGTTTATAATATTCATTATTAAAATTAACATAAGTATTTTTATCAATAAACTGCAATACTTTTATAATAAAATTTATAATATCAGACTTTATATTTTTTGAAACAAGAGCATTGTAAATAATATTAATTGGCTCTATTTGACATGTAACTTTATATTTATATTTTTAATTTTATCCACAAAATCATACAATGATGAAACAGTATATTCTCCAAAACCTAAAATATCTTGAAGTAATAATTCAATATATCTACATGTTTGATAATAATATGCACCACCAAAATCAACTATCAATCTTAATGGATAATTTTCTTTATGTAGCTTTATATTCTAAAATATCCTTAAACAAATAGCCGATGATGGATATAAATTATAATATGTATAGCTATCAATAGCTTTATTCTTAGCTTTTATTAAAATTTCATTTATAAATTTCATTCGAAATGTGTCTATATTTATTATTTCACTATTTTGAAATTTAAGCTTTTTTATTATAAAAGTATTGCAGTTCATTGATAAAAATATTTATGTTAATTTTAATAATATTATAAAATGAGTTATGGTTGGCCAATGGGTCTTCCAGCTGTTGCTCAAATTTGTAATTTTGTTATATCAACTTATGAAAATAAAATTTTAAAACAATTGAAATATCAAAAAATTAAAGTATAGTATAGATATGTGGATGTGTTTATTTGTGGAAAACAAAATTTAATAATCAATTTATTTATGAATTAAATTAGATTAAGAATATAAAGTGGGTTATAACCCAAGAGTAATACAATTCCATAAAATTCTTGGATATTCAAGTTACACATAATGACTGCAATTTGGATTATTTTATGTTCATTAAACCAATTGACACTAGAGCTTTAATTCCATATGAATCACATGTACCTATAAGTCATAAGTTGTCTGGATTGAAATCATTCTTATTTCGAAAAAAAACTTGCACAAATATTCTAGTGATAAAATAAAAAATGTACATTTATTTGTTAATGATTTGTTGAAAATTGGTTATGATAAAAATGCTATTACTAATATTATTAAAAATTTAAAAGGAATCAACAATATAATAAAATTAAAAATAAAAATAATATCAAAATGAAATGAATTTCAATCCCATTTATATAGGATGAGCAGGTCAAGTTTATTAGGAGAATTTATAATGTTTTGTGTCATATTGCTTTTTTCTCAACAAATAATTTAAATAGATTACTTAATAACTCTAAAATTCAACATTCAAGTTTAATCAAAATTGTGTTATATATATAAATTGATATGTAGATATGGCTTACAATATATTGGTGAATCTAAGTGTACATTGGAGAAGAGAATAAAAGAGCATATGCTTTTATATAATAGAATTCAAAAAGAGAAACAATCCGGAATACATGTAAGTAAATATTCATCATCTGTTATATTTGATCATAATACAGCTTGTCAATATGGATTTAAATTTGATTATAAAACTATGAAAATTATTCAAATTGAATGTTGCCACAATAAACGTAAAATAAACGAGGCTCTGTTGATTTCAAAAAATCATCAAATGTCAATGAATTGGCAGTCATCAAATGTAAAAATAACAGAATTGTGGGAAATCTGAATTGATCTATGGGAATTGTGAAGGGTTGTCTCATTTTGATTATTGAATGTTATATAGTTGATAAAGACTACAAGATGTATAGTCTAAAGTACTTCTAAAAATAAGATAATTTATGTGAATTTTGCTGTATTGTGATATATATATATATTGATTTGAATATTACATATATATGAAATTGATGATATATATATATATTGATTTGAATATTACATATATATGAAATTGATTTGAATATTACATATATATGAAATTAAATTAAATATTTAAATCAAATTAATATTACGATGATTTTAATGCTTCCCAACTGCCGTTAATCTTGAAATCTCAAAAACTAAGAAATGAACAGTTTATTTTAAATACATGGTAAAAAGTTATTAAAATATATGGATTAGCAAGTGACTTACTTTATGCATATTGGCATCAAAACAACCAGAAATTTATTCATAAATTGTATGCAATGAAAACTTAACAAATTATTAACTGTTATGAAAAATCTTAAAGATGAAAAATTGCGTTTTAATAAATTTGTAGATTCTAAACACAATAAAATCAAAGAAAGTGCTTTTCCACACCAAGAGAAAAATAAAAATATGTCAATAAGTTATAATATTAGGAATAAAAGTAAAACCTGTGCCAATATCCTTAAAAAGGAAATTGATAAGTTAAAGGAAAATGGAAACACAATAAATAAGAACCAAAATTCTATACTAAATTTTCTTGATTTGGAAATTGATAATATATCACAACAAATAGAAGCTCAGAATGAAGAGAATATAATACAACTCACTGAAGAAGAATACCAAAGAATAAATACTCAATTCAACAACTCAATCCCTGATCTCTTGCTAAATTCTTTTACAAACTATATCAATGACAAAACCCTGATTTTGACCATAACAAATCGTAATGGGGGATTATTTAAATTCTCAATCGAGAAATTTTCAACATGATCATTGAAAATGATATTTGGATGGGTATTAATAAGATCTTTTCCCATCCAAATGATAGATACATAATTACTGAATTTACTTCATGGTCTATAGAAATTGTTTTAAAAATAACAGACACTTGGATGGAAAGAACATTTGCACAATTGATATAAATAGAGCAATCACTCTCAATGGAACCATCAAGAAATGTTTGACGAATTTTGATCAAGAAAAACTGGATAACATGCTTGAGAAATATGGAAAAACAACCGGACTAATATACAGATATGATCATTGAACTAATGGCTGCATCCTGACCAACACTAGTACTTTCACTATTACTTTGAAGAAAGGGGTGCACCCCAATGATATACCCATTCCAGAGGTTCGCCATTGGTTCTAACATTCCGTGGAGTTCCACCACAATGTTTTTTTTTTGCTTGAAATGAAATAATATTAAAGACTGCAAAGCTCACATATGTAATATATGCAGCTTAAAACAGAATAGAATTCACAAATTCAATAAAAAGGCAGGAGAGTCAACACTGACCTCAACACTGGACTCTAAAATAGTTAATGGGGACAATCTGATTAACTTGATACAATTACACACAAATCATGAAGAAGTCAATCAATCTGATCCAATACTGACAATTTTAGAAGAAATTCCTGTACACACTCTCATATATAAAGCGTTTTTCTGAAGGTTTGTGATGATGGTGTTCTAACTGTATTTTTATATTGGACTATTTCCATCATCTAATATGTATGTTGAATGTCTTTAGAAATAATTTAAATATTCCAAATGCATTCAACTGTTAGTAATATCACAGCAAACAGGTTAGTATATGCAACAAGTTTTCTAAAGACATTCAACACACATATTAGATGATGGAAATAGTCCAATATAAAAATATAACCATATATAAAGTATTGAATCACAACACCCTAAATATTCCAATCACCTCAAATGCCACACACTTTACTATTGGGGAAGCTCAAAACCAATTTCATAATTTGACTGAGAATGAGACAAATGGACCCGGATTGATCATTGGGGAGAGTGAATCAGACTCTAATGCAATAGTCATTGGTGACCAAAATGAACAGGCCCATGAAGACTATAGCCCTACAAGAACCAAACAAATATAAAGATATCATCAAAGGATAACAAAAAAAGGAAATCAAGGCAACAAATCAGGTCCAGTTCAGATGAAGATATTTTATCAAATTCTAATGATAATTCTGAGAAACTAAATTATATACCATGAAAATATTGAGATAAATCAATGGAATGATAAGAATAATAAGAGAAGAAAAGGCAATATTCTATCCCCTATCAAGACAACCAGAACCTCTGAGGCAGAGGAACAGAGCATGAATCTAGGTGACAGTAACAGTCAAGATAAACTATTATTAACTTTTTTCATAGGTCTTAGTGACACTGAAATTTCCCAATCAGACTTGGCTTCTCCTGAGATGGACAATCAGTCTGTGGAAAATGATGATACACAGGACTAAGTGCTGGAACAGACTAGGCCAGACAGAAATAGATAGAATAAGGGAATAGCAGATACCCGTCAATGGTAATGGCAGGGTCAATCAGGAATAAATCACTTCATTCCAATTATAGGAAGCTAAATTTCTGCAGAGTTAAGAGGCCTGAACTCGATTGACAGGGCATTTGCTATTCAAAATTGGATGGTCAAATGCCAGCCAAATGTGGTACGCATGGCAGAGACTGGCAGAGACCAAATTTATATCTAAATTAATGTTGTAAAATTAATCAAATTATCCAAAATATAGGTTTCTTCAAATACTCAATTTCAATGGCACTGGCAGGAGGGGTAGCTATTTTAATCAAAATTCTGCACCTAGTCTCAAATTGCCTAATTGCTAACCTAAAATATAACCACTTTCAAATCAATCTAATCTACCTCTACATTAAAAATAACCACAATCTAATCATGAAAGTAATCACTGTCATCAATTTGGTCATGGCCTCAAACCCATTTCCAATCATTCTAATGGGTGATTTCAATGTTACATATAGTTTGTTCAATAAAAAATATATTCATCTCTTTAATCATATACTGATGAGTGAAGAGGGTTTCTTTCCCATAGATGCCTTCTTCCTCTACACTAAAAATATTAGATCCTCTATTGAGCTTGTCTACTACTCCCCGAGAATTCATTTCAAAATCATTTTCTGACGATTTTGCCCTAGATATATCTCTTGAAACAAACATTGGACATCCGATAGTAGAAGAGAATAACAACACCATTCAAATGATACTAAAACAGCCCACACCTTAACAGGTCTTTCCTGAATCCTACATTTATCTAAAAAAATTGATGTCCTGAGGCTACCGGTGGTGGAGGTATGGTTCACTTTTATTGGCATCCTCCAATCCATAATAAATCAGGTTTCCCTTAACAAAAAAGGATCTAGTTGCTTATTAGCTGACCTTGATGTTATTGACCAAAAACTGAAAGAAATTCCACTTGATAATCAATTCGTATATCTTGCTCTTGCCCTGAAATGCCAACACAGAGATAACTAGAGATCTCTGGCCAAATATATGTTGATCAAGTGGGCCAAGAAATTCCTGCCAAACCAACAATGTTGGTCCAAGAGTTACTTTCAGTGGGCATTGGAAGTGGGCAGCAAAAAACCCATTCCACTGTCATTAACAATAGATAACATTCTTGTGGGTTCAGAAATGATCAGTGCAATTAGAGAACACTTTAGGGCAAGACTTAAATCTGATCAGACTGGGAAGGCCAATAGATTATTCAGCTTAGATGAGAATTCAACCCATGATATCACTGAGGAAAAGATCCACATCAAGCTAAAAAGAGGGTACACCCAGGAATGCATGGCATACTGAAGTTCATCTTTCTACATCTAGAGAAATATTCTGTGCCAATAATCAAAGCCATGATAAACTACTTAGCAGAGGTAAGTTGAGAGATTAACAACTTATTGCTCATACCTTTCCTAAAGAAAAAGGATGGAAGATATGACTTGAATAGTCTGAGACATATTTCAATGATTCCCCTTTTAATTAAAATCATAGAACAATTAATTAAGGATCAAATTCATGGGAAAATTTACAAATACATTTCTACTAACCAATATGCAAAAAAAGGGGAATCATCAATTAATGCCATTGACCAAATGAAACTCCTTATTGATGATATCTTAGATTGGAGGATGGTTTAAACCCTCTATCTCTATTCCTCAAAGATCTCCACTTAGTGCACTTTATTTTATAGCCTATATCAACTCACTATTGGTGGAGATTGAGAGATCATTGCCTGGAGTGTTTGTACTTGGCATGGGAAGGGTGATTAAACATATCAGTTATATGGATGATATATTCATCTGTCTGCCTTCCAAGAAATATATCAGTAAACTAGAGCAGATACTAGCTTGGTACTCAGACAAATATAAACTCAAATTCAATCAGGAAAAATCGGCCTCCTGGAGCTTGCTAACTGGGAGGAAAATCACTTCAAATTTTACAGCTGATCCACAGAAATTCCTAGGCTTTAATTTTTCAAAATTGAACAGTGCTATGAAGAGGGAAATTGAAGAATCCCTGTTAACAGATATTTGCCACACAATGACCTATATGTTTCACATCATGGTAAGGTGAGACTTTGAAACACATTGACATTCCCAAAAGTTTACTATTTCCTATATAGTATCTGCCCATCCAAAAGTTTTTATCAAAAAATAAGCTCTCTATGTGCAAAATTATTCTGGGGATGAAAAGTTGCTGCTATCAGTCTTCAAAAACTCTAAATGTCTTGAAGGCTCAGCGGCCTTTCACTCCATTGTATCAAAACCATGATATTCCAGAGATACTATAATCTACTCTTCTGGCTCCAAAATAAATACTCAACTATATCATATCAAGAAGTTATAACACCAATGAATAGACCACCACCAACTAATAATAGATGGTGGAATTTTAATAATATTCCGAAAGTTGTAGATCTGAATGAAAATCCAATTATATCAAAAATTAACTACTGGAATGCACATAAAATAATACATGGGGAAAATAACATAAACAAAAGGTCTCTCAGGGTTACCAATCAGCAACTGATTTCAATATCAAAATTCTGGTTCATTAAGGCAAAATTTCCAAGATTTCTTAATAAAAATCAACCTGTATTCTCTCCCTATGAAGTCATTTTTGCATACAGGAGAAATGTCAAGAAGATCAATCCTGTGTGCTGGATGTGTGAGAGAGAGGAGGAATCAATTGACCACATTTTTCTTAGATGTCCCAGTATGTCCAATTACAGATCTATAACTCATGAATGGTGCAGCAATACAAATGCAAACTATAAATCAATTAAAGACTATTTAGCTCAGGGTCTATATACGTACATAAGACTGGCGATTTTTGTGAATTATGTCCTGTGGTGTGTCAGATGTAAAGTAACGACTGAAGGGATAAGATATCAAGATATCAAAATGGTACTAAATTTAAGAATGCCATGGAGAAAATCATGAAGAAGGACCAACTAATTGCTCCAAGCTATATCACAAAAACAACATGGGAGAAGGTTGGATCTACTTTTCTTCAAATAGATATGTAATTGATGTAATTTTTGTATTTGTAACATTCAATATAGCAGTACAATAAAATTTTTCTTAAAAAAAAAACGAATTATTAACTGTGTTAAGAGGTTTTTTTTGTATTTCGTTACAATTTTTTTTTTTTGCACTTAAAAGTTAAATACTACTTATTTATTTTTGCAAGTATATAATAAAATTTCTAAATTCTGTGCGATCTTAAAGCATTTGGATAAAGATTTATGTAAAAAAAAGAAACAAGTGCCCAAGATGTATTTCTGGTGGAACTGGTCTGCTTGAGTTGGACCATGTTCTTCTCCCAACACACCTTTATTATTACAATCTATTATTTAATCATCTCCTATTTTTTCTAACACGTGACATAGGTTCAATACATAATTAAATTCCTAAATACAACTCTTAAAACCTATGAACAAAAACACATAAAGTTCGAATTCCACTGAAGTCATGTATGTAGTAACTGATCACTAGTATAATCTATTGAGGATAAGTGTATGTGTGCATACACACATTGGCTATATTTAGCCGTAATAACTATATAAATATGCATAATCAAATAGATTTGCAGTGTATCTGATTACAGATCAGTTAATGCAATGCTGTTGTCACCATTTTTAAATGTTCCTCTTAATAGTTATATATACACACATGGTCATGCAATTCTGTGTATGTTTAATGTAGAAATTGATTTAAAACCATTGAAGTTGCTTAGGATACCTTAAAATTATTATTTTTTCCTATTTTTCAGCTCCGCCCATGTTTGGTGCATATGTTTTTGGAGCAACTAATATCAAAGAAGCCAATGATAATGAATATGTTAGAGGACAACTGAATTATACACCTTTATATCCGGTATATAAAATAGATCCTGATTGTAAATAAACTATTTTAAATAAATGTTATTTTGTTATTAATTACATGTGTTTTATTATCCAAAACTAGAAAACGAATTCAAATATATATTATACAAATTTACTTTATAATCGCAATCTTTTAGTACGCATTTTTTCCAACAATCTATTCATAAATCTCTACTTTTTAGCATGTCCCATTCTCTATAATCTCTTTCTAAATTGACACCCTTTCGCATGTATCTATTTCTTAACGATCTATTGATAAATTATTACATTATAGCATGCACCTAATCCTAAAAGCCTATTAATAAATTATTACCTTTTAGCAAGCATTTATTCTCAAAAATTTATTAATAAATTGCTTGTTTTTACTTAACAATTTATTGAAGAATTTAGAAAAAAGCATTAATATATTCTTTATAAGATTATAAGTTATTGTATTTTATTTAACTTCTTAGATTTTAAATAACTATCTTTTTAATATGATTTATATGGGAAATGATACAATATCGTTTTCTTTCTTATTTTAACTTTTTATTTATTTTTACACATGTTTCAGGATATTATATTCCGGAACTTACCGGAACTTACACTTATCATTCATGTGTACATTCCAAACAAATTGCGGTAATGTATTTTAAGATGCATTTATATTTATTATGTTTTTAAATACATCTGAGCTTGGGTTTTATTCCAGTATCTACAGCCATTTATGTAAAAGAGCGATGTCAATTATAGAGATAATATGTCAATTATAGAGATGATATGCTTAAAAAATATTATTGGTATACATAATGTGTTCCATTGAAAACATGACTGGATCTTTATTCAAGCTGCCTACAATGCTATCTATGAATAAATGCATGTATTATATTTAGCTATTTACCACAAAAATTTTAAGAAGTTATGTCTGGACCACAGTTACAATATGAAATAGAGAGTATGTTTATCCTCTTAGTCGATCGTTTCCTTGCCATCATGAGATCTTGCAAACCATATGAAAACATTTTTGTGACTGGTGATTTCATTGTCATACATAGTTTGAATCACATCAAACGTTTTTAATAGCATTTTTTCCCCAATATTTAATGCTAACGCATTGTAGCATTGCATTTTCTATATAATTCATAATCTCCACAAACTAGTATCTAATTTTTTTTTGCAAATATGTAGACTATGTCACTACATACCACATGCATTAATTTAGAGATGAAGCCAGGTAGCTTGGAGGAAGGACCAATCACTTCTATATGAACTTTACTAAATTAAAGATCTATATCCAAAGATAATTGAAATGTAGTCATTTATAGCCTAATAAAAATTATTAAACATAATTTATGCATTTTCTGTATTTATAGAAATTAGGTGGATGCTAAAAGTATGCCATGTCCATTGTAAATTTGTGTAATATATAGCAGCTAACACAAACTAGGTGTTAATAATATTTAGAGAGCCTTTTGAGTTTGGTTTAAGGGAATACACTTCGCTTGTTGAATGTCATCTTTACAACCTTTAATAGGGTGACCAGACTAGTTCGATCAAAAACTGGGACATAATTGTCAATCATTTTTACGGCATTGCATCCTCTTTTTTTCTATAAAACTCCATTCCTATGTATATTCATTGTTGTAAGTACACTTCCTCTTTGGCATGTTGTCTATTATTTAGGTTTATTAGTATTGCTATTAATTTTATCACTGTAGAAAATTAATATCAACAAAGAACTAGTAAAACTACACTGTCATTCAAAGCAGGCACAAACGCAGTTCAAATTTTAGCCTACAAAATCCAACTGTGCATGGTGCAAGGAAGGCTGGATGCGAGATGAACCCATTTAGTGTGAGAATCCAGCCATACAACGTAGTAGCGATCTTTGTTTTGGTATTGAAATTTGTCTGAAGTTTTTATAATATTACTTTAGAGCTGAAATGGATAGAGAGGGTCAAGAAACTATCATTTTTCAATGAATTATTTATGTAAGACAAATAATAATGTGAATATTTGAAAATTAGGACATACAACGGTTTCGAAAAACATTTCGGGGACACTGGGATATCTAATCAAAAATAGGGAATCCGAAAAATTGGGACATCTGGTCATCCTAATCTTTACCATACTTCTTTTCTAGGGTTATCAGCCATGATGTTTAAAATATAAAATAGTAAGCAA
The DNA here is from genome assembly GCA_028023455.1 of Epiperipatus broadwayi. Lineage (NCBI taxonomy): Eukaryota > Metazoa > Onychophora > Udeonychophora > Euonychophora > Peripatidae > Epiperipatus > Epiperipatus broadwayi. The sequence continues at coordinate 9,224,065 of JAQFVV010012424.1, forward strand.
TAATAATATAATATATTGAGATAAAAACAGTCTCCTTTTATTTCAGATGAATAGAAGAATATAATAGTGATATTGAAAATAAGATGTTAAAAATGACAAACCCATCAATTTTCTCCCATTTTTATTTAAAATCATTGTTAAAATCATTAAGTGGTCTACACAGACAAAGAGACTTAAATCACATAAAAGTACAGAATGAGATTAAAAGTGATTATAACACAACAACCACTCACAAATAAGTATGGCCATTCCAACTGCAAAAGAAAAAAGAATAGAAAAAATAATATACTAGAGATGAATATAGTGATGATTATACTAGCCCACTTATAAATCATAAACATATCTGCATATAAAACGAACTGGTCCATTATTATATTTATTTGATAGCTAAGATAAATTTTTCTACAGCAAACTTTTCTTTCTAAAAAAAAAACAAATGTTGCTTTCCGTTCTAACCTCAACCATATATCTTTCCAGTGAAAGCAATATCTCTGAATTAATCTTTATAATTACATGGTAAATGAGGGTTGACTCTCCCATGAAAACCTTGCTCAAATTATTTTAGTAATCTTTGTATTAAACTTACCCTCAAATAATGGACTTTTCCTTACTACAACCTAATCTGGATCAATTCAAATTACAATAAAACTGACCAATAAAATATCAACAAAAATAAAGTAAACAGCCAATGATATAACTAGACCAATTGGAAAGCTAGATCAGTGGTTCACGCAGACGAATATATGATTTTTTAATATTGGTCTCTGTAATATCGCATCCATAAATTGAAGATCATATTGATTGGTCTTAAGATCTTGATATCTTATTTTTAGAATTTTAAGGAGAATCCTTAAATGATATTTGTTAATATCTTTATGTTATATCGATAAAGGATCTGCCTCTCTTCTATACAATAAATTATGTAAAATATCAAGTTTATATACAATTTAGTTGTAACAGCGTTTCAGTGTAATGAAAATACTTTCAAGTTGCTAAAAGTAGCTGCATTACATTGATGTATATGTCGTTATCTAAATTTGCCTCGCTACTTAAAATGCACCACCCTAGGAACTTGTTGAAAATTTTTCTTACATCACTGGGTTTATAAAGGTACAGTGTTCAAAGTCAAGCAAGGAATACATATGTGCAACAGTAAATGTATAATAATTGTGTAGAATAAAAATAATAACTTTGTACAATAATTATGTATAATGATTGTGTGTAAATAATTATATAAATATCATTATATAAATAAATAAATGTGTAGCAATGTAACTATCAATGTATAGCAATATTGTTAGGTCATAGAGTTGCATAGTTGGTCTTATAAGGTCAGAGAATTGTAAAAAAAAATGCTATATCTGGTAAGGTGGGTAAAAAATACAAAGTGTATATGAAAACATCATATTTGGCAATATTTGTAAAGACTCCAGAAGTCTTGAGGGGTATATAAACCCCCAGAACTTGGTCTATATTTCTGGTATTAATATAATTCAGAGAATCCTGCCTCTGTAAGTCCAAAAGCAGGATTAGAGATTATTATGTGCAGGTCACCACGATCTTTTATTATTTTAATGCCCCTTAAATAGACTGTGTACATTTGTAAATGTGCTCATACTTATTTAAATTAAAGTATTAGCTCAATTCTGCTTTTGTCAATTATTTACTTGCTGCTCACAGAACACAGCAAAAGAATTTGAATTTTTGAACATTAATTATTAACGTCATATCTGACCCTGCCTTCAGAAGTGGACTATTCCAGATTCCTTACCTGATTGGCTAGCACCCAGTTGCTAGCCAACGGGATTAAAAACTTTCACTGGGGTTCGCGCACCGAATCCCGCGTGTTTCCAGTAAGGTAGGGGATCTGCCTTTAAATAGTCGGCCTTTTGGAAGCAAGGCAGAGAGCAATTACTTCTGTTAATCTGAACGACAGAACGTGCTCTCCAATAAACCTTTTGCCATCAGCAAAGATATTTATCTAGTTATTATCACGACGTCTACGCAGTGAGGCACGTCCACCTACGGACTGGAAACTGCTACGTCTGAACTAGAGCCGACTCGAGGCAAGCTAACTACATAGCTGGAAAAGTCTTCTTAGCAGAACTCACGACGCAGGCTAATCAGTAGCTGGAAGCGAGTTCTCTCGGCGTTGAAGCATATCAACTGTATTTGTACATTTGTTAACTAACGTGTGTATATATTTTGTACTAATAAATTATACATATTTATTGCTGAATAGTTGTTCGTTTTGTATCTGTTGGTTTGGAAACGAACCTGCAAGCCTAACCAAACACAACAATTAAATTCAAAAGACTTTATTTGCTGCATTCCAAACATTACGTTTATTCAGTAAATCATCATTTGAATTGGGGAAAAAATAGCACAATTATTAGCATCATAAATTTAGAATCCAAGAATATTAAATTCTTGATTTTGCTTTTAAGAGATTCAAATTAAAAATTCTACCAGTAAACATATATGGACATTTGGATTCCTGATTCATTAAGCAGTCTATAAATAGTTCCAAAGATCGCTATCATAAAAATCCAAAGAGTAGGAGCTAGTACAAATTCTGGTTTAGTATCATTTTACATTTCAAATGTTCAAATTTTTTAATTGTAGCAAGAATGTCTTTTATTATTTAGAAGCTATATAATTTAATAATCGTTAACAGACAGCCAATTAACTTCAAAAGTGCGACAAACCTGTTTACTTATTTATATCAAATGTTTAAGATTAAATTAATTAAAGCAATATTTAAATTATTCATTTTTTCGTGATATTTTTTTACCATTTGCCTAGCAATAAAAACCATGTCTACAGGGTTTTTTGTTTCTTAAAATGATATGGAATTTCTGGTAATCATTTAACATCTACTATTGAAAGCAATCTATTCAAAAAAAATTTTGGAAAATATCTTTAAATTGTAGTGCAGATATCGCAAACTTTTTTTTGAAGGGCTGGAAACAAATTTTAAGAGTCTTTGCTGACCAATTTAATCACTAGTGGTGCTGCGATCAAATTACTTCATTGATTAATGGGGGTTATAATAATGAAGGAATACTTAAATTTTTTGAATACTTCTATGAAATTACAAGATAATTAAGGTCTTCATATTTAATTTTATTTTTTGCTGACTATAGGAGTGCATACAATTTTTAAAAATTTTCGCAAAATATTTTTATTTTCTTTACCTCTTTTATAAAAGATTTTATTCATTGGCTTTAATCCATTTTCAAGTTTTAAAAATTAAAAGTAAGATGATTTTTATGTTTTTCTATAGAAAAATTTACCCCGTTCGCATTGGTATTTTTTTAATTTCACTTTTCCGTTGTGAATATTACATAATCGAAAATTATTTTTTCTTCATTTGTTGATTAGAAGGTTTAATCCCAAGCATCACAGTGTGCGATGTATCAGATGTGGCCCGTGGACTGTAATTTGCCCTGGATAGCAGTAAGATTACATGTTAATTACTGCAGTAACGTCTATTCTATTTATTTGCAAAATATTTGCAACAATAAAAGCATTCCATACTTGAGATCAGTGGGCATAACTTCATGAATTTTATAAATATACTGTATTACTAAAAACAAATCTAAGTTTTTTAAAGCATATCATTACCATATTTTTAATTTTTTTTATATCTCATCAGGATTCAATTCTATGTTACTTTCAAGACATCAAATAAAAATCTAAAGTGACCGCTAGTATATATTTTGCAGTTTGGAACCTTGAATTTTTATGTTCTTAGACTTCTCTCTTTAAATCTCTTTATTGATTATGAAGCTTTTCATTCAATTTCTGTTATTCTTCCAAGCAAAAAATATCATTTGTTTTATTTTAAATCATTAATAATAAAATCACTATAAAAGAAGCAATTATTTTTTTTGTTCAAATTTTAGTCAAACACAGATAGTTGAACAGATAATTATATTTCCAGATTAAAATGATAGTTGCATTTAATATACGTCTGTTCATTCTTTAGAGGTAATTTCTCTTTGTGGTGAATTTCCAAACTATTAAACTCTAAAATGACTACTAATTTGGACTTTCAGGATTATGTTCCTAAAGCATGAAATTCTCTTATGAAATGTGTTTATGGACATAACATAGCGAATACGTGGAGCTGTGTTGACATGATCAGAATTCATGAGTTGAAGTCTGATTCCAATGATACCACTTTCGCATCTTATATTCAAAGCAAGACCACAGGTTGCATTACTGAGAAATGAGATATAAGTGTATTTAACCAACTGGGCCCACGGTACTTCATGGAAATTCTCTACATCAAACTTTGATAGAAGAGGAATATCACATTCATCAAGGTTTTCGACCTGAAATAGAAAAATTCAGAAAATTCCAATTGACTTTCACAATATTTACAGAGAGTGCCCAATTTGTCAGGCTCTTTATTAGCCACTGTGTTCTACATAGCTTGGAGAAGGTAGATTTTGATTGGGTAAGAACTAATGGGGTTGAATTTAAGTGTGCTGATACCATATAAAAATAAATAGAATACAAAATTGTATATAATTATTAAGAGAATTTAAATCCATATCTTTAGATTGCTTTTTACTTAGGTTTTTTCCATATATAGAATGAATCCAATTATTATTATAAATACACTAAAACTAGATTGAATTTGTATCAATATAAATAACTGAAATCATACGCTATCCAATATATATATATAAATAAGCAGTTGGCTACATAGCTGCATTAAAATAATTATAAAGTTGTCAGCATGTTTTTCAAGTTGAAGTATAGAATTATTTAAATAATGGGGGGAAATGATATTTAATTTTCTGACGCATATTTTATTATTATAATGACTCTTCATTTAACTAAATATTTTGATTCCCAAAGTGATCAGATGAAAATTATCAAACATTAATATTGCTAAATAACAATATGATTTTAATATGGGAATATTTTAATAAGTTATGATTGTAGAAGAAAGAGAAAACTATTAAAAAATGTAAACAAGTTTTTTTTTCTCTAATTCTCTTCGTTAATTGTAATTAATTACTAGTTTTAATTTAAACTATGAAAATGTACTAAGAGAAAAATAATTTTCTCTTTTTTGTAAATTATTTAATAAATATTATTTTTACTCTTTTAAGAGTGATAAAGTTTTGTTTAAGAGTATTTGTAAAAAGAAAAACACAAAATAAGATTTTAATGTTTTTGGTAAATTTTATTTTTTAATTAAAGTTGTTTGCTTTTCTCTTTATTTCTCTTCATTACAGAAAATCAAATCAGTGTAATTAACTGATTATCTTGTTTTCTTTTTGCTAGAAAATTTTAATTAGAAAGAAATGCCAAGAATTCTATGATGATAATTTAATTTCTTGACTTGTTTTTTAATGTCTGTCATTGAAGAAGAAAATATCTGAGCATTTGTATTTATGGATTTACCTAATTGGTTGTTATAAAATTATCAGATTAGAGACATATTGTAATGGGCTTGTAGGCAGGATTGTTCTAAAAAAAACTAGGGGTGAATAAGTCAGAAGACCAAATGTCTAGATAGGTATTCCTAACTTAGCTGTGAAAAAACAGTCAAGTCTTAATTGAACTGATAAAAAAGAATACATAAGATTTTACCAAACTGTTGCACAGCACAGCAGAAATCTTAATCAAACTATTGTATAGAGCAGCAGAAGTTTTAATCAAGCTTTCAGAATACTATGAATTTAGTCACAAAAATGTTTTCTGCAATGAAAACCATGTGTTAAATTCAGCTAAAAGCTAGACATCATCTTCCTCCATGTAACTTGTCTTCACTGGAATAAAATGTACAGAAGTTAACCCCTAATGTAATATGCAACCTTGTTTTCAACCAAAAGTATGAATCTATGTGTGTTAATGTCACCTGGAAATTTTAGTGGAAAGAAATGAATAAAACTTCCTATTTTTAAACCAGGAAATGAATAAATTAATCATGTTCATATGTTAAAGTCTTCAAGAAGAAAACTCAACTGGAAAACTGGAAATTATAATTGGGAAGGACTCCACAGAGAAAAAAATAAAACCATGTTTAAAGGTATTTTTGTATGCACACTATTTTTGTTAATAGTAAAAAAAAAGATTTTTTTCATATAAAAGTAACATTTTTTTGTAAGAATTGATAATTTTAAATATTTTTATTAACCCTGCTGTATTCTGACAGATTTCTTTGTTCTCACTAGATTTAAGCTTTCAACTTTCATTTTCATATTAAACCATTATAATTTATCAGAATATAATAAATTTGATCTCATTTGAGAGATATTTTTGTCTAGAAATTAAATAAATTTAAAAAAAATCACATTTAATTTTTAGAATTATTTTTAAAATAATATTTTAGTCAAAACAAAACACTATCACATCATCAAACTTCAGGTGGAGCTGATTCAATTTGTAAAATGAACAAAATCTTTATTTTATGTTTGATTTTAAAATCTGAACAATTTTTTTAATAACTACTAAATCTATCAATTTATGCTTTAAAGGTTTAATTTTTTTGTAATTTTTATATTACTGAATATTATAACAATCTGGTGAGTGACCTCATTTCTAGATAGCTGTGTTTTCCTGTGACTATAATCTCCATAGTAACAATATTCAGAAGAAAATATTCTTTTATATTTAAAAATAAAACACTACTGTAAAAAATAAATATGTAATAATATTTATATTTGTTATTTTTAATAACTATTACATAATTATGATACAAATGTAATAAACCTTCCAAAAAGTCAAGTTTTTAGATCGTTGCAATATTTTCTCAACAATCATAATAATACCATGAAATATACTTGGCAAAGTTAGTGATCATCAAATAAATAATGACTACTTGTCAAAGCACGGTTTTAGTTCCTTTGTAATACTAATTATTCAATTTTCCCACTATATTTTGATTTTTTTTGTAATTAAAATATTAGAAAATAAATAAGTAATAGTATAAATACTGAACCCTACTATCTGATAGCGCTGTTTTTCACAAAATGCACATCAATATACCATTTTAGCAGCCTTAACTTACAGGTGACAGTACAAGTGGTGTTTTTTGAGCCATAACAGGCCACCTGAGGGTGATGTATTCTATGATTCTGTAACAAAATACTACACCATTGCATTGCAACAGTATTCATCAAGTGAGCACTCTTGAACTCTCACTACAGTCTGATTTGATGGTGGCTGTATTTCAAAGAGATGAAACTCTGCAAAAATTAATTGTCAAAAATTTTTTAGAAAGCGTAGTGTCATGTCATCACACATGCTTCCCTACACTTTTCAACTGCACACAACTTGAAAAGGTTCTTCTTTTCAGCAGAATTTTTTCTGATTTTGTATGCAAATGCCTGTTTACACACAAATCCATGTGAGAACTGTCAAATGTCATCTGCAAGTTGTCCGAATTGGTCAAAGCTGAGTGAATTGCCAGCCGGCCACATAAGTGGGTGCACAATATTGTGTTTCCCCAAAAAGAGAAACTCCTGCAAGTATACCTATGTAGGTCTGCATAAGGGAAGTTGTTGGTTGGAAGGCTCCAAAATCCCATTATTTACAGCTTTGAGACTTCCCTGTTATTTTATTTGCATGTTACTTTTGGCTGCTGTTTTTATGCCCCTGTAAATGGTGATGTTTTTTTTACTTGTTTTGCTTCACAACTTATCCAAAGTTTCGTTTCTTTTTGATTCAATAAATTATTTTATGGGGAAACTTGTTGTTTTTGTTGTTCACATGATTATAAAATAGGTAGGTAATATTTGATAAGTTTCATTAACAGTTAAATAATATTTACTAAGGCTGTAATCTTTAGGAATAAGCGTCTGAAAAATTCAAAGGTAGGGACCTCTACAGGTCTTAAACACAAGCTTATGCTATGAAGAAAAGAGGGAAATATTACTTAATATAATAATGTGCATTTAATAAATTTTATAATTATCAGTTAAAGTAAGTAATATTTTATAATACCAAAAAAAAAAGAAGTGTTTATTCAAAAGGTCTCACCAAAAAAAAATAATAATAAAGAACTGTGTGGTAACATAATAAAGTGTTCAAAAAGAAGTCAATAATTAAAAATCAAACCAAACTTTCCCTGCCACCCCGAGCTTTAAAAAAGTTTTTTAAAAATGAACTGTTTATGTTTTTTTAAAATTAAAGGCCAAAAAAATTAAGGAAGAACTTTTTGCTATCATATAAAGCTTTCTGTAGCATAAAAATTTGAAACAAAAAAGAGCCTCATAATAAATTAATAAAAGAAAAAAAATACAACAATTAAAAATCAAAACAACCCCTCTCACTTCCACCTTCTAAAAAACTAAATGTTGGTTTATTCAAAAGTACTGAATTGTTGAAGTCTTTCAGCAAATCAAAACATCAACAAGAAAAGATAAGTTAAAAGCAAACAACCAACCCCCTCTCCATCATCTAAAAACAACAAAGTGTTTGTTACTGTATTTTTGTGTAAACAAACTGACAGAGTGTTAATCAATAATTTAAAAGCAAACGAATACCCCTATACCATCTAAAAACAAAGTGTTTGTTTCTTTAAAAATGAACCCAAAAAAAAAACTGTGTGAAAAAAAAATTTGGTTTACCATTAGTAATATTATGTAAAGAAACCTACAGACAGTTAATCATTAATTTACAAACAAACCAACACCCTTAGACCATCTAAAAACAAAGTATTTGGTTATTAAAAAAAAACCAGATGGAGTAAAAAAAAACTTTGGTGGTTTACCGTCGCTGATGAAAAAAATTAAAAACTGGTTGAAAAAAAAATCTTTTATTGTAATATTATGTGTTAAAAAAACACTTTGGTGGTTTACTGTCACTGACAAAAACATAATAAAAACTGGTTGAAAAAACAATTTTTTTTCGTAATATTATGTAAACAAACAGACAGCCTGTGAATTGGTATATTAATGTGAATTGGGCGCAAAAAGAGGACTATCAGATGGTGGGGTTCAGTATTCATACTATTACCAATAAATATACATGAATTTTAAAGCCATAAAAACGTTTCACAAAATTTTCACCAGTGAAAAGGAAAAATGCAAATTTAATTGCTAGAAATCTTTCCCAAATCTTGACTGTGAGAATAAATGGGAAAGTTAAGTTAATGTTTTTAAATTGTGAAGCTTTTTTAAAATTCATTTAATGTTCTTTTATGAAATTTTTGTTTTAAGAAAATTTAATTTATTTTACAGCTTAACTTTTTGTGTGTGAAACATTATTTTTCCCTCCTAAAAACTTAACAAAATGTTAATTCATCTCTTCCACTTTTATTAATATCTTCCAATAATTTACTATTTAATTGCATTATCTCTCTATAATTATCTATTTTAGTCAACATCTTTTTATTAAAATAGTTTTCCCATTTAATATTAACATCTTTTTCACTTTCTTGCACATGTACATTCTCTGCTTACTGACTCTCATTTTTTATTACTTTTATAATTCTGAATATTCTCATCAAAAACTATTTGCCACTTTTTCAACTTCACCAGACCAGTCATAATATTCATGCTCAACCAACTTTTTCATAACTTCTACTTTTATTTTATATTCTTCTAACTTATTCCTATTATTCACACTCCATTCTTATCTTTCACTAACCTTTCTACTTTTAGTACTATTTACCATCACATTACTAATCATTACTATTGTAAATAAATTCTTTTTTCTATAACATACACTCTCTTCATTATCAAAAACTTTAATTTTCTATACATTATTTATTCCCTCTTTACTAATATATAATTTATTGTATGAAATATATTATTTCTAGACTATGTGTAATGTCACTCATAAATATTTGATAAATGTCTATTGTTCAAATTGGCTGTCTGACAAAAAAATTTCAGAAGCTGCCCATTCTTGTTATTCAAGTCATCAATTTCTTCAATATGCCCATTTATATCCTCTAAACCATAATTTTTTCCCTTTTTTAAAAAATTCTGTATATCCTTAAATAGGCATTTATATATATATTGTAACCTTCCAGATTGGCACCAGGAAGAAATGTGGGAAGGTCACATTTGTGCTAACCATGGCTGAAAGCAATTAGTTAAGAAAAATGAATTGTGATGTAATTTGCTAGTTGAAGTTAGAATTTTAACAAAATCAAAATTCTAAATGGGTATATTGATTGGTGGAGTTTTGGGCTATATGTTTAGTGGTAGATGTTTGTGTACAATAGAAGATTAACACGTCATCATAGGTAGATGCGTATGTGTATTATTAAGTAGAATTTTCTTTTTTATATTTTATTTATAATTTATTGATTATATATTGTCTTAGAATCTTATATTTTAAAAATGATAAAGATTATTTGTAATAGTAAATGACATTTTAAAATTAATAATTAATGTTTAATATTTTTTTAATTACTATGTATAGTATATTCAAACATTATATTGTTTAAAATTTTATAAATAATATCTCTGGCAAGCTTCCAAAGTTGTCATGGAAACATAGAGGGCGTAAGGAGAGAAAGACAGGGTTTACAACTAAAAAGTAATAAAAAAAAAGCTCTGAGGAAGAAGTTTAAAAAAACTTAAATGAATTAAAAAAAACTCTCTAATAGTATTATAACAAACATAAAAAAATCACAAGGATTCTAATAATATATTTATGGAAAATTTATATTGTACTACTGGAGTAAATAAAACAATGAAGAGATAGACCCAAAAGTAAACCAGCTTCAAAGTTCTGCCAAAGTCATGATTTAAGTTCACTACCTTTGGAATACCTGGATGTTACATAAGATAAGTTATGATTTATTATAAAGCATTACCAAAAATAAATAATATGAAAATGACAAATTTATTAAAAGTAAAGCTAGCAAAAGTCTTCTTGTTAGACGCTAAAATCAGACGCTTAATATTACATTTTAATCATTTTATATTAATCTTCTGCAAATTAAAACTTAAACTGAAAAAGTTTATATACTTAATTTTATATCAAGAAGATAATTTTCTACCATATAACTTTGATATTTGTGTATTTATAGTGAAGTAATTTCAATGCATGTAAATGTCTTTTTTTTTAATGCACGTTACAGAATTCTATGATAAAAAAAAAGAAAACTCATCATTCTTATCAAGTGATACTTAACAATCGAATAAACATTTTTCTTTCTATCATAATTTCTATTATCTTTGAAATTAATATGTATTTTTTTTTAATTTTTAAATTTTTAAAAATTTGTTTAAATGTAATGATAAGATACTGATAAATATTTTCATTACTGAATATAACAGATGTATAATCAATTTTTATTTTTATTTAAAAAACAACAACAACAACAAATATAATGTAACTTCATATCATTTATAATATGATTATTTATTATTTTATATAATCTGGAAATTATATTATAGGTGGTTGTAGATGTTCCGATATGTGCGTGATGTTATATATATATATATTTTTTAATTGTATTTATTATGCCGAATTTCGTTAATGATTTTATTTAAAAAAATAAAGAATAAAAACCTTGTCAGTTATAAGTTTGTTATATAGGAAGTAGAGTGAATATAACTTGACGATAGAAATGATCAGGGATGATTAGATTATTTAAATGGAGTTTGGGAGATATTATTAACTCTCACGTATATAAGTGTTTTATTATTGTTCTCACGTATATAAGTGTTTTATTATTGTTGACCCATGCTTGTCTTTAATTTTTGTATAGTTAATGTTAGATGGAATAGATATTGGTTATAACGGACAAGTGTTATATAAAATTCTATAATATATATAAAAGATGATTAATTTCTGTCATCATCAAAGTTTTATAAATAATCCAATAGAATATAGTTTACAAATTCATGATATTTATTATATAAACAAATGCATATATTCGAAGATATATGATTAACATATTAAAAGTAGTGAATTTTCATTTTACCACAGAAGAAATGTAATTGGTGATAAAGGTGTATCAATAATATTTTTTTTTATTTATGATTTATTGTTGGTTTTATTTTTTTAAATAAATATTTTATTGAATCAACAGCTTATAGGAATTCCTTGATTATATACGTTCGATTCTTCATTTCCACACACACACACATACATCTAATTATCATAGCATAGTTATAGAAGATATAAGTTTGTCAAATAATTCAAGTTTTAGTTAAATTTGTTTAGTGGTAATAAGTCTCAGTATTACAATGCCAGTAATACATTTTACTTTGTATAGAATAGATAGTGATATGGATAGAAAAGTATCCGGTCCTAATAATTATCTATTCTATATTAAATATGATACTTGATGATTGTGCAATAGTTTAGTATTGAACAGATGCTCTGAACATATTTCAATTAATCTTATAATATTATTGTTTATAGATGTTTTTATCATCCTTGATGGCTTGATATATAAAGACCATACCCTATAACCTCAACTGAGCTAAGCCATAGGGTAATTTCAATATAAAAATCTTTTAACTAAGTTTAAATATAATTTATAATTATAAATTTATTCTATTTTGCATAGAATTGGTGCCTGGGCAATTATAAATATAATAAAGTAAATTAGTGAAGAGGATGGAGGTTGTAGGGAGGGTTTCAATATATATATATATATATATATCCATATTGATATATTGGAATGATAGGATGGAGGTTGTAGGGAGGGTTTCAATATATATATATATATCATTCCACAACATTATAATTTGATTATGACTAGCAGCCATATACACTATATCGACTATCCATTATTTTCTTCATAACTTTATCTCAAACCATAAATGTTCTTGACACTTTACAGTACACCTGGGTCTCGTTTTATGCGATAAATAGGTTCCTCAGAAAACACGTGCAAATGAAATCATGCAAAAATAGATGTAATTTACATTGAAAAGGGGGAAATGCAGCCTGTGATTTTTCAAAATTCGCATAAAAGCAAAGCACCAATGTAAAATTACTTTAAAATTCGCGCAAAAAAAAAAAAGGAAATAAAATATGACTAATAAAAAATTTCAAATTTGAAAAAAATTGATACAAGACAAACTTTTTTTTAACTATAATATTGAATTTTATTCAAAATAATATATTTTTATGCATAATTTACAGTACAGTAATTTACATTTTTTATACATGTTTTAATTATTATGATTTTCTGGTGACAACATAATTAGTAATTAATCTTTGAGGCAATAATTTTATTAATTGTTTACGAAGCTCGTGATATCCAGACATACAACCATTTAGCTCTCGTTGGAATTTAAGAGCACGTTAATGATTAGTGTCATTAATAAGAAAATAATAATTGATTATGTTCTTTTTTAAAAAGTAAAAACAGAATGTGATTTAAAATGCAAAATTAACACGCACAATGTTTGAACAAATTTACATTATAATCTTGTAAAATTTAATTTAAGTATACATAAAATGTGGAAATCATGATTTTAATTTCGTTATTGCATAAAATCTTATTATTATAAAGCACTGAAAATATTGAAATTACTAAGATGTAAGTCGAATTCAAATAATGTGCTATTACTTTCAATATAATGTAAGTGCACAAAATTTATTATTTAAAGTAATAGCGCATTATTGGAAATTGACTTCCAGTGAAACACGAATCACGTAACTTCAAAATCATGTTAAATAAGTCCACGTAAAAAGAGACCCAGGTGTACTTAAATATTTTTTTGACATTATTCCTATACCACCACCCCTTTTTCTTTTCCAATGTAGGTTCCTTTTCTTTTTTAGATGAGTTTCCACTAGTACTAATTACCACAAGCCCTTCATTTTGAACTGCTTTGTTTGATTCCAACCACTTTTTTCATTTTCTACCACCTTTAATATTTAAATATCCAATTTTTACAATTTCTTCATTTCTTTCTGCCTTTTTATAGATTTTTTGACTCTTCATTCTTTATTATATTTGTAGATAGTTTATTTATCATTAGTATTACAGAACCACCCCCTCCTCTCCACATCTATATTTATATGTGATGCACTATGGCTTCCCCAGTTTCGAAGTGAGAAATCTCTCATCCACTATGCCCAGAGAAACCTGTTACCCACATTACCTTTCCTACCCATTCCTGACCCTATGTTTTTTTCCATATTTTTCTATATCCTGTTCCATCCCCTTTGCACAACATTATCTATGGTATGGGCTTTATATCTAAATTCCCTGTATCTTTTTCCAAACCCAGCATAAAAACCAAGAACCCACTTTTTGTATAATCACTTTGTTTATATTTATTTCCCCACAATTTTATTATTTGTACCTTTCTGCTTGTAAGCATTCATATTCAAATAACAGATTCCTAATATACATGCAAGTGATGCAATGCACTGTGGCTTTTCCTTTCTCAAAGTCAGGAATGTCTTAGCCTTTATGCCCAGAGAGACTAGTTAGTCACCTTGCCTTACCATCCCTTTCCATTCTCCATCTTAAATTTTTTTCATATTCTTCTCTACCCTGTTCCATCCTATTTCCACAATATTATCTTTGTTTACTCTATGACCTTTATATCTAAATGCCCTTTATATTTTTAATCCCAGTACAAAAACCAAGAAACAACTTTCTATATAATCAGTTTGTTTATATTTATTCTCCCACAACTTCATTATTTACATCCTTTCTGCTTGTAAGCATTTACACTCAGTTAACAGATGTTAATATTTTCAATGCCTTCATTATATAAATCGCAGTCTACACCACCCACACTTCTCCGTTTATGGGTATATTCCCTTGTTGCTAATGATCCTGCTTGAGTCTTAAACATAACCATTTTTTTGCTGTTATCATAAATTAACTTGCAGCCAATATTCTGTTTACTTCTATATATATTTCCACTCTTTTTATTCTCTCCATCTCTCCAACTCCCTATTTTTTATTAATGCATCTCTATCCCATTCTCTACCTCTATAAAACTCAACAATTCTTCTAACATAATCATCCCACTTTTTGTATAAATATACTGACAAATTTTTTATCCAAATCTTCTGCATATCTTACTACCATTTTCACTCATGCTGTTTCTTGCCCTTTACTCATAACCCAGTTAAATACTATTTTGAATATTATATATTACCTATAAATTGCAATCTATTAAACATTTTAATTTTTCTTTTTGCATCTCTCATATAAAAACTTGACTATCCCAATTCTCCTTTAATTACCTCCTTTCCCATCCACACATCTGCATCTAATCCATGTCTTCATGCCTCTCTTTGTACTTTTTCTATGTAAACATCAGCTTTATTAACACATAATGCATTATTAGCATATGTTAACCCTAATACTGCCATTTCCTTCCATACAATTCTAGCTACATAATAATTATTATATAAAAACACTGTTAATTGTTTTCTCAGGCCCTTTCTTTTCTTGGCTTCATTTATCATTTTCTTCTCCCATTTATCTAAGCAATTTTTCCAATTAGTTAAGGAAATTCTCAAATAGTTATACCTATTCACCAGATTTAACCTTATACCCCTGAAAAATTCTTTCTGTTTCCTTCCCCATATTTATCATCATTACTTTTGATTTTTGTTCACTAAATTTAATCCCCATCTATTTCCTCACTCTTACACATGTCTTAAACATAACTTCCATATTTCCCCTACTTTCTGTGCACAAGAAGACATCATCTACAAATAAAAATGCTGGTCATAGATATACTTGCTTGCCACCTATTAATGCTATTCTCTACTCTTCTTCCTCTCCATTTCTCTCAAATACAGAAAAACAAAATATGCGATATACAGCTTCCCTACCTTAGTCCAATCCCATTTTTAACTTTGACTGATTCTATATTTCCTAATTGATCTAATAAAGCTCTATTCATTCCCAATTTTAGTAATCTTACCCATAATCTATTTCTATTTACTCTATCATATGCCTTCTCTATATCTATAAAAACCATATATAAATGTCTGCCTATATTCTTACTCATGACCATAAGTTGTGTGACTCCAATAAATTATCTTCTATATGCCTATCTAATCGAAAACCTCCTTATATTTCTCTCACTATATTATTTTTTTCCATTCATTTTGTGACCTTTCCAGCCACCATATATTTGAAAACTTTGTGTACCACTGGTCTTACCATTATCAGTCTACATTTGCTTAACTTTCTAGGATTGTTACCCTTTCCTTTAAATAGTAGCTTTTCCATTGTATTATTCCAACTATCTGGAAATTCTCTCTTCTGTACTATCTTATTAAAACATGATAATAGGTTTAATTTTGCCCTATTTTCTAAATTTCATCACAATCTCTGCTACCCATCCATCTAACCCTCTTGCCTTTCCACTTTTCAATTTCTTCCCTGCCTCATTCAATGCATTTCCTATTTCTATTAATATATGCTTTCATGTATGTCATTACTCTATCCTTCACATTTAACATCTGCTCTATTTTCATTACATACTTGTTTGAAATTGTCTCTAATTCTTCTCTAGAGCTACACTCTATTCCCTCATCATCTAGTAATACTATTTTTCTCTCCCCTACAAACCTTCTTTTGATGTATTTCCAATTTTTTTATTCCAATTTTTCCATTCTTATTAATATGCTCCAACAATTTACTATTTAATTTCATTGTCTCTATATAATTATCTACTTTAGCCAAATTCTTATTTTATTAAATACTTTTCCCATTTAACATTTAACATCTTTTTTACTTTCTTTGTTTTTAATAGCACACTTTTCCTCTTTTTTACACTTTTAGTAACTCTCACTTTTCTATATTAGTTTTATTCTTCTGAATATTCTCACCTAAAACCCTATTTGCCACTTTTTCTACTATCCCATACCAGTCCTTATATTAATACCCAACCATTTCTTCCATGATTTCTTCAACTTTTATTTTATATTGTTCTAATTTATTCTTATCATTCATTCACTATCCTTTCTACTTTTATTATTATTTTCCATCACCTTACTAACCATTTCAATTATAAAGAAATTGTGATCACTATTACATATTCTCTCTTCATTATCAAACACTTTAATTTTTTATACCCTATTCATTCCTTCTTTCTCTATGAATACACAATCTATTGTGTGAAATATATTACTACTAGACCATGTGTATTGTCATTCATAAATATTTAATAAATTTCCCATGCTCAAATTTACTCTGACAAAAATTCTTCAGAATCTATCTATTCTTCTTATCTACATCATCAATTTCTTCAATATGACCAATCATATCATTATAACCATTATTTTCTTCCCCCTTTTTGGAACACTGTATATCTTTAACTAGGATTTTATATATGCTATTGTTCCACTGCATAATTGTTTGATTACATCCAGTAGATATATACATTATACACACAATTTATCACACAATTTATTCTTGTCTTCCTAACCTTAGCTCAAACCAGAAATTTTCTTGACATTTAACAATATTTTTATATTTTTGACATAACTTCTATACCACCACCCCTTTTTACTTTTTCTTTTCTATATCTACCCCACCATATCAACCCTTCTAGTATAGATTCTTCTTCTTTTTTCCTTAGATGCTCTTCATTTTTAACTGCTTTGTTTAATTCCAGCCACTTTTCTGGTCTCCTACACTGTGCATATTCAAATATCCAATTTTAACAATCTCCTTTTAACACTCGCAAAAGCGCATGCACAATTAGCTTGAAAGGCTGATATTTGAATGTAATACAATTGTAAACATGCGCTATATAAAAATAAATGCTTATTAACTACTCTTTTATAAATTCATTTGACTCTTCCATTAATTTTACATACCACTCCATCTCCACATTTACATTTATATCCATATCAGTTACCCTTTGTTTATTTCTTACATTCCATCCATTTTTCATTTTAATAATACTGCAATTTAAAAACAACCCCGCTTTATAATTTTCCTGAACTATAATATTCTATATATATCAACCTTCCTAAAACTTTATTTTTTGTTTTGGTAAATGCTATCAATCATTACTATATAACTCCCTCTTACTAATAAAAACATCACACACATGCATAAACATAACATCATTTTTCTCACACAATTTTTTCAAATTCTCTTTTTATAAAACATGCCCTATTTAATATAATTATTGTCAAATCTTTCTTTAATCTTATTAAAATTCCTAATCAATTCTATGTACTTATCCAATATTCTCTCTGAAGTCTCTGACAACTTATCTTAACATACACATCTCTACTACTTTGTTTTTTTACCTTATTTGTAACATTGCTTAATTCTATCTCCAGGCAAACATATTCTTACATACCTGTTTCTATTTCCCCTTGCAATTACATATCCACAACCTCTAATTAGTGAATCTTCTATCATTACTATTCTTCACTCTTATTCAGTTGTTACTAGCCTATATGTACAGTGACAATATTTACTTAGAAGTTGAACTCGCACCTTTAGATTCTTGAATATCGAATTTAAGGCAAACGCTCTAACCAATTGAGCTAGCTAGAGCATTTGCCTTAAATTTGATATTCAAGAATCTAAAAATGCAAGTTCAAGTTCTAAGTAAATATTGTCACTGTGCATATAGACCAGCAACATTTAAAGACATGTGGAGAATAATACTACTCAAAACATTGTGTAATTACTATCTTATCATTACTGTCTCATAGTTTACTTTCCCTACTTCACCTGTAACATTCTCTTCCACCATCTGGATTCCTTATCTACTTCTTCCTAATCATTTCTATTTAATAATTCTTTTATCTGCTCACACTTCATCTCTAATGATTTTAATTTTGCTTCCACATCCTTTACCTCTTCCTCTATCTTACTTATTCATTGACTAACCATCTCCATTGCACTACCTACTTTGTTATACATATCTCTTGTCACTCCACTAAAAACATATTCTATTCCATCTTTCTCAACTACATTTTTTTCTTTTCTCATGACTTTCTTTTTAAACTATCTACACATACATATGATGTGATCCACTGTGACTTCTCCTTATACAGAATCAGGAATCTCACAGCCACTATGCCTGAAAAAACATATTAGCCCCTGTACCTCCTCTTTTCATTCCTCATCCTAAGTTTTTCCCAATTCTTCTTTATCTTGCTCCATTCCATTTCCATATAGCCTTTATATCTAAATCCCCTGTATATTTTCCCAAACCCAGCTTAAAATCCAATGACAAACTTTCTGTAAAATGACTTTATTTATATTTATTCTTCCTCAACTTCATTATTTGTACCCTTTCTATTTTCTGGCATTTACATTCAATTAACAGATGCCTAATATTTCCTATGCATTCCTTACAAAACTTGCAGATTAAATTACTCACATTTTTCATTTTATGTTTATATTTCTTTGTTGCTAAAGATACTGTTTGAGCCCTAAACAGTAAATTTCCTTGCTATTATCATAGATTAACTCACACTCAATATTCTATATACTTCTATATATATTTAAAGTCTTTTTACTCTCTATACTAGTTCCCCATCTCTTCAACTTCCTATTCTTTATTAATGCATCTATTCTTCTATCCCTTTCCTTGCCACAATAATATTCAGCAATTCTCCTAACACAATCATCCCAGCTTTTGTACAAATATATTGACTTGGATATATCCAAATCTTCTGCATACCATACTACCTTATTCACCTATTTAGTTGCTTGCCCTTTAATCATAACCCAATTAAAAACTATCTTGGCTATTCTTTTATTATCCTTAAACTGCATCCAACCAAATATTTTTATCTTGATTTTTGCAGCTTTCAAAAAAAAGTTGACCATCCCATTTCTTGTTGAATTGCCTCCTTTGCTATCCACACATACAGCATCTAATGCATGTCTTCCTACTTCCCTTTGTACTTTTTCCCTCCTTTGCTATCCACACATATAGCATCTAATGCATGTCTTCCTACTTCCCTTTGTACTTTTTCTAAGTTATCTAATACCATTTTACTGACACATAGCCCATCATTACCATATTTTTATTCTGCTACTGTCACTCCATTCCATACAATTCTAGCTACATCATACTTATTATATGAAACACTGTTAATTTCTTTAACAATCTTTTTTCTTTGCTTCATTTATCACTTTTTTCTCCCATTCATCTAAACAATTTTTCTGATTATTTCAGACAAATCCCAAATAGTTATATCTGTTCACTACACTCAAGTTTATATCCAACAATAAAAATTATTTTTCTTCTCTTTCCCCAGTATTAATCATCATTACATTTGATTTTTCTCACTAAATTTAATCCCCATTTCTTTATCCATTCTTGCACATGTCCTCAGCATATATATTTCCCTTCTTGTTGTGCACTAGAAGACCACATATGCAAATAAAAGACCTGCTAATGTATGTATTCTCTTGCCACCTATTAAGGGTATCTCTAACCCTCTTCTTACTATTTCTATTGCTCTCTCCATTCCACTAACATACAACAAAAAATAGGTGACATAGGACATTATTACCTTAGTCCCACTCCATTTTTAAATTTAATTGATTCTATATTTCCTAATTGATATGTATAGTAATTATTTTCATATAACCTCATAATAATAACCACTAAAGTTCCATCCATTCCCAAATTTACTGAACTTACCCATAAGTTATTCCTATTTACTCTATAATATGCTTTCCTATATCTCTAAAAACTATATATAACTGTTTACCTGTATTTCTATTGATATCTATAAACTGTGCGACTACAAATAAACTTTTTTTTATTTACCTATCTGATCAAAAACCTCCCTGCATTTCTCCCACTAGATCTTCTTCCATCCATTTTGTGACCCTTCCAGCCACTATATATGTGAAAAATTTATATAACACTGACATTCTCGCTACCAGTCTATAATTCCTTATCTCTCTATAATCCTCACCCTTTCCTTTAAATAGTAGTTTTACCATTGTATTACTCCAACTATCTAGAAAATCTCTTCTGTGCCATCTTATTAAAACATGATAATAGTTTTAATTTCGCCCTATGTCATAAATTCATTACCATCTCTGCTGCCCATCCATCCAAACATCTTGCCTCTCCACTTTTCAATTTCTTCCCTGCCACAATCAGTTCATTTTCTATAAACCTAATATTTCCATTACTATATGCTTTCATGTTTGTTATCACTAATGCTTTCATGTTTGATATCACTCTGTCCTTCATATCTACCATCTTTTCTATACAGATTGTATTTAATTCTTCTCTAGAGCTGCACTCTATTACCTCATTGTTTAGTAATACTACATGTGATGTGATGTACTGTGACTTCTCCTTATTTGTAGTCAGGAATCGCTCAGCAAGTATGCCCAGATAAACCTGTTAGCCATTTTGATTTCTCTTCCCATTTCCCACCTCATGTTTTTCCATATTCTTCTCTATCCTGCTCCATCTTCCACAACATAATCTTTGTCAACAAGAATACATCCTTTTAGAATGACATCTCATCGATTCCCCACGACCTTAGAGAATTATGATATGATTTCTTCACAAATGTTTCTATATATTTTTACGCAATTTCTATAAGTATTTTATAAGCTATCTATTAGAGGCGTTCAAATTATCATGCTATCAAACGTAGTGAAACCGGTTCAGACTTTTTTGAATGTTTATGTGTTCGAAAGTTTTGGTAATAGTGAATCAGTTTTTTATTTGCATAATTAAATGTAAGTTGATAACTGAACAAATAATACTAAGTAACTCGTAGTATTTATTCTTCAGTTAAAATTTAAAATATTTCTTCCTTCTAGGGAACATCTCTAATTTAATAAACGATTAGAAATACGCATCATTATATTTATCTGAAGTGGTTGGTTTGGAAATGCAGAAGGTTTGATACTTATAAGCCAAAGTGGAATAATTCACTTTTATTTCGAAGTAGGCCATGTAATGATCTAAAAAGTCATTTTGTTTTCATGAAATATTATAAGTATTTTCCCCAACTGATTTTTATTTTTTAAAATTGCTATAAAACTCTATAATGTAGGTGTGTAATTTCCTCAATTTATTAAGTAACCTTAATATTATTTTGTTTCTGATAAGTAATTTAAATCTTATCCTTGAGATAAAATAAATATCTTAATTTATCTCCTACCTAAAATAAACTGTATGTATTGGATATATCAATTATCTCCCAATACCAAAATTTAATTCACAATGAAATATAACACCTGTTCAACATTATGTGGAAAGCGTTAATGTGTAAATAATAATTCAACCACAGTTATGTTTCTAATAATTCAAACTAAATAAAATAATAGAGAGGGAAACAAAAATCTTTTATGAGAGATCCTTAAAAGACCTTATTATTAACCGTTAGGTATGAGCTTTTATAGAAATAAAGCTTTCTTACTTTAAATTTAAGTTAGATGAACACAAAAACTTATAAGTAAAGTTTAAAAGAAAAGTTATAAAGAAATATAATAATAAGCTGAACGTTTTCGAGGATCCATGCCTCATAATCATAATGAATAGAGGTCAAGAAAAGCGGAATTTCTATGAAAATTTAAATTAGTTAAATATCAATAGGCAATAATTCATTATTGTACAATTGCTCTCATTGTTACGCACAACAAAAGATATAACTCTTTAATAAGTGTTTATAAATATAAATTAGAATATTTATTCTTTCAAAATGTCTACACACGACTATGAAGAAATGACGTTAGAAGAATATGAAACCAGATTTTCATGTATTATATGCTTCTGTCCCAGTCTTTACATGATATTTGGCATATGTCAACACAAAATCTGTGCAAGATGTTTATACGGAGACGGAAACGTACTCAAAGATTATTTTAAAACTTGTCCAATTTGTAGCACACCTGACTCTTTTCCAAGAATTCGACCAATCATACCAAAAATTAACATAGAAATTCAGAAAATCTTAGGAGTTCAAAAATGTCCACATATACTCTGTAACTTTGAAGATTTTGAAATAAATATGAAGGATCACCTTAAAAATTGTGGAAAAAAAAGAAAAAAAAAGAAAAAGAACTTTCTTCTATTTGCTTAAATGTAAAAGAAAATATCGATTGAAATAATTTTTTCTAAAGCCATAAAATTGTTTTGTTACTTTCGAACCACACTTTATTAAAATAGATATTATTTTTAACTACTGTTAATCTATTGAAATATAAAAATGTTTCCAAGTTTAATTCGGTTTTCGGATCCAAAACCTATCTTCTCCACAATACATGAATGAATATCTTTGTTTTATAACCCGTCTCACATGTGTTTTTTTTCTGGATCTTTTCAATATAAGACTTGCACTATTCATCTTTTACTATCTTTTCTAATAATATAGACAGTTCAGCATCCTTTTAGTTTCTTAATTTTCTCAGTAATATCAGTGATTCCGATTCACTGCTTTCATCTTTTCTATTTCTCTATATTTGTTGAGTGATATGTATATGTATATACCATTCGTAAAAAATAAATTTATTAGCAATTTTAAACTTTTAACTTTGTGTTTATTCTTTTACTTCAAGTTATACAAAATTAAAATATGGTAAATTATATAATAATTTATATTTTCGAAACATAAGAACTCAGGTGTGAGAGGGAAAAGGTAAAATATTATAGATAAAAAGCTGCAAAAGAAAGTTCTTGAACAAAGTAAAGATATTTATTTCATAATAGGTAAAATATATAACGATATGAATTGGCAAAAATTATAAGGATCACAAGTTGAGTAAGTAAATAATATAAGCTTAAATATTTAGAGTGAAAACTTTTAACTCAGTTTGTAACTTAATAACACTATATAGTATTATACCCACCTGCACATATAATGTAATATATAAGGGACTCGAACTCAGGCTTTCACACAACCCTCAACTCTCCATGCCATCTCATATTGCTGACACATCTGATCACACACATGCTGAAAAGACAAACAGTCACCAACATAGGTATTGAGTGCTAAACTAGCACTCATCAGTTGGTCCAGATTATCATCTCCACACATATATGCAATCATTGCTTACTTTATATTAAGATAGCCAATCTTCATACTTTAATGGTCAAACTTCAAACTACTCCAACCCCCAACTGTTCAGCTATCCATTTAATTGAAAATCTGATGATGAAATGTTCAAAGATCTAGTAAGTGCCAAGATTGTCATCCTACCTGTGTTGACATTAGTCATTCTGACCCCTGATGTAAAGGAGAATAATCCATTTTACATATATATGTGAAGGATGGGCAGACCTTTAAAGCACTATGTTTCAATATGTAACTTAATACACCTTACAGGCTTACACAGATCTGCACATATACATAATATATAAGAGACTCGGACTCAGACTTACATGACTTTCAACTCATCATGCCATCTCATATTGCTGACCCACCTGGTCACACAATGGTGAAAAGATAAATAATCACCAATATACATGTTTTGTGCTAAGCCAGCACTCATCAGTTGGTCCAGATTACCATCTCCACATATATATATATACAATCAGTACTCAGCTTTATATTAAGATAGATAATCATCATACTTTAATGGATAGACTTCAAGGTACTCCAACCCACAACTCTTCAGCCATCCATTTTCATTGAAAATCTGATGATGAAACATTCAAAGACCCCGTAAGTGCCAAGGTTGTCATCTTACCCATGTTAGCCATTCTGACCCATCATGTGCAGGAGAATATTGCATTTTACATACATATATGATGGATGAGCAGATCTTTAATGCACTATGTTTCAATATGTAACTTAATATACTGTACAGACTTACACACACCTGCATGTATAATGTAATATATAAGGGACTCAAACTCAGACTTTTGCACGAACCTCAATTCTCCATGCCATCTCATTCTAGACTCACCTGATCACACACATGTTGAAAAGATAAATAATCACCAATATACATGTTTTGTGCTAAACCAGCACTCATCAGTTGATTCAGATTACCATCTCCACATATATACAGAGAGAATCAGTGCTCAGCTTTATATTAAGATAGATAATCTTCATACTTTAATGGGACTTGGACTCAGACTCACATGATCCTCAACTGTCCATGCCATCTCATATTGCTGACCCATCTGATCACACAATGTTGAAAAAATAAATAATCACCAGTATACATGTTTTGTGCTAAACCAGCACTCATCAGTTGGTTCAGATTACCATATCCACATATATATACAATCAGTGCTCAGCTTTATATTAAGATAAAAAAATTTCATACTTTAATGGACAGACTTCAAACTACTCCAAACACACAACTCTTCAGCCGTCAATTTCATTGAAAATCTGATGATAAAACGTTCAAAGACCCCATAAGTTCCAATGATGTCATCATACCCATGTTGACATTAGTCATTCTGACCCCTCATGTACAGCAGAATAATCCATTTTATATACATATGTGAGGTATGGGCAAACGTTTAACACACTATGTTCCAATATTGGCATTTATGGTGGTTTTGAACGTTTCATCATCAGATTTTCAATGAAATGGATAGCTGAAGAGTTTGGGTTGGAGTAGTTTGAAGCCTGTTCATTAAAGTATAAAGATTGACTATCTTAATATAAAGCTGAGTACTGATTGTATATATGTGTGGAGATGATAATCTGGACCAACTGATGAATGCTTGTTTACCACGAAATACATATTTTGGTGATTATTTATCTTTTCAACATGTGGGTGATCAGGTATGTTAGCAATATGAGATGGCATGGAGAGTTGAGGGTTGTGTGAAAGTCTGAGTTCAAGTCTCTTATATATTAACTCAGTTTGGTAATTTTAAATAATATTATAGATAATTAATCAAAATTATTTCTCTCTTTTCTGGATCTTCATAATATTATTTAAATATCATGAAACATTTAGAACAACATGTAGAGTCATATATAATTTCGACATGACCGTGTAATATTCATAGCATGCTATGAATATAGCGTACATAACATTTAAACCGATCACAGATACATATATAAAAATAGAAGAAAAAAAAGAGTTTTAGCTATTTGGGGAAGAGAAACATCTTGAAATATCTCTACTCTCACACAAGGTAGGGAATTTCCTACTTTATGGTATAATAAAATTTACACTAGAGAAATATTATTCATTATTAGATAATGTCTAGTCTAATGATTGACCAATAAAATTTATTAATATCTTGAAATATCTTTTTATTCTCAATGTATATTTACTAATCGGCTGCAGAAAGGAGTTTGCTATTAATTGAAGGGAGACCCTTTGATTCCTCGGAGACCTTAAAGGAACAGAGCAGGGCAAATTCCTAATGTTGATTCCATACGTTCTTGTCGTTGCAGCTGTTATTACTATGTGATTATTCATATAGTATACGAACATGGATGAGCTGCTCACCAACACACATTAGCCAGCATAGTGAGTTTATTGGCTTTGTACCTCTGAGTTTAAGATCAAGAAACACTATGATCTTTCTTCTCAGTTGCCTGATAAGGCAGAATGAAGGGGAAGAGACAATTGATTTAAAAAGTGGACATGTACTTTATTATAAAGTTACAAATATTGGAAATACATGTGGAGTAGGATTCATTATAAATAAAAAGTGAAAAAACAACATTGTGGAGATTGATGGTGTATTGGACAGAGTGGCAAGATTAGTTATACAACTTAATAGCAGATACCAAATGCAGATAATTCAGGTTTATACCCCAACAAGTTCTCATAGTGATGAAGTTATAGAAGATTTTTATATGGATGTGCAAAAGGCTTTTGATCAGAGTAAACAATATTTTAAATTGTTATGGGAGACTTTAATGCTAGAATTGGTAAACAAATGAAAGATGAAAATGCTGTAGGTAATTTTGGTTATGATAATAGAAATGAGAGAGGACATAGACTTGTGGAATTTGCAGAAAAAAAAACTTTATATTATGAATTCATTTTTTGAAAAAAATATTAAAAGGAAATGGACATGGCAGCATCCAAATGAAGGTATAGCAGAATTGGATTATATTTTGACTAACAGAAAATACATATTTCAAGATTGTAATGTTCTTAAGAAATTTAACACAGAAGTGATCATCGATTGGTAAGGTGTAAGATACGTGTTATGCAGAAATAAAGAGACAAAAATTATTAAGAAAAATAATATTTACAGTTGATATTCCTAATCTTCAGAAACATTTTAATGAATTTAAATTAGAACTTACAAATCGGTTTCAAGTATTAATAGATTTTGAACATGATTCAGATTTGAATGAAATTAATATGAAAATAACTGATACACTTTTATAAACTGCAACAATGATAGCTGGTAGAAAAAAGCAGCAATTGGCCAATACAATTTCTACTGATACTAGAGAATTTATAAAGAGAAAAGGGAATATGAAGATATACAAAAATGATGCATTAAAAGATTGAATATGTCGAATTTTGTAAAATGGTACGGAAAAGAGTTGAAAATGATATAAGAAAGTATAACTGTGAAATAGCAAGGAAAGCTGTAGAAGAAAATAAAAATCTCCAAGAATGTAAATCAACATTTTGGTATTGGTAGGAAATTTATATCTGCAATAAGAAAGAAAAATGGAATTATTACTAAAAAGAGAGATGACATCATGAAATGGGTAGAAGACTTTTATCAAGAATTATATAGTAATAGAGAACAAGTACCTCCAGAATTTTAAATGAAGAAGTTAGATATGCAATTAAATGTATGAAGAAAGGAAAAGCATGGAATTTATAATTGATATATTAAAAGAAACAGATGAAGAAATAGAATTTTTTTTAGCAATGTTGTATACCAAATGTCTAAATGATAAAGATGTACCAGATGTTTGAAAGAATGGAATATTAATATTAATATTTTAAAGGTGATAAAGAAGATATTAGAAATTACAGACATATCAGCGTTTTATCAGTTTTATAGAAACTTTTTACCAAAATAATTATAAGTCGTCTACAGAGAACATTGGATTTCCACCAACTAAGAGAACAAGCTAGATTTAAAAATGGTTTTAGTATAGTAAATCATATCCAGGTATTGAGAGAAGTTATAGAAAGTACAAATGAATATGAGTTGCCATTATGCTTTGGATTTATAGGTTATGAAAAGGCATTTGATTCTATAAACATTTCTTCTGTGAGTAAAGCATTGGATAATCAATGTATATACAAAGGATATTGTCATATTTAAAAGAATATTTATAAAAGTGCAACAACAGAAATTAGACTACATAATGATACTGGGAAAATCAACATTGAGAAAGATGTAAGACAGTGTGACTCCATTGTGGATTAAAATGGGAAGCTAAAGGGGTGAAATTAAATGGAGATTATTTACGTCATTTAGATTTTGCAGATGATGTAGTTGTTTTTGCAAATAATGCTTTAGAGCGGCAGGAATTTGCAGGAGTTATCAGATGAAAGTAGTAAAGTAGGACTAAAGATAAATGTTAAAAAGACTAAAGTAATGTTTAATAGATTTTCTCAAAATATAAAAATAAAGATGGATTATAATGAGTTAGAAGAAATTAACAGATACAAATACCTTTGTTATAAATTAATCATAGAATTAAGCTTGGTTGGAGTGCTTTGATAGATATAACTTGATACCAAAAGGAAATATGCCTATGTGTCTGAAAAGGAAGTTTTTAATAAATGTGTTTTACCAATTCTTACTTATGCCTCTGAGAACACTTAATAGAAGAGCAATACAGAGACTTCATACCACTCAAAGAAGTATGAAGAAATGCATGTTGGTAGTAACAAGAAGAAATCGAAAACGCAATATATGGGTAAGAGAATAAACAGGTTTTACTGACCTCATTGAAAAAATTAAAAGACTGAAGTGGAGTCGGGCTGGATATATTGCTACAAGATATGATAATAGATGGACAATTGAAATCTTAAACTGGATTCCAAGAGATTGTAAAAAACCAGAAAAAGACCACACGTGAGATGGAGAAGAAAAGCTAAAGATTGGAGATGCAGGATTGAACTTGGAGAGATATTCATCCTGCAGGGGATTAATAATGGCTGATAATAATGATGATATTTACTAATTAAATATGTGCGAAATAATTGTAAATAAAAAATTATCATATTTCATATAAAACCACAATGGAAGATCAAGATTAGATATTAGAGTTAGAGAAATTTTCATTTAGGTGATTTCTTTTATTATGACCCTTTTAAAAACCTTTTTTTCTTTTAGTTGTATGTTTTTTTTATTTAAAAGTAATTTATATCATAATGAAGTAGCAAATTTATTAAATAATGATTAAGAATTCTGTAGAATAACAGATTTCCTATCGCATATTATTGTTATATTCATACAGTTCGAGTTTATATGTATATTATAAATCATATTTTCGACATGTAATATATAACCAATTGATATTTAGGGAGGATATAGACATATTTAAAAAAAAGTAATTAACAATGAAATTTCCAACTATTTGAAAGAGTTTCTTCATACAAATGGATATAAACAGTACTGTCAAATTTAAATCAAACTATTCAACAGTCACATGATACAACTGACTCTGCTACAACCACATGATTATTACTGCTTTTTGAATCCAGTTAAAGGCAATGCTTATCTTGTTAAAGCGTTAATATATTTAGATGTGATAAAACGATGGACTGTTTTTAACATCTACCATTAAATGTTTACTATCAAGAAAATTTTAAACTTTATTTAAATCTTTTCAAATACAGTAATAATATAAAAGTCATCACAGGTTAGTAGATAACACAACATTTTAAGTAGTATTAATTTCCGTAGCTCGGTTGGTTAGAGCGCCTTAAAATTCAATATTCAAGAATCTAAAAGTGCACGTTTGATCCTTTGCTAGCATTGTCACTGCTCAGGTCAGCAAGACCTGAAGAAGAGTGGAGAATTGTATTACTGAAAATGTGTAATCTACAGACCTGTGTTGTCATGGTATGTTGTTACTAACAGTTGCTTACATTTGAAAATTTTAACATTATCTAGATTTCTACATTTAATGATAGATGACGGAAATAGTTCAACTTATTATCATGTCTAAAATACCATAAATCCCAAACCTTTAGAAAAACATGTTAGTATTTTTAATTTTATTTTATTAAACAAGATTACTCCTGAAAACATGATTTTTAAAGCATCTTTTGTTCGTGAAAACCTATATTTCAATGTATATATATGCTATTCAGGTTGCACCCGCGTATAATTGTAGTAAAAATTTATACATCACATTTTGACCATCTCACACTGGTCATCAACTGGGTAATACATTTTATGAAAATAGTCGTAGTAGCGCTGTGAATATTGACATATAATAATAATGAACCTTCTATTTATACATATTTTAACAATAAGTTTGCAGAGGTATATCGCCAATAAGCCAAAATATTAATAGTCTACAATAATGTCTGTTTCAAGTCTTTATTGGAATCTTCAATTTATATAATCATCTGTAATTAAACATTGGCTATCCCAGCTGTATTTTAATACCATAGTATAAATTAAGAATAGCTAATACTATACTGCTATCTAAACTGTTACAGATGATAATTTGCGTGATGGTATTCTTTGTTTGAGTATTGATGATCTTTGACAGTTTATTTGATGTTTATCAAGGAGGAACATCTTTTCTTAAAATTACTCGGTTTATTTTTTTTAAAATATTACAAGCGCTACATTACATAAATATACTGAACCAGCTTTTAGTTATGATCAAATATAAACTCACACATACTTACATTTCATTGTATTAAAGATTCTGGTTTAGGAAAAGCATAAAACTATTGCGATAATCGAGATATTGAAATAAAGACCCGGACAATAAAGAAATACCAAGGACGTCTAAAAATATACATTTAATAAAAAAATTAATAAAAGAATGTTTACTTTGGTTTAATATTACTATAGAATTTAATTAGTAATATTAAGATATTTAAAAAGTTGATTATTACAAGGACATAAAATAAAATAAAAGGGAAATAAATGATTATTCTTATTTGCAATTATATATTAAACTAATCCCAGTATCCAGTTCTATTAAATGACATTAGAAAAATCTACGCTATTGTCAAGAAAGCTTAGTTGATTGAAGTGTCACTAAGTATGCGCGAATCTAAAGGTCACAGGTTCAGTTTCACAATAGTATTATCACTAATCAGACTAAAAATACCTGAAGAAGAATACCACTTAACTGATGAAAATAATCCTATTTCTAATTATAAGTAAAATATTCTCATTACAAAATTTCAGCCAAACCCAAATTATCCCTAATCGGACAGAATATCCAAATCTATCATTCTTACAAATGCACTTAGGCTATAAAATAACTAGAAAGCAATTGGCTCCTTTTTATCCTCAAACGATATATGGATAGTTTGATTCAAAATCTTATAAATTGTAAGTATAATCATCAACCCATTTTCTAATTATTAATTAAAAGTGTTGAGATATTATATTGGTTTGTATAAAAATGACCTAATTAAAACGAATTTAATTTCATTTATAACAAATAGAACGGATGCAGTAATTTAAGCAAATTTACAGTTTTATTTAACTATTATCTGTTGAGGTTCTAACTATACCTTGTTTAAATAAAGTTTGTGACAAAATTAGATTACTTTGAACATATATCTCAAGGTTTAACTAATTTACTAAAAATATGTTAACAAGATCGAATTTAGAAAGAAAAATTTAAAAAGAGTTTACAATCCAAATTTAGTAGAATAACTTACTTTTTACATATGTTTTAATACATAAATCTAAATACATTTATAAAACACATGGTTTTTAATATCATCATCATTTTCAATCACCATCAGTCCACTGCAGAATGAAAGTCTCTCCAAATTCAATCCGTCTTTCTTGATCTCTAGCCTCTCTTCTCCACAGCACTCCAATACTCTTAATTATGTGATCCATCCATCTCACATGTGGTCTTTTTCTAGATCTTTTATAATATCTCGGAATATATTGTGACCTTTGGTTTATTTCATCTATAAACCAATTGTAATAAAATGAAACTAATTATAGGCAAAAAAAAAAAATTTTTAATGTAAGAAAAGTTGAAAAGTTTTATTTGAAAAATCAATAACTGCATAGCTCAAATGTAACATATATAGAGATACCGTTTGTGTTTGTTTAAAATATAGCTAGCATTATTTAATGCCAGGGGGGTTGATTGATTTTTTTTGTAAGCTGCTATAATAATTTTCCAATATAATAATTGAGAAATAAATATTTATATGGCTAAGATAAAGTCTTTATGAATTTTAATGTTTATTACTAAAAAGTTGGTGAAAATTGAAATTGAATTGATTATCAGTGGCTTTAGTTTGACAGTTTCTTTTCAAGAGAACAGGCTTAAAGTTATAAAAATTATAATGGATATTTATGTTTATGATTATCAGAAATTATAATGGATATTTTATGCTCGTAATTATAAGAAATTATAACGCATATTTTATATTCATGTAATCTGAATAAGCAGTTTTCTATTGAATGTTCTGCATATGTATGTGTGATACAGATATATGGGTTTGATTTTTTTTCTTTCTTTATAGAAATTAATATAGTGTTCTATATTATTTCATAAGTGTAAAAAATGAATCTGTTCTAATTTATTATTCCTATCTCTAAAATGTAAATCTAAATAAGAGATTATTTAAGTGAAGGAATGTAACATTTATTTTACCAAAAATTGTCAGTAAGCTTATCTTTTAATTGGAATTTCTTTTAATTGCTTTTTCATAAATTAACCAATAATGTGTTTGACCATATGGTAGAATTTGAGCTAAGGAAAGTCATTAGAACTGACAAGTAATAAATGGTTTTCAAGTGGTCAGTCTGAAAGAGAGTTTTAATTAAAGTTTGAGAAGAACCAGATATAGAAAGAAGAGTTGACAGATATTTTTTTTCTTCCCCTTCCTTGAGAATATAAAAGGCTGGAGAAAATGAAGGGGGTGGACTTTTACTAATTCAAAACCAACTGGCTAATTCAAATAATTTTATCTCTGAAAGTTGTTTTCTGATTTTTTTTAATTTTCTTTCTCGGAGTTTAATAATATGTTTAGGAAGTTTACAGAATAACCAATATATAAATTTCTAATTCATATATAAGTGGTGCATATTTTTTCTCCCTCAAGTCAGTTATGAACAAATCAACTTTTAATAAGAAACTCTGTGTTGAATGCCACAACCTGTCTATTTGGCTTATTAAGAATTCATTTAAGGAGAGAACTATCAAACTGTTGTATAATATTAAAAGACCAATTCATATTGCAATAATTATTTGGTTGGTTAAAATTTGTTTGAAGAAACAGCAGCAAACTTCTGTATAATGTTTAAAAGCCAATTCATGTTTAATAATCAGAATCTACTTTTTGACTGTATTTTAAGCCTTGAAATGGAAAAGAAACAAGGGAAACAAATGAATTCAAACCTAGAAAGAAACTCATCAAAATGGAAAGGTAATCAGCAGAACTCTTTTAAAATTTTATTAATTATTGTGTCACTACATTTTAATTAAAATAACTGTCTACATTTTTATATATTTTGATTTAAATAACTGTCTGTGCATTTTTATATACATTTGATTAAAAATAACTGTTTGTGCTGTGCATCTATATAGCTATCTCCAAACAAAATGAACTAAATACAGTAATTAACTGATGGACAATAACATTGAAGGAAACATTGGAAAGAGACTATCATAATGTTTGATATTTATTCTTTATTTTATTTTGTTTATATAATATGTCACATGTTTTGTAGAAACTTTAACCACTAGATTATATTAATTTAATTTTTTTTTTTTATGTTTTAAAATGTTTAAAGGAAAGAGGGGAAAAGATTTTGATCCCATTGAAGTATAAATGCTTATGTAATTTTTTTTTTGGTTGTCATCGAATAACCACCATATCCCATTCAACGGCGCAGTTTTCATGCTTAAACTATAAAATATGATCATTCTCGGGCCGTTAATTATAATCATTTTGATATGTTTTTTGTAATGCGAAAATAAAAACAAAAGAAAATCGTCTTTTTTAAATATTATTTAATTTTAAATATTATTTTTTATTAACGTATACAAATTAAATGATAATAATAAATGTAAAATAAAATAAACAAATTACAATTTGATTCGTCTTTTTTAGTTTGCTTTTTATTAGAAAAATCAATTTTCTATCGGAGTTTTTTTTACTGGGGTTACGACTTTTTTTGTTGCTGTTTAAAAACTCATAATCGGAATAAAAAGTAAAATTTCTTAGCCTTCCTTTTACATTTTATTTCTACAGAGAAACAGATATTATTGTGTTATCGCTATTTTTTACTTTTTTAGTCTTTGTTTTAAATTTTTTTTTTTTTTACAGACAAACAGATATTACCACTATTTTTTATTTCAAATAGAATGACAACTAAAAGTAAAAGTTGTTACGATTAGGTTTACAGTTAGTTTTAGGGTTAGGTTTAGGGTTAGGTTTAGAGTTAGGTTTAGGGTTAGTTTTAGGGTTAGGTTTAGGGTTAGGTTTAAGGTTAGTGTTCTGTTGTTTGTAATGCTAAAATAAAAAATATCAAAATCGTATTTTTGTAAATTTTTTTTTTTACTAATATCTATAAAATAAATGATAACAATAAACATAAACTATATTCAACAAAGTATAACAGTAGTTGGAGAAAAGAAAGAAACTAAAATTTTTTTAAACAACAAATATATATATATAAAATGTCTTCTTTACTTATTAACCATGTTTATAATATATGCTTTTTATGATATTTAAAAAAAAGTGTACAATTGTACTTTTCTTACTGGATATTTTTGTGTTAACGCTTTTTTATTTCAAAAATATACACACAGTACAATCTTGTTTGTCACGTGGAATGTTACGGTACGTTACCTAATTTCAACTCATTTTATACATATATCTCATCAACATTTACCACTTAAAACTTCAATACACTATGGTGTAAAAAGTCTGTTAATTATTACTTTACAAAATCTGAAAATTTCAATAATTTAAAATAAAAAAAATCCAATGAAAACAACATTTCCATCCAATTCAAAAAAACACACCCTCTCACCAAGCCGTAACCATTTTATAAACTGTGCGAATTCGGAAATTGTATTTGCTGCGATGCGACGTACTGCGACGCGACATAGCGGCCTGCAATCTGTAGCACAACAAAAAAGTTGTATTATAGAAAATGTGGGTTCGAACGTGTCGGCCGTGGAAACGACATTTTTATGTGTTTTAGCGTGAAAATGGCGCCATCCAGTGGGATATGGTGGCTATTCGACGATTATCTTTTTTTTTTTTAAAAAAAAGGAAAAAAAATGATACAAAATATTTTTTTATTCTTAACAAAAAAATTTTATGCTTAATATTAGATATATGAAGAGTGATTGGATGGTCATGTGGAAAACCATTATTATGCTATAAGTGTTGATGATCTGTTATTAATATAAATATTAGGTGTATGTTGTTGGTCTTGACTTTTTAAAATTGAGAAAATTCATAGTTTTGATTCGAGATCTGGTTAGTCTTTGTCATTTATCCAGACTGTAATCGATGTATGTGTGGGCACATGTAAAGCTATAAATGCTTGTTATTATTGAGGTAGAATTATCTTACCACCTCATAGATGGGAAATAACTGTCTCATGATTTATTTACTATGGCAGTGGAAGATGACCAATTTTCACTCCAGTTATTTTTATTAAGGTAGGGAATTATTAATAGAGTTATTGTTGAGTTGTAGAAAATG
Organism: Epiperipatus broadwayi; assembly: GCA_028023455.1. Classification (NCBI taxonomy): domain Eukaryota; kingdom Metazoa; phylum Onychophora; class Udeonychophora; order Euonychophora; family Peripatidae; genus Epiperipatus; species Epiperipatus broadwayi. Next base: position 9,259,739 of record JAQFVV010012424.1, read on the forward strand.
TTGTGCATGCCTATATAGAGTAAGTGTATAGACAAAAGTTCTTCACACGATTCTAGGTCTTAGGGGAGACCTCTCTCTGGCTAAAGCAGACATTTGAAGTTAGGAGTTGTTGTTGTTTTTTTAATTTCCCCTACCAAGACGCAGATGTGTGCGTGTTATAAAATACTGCATGGTGATGTGAAGTATGTAGAGTGTTTTTCTTATGTAGGAAAGAATAAAAGTTGCCTTGATAGGATAAGAATTTCAGTCAGATGTATATGTGTTGATGGGGGGATGACAAAGATTTTAATTTAGAAGCTAACCGATCTGTGATCGATTCTTGTGAAGGATGGTAAATTGAATGTCGTCAAGCTAGGGCAACATGCTGACCTATCAAAATATATACGGTTGAAAAACATGAATATCTGACAGGCATGAATATAAAATTGTGGTTTTTGAATTTAAACCCATCTGCAAGACCAATAAAAGATTTTTCATGTCACATCATCCTTCTTCATAAGAAATGTAAAATTTATTGCTTGTTGAAATAATTTAGAAATTGATGATTATTTATTATTGCTGGTTAGAATAACTAAAACGGATAAATTATTTTGGAATAGTCCATTTGATAATGTTTGCAATAAAAAAGGGGAGCAGGAATTTATAGGTTTTCTTAAAATTAAAAGAAGTTCTGATTCCGTGCTTAAGCGTTTGTTGTTTTTATTTTATTTTATTTGATAAATAAATGGGTCAAAACAATGAATAAGTCATTCAGAAAATTAGTTAAGTTAAATATGTATTCGTATCATAAATATTAGTCTTTACTAGACCTGATATCATATATTTGAGTGTAACAATATTATATTTAAGTGTGTTTTTATTTTTATTCATTATTATATTATTCAGTTTTATATTGATAATTGATTCCATGATTGATTTACAGTATTAATTTTTATATTGATTGTTTCCATATTCGATTCACATAATTCATTTTTATATTGATAATTTATTTCCATAATTGATTTACAGTATTAATTTTATATTGATTATTTTCATATTCAATTTATATAATTCATTTTTACATAATTTATTTTTACATGATTCACTTTTACATAATTTATTTTCACATAATTTATTTTCGTAGTTAATTTGCATAATCTAATTTTATGATTTATTTCCGTATGTTACTTACATAAGTAATTTTTGATCAATTTACATGATTAAGGTTCATGTTTTACTTCCATAGTTTACTTTGGCAAAATATAATAGATTTAAAATTATTAGTTAAATTTGGTCAAACAGATTTTATAATATAGAATAAAATTACGGGGAATAGTTAATTTAAGTTTAATAGATTTAATTATTTGGCTCATTGCAATGTTGTGAATATTGGGAGCAGACATAAAATCCCTTTCCTGCTCTCGGTGTTTAGAGTGATTCCCACTAGTAAACTCGTATTAAAATTTAATTTAGCATATTTGGGATCATATCCATTACAATGTAATCGCTTATAAGTGCACCTCTTGACAGATCTAGACCTTGAGAAAAAGCAGTTCGATTATTAGTCTAAGAGCTAGTTTGGAAGTCAAGTAGCATATTATAATAAAATTATTATACTATTATTAGAATAGTGATCATGAATTGATAGTTGATTGAAAGGAATATGTGTGTTTAGAGAAATAAGATTAAGGGTTCTCAGATTAGAGAACATAACACAGCATTCCGTGTTATATAATTGTAGCTATTAAAAGTGATAGATACTGAGAACGAAAAATAAAGTAATGGAATTAAATGGGGAGGATTTATTTATGATAATTTTTATCTTGTATTAAATTAAATAATAATTTTATATTATGAACATAAATTATGAGTTCTCTGCATCGATGACTGATTTATTTCCAGTCATATATAAATGAGAAATGTATATAACATTTTCCGTAGTTACCACTCGAGATCAGATATTTATAATAAAGTTGTGGAAGAAAGTTGTCTCATTATTATAAATTTAATAATTAATTTATCATGAAATATTTGCATGACTAATGCTAGGTTTGAAATTAAGACCACATAGATTGAATGGATTTATCAATATTATTTTTTTTGAGAGACAATTTAATTACTTTCTCCATTATTTTCTATAGTCATTAATATGGCTAATGATGATGATCTCTGGTGGGCATTACGATTTATAGTTGCAATTTGGCACCCGGGTATACTTGATCTTATTGTTAATATTAATAAATAAACACACTAGCCATCCTTGTTTGATCCTAAAGTTAATATTATATTCAATTGAATAGCTACTTGAAATAAATGAAGTGAAATAAAATTGAGATTATACATATAGAACGTGAAGTTTAGCGCATATAAAATGAAGTTAATAAATAAATGAAAGTTTGTGGAGGTTAAATAAGTTAAAGATTGCGCTGAGTAAAAGTTGAGGCTACAATATATAATATATTAAAAATATATACAATTGTAGACTCTATATTTTTTTCCACATGTCATAGCATCGGCAGGGAGGCGAACTCGCAACAACCGACTGCAACCAACTGCTTGCTTGCAAGGCAGCTGCATTGACCTCTCGGCTAACAACGCTTGACTTATTTTTTAATAATTCATATAATATATTTCATTTTTGTAATTATGTTAAGCATCATATTAACAGAAAATATCTTGAAGTTTGAACAATAACTATAGAAATAAAATAAAAATAAATTTAACTTTTCTCTTTTAGCATAATACAAGAAAATTTCCATCAACATTCTCAGGCTTAAATGGTTTTGATTTTTTAATACCTTCCACCCATACCTAAAGCAAAGAACTAAAATATAGAAGCATTACATTCAAATGATACTATTCATCACAGAATTGTAATAAATATCTTTACATTTTTGGCCAATCTAGTACCACAATGTATTATTCAATCAAGCTAATATTACAATGTATTATTGTTTGATTACTTGCACAATTAATTGCCATGACAAACGATGTTTTTCAGTCAGTCAATGGTTTAAAAAATTATTTTGAAGCCACAATGTTTTTTATTATGTTTAAAGTAGTGTTTCTACTATTTTAAACGAGACATTTATTCTTAATTCTTTTATAGAAAGAGAGATTGAAAATGTATATATTAATAAAAATTATTTTTTCAATTTCTTTCCAAAAAATAAAGTTTCAAACCACAATGATATCACATGATTACCATTTCCTATAATTACACAGCTGTTAATACAATATGTGATGTGATGCAATGTAGCTTCTCCTTTTTTGGAATGAGGAATCTCTCAGACACTATGCCCAGAGAACCCTGTTAGCCACCTTACATTCCATTTTTATTCCCCAAGCTACTTTATCTCCATATTCTTCGCTATCCTCCCCTACATCACTTTCGTAACATAATCTTTGTCAACTGCATGATGTCTATATCTAAATCCCCTTATCCTTTACCCAAACCCAGCATAAAAACCAAGAACCCAGTTTTTGTATAATCAATTTGTTTATATTTATTGTTGCACAATTTCAGTACTTATACTCTTGCTAGTTGCAGGCATTTACATTCAATTAACACAGCCTAATATTTTCTATTCTTTCCATACATAACTTGCAGACTAAATCTATCATATTTTTCATTCAGTGATACATTCCGTCAAGCCTTAAATAATAAGCTAATTTCTTTGCTATTAATCATAAATTAACCCACATCCAATATTTTGTTTACTTTTATACATATTTAAACTCTATTTACCCTCAATAATTATTCTGCACCTCTCCAATGCTCTATTTTTTATTAATGCATCTATTCTTCTATCTCATTAATTGCCACTACAACACTTAACTATACTCCTAATACAATCAACTCACCTTTTGTGAAGTATACTGACAAATTCTTTATCCAAATTTTCTAAATACGGTACTATCTTTCCCATTCTTCTTGATACCTATGCTTTACTTACAAGCCAATTAAATACTATTTTGACTATTCTCTTATTACCCATAAATTGCAATCTATCGAACATTTTAATTTTGCTTTTTGAATCGCTCATATAAATAACTTGACCATCCCAATTCTCCTTGAATTGCCTTCTTTGCCGTCCACACATCTACATCTAATCCATGTCATCTTACCTCTCTTTGTACTTTTTCTATATAATCTAACATCCCCTTTACTAACTCACAATGCATCATTACAATATGTTAACGCAGCTACTGACACTTCCTTCCATAAAATTTTGGCAACATCACATTTTTATATAAAAATACTGTTGATTGTTTTATTAGACCCTTTCTTTTCTTTGCTTCATTTATCAATTTTTCACCCATTTATCCAAACAATTTCTCCGATTACTTAACACGATTCCCAAATAGTTATACCTATTGACCAGATTTAACCTTATATCCCTCATTAAAAATTCTTTGTCTTCTCTTTTCCCAGTATTAATCACCATTGCGTTTGATTTATCCTCACTAAATTTAATCCCCATCTCTTTACCCACTTTTGCACATGTCCTCAGCATAACTTCCATATCTTCTCTACTTTCTGTGCCCAAGAAGACCCCATCTTCATATAAAAGACTCAGTAATATATATACTCTCTTGCCACCTATTAATCGTTTTTCTAACCCTTTTCCTAGCCTTTCTGTTGTTCTCTCCATTTCTCTAACACAGAACAAAAACAAAATAGGTGACATAGGGCATTCTTGCCTTAGTCCTACTCCATTTTTAATTTTAACTGATTCTATATTTCCTAATTGATACCTATGGTAAATATCTTCATATAGTCTTTTAATAATATCCATTAAAGCTGCATTCATTCCCAAATTTACTAAGGTTACCCATAATTTATTTCTAAAACAGGCAAAACTCTCCATACAGTAATGCTACTCAGTGCAAGTGTGATCATATGATGTTTGGTGGTTTAATCTATTTCTATTTACTTTATCATATGTCTTCTCTATACTTATGAAAACCACATATACCTGTATACCTGTATTTCTATTCATATCTGTAATCTGTGTAACTACAAATAAACTACCTCCTATACGACTATCTGATAAAAACCTCCATGCATTTCTCCATTATATTATTTGCTTCCATACATTTTGCAACCCTTCCAGCCACCATATATGCAAAAAATTTATATAACACTGACGTTGCCGCTATTGGTCTATAACTGCTTAACTTTCTATAATCCTTATCCTTTCTTTTAAATATTAGCCTTCTTTTGTATTACTCCAACTACCCGAAAAATCTCTCTTCTGTGCCACCTTATTAAAACATGGTAATAATTTTAGTTTTGGCCTGTGTCCTAAATCCATTACCATCTCTGCTGCCCATTTATTCAAACCTGTTGCCTGTCCAATTTACATCTCTTCCCTGCCTCATTCAGTTCATTTTCTGTAAACCTAATATTTTCATTACTATATGCTTTCATGTTTGTTATCACTCTGCCATTCGCATCTAACATATTTTCTATATCCATTACATACTTATTTAAGATGGTCTCTAATTCTTCTCTAAAGCCACATTCTATCCGTCATTATCTAGTAATATTACAAAAATATATCCTTTTAGAATGACATCTCACAGTTTTTGAACTACTTATCCGTATAATGTTTACAACTTAGTGAATTAGGATATGATTTTATCATAAATGTTTCTATATATTTATACGCAATTTCTATCAGTGATTTGTAAGTTATCTATTAGAGGTCTTCAAATTATCATGCTATCAAAGTAGTGAAATCGTTTTATGTCTTTTTGATTGTTTGTGTTTTGCATAATTAAATGTAAGTTGATACCCGAGCAAGTAATATTAAGTAACCCATAGTATTTAATCTACAGTTAAATTTTAAATATTTCTTCCGTCTATGTAAAATCTCTAATTTAATAAACGATTAGAAAAAATTGGCATAAATATTTTTATCTGAAGTGATTGGTTTCGAAATGCAGAAGGTTTGATATTTTTAAGCCAAAGTGGAATAATTTACTTTTATTTCGCAGTAGGCCATGTAATGATCTAAAAAGTCATTTTGTTTTCATGAAATATTATAAGTATTTTTTCCAACTGATTTTTACTTTATAAAATTGCTCTAAAGTTCTATATTGAATCAGTAAGATTCGTATTCGAATCTTAAGTTTCACCTTTTTCTGTCGTCTCTCACTGACCGGTCTATCCCGCCCAAATTTAAACTTTTTGATATCGAATTGTGTGTGTAACAATATTAAAAATGTATAAGTATATGTAGAATTCAGCATAAACACGCACACATTTCGATCTCAAATTAAAGGCAATAAATAAGGATAAAATAATATAATTTAGATTTCTTTTAGTTATATAATTTTGTATAATTTTAATCATTTATTGTGGATTATAAAGTTCGTATTTATTGCTTTGTTTAAATTTCGTTTAATAATAATTCTAAAAAAATCTGATGTAATATTTAATTAAAAGTTAAAATAATCTTATGTTCCCTTTTTGTCTTTGAAATTTAAAAGCTGGGTCAGTGATAGATAATAGATTAATTAAAGAAAAATTCCGAAAATGTAATTAGTAAATGTAAAATGTAAACAATAGAACGCGCTTCTTTAATTAAAAACAACAAAATGCTTGATTATCCTCAGGGCAGATTAAGTAGAGTCTAAAAATATCTTAACAAAAATGTGAGATCAAGATAAGAAGAGAGGCCATCTTAGACTTGCTGGAGACATTCACTAAAACTTTAGCTTTGCTCTCGATCACTGAGAGTCTCCAAAATATAAAAATAAATTGTTCCTTCCAAGGTATGACCGAGTAAAAGCACCTAGATTATTCTCCATCAAGAGATGGCCTAGAGTGATGGCCTATCGGATGCCAAACTTTCCATTGCCCATCATAAATTCACCATGAAGACCTATTGCCTGAAATAAATGAGAAAGCTGCTGCTGCTGTGAAAGTAAATTAAATATCTAAATACAAGAAGAATTCCCTCGTGAATTTTTGCTGCTAAACTAATGGAATCAGAAAACTTCTTGTAAAACAGGTACCTGTCTGTGTTCAAACTCTAGAGTACTCTAATAATATGCTATAGCTCTTCTTCATAATACTTATCTAAATTATAAAATGTAAAAACTATCATTTGTATAACTAAGATTGAATAATTAACCTAATGTGTAAATTTCTCTAATAATCTAGCTTACCTCACTCTATCTTTCTTGGGTACGTATTTCTCAAATCTACATTCTATCTATAGTTATTATTTAATTATTGCATGCTCATAATTGTCTCAATTTTCAAAGTTTAAATCTATGATCGCTTGGAACAATGAATGCGTGTCAAATTTTCATTAATATTTGCTTTCATAAATAACTTAACTTTCATATAAATCAACACGCATTCAGTGCATCATTTATTGTAATGCAGGTCTACTACTTCGCAAATGGCTGGCATATTAGTTGTAATAACTCCCAGTTTATATAGGTTTTGTATTTATTAAATCTTAACGAATAATTCTAGAAAATTACATTTCTTTGAGAGTCACCAGAGTTCTTTAGTAAATGTTCATAATGTGGGGCTGAGTCAGAAATTATTTAAATCTCATCATAATCGTTTATACAGTATACATGTGTTACATCTTAGAGACGCGATGACCCATTCCACCGTGAAATTTCCGGATTCTTCAGGGTTGAAATTAACCTGTCATCCTACACAAGCAGGTATAATGGGTGCTCCCATAGGATTTGACAATGTCATGCAGTCAGCCGGCAAACTGCGACACGGACCGCTTGTCCCTGGTTATCTTATGTGACACCTTACTTCGTCGAGCCAAGGCAGAGACCAGCCCGACATTCTTATAAACTCATTCGCGGCATTGCAGTTTGTGCCATTCCATATCGCCTTTCTAAAGCGTACCACGTGTTCCTTCACTTAATTTTATTATTCTATATATCACTCCGCCTCTGCATTATCTTCATAATTGACTCTCAAATAAATGTTTGCCCTTAGTTATAAATAAATATTTTAATTAAATAAATATATGTCTGCCATTACTCTTATAACCCATACTTTAGACTCTTGCATTGCAAAGGTATAAATCCCTTTAGACATGCATTAGAAATACTTACTCGAGAATTTTAGGTAGCTAGATTACGCCTTCAAATAAATGAATTCCTTTTGTAAACATTACAGTATCAGAAATACCGCTACTGAAATCCTCAATATAAAATACTGTCTAAATAAATAAATGTATTCTTTAAAATATAATCATGTTGCAAATCCCACTACTGAAGCTTTAAATCCACAAAATATTATTAGTAAATGATTGTTTTATTAAAATGTATTAATAAATAATTTTAAACTATACGTCTGCAGGTACGTTTCATTTATTCGATACCCATTCTATATAATATTTCCTCGATTATGTAAATATGAATGTTTAATTAATATTAGTTTGATTATTGGCTAACTCGAGAATAAAATCATGAATCTCTTGCATATCCCTGACCACTGTGCCTAAGGAAATATTTACTAATGTCGCATCAGATGCGTTGTTTGTGGATTGTATTGTGGAACGATAAACTATGTTCGAACTCAGTACACAGTGGCGTATGGATGAAGTGTGTTCTGTATGGTGGTGAATTTGTATATTTATGATAATTTTTAAACAATATGTTGTGTAATTCCCCCAATTTATTAAGTGAATCTAATATTATTAATTTTTATTGTAGAAAAATAAAATAAATGTAATATTATTTTGTGCCTTATAACTAATTTAATCTTGTCTTTGAGATAAAATAAATATCTTCATTTCCCTTTTACATAAAATAAACTGTATGAATTGGATTGATTTCTGTATTTATATCAATTATCTCCCAATACCAAAATTTAATTTCACAATGAAATATAACATCTGCGCAACATTATGCATAAGCCTTTAATGTGTAAACAATAATTCAACCATAGTTATGTTTCTAACAATCAAACTAAATAAAATAATGGAGCGGAAAACTAAAACCTTTTATGAGAGCAGATTCTTAAAAAGCCATATTATTAACAGTTAGATATGAGCTTTTCTAGAAATAAAGCTTTCTTACTTTAAATTTAAGTTAGATAAACACAAAAACTTATGAGTAAAGTTTAAAAGAGAAGTTATAAATAAATATAATAATAAGCTGAACGTTTTCGAGGATCCATGCTGAAGCAGTCGGATCTGAGTTTGATCCTAGCTTCATGACATCTAGCCATAAACCCACTTCAAACCCTAGTACTAACATTAAATTTCTGATGCAATGGGGCTTTATACATTCAATCCATGCTAATTTCCATAAAGAATAACATTTTATAAATGCGTATTAAAATTAATTCCTTCAGATTTAAATTGATCAATTCTATTAATAAATTCATGATAAAATTATTCATGAATTTATATATATTACAACTGCGTGGATTGTGCGTATATATTTGTAAATATTTAAATATATATGATTGTTTGAAAGTTTCATTGCGTCGGGAATATTTGTTTTTACTTTTAAATAATTTGTTAAAGTTTTATTGATTAAAAGCTACATTCTTTCGACAAGCTTTCAGATTTTCCCTTTCCAAAAACAACAGTTAAAGTTTTATTAATTAGAAAAAAAGATAAGGATTTCCTAATTAAAATCATTTTCTGATTTTAAGAATTCATTTTCTAATTAGAAAATGAATTCAAGTTAATGAGTTTGAAAGCCTTATTGAAGGAATGTATCTAAAAACAACCAGTAAATCTAAAAACATTGATAATGAAAGAAGTGCTAGCCTGAAGGCATCAGAGGACAGTATATATAACTCTAAAAAGTTTGGAGAAAAAAAAGAAGCCATCTTTGTAGTAGAGAAGTGCAGTAAACTCTGTGCATTTTAAAGTGTTTCGATCATGGTAAGGGGCTAAACGTCCGGAATCTGGCTATCGGTTCCTGAAGTCCCCTAAAAATCTTCAATGGAGCTGTTGAATCTTTTCTGGACCAATCATGCTGCTAAAATTATGAAAAGCACTAAAATGCTGTTCCAGTAATCGACTAAATGCGTGCCTATGTTTTTACCAACTCGGACGTGTAACCTAAGGATCCAGCCTGGAAGAAATGGGTAATATATTTCCATAATGAACCTTAAACTTTCTGGCCAGTTCCGAACTTTACTTTACACTCCCTTTAAGAGCTCTTTTCATTCTATAAATATCATAATCTCTTTGTAATAATCTCTGTGTAAACTTACTTTTATTTATGCTATTATATCGTACGTAATTCTCTCAACTTCTAGTTTTTAAATTTAACTTTCCTTTCTCACGATGGCGGTTCATTTACTATATTATATATATATTTTGTGTAATTTATTAATGTTGTTTATTTTTAATTATATGCCAATAATTCTTCGACTCGATGAGTTCCTTTGTTCCATTTGCCTTCTGCAAAATATAATCTTAATTCTGATAGTTAATTTTCGCCCATTAGAACTAGATTTATACAGTTCTATCAATCATCGAGTCGAAAGAAATTATTAAATGATTGTTATTTTTATCATTAGCTAATAATAAATTATTAGCTCCGTTTCTAAGCTATGCCACCACTATTTTCTCGTTTCACTAATATTTATTTATATATAATCTTAAAATGTTTTTTTTTTTTTTTTTGCAAAAGGGCCAATAAAGGAATCAAATATATTCTAATTCAACTTTTTTATTTTCTATTAAGATTCAGGAAGGGCACGATGATTGGGGCATAATTAATATGATTTACAAATACTTTAAATAATTTTAGTTAAAAGCTCATTTGACTTTGATTAAATTGATCAAGTCATCATGTAGAGCATTCTATAATTGGGTTTTATTTTTCAAACGATGACTATCAAGTCATCATCTTCGAACGTTGCTGACGTAGGGCAATCTTCCGCTCTGTTAGGCTGGTCGGTGATAATATTTCTCTTATTTTAAATTATCGAGGAAGAAAGCACTTCCTCTCCTGTTCATATTAGTCAAAGGGCATAAGACTTGTCAGATGCAAGCCACCATAGGACTTCGATCATCGACTAGCTATTATCTTTCAATTTCATTTTATAGCTCATAATTCGTCAGCACCGTTACCTCTCTGTTCCAGTAAAGCCCGCTCTGATGCTCGTAATTCGTGATGAAGTGATTTCAATTAAAGTTGAACAAATTCTCAGTTATATTTAAGTAAATAAGTTTTCCAATAAAGATTAAAGTTATGCCCTAAAATACGTATCTTGCTCTTCATGAATGAATTTGCGAATGTGAAAATAAATATCACATTCTTTCGTATAAAATTAGAGTAATAATTTCCTTTACTAATGAATACCTTTATCTGCCTTTATTTTCTTGTTGGGGGCATAGACATAGAATTCCAATATTGTGTAATACTTGTTGGCATATGATAAGGACCGCCACTCTGATTATAATTATAAACTATGTTAAAGGCTAGAGGTGATTAATATAATCATTATTTAAAATTCAAACAAAACAAATTATTATTATTAAATATTTTCTAAACACACTTGGTTTCTTTGTTCTTAATTCTTTTATAATTATTTTAATGTTAATGCTCGCTGTCTGTGTTGGCAATCCGAACATATACATATGATTCGATTTAAAATTATTTTTAGTCAGTTTATTATCAGATATTAATGTCAGTTCAGGGGTCTCTGATCCTCACCAACCGTTGAGCTAGTTTCTTGGCGCATAGCACTGTGCCATCGATTTCTACTAATCTGAGCTGTTGAGTTGGGTTTGAATTCAGTTTGATTCAGCTGAGTTTGGGTCCGACTTGCGTTCGGGTGGTGGGTTTATCGACTGGTACAATGCCTCATAATCATAATGAATAGAGGTCAAGAAAAGCGGAATTTCTATGAAAATTTAAGTTAGTTAAATATCAATAGGCAATAATTCATTATTGTATAATTGTTCTCATTGTTACGCACAACAAAAGATATAACTCTTTAATAAGTGTTTATAAATATAAATTAGAATATTTATTCTTTCAAAATGTCTACACATGACTATGAAGAAATGACGTTAGAAGAATATGAAACCAGATTTTCATGTATTATATACTTCTGTCCCAGTCTTCACATGATATTTGGCATATATCAAAGATTATTTTAAAACTTGTCCAATTTGTAGCACACCTGACTCTTTTCCAAGAATTCGACCAATCATACCAAAAATTAACATAGAAATTCAGAAAATCTTAGGAATTCAAAAATGTCCACACAGACTCTGTAACTTTGAGGATTTTAAAATAAATATGGAGGATCACCTTAAAAATTGTGAAAAAAAAAAGACAAAAAAAAAAAATAACTGGTTTGATTTTATGTAAAAAAAAATATCGATTGAAATATTTTTTTCTAAAGCCATAAAATTGTTTTGTTACTTTCGAACAGCACTTTATTAAAATAGATATCATTTTCAACTACAGTACTGTCAATCTATTGAAGTATAAAAATGTTTCCAAATTTAATTCGGTTTTCGGATCCAAATCCTATCTTCTTCACAACACACCAATGAACTTTTTTGTTTTATTACCCATCTCACATCTGGTCTTTTTCTAGATCTTTTAGAATTTCTTGGAATCTAGTATAAGACTTGCACTATTCATCTTTTACTATCTCTTCTAATAATATATGCAGTTCAGCTTCCTTTTAATTTTTTATTTTTCTCAGTAATATCAGTGAATTCGGTTCACTCCTTTCAGATTTTCTTATTACCATCAAACCAAATTTCTCTATATTTGTTGAGTGATATGTATTTATAATTCTTAAAAAAAATAAATTTAATAACAATAAACTTTTAACTTTGTGTTTATTCTTTTACTTCACGTTATACAAAATTAAAATATGGCACAATATATAATAATTTATATTTTTGAGACATAAGAACTCAGGTGTGAGAGGGAAAAGATAAAATATTATAGATAAAAAGTTACAAAAGAAAGTTCTTGAATAAAGTAAAGATATTTATTTTATACTAGGTAAAAAAATATAACGATCACTAATTAGCAAAAATTATAAGAATCACAAATTGAGTAAGTAAATAATATAGGTTGTTACATTTTCATTTACCATGGTCAAACTTCCTCTACTCACAACTTTGACGCCATCCATTTCTGATAAATACAATAATAATTATTACTAATCATTATCGAAACTAGAGATTATCTCTAGCACAGATATAAACTTTAAATATCAGTTAAAGATTAATATATCTTATGTTTTTTATTTATTTTACACACACGGAGTTATTAATTTTTCTCTTTCCCGTGTGTAATATCTTATAGATATAATAAACACCCCTATACTTCCCCATTCTTTTTAAATTCACTTAAATAAAGATATAATAAAAGACAAATGAGACTTGAAGGGGGTCATTTGTCTTTTATTATATCTTTATTTAAGTAAATTTAAAAAGAATGGGGGAGTATGGAAGTGTTTATTATAACTATAAATAATATAAGTTTAAATAATTAGAGTGAAAATGTTTGACTCAGTTTGGTGCTTTTTTGAATAACATTATAGATAGTTAATCAAAACTATTTCTCTCTTTTTTGGGTCATCATAATATTATTAAAATATCCGGATACATTTACAAGAACAAGTAAACTTTTAGATAATTTAGACATGACTATGCATGTACATAACATTTAAATAATATTATAGATATTTATATAAAAATTTAAAAAAAGAGAGTTTTAATTTTTTTAGGAAGAGAAACATCTTGAAATATCTTTATTTTCACACAAGATAGGGAATTCCCTATCTTGAGATGCAATGAAATTTACATTAGAGAAATATTATTCATTATTGGATAATCTCTAGTTTAATGCAAGGCCAATAAAATTTATTAATATCTTGAAATATCTTTTTTGGTACTTGAGTATTAATGCTGCAATAGCTAGTAGACCTGCTGGCCTTTTCACATTCGTATCAATCCGCTGATAACATTGTAAATCTTGTGATCTGACGAAAATACCGTGTGCACGAATCTTGTACACGATATTTTAGGCCAGATTTTTTTGTGCAAAAAGTAACTTGTCCACACATGATCTTGTACATGATATTTTCGCAAAGATTTGCAAAGTTATCAGCAGGTTGACACGAATACGAAAAGTTACATCAAGTCTAATAGCATATTGCAGGACTAAAATTAACACACACTAAAATTTTTTGGTATTAAACATATGTACGATTTGCAGCAGCAATATTCAAACAACATTTTAAACCATAAATTTTATATCGAATCAACTTCCCAAAGTTAACTTTACATAAATCACTAAATTATAATTGTGTTTAAATAATATTGATTTATAAAAAAAAACAGATAAAATATACATCTATGTTACTTTTCACTGTAATAAATAAGAGGAATTGATCGCGTTCAAACAACCAAATTGACTAAAATAGAAGTCTATTTAAAAACAACATTGCTAACCATAAAAACTATATTTTATCTGCCCCTGGTGAAAATAGATTGAATCATCTCCCCAGTTCACATTACTTTACAATAAAATAATTTTTAAATTATATTTTTTTGTAAATAATACTTACAAACACAGGAAAAATATACACTATCCTATTTAAACTGTAATAAATATCAAGAATTAATCGCGTTTAAAAAAACCCAATTCAAAATTCACGTTACCTCTGAAAATGGACACACCCAGTAGAAATTTTCCCACCACAATGCTTGCAAAGTGTGTTAAGATCTTTTCCAGAAAAGTACTAAGAAACAAATTTTTTTTTTTTTTCATATGTCATAGCATCTGCCGGGACGCGAACCCACACCCGTCTGCAACCAACTACTTGCTTGCATAGCGGCTGCGATTGTAAAAAAAAAAAAGTAAATAAAACAAAACCAATAATTCGGAACGATAAAGAAATATAAATTATAAGAGTTTTATTAGAACTTTCATGCAGAGGGTAAAAAAAATTAGAGAAAAATATTCAACCTATACTTTTTTAATGTAAATTCGCAAAACAAAACAAAGAATTCTCAACAAGAAAGAAATTCTAACAATTTCATTACCGCTTTTCAAGTAGGTGAAAAAAAAGTTTAGATCACTATTAATCAACCTTTTTTGTAAATACTCGCAACAAAACAAAAAAAGTAAACAAAATGTTATGCGTGTGTATAACTAAAATATACATACACGCAATGTAATAATAATAAACATTGTAAATGTGAATTTAATATTTAAACGTATGTACGTGTATAAATTATCGCACATACATACGTAAGTTATTTATATGTGAAGGATAAAAAATACTTTATTAATTAAATATTAAACTTTAATAGGTGTCTTATTTTTAAAACAGCAAGAAAGCAAATCCCTTTAGATGAGAGGTTTAGTTGACGCAGGAACTTTGCAGATAAACAAGGTGTGTAATTAAAAAGTAATCGGGCTGTAAAGATAATTAATTAAAGTAAGACAAGTATAAATCTTCTATTGCAAATCAGCTGGGAGGGATTGATCCGACCAGGATGGACAAGATGTGACCAATCAAATCCAGGGAATCAGGACTAGGGAAAATGAGTGCAGTGTAAAGATTTTGTGACACTTGAAACTGGAAGTTCTACCGATGCAGATGAACTTTGAAAGGCACTGAATATCACTTATTTAACACAGTAGTTCCAGAGTGGACCATTGGCCTCCAAATGTCCAAGAGTCAGCATAGGGACTGTAAACTATATTTGATCTTTATTATTGTTTTTGTATGCCTTTGGGTTTATTGACATAAACATGTAATTATGTTAATGTAGTCATGTAAATATATATATATTAATATGTAACTAATAAATTCATTCTGCACATGTATTCTAATTAAATTTGCTTTTATTAATTCTACCCGGTGCTAGTCTTTATTGATTATAATTATTGGATACCTATATAGGCAGGGCAAGGTTAGCTACCTGCATATATTGTTCACCAGTGGATATTATAACTGGCAAACATAACATTTGGCACAGTCAAGAGTACAAACCTAGTAAAGCTAGAGTAGCGTGCATTAAAATTGCTGTTATTCACCATTTACTCAAAGCAGAAATTTATTAAGTACAGTGGTTCAGTATAATGAATAAATTGAATATGGCTATGGATGAATTTGACATAAATGAGATGAGCAGTTGGACATTGTATGTTGAACATAAGGAACATAGAGTCGAAGACGATAAGTATAAAATAGCCACTTTATTATGTTTCATGGGTAAAGTGGTTATAGAAATCGCAAATCAGTTAGTAGTGCCTTTAACCTCTGAGCAATGCTCCTATAGTGACTTTAAAGAGCAATTGGGTAATTATTTTAACCCCACTCCTTTACATCATGTTGCTAGACTGCAGTTCCACCATTGTCTACAAGCTAGAAATGAAATGATTAAGGATTTTGATTGTGCACTGCAAGTATTAGCTAAAAACTGCATGTATGATTCTTACTTAGATGAGGTTCTCCTTGAGCAGTTCCTGACAGGCATAAACAGTGACATCTTTCATCAATAGCTACTGTCAGTAATGAATCTCGATTACACAGAGGCAATCAAACATAACAAAGCCTACAAGCTCGTCTTGGAACAGTCCAAAAAATACACAGAATTCAATAATGGGGGAAATAAACAGAAACAAAGTTTACAAAACTTTCAAAACAATGGAACAGAAATCCACAGAAAATAGAGAAAGTAATTGCAATAGCAAGAAAGATAGGAACAATAGTAGAAACCCTGTTATCTATTTTTATTGTGGGGGAAAAAAGGACATAAAATCACTAATTTCTATTTTAGATGTGAACAATGTAAATTATGTAATAAGAAAGGCCATAGACAAAACATGTGTCCGAGAGAAAAAATGAAATGCTACACACAAGAAACCATTCTAACTGTAAATTGCAGGGAAAAGAAAAATAGTTTACAATGATCAACAATACAGCAACCAATCTTAATGATTAAATTATTATAAAAATTAAAATATATGATCACCCTATAGATATGGAAGTAGACAGTGGAAGTGGTATAACCCTGATTTCACCATGTGGTTGGCAGACCATTACAGAAAATTGTAAGCAAAACCCGAAATAGTAAAAACTAACATGAATGTGTTAGATGTAAATGGCAATGCTATTAAAATAAAGGGCATGGTTAAAGCTCCAGTAAACAGAATAGAGAGTAAAATTGTCAATTCACCATTATATATAATACATGCCCTAATAAATTCATTAATCAATCATAAGTGGTTTAACAAATTAGGGATTAGATTGACATTTGTACAAAATGTTGAGTTGGAAAAAGAAATGAAAAATAAATTTCCAAATTTATTTAATAGGGAGCCAGAAATTATTAAAACTGTGCTGGTATTGTTACAAATGAGCACATCAGTGCTACCCATAATTTACAAACATAGAAAGGTACCATTCACCCAGAAGGTAAAAGTAGAAAAGAAATTGACAACCTCATCAAGAAAGAATTGTTGAAACCCACAGAAAAGTCAGATTGGGTTACCCCAGTAGTCATCATAACTAAACCTAACAGTCAGCTATACTTGTGTGGGGATTACAGTGTAACTGTAAATAAAGCATTAAACAAGAGCGCATACCCTGTATGAAATGCTAGAGAAGTTATCACTCCATTGCAAAAATATAATTTCTTTGCAAAGTTAGACCTTAATGCTGCATTCCATCAAATACCAGTTACAGAGAAAGCATCTAGAATACTCTCAATTACTATGAATCTTGGGCTATACAAATGCAAAAGACTACCATTCAGAATAACATCGACCCCTAGCATATTTCAGTCGAATAATCAAAACCCTCCTCAACGTATTGGATAGTGTCATACCATATTTTGACAACATCCTCATAACAGTGATCACAGGCAAAGAATTTAGAAGCCAAAAAGATAAGATATGTGAATAGCTAAATGAATTTGGTGCAAAGCTGAATACTGAAAAAGTTCAAAAATTATATAAAAAAAATATAGAAAATAATTGCATCCAATTCACAGTTTTAGTCCACTATTTAGATTTAAGTCTTATTGTCAGTCATTGAACTTTTACTTTGAAGTCCTCAAACTATTAATCCTCACACACTACACTAGCACAGGAAGTTTTAGTTGGTTTCTCTCTCTGTAGCATTTGGAAAAACTAAGACACTTAAAATTCCTGGGCCACACTATATCAAAAAGCAGCACATACCCTTCCTCCAAAAAGGCTAAATCAGTAGCAGAGGCACCAAGACCCACAAATATAAAGAAACTACAAGCTTTCCTGGGCTTGGTGAATTTTTTTGAAACCTTTTTAAAAGGAAAAGCCGATGTGACTACTCCTTTATATAATCTGCTGAGGAAAAACCAGAAAATGGAAATTGGATGTGCAAGAAGAAGCAGCATTTATTTGCACTAAAGCACTGCTTAGTTCAGAGAAATTATCAGTCCATTACAACTGTGATTTGAAAATTATGTTGACCACCGACACATCTGAATTTGGAGTCAGTGTAGTACTAAGTCACCCAGCCCAATCGGAGAAGTGATCCAAAGCATATGCTTGATGCATATTGTCTAAGGTAAAAAAACTATAGCCAGTTGGACAAGGAAATGCTTGCAATTTTGTTTGGAGTGAAAAAATTCCACCAACATCTGTATGGGAAGAAATTTACTATTATAACCAATCACAAACCACTGCTGGGGATATTACGGAAATAATCATACACTTGATCACTTAAGATCATGAGTGTTACATTGGCTTAATATTCTTGTGAGCTATGATTATAGTCTTGTAATACAAAAAGGGAAAACAAATTGGGCACACAGACATGTTATCATGCAAGCCTGATCTTGGTAAAGCACCAATATTAGAAAAAGAAATAAATTATATAGATGTACTTCAGAAACAAAACTTAAATAGCAAAATTGTAGCTCAATGGACAGAAGAAGATGATGGCTATCAGTGGATAATAAATAAAGATCAGAGGAGGATGTCTGAGAAAATATCCAAGTTTTCTCCACAGACA
Organism: Epiperipatus broadwayi; assembly: GCA_028023455.1. NCBI lineage: Eukaryota > Metazoa > Onychophora > Udeonychophora > Euonychophora > Peripatidae > Epiperipatus > Epiperipatus broadwayi. Next base: position 9,278,724 of record JAQFVV010012424.1, read on the forward strand.
ATTATGGAATGCTTGCGAATGGCTATCGGTATATAAAGAATGCATTTTGAGGAGTGACCAAGTGCTGATATCTGTGGTGGGGAGACAACAAATACTAAACTTGCTTCATGAAGGACATCCAAGAATTGTGAGAGAAAAAGCCCTAACCTGTAGCCTCATATAGTGGCCAAACATCAATGTAGATATATAAAAAATGTGAGAACTGCCAGCAGTGAACTAAGGTACCCCCATCAACTTTTGAGACATGGCCAAAAGCAGATAACCCATGGCAATGAATATATACAGACCACTGCAGTCCATTTGAAGGCCATTTATTTTTAGTTGTAGTTGACTCTTATTTAGAGTGGGCTGAGTATAAAATAGTGAATAATACCAGTGCAGAGGTTAACAGTTTGGCACTCTGTAAGAGATTTTTGCTCATCATGGGTTCCCAGAAACTTTAGTCTCAGATGGTAGAACAGGTGTCACATCAGAAAGGTTTGCAGAGGCAATGCAAGAATGTGATATAAAACATGTACTCACCTCCCATACCATCCCCCAATCAAATGGACTGGCTGAGAGAGCAGTGTGGGGCTTCAAGTCATCTATAAAAAATGGGAGAAATAAAAATTCATGAGGCTATGTTGACTGCTCTTCTTCACCAGCATTCTACCCCAGTGGCCAAATTGAGAACACCACTGATGGAAAAAAATTTAGGCAGAAAACTGAGAAGGAAACGAACAAAAATAGTGCCAACAAAACAATGTGACAAACAACAGAGTTGTTCGTATAAATTCCAACTGAAAAAGAGGGTGTGGGTAAAAGACACACTAAGAAATCGATGGCTACCAGAAGTTATTTGTCATCTGTCAAACAAATCATGACAGTTTACACAGATGATGGGAAGATAATAAATAAACATTTGAACCAGCTATGGAGAAATGAAAGTGATGACTGGATTCCAAATCTAGGCAGAACTGAAACTGACAAGACACTAAATAATGATAAACTGGAGATTTGTGTCACCCAAGAAACTGATCTTCAATTAAATGCTTTGTCTACAGAGAAGTCATCACTATAAAAGGGAAATAATTCACAACAATGACTAAAAAGAAAAATAGAGACCCCCAAATATTTAAATGATTATATTCTAAGTTCAAAAACTAATAAATAATCTTCGAACTTGGGGGAAGTATTGTTATGTGTGTGTATAATTAAAATACACATACACACAATGTAATAGTAATAAACATTGTAAATATGAATTTAATATTTAAACGTATGTATGCGTATAAATTATCACACATACATACGTAAGTTATTTATATGTGAAAGATAAAAAATACTTTGTTAATTAAATATTAAACTTTAATAGTTGTGTTATTTTTAAAACAGCAAGAAAGCAAATCTCTTTAAATGAGAAGTTTAGTTGATGCAGGAACTTTGCAGATAAACAAGGTATGTAATTAAAAAGTAATCGGGCTGCAAAGATAATTAATCAAACTAAGACTTAAGTATAAATCTTCTACTGCAAATGAACTGGGAGGGATTGATCTGACCAGGATGGACAAGATGTAACCAATCAAATCCAGGGAATCAGGACTAGGGAAAATGAGTGCAGTGTAAAGATTTTGTGACACTTGCAACTGGAAGTTCTACCGATGCAGGTGAACTTTGAAAGGTGCTGAACATCACTTATTTAGCACAGTAGCTACAGAGAGGACCACTGGTCTCTGAATGTCCAAGAGTCAGCATAGGGACTTTAAACTAGGTCATATTCAATCTTCATTATTGTTTTTGTATGCCTTCGGGTTTATTGGAGTAAACATATAATTATGTTAATGTATTGTGTAAATATATATTATACCGGATACTCAATCTATTCTGAAACAGAGGGCGCCACCAGACCACTACATGTCTGGAAAATTTGTTTACTGTGATCAGAATAGATGATGATGATGGTTTGCGCCGACTAGACCCAGGGAGAAACAAGAGATCTTAAATTGTTTAGACAATTGAGACAAAAGCACAAAGACAAACGTCAGCCAAATTAAGTTTAAACATATTTCATAAATTTTATTATGAGAAAATAAATTATTAAATATAAGTTTATGATATGATAGATGGGGGTTAACTCAGGCATGTACCAGACATACTAAAGGCAAAGCTATGACAGACTGACTGATCTTCTAATAAACAAATTTAAAAGGGAGGAAGCAAATTTCATTCAGCAGAGGATTCACCTAAACATTGGTTTTCACTTTCAGATATTTAAACCATATGCCCCTGAAATAGATCAAAGAACCCAGTGCCGATGAGCTTTCCGAGATCTAAGCATGGTCAGATCTCGAATGTCCTTATATCGGTATGAACTGCACCAATTACTACGTTTAAAATAACAGTGATTGATCCATCTCAAGAACAACCGACAAACATGACTGAAAGGAAGAAAACAATAAAAAAACTGGTGAATCCCAGCCAAACGATTGGCGAAAATTATTTTAAAATTAATAAGAAAAGGTCTCAATAGGAGACAAGCAAATAATTAGAAAAACAGTTCTGTCTGCCCCAGCAATTAAAGAAAAGAAAATGAATTACAAACAAATTCTGAGTACACGCTCTGATAAATTTAAAGCATACATAATAAATACAAAAATAAATCTATCGGAGAGTGCACCTGAGTACGAGGATATTAAAAGTTGTAAACACTTTAGCAGAATGAAAGTATCGCTCACCTGCAATCTAAGAAAGGATAAATTTTATCTTCCTGCTGATGACTTATAAAATTACAAAGAAAAACATAATTCTAATTTCCACTTTTAGAGATCTTAGAACGAAATCTCCACCTGCGAAAATCAGACAATGAAGTCGTCAGCCAAAAGATTTTTGGAGGTTTAGCAAGAGGGCAAACATAGAGTATAAAATTAATTAATTATTAAATACTAAATAATTACAGGTAAGCATTTTAAAAGCACGACTGCCAAAGCATTTATAAAAATCTTACATAAAATAGAAAACTCACTCATCCCTCTCCAATAAACAAAACGGAAAGCAAATTAGAATCTTAAAACTAAGATTCTAAGACACACTATAAAATATTGAAAAACACAGCAAATATTAAATATGAGGCTATATTGATTTAAGAATACATATTTGTGGTTAGATTGAGCGGAGATTTAATGAGAACTAATTTACCCTGGGAAGAATAAAAAAACGAAAATAATTACCTTTCGGTAAAAGCAATGTTCACGGAGAGTGCGCACTTTTAATTAAGTTCATTTTCAGGTTCTTTAGGCAGCAAAGTAGATGTAGAGAGGTTCCGGCTTCTTTTAGGTGTTCAAAGCATTACTGGAGCAAACTTGGAAGTCAGGGATCCGTCTTTTGTGGAGTTAGCAAGCCATTCGGGTGGTGATAACAAGTATAGAATTTGTCATTTTTGCCAGTGAAAGTCTCTAATAACAGCTGATGTCCTTTAATTAAGAAATTTAAATGTCCACGCTGCTATAACTTTCACGTGAGATTTTCACTTGTCTATCTCTCAAAAATGGATTAACTGACACTCCAAATTTTCGGGGCTATTTATACGATGCTCCATTTCCCGTGAAACACTTTCCTTGTTGTTCAATTTCTTTGCCTTAGGCAGGGCAAATATTAATCTCCCGCTCAATCTATCTAGGAATTCTACCCAGGGTTTATTGAAATGAAAACAACAACATAAAAATCAAATCTCCGCTATCAAAATTGTTTACAATAATTAAAATAAAAGCAACAGGAATGCAATTAGCTAGCCAGCTTGTTTTTAAATCAAATGGATTTAAAAACAGGCGGTATATGAAAACTATTTTAAAATAAATCGATAAATATTTTTTAAAAAAATCCGTTTTACACATAAATGCGTGTGTATTTTGATATACGCATTCTGTTTAAATAATAATGAAATTTAAACCTTACGTTCAATGAAACTTAAAAGCTTAGTAAATTTCTTTTTTTCGATAACGCAATTGAATCGGATTTCAATCAGGTTCAACTGCCTCAAAACGTGATCAAAAAAAAAAAAAAAAACATTCCTGTAACTTTTTTTTTTTTTTTAAACTATAAACACTTTAAAATATCCTTAGAAATTCGGCCGAACGTTTGCCTCGCACTCATGAAAAACAAAACAATATTTCATTTGAATCAAAACCTTTCTCCATTCTCGTAATTCATTAACAAAAAAATTTTTTTTTTTTTATTTTTATTAAAAACAATCCGTCCGATTGCTAAATGCTGAACCCTTAACTTTTGTCCGGCGGTTCTTTTACTCCTTTTACTAACTTACTAAAATAAGTTCCTTTCCCTCTCCTATATTTTCTTAGCTTATATAATTTTCTCTTATCTCTCTCACATTCTATTTTGTTTTCTACCTCATATGTCTGAAAATCTTTAGGCCTAGCAAAACACCTTTCTACTAAGTGTCCCCTTTTATTACTTGTACTATCAGCATTAGTATACGGAAAGAATTTATCGTCTACGAACTTTTTGAATGTTTGACCCAAAATCTTTCTGTATATGGCTTCTATTTCAACTTCAAAATCATATTTCTTAATCTTTTTTTTAACTCTTTTCTTCTTTTCGAATTCATATTCAAAACAAATAGTTATTAAAAACAATTTATTTTTAGTTTCACGCGGAGACTCTTCTACCTGCTTTTCTGTTTTTACCTTATAACTTTCTTCTATTGCTTTATTTACATTTACTAAATTTTCTGCCACACTTTCTACTTGTAACCCATCTGTGCTTATTTCTAACTTTATTTCCACCTTTTCTGTCCTAACACTATCCTGTGCTACCTTAATTTCTATATCTTTTATGACGTCTACTTCCTGACTTTCTTCTGAGTTTCTTCTACTTCTCCCATCATTTCTCGTCTCATTTCTTTCATTTCCATAATCATTTCTTCCTTTATAGCCTGCTGTCCCTGTTTAACTTCACTAATTTCTTTCTTCATTGCCGCTTTAAACTCTGCCATCATTGCTTGCTGACTTCTCATATCCTCCTTCATTTCTATTACCAACTTCATCAACATCTTCATCATCATCTGTGACTCACTTTCTTCTTTTTCTACAATTTGAGGGGTTTTAAATGAGACAGGACTTTCTTCTACAAATGCCGCCTGTCGCTTTCTTCGTTGACTTCCATTTTCGACACAAATTAAATTTGCAATACTAACTTTTTAAAAGAAAATCTAAAATCTAATAGCAAATAAAACGCTATTTACTGTTTTCTATAAATTATTTCAAAACAAAGACGAACTATATTTAACTCCTGAACTAAAATTACTCCGATAGGCTTTTCGAAAATACACTTTTACAGTTGATAAATTATTTCATTAAAAGAAAGACCAACTATATTTAACTCCTGAACTAAAATTACTCCGATAGACTTTTCGAAAATACGCTTTTACAGTTGATAAATTATTTCATTAAACAGAAAGACGAACCCCATTCTATCAAACTGCTCCAAAATACATGCAATAATTAACAAAACCGAACCTCCACCTACTAAATCTTGCCTCTTACACCTGAAATCTTTCTCAATTGTCTAAACAAAATCTCACGTAAAGTTTTAATATCGGCTCCCACGTTTGGTTGCGCCAAAAATTCTTATCCTATATACCGGATACTCAATCTATTCTGAAACAGAGGGCGCCACCAGACCACTACATGTCTGGAAAATTTGTTTACTGTGATCAGAATAGATGATGATGATGGTTTGTGCTGACTAGACCCAGGGAGAAACAAGAGATCTTAAATTGTTTAGACAATTGAGACAAAAGCACAAAGACAAACGTCAGCCAAATTAAGTTTAAACATATTTCATAAATTTTATTATGAGAAAATAAATTATTAAATATAAGTTTATGATACGATAGATGGGGGTTAACTCAGGCGTGTACCAGACATACTAAAGGCAAAGCTATGACAGACTGACTGATCTTCTAATAAACAAATTTAAAAGGGAGGAAGCAAATTTCATTCAGCAGAGGATTCACCTAAACATTGGTTTTCACTTTCAGATATTTAAACCATATGCCCCTGAAATAGATCAAAGAACCCAGTGCCGATGAGCTTTCCAAGATCTAAGCATGGTCAGATCTCGAATGTCCTTATATCGGTATGAACTGCACCAATTACTACGTTTAAAATAATGGTGATTGATCCATCTCAAGAACAACCGACAAACATGACTGAAAGGAAGAAAACAATAAAAAAACTGGTGAATCCCAGCCAAACGATTGGTGAAAATTATTTTAAAATTAATAAGAAAAGGTCTCAATAGGAGACAAGCAAATAATTAGAAAAACAGTTCCGTCTGCCCCAGCAATTAAAGAAAAGAAAATGAATTACAAACAAATTCTGAGTACACGCTCTGATAAATTTAAAGCATACGTAATAAATACAAAAATAAATCTATCGGAGAGTGCACATGAGTACGAGAATATTAAAAGTTGTAAACACTTTAGCAGAACGAAAGTATCGCTCACCTGCAATCTAAGAAAGGATAAATTTTATCTTCCTGCTGACGACTTATAAAATTACAAAGAAAAACATAATTCTAATTTCCACTTTTAGAGATCTTAGAACGAAATCTCCACCTGCGAAAATCAGACAATGAAGTTGTCAGCCAAAAGATTTTTGGAGGTTTAGCAAGAGGGCAAACATAGAGTATAAAATTAATTAATTATTAAATACTAAATAATTACAGGTAAGCATTTTAAAAGCACGACTGCCAAAGCATTTATAAAAATCTTACATAAAATAGAAAACTCACTCGTCCCTCTCCAATAAACAAAACGGAAAGCAAATTAGAATCTTAAAACTAAGATTCTAAGACACACTATAAAATATTGAAAAACACAGCAAATATTAAATATGAGGCTATATTGATTTAAGAATACATATTTGTGGTTAGATTGAGCGGAGATTTAATGAGAACTAATTTACCCTGGGAAGAATAAAAAACGAAAATAATTACCTTTCGGTAAAAGCAATGTTCACGGAGAGTGCGCACTTTTAATTAAGTTCATTTTCAGGTTCTTTAGGCAGCAAAGTAGATGTAGAGAGGTTCCGGCTTCTTTTAGGTGTTCAAAGCATTACTGGAGCAAACTTGGAAGTCAGGGATCCGTCTTTTGTGGAGTTAGCAAGCCATTCGGGTGGTGATAACAAGTATAGAATTTGTCATTTTTGCCAGCGAAAGTCTTTAATAACAGCTGATGTCCTTTAATTAAGAAATTTAAATGTCTGCACTGCTATAACTTTCACGTGAGATTTTCACTTGTCTATCTCTCAAAAATGGATTAACTGACACTCCAAATTTTCGGGGCTATTTATACGATGCTCCATTTCCCGCGAAACACTTTCCTTGTTGTTCAATTTCTTTGCCTTAGGCAGGGCAAATATTAATCTCCCGCTCAATCTATCTAAGAATTCTACCCAGGGTTTATTGAAATGAAAACAACAACATAAAAATCAAATCTCCGCTATCAAAATTGTTTACAATAATTAAAATAAAAGCAACAGGAATGCAATTAGCTAGCCAGCTTGTTTTTAAATCAAATGGATTTAAAAACAGGCGGTATATGAAAACTATTTTAAAATAAATCGATAAATATTTTTTAAAAAAATCCGTTTTACACATAAATGCGTGTGTATTTTGATATACGCATTCTGTTTAAATAATAATGAAATTTAAACCTTACGTTCAATGAAACTTAAAAGCTTAGTAAATTTCTTTTTTTCGATAACACAATTGAATCGGATTTCAATCAGGTTCAATATATATATATTAATGTATAACTAATAAATTGGTAGTCAAGAGATCAGGACAGCTGCTTTACAAGCAGTTGTCCCGGGTTAGCGAGTTCACTTCCCGGCTGATGCTATAACACGAGGAAAAAAAAAACATGTTTTCCAAGCAGGTTTTGAAAAAGACAATATTTTTGCATCTGACTACTATAAATAAAGCAAAAATAAGAATAATCAAAGTACGTTCTGAAAAAAAAATCACTGAAAAATATAAATAATGCAAAATAATAACAATCAAAGCACATTTTGAAAAATCTAAATCACCTTTTCAGACCTTTTTCAATATACATCGCATGGTTTATTTTCATTCAATTTGATATCACAAGATTACAGCTGATGTGAAAAGTCTCCTATCTCTTCTATATTGCAGGATTAATAGTGAAGTACCCTTTTTTCAATTTATATTTACAAATCAAATATGTGCAAATTAATTGTAAATAAAAAATTATCATTTTTCAGATAAAACCACAGTAGAAGATCAAGATTAGATATTAGAGAATTTTTTATTTAAGTGTTACATTTTATTATGACACTTTTAAAACCTGTTTTCTTTTAGTTGTATGTTTTTTTTTATTTAAAAGTATTTATTTTATAATAAAGTAGCAAATTCCAGTCGAGTAATAGGTTTCCTATCGCATGCTATTATTATATTCATATAGTTCAGGTTTATATGTATATTATAAATCATGTTTTCCCTATGTTATAAATATAACCAAAGAATATTTAGGAAGGATATAGATATATTTAAAAAAACAAATGGCATTTACAAACGTGAGGAAACAATGAAATTCCCAACTATTTTAAAGAGTTTCTTCATGCAAATGAATATAAACATACTGTCAAATTTAAGTCAAACTATTTAACAGTCACATGATACAACTGACTCTGCTACAACCACATGATTATTACTGGTTTTTAAATCCAGTTGAAGGCAAGACTTATCTTGTTAATACGTTGATATATTTAGATGTGATAATATATGAAAAACTATTTTTACCTTCCACCATTAAATGTTTAATATCTAGAAAATTTTAAACTTTATTTAAACCTTTCCAAATACAGTAATAATATACGAAGTCATCACAGGTTAGTAGATAACACAATATTTCAAGTAGTAATATTTTCCATAGCTCGGTTTGTTAGAGCTCCTAAAAGTTCAATATTCAAGAATCTAAAAGTGCAAGTTTGATCCTATGCTACATTGTCACTGCTCAGGCCAGTAAGACCTGAAGAAGAGTGGAGAATTGTGTTGCCATTGTATGTTGTTACTAACAGTTGTTTACAGTTGGAAAAGTTTAAATAAAGTTTAACATTATCTAGACACCTACATTTAATGATAGATGATGAAAATAGTTCAACATATTATCACGTCTAAAATACCATAAATCACAAGCCTTTAGGAAAACATGTTAGTATACTTAATTTCATTTTATTAAACATGGTTACTCTTGAAAACATGATTTATAAAGCATCCTTTGTTGTGAAAACATACGTGTGTACATATATAAATGCTATCCAGGTTGCATCCGTGTATAATTAATTGTAGTAAAAATTTACACACCATATTTCTACCAGTTCACACTGGTCATCAACTGGGTAATAAATATTTTGAAACTAGCTGTAGAGGCGCTGTGAATATTGACTTATAATAATAATGAACGTTCTATTTATATATTGGGTACTTGCAGATAATTCAACTGATGACGTATTACCCTGAAGGCATATCAGTCTAATGTTGCGATTTTTAAGATAATGTCTCCAAGTGATCTGCAGGCACATTTAGTCACTAAAATGTGTCCTCAGATCACGTGAACATGGTACGTTAAAAATCGCAAGATTAGACTGATATGCCTTCAGGGTATTACGTCATCGGTTGATCACATGATAAAAAACATAAAAAAAGACAAAAATGTGACACAGGTCACGTGATAAAAAACAAAAAAAATGGCAAAAATATAAAAAAAGACAAAAATGTGATGCAGGTCACGTGATAAAAAACAACAAAAAAAATGGCAAAAATATAAAAATTTAAAAAAAATTTACATATTAAAGGGAAAAAAAGGGTAATATGGTCATGTGGTTTTTTAGATGGCTTCTTGGGGGCAGAAAATGAACACCACCATGTTTCTTGGTCCTGAAAAAAAAAATACAAAAAAACAAAAAATTATTGAAAATTTACATGCATGAAATACAAAATAAGGTCCATACAAAATATAAAAATGTACTGTATATTGCTACTTTGAGTTAAAAAATTATTGAAAATTATTTACAAATTAAACGTAATAGTTTTAACAAGGCTGTAAACCTTAGCAATGAGCGTCTGAAAAAATCGTCACCTCTGTAGGTCCCTAGTGACGATTTTTTCAGATGCTCGTTGCTAAGGTTTACAGCCTTGTTAAAACTATTACTGAAATAATAGTGAGCGTTTAATAAAATTTATAATTACAACTTTAAATTAAACATAATTAAGTGGAAGTTTTATAATTGAAGAAATATTAACAAAAATTTTTTGTAAATTTAAAAAAAAACAGATAAAAAAAACTTTACCTTAATTAATGTGAATCTGGCATTAATGGCGATCTTGTATAAAACATGTTATCACATGCTGTAGTTTTACATACATTTGCTAATTTTAAAAACGTACTGTATATTGCTACTTTGAGTTAAAAAATTATTGAAAATTATTTACAAATTAAACGTAATTAAGTGGAAATTTGATAATTGAAGAAATATTAATAAAAAAATTTTGTAAACTTAAAAAAAACAGATAAAAAACACTTTACCCGAATTAATGCAAATCTGGCATTAATGGCGATTTTGTATAAAACATGTTATCACATGCCGTACTTTTTACATACATTTGGTAATTTTAAAAACATACTGTATATTGCTAATTTGAGTTAAAAAATTATTGAAAATTATTTACAAATTAAACGTAATTAAATGGAAGTTTGATAAGTGTAGAAATATTAACAAAAGAAATTTGTAAATTAAAAAAAAAAAAAATTAATGCGAATCTAGCATTAATGGCAATCTTGGAGAAAATGTGTTATCACATGCCGTACTTTTACATGCATTTGGTAATTTTAAAAATGTACTGTATATTGCTAATTTGATTAAAAAAATTATTGAAAATTATTTATAAAGTAAACGTAATTAAGTGGAAGTTTGATCATTGTAGAAATATTACCAAAAAATTTTTGTACATTTAAAATAAAGATTTAATGCGAATATGGCATTAATGGCAACTTTACTTTTACATGCATTTGGATTACTTATTGTCTATATTCAATAATATAATTAATTATAATTATTAGAAAAAAAATTAAAATTACTTACAAATAGCGTTCACTGTGGAGAACTGAATTGGGATATATGTTCCAAAATTGCAGTGAAACGATCAGCTTTATACGACTGCCTCCACATAAACTCACTCAAATATGAGTCCAGGTGCTGACATGCTGTCCCTCTGTGTTTTTTATTATGCCATTTGACCAAACCCACAACCTTTCAACATTTTGTGTATGTACGCCAGTTGTGGGGTCTACGAAGTTGTATGTGTGATTAACACGATGGTGTTCGTATCCAGCCTCAGCTAACTCTTCGCTCTTATATCCCTTCCAGCAATCGCTGTAGATAGTCGAGCCTTTGTGGACATTTTGCAAAATTTCTTGCACGAGAGTAGATGCACTTCTATCTCGAATGGCTACAATAAAACATTCCTCAGTCTCTCTGCATACGCCACCAAATAGCCATTGCTGTGGTAGGACTCTTCCGGCATTGTTCTTTCATTTTGTGAAGTGCCTTTCGTTGATTTCCACGATTGTGTTGGGACCTCCGATTTTCCACCTTTCATTTCTTAACAATCTCCAGGTACAAACTTTGCGGAGGTAGTTGTTCCAATCGATAACAGTTTTGTCTGAAATATTCAATTCCTCTGCACAAAATGTTATGGATGTTAATTGTTTGGACCAACTGTAGATGAAACGTATAGCGGTCATGAAAGTCATTTTGGAGCCAATGAACCATGTGCCTTTTCTCATTGTGATTTGGGATAGACAATCTTTCAAGTTGCATTGCCATTGTTTCACCGAATTGGGTCCCGAATTGTGAACATACCTTTTCATTTCATCACCATTTTGACACAATTTCCTTTTGGGAGAAGTCCACGGTCTTGTACGGTAAATTAAACAAGGTTGTTGTAGCTTCAGCCATCATAAATGCAAATAATGCAAATATCACAAAGTAGAAGAGCTCAAAAAAGTCACTGTGATGCCGTGGATAGCAAAATCACAATAGACAGAAAAATCAAAAAATTTCCCAAACCTCTCTCCAAATTTTAAATCTCATGGGTAAAAAAAAAATTGACTCTCCGATGGATTAATCACGCCAGTTACTTGGTTGCCATGACAACGTTGTCATGCAAAAAACGTCGATGTCTACCGGAATGGAAATCTGTAAGTCAAATACGTCATTGGTTGAATTATCCATAAGTACCATATATTGTAACAAGTTTATATAGATATATCGCCAAGAAGTCAAACTATTAATAGTCTACAATAATGTCTGTTTCAAATCTTTATTGGAATCTTCAATTTACATTATCATCAGTAATGAGACTTTGGCTATCACAGCCAAGGTTTAATACCGTATGATAAATTAAGAATAGCTAATAATATACTGCTATCTCAACTATTACAGATGACAATTTGTGTGATGGTACTCATTGTTCTAGTACTGATGATCTTTGATGGTTTGTATGAGGTTTATCAATTAGGCACAGTATTAATCTAGGAATATAGTTTTTTAAAATTACTGGGTTTATTCTTTTTTACATATTACAAGAGCTACATTGGATACATATATGAACCACCCTTTACGAACGATAAAGTATAAACTCACACACACACTTCATTATATTCCAGATTCTGGTTCAGGTAAAGCATAAAACTTTTGTGATAATCGAGATATTTAAATAAAGATCCAGACAATAAAGAAATACCAAGGACTTACAAAAAAATATAATTAATAAAAGAATGTTCACTTTGATTTAATATTACAATAGAATTTAATTAGAAATATTAAGATATTTAAAATTTTGATTATTACAAGGACATAATATAAAATAATAAGGAAATAAATGATTATTCTTACTTGTTATTATATATTAAACTATTTCCATCATCCAGTAATATTAAATGTCCTTACTCTAAGCTATTGTCAAGAAAGCGTAGTTAGTTAAAATGGCACTTAACATTCGCGATTCTAAAGGTCACAGGTTGAATTTCCACAATAGTATTATCACTGGTCATACTAGAAATACCTGAAGAAGAATATCACTTAACTGATGAAAATAATCCTATTCTACTTTTAAGTAGAATGTCCTCGTTACAAAATTTCAGCCAAACTCAAATTTATCTACTCTGACAAATTATACAAATGGTATCATTGTTACAAATGCACTTGGGGCTATGAAATAACTAGAAAGCAATTAGCTCCTTTATATTCTCAAATGTCATAATGATAGTTTAATTTAGAATCTTCTAAATTGTAAGTATAATCTTCAACACATTTTCTAATTATTAATAAAGAGTGTTAAGGTATTGTATTGCTTCGTATAAAAATGACTTGAATTAAAACAAATTTCATTTCATTTATAAAAAATAGAAAAGATACAGTAATTTAAGCAAATTTACAAATTATTAAACTACTAGCCGCACCCGGCTACCCCCTGCATTTCTGAGGCTTAGTCTGGTTAAATGGAAAAGAAAGAAAAGAGAAAGCTACGTTTCTAATATGTTTAATTTCACAATGCTTGTGGGTATACAATATTTTTTGTTGTTCCATTGTCTGTGCAGATATAGAGATTATCTGGTTTGCCGACTCTAGAACATGCAACATATAATTGCCCATGTGAAAAACAATCTAAAGATTGGCCCTGAGCTTTGTTGATGGTGATTGCAAACGACAATCAAATTGGGAATTGCAATCTCTCGCACGAAAAAATTAAATCAAAATGAAAAGTAATTGAAATCTATGAAAATTTAATTTAACAATGCAATCGGAAACATTAAAATGGAATCGTAAAATATTTAGTATAGCATGTGTTGCTTTTACGTCCAACAGATAACGCTGTTTTTTTAAAAAAAGCATATTTTATCTGTCACAGGTATGTAATAGTATGTATATAAATAGTAGGTATATAAAAACATGGGCGTATTCGAATGCAACGTTATGTCAAGATTTCAAAGCAATCGGTGAAGAACCTTCGGAGATTTAAGATTTTGAACAAACAAACAGTGTTATTCATAATATATAGGATTCATAATATATAGGGTATATGAGCACAGACTTTCACACGACCCACCACTCTCCACTCTATCTAATAACACTGATACACTTAAACACATATATGTTGAAAAGATAAATAATCACCAATATATGTATTTCATGCTACACCAGCAATTGAAGCCTTTCCATTAAAGTATGAAGATTGTCTATCTTAATATATATATATATCTGAGTACTTATAGTATATATGTGTAGACATGATAATCTGGACCAACTGATGATTTCTGGTTTAGCATGAAATACGCATATTGGTGATTATTTATCTTTTCAAGTGTATCAGTGTTATTAGATAGAGTGGAGAGTGGTGGGTCGTGTGAAAGTCTGTGCTCATATACCCTATATAGTACATATATAGACACAGGTATATAATAAGTCTGTGTTTCAGTTTTATTTATATACATTATCTGTTGAGGTTCAAACTATACCTTGTTTAAATAAAGTTTGTGACAAAATTAGATTACTTTGAAACTTATTTGTTATTAAATATTAATCTGTTAGCTAATTTAATAAAAAATATGTTAACAAGATCGAATTTAGAAAGGAAATTTTAAAAAGAGTTTACAATCTAAAGTTATTACATAGAGATATACATGAACCATGATACATAATCTTGATTGAAGACAAATTTCAGACACCTGTAATTACACTCATCCCTAATATTGCATAGTTTAACAATGGTAATCAACCATCCAATATGAAACACATTGGACTTGACATTTGTTAATCATTACTATTTGAGATTATTATATTACTACTGTCCCAACTTTTTAGTCAGCATGTATTGTCATTTATAATGTCAAAAGATTCTTGTAAACTACTGTCCTCATTTTATGTGAATCAAGAATCCACTACTACACCTAATTTGTAATCTGCACGGGTGTTTCCCAATTTTCATCCATTAAGATCAACAAATTATCCTTGCTTCGCTCCTGCAATTCCATCCTCACAAATCTTTTATGTGCATTACTAATCTCTTCATGGCTTTCTTCCTCATTTATTCTACTCTTTGCTCTAGACCCTCCCTCTGCTTCTCGTAGCCTCCCCCCAGCTGTTGAGACTCTAGATATCTAGACCTATATTTAGCATTGACAATACAATAATTTACTTTTTACAAATGTTTTAATACGTAAATCCAAATTCATTTTTAAAACACATATTTTTTAATATCATCATTTTCAATCACCATAAGTCCACTGCAGGATGAAAGTCTCTCCAAGTTCAATCCCTTTTTTTCGATCTCTAGCCTCTCTTCTCCACATCACTCCAATACACTTAATTATTTCATCCGTCTATCTCACATGTGGTCTTTTTCTATATCTTTTACAATCTCTTGCAATCCAGTTTAAATATATTATATAAATTATATTAAAAATATATACAAATCGTAGACTCTATATATTTTTAATATAATTCATATAATACATTTGATTTCTGTAATTATGTTAAGTCAAATTAACAAAAAAAATATTGAACTTTGAAAAATAACTATAGAAGTAAAAACAAATAAAGTTATCTTTTCTCTTTTACCATAGTATAAGAAAATTTCTATCAACATTCGCATGCTTAAATAGTTTTGATTCTTTAACTTCTTCCACCTATACATAAAGCTAAGAACTAAAATATGTTATCAGTACCATTCAAATAAAGCTGTTAACAACAAAATTGTAATAAGTATCTTTACATTTTTGGCCAATCTAATACCACAGGGTATTATTCAGTCAAGCTAATATTACTATGTATTATTATTTGATTACTTGCACAGTAATTGCCTTGTAAAACTATGGTTTCCAGTCAGACAATAATTTAAAAATTATTTTAAAGCAACAATGCTTTTTATTTTTAAAATAGTGTTTCTACTATTCTGAATGTGACACAGATTCTTAATTCATTTGTAGAAAGGAAGAATGAAAATGTATATAATATTAAAAAAAATATTTTTTCAATTTTTCTCCAGAAAATAAAGTTCCAAACCACAATGATATCACATGATTACCATTTCCTATAATTACATAGCTATTAATACAATATGTGATGTGATGCACTATAGCTTCTCCTTTTTTGGAGTCAGGATTCTCTCAGCCACTATGACCAGAGAAACCTTTTAGCCACATTACCTTCCATTTTTATTCCACAACCTAAGTTTTTCCCACATTCTTCTCTATCCTACCCATCCAATTTCCTCATCATGATCTTTGTCAACTCCCTGATGTTTATATCCAAATCTGCCTTATCTTTTTCACAAATCCAGCATAAAAACTATGAACCCACTTTCTGTATGACCACTTTGTTTATATTTATTCACCCACAACTTTATTACTTGTACTCTTTCTGCTTGCAAGCATTTACATTCAATTAACTTATGGCTAATATTTTCTATTTCTTCCATACATAATTTGCAGACTAAATTTTCCATATTTTTCCATTCACTTGTATATTCCCTTGTTACTAAAGATCCAGTTTGTGTCTTAAATAGTAATATACTTTCCTTACTATTATCATAAATTAAATTGCACCCAATATTCTGTTTATTTCTATATATATTTAAACTCTTTTACTCTCCATAATAGTTTTCCATCTCTCTATTTTTTTATTAATGCATCTATTCTTGTATCCCATTTTTTGCCACTATAACACTCAACAATTCTCCTAACACAATCATCACTCTTTTTGTGTAAGTATGCTGACAAAAATTCCTTATCCAAATCTTCTGCATACCATACAACATTTCTCATCCATCTTGTTTTCTGTACTTTATTCATAACCCAATTAAATACTATTTTGACTATCCTTTTATTATCCATAAATTGCAATCTATTGAACATTTTCATTTTGCTTTTGCATTTCTCATATAAAAACTTGACCATCTCATTTTTTTTGAAGTGCCTCTTTTGTCATCCACACACCTGCATCTCATGCATGTCTTTCTACTTCTCTTTGTTTTTCTATATAATCTAATACACTTTTACAAACACAGAATATATTGTTCCATATGCTAATCCCTGCTACTGCTATTCCTTTCCATACAACTCTACTTCATCATACTTATTATAATTTACTAAATATCAGCCTTTTATAGCTACTGTACATGCACTTTAATGAGTGTTAAATAATAAATGAATACTTTTCAGTGCCCATACAAGATATAGCATTTAAAAAAGAATAAAATGAATCCACTTATTCTTTCCGAACCCAAATATTTATATATGGGCAAATCTTAAGTACTGGCAAATAAAGCGTGAAGATAGATCATTCACTTTAAATTACGGTTCGCGTTGTCTGACTAAATGACGTCAATGAAATTACTTAGAATTTACTTAAACGTCACTCTCAAACGAAACTCCAACATATGTAAACAAGCATCTATTTATATAGTGGATGTTTATAATTGTAATTTACTAAATATCAGCCTTTTATAGCTACTGTACATGCGCTTTAATGAGTGTTAAATAATAAATGAATACTTTTCAGTGCCCATATAAGATATAGCATTTAAGAAAGAATAAAATGTATCCACTTATTCTTTCTGAACCCAAATGTTTATATATGGGAAAATCTTAAGTACTGGCAAATAATGCATGAAGATAGATCATTCACTTTAAATTACGGTTTGCATTGTCTGACTAAATGACGTCGACGAAATTACTTAGAATTTACTTAAACGTCAAATGCCAGTTAAATGTGGTATGCATGGCAGGGATCAAATTACATCTAAATTCATGTTGTAAAATCAATCAGGTTCTCCAAAATATAGGCTTCTTCAAATACTCAATTTCAATGGCAGCAGAAGGAGGGGTAGCTATTTTAATCAATTACAAGGAAGACCCCCCCCCACTAGCTTCAAAATTCTGCACTTAGACTCAAATTGCCTAATTGCTAACCTAAAATATAAACACTTTCACATCAATCTAATCTACCTCTATATTAAAAATAACCACAATATAATCATGAAAGTAATCACTATCATCAATTCAGTCATAGCCTCAAACCCATTTCCAATCATTCTAATGGGTGATTTCAATGTTATGTATAGTTCATTCAATAAAAAATATATTCACCTCTTTAATCATATACTTATGAGTGGAGAGGGCTTCTTCCCCATAGATGCCTTGTCCTTCTACACTAAAAATGCTAGATCCTTGATTGACCTTGTCTACTATACTCCCCAAGCATTCATTTCAAAATCAATGCAAAACTCCGAACAGTGATATTTTCTAACCACTTTGCCCTAGAGATATTTCTTAAAACAAACATTGGACATCCAATAACAGAAAAGAGCTTAGGATTCGTTTCAATCTCAATAATGCAATGTGAATGACAGACATTTATTGGGCTTTTCTCAACAGATCCTAAGTTTGAAGTCCTTACTCCAATTAGCAACCACATAGTTGGGTACAAATTTCCACTTCAAAAAAATGATTGCTCAGCAGACTATTATCTTGTATTAAAATGCAGCATTGGGTTTATCCGTAATATTTTTCGAAAATATAGTTAAAAGTACCCCTTCCCAATATAGCACTATCCAGTTGTAATGGTAGACTAATGGTCCATGCTTTTAATTCACACAATTTTTTTTCTTTTAAGCCTCTCTGAATATTTTGAAATACTTTAATTATGCAGAGAAATTAACTAAACTAGATGTTTTAACAATCAAGAAATCTCACATTCTATTTGTGAGTCCATTTTGTAGAAACAGATAAGTTCAGAGGGAAGACATAAGAGAATTCTCTTTTTATGTGCAAAGTTCTGGACTAGGCAGATTTCTTTGCCACTTGAGTGAAATACATTAGTGATTGTCTTATTAGCACTTATTTGTACTGTATATTCTTAGTCATGTTATTACCATTTATAATAGTTACCAACTTTGTGATATTGTATATTAGCTAATTGCATTTGAGCATTATCACTATTGTGATATATGATTTTCTCTCCTTACTATGAGCAAAGCAGAACAGAGTAACTTTGTTTAAGAAAAAACTAGTCTTATAGTTTGCAGTTACAGAGTAGAGTAATTTTATGATAATTATTCATTTGTTGTTATTGGTTATCATAATAAATCAATAGGAGCTGCTTATTTTATTGTTCATTGAAACCTCATTTTCAAGGCAAAACTCAAGCGTTGGTGGCCTAGTGTTTAGCATAGTTGCCTTCCAAGCAGCTGGCCCGGGTTTGCTTCATGGTCAACGCATTTGACATATGAAAAAAAACTAGTTTACAAATTAGCGTTCACTTAGGCTCTTATGCAGAGTGGACAAGTTAATTATAATAAAAATATATAATAAAATCATTGAAAACATCAGTCAAAATCCATTCAATTTAGAACTGAGGAGAAATAAAAAAAGAAATAAACCGAAAATTAAAAAAAAAAAGTTAGAAAATATAAAATCTACATTATATAAAAAGCATAGAAGTTAAAAGGAATACAAGGTTTCTAGATAGCTATATTTTCTACGTTCTTTCTCAAAGACTGAATAATGTTGCTAGGCAACAGGGAACTTTGATCAAGAACCAATACCTCATCACTGCGGATGATAACACTAGTTTATAGTTCGTCAACAATTTATTCTAGCATCCTAACTTTAGAATTACATCATTAACTTATCCTTACTAAAAGACTTTGTTTAAAATTACTTAAATATACCTAATATGTTTTTATTCTTTTTTTATATAAAACCTGGTAATTAATAATGTGAGTTATCTTTATCTAAATCAATTAATTTTTGAAAGATAATAATTAAATTTTAGATAAATATATATTTTCAAAACTATTGTTGATATATAGAGTTGCTGAAATACAATTGTTTTCCGGTTCTATTTTATATTATGCCTGTTGTTGTATGTAGTATGTACCAATACTTTCATTTAAACTAACGTAAACATTTTTTTCTTTTATGTTGTCGATCCGGAGATCTACCAAGTGTCTGCACTACAGGCGCCATCTAGGCATTTGAACCAGAAAAATTATAAAGTGGCAGATCGTAAGTAAAAAAAAAAATTTTTTTTTTTTTTTGTTTCTGGTCGTTGCATGTCACTAGCTCAGTGGAATAGCAGAGTTTAATAATATAATCTAAGAGTATATATAAAAAAAGAATAAAATAAGCCACTGCCAGTAATTAACACACAAATATTTATTTATTTCACATATATATAAGATTTAAAATTATTTTAGTATTAGTTTTACATTTCAAAATTTAACCTACATTTTTAACTTTGATTTTTGACTTTAATTTACATTTAATTACTATTATATTCTAATTTTACATTTTAATTAAGTTCGCACAGATAAATTTATGAAAGCTTGTTTATAATGTTGAATATAGATCGGTTACATAGATTTCACGGTGAAAAACATTTCAAAATACACATAAACGATCAAAAGACAAAATTATTGATTACTGACAATTGCGGAGGGAAATTTATACGTAACCCAATAGTATTCACCATAAGATACTTGCATTATCACCAATATCCGAATAAATACATTTTAGATACTCACCAGGAAGGTATCATTATTTATCGAATGTCTATATATTTTGATCAAATATGAAATCCAAAACATAATTAACCGATAACGAATCCATGCAAACGTCTATAAACAACTTAAATTTAATGCATTTTTATTTAGTGTCGAGTATGAATAGACTACATAAATTTGCTTTTGAAAATAAACGTTCTATCCCTATTTAACCTTAGGCTAAAAGTCGCAGCCAAACTGGTGCCAATCCATCTGATATATCGATGTATTCAATGTAATACGAAATACGGCAGCATCAAAAAGTTAAGAGAAGAAATTGCCTCTCGTCAAATAGGAATATTAAATCTATCTGACAAGAAGAGCAATAAAAAAAAACTCCATAGAAAGGAACTGCGCTCTGCATCTTATAATTCCTTCCATAGACAAAATGGGAAAGTGCGGCGTATGAAGCGATTCTGCCAGTAGCGAATCTCCGACTACATCTACTAACTACATTAATATATCCAATCCATTGACCCAATTTAACTATGACACAAATAACCTAAGATTACCCTCCCCTAATATAACTGTACAAATCTATACAGTCATTCATGCCCGACTTAAGTTTAACATTTATATAATTAATTTAACGAAAAACGAAAAATCATGATAAAAACTTAAAGAACAAAAGATAAATAAATGGAAATGATTTTACATAAATAAGAAAAAAAATACATCAAATAACACTATTAATAAAGAATTTAGTTTGGTCAGATAGGATTCTATTTGTAACAATTAAATACTAGGAAAGTTTAAAATTTAAAGTTCTTAGTGTTTTCAAATTACTATTGTTCATTATATTTTATAAAGTTCCTACAGTTTTAGAAATGTTCATCTTTTACAGTTGCTTGCCGTTTGAAATCCAATGTTAAATTTCCCGATGATCCTGTGGTCCTCTAAATATAAGAAAAGCAATGTTTCCTTTTCCCATTTTATAACAACTGAACGGATTGAACGTGCATCTTTCCATCCCTTCACCACCAACTCTCTGCCTTAATACATCTCCATCTTCTCATAATAATAATTACCAATCACTAATTAATAATTTCCAAATTTTCCTTTTATACGTATTCGAAGGATTGACTTGGCATTATGTCATCGATGTGATGATCCTTTCGCTGAGATCCGATTTCCCGATGGATTTCTTACATTGGCTATTTGTTTCTATTGTTTTCCTATCTGACTGATGTTTTTACATTTAAATGCCCAAGGCTGGTTTACATTTAACTACTTAACAATCATTTCCATTTCTGATTAATTTCTGTGTTTTTCAAGATTAAAGATATATTTTTATCTCTAAATCTTTTTAAGTTTTTGTTTTTAAAATACCTTTTCTATTTTTAATACAGTTTTATTTTAATAATTTTTTTTATCTGTGTGATTTAATATATACGAGTTTAAGATGATATTTAATTTCAATTTTTAATTCTTAAAGAAAATTTTTAAATGCGAACTTTTTAATTTACTTTCATGTTTAATAAATAAAAAAAACAATGTAATGAACGTCTGTGCTCGTTACAATGTATAACCAAGAAACTCAGAATATTATTACAGGATTTAAAAAACTATAATATAGGAGAGTTTTAGAAAAACCTTCACTTTTTTATTTGCAAACATTCGGTAAAATAAACGATATATCACAGTATATATACATTTTTTAAACATTATTATACTTACATTTTATTAAATAAAGACAAATGTTATGAAATGCTATATTTTGATTAGACAATTCAATTTAAACTTGATATGTCAATTAGTATTATATGCTCATGTGGTTATAGCAGGTTTACGTTATCAAAGTACATTTGTTTTTGAATTTAAATTGATAGATCAATTAGTATTGTAACAGTCAACTTTTGTGCATTCATATAACAGAATCTAGAATTCAAGCAAAGAGACCAAAGCTGACCAAGATAGGATGGTAAAATCCCCAAGTCCGATTAGGCTTCAACTCATTTACCCATGCTCCATGATTAAATACCCTACAAATGACACACCTAAGAGTACATTCACCTTCTCTTTATTCATGGCTGGCATAGGGCAGGGAGAAACATAAGACTCAGGGTTTAAACTGCACATAACTAAACTAAATTAAATAATGGCATGGGGTTGGAAGTAACATTTATAATTCATCATTAATTCATAGACTGCACATCTACATTATATAACTAAATACTTTAAACAGGCTTTAACCCGTGTTCAGTGTGCTTTTAAAATTCGTAATAATCAAGCACATTTTGCCAACAGAGGGACCTTTCAAACCATAACACAAGATAGTGAATTTTATAAAGATAAGAGCAGTGTCATATCTTTAACCTAAATGTCCACTTATATAGGTAAATCTGAAGCATTTTGATTTGGAAGCATGAAGTTGTTATTTTCTCCAGTTTTAAGTCCACTATTTTCTTTACAAATTAATATATGTGAAATCTTGCAATTTTCAGTGAGTTAATATTATGACCTTAATGTTGGAAATTCTATAAACTATTGAAGAATAGTAATTAATTTATTGCGTGCACAGAAAGCATATGAACACAGGTTAAAGCCTATTTAAAATATTTACATATGCTTTCTCTGCACTCAACCATTGATGAAAGAAAATAATTATATATATATATTGAAGCTGGAAATATAGTACATATTTCTGCTTCACCCAGTGCCAATGTCATCAGCATTAGTATGGATTTGAACCCAGTCTTGTATATTAACTGACACCCATCTCATAATAGGTGGTAGTATATTTATAATCAGTATTATAATTCTTTATCTAATTTATATTTCATTAATTTATATTTCATGATTAAAACTAACCTTTTTATAATAGTTTATTTTATAATATTTGTAGAAAATGTATATTGTGGTTATTTTATTAAATTGGCATTGAGTAAATAATTGAATCCTAGATATCTATAAAATGTTACAAATAATTTAAATTCTTTTATTAAAGTTCAATTAATCAGTTGGTAACATTTTATATTTATCTTTTGAAAAATGTACATTAAAGGATCAATTATGTAAACAATCTAATATTTGTAAGGAATATTTTGTAAATTTGTATTTATGTTTTATATCAAATATAAGATTTGAAAGCCATCATATTATTTATAGAATGTACCAAATTACTAAAATTTTTATGAATAAAATTTACATTTTTCAAATCTAAATCTTAATTAAATAGGCTTTGTCAATACGATGACTGATAAACTTAATCATGCTTGTTGCTGTTTTTTTTTTAATTAGCAAAATGAACCCTTGGGGCATGTTTAATGCAAGATTATAGATTTCCCACCCAGGCAGATGCTGACCACAGAGAAAGTCACCAGCAAACATCATGTAGATTGAATCCTATATATAAGGCCAGATCAAATAAATAGTAGAAAAATTTGATAAGAGATTATTGAAGAACAGTTCACTGAAGAGAGTATTTGTAGTACATTGTGCTGAAAAAATGAGGGAGTAAAAGATTGACCATGTGCTTTTCAGAGCTCTGTTAAACCAGCTCATCACAATGCCATTCCAATGCTCTCAAGATCTAGCCTGGAGATTGTACTGTGTCAAGGAAGCCTGTTAAATGATATGATTTTATAACTGCCTGTTTCAAGCCATGGAACATCTACCGAATGGGCGAGATAACCTCCAATTTGCCACAAGCCTCTGATTTTAGCTTACTTTGTTTTCTAAATTAATATTAATTTATATTATATATATATATATATCTGTAATGTTTATACAACTTAATTTTAAAATGCGTCTTTTAAAAATTTTCTCTTAAATTTAAAATTATCAATTTATATAAAAATCTCATATTATTTTGATGTGCAAATTTATCTTACATTTTTTGTTGGTTTATTTATAATATTGACTTATTGAAACTGCCAAGTATAAAACTCAATGAACAATAAACTTTAAACCCTCTCCTTCTTATTTTCTCCAGTTAAAAATCATTTTAGGAGACTTATTTCCATTAAATTAATTAATAGAGAAAGCTCATTTAGTTTTGTACCTCTTATATTATAAGTTTATTTTAAATGATTGAAATTATTTTAAAAGTTAGGTATCTTATTATTATCTCCAACTTAAAAGTGCCCTCTTAATTATTTCTGAAAGGATAATGAATTTTATTAAATCAGTTAAGTAAAATCTATCACGATTTCTGTAAAACAAATGTCTTGAAAGAAAATCATTGAAAGCACATTTATCATAGCATTTTATCAGTATATGTTTTATACATATATATTTTTATTTGTCAGAAAAATAGTAAAATTGTGATGTATAATTTATTATGCTGTATATTATCAAACTTCACCAGAAGTGAGTTTGATATTTAATGCCCAGTCTGTTTATGTTAATTAAAAGACTGACTTATTTTGTAATCTTCAATAATGAACTATTTGATAACTCACCAATAAATGAAATATTTGGAAAGTGTGGAAAACAATTTATATTTTAGTTTTAATACTTGCCTTTCCCTTTTATATTATACTTTATGATCAATTCTTTAATGGCCCAAGGTATCTGGGGACTTTCTATTACATCAGGGAGCCGATTATTTAATCAGGAATTAATTTATTATGATTGTTAGTGATCCACTATCTATCTATCTATCTATCTATCTATATATATATATATATATATATATATATATATATCTCTATATCTATCTATCTATCTATCTATATATATATATATATATATATATATATATATATGTCTAGGGTATTGTGTAATTTATATTTACAACCATTTGTTTATTATTATTATTAGTCTTGCTTTGCTACATATCTCTCAAGACCTTCAGAAGTTTAAAAATATGACCAGTCCAATCTTTTACTTTCCCTCAAAGTAGACATATTTTCTACTAAGGGATCCTTTTGAGGCATTGCCATTAAAATGTGTATGGGAAGTCCAGCACATCAAATATATTATTATTATTATTCAGAGACATGTTTTGGCAGGAGGGCCAACATTTCTCTCATCATCTACCTGTATATACTAGGATTTCTTTTAGCAAAGCCCCCAGAGGTTCATAGCAGACCTCATTTATTCTTTTGTTATAATATATATTATCATACTGCCTTTATCATTATATATATATATATATATATATATATATATATATATATATATATATATATATATATATATATATATATATATTGTAACCTAATAAAGAGTTAAAAAAAAGATATTACCATACCTGAGTAGTCCATTGAATGATCATAAGTAAAGGTTGATCAAATTATTAATAACAAGTATTATTACAGGTATATGGAAATCACGTGAAGTGAGTACACTAGTAATTCAATAAAATATAACTCAGGTATACAGGCAGTAGGTTTTATCCACTTTCATTTCTTGGTTTGATGTTAAGTGCATGTTTAAACAAATACTAAGTGAATATGGTCTAGCAGGGTGCCACTAGATTATCTGAATCTAGACACGGTTATATCTAATAACCTTTTACATGTACCGGGTTTGAATCCCTTTTTGGTACTTTATTTCTAATAAAAAAAATGAGAGATTTTGCTTTTTGAGCCATATCACTATACGCACTAATATTTAGGTAAAAGTAAAACATCTTTAAACCAAAGTGGAGTTCATTGAACATAAATCATTTCTCAGATCTTAACATAACAAATGTGTTTCAATATTTTTATAAGTTCACTAGCTCAGATTATATATAACTAATTTAGGATGGCAATTCACTCATCCTTGCATGAAATAGATGATGGGATGTGGTTATAATAATACTAAGAGATCACTAAATATTATAAAATCAATATTTATTTATGGCCTTTAAACAGTTAAACAGCTCATTAATTAAAACGTTGATGATGATGATGATGATGATCATAATAACAATAATGACAAGGGTTTCAACTACAGCTCTAGGACTAAGCCTAAACATAAAACTAAATTTTATAAAGAAATGCATAATTATTGCTTAATTTTAGCATATTTACTTATATCTTAAATAACTAATATTCAACCATTGATGATGATGAATAATCACACTTAACAAAGACTACACTTAATGAAATATATACGCCTCGTTTAATAAAACAAACTAATATTTATTACTACATTTCTAACATATACATAAAAATTTCTAGATAAATATGAAAATTGACATGAATAATAATAATAATAATTGATTATATTACAATCCTCAGATTAATTTTAAGTTCTTCCCCCTTTCCCTTCAAATGTATTTTGTATTAAGTTGGACGTCACATTAACCATGATTTTCACTCCATGAGAAAAGTATTTTAAGAAGATATTATCTGCTCATTAGCACACATACTTTAAAAATCCAACATGTAAATAGAATGTAAAAAAAAAAAATGTTAGTAAAATTGAAAGAGCAAGTTTTAGAAAATAGTTTTAAATCATTATCTCCCCCCTCTCTTCTACCTCTGAAACGCTATACTTAACTTGAAACAAAATAATCTAATATTCTAATACTACTCATTATTTTACATTCACTCACAATTATACACATATAAAATATCATTATGTATGTGTGTGTTTTATCCCATGATAACAAAATATTATTTAAAACCAAAATAATAATATATTAGTTAAAACTAAAATCATAATACCATAAAAAAAAAAATTGTTTTACACATTAATATTGTAAAATTAATAAACAAATCATTTTCATACATTCAAGATCATTTATGAAGCTCAAAGTTATTATTAGTAAGACATTCTTGTTTTAATCGATCTGAATAGTCTTTAAAAGTTCTTTAAATAAAAATATACCACTTTATTGCTACAATGTTTATTAAGACTGATATCATAAAGAAAATAGATATAAAAAGTCATATTACCGATCTTTTGTTTGTGGCGAATTTCCAAGGGTTCAAACTTGTCTTGTATAATGTTTATATTTCTGTAGCTACCATTTCCGTTTTACTGGGAACAATCTCTTTCTTGAGGTGTATAACTATTTGATGATGATGACTCTATTGAGGTTATTTGCTTTAGTGGACAATTTGGAAATCATTATAGTAAATTTTCTTCTCTTCTTGTCAAGCATGTGGATGAAATACAGCAGTTGTTTTCCCATTTGTAAATTTTCTTGAGTTTAAAATCAGTTGTTGGAACAATTAATTGGACTTGATGATTAATATTTATCAGTAGATTAATTCATCTTCTTTGAATGCAGGTGAATGCTTTCTTCCTTCTATTAAAAACATCTTATTTATCTGGTCAGTTGAAAGGTGTAGAATATTATTTAGACACATCTTTTCTTTCCTATGTGATGTGCAGCTTCCTCCAGATGGTCCGGCAAATGGAATATACATATAATTTTTCTAGCCCGCCATTTCTTATATTTTCAATATTCAAATTTGATAGTTTAATAATCTGAATCAATCACAACAATAATCTCAATAATAATTCAAGACAGCTTTTTATATCCAATTTTTAGCTAACTTAACCAATCAGAGATAGCATCACTTGCTATTTTTGGACAAATTTGTTTTAATTAGATCTCTAATTTATTTTCAACTATATTATTTTTCAACTGAAAAGTTCAATCCTTTTTCCAGACACTTTTGTTTTAAAAAAAAAAATAGACTCAATTCTTATTTCCTTTCTTTTGTTTTTTTTTTCTTTTTAACATCCAGGTAACACTTCAAATCTTTGAGCTTCCTTCTTTAGATCTTGATAAGACAATTTCAAAAATTATAGTTCTGACTCATTATAAGCTTCCAAAGTGACAATCATTTACAAAAAATTTACTACAAAGATCGATATCTGATTAAACAGATTTCCTCTTTTAACAAAAAAAAATTGTACAAAAAAAATAATTTAACAGATTTAATACTTCCTTTTCTTTCAATATTTAGGAAATGTAAAATTTTGTATGTAATGTACACACATCCTTCATTCTTTCAAATCATTCATAAACTATCCTTAAATAATATGATTGCTAGCTTAGTAATTATAACCCAATTATTTAATTAAGTCTGTAACTTTTAAATCCCAATTATAATTAAAGAAAAGCAAAATAAAAGTATAGAATAAAATGTTAGAATTGATCAAGCATAGGTTAGTTTTAAAGAAAGTTAAAATGTTGAATATTTGAAATATAAAACAAATAAATAATTTACACATACATTGCCTATATGTATGCATTATAACTTTGCTTTTTAAAGAAAAATTAAATATTAAATAGTTTAAATGTGTGTATTACCTTTCTATCAACACACAAACAAGTAAAGCATGTAATTGTTGACCCATTCTTTCTCTGTTTAAAGCTTTTAGAACTTTGATCTGGTAGGGTTTGAACTTGGATGCCCTACAGCTTCTTTTATGGTTATATAAAAATGTGATGATGATTTTTGGTTTACCTTTTCTACATGCACATTACTATAAATTTAGCTAGTGACTAAATTGTAATGGCACAACTTTCTCCCCCTTCGGATAAAATCATCAGCACTTTTGTTTTAACTATATTTAAAAAAAAAAATCCTAACTAATAAATACACTAATAATAATAAACACTTATAATATATAAAAAAAAATTAACTACTGCTAAATATATTTTTCATTAGAAAACCTAAAAGTAATTTATTTGGAGATCTTTGCCAGGCTATTCTGCTGAAGTATAAGGGATCAAACTCCTAGCATTATAGGTTCCCTTATTCCCATCAAGAGCAGCAAGCATAAAGGCATTCTCTCCTATTTTCTTGGTAATTTGGAATGGCTTTTTCTTTTCAAATCATATTGTGGTCTGCATAAAAATGCACCTGTACATCCAGTCCCTTTTTAATATTTCCATTTTTCATCTTGACTGGATATTTATAAAACATATCTGGAGGATTTATTTTATATAACCTCCTATTACAAACTCCATTTAGAAATATGGACTCTTGGTACCATACATAATATGCCTTGAAGTTTTTCAGAGAGATTGACTCTCTATACCATACATACTTTATTTTTAAACTTTCTAGAAAGATCGACTCTCTGTACCATATATAATTTATCCTTAAATCTTCCAGAGAGATTGATTCTCTGGGCCATGTATAATTTATTTTTAAATTTTCTAGAAAGGTTGACTCTTTGTACCATATATAAGGCACATTTAAATTGGGTGGGTCTGAAAGGTGCTTTGTCATTTTCAGAGCATTTACATTTTTCAGAGAGATA
The DNA here is from genome assembly GCA_028023455.1 of Epiperipatus broadwayi. NCBI lineage: Eukaryota > Metazoa > Onychophora > Udeonychophora > Euonychophora > Peripatidae > Epiperipatus > Epiperipatus broadwayi. Next base: position 9,308,571 of record JAQFVV010012424.1, read on the forward strand.
GATTCTCTGTCCCATATATAATGGACATTTAAACTCTTCAGAGAGATGACTCTCTGTACCAGATATAATTCATTACATTTTCTAGAGAGGTTGATTCTCTGTGCCATGTATAATTTATTTTTAAACTCTCTAAAAAGGTTGACTCTTTGTACCAAATATAAGGCACACTTAAATTTAACAGAGCATTTAAATTTTTCAGAGAGATTGATTCTCTGTCTGATACACACTGGACATTTACATTTTTCAGAGAGATTGCCTCTCTGTACCAGATATAACTTATTTTTGACTTTTCCAGAGCAGTTGAATTTTTCAGAGAGATTTGGACATTTACATTTTTCAGAGAGATTGTCTCTCTATACCATATATAAGGTATCTCCAATCTATTTAAGAAGACAGATTTTTGAAACCACACATGCTGGTTTGTTACTAGATTGAGAACTACAGACTGTTGAAACTTTTGCTCTCTTTCTAAAATAACTGGTTTCATCTTCCTTATTGCCTCTCTTAAATCAATCATCTTATCGGATGCATGAAGTTTTTCCTCCAACTCTCTTTTCCTTCTTTTCACTTCATGATCTATCCCAATCTGCTCTTTGGTCATCATCTCATTTACTTTCTTTACTGGGAGATTTGGTATTATGGCTAATATCGGCCTTTCTACTTCTTTTTCACCTTGTGGATTGTTAACTAAAGTAGGCATCCTTTTCTCTGACTGACTCTGTTCTGAGCTATCCCTACAGTCATCTGGACTGGTGCTAACATCATTTTGCCTTGAATTTGGGTTTGACTGATCCTGCAGCCCTACATTAATACGATCTTTTAATTCATCTTCACACCTCTTATCCTCTTGTTTTAAACTTTCTACACTTTCTATGCCTTTTCCATCATCTCTTAAACTTTCTATGAGCTGCTTCCTATCTTCTCTTAGACTATCTATACTTATTATACTGTGCTTACTAGCTTCTCTTAGACGTATTATACATTTCTCTATCTTTTGTTCTAGATTTATCATACTTTGCTTACTCTCCTCTCTCATACTTCTGAGCATCTGCATTATCATGTCCATGTCTGATGGTGCTATCTTTTCTATCTGAGCCTGGCCCACTTCTGGCTCCTCATCTATCATTTCTATACTTGAGGCCGTATTACTGCTACTAACATTAAAGGCATCTTCCTCTACTTCCTCTCTTTCCTTTTGTGTTTTTAAGAAAACCTCCCCATCCTCTTCTTCAGTATGAAAACGATCACTGATTCCTGGTATTGGGGCACCTTCCTCTTCCATAACCTCTTCCATACTATAATTTAGTTCACTCATGTTATAAAACTATATATATCCCATCTGTACTTCCCTGACCATCAAAAATCCACACATCTTCTCCCTGTCTGACACCTATTCTGACCAACTGACTGATTTGATTTTCACCTTATTATGCATTTACAAATACAACAAAAAAAAATTTTAATATCCTTATTTAATGAACTACACAACAATAATCTATATAGTGCATGTCTGTCTGTAATAGCCCAAATTATACATTCATCCATTCTCCCAGAAATCCGACAGATATTGACAGTCCACAGAATGACTAGCAGTTCACAATCTTGAGATAAATAAAAGAATTCAGTCACAGCACTATAATCACACAATGCATCACGAGCACTCAGAAGATCATCCCAATTCGATCACTATTAACTACCACAACCCTTGATTAAATGAAGCAAACTCTGTTGCAATAAAAGATGTATTAAGTCTTAGGGGCTAAAATAGATAAACTATGCCTTGCTCTCTCTCTTGGAGTCTTATGTGGCAAGTATCAAGGAATGCCCTGCTTATTATAGACTACAAAAACGAAACCTTGCTCTCTCTCTTGGAGACTTATAGGCTGATATCATGGCAGGACTGCTGTTAACTGCTTCATGATAACATAAGAATAACATATAACTGGATTGGAAAACTATGCCATGCTCTCTCTCTTGGAGACTTATAGGCTGATATCATGGCAGGTCTGCTGTTAACTGCTTCATGATAAAATAAAGATAACATATAAATTGGGTTGGAGCAGTGAATGGGTTTGATCATTCATAAGTTACACGAAATACATAGCATTCTCAAGGCAATGACAAAACTCCTCACTCATCATCAAAACTGCAATCTAACCAACCAAACTCCAACGATCAACCATCCAATCAAACCTCTAAAATCATAGACTTTTTACAAAATGAACTCCCCAAACACACATGAGACTACTATTCCATAATTCATCACTATTACTATGCCTATCCTATCTGGCAATAAATCATTTTAATGTTCCACAAAAAAAAATCTATTATTTATTTCACCTTTGTCTTAAGTTGTGATATTCATCTCTATTTTCAAAATTGATAAAAAAAAAAAAAAAAGCTGTTTTATGGCTGTACCCATTTTATCATCATCAATGAAAAATTAAATCATATTAAACATCATCATCTAAAATAAGACTGTTTGGCCAAGAAAATTTTGTAAGACAAAAAAAATTTTTACTGAAAAAAAAAAATTTTACTAAAAAAAAATTTCTCTATTTTTAACCACACATCTCCCATCATTCTATAGACTCTCTTTTTCAGGTATATGGTAAAATATCAGGCCCCAGTTGGGTGTCCATTGTAACATAATAAAAGTAGTTCAAAAGAGATTATTACCATATAAGTGAAGTAGTCCAATATTAATGATTATAAGAATGATGATCAAAAGATAACAAGTATTAAAACAATGTATTAATAACCAGTGTATTATATGGAAATCACGTGAAGTGAGTACACTAGTAATTCAATAAAATATAACTCAGGTATACAGGCAGTAGGTTTTATCCACTTTCATTTCTTGGTTTGATGTTAAGTGCATGTTTAAACAAATACTAAGTGAATATGGTCTAGCAGGGCGCCACTAGATTATCTGAATCTAGACACGGTTATATCTAATAACCTTTTACATGTACCGGGTTTGAATCCCTTTTTGGTACTTTATTTCTAATAAAAAATGAGAGATTTTGCTTTTTGAGCCATATCACTATACGCACTAATATTTAGGTAAAAGTAAAACATCTTTAAACCAAAGTGGAGTTCATTGAACATAAATCATTTCTCAGATCTTAACATAACAAATGTGTTTCAATATTTTTATAAGTTCACTAGCTCAGATTATATATAACTAATTTAGGATGGCAATTCACTCATCCTTGCATGAAATAGATGATGGGATGTGGTTATAATAATACTAAGAGATCACTAAATATTATAAAATCAATATTTATTTATGGCCTTTAAACAGTTAAACAGCTCATTAATTAAAACGTTGATGACGATGATGATGATGATAATAATAACAATAATGACAAGGGTTTCAACTACAGCTCTAGGACTAAGCCTAAACATAAAACTAAATTTTATAAAGAAATGCATAATTATTGCTTAATTTTAGCATATTTACTTATATCTTAAATAACTAATATTCAACCATTGATGATGATGAATAATCACACTTAACAAAGACTACACTTAATGAAATATATACGCCTCGTTTAATAAAACAAACTAATATTTATTACTACATTTCTAACATATACATAAAAATTTCTAGATAAATATGAAAATTGACATGAATAATAATAATAATAATTGATTATATTACAATCCTCAGATTAATTTTAAGTTCTTCCCCCTTTCCCTTCAAATGTATTTTGTATTAAGTTGGACGTCACATTGACCATGATTTTCACTCCATGAGAAAAGTATTTTAAGAAAAAATATTATCTGCTCATTAGCACACATACTTTAAAAATCCAACATGTAAATAGAATGTAAAAAAAAAAATGTTAGTAAAATTGAAAGAGCAAGTTTTAGAAAATAGTTTTAAATTATTTTCTCCCCCCTCTCTTCTACCTCTGAAACGCTATACTTAACTTGAAACAAAATAATCTAATATTCTAATACTACTCATTATTTCACATTCACTCACAATTATACACATATAAAATATCATTATGTATGTGTGTGTTTTATCCCATGATAACAAAATATTATTTAAAACCAAAATAATAATATATTAGTTAAAACTAAAATCATAATACCATAAAAAAAAAATTGTTTTACACATTAATATTGTAAAATTAATAAACAAATCATTTTCATACATTCAAGATCATTTATGAAGCTCAAAGTTATTATTAGTAAGACATTCTTGTTTTAATCGATCTGAATAGTCTTTAAAAGTTCTTTAAATAAAAATATACCACTTTATTGCTAAAATGTTTATTAAGACTGATATCATAAAGAAAATAGATATAAAAAGTCATATTACCGATCTTTTGTTTGTGGCGAATTTCCAAGGGTTCAAACTTGTCTTGTATAATGTTTATATTTCTGTAGCTACCATTTCCGTTTTACTGGGAACAATCTCTTTCTTGAGGTGTATAACTATTTGATGATGATGACTCTATTGAGGTTATTTGCTTTAGTGGACAATTTGGAAATCATTATAGTAAATTTTCTTCTCTTCTTGTCAAGCATGTGGATGAAATACAGCAGTTGTTTTCCCATTTGTAAATTTTCTTGAGTTTAAAATCAGTTGTTGGAACAATTAATTGGACTTGATGATTAATATTTATCAGTAGATTAATTCATCTTCTTTGAATGCAGGTGAATGCTTTCTTCCTTCTATTAAAAACATCTTATTTATCTGGTCAGTTGAAAGGTGTAGAATATTATTTTAGACACATCTTTTCTTTCCTATGTGATGTGCAGCTTCCTCCAGATGGTCCGGCAAATGGAATATACATATAATTTTTCTAGCCCGCCATTTCTTATATTTTCAACATTCAAATTTGATAGTTTAATAATCTGAATCAATCACAACAATAATCTCAATAATAATTCAAGACAGCTTTTTATATCCAATTTTTAGCTAACTTAACCAATCAGAGATAGCATCACTTGCTATTTTTGGACAAATTTGTTTTAATTAGATCTCTAATTTATTTTCAACTATATTATTTTTCAACTGAAAAGTTCAATCCTTTTTCCAGACACTTTTGTTTTAAAAAAAAATAGACTCAATTCTTATTTCCTTTCTTTTGTTTTTTTTTTCTTTTTAACATCCAGGTAACACTTCAAATCTTTGAGCTTCCTTCTTTAGATCTTGATAAGACAATTTCAAAAATTATAGTTCTGACTCATTATAAGCTTCCAAAGTGACAATCATTTACAAAAAATTTACTACAAAGATCGATATCTGATTAAACAGATTTCCTCTTTTAACAAAAAAAATTGTACAAAAAAAATAATTTAACAGATTTAATACTTCCTTTTCTTTCAATATTTAGGAAATGTAAAATTTTGTATGTAATGTACACACATCCTTCATTCTTTCAAATCATTCATAAACTAACCTTAAATAATATGATTGCTAGCTTAGTAATTATAACCCAATTATTTAATTAAGTCTGTAACTTTTAAATCCCAATTATAATTAAAGAAAAGCAAAATAAAAGCATAGAATAAAATGTTAGAATTGATCAAGCATAGCTTAGTTTTAAAGAAAGTTAAAATGTTGAATATTTGAAATATAAAACAAATAAATAATTTACACATACATTGCCTATATGTATGCATTATAACTTTGCTTTTTAAAGAAAAATTAAATATTAAATAGTTTAAATGTGTGTATTACCTTTCTATCAACACACAAACAAGTAAAGCATGTAATTGTTGACCCATTCTTTCTCTGTTTAAAGCTTTTAGAACTTTGATCTGGTAGGGTTTGAACTTGGATGCCCTACAGCTTCTTTTATAGTTCTATAAAAATGTGATGATGATTTTTGGTTTACCTTTTCTACATGCACATTACTATAAATTTAGCTAGTGACTAAATTGTAATGGCACAATATATATATATATATACAAACCTGAAATGCTCTCTGCCATGATGGTACATCCTTCACAAACCAATCCCATTTAGTTAAATATGATTATCTAATTTAAAATGAACTATTTTGCTTTCCACACTCATTATAGACAACTGATTTAAATGTAATAGTGTTTTAAATACACATCATTCATGTCTTGTTATTTATATATAAAATAGATTTATTTGTAATCTCTTAAAGAGAGCTAATGATATTTTATTGCTGACTGGTTCTTGGCAGACCAATTAACAAATTTTTACTTTGTTATCAAATGCCTTGCATTTAGCCAAATCAAAACGAAATCAAAAGTATAATAACCTAGTTGTATAAACAAAACTCAACTTATTTTGCATAACAATAACTCAATTCCTTAATAAATTTCTGTAATATTATTATTTTAAATTAGCTTAGTTTGTCGTCATGCCGAATCTCTAATATTAATTACCCTAGTTATTTATATTTCTTTGATTTAAGTTCAATTCTTTGTAATGTTGCCATAAAGAATTATAATTATTACGGTTCAAACATCAGTAATCGATATCAAATCACATCTATACCATTCTGCAATCATCAGAATTCACTAAATCATTAATTTCTTATATAAACCCTTTATTATTTTGAGTCTCTTTGTAAACCATGACCTCCAGCTGGGATGGAATAAAATCAAACACTGCTAGTGTCATCACAAACGTTATTCATTAGTCAGAGAGGCAATAGTTCAGGCAAATAGGTTAGGATTCACCCTTGCCCTGACATCTGTATCTTGT